>OX336351.1:12196533-13694926 GCA_946902875.1 Nematopogon swammerdamellus
GTAGCACCGATATACGCGTTTCGTAGCACCTCTACGAGCATTGGCCCTCTTATTCCCTGTCCGTAAACGTCTCTTTGAGTTCTGCGTAGCACCGATATAGGCATTTCATAGCACTTCTATGAAATTCGTCTAGCACTAATACGCGCTTATTAGCTCGTCTACGAACACCAACTAGTATGTTATTTGCCATTTATAACGCCTCTGTCAGTTCACGTAGTACTATAATATGTCTTGTGATTTAAGTAGTTCGATTACGTTGAGTATCTCAAGTCGTAAATTTGAACATAATTCTCAGTATGTGTCTGCGACTGTATCTGTAGCTATGTCTGTCGTTTAACGTAGGCGAGAAGTAGCTCATTCAAAAATGATTCTCAATTAAACGTCATTTTTCCTTTCATAACATTCGCTCTTTCGTATTACCAATCCAGTTACTCCAGTATGCATGTAGGAGTAAGTGTGAATAAAGGTACATATTTATAAGTCTTCGTATGTTCAATCTCTATTCACAGCGAGAAGGCTTTTACAGTCCATTGCTTTCCTTCTACTGCCATTTTTGTCACCGGTCCAGTGAGCTCAGGGGTCTTCACACATATACGAGTACATACCGATGAGATATACAGTTATTTATCTATGTATAGTGGGGGTATTTACTATTTATAATATTTCTGTTATTTTTTCTGCGCGACTTTTTACATTCGAACTACTATGGTTCGAGACAAAACATCGGATTATCGTACTTCGTCCTTGAACGTTCGTCGCCAATTGCGCAAACATCAATAAGCCGATTATACTCGCTTCTATATAATGGCAGCTTATGTACCTGGTACCTGAAATAAGCTATAGCCAAAGTGATTGGAGCATCATACTTTCTATAACTATCAAAGTCTGGAAGCGGGTGAAGAATATCCTAATGACTCGAGAGCAACTTTACAGATTTTCATACGGTTTTAACTGTTACATTCTGTCACTTTTCAAGATGGTTTTAGGCTATAATTCATCATAACGCTGTGTCATCGGTGGCCTGAGCTGAGAGCAAAAAGGCGAAAGCCGCGGGCAAAATCTAGTGAACAATATTGCCAACAAAACCGACTATTGTCGCGTAAAAACGCTTGCACAGATTCAGCAGTTGCTTGGGCAAGATAAATAAATCGTCATATCCTTAAACTGGGACCCAGAAGTAGGGGCTAAATGGAATAGTCTTGCAAGGCGACAGGTCCCTTGCAAGACTTCCCTAGAGGTTTTTCCTTTTAGACGCCTTAATGCGTATATTTCTGCGTAAGGTGCTTTTAAAAGAAGGTGTCGCAAAAGTATTTATACATTTGAAGGTAGACTGTTCTTTCGATGAAACGGAAATCTTTTAATGCGCAAATTGTTATTAACGTTTTCAACTATTTTGTTTTATTTTTTAAGATATTAAAACCTACATTATGTTAAAGATATTGATTATTATTTAATAATTTGTTTTAATATTAATGGTTGTGATTAATGGTTTGCTAACTCGTATAGTCATTAGGACATGATATGAAGAATATAGATACATAGGTATATAGGGCTCTTGACATGGAAATTCATTCATGATGTAAGGTTGCTCGAAAAAGTTATGAAAATTATTTTGCTCCGTCCAGTTCAGTGCACCTGATACGTCCGATGGGTAGTACTGGGATGGCACCTACTTGCGACAAACACGATGATGTTGGATGACATTACAGGTCTACTAATGAAACCAACAATGACAAGTTTCATAAAAAAACCCGCGTGTAGTATGACAAGATTACACAGATGTGTCTAAGCTTTCAGGGCCAACTGTACAAGACTTCATACTATTCTTTGTTTACTATAACTTTTATTTCAAGCTTTTTAAAAAAAACCGCATGCAAATCGGTCCACTTTTTAAGATAATAATTTTTTTTATTACTTAATTACTTAATTACTTGATTACAAACATAGCTAAGAACCATCCCGATTAAACAGGCTTCCTAATAAAAAAAACCGCATCCAAATCGGTCCATCCGTTTGGGAGCTACGATGCCACAGACAGACACACACACACACACACACACACACACACACACACTCACACACACACACGTCAAACTTATAACACCCCTCCGTTTTTTTCGTCGGGGGTTAAAAATAGGGTTAACCTCGGCCGGCATCCTTGTTATGCTTTCTGCCTAGGTAGGGACCTCCACGCCTCCCCCCCCCCCCCCCCCCATCTCCTCCTCCTAACAAGGGGCTATTATGTAAAATGTTATCGACCGTTTGGAAAAACTTGAAATAGAAACTGGTCAAATAACTGCAATAATTCCTCCTACGCAACAAAAAAAGTGTAATACATATATACAGGGTGTATCAGGATAGGTTTTCGAAATTCAGGGTTCGAAAGGGGCCTATATTTGAAGACGAAAAGCTCTGAAACTTTTTCCCAGATTCGTTCATTTTACAGTACTTTTTGGTGAAAATCTATTCTTCAAGATTTGGTGGATGGTTAACGTCCGCCTTTATTAAATAAAAAATAAATTCTAACTCATGAATAAAAAAATTGGTTGTCTGTAAAGTTGGTTTACGGACGTTAGTTTACGTGATGACGTCATAAAGTATATAAAGTGCGAAGTCAGATACAAAATCAGTTTATAATACTTTATCGTGCTTAGAAGTTTAATTCTTAAATCGCAAATGTGAGTACTTTAAAAACTAATAATATTAATTATCAAATAAACTTTTAATTTACGCCATCTACAATTCTACATATCAAAGCGCATACTACAACGTTGCAACACCTTCAAGTAAACTACCGCTGAAGTATTTAATTTACTATATTGACGCTAGATGTCGCTCCAAAAGACTCAACGCCATGAAAATCTTCACTTACTGGTGACCAAATTCGCTTCGATAGTACCTGACGAATTTAGCCGGGCGGTTAAGACGTCTGGTCGGTCACACAATAGTGGTGGCAGGGACCGCGGGTTCGAGGCTCGCAAAAGACGGACAAATATATTTTGTATTTCCTACTCTCCTTATATGCCTCTCTATCGCTTGTTACGCGCTCTCGCTTGCACACACAGGTTCAGATGGAACGTGACACTTTTTCGTGTGTGCAGCCGGTGTTCACCAATTTATAAGACGTGACGTCATCACGTCAAAATGGGTAGGTTGCATACATAACTAGTACAATTGAACTGCGTGTAGGTAAATTCCAAACACTGAAAGTTCAATGAACTCAAAAGAAAAAGAGGGCTGAATTAGTTCTCTGCACTCTCCAGTCTCACTGTCCATCGAGTTTTTATTACAATTTCCAACTTTTGTATGACCAAAAAAACAACGGAATTTCGATTTGAGTGATAAGGATTTTTTTCTTCTAATAATGAGTACTTTCTATTCCTGAAGTTTCTCAAACATATCCTGATACACCCTGTATATGTATTAGCTGCGCTCGCGATAAGCTCAGGTTAAATGAACACGAATAAAAATAAAAATAATTTTCTTTTATAAATTGTATTATATTTATTTGTATTTTAACAAGTTTTCATTTGTTGGCAATAGATGTTTTGATTTGGTTTTTCTGTAGTTAGTGTCTGGCAAGACAGTTAATACTGAATGTTTTTGCAGTCACCCACCACTTTACTTAATAGCCCGGCGTTCATCGTCTAGGGGTCTCAACTCCGAGTAGGAGGGTGGAGGGGTGTTTTATGAAAGCCATTATGCCTGCCTGGGGAGGAAACATGATACTCTGCGATTTGAGCGTAGAATCTGCCTAAGCTATACTTTCCTTACATTATGGCGAAGTATGTCCTTTAAGATCGCTTTAAATATTGGAGTCGCTTTTTTTAAATTGGTCGACGACTAATATAGGCAATTGGAAATTATGTTAGGATATTTAAAAAATAGTTTGGTTTAGAATAGCAAAATAAGACCTAAGAAGGTACCTAGGGCCGAAGTACCAAAAATTATTTTATTTAAACAAGAAAACATATCAAAATTGCCGAAACCTTTAGTTAAGTATTTTCTAATCTAATTAAAATTGCAGATGTTAAAACTTACATCAATCTATTTCTGAACGGAGCCTTAGCAATTTAGTCGAGTTCAACGCCTCCAAGACATAAGTTTGCGCGTTCAGTGCGAAGAGAGCGGCGTTCACAGCTCAACAGCTCCTTCCTTGCAAAGCACGTAGATTAAGGCCCTGTCAACCCGCAGTAACCCGTACTCCTCTTTCAAGGCGCCGCTTTCGCTGGTTGGAGTAGGATGCAACACAATCAATCAAACATTCGGTTTTTATTTTTTATTCCAAAACTACGGATCTAAAGTAAAAAGTAAGAAGCTACGGATTTAGATATATATTCAACAAATAAAATAATTTTTTTCCAAAGCCTTGATTTTGTCACGTTGCCTTAAATACGTTTTTATAACTAAATTCAGAGGTATGTTCATGATTTTTTTCTATCGAGCGAAGTTAATCATATTGTGTTTTCAAAAACCTACCGATCCGCGCTGATAGATGAAGTTTTACATATTATATTAAAACTGAATCGGTCAGGTAAGTAATATTGGCGGTACACTTCTTAAAATTCGAGTCAAACGCAGTCGACCACCTAGGGTTCGTCGCCTATAGGTTAGTCCCAGGATCTAAACTTTCAACGTCATATCGAGGGCAAGGCTAAGCTGGCTTAGGCTGGACTTACCGCGGATGTGTACCAATCACTTCAAACTTTGCAACGCTCTCCCTGGTCATATATTTTCCACAATTGAAGGGCCCTAGAGACTATACAGTCTCGCTCGGGTCCTTCAAGAGGGGCGTGAGCCCGGTATGACATTCGGAACTCCCGCATACAACCGAATGTTCATGGGCGTCGTTAAACACCTTAATGCATCACGCCACATGCCGTGACTTCATTAAAATAAGTAATGTTTTTTTTTAAGAAATTATAATTAGCCCACACATTTTCGCCCCTTTCGCTCTATCTTAAATAATTTGGATTTTTTATAATATTAATATACAACTAAGTTAATTTTTATTTTTTATTTTTATTGACAGCGCGACATATGACGCCAATACACCCATAAGGTGACGCCCATACGCCCATGGACATTCGGTTGTATGCGGGGGTCGCGAATGCCATGCCGGCCTGACAGGTGGACACCTGTCAGGCCGGCATGGCATTCGCAATCCCCTCACGCCCCTCCTGAAGGACCCAAGACTGTACTTGGGGGGAAATATATATATGGGCAGGGAGAGCGTTCCAGAGTTTACCAGTTCTGTAGAGGAAAGATCCGCAGAAGCGATTGGTACGCATCCGCGGTAAGTCCAGCGTGTAGGGATGCAATCCCTGCCTAGTGCGCCTGGTGCGAAGGTGGAAAGTGGACGCCGGGATCGCATTAAACAGCTCCTCCTAGCACTCCCCATGGAATAAGCGATAGAACACACTTAGGGAGCCGACATCCCTACGGTTTTGCAGTAGTTCTAGATCGCAGGAGGGACCTACAGTTTTACGTTGAATCCGAACCACGGTCAGCCTCCAACGGTTGAGCGGTCACTCATCCAAGTACTGACCGCGCTCTGGTGTGCTTAACAACAGTCGACAGACCGCACCACTGAGCTACCGAGGCTGACAACCGTAAATTAGTAGTACTAGGTAAATTTATCTTTCTTACATTGTCTAATATCTCCTGTAATTCATTTCTTTTCTCTACATAGCAAAAAATCGCGTCGCGTCCCTGTCTACCATAAGATCATCAATTATCTCGTAATAAATGTAAATTATTAATAATATTTCACTTTATGGCACTTAATGTGTGGCCAGGGCGGACTTATTACCTTAGGCAATTTCCTCCAGTCAACCCGGTGGACTTTCAGTTTTACATGGCATTCGAACCATGAAGCAGTTTGTGAAGGTATGCATCCACGTACGTTTTCTTTTCAAATAAGAAAAAACTCACGCCGACCGGATTTGAACATCGAATATCTTGCAAGAGAAGCGGACGCCGATCAAAGAATGATCGGCCCACGTATGCTTCTGACCAACTATTGCTATATTTATTTCGTTCATACATAAACAATGTTAAAACATAATGTAAACAGCAGATCTCGAGTGGGGAAAATATACGACTATCCTTTTCCCCGACTTCATTAAAGTTATTCATACCTTTATTCACATGTGTGCATTACGCCCAAGTCCACATACACATATGGACATAGTACTAATGTTTGTAGTCTATTAAAAATGTATGGTTTCGTGTACACAGTACGACGGCCCACCGAACTGTCTTCAGGTCGTTCCAAGGTCGTATTCACCTTTTAACCTTCATTAGTTTCAGCGTGGAGTGCTTCGAGAGATGAACACCATTAAGGCCAAGTTATATTATATATACATAGGGCACACTAAAAGTTTCCGGAATTGGCCACTTACATAAACAATATTTAAAAAGTAATTACAACATTTGAAAATGGAACTCTTTGGCTGTAGAATGCAGTTTGCTTCATCTGACTGTCAATTGTTTTTACATTGTGGCGCCATTTAAAAAATTGCGTGTCTACATTAACATGGATTTAACCCGGGAAAATTTTCGTAGTATGATTTTCTACGATTTTAAGTGTAATTTGACAGCTCATCAGAGCCTCGCTCGGCTTCAATCTGCTTTTGGCGATGAAGCACCATGCAAGACGACTATTTATTGCTGGTTTGCAGAATTCAAGCGCGGTCGTGTCAATCTCAGTGACGAATCTCGCGATGGTCGCCCGTCCACCGCTGTGAACAACAAAAACATCGATGCTGTGCGCCGTATGATCGAAACAGACAGGCATGTGACCTACCATGAGATTCTGGCATCCTTAGACATAGGCATGAGTCAAATACAATCAATCCTACACAAACATTTGGGTGTGAGAAAGCTGTGCTCGCGGTGGATCCCACACAATTTGACCGAGGCTCAAAAAACGCACCGCGTCACTTGGTGCAATGCCATGCTTACCAGATTCAACAAAGGCGCTTCAAATTTGGTGTGGGACATACACGGAGGAGTGGCACAAAAGTTTTCAAAATTGGTTTAATCGTATGAAAAAGTGCATTTACGCAAAGGGAGAATATTTTGAGAAACAATAAATTCATTTTTGACCTTTAATAGTATTTTATTCTTATTAATTCCGGAAACTTTTAGTGCGTCGTACATACGTATGTAGTAACTGTAGGCAATAAACAGTATCAAATAGTAGGGGTTAAATTAAACATCTGCGAAAATGATTTCCAAATGTAATTCTAAAGCTTAGTCATTCAGATTTTTAATGTAAACTAGCTGAGCCCGCGGCTCCGCTCACCTGCTTTTTTTTCCTAATTTTCATTTTTCTTAAATACCCCTGTATTGTGGCGAAAAATATTCAAATCGGTCAAGCCATTTTCGAGTTTTTGCTAGACTTAACGCACGGCAATCGATTTTATATATAAGATCTTCCATTAGTAGGTAACGATGCGCTAAGGGGTGTATGTGTATCAGATACTGATCACGTTCCGTTCCCATACCAATTTTTTTTTAACCTACTCACTCCTCAAATTTAATCCGTGAAGTGCGGGTATTTCACCGTAATAAGCATGTTTTTTATATCGTAAAAAAAAATTGTATGGGAACGTGATCAGTATCTGATACACATACACCCCTTAGCGTATTGTTACCTACTAATGAAAGACCTTATATACTATAGATAGATTGGCCTTTTGAGAAATAACCATTATAAATATACACATTACACACTCTCACATACGCGCACACAACGCACCACACCACACAACATCACATCGCACACCACCACACGCGTGTGCGTGTGGTGGTGTGCCTTTAGACACGTAAGTTTACGGACTATTTATAGCAAGCATTAAAAAAATACTAATCACGGAAATGTGTAATTGGCCATAATCCATGTATACTAACAATGTGTCTACACAAATGTGAATGGCTGTACGTTTTCATCTATACATATAATAAAATCATAAATGCAAAAAAAGTCTGTAGGTATCTGTAGGAGGTACATTGAATATATTCGGATAAAAATTAACCAGTGTGTCTTAAAATGAGAAACTGAACATGTTAGAACAGTTTTTAAAATTCTTGTCTATAATTAAATAAAAAACATATACTTACGGCTACGTAGAATTATAGAGCAGTTATAATAATAAATCTTGGGAATCATTGGCATGTATTTTGAGTGTGTGTGTTTCCAAAAGTATTTACGGTTGCGACTTTCATCAATGATAGCAATACCTAATACCTAAACTGTCAAGAGATCAAACATCACGGCTTGTTGCCGATTCACACCGGCTCCTCACTGCCCTACATAGCACCAGTGGCGCCGCCGCCGGCCCGACGCGGTTGGTCACGGAACTAATCGTGTTGAAACAACACCCCCGCACCCCCACACCCTCGGATACCCCACTCCACCGCATCTCACCTGTACTGTAATGCGCCAAGCGGGATTCCTACCCTGTGTCATCATTACTTATAGTCGAAAACCCGTCAAGTCGATTTAATTTTTTTATTGAAGGCTGTACATTTGGCGGCACGCCATCCATGAAAATTTTAACGACGCCCATGGACATTCGGTCGTATGCGGAGGTTGCGAATGCCATGTCGCCTGACAGGTGACTCTGACTATTCACTAACCTCTTGAAGTACCTGAGACTGTACTTGGGGTACGTGCTCGAGTGGCAGTGGACTGGGCACGTTGACCGAAGAGAAGAAGACCGTTGGAGTAACTGTGTCCTACAATGGCGGCTGTACTGGATGTAAGATCTCAGATTCAGATTCAGATATTTATTTCGCCATAAAGAACACACAACAATAACAATATTACATTGAGACATATGCATATTCAGTATGGTTCGTCATCATTTTTTATGATGTTCCGTTCAGTAGTGCAATCTATAAGGAAGAACCGGGTAAGAAACCTTACAGAGCTTTTTTTAAATATAACTTACATACTAAGTTTTCATTATGTTAAATATAACATACTATATCTAAGCAAAACATTAAAAATACTAACTCAAAAAGCTCGTTAGTCTCCAGCCTCGTTTGTGTTCTCCTCTAGTCCAGTATAACCAGCAATCCAGGGAAGTCCACGGTATAGCACCTACCTTCTCGGAGATGATATTGGCTGGTCGGAGCATGTGCTTTGACCCCTCTGACTCAGCCACCCATACCGGATTACATATAAAAAAAAGCAATGGCGGCCGTGGACAGGAAAACGGACTGTAGGAAGACCGCCCACCAGGTCGGACGACGACATCAAGTACGTCGGCGGAAAGCAGTGGTTCCGTACCGTTCCGGACTGGAGGAAAAATGGCGAGGCCTATGTCCAGCTCCATACACCAATACTTATCCAAACAAACGTCCAAATTATTAAAACATCGATGTTGCACTAACATAGCGAGGAAGAACGCGCCACAGAACACATACACCTCCATATATACAACACGCTGAGCACATGCCCGTAGTGATGTCACTTCTGAAACTGATAGGTCAATCGGGGACGAGGTATGTATTAGATGCTTTATCGTCTGGGTGTTATTAAAGTAGACTGCGTTGACATTCTATAGTTTAGAAGTAGCTGTGTGGCACCTTTCGTGCTGGTACTCAGGGTAATATATTGGCATTTTTGGAGCTCGGACATGTAGTTGTCATGAGCACATGAGAAGCTCAGAAGCTCATGGTCATGTAGCTCATGAGTAGCCACCTGTTGTAGCCATTAAAAGATCAGTCGAAAAATAGTTTTGACATAATTTTTTCAAGGATTTGGTTTGTAAATTAAAAAATACTCAGTTGCTTAAAATATTAATAATCAAACGCTGCCAAACATTTTTACATAATTGAATCACCTGTCGAGAAATTTTTTATTTCACATGTTGGACTGGGTTTGGCAACCCCATCCTAACACATAAAACCTCGATTATCTCGAAAAATACGAGTAGTAGGTGAAATGCTAATGAGCTTTTCGTGAAGTTGTTAATATTTCCACTACAGGAACTAAATAACACTTCTATCATCTCACTTTATCCAGAAAACGGATTTATATCGAGAAACAAGCCTCTAAAAACAGCCGAAATTGCTACCGAGAAGGAGGCATTTTCTTAGTATTTTTACGAAAAATTCAGATCAACTCAGTACAAACAAATGCATTCAATACATCCGGAATATAATGAAAAAGAGAAAAAACATCACTTATTGGTTCCTCCCACACCCGAAAACAAAAGAGCAACGTACAACGCCCGCCTATTTTATTTAAATTAGGAATCCTGTGATAGTAAGAAAATCCGTTCAAACTGAGACAATAATAAAATTATTAATTGCAGGCACATAATATCCCATACACACAACATAATTAATTTACAGTATTAAAAATTGTAACCTTTAAAAACATGTCATTATTACTGGTTTCTTATAATACTCGTACAGTGTGTAGTTGGTACACGTACACAGGCCCACCTTAGCCTGGCCTTGACTTTTAAATTCAATGCCCTTTAGCCTGTATTCATTCACATATCGACCACGATTATGTAGGTAACATTAGAATATTGTTTATTTATTTATTTATTTATTTATTTATTTTAAACACTGACAGCTAACAGCTGGTGCGTGTATTCTGTTTATTAATTTATGAGTGCACTTGTATTGTTTTTAAGTATTTTTGTTTGTTTGTTTTTTGTTTTGTTTTGTTTTGTCTAATTGGTTTTTTAAAGAATTAACCGAGGGGGCGCTGACGGTGTCCTCAGATAATTTGTTCCAGGCCCTTACGACCCGTTGCGTCAGAAAATGCTTCCTAGGGTTGGTTCTATGTGTTGGCCATTTTAGTTTTAATGAGTGACCGCGAAGACGTTCTTCAGTGCTCCTTTCGTACATTGACTGTAGACTTGGTACATCGTAGCATTCTTTTAGGATTTTATAGGTTTCTATAATGTCTCCTCGTTGTCTCCTTTCCTCAAGAGTTGTTAATCCCAGTGCCTGTAAGCGATCTTCATATGTTTTATTTTTAATTGATGATACCATCTTTGTTGCTCGTCGCTGTACTCTCTCTAGTAGCTCAATATCTTTTTTAAAATATGGACTCCAAATTTGGTAGCCATATTCAAGTAGTGGTCTTATATATGTCTTGTAGAGTTTCATAAACAGTTCTGGGGTGATGGAGGAGAAGGCTTTCCATATTGGATAGAGAAGTGAATTTGCTCTCTTCACTGTTGTCATTGTGCTGGAGTTTTCGCTGTTGACTGCTCAATGCTTGCTCATTTTACTTCTTCTACTCAATAAAACACGAGAACTGTCCAAGAAGCTTTCTATCAATATATTCAATTATAATAATATAATACTTAACATAAAATGACAAAGTAGGAAGAAATCTACGTGTATTCTATTATGGCGTAGAGTATCGAAAGAAATGTTTTTTTTTTTTCAATCAAAAGCAAATGTTCTAGAATGCTTGGTTTCGAACGACAATCTTCTTATAATATTTTCAAAAACGAAGCAATGTTGCCTGTGCATACACCAGCGTCCACAGATTATTAGAATAGAATAAGAAATATTTATTTTTCACTTCAAGTTTAAGTACATACCTACAACACCTAGACTAGATAACTATAACTAACTATGAAGAGAAAAAAGGACTGGACACAGCCTGTGCTGAATCTTGAGATTCAGCGCTGTATTTAAGTCCACACCCTACTATTAATAAGAATTCAAAGACTGTATGAGATATACCTTTCCCAGACAGGCCTGGTCAGCCAGGGAGAGTAGACCGCACCTCGCGAACGCGAGAGGCCGAAGCCCAGCATAGGGTGCGCTGTAGCGTTTTAAATTACAAAATTAAAAAAATTATAAACGAAGCGCCTTAGGCTATAATAATAATAATAATGAGATATACAGTACAATATCTAATTATTATTTGTTCGGATAAATGAATCTATCATCTCAGTTATCAGACAACATGTAGGTTTCTGTAGGTCGCCAAATTGCGAGAGTTTTGATAAAATTGTGAAACTGTGCTCTTTAAACAAAAAAAACGGTCAAGTGCTAATCGAACTCGCGTGGAGAGGGTTCTGTACCATTAGGTTTTACGTGAGATTAGGACTAAGACTTAGGACTTTTCGTTTAGGTTTACCTGTAAACTATAAGACAAGCCCTATATTCCCTATTTTTGTTATTCAGTAGTTTATTTTACTCGCTAGTTTTGGAGATTAATGACGGGGGGGGGGGGGGGGGGGGGGAGGGGGCGGGGCTTTATTTTACTATATTTTGTTTGATATCTTTTAAACTATACATATTACAAATTATAAAATGTATTTTGTTTTGCTTGTTGCAAGGAATGCGAATATATTTGTATTCCTTACAACAAGCCCTTTTTTAATGTGTCACATGATAAACTTAAAAAAAAAATTTTTTTTTACTTTCTAATTTTAAATGAAATATATTATTTATAGGTATTTTTATTTATTTATTTATTTATTATTTTTTTTAGGTTTAGTTTATAAGTTATTTTAGTTTAGTTTTATCATATTTCTTCATTTTAGTTAAATTTTATTGTATTAGGTTATTTTGATTTTCCCCAAATTTGAGCCCCAAAATCCAGTTTATTTGCGCAATCCACGTGATTGGGTCATGAAACTTTATATGTGGACCAAATTCACCTTTTTTCGTCCAGTAGATTCGGAGAAAATAAGCTGTGACAGACGGATAGACAGACACAAGAGTCACCTATAAGGGTTCCGCTTTTTCCTCTTTTGACGTACGGAGCCCTAAAAATGAAGTAGTGTTCCGCTATTGATCTACACACGTACAGAGAACGCATGTATCCCATTGGAATAGGTATAGACAATGGATCTCCATATGAGACACCATGATTGAAACCAACGGTAAGAAATAAAATAATAAAACAGCAAACATAGAAGTGACTTAGGCTTTATTGATTTTGAAGTGTTACTGTAAGATTGGAGCTCTATTTGAACATTTAATTCGCTTACGGATTGTAGTCTATAAAGGTCTAGGTTAGAACCTTGTCAAACGCATTGTAGCTCATGTGACATAGCGCTGTGAAGGACGTCTAGGAAGTAAATTAATATAACAAGGTTCTATACATATTTCAACTTTTAAAACCAACTATATCCACGATTAACTGCTTCAAGGACGAAACGATTTGTTTCCAATCGATTAGACTTCAATTTCTGTTCTGTAACAAATCGTTTACTTGATTAAATTATTATTGTTTCGAGCTCTCCGAAGAAATAAATGCTATTATTGTTCGAAGTTCTAGCTATACGACGCTGATCTCATACATAATACCTTACTTGCGTACATGCGCTAACGACCGACCTTCGGCCTACTGTCCTACATACATAGTCACATGTGGACCTGACTTAGAACAAAGTTTAGGGGTGCGCTGTAGAAAGAGGCGGGCTTAGTAGAAGATTGTTGGTAGCTGGGAATGGTAAGTGAGGGTTTAAGGAATTATTAGAAAAAAAATTTTTTTTTGCCGGAGACTTATACTTTTGGAGAAATGTTCTTTTAAAGATTCTACCCAAATATTGGTGAAATTTAAAATTTAGTACAAAATTCACCGCCCGGACATAACCTGTTAGTTTGGCTATTCCCTAGAGTGTTTTTTATAAGCCGGAGGCGCGGAGGAAGTGCAGCCCCCCTTTGCTGTGGCTGATCGCCGAAGGCGACCAAAAAGCCGAAGCTGCGGAGGTGAGCATGGGTGTCTACGCTTTGTTACGCAAGGACGGAGGGGCTGCACTTCCCGCAGCGCCGGAGAAGAGACAATCCAATTTTTTTTTATATTTTCTTTTTTGTGTAGTAAACTGATCACCCCCTCCTATACCCCGTCTCCCCTCACTGAGTCATATTACTTTTTGCCTCCCCCACTTACCCCTTCCCCTTCCGCGGGAGGGGTATACCCCCATACGAACCACCCCTCACCCTCTCCCTCCCTCCCCCTCTCCCCTACTTCCCCCGCCACCCGCCTCTTTCTACAGCACAGCCAAGTTTAGTTCAAGTTAATATTAATTATGCATCAAAATAAGTTTTATACTAAAGGCAATTTACATGAACGGACACATACAGTTTAAAATGTGTCATGGGACACCCGACAGAAGCGGGGCTTCTTACGCTTTGTATTTAACACCGTCCCTATCCACCACGCAAGCACTAAATCACTAACATTTAATTATCAAGTCCAACTGAGATTTTAACATAGATCCATTAATACATTAATTTGGTTATGTGATACTTCTTGTGAAGTTCAAATAAAATCCCATGGCGTTCTTACAAGTCTTATAATATTAAAGTGTTCGTCGTCCGGGACCCTTTCGGCGAGTCTCGAACCAGTAGTGCGGAACCCGCGGGTGGGTCCCAGGGAAGGTGCAATTCAATTATTAATTTAATTTCGATCGGGATAGCGCTATCTATGCGTTATTCCTTTCAACTTATACAATGGTTCGACTTCAAATGACTCAGATGGGCTAAGCAGCGAAGACAACGCGCCTCATTTAACAACTTCAACTTCAACATGCAACTTCCGTTCGTACTTTCGTGACCTTTTTCTAAGTTAGGCCTCTCATCCTAAACATGCGTAAAAAAGCTTCGCTTCAAAAATTCAAGTTATCTCTAAAACCGGTTATTTTTGGTCATTCTAATATCGAGCCCTATATACACCAGAAAAGCTGTAACTATCGGTTTTAAAAATGTTACATAAGCATATTCGCGCACCACGCTACATGACGCTACTGCGCATGCAGAATTTCAGCTGGCCGCGAGTCGCGAACTCGCGACCAGTAGTTGATTTCATGTTTACTACGACGGCGACGACGACGCACGTTCGCATCGTGGGAACGCTACAGCAGCGTGTGTACTTTTAACAAAACTACACTGGCTTGTGTGATTTAGTAGGTATACAGTCTTGGGTGTGTGCTCTAGAATCTGGTCGTTACATAGTTTTGCCCGTCTAAAGCATGCGACGCAAATTATAATTAATTTTCGTAAATTATCCGCCGCGAGATTGGCCAATCACGTCGCGCCACACTGCGCTCCGACGACGTAGGAGGTATATGCAGACACAGCGAATCACACAGGCGTTGTTGCTTGCACGTACCTACATAAGTTTCGTCGTGCTGCGCTTAAGGCCGTCAAACCGTATTCACCCGCACTCCTCTTTCAAGGCGCCGCTTTCGCTGGTTGGAGTAGGATGCAACACAATCAATCAATCAAAAATTTGGTTTTTATTTTATTATTCAAAGGGTAAGCCTTGCCATCCAGCGGGGTAATGCAGCAAGTGTTCTAGGAACATTTTAAAATGCCCCTTTTGATAGTTATTTTAATGTTTGTTAGGTAGGTTTATTTCTTTAGTTATTAGTATTACTTTTTTGTTATTTATTAAATAAATTATTTTTATTATTCCAAAACTACGAATCGAAACAAAAAAGTAAAAAGCTACGAATTTAGATATATATTCAACAAATAAAATAATTTTTTTCCAAAGCCTTGGTTTGGTCACGTTACCTTAAATACGTTTTTATAACTAAATTCAGAGGCATGTTCATGATTTTTTTCCATCGAGCGAAGTTAATCAAATCTCGTTTTCAAAAAGCTATCGATTTGCGCTGATAGATGAAGTTTTACATATGTTAAAACTGAATCAGTCAGGTAAGTAATATTGACGGTACACTTCTTCAAATTCGAGTCAGACGCAGCCTCACATCACCTTAACTTGGAATAGAGGTAAAAGTTACGCAGTGGCAGCCTTTGTTATGCGGCGCTTTCATGCGGTGCCAATACCAAGAATTGCAGCGTAACAGCGCGACGCGCACTAGGCCCGAATGTGGCACACCATGCAATGTGTTGTGCGAGCGAGGCGTATCGTCAGCGTCGTCGCTTCTGCCGGAGGGGACAAAAGGACAGTAGTGTGAAGTTGATACAAATGAGAGGTTTTATTCCATGGCCTTGTCTATGCTACGACTCACTTTATTTAGCCGTATAATATGATAATGGTGTTAGTAGAAGACGCCATCTTGGTCAGCTCTTACGACGACAGTTCGGAAAGAATGACTTCCCAACGCCAAAGTAATGAGAGTGTGTTGTGTTGTTGCAGAGGTCGCGGTAGAAGCTCGGCTGCGCGGTTCCGATGAGCTCTGCGAGGCCGCGCGGCCGGCCGGGGAGCGCGCGGCGAGCGGGCGGCAGGCGCGGCGCGGCGCAGCGTGCGCGCGCCCTCTAGGGACATACACGTGCTGGCAACATACATGCATATCGAGTTAGTACCAAAACATTTTATTCCAAATTGATTTTATTATATGTGAATATTAAAATGTTGTGTGCGTCAACAACTTCCAATGGGTTGTGAGAATTTCCTTGCTCATTTTGTACGTAGCATATATTTTTCCATTCTTCCACAAAGTAGGTATTAAACTGGCATTCCATATTTCATTTTTCAATCGATGAGCACATCGTCAGCCTCGATAGCTCAGTGGAGCAGACAGTCGACTGTCGCTATTGATGGTTAAGCAACGCTGGGCGCGGTCAGTACTTGGATGGGTGACCGTTGGATGCTGACCGTGGTTCTGTTTCCACGTAAAACTGTAGGTCCCTTCCCTTCTTACCTTACTAGGTGGTAGGGTTCAACCCGCCCGGGTTTGTACCACCGCACTGAATGAAACGTCGGTCGAAACGGCTATGTAAATAGTTTGTGTTTTCCGTCCAGTTCAGTGTAGCCGGCACGACCGAAGGGAAGCACTAACATGGCACCTAGTTCACTAGGTATTGTCGGCTAACATCACGGATGTTGTAGTTGATGTAGCCAACCGTGTCGGTTTCCATAAAAAGAAAAAACATCGATACATTATAATAAAGTAGATACACTATAAAAACATTATTTGAATTAAACTTACATATAATAATCGAATCATGTCTCATCTAATGAAGATCATATTATTATAATGTCTGTAAAAGCAAACACTCCCAAGACTTGAAGGATCAAACACAGACTCCATTTAGACATTTACAAGACAGTACGTCCCTTAACACGAAAGACTAATCCTATTAAATTCGAATTATCTCCGGCCGATATCTGCTGAATCTGTTATGGTACGAAGAATAATGACCCCTGAAGCTCTGGGTCTTTTTTTTTTGTGTAACCTGGTACTATTTTCTATTCTGTGGTATAGGTGGCGAAGCCAGACGGGCCAAAGCAGTCAATATTACCTACCCCACGTTAGTCATGCTAAAATATATATTTTACGTACTATTGTCGATGTGGTTTCAGGTCGGACATGAAAAATCTCGCCCTATTGCTGGCTGTCCCACTCAGCAAACGCGTAGTAGATTTCGTCACTATCGTCGTCGCGGCCACACTGCTCGCGCGGGGAACAGGTAAATGTAAACCATTTTAACATGCTGGGTGGAACACTCATGCATACAGTTTCTTGTAACCATATAGGTCAGTTCAAAAGGATGAACTGCCGCATAACAAAGACTGGAACTGCGTAGCTGTAGCTCTATTCCAAGTTTATAAAAATGAAAATTAAATATCGTATTTGATTAACGTCACAGGCACCCATGCGTCACACATATCTATCCAAGATATATGGGACGCATGCCAGTGTGTTCGTATGCAGCGACAGTCACAGATGATGCGCACTCAAACTCGACCTAGGATCGCTCGCGTATAGCACCGCCCAGCGTCCCGCGCTTGCGGGTCGCTGACAAAGTGAGTCAAATATACTGCGGCGGCGTTCTTGCTTATATTTACGTAGTGCTTAATTGGAATAGAGCTACTGGCAATGACAAAAAATAAACGATTATTTAGGTCCACAAATGCCGTTGCACTAGCGAAAGAAAAGGTTCGTTGTGAAACCTAAATCATCTTCGAGTCTACACAGACTCGAGAATGATTCTAATGGTATGTGGTGTGGTGTATTGCAGAACGGCGCTGCGTCCGGCAGTGGTCGGCGGGAGCTAGCTTGGCGGACTACAGCAACCGTGGCCGCCCAGCCTTCCCGCCCGCCCATCCGCCGCCTATCAACTGTTAGCAGGTATCAGTTCAGTGTAGCTGCACGATAACATTCATGGCATCTGGTCATTGTGACCTGGGATCTCCACGTGCCACGATCCCGATACACCTCTGTCGCCTTTTCCACTCTTATTATGTTCTTCATACGTCGTCGGTTACGGATGAAGTTATTCATGTCCACATATATGTTTGAAGAGAAAGTACTACTGGACAACTCCAGTGAACCACAAGCACTAAATCACTCATCCCCTATCACTGTATTTACTATAAAAATGCGCATCATTGGATCCACAATAATATGATTATGATTTCGAGATGGGAATTCGAAAATACAGTCGAACATTTTTAGGCTTAAATGTTTATCGATAGGTATGCGTAAGTTCTATGTTGAGGATAAAGGTTTTATGTAAAAATGAGCCATTACTGTGATTTTCACAATCACGAAAACCTCCTGAGGCGGAGCAGACGGTACAACCCCAGAGCTCGTCGCCTCCGCGGGGATTCCAGCTGTCTGATTTATGCCTTGTTCGATCTTATCTACTCACAAAACTTTTATATTAAAGCTCGAATCGCAAATACTTTTACTTGCTGATGTAGTTTCTTACCTTCGGCGAAAGAAAAACGCGATAGAAGACAAAATATTATTATCTTTTCAAAAGGTGCTCGGGCGTATGATTCCAAGTGTTTCTTTACGACATACAAAGTAGCGACAATTTAACTGCGTAGTGTGTGTGTGTGAGGGTGTGTGTGTGTGTGTGTGTGTGTGCTAGGAGGTGTAGATAATATAATAATGGATTTTGAATGGTTATCAGAAACAACATTTGTTTAAATACGTATGTTTTGTCCGCCGTCAACACGTTTGAAACAAAATCCCTGGCTGTACAAGCGTTTCTCTAATAGGCTTGCACTTAAGAAAACGCACACATTCTTATGTAAATGATCCGATCGAATTGTAACACCGGCCGCTTCGTCCAGTAGGCAGTCTGCTCGCGGGGAGTCCGATAGACAATGTCCGAGGTGTCGGACTCGATCAGCGAGGAAGAACGCAGCTTGTTCCGACCGTTCACCCGGGAGTCGCTGTCTGCTATCGAGGCCCGCATCGCCGAGGAGCATGCCAAACAAAAAGAGCTGGAGAAGAAGAGAGCGGAGGGCGAGGTGAGACACACGTTCCAATATGATGCTTATTATCATTACTGTAAAGCACACATTTGAACATCAAAATAATCATTCTCTCTGTGCGATTCGGTGAATATTGATCAGGGGTCAAAACTGTCATCAAAATGTTCGAATGATCGACGAGCATTCTGGAACACCTTTGTGCAGAGTTCAATATCAGGTTCCTAAGTCTCGAATTACACATTAAAATAATTACATTAACACGGGTCAATGGTCGCCGATCAAACTGGGAGAAAACGGGTTGTCAATTATCCGAAAAGTTTAAGGATCAAAGAGTTTCAAACCTAAAGTGGGAGTTCTGGACTGCGATGTTATATTCTGCTGTTAAATTTCTCGACAAACTCCCTGGATCACTACACTCTTAGAAAGTTAAACTTCGGAACTTTAAAAATTTTTTATTATGAGTTTTGCTACAAGAACAAT
Organism: Nematopogon swammerdamellus; assembly: GCA_946902875.1. NCBI lineage: Eukaryota > Metazoa > Arthropoda > Insecta > Lepidoptera > Adelidae > Nematopogon > Nematopogon swammerdamellus. Next base: position 12,216,158 of record OX336351.1, read on the forward strand.
TCAGTTTCCGACGCTCGTGTCGTAACTATTGGCCGAATAATTGTGCGGTAAATGTCCATAGAAATGTAATGAAGTAACTAACTGAATTCTAATGTTTAAACTATTTCAGGCCGATACTGGGCGGAAGAAAAAGAAAAAAGAAGTAAGACTGCTTGCTTGCCCCTGATTATACTTTTACAGGTCGTTTTAACTAGAACCTTTATATCAAAGAGTTATCGCTGATTTGTTCAAAAATACATTGAGCATCAAAACTTTTAAAGCGACCATTGGCTAACCGAGTAATTTGCGATAACTTTACCCTACATTCAAATAATTTTTACATTGAAGCATTTAGCAACACATCGCTTTACCGCCGACAGGTATACCTTCGGAAGTTTAGCTGTTATTGTCAAAAATGCATTTGAGTACTACAACATTGGCAAACTCTTGTCATAACAGCTATCCTTGTAGTTGTAGGCCTTGAAAGTGGAGGCTTATTATTGTTTTGCCTTTATTGCCTCAAAATAGATCAAGAGCTCCGATAGGTCCAAATAGAGTCCGCTCAGTTCTCGGATTGATAGTCCCATTGCCAATAGCTAGCAAACCTACATTCTGTGTTAGAAGATCCCCACATTTGAAATCATCGTCCCTCTAGAGGACTAGAATCCCGGTTTCGCTATAATGATTCGGTAATATTTTTTTTTATCGTTTTAGAGATATCATGCCTATCTAATTACTCATTTTGTGCATTCGAACAAACATTTAGTAAAACACATTGACCTTCCAAAACAATTCTACCACAAACATTCACTGAAATCCTTTCAAAAAAGGCTCCTGTGTAGTCAAACGAGCAATGTCAAAAAGTTAGTACAAGTACAGACAATGTTGTTATTAATGCATGCAGTCATCCATTTATAACGAACGTTTATAAGGAAAAGAAAATCATCTTAATCTAATCGCAAGCACACCACCCAACAATCAAGACTTACAGGGATTATATAGATGCATTTTGTTAAGATGTCATAAAGCTGATCTTAGTTATTAGTCCGCTGTAGGCGTATACTTTAGCTGACACACCATAGCACTGACTTTTTGTTCTCACCGTTCTCAAGCATTGCACATCGCAGGGCTGTTCATACATCCGATACATTCTAATCTAACAGAATACATCCGATCTCATCATGCGCTGCCATTGTATTGAACATGTGCATGGAAGTGCATCGTGCGTCGATTAGATGTAGGGGATATGAGTCTAGTTTACAAATATTGTACAATTTAACAATTAGGATTCGATAGTTTATAAAACAATTTAAATTTGTGATTGTTTTCGTATTTTTGAGTTAGTAAGATCGCGTACTAACAAATTTTATTTGGTTTCATTGTTTGGGTTCCGTTTCTCTGTTGTTCAGCCAAGGCATCGGGTACGTATCCAATAACTAAATCGTGGAAGTCCTTCACTGCTTTTCATGATGGCACAATTATCAAATTTATCTATTTATTAATTACTTATGTATTTCTAATTAACAATATTGACTATGTAAAGAAATAACCAAAGAGCTAAATGTTAAAATATATCTACAATTCGAACACATCAAACTTTCCGATACTTACTGAAAGTGGTACTTTCGCATTTTGGTAAAAAAATTATTCACTTTTTCTATGAACTGATAAATATCAGCGATGATCATGAAATTCAGTTTTGTTATTTCCTATAAGTCATATGTGTTTCTTGCAGCAACTTAAGGGTTTGAAGACACACCTGTGATCGTCTCCCGCGCTCCGCTTCCTACTTGCTACGATTTTTAGGATAACATTGAATTAATTCATGTTCGAGATATTCTCATTTTAATAACAGAAGTGTTTGAAATGCAAATGTCTCCGTCGATAATTAATATTTCCATGCAAAGAGTCAGAGGTTAAAAGGTTAAAACTTACAAGATATCTAAGAGACATAATTCATCAATATAATAGGTACTCGGCTTCGATGTTCGTGGTAGCAGAAACTCTCACGCCCTCTCTCTTCTCTTCCACATACTTAATGCTCCTGATGCTCCCAAATATTGAGTGAACGGTTTGAATTTCTTTCTTCTCATGGTCTGACTTTAAGATATGCTGACAACTTACTCTTGGCAATATCGGCTCACTCAAGTTGCACGGCTACACGGACTCTTTCACAGTACAAACAGCTCGCCTCTGGAATAATCTGCCCGTGCATTTACGCTCCACTACGTCTATGAATGTATTTAAGATAATGTTGAACAATATTTTCCTTTTCTTACTGAAGTAAATACATCTATATTACATACATACTATCTTAACTCCGCTCTTCTCGCTCTCTTGTCATTCAGTTGATTGTGTTGAGCAACAGTATCACGGATTACTGTAAATAATATGTAAGTTTATTATATACATATACATATGTGCGTATTAAAGTATTTATTTAGTATTAGTATGTAGTTTATCATACATATTTCTTTACAGTTTAATACATTGCCACAAACTATTCTTGTTCGCCTGCCTCATCCCAAAGATTTGTTAGAATAGAACACCTCTCGGCATTAAATATAACTTGATCATCAATAAATAAATATATACGTACTAATTTTAGCCACTGACGCTGCATTGCAATGTTAATCGGTGAATATTCGCGTAGTGACCAAAGTCGTATTCAATTTCAGTAAGAATGCCTTGCCCTAAGAGTTTATTGCAAACTTCACTTCATTTTCAAAAGGATGTCAAGCTGGCGGAAATTCCCGCCGACGACGTAATGAATTTCTGGAATATTAATGGCACACCACACGCAACTTAGCTGATGTTGAATAAGAAAACGGCGATGCGGGACGCGGAGATGCGCGGCGCGGCAGGAGGGATCGCGAATAAACATCGTGCCTCGTGAGCGCCATGTGTACATGTACAATGACGCACTGGTGTGTGACGCGCTGTGCGACCGACACGGGGCCAGCGAAATTACAAAGCCTACAAAAGTACTTTTTATTTCGCTGCACGGCGAAATGTGATAGACTCACTTCCCGACCAGCAGGTCTATTCTTGTAAATTCTGACAGCGGAATCAGCGCTGTTGTGGCGCTGAGAGCCACTTTGGTAAGTGGCTCTCAGCCACTTTGGTAAGTGGCTCTCAGCGCCACAACAGCGCTGATTCCGCTGTCAGAATTTACAAGAATAGACCTGCTGTTCCGTGAATTACGACAGGCCTGAAGCCTGCTAACTCGACGAATTTAGGGCGCGCCCGAGTCTGTCGATGCATCATACTAGCACACCGCATCATACCAACCAGTGCAGTTATACATGTAAAGGCATAATATGTTGCGGCTAAGAGTGGCTAAGCCTATATAACCAATTAAAATTTAAGTTAAGATTTGATGAATATTTCTGAAATGAAGACTCTGATATCATTCGATGCTTTAGCCGTAACATGTCCACATGGGGTTCACCATAGCCGACTATCATTGTCTCCCTCTACAGAGACCAAGCTATGATACATCGTCATAGCCCCAGTGCGACGTTGCTATCGCTTACTCGCTCTCGCTTGCCTACCGATGACAGGAGCGAGAGAAAAACATGAAATCGCTCACCCTTCATCGGGCGACCGTCGCAATCTTCGTGTTTCTCTCTCACTCCTGCCATCGGTAGGCAAGCGATAGTGAGTATGCGATAGCAACGTCGCACTGGGGCTATGACGATGCAGCATGGCTTGTCTCCGTAGAGGGAGACAATGACAGTCGGCTCTGGGTTCACACGATGCGGTGTTTGGGTCGCAGTGAGGTCGTAGAGGAGGAAGGTGTGTGACTGGGGCGTGTGTGGCGGCAGGTGCGGTATGACGACGAAGACGAGGACGAGGGGCCGCAGCCGGACCCCACGCTGGAGCAGGGCGTGCCGGTGCCGGTGCGCATGCAGGGCTCCTTCCCCTCGGAGCTGTCCTCCACCCCTCTCGAGGATATCGACCCTTACTACCATAACCAAAGAGTGAGTTCACCGATGCTCTTAAGTCTACTCTTCTGCTGCACCTTTCGTGAAAATAGTTGTATATTCTTGAAGGTTTGACCTTCTATATATTTTTCTGGAAAGTCTAAAGGTGTATCAAAGTTTACTTTAAAATGCGGCCTCGATTTATTATTTATTTTTATGGAACCCAACATGAGTGGCTGTGCCAAGGGATCAACTGTGCAGTCGACAGAGCCAAAAATGCCATGCCAGCAAATTTCAGACTGTCGCTAGGCTATCTAGCCTGTTAATGCGCTCTTTGAACACACCCAGGTTAAAATTTCGGGAAGCGCACCGCTAGGAAGAAACTGTCTTCCGGCGAGTGTGACAAAGAAACTATTTTGAGAACCGACTGGTTTTCAAAAGCCCAATGTCAGTAACAAAAGGTTGTTCAGTTTCTCTGCGAGATTATTGCTGCTAAGATATGTAGATTAGAAGGCAAGGAATAAGGGACGCAGCGTACTTCGAGCAGCGTCCGCGATAGTAACTGTAGAACATACTGAGTGAACCTTCAAATCGGCTGTGGCTCAGGCTCCAGACCATCTGTCAGTTTCGGGTTTCCCACAAGGCGGACGGCTCGGCGCTGTAGTTATTATCTCTTCCGGTCAACCTTTATGAAGATTATTGTATTTTGAAGAATTGTACTGTCATAATACTTAATACGCAATGTTTCTGTTTGTTCCAGACTTTTGTAGTAGTAAGCAAGGGTAAAGATATCTTCCGGTTCTCGGCGCACGACGCACTCTGGATCCTGGACCCGTTCAACCCAATCCGGAGAGTCGCCATCTACATCCTCGTGCATCCTTTATTTTCCTTATTTATCATTACCACCATTCTAACCAACTGTATTCTTATGATAATGCCTACAACACCCACAGTCGAGAGCACAGAGTGAGTATTTTTCTACTAATGCATTTTTCGACAGCTAAAACTGTTACAATTTGAGCTAACCTATAGAATTTGTAAATAAGTACCATTTTTGGTGATTTGAAACTTGTATCTAATATATTTAAATAGATTCCAGAGTGTTAACAGAGCAGTCTCGATAGAATTGAGTAGTTCCGGTTTTGCACGCTAGTAACGTACTCGTACTATACTCGCTAGAAAATGCTAATTTTATCATTAGCGAGTTTGTTAGGTACCTAGTTAGATTTATTTAAACGATTTTATAAAAACAAAATTATGGTTGCATTAGAATATTTTGATATTAATGTAAAAAAATGCATTTTAAGAGATTGTGAAAGAGATACAATTATAGTATATATACATATTATATATTTATCAATATAGAGTGTTTTGGATTACTGTTATATACGACATAATAACTAAACATAATAATAATAGCCTTGCAAACAAATAATTTACTTACTTATACGTAAATTTGAAATACGAATTATGTTTAACGAGTATTTAAGTATTTCAACAAAGATAATAATTTGTTTTTACATAATATTAATTTTATTACTTTTCATTTAGGCATCGTGACCATAGCCGATGGATTGCCTCCTTGCTACAAAAGGCCATACAGCCGATCATACCCTATGTACTCGCTAAGACATAACATATATCAATATGTAAATATGTTCGTCATGCTATGTTAAACATCCCTCGATCCTTGTTATAATCGAAAATAGTGAAGGTTCTAGAATGAATGTTCCCATTTTTTTCTTGGTTTAAGATCTAGTACAAAATGTTATGAGCAAGTTCGTGATCAAGATCTCAAAATTACCGTTCGGTTTTTAAATTTGAATTAAGGCTTTTTAGTGCCACTTTGAACACAAGAATAAATATATATAATTGCGGCGCATCAGAAGTGGGATATTAATCACGAACTGAGCGCGAGGACCCGCGAGCCTCTCCTTAGACGTAATGAATTGTTCGCAGAGTTATCTTTACCGGAATCTACACGTTTGAGTCAGCGGTGAAAGTAATGGCCAGGGGTTTCATACTGCAGCCATTCACATACCTTAGAGATGCATGGAATTGGCTTGACTTCGTAGTGATAGCATTAGCGTGAGTAGTAGTTTTCAACATACAAGTAGTGAAAGTAACTCATTCGGAGATAGTGTTCGGCCAGCGAACAGTAGTTATGGGTGGGGCTTCTTTCCAAGTACGGCCTTGTTTACGAAAGATGATTAGGCCGTGTAGGTATACTAACCTGCGAACTGAACTGGTACTTATATGAAATGCCACAGTAAATTTTGCCGACTGAACTGTCATAGCACTCAAATACACCAGGCACACATCGATTGCGTTCGTTTGTCAGCAAACAAAACTACTAAGTCATCAGTCGTAAGCAAGACGTACAGGGAAAATCCCTTGGTGGTACCTACCTACCATGCTCAAAATCATATTCTTCTCTCTGTAAATGTGAGATAAGATATAGTTCTAGCTGTACCCAGCACTAAGGTTCGTTGGCACACAGCAGACGATTTTTGTAGATAATTTACGGTGTTTTATTATTAGACATATCGGTCATAGATTTTGGACATACCTATTTAGATTACTTCGAATTGAATATTAAATAATTTTTTGTGATAAGGAATATTCTTATTATATTAAATTGTCACCTCAATTCAGTTTCCATTCAGATTAAAATTGCGAAATTAATGTTTGTAAGTGCACACAATTTTGAAAATGTATTTAAACTGGCGTAAAACGTAGTGTATTAGTGTCGTGTTGTGATCTCTTGCAGTTATGTGACGATGGGGATTGACCTCGGCAACTTGGCCGCTCTGAGGACCTTCAGGGTACTAAGAGCTCTGAAGACCGTGGCCATCGTGCCGGGTAAATTTTTTATAGTTCTATAAATAAATACTGGAAACTTAAAGTTTCCCTCGCCACTACTTTTTTTATCAATTGGTTGACATATTTACGAGAGCGAATAATGCTCCAAGTATGTGAAGCTTGGTTAAAATAGTTCGATTTGTTGGGCAAAATAAGGGTAAGAGAAGCCATAGAAATTATAGCTGAACACTTAGGTTCCAACATTTTAAAACTAGATAATGTAGAGAAAACAAAACTTATATGTGTAGTTTATTTACTAGAGGTATTATAATATTAGAAGTAGTTAAGAAATTTAATTATAGTTTTAGTGTGTGTTTAGCTCAATTTCGATTTGGTATTCGAATTTCAAACAAACTTAATTTCGAACGACCGTCGGTTGACCTCGTTTACGACTAAAGACTCAATGGTTATATTTGTACCGATAATAACTATCAAGTCGTTCATTAATCATTATACACATCAAACTTGGAATAAAGTTTTCAGTGTCCGACTAAGCTGCAGGTGACATTTATTTGTCGCGCAACTAAGGTGAATGCAATCAAGTATATAGAGTGCCCAAACACGAACATTTACTTAGTAACCCTCATCCCGCCATGTAAATGTCGGTAGATATTGGTCCGTGTCCGACTAAGCTGCAGGTGACATTTATTTGTCGCGCAACTAAGGTGAATGCAATCAAGTATATAGAGTGCCCAAACACGAACATTTACTTAGTAACGCTCATCCCGCCATGTAAATGTCGGTAGATATACACCTAAATGCAAAAACAACGCATACATTTTCAGGTCTGAAAACGATCGTTGGAGCCGTGATAGAGTCAGTTAAGAATCTTCGCGACGTGATCATCCTGACCATGTTTTCGTTGAGTGTGTTCGCGCTAATGGGCCTTCAGATCTACATGGGCGTGCTAACTCAAAAGTGTGTCAAGGTGTTCCCGGAGGATGGTTCATGGGGGAATCTCACCGCTGAAAACTGGGAGAGATTCAATCAAAATGAAAGTGAGTTATGCACTTTGTCTAACCTCTCCTGCAAAATTATAAGAGTGGCCATGTGACCAACTGCGCAAACCATTCCCCCATCGCTGACATCCATAACTGTATTACATAATGCGATTATTTGTTTTCATTCGCTTATAAATTCGTGTATTTTGCACATTTACACAATTAAGTAGATAATATTATGTTTATCTTTCATACCTTATTTTTGTCTTATTTCACAACTTGAAGGAAAAGTGTGAAAACAAATCTTTATGGCTTAAGTATTATGGTATGTCTCTATAATGTTTCAGCGAACTGGTACGTTAACGATCTGGGTGACTATCCACTCTGTGGCAACTCATCTGGTGCTGGGTAAGTCACATATTATTCTAGTACAAACTTCCGTCCTTATATTTGTTTGATTGGTCAAAAATCTTGGCAACAGAAAGTCCAGCTTATTCCTATTCACAGTTATGTATGGGACAATATTAAAGGTTCGAAGTACCTGATAATATGTATACCTATAATCTGCAAACATACTCGTAATTCGTATATGTCAAAAATGTCGAAGCCGCTTTCAACTTCAGGATTAACTATCTAGCGCAGGAAATATGTTCTCTTTGCCGTTTAGCTGTTGATGAATTAATTATATAACCCATATATTTTAATAAATTTACATAAATTTTCTATAATATGGCTTCATGGACAATTAACACGATTCGGGTTGCTGTATGTCTAGCCGGTATAGCTATATGATTGTCTGCAGAACTATGGACTTTCTTAATCCCACAACTTATTTCATGATCAATTACCTATCACAGGAATCATTCATCCCCGTTTTGCACCCACTAATTTATATGGACCAAGCCATACGTTTTAATAAACAAAACAATACAAGGCATGACAAAGCATAGTAGGTAACTCTTTTCAAAATTGTCTTTTCTAACACATATCCACTTATTTTTATGGGGAATCTGAAAAGCATATAATATATATAAATACATTATTGAACAAGTATGCATGCTTTGCAGGCAGTGCGAGCCGGGCTACATATGCCTGCAGGGCTACGGGCCCAACCCCAACTACGGCTACACGAGCTTCGACACCTTCGGCTGGGCCTTCCTCTCCGCCTTCCGTCTCATGACGCAGGACTACTGGGAGAACCTCTATCAGCTGGTGCGTTGCTGCTTTGTCATTACTTTAAGTTTATCAAATTTCTAAATATGTATCTAAGTGATTAGGCCATTTAGTAAGATTTACCGTAGCTTTAGTACCGGAATGTTAAAAAAAATCCAAACGTCGAGTTGATACAGAATGCCTAATCGTATTTTGAACTGCCCTCGGTAGGCGACAGCGCAAATTAAAGTCTGTTTGAATTCCGTCGTTGTCTGTTTAAACCTGCGGTGTATACCTACTTACTTATTCGAGTTTCATTAAGGTTGTCGTAGATAATCTTGAAAAAATCCTTTCTCAGTTCGTTTCTTCTATTCAAAGTGTCGCCAAAAGTAAATTCGTATCTTTTCGCCACAATAAATAAAATTATACCCTCATCCTATCCTTGGATCCGAAAATACAATCAAGACTCTTGATTCTATGTTTCCTGGTCCAAGTGTCAGTACTTAGCGCAGTTCTTGAAGACGATGATGTGATGTGGTGCAGGTGCTAAGGTCGGCGGGGTCGTGGCACGTGCTGTTCTTCGTAGTGATCATCTTTCTGGGCTCGTTCTACCTCGTGAACTTGATCCTCGCCATTGTCGCGATGTCCTACGACGAGTTGCAGAAGAAGGCCGAAGAAGAAGAGGCGGCCGAGGAGGAAGCATTGAGGGTGAGTGTTTCTGTCTTTGTCGGCAATGTCACAGGTTATTTTGACTTTGATATGATTGATCTAGTTTACAGAGACCTTTAGATCTTTATATGATGTAGTTTAATACATTGCCACAGGATATTCTTGTTCGCCTGAATGTACTTGTCCCACATCCCAAAGGTTAGCTAGAATGAAATGCCTCATGGCAGTGAGCTCGACTATTGTGTCAAGTTCGTATAAATTGGTGTTCAATAAAGAATATAAAATATGAATACATACTTTAAATTTCTTAAAATGCGTTATTATATTAATTGTTATTATTAATTACTACTTATATTTTTAGAAACAAAGAATTATTATCATTATTAATTCTACTACATGACACTTTCTCCATATGATTCAATTACAATGCTTCAAAGATAATGTTCAGTTGGATTCTATACAGTGAAAAAAAATTGTGAGGAGACGTTGCACTTTTGAAGATTTGTATGTTCCAGTGAGTGTAGTTCCAGGTTAGTTCCAATAGTCAAATTGCAAAGTAAATTTAAATGGGCCTTAATTTCCATCTCCGTAGAATTATTTTAATATCGTTCAAAGTATAAAATTGCCAAGAGTTAGTCAGGTCAGGTCCCACTGATGATAAGAGCGACGGGTATGTCGCGGCAGTAGTGATTGGTGTGGTGAAGTGAGTGAACGCATGCGGTGTTGCAGGAAGCGGAGCAGAACGCGGCGGCGCGGCAAGCGAAGCTGGAGGCGCACGCGCAGGCGCGCGAGGACGCGGCGCAGGCGCGCGAGGAGGCCGCCTACGCCGCCGCGCACCCTCCGCCCGCCAAGTCCCCCTCCGACTTCTCCTGCCACAGCTACGAGCTGTTCGTCAACCAGGAGCGCGGCAACCAGGACGACAATAACCGCGAGCGCATTTCACTCAGAAGCGACCCCTTCCAGGAATCGGTGAGCACTCAGCCCACGCACAAGCCAGTCACCCAGCACGACTCCGCCACCGCCACCGCCGCCGCGCCGCCGCGCCCGCGCAGGAAAGTCAGCATGGTAAGTATACACGGCGCCGCGCCTTCTATCGCCCCTCGCCTTCCGCCAGACCCGCCACGCCACGCCCCCCACGCCACCGACCCGCCCTGACGCCTTCGATTCTGCTCCTGCCGTGACTTCTGTGATTCCGTGCTTGAGACTTGTCCCCATGTTGTGAACTGCTCAGCGACGCAAGAATTATAATGATAGAAATATAATTTGTATTGTTCCTTGGGGAATAAAGTCTCGTCCTAAATTTATTCATTATACAATTCTTAGACACAAATATGTATGTATCCTTGATACACCTTTGTTACAAAGTAATGAATAAAATATAATTCTTAAAATGTATTATAAACCGATACATTTCTTGTGAAGTACTTACCTGCTATATAATTAATTACGGATTAATTGCAGAAGTCGCATCTTCATAAAAAATTGAATTGTAATTTAAGAAAAGTATTCGTATATACCCAAACATCAATATCCATATTCACAAAATCGAAGTTGGCAGAGCTTTTTCTTCCTTTACTGCTGTCATTGCTTATTCTTTAAACAAAATGCCTACGTAATGAAATACGTAATTCACATATTTTCACACAATTTTGGCAGCCGTAAATGTTCGAACTCTTGTAAATATTCATATAAAATAAGGAAACTCCTGATAATCCTCTTGTCTTGATCTTTGTCCCGTTCACTTTTGAATTTATAATTTTATGATAGAAATGAAGTTAAATAGAAGCTTGTAAAGAAATATGTTTCAGTTGAATATTTACAAACTGTTCGTCCACGCGCATACCACTCAACCGCGGGCGGCGTCAATATCACTTTTAAACAAACAAATTTTTCAGATTCATATCCAAATCACTTTAGAGGGTTCTGGGCTCTTTTGCGGTCGAGTGTATTATTATCATCATCATTGTAGTGCATTTGGAAGTCAATTTGACATATTGTTATTTGGTGGCTAATTGTCCGGTGTCGCATGATTCTATCGGTTTGTCTCTTTTTGTCCGAAATACAAGTTCTTCCAAATATTTCTTAGTATCAAAGTCCATAAGCTTACCTTTATTATATAGAATTAATCAATAGAAAATTGGTTAAAACTTATCACGAAAAACTTGACGAAAATGAATAAAAAGCGCAAGAGCATCAAGCGTTTATCGATAAAAGGTTTGCTGCTCTCTCTCTGTCTCTCTCGCCTTTGTACCTACTCTCAGGAATACCAAAAGCTGGATTTAGAAAACAGACATAAGGTGCAAATAAACTTCCAAATAAATTTTACGTATCCATTTTTCAAAATGTCCACTTCGACGAAGTCAATACACCATTCGAGCATGCCTAGACGCTGTTGGAGATATTTATATACATGAAGACGAACAATTTATTCTTTAATCACTTGAATCCTTAAAACGCGAGGGAGAAAAATCAAAGTAGACCTACCTCTGTCGGCTGACTCATTCTGTTCTGCATATAGGCGACGTGCAGCTGACGCGACAAACTTTACTCATGGGGAGTTACTGAAAAGTGATGGACAAAAAATCACAAAAATATATAATGTTGAGAAATTTGCGCAATAACTAAATGTGTAGGTAGTTAGTATAGTAGGCGCTATTACCCTAGAGTTACGTTAGATTAGATTTCTGAGTTTATTTTATTTAATTAATCTAGTGGTTTACATGAAAAGATTGTTCGAGATAGGTGGATGTATTGTTTTTTTTTATCTTATATTTTAAAGCATGATCTTATTTACATGAATGCATGTCGCGTATAATGTATTTGAGATTCTAGTTTTGACATAGAATTTGTGAAAAGATCCTTAATTGTACGTACCAAAGTAAAAAAATATATAACTACGAGACTGCCAACTGATACGTTTGTTACGATAAATATAATTTCTTTAAAAAGATACCATTATATAAATGTCTTCCGTTAACCCGCTTATCCAATTGGTACAACTCTTTTTTCTACGGACCGCACCATTATCATCTTGCAAGGACACAAATAAAAAAAAGATTAACGGCACTGGCTCATTTATTTATTTATTATTGGCAAAATTGTCTCATATGCAAGATTTCACACCATTTTAATTTATTCGACATTTTGGTCTTGATAATATAAAAAAAAGTAAAAAAAAAATTTGATCCAGTATGTATGTAGGTACATGCATATAATCTTGTTTAGTTCTCAATGCATGACTATTTTCACCTATAATACATTCGGCATTAGGTTGCAATACTTGGATATCACAATTTTATCTTTCGATTTGTTGAAGAGGGTTATTTATTAGTCTTAATGAAAATTTTCGATGAGATCGTGAAATTACGTCGACCGCCATCTTGAATTTAATTAAATGTAAGGGGGAATTCCATATAATTAAATTCAGTTTATGTTAAATAACTTACCCATTTTAAACTTTTGTTATTATTTACCTACAACTTTGTGTTTTCATATTTTATCTACAATCAATATTTTCCGACTTAAACCTGAAAAAAACTGGACATTTCGGGAATCTATAAGACGATCCGGTTCCAAAGATGTGTCAGTTATTTTTATTATGCCCCGTCATTTATTTTTATTTTTTCAATGTCACCTTCGACGACTCTCTGGTCGCAATTTTTAATACATTTTGAAATTTTAGTCTGAACTTTGTGCAAAATGATATGCTTTTATCACACCTCAAATTTCATCATCATGTTTGTTTAAGCTAAAGCTAAAGTTTAAAATAATAAACTAAGTATATATGGAAGTAATTTAATTTCAATACTGTTTCCGGTATACCTAATTCGGAAACTATCGATTCTAGAGAAAACATGTCAAAACGGAAGTACTGGGAATTACATTTCTTACCAATTTTGTAATTATGATTTCAGTGAAAATTTGAAAATGGGCGAGTATTTAACAAAAACGGATTCCCCCTTAAATTTAAATTAAATCGACCGCCATGGTCGGCGCAATTGCAGGATCTGATCGAAACTAATCTGAATTTAGACTATTAATTAACTCCCTCAACGATTAGAGAAATACAATTATGACATGGAATTATTGTAGCTTTAGGAGTACTATTTTTGTACTTCTCGACCGGACTACTATTGGTTTGCCCTACATAGATCGAAAACTTCGTGTGCGCATTACTTCGTCTTGCATCCATGAATAGATCATAATATTTAATAAACTCCAGAAATTTATCTATTCAGTGCTAACTATAATCACTATAATTCATTGTCAAGAATTTTCGCCCTTTTGCAATTCAAGTTATTAATTATGCAATAAGTACGAATTAATTGTATATTAAAATGTTTACAAATACATAATAAGGTTCCTCCTAAACTCATTGCATAGAACCCTAACAAACGAAATTCACGACGAATGTGCACAGATAACATTCTGGAGTTGTCTAGTTGTGTGTTAGTCTTGCCATCTTGCAAAATATTTGAGGCAACCGGGTGCAAGCCGCGTGCAGCAGCATCAGTACCGAAGGTAGGTTGTTCCTCGGAATAGCAAACAATACATCTACCTACTTGTACAACTACTTATGCCTAAGATTTTCAATTTCTAGTGACACCGCTAGACGAGTTCCTCAATTTCGATCGAAACTGCGGAGGCTTGAAATGCTAGCGAACCAACAATGACTTGATTTAACTAAAACAAACCTAAATCCTAGATTTAGATCGACTCCCTACCCATATAGTTAGAATTGCATAGTTGGAGAAATCCCGATAGATTCGTCGCGAAACAAACGACGATGCATGTCATTCAGAACCCCATCAACTTCATGTGTTAATAAACAAAAGCGTTGATCGACAAACGTCTTTTCATTTTTCTTATTGTATAAATATTACCAATAGCGGAATGCAGAATGGTGCACTGAACTGATCGGAGCATGCACATCATAACCATCTTACCAGAGACGGGGCGACGCACACTGAAATGTCAGTGTTTTAAAAGATAGCGAAGCCACGCTCTCGTACTATGGCGATGAAGTGACTAGATGTATCTTTTGCCTTGATGCTTTCGTGCCTTCTGTCTATTTTTATTATTTTTGTGATTACCTTAACCAATCCGTTAAGTTTCCTCTCGAGATCAATGTTGTACTATCGCAGACCGCCTCCTACCGCCCATAGCCGCGCCCTCGTTCTCGGTGTTAGCTGTCTTCGTCGTCACGATGTTGAAGTTGTAATTTCAAAATGTGTTTGTACATTGAAGGTGCCCCACCCCGAAAGAGTAAATAAATATGGACAGTTGTCATGTGTGTTCCGGGAAGGCTCGCAGGTTCGTCTCTACTTTTTCTCCTCTTGGTGTTGGTGTCCCCGCCCTTTTGTTTTCTTAATTTGTCTCCTTTGTTACCTACTTATTTTTTGTTTGCTGGAGTACGATAAGCTTTGCCGATAGTTCCCTGCACCGACGGTAATGCCATTCTTCATTCATTCTCGCTCAGTTCTCAGTTCTGTAAGTAACTAAAGATCTAGACTGTTTTCCTCCTCGAGTTTTGTTTGTACAAAATGTTTTATATATTTTATTTCTTTCGCGTGTTTCTCTGTCAACACTCCTGATGATTTGTTTATCAGCACATGAATTGCGTAAAATAATGTTAACAATTATAATACATGTAGGATGGTGCTAGCTCGGACTTGTGCAAAATAAAAAAATATATAAGTATGTTTTCCCAGATAAAGCTTAAGCCTCTGCAATGTGCTACGAAATTATTTTGTCGAGAAGTAGTTTTTGGTTTTAAATTGGCTTCTTTCATTCGGTTATTATTTTCAAAAATTAAGTCTGAAAGTGGCTATCTAAATTGAGGAATTATTTCCCTTTTGTGTTATGGAAAATGGAAACCGTATGGAAAGCAGGATGCGAACCTAATGATGAATCATCTTTATTTGATGAATGTAGAATACAATTTTATATAGAGAAACGTTAACTACCTGTCTACCAATGTAAACCAACTCATTCTGTCTATGCCGGTTCCATTAGTCCATAGGTAGCTGAACATTGTATACCTGCACATTAGCAGACCTCGTTGGACTAAGAGTCTAGTTACCCATCAACATGTTGAACACGCTTATCGAAGTTTCACGTCACGACACAGTTTGAGGGTTAGAAAAGGGAAAATAAAATGAAAAAATGTACCTATATGTAAATCGCTGATTACTGAAACTGAATAATGAAATAATGTTGAATGTTCAGATCAGTGTACAAGCTGAACAAGACTTGCGGTTAAAACAAATATTTATTTGTGTTATTAAATTATACATGTAATGTTTTTCATTATGTTAATGACGATGATGATCATCATGGTGGAGACAGTTTTGAATGATCATCAATTATCCCTTGAACGATTAATTATATTTAACGGTCCAACCAGGTCTGACATACCTACTTAAACGACAATTAACCCGTAAAGAGCCTTCTAGAGCGGGAGAATGTTGCAGGCATCATTATCGTTGCCCGGCTCGCCGTTCAACTTCCGGCGCGGGTCGCGAGGTTCACATCAGATGGCACTGCGCAACGGAAGGCCTCCGCGGTATCCACCCGGCGCAGACCGCAAGCCTCTAGTGCTCTCCACCTACCAGGATGCGCAGGAGCACTTGCCTTACGCGGACGATTCCAATGCGGTGACGCCCATGTCGGAAGAGAACGGAGCGATCATCATACCCGTTTACTATGCTAATTTAGGTACGTACGTGTACTGTTGTAAATCCAATAATCAATGTCATTAATAATAAATCTTCGAAATCACCAATATGAAATTGGCATCATCTTCGAAATGGAATTTGCTACGTCTGTTGCTTTCAGGTATCTTGTTTCACAAAACAAAACAAGTAGTAGTTTTGGCCCGTTGAAGATTTGTACAAGCGACAAAACCAGACACAATAGTTACAATGACGGTCGAGCTTAACGCATGCATCTCGCTTCCCAAACAATCATTCCCATTCTATTTAATTTCCATTCGTATTTACCTGATGGTCAAGGTCTGACGTTGCAGGATCTCGGCACTCGTCCTACACGTCACACCAGTCACGTATGTCGTATACATCGCACGGGGACTTGCTAGGCGGACTCGGCAAGGCTCAGACCAAGGAGGCCAAACTTCGAGGGCGCTCGGCCTCGAGGAACCACAGCCTTACGCCTTCGCTGCAGCAGCATAGCGTTTCTCAGGCGCCCTACGGCATGAACCGGCAGGACTCCGCCACCGCCGTGAGGGCACTTAGGGAATACGTAAGTTTCTAGTGTCATAAACGCAAATAGATACATCCGACTTTCGGCCATTGATTCCATCTGAATTCCCATCGGTCCTGGACTGAAACTGGCTGAAAGTAGTGAAAATATGAAAATATTTATTTCTCGTGGAATTGGCTTATTTTCACTATTCATATTCAGACAATATTTTTCGTGCTGTTATGCACCGAGCTGGAGCACATAAACATTTCTTTAAATCTAAGCATACCCCGTTTATTCTACGAAAAATATCGCATAATCATTCTTTGAAAGATTTAGTTTTCTATACCTTACAGTGCACTGGCCTTATTTTATTCCAAACTAGGTTTTTCCCGCGGCTTTGCTGGCGCTGCGTGATATTCGTATTTAAAAAGAAGAAAGTAAGTAAGCCCGCTACTGTACCTTTATTTCGGCGCGCGTGGAACAATTCGGTTTGTATGAGAGACACCTTTTAGCGTATCCGGAACATAATTTTATTTAGCCTAGCCTGTGTCACGTGTAGTTAAATGTGTTTGTACTAAGTTTCATCGATTTAGGATGATCGGTTTAAGAGTTATGGAGGAACATACATACATACAGAAAATATGTTAGTTTTAGTATCATACACAGAGTCTGCAAAAGCAATATCTCATAAAACAAAGTAGGTAACTAACCCATGACCATCCCTTACAGATTTATTATTAGTATTGAACAAATTTCAGGAAATGAGCACAACAGAGTGTACGGATGAAGCGGGAAAAGTACTGAAACAATCCAACGATAATCCTTTCATAGGATCATCTCAGCAGACCAACGTAGTCGATATGAGAGGTAATCCAACAGCAAGATAATATTTTAAAATATTAGTCATGTATCCTAGACTCACTGTGAATAAATTAGTAGTCTACTTATGATTGTGTCATCAATAATGGCCCAAATTACAGATGTTATGGTACTGAATGAGATAATAGAACAAGCAGCTGGTCGACAAAGCAGAACCAGCGATCAACAGAATGGTATGAATCGCCTCTCTCGTTCCTCCTTTCCTCCTGTATGAATCTTACCTACGAGTTTATTCAGTAGCAAAATAACATCACTTGCTTCTTGATGGCTCAGAAACTGTTTCATTACTTAGCTACTTCTACAAAAAAATAGTTCGTTATGTTATTTTGCAAGATGGCTGCCATCAATGTTGTCATGCGGCATCATATCCCTATCCTGTCATATTGTAATCAATGTTAGCTTAATAGCGTGGATGTGGGTGTGTCTTTTTTGTGTTTCTTTCTTTCGATGCTTTTCTTCAAGTTTCACTCTTCGATCTTCGGAATTTCTAACTATTGTGACGTCCTCTATCCTTTCTCTATTCACAACTTTTACATCTTCCGTGACACTAATAAATCAATCATTACAATTGGGTCCCCTTCCTGACTTTAAACCTCATGTACACAATATGTTTACTATTCATCAATCACATTGTGTTCCAAAATATCAATAGATCCTAAATCATTATATCAAGTCATCTTGAACTATTGTTTTCATTCCTCTAAGTATTTGCTCATTACGCTAAAATTTTGACTATGTTTGGCTCTGAGACCTCGAACGCAGGACTCTCTGAAGAGATCTAAAATGATGAGGTGTGGTAACTAAAATATGGGTGTCATTTATTTTGCTGAATTGCTGCAATTTGCAAGAGTTCCCAAGCACAACGCTTATCTCCACAGCCGCACTTGCACTTTTACAACAAAATTATTGAAACTTTCATACAGAACTTGCTAACAATATTGCCTATTTCTATTACATCAATTATATACTACGGTACTCTAATCCAAAACACATCCCTTTCACAATTGTTCAGTCATTGAAACCCACGGTAAAATATGGAAATAGGATTGTTGTGTTTCGACAATAAATTTTTCGAAAATATGACAATATTATCATTTCAGTCATTCTCTGTCTTCTGTGTTTATATTGTAACTTTTTTCTTATCGGTACCTATCTATAATTAAATGATTAAAATAGTTTCAATAGTATTTGATCCTGACTGCATGATACTAAAATCCGAAGATTTTGAGAACCAGGAATCAATTAGGAGAAAGGATTTTTTAAAATTTGCACTCAAAATGGTTTTTTGGGTGTGACACTGGAACACATTTAGTTATAAAAAAAATGCTTGCATGTAGTGTTGCTTTTCCTGTTAGTATTAGTTGTTTAGTTGTATTGTTATGGATTAGGTTAAGAATAAAAAAATATGTTAACAAGAATATTTATGTATTTTATTCATATTATGATGTTCATATTTTTTTTAAACCATTCGGGTTGCCTTAACTGTTGCGCCTGGCGTATTCGTCGTGTTACATTTATATTAATAGTTGGGCGGCCATCGAATTTATCGTTTTATTTTTGTTTAATAAATTCACGCTGCAATTTAGTAAAGCTGTTGCTTGATAATAAAAATGAGTAACTTTTAACCATTCATAAGTTTATATTGAGAGACTGCAGTAAAGTATAATCAGCTAATTTTCATAATATTCTAAGCTTACCTAACCTACATAGATGGTCTGCTTAATGCTTTATGCCCTAAAAATAAATAAACGATACATATAGTGTAAGTAATACCATGTAGAACTATATGGTTTCATGCACCGAGATTTTCCTGCACTTGCGTACTAAAAGCTGGGATCAAAGCTTTAAAACCCCTTCCTTTAGTACCTACATACTGTTGAGATTGGCCTGAAGTTGAGCGAGTTGTGTGGTTTGCTGCACATCCACTGGACTACGTTTGTAGTCGTAGGACTTTAGAGTTGACGTGGTTTGTGTTCCCGGCACGGAGTTAGTGCTTCATATATTCTTCGTCTTCAATAAATGACAACCAGATGTTTACAAGAAATATGAATATTCTTCAAATATCTTTCTACCTGCCTGTGGATCGAGAAATTGCTACAACTGACGTATTTTAATAAATACTGAAATGAGAATATGCTCAATTAAACAATGCCATGACGTCAATAGCAACTTTTCGAAGACGGTAGTACCGAAAAATCAAGATTGGTTGTTGGACTAATGAGCGAATACTAATTAAATTTCTCTTTCCTTTCTCACAAACATCAAACCGCTAAACTGGGACAAAACAGTGTCAGTTTACTACTTCCCGACAGCCGAAGACGACGAAGACGGCCCCACGTTCAAGGAGAAGATGATAGAACTATTTATGAAGGGAATAGACGTATTCTGCGTATGGGACTGCTGCTGGCTATGGTTAGAGTTTCAGAGATACATAGCGCTAGTGGTTTTCGACCCGTTCACAGAGTTGTTCATAACACTCTGCATCGTGGTAAATACGCTGTTCATGGCTTTGGACCATCATGACATGAACAAAGACATGGAGAGGGCGCTCAAGAGTGGTAATTATGTGAGTATTATTTTCCCTTTTCCTTGTATCGATCAATGTGTAAATTCTTATCACGCCCTATAGTAGTTGATGCGCTACAAGTGTAATAAGTCATGTATAAGTACGTACATTTTGTTAGAGAACAATTTCGACACACAAAATAAATACTAACTATTTTATTTTACAGTTTTTCACTGCAACATTTGCAATAGAAGCATCTATGAAGTTAATAGCGATGAGTCCGAAGTATTATTTTCAAGAAGGATGGAATATATTTGACTTCATCATTGTGGCCTTATCGTTATTGGAATTAGGACTGGAGGGAGTACAAGGATTGTCTGTATTGAGGTCCTTTCGATTGGTGAGTTTTCAAACGCTTGACATATCTTGTTAAAATTTATTCATTGTGTTTTCAAGTATAAAGTTCCATCTGATTGATATTATTGATTCAATATTATAAAATAATTTAAAATCATTCCATTTTGTCTATAATATTCTGAATCTTGTTTCACTATCAATCCCTTATTCATGAGTATCATAAGTAGCGTTAACATTTTCATATTGTTCCCTTCACTACAAACCTATTCCTACAAAAAATAATGTAACACTCCATTTAATAAAACCAATGCAGAAACATATTCCAAGTTACAGTTCACTGTGAATATGTATCAAGGTACGTATAGCAGAACTTACACAGTGGTGCAGTGACCAAGAGGCATTGCCTGAGTTTTCAAATTTCACTATCTTAATATATTATGTTTATATCATATTATGTATGTTGAATTTACTACATACACTGTAAATTACAATTTATAAATTGTTTAAATAACATATCTAATATTTTCAGCTACGTGTATTCAAACTGGCCAAATCGTGGCCAGCACTCAATCTCATTATATCCATAATGGGTAGAACTGTTGGTGCTTTAGGCAACTTGACCTTTGTACTCTGCATCATAATATTCATATTCGCCGTCATGGGTATGCAGTTGTTCGGAAAATACTACATAGGTTCGAACTTACATACAGAGACAATATATACTATTTCCTATAAAGAGCTTAGCTTATATATTAATATAATAATAACATTTGTGCTTTGTTCCACTTTATTACAGGCGATACGAAAAATGTCTCGTCTATGAGAAATTAAGTTTGCAAAATTTGTAGAATTCAACAAATCTTTAGAAGATACTTGCCGCTAGCCTATTCTAGAAGTTGCAGGAATCAAGTTTTTCAAGTTCTCCTAGACTGGACACTTTCATTACACTTTACATACCTACGATTAAAGTTTTTGACATTGACAACACAACGCTCGCCATAAGCTTTACGTGTCTAAATGTGACGTAAACCTACTTTTCATATGTATTCTACGAGCTTGCGCTTTCAAGAGCTTAATACGTACATGTTATATTTCTATAATGATTTATTTCATCCTCGTGCGTGACTGAGGATCAAAACAAACGCCCAATCAAACAAAATACACTGCGCCATAATTGTATTATTATAATTTTAAAAAATCCATTTATTACAATTTGTATTTTAGTCTCATCCATTGGTTTTACTTTTTGATATAAATATTCATATTATACATTTTAAGACTTCTAGGTATTCACTGTTATATATGTATGTCAATTGTCTCACCAACTTGTGAACAATGTATGACGAGAGCCGTGCAGATTGGCGGATGACAACATTGCATAGAGTACATGTGTGTTTAATGAAACTATTTTCAGCTCCGTGTATTTAAACTGGCCAAGTCGTGGCCGGCGCTAAACCTAATAATAAGCATCATGGGTAGGACGATGGGAGCTCTAGGCAACTTGACATTTGTACTTTGCATCATAATATTCATTTTCGCCGTGATGGGCATGCAGTTGTTCGGAAAGAATTACACAGGTTTCTCTTTTACCAACAACACTTTATATTTAGCATTTAAACATTTACCTAGCTTGTTTGCCGATAATCCAGCTTGATACACTCCATAATGTTACCTACACATACAGCTTAGTGATTGACTCTTTTCATTACTATTCATAATAATGCGCCTGTCGCTTTACATCAGACGGCGAGCCATCATAGCGGGCCGCGTCGGTCGCTATTTCATTGCAAACCCTCCGAGAGAATCACAACTTGCCCAAACAACAAGGAGCATCATGTTCAGGAGACTAGATCTCCAGCCCACTGCTTTGAGTCGTATCCGATTATAGCGCTTACGCCTGCCAGATATCGTGTATTTCTACACGCGGCTTTGCTTTTGAAAAGCGACTGAGAGCGTTTAAAGGTTAGCTGATGGGATATATGTGAACACGAACGAATTCTCTACGGATCGCATTGGAGTCAATCGCCACAGAGACATCACACCAAATTATATTCGATCGAGTCACACTCAAAATTTGTGAAAGTAGAGTTGAACAGAAGCCGTATCGACATAAATCCCACTCATTTAGTTGTCCGTCCTCGCGACCTGCCGGCACCTTAGGTTGAAACAAGTCGCACACATCCCGCCTCTGTACCTATTAGCGTAAGGAGCGAGCGGTAAGTCTGCTTGTACGATGCATTATTCCACACTTTGTAATTGCAGCTTCGAGTATTCAAATTGGCAAAATCATGGCCGACACTAAATTTGCTCATCTCTATAATGGGTAGAACGATGGGTGCCTTGGGCAACCTGACGTTCGTATTGTGCATCATTATATTCATATTTGCCGTGATGGGTATGCAACTGTTCGGGAAAAATTATACGGGTAAGTGAGGTTGGAGCCGCGAGTTTGGATCCACCGGTGTCGCATGTTCATTGTCGTGTGTCGGGTGGTGTCGGTGTACCAGTACCGTTGTACCCGCCTCCGTGGCCGCCTCGGGGCTGGACGACTGTTTAATGTGCCTATTCTGGAAGTTCTGTAGTGCTTTTAGTGACAACACTTTCTAGTGCACCGAAGCAATGACTAGTAAACTCTCGTCTATCGGAAGAGTCAAAAGAAACATCTCAAATGTCTCACATTGATTATTTATTATATATCTAAGTATTGTAAGCCGACGTCGACTAGGAAGTGATGTGATTAACTTCTTCTCTACCTATGTATATACTTCCTTATATAATGTATATTTTTCATTGGCATGGATATGTAGTTAAACATTTATGAAAGCCTTTGATGCATACGTATTTCTATGTGATATATGAATGTTGTCTACATCCTTATTACCCCCGCTTGAAAATTAAGTATATTCAATGTATATTCTTCAGTTGAATGCCAAAAGAATTTCAGTATAGGCACCTTAGAGTATTCCAAAACTGAAGGTAAAAAAAACGCATATAAAATCTATGCTACCATTTATTTGCTGAGTGCTGCTTCATACATTACAGTTTCTGTTCTCTATCCTATCGTATCTATTCGAAATTAGATGCTTATTGTAGTTATGCATGGATAGATTAACAATCTGTATACTCAATAAGAGTGAGGCTTGAAATGAGAACGAGATTTCCCTGTTTAATTAACTTTGTTAATATACGATATTACTGCTAGTGAACAGGCAATCGCGAACTACCTACCTACCTATCTCAGAATTCAGCTTCAATTTGAGTTAAAAATCAATATAAAATGCCCCAAGGTAAGTGATATATTTCCAGATATTTTGCGCACTTTGCGCGTAAGTTGGCAAACAAACCCCGAATTTTCTCAAATACGATAGATTTCACAAAGCACAAAGAATCTACAAGTAAGTAAATCTTTGAAGCACATTAAACTTGACAAACAAAAATTTAGATTAAAGGTCGGTGTGATGAGTGTGCGTTGCGTGTGCGCAGATAACGTGGACTTATTCCCCGACGGCGACCTGCCGCGGTGGAACTTCACGGACTTCATGCACAGCTTCATGATCGTGTTCCGCGTGCTGTGCGGAGAGTGGATCGAGAGCATGTGGGACTGCATGTTGGTCGGCGACGTCTCCTGCATCCCCTTCTTCCTCGCTACAGTCGTTATTGGCAATCTTGTGGTGGGTCCCGCGCGCTCACATATTATCTTCTTCTCCCTTCTGAGACTATAAGAACTACATTGTATTGTTGGCAATCTTGTGGTGGATCCCGCGCGCTCACATATTATCTTCTTCTCCCTTCTGAGACTATAAGAACTAAGTACATTGATAGCTTTTGCCCACGAGATAGGGTCGAGGATGTCTACTGCCATAGGTCACCCCTCTTGCCTCGCCTTCTTCCGCCAAAGGATAAGCCTGGCAATTCAGAGGGGTAACGCGGCTGGCATCCTCGGCACAATCCCGGGGACAAAAGCACTAAATGAAATTAATTTTTTAGGTTAGTTTATTTCCTAAGTTAGTTTATATAATTTTTAGATTAGTTAATTATTTAATAACTATGTTACCGTATTCAACTGTGTATAATAATATTTTACTAATAAATTAATAGGTAACACTCAAAAAGTACATTGTATTGTTGGCAATCTTGTGGTGGATCCCGCGCGCTCACATATTATCTTCTTCTCCCTTCTGAGACTATAAGAACTACATTGTGTTGTTGGCAATCTTGTGGTGGATCCCGCGCGCTCACATATTATCTTCTTCTCCCTTCTGAGACTATAAGAACTACATTGTGTTGTTGGCAATCTTGTGGTGGGTCCCGCGCGCTCACATATTATCGTCTTCTCCCTTCGAGACTATAAGAACTACATTGTGTTGTTGGCAATCTTGTGGTGGATCCCGCGCGCTCACATATTATCTTCTTCTCCCTTCTGAGACTATAAGAACTACATTGTGTTGTTGGCAATCTTGTGGTGGGTCCCGCGCGCTCACATATTATCTTCTTCTCCCTTCTGAGACTATAAGAACTACATTGTGTTGTTGGCAATCTTGTGGTGGATCCCGCGCGCTCACATATTATCTTCTTCTCCCTTCTGAGACTATAAGAACTACATTGTATTGTTGGCAATCTTGTGGTGGATCCCGCGCGCTCACATATTATCTTCTTCTCCCTTCTGAGACTATAAGAACTAAGTACATTGATAGCTTTTGCCCACGAGATAGGGTCGAGGATGTCTACTGCCATAGGTCACCCCTCTTGCCTCGCCTTCTTCCGCCAAAGGATAAGCCTGGCAATTCAGAGGGGTAACGCGGCTGGCATCCTCGGCACAATCCCGGGGACAAAAGCACTAAATGAAATTAATTGTTTAGGTTAGTTTATTTCCTAAGTTAGTTTATATAATTTTTAGATTAGTTAATTATTTAATAACTATGTTACCGTATTCAACTGTGTATAATAATATTTTACTAATAAATTAATAGGTAACACTCAAAAAGTACATTGTATTGTTGGCAATCTTGTGGTGGATCCCGCGCGCTCACATATTATCTTCTTCTCCCTTCTGAGACTATAAGAACTACATTGTGTTGTTGGCAATCTTGTGGTGGATCCCGCGCGCTCACATATTATCTTCTTCTCCCTTCTGAGACTATAAGAACTACATTGTGTTGTTGGCAATCTTGTGGTGGGTCCCGCGCGCTCACATATTATCGTCTTCTCCCTTCGAGACTATAAGAACTACATTATGTGTTCTCTTATCTTATATTATACGGACTAGCTTTTGCCCGCGACTTCGCTCGCGTGAAATTCGTATTTAAAAAGAAGGAAGTAAATAGGCCCGCTACTGTACCTTTATTTCATACATAGAGTCTACAAACGCAATATCTCATAAAACAAAGTACATAACTTACACATTTATTATTAGTATTGATAGCTCGGGCGGTGGAAGGGCAAGAAAGTCTCAAGAAAAAAAGTGTATCCGTTTTAAGCCCAACGTTTGGCCGTTTAAGGCCCGTTTAAATCAAAAATTAGTTTTAGGTGCTTGGAATATTTTGTCTTTTGAACTTCGCGATTAAATAATAATTACACTCCGGGAAGCCGTTTGCAAGGCGAGATTTTAGTCATCCTTTCTTTTCTTCTCTACATATGTAGAGAAGAACGTGAAACGGGGTCACTATCAGAAGTATACTTTATTTATATAAATAAAGTATATTTCTGATTGTGACCCCGTTTCACGGTAAACTGCCAAACTGGTGACCCGAACATGAAAATTATTTCAGGTGCTCAACCTCTTCTTGGCCCTGTTACTGTCAAATTTCGGATCGTCGAGTTTGTCGACACCCACAGCGGACCAAGAAACAAACAAAATAGCAGAGGCCTTCAACAGAATATCGAGGTTTAATGCGTGGGTAAAAAATAGTATAGCGGAATGTTTAAGATACGTGAAAAACAAACTGACCAATCAGATATCCATACACGCGCCCGGTAAGTGATATCTACTTTATTTTGCATGGATTGCTTATGTAAACGTAGATGTGAAATAATCGCAAGTCTGTAACACTAAACGGAAGTGAACGCTTTGCAAAGTTCATAAGACACTGATGTTATTTGCACTTAGAATAAACTAACGTCATAATTACCTAGATGCGTGCATGCTGTACTGGCAGATATAAAATGAATATTGTTTTAATTGCTATAATCGATAAATGTGGTGTCGTGTTGTGTTCCAGTGAAACTGTAGAAATATGGAAACGTACCCCCGGCCCTGGTTTTGTGTATTAGTTAAATTGCTACGACCATCGTCATCACCTCATTGACTTCAATTGTGCATGACAAAAACAATCACTAGACATACCGTATCATCTTCATACTTACATACTCCTCCGTGACAGCGGACATACCGATAGCCGGAGTAATAACATAATGTGGAACAATACCCGAGAATACGAATATAGTCGAATGTACTGAACGCAGAAAACGTAGAGAAAAAATTGCCAATAATACATTTTTTTATTTTATTAATGGGAGAGTAATAATTTTTGTTTCCCAATAATAAAATTTTGTTTACCTTCCTCCTTTCCACCGAACCCACATGAAAATGTGATTTTTTTATTTTTTACAGATCCTGCAACAATAACATTTATTAATTTTCAATTTCGGTTCATGCTTTTCTTTGGTCTCGGATTGTTTGCTGATGTTTTCCTCTGAGGTCCATGTGATATGTAAATATTTTCCGCTGATATTTTTTCTCGGATAGGTATTTCATACGTGATTCTCACTGTACATTCAATACATTCAAATTGTTTGTCAAAATTGTGCTCGTGCCCCAACTGGCCGATTCTATTTCATCCGTAACTTTCAATCGTGTGATCGTGTACATGTAACATAAATGAAAGCTTGTTAAATTTTAATATTTTGGTTGTTATTAGTTGGTGGTACGCTGTTGTGTGTAAGGTAGGTATGTAAAAATTGCACGTTGGTGTTTTGTGAGTGACAGTGTTGCTTCTGTTTGATCGTGCCGAGTTGAATCCGCTAGAAAATTATGTGTCGATCGATCAAACCTAATTCCCTACGTGTCTTTGTATTCAACGAACAAAAAAGTGTTGTCACTGTTTTAATTTTTAGCTATTTTACAACAATTTCACAGTTGATGCAGTGAAAAAAATAATACTCTAACATAACATAACATCAACATGAATCTGCTCATTTACTCGTTTACTCTAGTTAAAAGACCACATACAGCATGAAAATTAACCGTACGATCAAATTGTTTAGGCAAGTTTATTTATGAAAACTGCCTTCTTTTAAAAATACTTGCAAATCGATGCGCAGAGAGCCTCAACAATAACACTTGGAGATACGCATACATATTTAAAATATATTTATTCAAATTAAAATGGTTTAATTTATATTGACTCGTATATTCAAAGCGCCCTCATCTCACCTGTCACGAAAGGTCGCCAGATGTACTAAGACAGATTGCCGTGGTTTCCTTTTTTCTATGGCTTCGCTGTGCGTCGGCGCACGCAACGCGAACGCGACACGACGCAACGTCCCGGTGGCGGAGAGTAGGGTTAAAGGCCGCCCTCTGTGGTCGCTGTGTCTCCACAGAAGGGGTGGACAACGAGCTGGAACTCGGTACGGACCTGGACGACGCTGTTCTGTACAAAGATAGGAAGCTTAAAGATCAGCTGGAGGTTGCCATCGGCGACGGTATGGAGTTCACGATACCAGGTATCTTTCCGATTAATTTTATAAAATTTTTATTATATTTATCATCAATTTATCACAAAATATTTCATATAGCAACTTAACATTGCATTCTGGATGAACCCTTTCACATTTTACTAAAATTTCTTTTCTTTTTTTCATTATTTCAATACTTTTATGTATTATAGAATTGTATGAACGTAATACTCATGTACGTAAGTAGAGACAATTTCACTGTTATCTACATAAATGTGTCATATTATGTTTAAAATATCGACTTTGTCTTACAGGAGATACGAACAATAAAATAAAGAAGGGCAAAATGCTCATGAACAATATTAGCTCAATAAATTGTAATCATCAAGACAATAGACTAGAATGTGAGCTAAATCATCATGGATATCCTTTGCAGGTAAGGAAATGACCGCCAAAGTTTTTTTACAATTTATTTTACAACAAACCGAAAATGTGAAACTCTTTTAACAAAATTTGCAGGATGATGATACGATAAGTCAAAAGTCTTACGGCAGTCATAAAAATCGCCCCTTTAAAGATGAAAGTCATAAAGGATCAGCAGAAACTATAGACGGCGAAGAAAAGAAAGACGCTAGCAAAGAAGATTTAGGATTAGAAGAAGGTGAGTTTTAGATACTAAATTTAATAAATTCCTCAAACAAACGAAGATTTAGCATTCAAGAAGGAACATTTGAAGAAAACGGCAATTGAAGTAGACAATCTTAAGTTTACCGCAGTACCTAGATGACCCTACAGAGCCTGTAATCTTGTGTCTGTACACAAGACCTACTTTTAACAGTGGTTAAAGAGGGAAACTGATAAAGGGAGGGAAAGAGTGGACAGTTGACATGCAAAAACTCCGTTCATACAATAGGTACTTTCAAAAGTTTGCGACGTTAGAATTTCTCCAAACAATTTTAATAGCCACACTAAATTATTTTTTCATCCTGAATTAAAAAATATTGCAGAACTCGAAGAAGACGAAGAAGAAGGCTTAGACGTGATACCTGGAATTATAATAGCAGCGGAAGAGGAAGTAGTGGACGACTCTCCTGCAGATTGTTGTCCAGATCCTTGCTACGTCAAGTTTCCCTTCCTTGCCGGCGACGATGACTCGCCTTTCTGGCAGGGCTGGGCCACGCTCAGAGGCAAGACCTTCACCCTCATCGAGAACACGTACTTCGAGACTGCTGTCATCACAATGATCCTGCTCAGCAGTTTGGCGCTGGTCGGCATTATCATTTTTTCTTGATCCCGTTAATCCGATCAGTGACTTTTTAAAATGGTGTGCAAAAATGCCATTAAAAGTAACTCGATGAGTGAAATCCAATTCTCTGCAAATGTTAATAATCTTTATGATGCAAAGAATGATTTAAAAAAGTGTTCATTGCTATGTTAACCTGTGTTCGAATTTCAGTGTTATAATTTTGGTAATTCCCAATAAATTTATATAATGAAAGATACATTACGTTCAAATAAGTGTGTATTCATTGTCCAGGCTTTGGAGGACGTTCACCTGCCGCACAGGCCAATCTTGCAAGACATTCTCTACTACATGGACCGGATATTTACTGTGATATTTTTCATCGAGATGTTAATCAAATGGTTGGCGCTCGGATTCGCCAAGTATTTCACCAACGCTTGGTGTTGGCTCGATTTCATCATCGTCATGGTGAGGACACGCTTCTTGCATGCATGCACTTTATTGGTTAAAGCTACTTCAGCGAGTTTGAGCATAGGACCTTTCCATTTATTCATTCCTAGGTATAGCAATGTTATATTTAATTGGGGTTAATAAAAACGTTTGTGAAATTCTTCACAATATACAGTTCTGTCAACTGTTACTGTGGTACTGTTTAACACTAGGGTGCTTGCTTGAAGTACTATCGTTTACTCTGTACCCTCTAACTAAGCTAAGACACCCAATCTTAGAAATGAATACCAGACGGAAAGTATTCAAGAACATAGGTAATGTGTGTTTGTTATTAATGCTGCTAAGATGCCATGTTTGTGCTATTGATATGAGAACCAACTTTGTTACACAATAATGTAGCTGTCCCTCGTAAATCACGGAGCGGTTATGACGGGCGCGGACGATATCCCTGCGTTCCGTTCGATGCGCACCCTGCGCGCTCTGCGCCCCCTGCGCGCTGTCTCCAGATGGGAGGGCATGCGAGTGAGTAACGGACGCAACGACAAACACCTCTCCGTGCTGTCCACTCTCAGTCGTTGCTGCTTGACGGCGGACACTGCTCTGCTCTCTTACTAGGTCGCCATTGACCGCGTACAATTTCGACACGTGTCATTGGTGGTCTAAAGTCTCGTTCTTCTGTCTGTCTACCTGATCACAGAAGCTCTTCGATGGGTTTGTAATGTTCATTTACATGGCCAGATTGCCACTAATTTTGGACTTCCTTAAGCAAAACAAATAGAGAAGGCAATCGAGAGTGACGGAAGAACCGTCTCTACATCGCATCTTTTACATTTAGCCAGACCAGCACAATTCCTTTTGCAGATACTCGTAGTTCAATAAATCATCGTCTGCATAGGCTATTGATTATAGCCACAACGTACCGTAAAAGGAGCTTAAGAAATTTTAAGACAATGTTTGAGGCGAGCTCCATTGTAGTAAAGACCCTGAGTCTGGTCTAGCAATGGACATGAAAGTTTACGATTATTCAGTGAAGTTCAATACGATCAGTGATGATTACTGGTGACAGAGCTTTAGTTGAGAGTCAAAAAAAAATTACATCATCAGATAATATAAGAAAGAATAGGGAGCAGTGTCCGCGGGCAGTGTCTCTGAGGCCGGTGTGAAGCTTTGCATTGATCGGTGTGCGGCAGCCATCTTGGCTCGGCTGGCTCGCCGTTGTCGTCGATGTTGTCTTCTGTGGACGTTGTCGCCTTCTCTGTGCTAACTGCCAACTCATAACCTGTTCCTCGACTGCCTAGATCTCTAAATCTTCCGTCGACACCGTGAAGTTAAGAAATAATCATGTCATATATAGTCTCCTCTCTTTTGCAACGAGCTGAAGGGAAGAGAGAGTTTTAGTTTACTTGTGTTTAAAGTTTTACCAACTTACAAAAAAGTTTCAATGTAAAACAGTGACATTCCTAAGAATTTATCATGAACATTTTTAAGTTATGTGGGCATATCTCACACTGCTCAAAGATATTCCTTGACTTCACGAGGTAATTGAAGAGATAGCGACGACTAAGTAATAGACGATATAACATCTGTGCTATGTACGTATATTGAATTTTGTAAAGTTGGCTGGCTCCTGCAATGTAATCTCAATTACGTAATTCTATAATTTTGACGAAGTAAGATTATGGAAGTGCCTATCTAAATAGGTAGCAGATTCCAGCCTACTCAGTGTTGTACTCTGTGTAGTGTTGCAACATCTGTCATACATAGCTGTTGCTGTTTGAACTGACTGTCGCCACACTTTATACCGAAGGTTATTTGGATGTTTGTTTCAAACAACTTATTTCTGAAACTCTCTGGGCATCTCCGATTCTCAGAAGTGTGTTCACGTTCTCTGAAATGAATATGTAAAAGTTTTTTTTTGTATGTTTCCCGTTCGTTTGGAAAGCGTGTAGCACCGAGTTGTTTCAATGGTGGTGATGTACCGCTCACTTCGTTGTTGCAGTGCTCTAATTTACTCTGAAGTTTTCTTTTCCAGGTTCGTTCTTTGCATTTGGCATTGCAGGCTATTGTGCTCGCACTTCCGTAAAGTTTGTTTCGATGACGCTCTGATCTCATTCGATCCTTTTGAGCATGTATGTGGTTTTGGCGATACTCGCGTCGGCACGCACCCACCTGGGGTGTATTTTTTACAGACAGGGGTCGATTTTCAGGTTCCCCGTGGGACTCAATTGTGTCTGTGCATATGTTTAGATTATGTAAAGTGGAATTATGATGAAAACTGAAGGGTATTCCGTTGATTCCGTCAGGTATCGCTTATAAACTTCGTAGCGGCGCTCTGTGGCGCCGGCGGTATTCAAGCCTTCAAAACAATGCGGACACTGCGGGCGCTACGTCCCCTCAGAGCCATGAGTCGCATGCAGGGCATGAGGGTACGTACACTACACCTCCGCCTCCTTGCACCACCTCGCCTCACCAGCCACCGACACATTCACTCACTCACCAGCTCTATACACAGTGCAAGCTATCTGCTGAGCGAGCACTGCCAGTTCAATCGATTTTGCTATTACATCGATTGCACTTACCACATGACGTTCCATATAATATTTAAAAACACACAGCGCTTTGTAGAATGTATCTTGTTGAAGTGTTAACGTACTCGTATCTCTTCTCCAATGTATTTAACATTCAAACATTTTTTTTTTCATTATAAAAATCAAATGACCAACTTCAATCACGCATCAATGCTCATACACCGTATAAGTCGCAATTACACCTGAAAATACAATTTCACAATTACTTACATCGCCAAAACCTTCACAAGTTCACTTGGATTTTGTAGTAATTTTCGTTACCTAGCCACGATTTTAAAACTCATTTCAATTTCTCCTAATGGCACCCGACATTGGCTTGTTGGCATCATATTATCATCCAGGCGTGTGCCGTAGTATCCATTGTTTACTCGTATGGGATCATCGGTCAAAAGCGTCATCCACTCACATTTGGTCTATTTTTCGTTAGAATTTGTCAATCCTTAGAGTTGATTAGAATTTTCGTTTCTGGAATGTTCATAGTTTTTGCACTATAGTTTTCTTCTTAGATCGTTCTGATTCTTCTGGCATGCGATAGCGGTCTGGTCGACTGTGTAGGGCCGTAGGTCCGCCACGTCTAAGGTAAGGTATGCACATAGATTGTTTGTAAATGCGTCTGCCTGTATGGAAGATTGGTATTGCATGCTCCCGTGATGTAGTTTGTTGCTGACTATAAGCTGCTGTAAATATTGTATTTGTATTGTTAACATGTAATATTTAATTTAATTACAAGCATTCAAGCGCAATTGTAGAAATAATTTGCTTTCCTAGTTCCACAACTTCATTTTTGAGTACCTAGTTGATTGCTTTGAAAAACAAAATACACATTGCACACATAAACAAAGACACACAAAATTCGTAAAATTGCGCTTGATATGCATAAACGAAACAGCATTTTAAAATTTTAATAAGTTTTCAGAAGTTTTCAGTTCATTAGCAATAACAATACTGAAGTGCTACTATGCACCGAGTTGTTTATGTAGGTAACGTATTCATACATTTTTAATACAAACATGTTTCAGTTTGATCTACAAAATCACCTCCTTCCTTAGTGCTCCAGTAAATAACGCACTTTACAACAGTTCAAACCATAGAAAAATCCATCATGTCAAGATCGGCCTTACCAGCTAAATATACTTTATGTGCTTATCCACCGGAAAAAAAATTATATCCATTAGTTCTTAAACTTAACTTATTTCGACTAGTCTGTTATCTTCTTTAATACGCCGATGTACAACCTGCCTGACGGCCAGTACAATGATTGCTAGTTGAACAGAACTGTGTGTGTCCAGGTGGTGGTCAACGCGCTGGTACAAGCCATCCCATCCATCTTCAACGTGCTCCTCGTGTGCCTCATATTCTGGCTCATCTTTGCCATCATGGGTGTCCAGCTGTTCGCCGGGAAATACTTCAAGGTAACTTTCAATGTCTGCTTTTTACTACTGTTCTCGCCTCGTTACGGCGTTTCTCATCTTCAGTGTTAATTTTCTTCATTATTTATTTGTAGGTAAACAAATTGTGCCCGCGGCCCCGTTCACGTTAGGTTAGGTTATATGGATTATATAGGATAACGCTCCGAAGGTATGACCGATTGTATTGGTGCAATCCGCATCTAAATTGTTTGAGGCTTTCTCCGGTTATAAGCGAACATACATTAAAGAGGGCCAGTTGCATTTGATAAATTAAAATATTGTTTTTATAATATGTAGGTGGTAATATCTATTGAAAGATATTTCTGTAACAGCATGAAATTTAAGTACATAGCCATTACTTCGTCAGTGCGTGGACAACAACAAGACGACACTCTCGCACGAGATCATCCCAGACCGGAACGCGTGCATAGTGGAGAACTACACGTGGGAGAACTCGCCCATGAACTTCGACCACGTTGGCAAGGCTTACCTCTGCCTATTCCAGGTGGCCACATTCAAGGGATGGATTCAGATAATGAACGACGCTATTGACTCCAGAGAGGTGAGTGCTTATATTTCATCAGAATTCGATCTAACTGCATTGCAGATGAATGACGGGGAATACTTTTGTATGGGCAAAACGCCAACCCTCGTATCCTCTTAAAGTTTACAGTTATAGCATAGGAAATAGTCTTTTGTACAGAAATAGCATAGGAAATAGTCTTTTGTAATATTGCCTATAAGATAATAACATAATATTTTTTTCAAGGATTTTATTATACTGTTTTTTTGGCCCGCCATGTTTCCCCTTTTGATTTGATTTCTTTACCCATCTCAACAAAAAAATAAAATCAAATAGCTGTAAAAAACAAACATGCTATAGACCCTTGCCAAACACGAAACGTAGGCACACACACCGCACACGTAGATAGGCTGACAAAAGGCCTTGTGACTTACTTACAACAAACAGCTGTTCTGCGTTTGAACATAATACGGTCATTGACCCCGTACAATACAAGTTACCTACTGTTAGACACAGGTCTAGTGACCTTGTGACTTACTAACAACAAACAGATGTTCTGGGTTTGAACATAATACGGTCATTGACCCCGTACAATGCAAGTTACCTACTGTTACACACAGGTCTAGTGACCCTGTGACTTACTTACAACAAACAGCTGTTCTTCGTTTGAACATAGTACGATCATTGACCCGGTACAATGCAAGTTACCTACTGTTACACACAGGTCTAGTGCCCTTGTGACTTATTTACAACAAACAGCTGTTCTGCGTTTGAACATAGTACGGTCATTGGCCCGTACAATGCAAGTTACCCACTGTTACACACAGGTTGATCCTTTTAATGTCTAGGTAGCAAACAGGTTTTGTTAAATTTCTCGAAAAGTAATGCTAAAAACATAGATTTTTTTTGCGTCATGTGTTTATTTGAGTGTGTATGTAACCCTCCCGAAACATTTCACATGAATAACGAAGCACCTTGCGTATTAAAGTATTTATGTATTATTTGTTTGTATTAACTAGTAAGGTAAGTTTATCACATTGCTTTCC
Source organism: Nematopogon swammerdamellus (assembly GCA_946902875.1). Classification (NCBI taxonomy): domain Eukaryota; kingdom Metazoa; phylum Arthropoda; class Insecta; order Lepidoptera; family Adelidae; genus Nematopogon; species Nematopogon swammerdamellus. The sequence continues at coordinate 12,251,565 of OX336351.1, forward strand.
TGCATATACTTCTCCCGCATCCCAAAAGTTAGTATAGAACGCCTCACGGCATTAAGCTCGCCTATTGTGCCTAATTTGTATAAATTGGTGTTCAATAATACATACATACAGATCGGACGGCAGCCTATCAGAGAGACCAACATCTATATGTATCTCTACTTCGTGTTCTTCATCATATTTGGGTCATTCTTCACTCTCAACCTGTTCATCGGAGTCATCATCGACAACTTCAACGAGCAGAAGAAGAAGGCCGGTGGCAGTCTCGAGATGTTCATGACTGAAGATCAGAAGAAATACTACAACGCCATGAAGAAGATGGGCTCCAAGAAACCGCTGAAGGCTATTCCCCGGCCTAAGGTATTTTTTTATGTAGTCTGGTATGGGTGGCTGAGTCAGAGGGGCCAGAGCACATGCTCCGACCAGCCAATATCACCTCCAAGAAGATAGATGCCAAACCGGAGACTTTCCTTTGGATTGCTGGCTATACTGGACTAGAAGAGAACACAGCCAAGGCTGCCATGCAGTCATCTTACATGCAGTACGATCGTACAAAACCAGTCGGCTACCATATGAGCTTAGCACCTAGTACTCGAATACTCCTAGGAATTCGCAAAGTAAAACACTAAGCTGGAAAAACTAGAAAACCTAGGATTCGAATCTGGAACGCAAGAGAAACCGACGCCCAGACCTTTAACTCCTAGGTATGTACCAGGTATTTCCCTTCAGTCATCATCGATAATGTCACAGCTATAATGACGTGTTTTTAACATTTGCAGTGGCGTCCGCAAGCCATCGTGTTCGAGATCGTGACGGACAAAAAGTTCGACATGATAATCATGCTGTTCATCGGATTCAACATGCTGACCATGACTATGGACCACTACCAGCAGTCGGACTCCTTCAGCGCCGTGCTCGACTATCTCAATATGATCTTCATTGTGATATTCAGTAGTGAATGTCTGCTTAAGATATTTGCACTTCGATACCATTACTTCGTAGAGCCGTGGAATCTGTTCGATTTCGTCGTCGTCATGTTGTCTATTTTAGGTAAGTTACAACGTAGATCGAAATCGATCGACTGCTTTTGGTAAAGTTGTAGATTGAGTAGGACAGGGGCCAGAAAGACGTACCATTTTAAAAACACGATTGGGTACGCGTGCGCGGATCACAAGAAAGTAGCTCTGTTCTTGGAAATTTAGTGCCGATGGAGTGTTTCACAGGTACCTGTGTAAATAAATTATTGAATAGGTACCTAATCTTCGAATCGGCTGACTTGATCTTCATCAAACATAGCTAACCATCCCGGTTAAACCAGCTTTCTAATAAAACAACCGCATTAAAATCTGTCCATGCATTTGGGAGCTACGAATACAATGCAGACAGACACAGACAGAGCAGGCGTCAAACTTATAACACCCATCATTTTGCGCCTGAAAGTCGTGCACTGTTGTTGATTGGCGTTTATTTCGCTCCGAGTTCAGGTTACATGGCTTGAATATTCGAAACTACGGGTTCGAATCACTCTTAATCTGAGCCGTTGGGAACCGAGTGGGAGTTACTTAGCTTAGCTTAGCCCCGGTTTCCATACCACCACCCTGTTCCTCACCGGCAGATTTTGCGTGCGCGATCTCAATCTAGGTGACTTGTAAAAGTGTGCCTGTCTTTTTGGGCGAATACGCAAAAAATTGCACACCAGCGAAATAGTGTGGTTTTCCTATCAACCCTCGTTTAGAGGAGTTTCTTTTCAAGAATTTTAAGAACGAATCGAGGTTCCACTTTCATTAATAACTTGAATGTATTTGCAGGTCTCGTTTTGAGTGACATCATAGAGAAATACTTCGTATCTCCGACCTTACTCAGGGTAGTGAGAGTGGCGAAGGTGGGCCGAGTGCTGCGACTGGTGAAGGGCGCAAAGGGCATCAGAACCCTCCTGTTCGCCCTCGCCATGTCACTGCCGGCTTTATTCAACATCTGCCTGCTGCTCTTTCTCGTCATGTTCATCTTCGCGATATTCGGCATGTCCTTCTTCATGCACGTCAAGGACAAGGGCGGTCTCGACGACGTGTACAACTTCAAGACGTTCGTGCAGAGCATGATCTTATTGTTTCAAGTAAGTACGGAAAACTTTTTTTGTATTTCCTTGCCCGTTTCCATTTCTGGGAACCTCTCACGATTTACTATTGAAGCTTGAGGTGCGACCTGGTGCGTCGCAGTCCGGGTTAGGTGCGGTCTCAGCATAAAGCTCTTGTGAGTACCTAATGGTGTGTGTCGATGTGTGCAGATGTCGACATCGGCGGGGTGGGACGGGGTGCTGGACGGCATCATCAACGAAGAGGAGTGCCAGCTGCCGGACAACGAGCGCGGCTACCCCGGCAACTGTGGTTCCGCCACCATCGGCATCACGTACCTGCTCTCCTACCTCGTCATCTCCTTCCTCATCGTCATCAACATGTACATCGCCGTCATTCTCGAGAACTACTCGCAGGCCACCGAGGACGTGCAGGAGGGCCTCACTGACGACGACTACGACATGTACTACGAGATCTGGCAGCGCTTCGACCCCGACGGCACCCAGTACATTCGCTACGACCAGCTCTCGGACTTCCTCGACGTGCTCGAGGCGCCGCTGCAGATCCACAAACCCAACAAGTACAAGATCGTCTCCATGGACATTCCCATCTGTCGAGGTGATGCCATGTTCTGCGTCGACATCCTCGACGCGCTCACCAAGGACTTCTTCGCGCGCAAAGGCAACCCCATCGACGAGACGGCCGAGATCGAGGTGGGTCGGCCCGGCGAGGTCGGCTACGAGCCGGTCTCCTCGACGCTGTGGCGCCAGCGCGAGGAATACTGCGCGCGTCTCATCCAGCACGCGTGGCGGCGGCACCGGCGCGCGCACGACGGCGGCGCCGACGGCGAGGCGGACGCGGCGCATCCCACCGCCGTGCTGCTGGACGCCGTCACGCCTAACGGCCACCGCGTCGTGCTGCACTCGCCCAACGCCGCGCCGCCCGTGTCGGCGCCGCACTCGCCCGACCCCGCGCCCGCACCCGTCTGACACGACCTCCCCGCACCGCCCGCCGCGCCGCCTTAACGCCCGCACGCACGCAGCGCCGCCGCCGCCGCCGTCGCGCCCCAGGCGCGAGGCTGCAGCGCCCGCTGCGGCGCGCCCCTCGATACACGATGCACACATTTTTTACTTGCGCTGTGGCGTCTATTTAGTGTAAATAGAGTGTTGTTGGTATAATTTGCGGAGCGACGCGCCGCACGCGGGCTGCGGACGCTGTCGGGTGTGAACCGACGGGCAGCGCGACGCGCGGGGCGGCACGGCGAGCCCGCGCCTTCCCCGCCGGGCTCGCCGCGCGACTCCCTCCGCGCCGAGGGTTCGCATCCCTCACGCGGACGCACCGGAACATGTCGGCGGCAATGTGATGATCGTCATTACTGCCAGTTAATTGTCCACACATTTTTATTCACCTGTGGATAACGAACGAACGATATTTGTGCGTACTTGTGACGTTATAATAAATTCTTAGGATGTTTTATATTCACGTGGCCGACGCTTCTCTGAGACTGTTTTGTTGCGACCGTCGCGTCGTTCGCGAGTGTAAATGTATCGTACTGATTCGTAATAGCGTCGTTCCCTGTCCCCCGAGCGGAGAACGCCGCGCGCCGCACCGCTCCGGGAGAGAATCGACTTGTAGTTCGGTGCGATAGGATTTTTTCCCCGCAAAAGTGTAATATACCGTGTTGAATAAATGGAAGAATCCTGAAAGCATATTTTTGTATTCGACAAAATAACAAATTGTCTGTCAGTAATGTTAATGAAACTTATATTTAGACGTGCGCGAAGGGGAGGTGGGGCGAGTAGCGAGCGGCGCGCGCGGGCGGCGTCCCCCTTCCCCGGGGCGCGGCTGGCGCGGCGCCGCCGGGTCGCGGCGCGCGCGGAGGCCCACCCTCCCTGCCGCCGCGCCGCACTCACCGGCCACTCGCTCCACAACGAAAGCTAATTTTTTTACAGATCTAAGTGAAGTAGGTTCGGCAAGTGACGCGGCTTGCGCTACGGGTGATTTGTTATGTGCACGAGCATTTCTTATGTCGGAGCCATATTGGTTCCTCGATGTACCTACGAGTAATATTGTTGACGATAATGTTATTTTGATTAAAGCGAATGCGCCGCACTCGGAAACTAAACGCTTAAGAAGCCTTTTCATATCAGTACTGTTATCGACGCGCAATAGTTGTATCGTTTTCGGTATTCGATCGGTTACTTATTGTCGAATCGGTTTGTTTAGGAAGTGTTTTACCAGAATTACGTTGCCCGTTTCATAGAGACGACTAGAGTATTGCAAAATATTCTATTTAAGCTTAAACATATTGAAATTCTACTGTGAGATTGGTACCACAATTCACTTCCGTCCTACTCAAAATGCATCATAGCAATCAAGCCATTTTACGTAACATGCTCTCCTACATATGGATGTAGAGTCAAATGTAATTCTCTGCCCCGGAATGCCTGGAATGGAAGATGTCGGGCGCAGTGGAGCCGCCGCCGCTTGCAGAGCCTCCACCTGACATTAACCACACATTCCACTCATCCTAATCTTTTTTGGCTTTGCACAATTGTAATATAAACCTTCCCAATATCGAGTATTTAACGTTTTGATGAAAAGTTTTTACAGAACGCCGCATACGACCTGAGGAAATCCATCGTAATTAGCAATAAGATATCGATATACCTAAGTGATCGAACGTCCCTTACCGAGTAAGGTAGTTATAAATTTTATTTTCTATTATCATCTCGTTAGATAAATTATGTAGCAAAATTTTGTATGAAAATGCGTTAATCCAGAGTCAATAAACCCGCCCCTCGCAGCTGTCCCTACGTTACCTGAATTCTCTTACAGAGGGAACAAAGCTCGTACCTATGTACTAATACATACTGCCTTAAGGATCAAAGTGCATTTTTGCGAGGTGTGTTCTTTCTTTGCTTCTTCGTGGATCGAAGCCGCAGCTTCCCGTTCCTCGTGTCCGGCGGCGGCGGTAACCGTTTCCCGGGATATCGCACGACGGCCAAAGCATATTCACTTCGACAGCTCAAATCTGCGTTTGCTGATCGAACTCCGACTACGCGCGGGCAAGTTGCGGCTTCGCTCTCGGCACTCGTAAGGTTAACGTTTGTATTTTGAACATGGTCAATTTCCTATTATCGACTCTGTAAATAAGGAGAGCTTATTGCTAGCGGGAGCGCGACTCCCGCCACTGCACTGCGCGGTATCACTTATCTACATCGGCAAGACTCGCTCGCGGTGATAACTACCTACTATTAAGCTTATAGCAATAAAATAACAACGCTGCATACCTGCGATCCGTGTGTGTTCTACGTGTACATTCCTGCGCCCGTCTGTACCTTCGTCGATGGGCAAGTTTCGAATCATTTCGTGTGATCCATATTTTGTAAAAGTTTGGAGGTGAGACAGGTTTTTTCAAATCGTTGCAAAATCGATGAATCAATGTGTCGTAAAATGAATAAAGCTTGACAAATTTTGCACATGTTTTGCAATAATTATTATATAATGGATATATTATATAGATATTTTATAAAATATACGTTCTGAAGGGGAGCGTCGCGTCGCGAGGTCTGCTTCCCTGGATGGCTCGCGGCGCGTCGCTCCCGACGCGACCGCGGCGCGCATCCGTCTCGACAGTCTAGGAGCAAACAAGTGTCGTGCCCCGAGTACTACTTCCCCAAACGTGTTGTGGCGCGACACACCTGGCGCCGCGCGACGGGACTGCTCCAACGCGCTCGCACCTCAAACTTTAAGTTCTGTCGGCATTAGTCAAGTGAGACAAACTTGTAGGTCTATCTCACTGTACTCTACTGCTCACGAGAGATGGATGATGGAGATGAAACTAAAATGTTCGCCTCGCTCGGGCCGCGATGTGGCGGCTCGGACATCAGTTGCAAGGAAGGACGCTCATGCCGCAATCAGTTGGTCTCCCCAGTCCTCCACGCGTCCGCGTAACACCTAACCAATCAAGGATTCAGGATTCTAATGTTTTATTAGTGTTGCACTAGTGTTCTGTACCCTAATCACGAGATTTAACCTACTACGCTACGCCGTGTTCTCCGCAACATTTTGTATGGAGAAACGAAGTTCGCAAATCTATCACTAGAGGCGCTACTCCGTTTCTCCATACAAAATGATGCGGAGAACACGGCGTAGCGTAGTAGGATCTCGTGATTAGGGTACAGATGCTAAACACGGTCAGCATCCTACTCGGCTCGGGGTCGGGTGCATTGTGTGTGTTGGTTGACCGTGCTTCATTCAAGTGACAATAGTGCGTTGTTGATTGGTTAGAGCGTGTCGGTAGGCCATGTCGCGTCGTGCTGCTGGATCTACTTCCCCACAATTCTGGCAACACGAAATGACACGGATGCGCGTGCAGTGCGGTGGTGCAGCCCCGGCGCGCTCGCGCCTCCTGCTCTGACACCATTTACCATTTCGTTACCTTTGCGTTCCGTTAATTTGATTAGAATGAAAAATCCTTTAAATACTTACTTTCAAAGTTTTTGCACAAAACATTGTATTTAATTATTTTAGACAATAAGTTACCATTGTTGGAATTATTTTTTTGTTAAATTGTGACAACAAAAGTGAGTTCATTTTGCTGAATGATAGAGATTTAATTGAATTAATATTTATTATATATTGTTGAAGTTTGTACAAAATAAATTAAGTAAACGATAAAATATAGAACTTGACTGCTTTACACAATTTGTTTTATTAAGTTCAACAATTTCCTTTGCTTTGGACCTTATCAGGTTTCCATAGGTATTAATACAAAAAAGCATAGATTTTGGAAGGTAAGGATTCACAACGTAGAACAAAAAAATGGAAGCAAAAAAATCTAGTACCACTAGATGGCGTTACAATTTTTTTAAATTCTATCGCAGTGCTACTAGATGGAGCCATTATTTTCAATGATTTTTTTAAATTTTATGTTAGTGCTGCTAGATGGCGCCATTCATCCAAATTATAAGGATCTTGAAAAATTGTGATTTTCAAGTTAAAACATAAAATAAAATAATGTTTAAATGATACAATGGTAATTCCATTAAGAATTATTGTGTAATGAGCAGAGAAAAGTTTTTAATAAATTTAAATTTCAAATAATTCATTCATTCAATACTGGTAACGCCATCTTTTGATTATATTGTAAACAATAATTGTTGCTTCCATTTTTTTGTTCTACGTTGTGAATCTGTAAAAAAGTTATGGTTCTTTGTTTTTTTTTTTAACAATAAATGTGGACAAGACAGCGTCTCACAGCTTCTATAACTTGCAGGAGTAGGTACCTATGTCACAAACACGATATCATTTTGCCAGCTTTCTAATAAAACATACGCTGAGCCATTTATGTTTCAGATTTGGATCAATGAAAGCCTCAACCACCTATATTGATTCATTTTACCTAGTGTATATCTTAGGGCAGATTGCCCCACATACTTGAAAGACTTGTTTTCTTTTTTCATCAAATCATACATTTCTACGCTCTGGCAGCATTCTATAATCAACAATGGCAGAAGGACCCGGCATCCAAGCCAATAATTAATAATAAAAAAAAAACAATGAGCAATGATTTAATGTCATTCTATCTTTCAACGTTAAGAAGACAGAGATGACACTACATTGTCTAAGGCCCGGACTTCATGTTTCTCCCGGGAGTTGACTAAAATAGGCCACACCCACCGGTGCGAGCGACAGTCAAATCGAAGTCTATCTGTTATTTTATTAGTGAGCTAGTCTTCCTAAAATTCAATACATAAAATAATAAAAATTAGTAAGTACCTACCTACCTTATAAGTACTATACATACATTTTCTTTTGCAGCGATATTTTCCCCTAGTGTAAGGAAATTTTCAAAATTGACAACCCTAATGCTGCATCAGCGCCCTCCCACAAACGTCATCCACGTTCATTTCAAACCTTGTCGCACTGAAGTTAAGTCGACCGAGTTATATGTTACATGTAGATATATTCATAAAGATAAAACACATATTCCTCCTCCCTTTCGCCTGCACTACCCATACTTCTTTCTCTTTATTTTATTCCTCATCACTCAAAGGATGACTGGAAGAAATCACTTATAGTGATAAGTCCACCTTTGCGCACTCCTGCATTTCTTGTTTCTTGTCGTGTACTGTTCTTCTTTCAATTTGTGTGCAATAAAGAGTTTCTATTTTTTTTTTTTTTATGGAAACTGACACGGTTGGCTACATCACCTACAACATCCGTTATGTCAGCCCAGGGTGAAATTGGTGCCATGTCAGTGCTTCCCTTCATTTCATGTCGGCTACACTGAACTGGACGGAAAACACGAACTATTTACATAGCCGTTTCGACCAACGTTTCGCTCAGTATCAATCCGGGCCTCGATCCGGGCGGGATAAACTCTACCACCTAGTAAGGTAAGAAGGGAAGAGACCTACAGTTTTACGTGGAATCCGAACCACGGTATTACATACATACATACATATCACACACGCTGAATCCCGACAATCGGGGTAAGCAGAGTAATCGGTGTTGTACTGCAAGAACTCTGGTAAATTACAGCATAACACCGACCACCACCACCATCACAAGTTTCTATTCTATTCTAAAAATATATTCAAATATTTCGTACAGGGAAATAGTAAGAACCAATTATGGCAACACAGAGCTCAGATTAGCCAACTTGATGGCTAGAGGTAAAATTACTGTGAACGGTCTATAACCTATACCTGTTAGTTAGGGCTGATTGCGCCAACACAGACTTAAACATCTCTGAAGACCCGTTAACTAACGACAGCTTAAATCCGCAACTCGACAAGTCAAACCACGACTTGCACTAACACAAAATGACTCGACTTTTAATGGTCGTTATCTCTAAGAGTGTGCCCTTTTTTCATCAAATCATAAATTTCTACGCTCGGCATCATTAACAATCAATTGTCCCTAAAACAAACTGTTTGACAGACAGCTGACGATATTCATTCGCTTTGCATGCCCAGATGCCAGATTGATTTTTCTTAAGTTCCTGTGAGAAAGATAATTGATCGAACACCCAGACTTAACTCTAAGTCAGCATACGATTTGAAAGCATTTCACCGTTGGTGCTACTACTAATTTTTATAGTGTCTTTATGATGAGATTATGTGGACCTCATTGTTAAAATTGTATTGGCTCAATCGGTCCTTAAACTGTTTTACATCACTAAGCAAGAAACTAAATACAATTCTATAAAATTAAATAAACCATCAAGAGATTGTATTTTTTTTTTTATATTGATAAAATAATAATAAATTTGTGTAATTATAAAAATGACAGGGGAAGAAGTTAATAATAGGAATAACAAAGTTTGGTGTTATGAAATTTATTACCTTCTTAACCATCACAAGTGTTGCTAACATAGCCACACATACTTACAACAATACTTAGTTACATACACATACACAGAGCGAAGCACATCAGTGTTGCCATGCCATTTTTTAACCTACAGTAAAAATCAGACATTATTTTAATTTGCTGGCAAACAAAACCCAATACTACCACGGGAGACATGTATTTATCTGCATAATGCATGTTCGGTATTATGATCTAAGAATATAAGATCACATAAAGTTATAAATATCAAAAGATTCAAATAGTAGTTCTAAATAGACAAATAAATAAATATTATATATACCTTGTAAATTACTCTTATAGGTTGGATGTTCAATAGGCAAAAACTGCATTGCCACAGTAATATGCTCCAACCTGTATATAATTTTCATAATATATAGGTATTTGTAACATATTATTAACATGTATGTACAATTTGACAGTATGTGTGCTGTTACTGTGGCTCTAACAACTACTGTTCGATTCAGACTCATTGAACACAATAAACTCATATTCTGACAATTAACTAGGTACAACAGGTTTATTTTATCGTGCATGCAAATCAAGCACATTTACATGAGGAGTTTATTTTATCTATTGAAATAAAATATTCATAGTGCACGGAGAGTGATTCTAAATAAGCACAGCAAACTGCAGGAAAAACGCAACAGCACCGACAGTAGTTGAGAGACTCGCACATCTCGACAGCGGCTCGCAGCCGACGACACCTTCGTACATACACATACATATTATATACTATCCACTTGGTGGAGATTAAGCAATAAGTATTAGAGGAGGCGCTCGGTCGGTCGGTATCTACGTGCCTTAAGCTGACGCCACACATTCGTCGTGTATTACTAATATTTTAGTTTCACATGCCTTACCTGCAGACAAATCCGGCACACTTTCACACTCCGGACTTTCATGTAATCCCCATGCTGAGAATACCGTTACACAACATAGTGCGTAACGAGGCAATCTGCCGATGCACTACAGTAGTTTATTGCTGGTATTGAAGATCGGGTGACTAAGGTCAAATGGCACGTCAGCCGATGAGACGACGACCGTTGCAGTAAACGGGTTCTACAATGGCGGCCGTGACCAGGGAAACTGAGTGTGGGAAAAGGATCTGCCAAGTGCGACAAAAACATTAAGTACGTCGGAGGGAATCAGTGGTTCCGTACCGCTGTAGGCCGGGAGAAATGGGCAAAAATTTGAGATGCTATGTCCAACAGAGACCGCATAAGGGTTGACTGACTGACATGCAGCCCCCACGTATTTAGTTACCCCAGTCAGCCCATGACTTCCATGAAGGTCAGCAGGCGAACCAAAAGAAACTGCTTATGATGCAATAATAAGTAAACAGATGGCACGGGATAACCAAACAAACAAAAAATGTTTCAGTGCGTTCATATTGGCTTTTGTTAACTCGTAATATGTGGCGTTGAAATGGTCTTGTTCAGGTAATCGAGATGAAACTAAAATATGTCCGTCGATGCGGCTAGGCGGCTAGGATAATAGTTTACGTTTTCTGGCCAACTTAGTGTAGCTGGCACGACCAAACCGCGAAGCAATGACATGGCACCTACTTCACCGAGGTGTTATGGGCTGACATCACGTGTGTAGTATGTGAAGTGGACAACTATTATGCGTGGCGGTGGCTTAACAAACTGTAGATGCCAAACGGCCGAAGAGCATTCTCACAATGTTGGCAGTGGCGTACTGGGCCGGTATCTTACAAATCTTTTATACAAAATATAAAGAATAAGGGATATGTAGCTGGATCAATTTTAGAAGCCGTCGAGATTTTTCATTTGAATGGAAACGTTAAAAGATTTATAATTGGCATTAATTTACATCGATCGAACCTACTTTCTATATTATACACAATTGGAAAGCCGCACGTGCGGTCGGAGTGTAAGCCGACTCGTATCTACTGTTGTGAAGCGCGTCCAACCATCCGTTCACCGATCCGACATGTTACTCCTACTCTAAGCATGAAGAGAACTTGTGACATCGCTCGCACGACATCCTTCAGTTTGTTCTAGCGACTACGGTATTCGTGTCACTAGCTACCTATACCCCCTTCTTTATAGAACTCTAAGTTGGGCTGCGTGCACCATTCGCGTCAAAGCGAACATCTCGTAAGTTTGTCTGTCAAAGTGTACCCCACGAACAAATTCATGATAAAATAAGCAATCGCTCGATATCGTCAAAAATGTAAAGTGTGTGCTCACTCTGCACGCAGCCTGAGGTCGGCCAACGACGGTACCACCACTACTATAATTTTAAGCCTTTACGTGAACTATTTTAGCATCTAAACATAAATGGGAAAACATATTTCGACACATTAAAACAGAAAAATATACTTTGAGTTTTTTTTTTCTTATTCTTAAATTTAACGAAAATATTCCATGAAGGCAGCTTCTCCTTCAAAGGCAAGACTTATTTACTTGTTATGCATTGGAAAATGAATGAGAGCAAATTTATATACATACAATTTAGCAGCCAAAGCTTAGTTTGTTTGTAACGAAAATTTGTAAGTGCAATTATTTATTAGCGTCAGTAAAACTATCTTCTAAGATGAATCGCAAAATTGGTATGCATTTTTCCTTGTTTTGTAAGCAAATTCCTTTTTCAATAGATATTCTGTTCAAATCCGATATTAATAACCTTGGCAGTAAAATTAATATGATTATGATTTAAAGTGTGAGAGTTAGGGCCCTGAGCTGAGTTATCACTGCCATCTAGGAAGATCTATAGACCGTAATATGCAAACATTTGGATATTATCCAATATAATTTCAATGACTAAAGATTGCCTAGCTAACACATAAACCAAATGAGTAAAATTATTTTGGTATAATAATTAAATTATGATCTAAAAATGGAACATATGTGTCATTCAAAACAATCAAAAAGCTTCTATAAAGATGAGATAATACACAAAACACTCAAATATACACAATTTCTAGTGTATCAACATTTTGGAATTAGTGCGGAGTGGCATCTATTTAAATTTTCTGAAAAAAAGAAGTTGCGTGCTGAATACTGCAAATGTTTACACAATAATGGTGAATACATTGTTCCTGAGCCCAATTCAATTGGTATATTTCTATGTAGCTATAGAGCTGCCGCTATGCTATTCCTTACGCTCACATTTGTGTTGTATGTACCAGGTTTAACATTCACTTAAGGGTACATACAAGACGAAAATTTACTTTTATACATGGTAGTAAATGCCAACAATACAGGCTTTTATACAACAAATCACAAAATAGTTGTAAGCGGGCAGGACCCTTATGTGTGAGGTGTGTACACGTTCAGTCATATTGACGAGTGATATTATTATTACCCAATATATTGGCATATTCTTAGCACTGCATTTTTAGTGAGTTTGGTAAGTTTTTCGCTACAGCTTGATCTACAAATACGCCGGAAGTTTTCTTCGAAACTTTCTAAACACAAAACGATAGGTACCTATTCCGTAATTTAATTCAAAACAGTCAACATTGTGAATCCTTATTAATTTATTAGACAAGGATGATTCACACAAATACTATAATCTAAACTCATGCACAGAAACTTGTATTGATTGGTCAGCATCGAGAAGCTTACGTCTTCGAGGAGAAAATAAATAGAGCCACGGGTTAAGTAAGAATTTGTGAATTATTTTGTAGGAGATGGTGCATCTAATGATTTTTTTTTTCTTCGAAGGTAATTGTCCCAGTTTAAATGACACATAGTCACAGAAGACACAGATGAAAACTAAAATCGTGATTTTTTTATTATTGCACATGTAAATTTATTCTTGAAGTAATTTTTTACATATTAGACAGATAAACATGATACATACTCTTGCCACTAATAGATAGATTGATAGATAGATAGAAATACTTGCTATTGCTGCAAAAAAAAAATTGAAACAAGCGCAATATTATATAATTTACATGAGGGGCAAAGGTGGACTTATCCCTTACAGAGATTTCTTCCAGTCAGCCTTTGTATGTTTGAGATTAGGATATTTCATATAAGGAGGTAGTAGCAAAAGACATGAGTGTGTAGGTATCTCTGTATTGCAATGTGTGTTTTTTGTTTAATAAACTGTTTTGAATTAGAATTTCATGTGTGAAATAAAATATAATTTAATATAATTATAAAATATGATATACTACATATAAGTATGTGTACTAGTTAATTAAATAAAAAGTACACCTGAAAACATATTAATTACAGTTTATATAAGATATACTACCTAAATATATACATACATAATTGTCCATTGTGGCCCAAAAAAATTTTTTTAGCTATTGACTTGATGGTGATAATCCCTAAAATTTTATGTGTTTTTGAGTAACGAATGCAATTTCCAGAGCATAGATAATTCTGACAAAGCCGACAGACAGAGACCAACCAGAGACACAATTTGAGGATTCTATTATTCTGTTTTTCATGGACAATTTGTCTATTTCCAATTGCAAAAAAAAAAAAAGAATACATTTTACAATGAATATAAAACTAGAAGTACTTTGGAGTAATGTGATCTGGTCAAATAATTTACCTTCATGCACAAAAATCTTGAACAGGCCAAAATATCCTACCCTAATCAATCTGATACATTTGCATTGTTGGCCAAACTTCAGAATCGGAACACCAGAATGAAATGCCATTATAAGTGCACGCCGGCTTATTTGTGGGAAGGGTGTGAACTCACCGCAACAGCTATAGCTGACGTGGGAGGGTGCGGGGGAGGAGGGGGGTAAGGGGGAGCCGGGTAGAGTGCGGTGCGCGGGAGATCGGCTACTCGGTGTAGACCCAGCAGTCCTTCTCGTAGCCCTCGTGCACGTGCTCGAGTAGCACCTTGCGTCGGCTGTCGCAGTATCTGCAATAATCAACACACAACTTTTCACACCATTTTTGTTGTGGACATTGGGCTTTTGAGAAACCATCAGTTTTCAGAATTTGTTTCTTTTCCTCGCACCGCTAGGGAGTGGAACTGTCTTCTCGCGAGAGTGTTTCCCGAATACTTTCATCAGGGTGTCTTCAAATGTATTAATAGGCTGGACAGCCCAGTAACAGTTCGCAAATCTACTGGTATGGCATCTCGCTGAGAGCGGTTTTGCAAGGAGATGTGAATTTGACTCTGTAGACTGCACCATTGGTCTCACGGTACAGCCACCCATGTTTGTTTGCTTAAAAAAACACACACACCAACTAACACATTCAATCTGACATTTTCAAGAAACTTTCAATTTGAATTTTAGTATTAAGTAGTTTAGTATTTAGCATGACATTTTCGATTGGCAAAGTGGAAAATAAAGAGAAAAATTTTTCGCCGACAAGGATTAGGAACTGGGATACAGGCTTTAGTGGCTAACCAAAAAATTGCTTTCTACAAAGAGTTTTTCTTCACTTTCTGCTATTTAGATTGCAATGGTCAGAATTATTCTTCCTGATAAATGTGTTCCTAAAATTATTCTCTAGAGTTCCTTTCTGGCAGCAATTTATTGGTGATGTATTGGTAAGCTCCGTCAGAAGATTGGATGACAATAAAATGGCTGTATTTCGCTAACAGTTCAGCCGGAGGAGTCTCGCGGAGATCTATGTTCAGCAGTGGACTTCAATATATTGAAAGAATGATGATGTATGTATATGTATACAACACAGTATACCAGCAACAAGTTACTTTGTCCACACGTCCCCTTTTCACCTCCGCACCACACGCACCGGGCAGAGATTGCATCCCTACACGCTGAACTTACCGCGGATGCACACCAATCGGTTCTGCAGATCTTTCCTCTACAGAACCGGTACGAGTGGAATGAGTGTGGAACACTCTCTCTGCCCATTATATATTTCCTCACAAGTACAGTCCCGGATCCTTCAAGAGGGGCGTGAATAGGCACCTGTCAGGCCGTCATGGCATTCAGATACAACCGAATGTCCATCATCTCACGGTTCGCTCGGTGCAACATGTCGCGGTTTCAATAAACGAAATAAAAAGTATAAATTATCAACAAAATGTAAAAATAAATAATAGTTGTAAGGCAAACAGCAAGAACGGTCGGTGCATACCTGTACTTATCCTGAACCTTCTGTTTGATATCGGCGAGGTTCTCGCTGGTGATGTCCCGCTCGAGGTACTCCGAGAGCGTCTCTGTGGCGGACTCCAGGTCGCGCTGGTTGTCCTCGAAGATCACCGACTGGTTGTTCTTGCGCAGGTAGTATGCGAACACGTACGTGTACATCAAGGTCTGCCGGCACTGGCAGAGGATGTCCACCGCCTTCTTGAGGAACTGAACCTAAAAGAAATATTTTATTTTATATTAAACCCATGGAAGCAAATCATATGATCATAAGCTAATACAGGACACTGCCCACTCAACAGACAGTTGTTCATTTTAGATGTCACCGACGACAGCCGCCTTCCAAGCATGCGGAGGTAGCATGACGGAGGATGAAACGGCCACCCACGTGCTCCTGGAGTACCCGGTGGTGGCGGAAGAACGACTGCAGTTTCTTGAGAATGTGGGAGTAATACCACCTGCCCCCTTCCAGAGGCTGGGCAAACTCCATTTGTTTTGTATTAATTTTAGATTTTAAGTTTGTAAATATGTAAAATAAATACTTATAAAAAAATGTGTAAATAAATGGATGAAATAATAATAGACTATATTTTGGACCGCGTGCATCGGTGTCCGCGCGGACACAACGGAAGTCGACGATACAGACTGCGTGAATGACCTTGTCGTCCACTCGACGACAACAGAAGCCTATGGGTTGAAATATTAAGATACTTGTAGTATCAAGTTGTCTATAGATTAATAAATTAAGTACAAATAATATCTAGTCAAGTGCTAACTGATTATGCAGTCAGAACCTGAAGATATGATTTTTATCAGCTAAGGCCTCTTTTATACAGGGTGCGGCGCGGAAACTTGCTGATTTGAAAAGTCAATAAAAAAAAAAGTAGTAGAGATATCACTGTAATTTATTTTTATTGTAACATACATAATCAAATTTTTTTTATTAAATAGTTTTGAAGATGATATCGGTCAAATGAGCGCCCTCATTGTCGATGCACTGAGTTACTCGATTTCTGAAGTTTCGTTCAACTCTTCTAAGCATAGCGACGGGTATGTTGGCGATGGCTTGGCGTACAATGTTTTTCAGTTGAGGTAGGCTCCTTGGACGGTCATTGTAAACAATTGATTTCAGATAACCCCATAAAAAAAGTCACAAGGAGACAAATCGGGGGAGCGGGCCGGCCAAACAAGGTCGCCTCTCAAAGAGATGAGGCGCTGGAAGGGCCAGTAAAAAAGTACGCCTCGACGGCAAACGCGCGCTGCTCGTTGGTCCAATTCATGGCGCGAACTGACTATGCGGATAACAAAACTTCATGATTTCGTATTTCGAACGAGTCGGTTCCCGCCCTTTCCCGACCCCACCTCGCCGCTTGGGGCGAAATATAAATCAGCAAGTTTTCGCGCCGCAACCTGTATATGATAGTGATTCTCTTTGGTCTGGTCTTTGTGGACGTACCTCGATCCAGCTCATGTTGTGCTGCTGCATCTCCTCCATCTTCTCCTTGACGGAGGCGTAGAGCTTCGACTCGAAGCGCAGTGACTGCATGTGGTTCATGTAGCGGTTGCAGTAGAACAGGTAGCGCTGCAGCGCTGAGCGCGAGCGCTCCTGCGCGTCGCGCGCCGCCTTCGCCTCGTCCTCGTCGTATCTACATACAACAGTTCATGTAGCGGTTGCAGTAGAACAGGTAGCGCTGCAGCGCTGAGCGCGAGCGCTCCTGCGCGTCGCGCGCCGCCTTCGCCTCGTCCTCGTCCTATCTACATACAACAGTTCATGTAGCGGTTGCAGTAGAACAGGTAGCGCTGCAGCGCTGAGCGCGAGCGCTCCTGCGCGTCGCGCGCCGCCTTCGCCTCGTCCTCGTCGTATCTACATACAACAGTTCATGTAGCGGTTGCAGTAGAACAGGTAGCGCTGCAGCGCTGAGCGCGAGCGCTCCTGCGCGTCGCGCGCCGCCTTCGCCTCGTCCTCGTCGTATCTACATACAACAGTTCATGTAGCGGTTGCAGTAGAACAGGTATCGCTGCAGCGCTGAGCGCGAGCGCTCCTGCGCGTCGCGCGCCGCCTTCGCCTCGTCCTCGTCGTATCTACATACAACAGTTCATGTAGCGGTTGCAGTAGAACAGGTAGCGCTGCAGCGCTGAGCGCGAGCGCTCCTGCGCGTTGCGCGCCGCCTTCGCCTCGTCCTCGTCGTATCTACATACAACAGTTCATGTAGCAGTTGCAGTAGAACAGGTATCGCTGCAGCGCTGAGCGCGAGCGCTCCTGCGCGTCGCGCGCCGCCTTCGCCTCGTCCTCGTCGTATCTACATACAACAGTTCATGTAGCAGTTAAAAGTAAAATTAAAAAAAAAGTACAATGAATGGACTGCTTATGGCTCCAGTTTTGAGAACTGTCCCCACAACGAGACTATTCAGGTTTAAATATTGGTTACATCAACTAACAAAATCTAAACATGAAAATCTTTCGGCAAACACCAGGGACTGCAGACAATCCCGACAAGCCATTCCCAAACTGGACCTGCGACTCAGGAAGCGCCTGCTAAAGTTACACAGGGGTTAACTCTGTATGGCGGTAGGACTTCTTACGGGTCACTGCACCCCTCATTGTTTATAATAGGTGTCACCGACAACCCCCTATGCAGAGGTTGCATGGCGGAGGACGAAACAGCCACCCACGTGGAGTGCCCGGTGGTGGCAGAAGAACGACTGCAGTTTCTTGGGAACGTGGGAACTGCCCATGGAGTGTGGAAGCGACCGAGAAGAGTGCTCCACTTCATGAAAGGGGTGGCTGGAGTAGCACTACCCGAGCGCCAACGTACAACGGACCGTCTTGAGGTCTCAGTGCGGGGAATGGCCCACCCGCCTTCCTAAGAGGCTGGGCAGCAAACAAACAAACAAACTGAGACTATTCAGGAAGGAAGCGGCGGTGTAAAGGAACACAGACCTGTTACAATTGTACCAGCTGCTGCCGTGCGGCTCCCACGGGCCGAGGCAGACCCAGCAGAAGTCGGCCTTGCAGTTCTGGTTCTTGCAGACCATGTGGTTGCATCCGCCGTCCTTCTCGATCGTCACATTGCACTTGGGGCACTCTTTGGTGTTGGCCGCTATCCAGTTCGACGTCTCCGAGTCGTCATCGCACTTCTAAAGGAGATCATATTATAAAGATATTATATACTTAGGCCCAATTGCACCAGTCACGTTTAAATAGCTAAGTTCGAATTTAGTTGAGCTGCGTTTAAATCCATAACTCGCTACATAGTATCTCGTCATGCACCATGACAGAGCCAATTGCGCCAACACGATATTTGTGTTGCACCAACACCAAACGTCAAGTTAAAGCGGATTTAAAAAAATAAAAGTTAAACGAGGTCGGACCCTCGTTTAGCTCAATAAATACCCTTGAAAGCGAACTTACGAGTTTCTGCCTCTTTCATTCTAGTACAAATGAGGGAGTAGCGCAGAATATAATACATACAGGCCTCTACGGTGCCGAGCACCTCAATGAGGTGCCGTAATTTTCCCATAGTCTAGTGCCACGCCGGTCCGCCACCTGAAAGCCTTTCTAGTGCCTGCCTGCGGTGCCTTCGAACCTGCACATCCTGCTCCTTTCGTGCATACTTAAAATTACCAGGGTTAATATATAGAAGATGCGTCGCGTAGCTTCACTTGGTTCGCTTCCGAGCCGAGTCAACCCGAGTGTTTCCGAAAGGAGCCAGGTTCGCAGGTTCGAAGGCACCGCAGGCACGAAAAAGGCTTTCAGGTGCCGTACCGAGTGCCACGCACCTCAATGAGGTTTCGCTCCGATCGTCATACAAAATAATTTACCTTCTAATCTAGAAAAACACAACACTCGTTCCTCGCTAAAAACCACGGAGAACCATTTTCTGGTTTGTTTCAAAGAAGTATTACGTACGGTATCAGTGACAGCGCATGTTACTATAGTGCCATCTCCTTCTTATATGTGGTGATAGAGAAAGTTGACGCTATGAACAGATGGGTCGGTATTGCTCTCTGAGCTGTCGAACAAAGAATAAGGTCGCCAGTACGCAGAAAAATATACGAATCAGAAGAAAGAACGCACCTATAAAGTTAAGCTCGAGTTTAGTTAAATTAGTGCTATTATGTCATGGTGCAAGACGAGACACTATGTAGCGAGTTATGGATTTAAACGCAGTTCCCACAGTCAACGGGTACTAGCTTAACGAGTTAAACTGATTTATATCGTTAAATTCGTGTTGGCGCAATTGGCCCTTCGATGTGAATATTATGTGATGCTCACTGGTGGTTTATTCAATGTTTAATGTTTTGTGCTTTTAAGCCCAATACAGGACACATTGAAATTTGACTTGGGCTCAAGTCTCCGTAAAACGTTGCATGCTTCTCGCGGGTGTAAAAGCTCCTTAGGCAAGGATATGTTTGTATTCTTTCAAAATTATACACAAACACAACAAACTAATGACTAAAAAAACCAAACATTATTTTCGTTTGCGGTGGGCGCACGCATTTGCGTTCGTAAATGTTTTCCTCAAAGTTGGCAATAAAGTGAATCAGATTAAATATGGCATAGAAACACTTTACGTTAGCGCAGACGCTAGTAAAGAAACAAAGAAAATTATGACGCCCAAATGGTGAAGGCAGATACTTCAGCTTTGCCGCAGTCCCCAAATGCACTGAGAATATTGTGCACGAACCTTAATCCACTTCTTGAGTAGGGAGCACTTGACGGGGTCGTGCCAGCTCTCGCCGCAGCCGAAGCAGAAGGAGTGGCCGCAGCGGCAGGTGACGGGCGCCGCCTCCACGTACGCCACCTTCACCGCGTTGCTGCAGTCGGGCGACGGGCACCAGCGCAGTAGCCGGTTGCACTGCACCAACACATGTTATTCACTCTTATTGGAAGGTATGGATCTAAGCTTGCGATGGCTTCACCGAACATATCCGGGCCCATCGGCAGTAGAGGAGGGTATTAATCGAGGCCGGGACTAGCGAGTGGCCACTCTAAATTTCCCGCGCATGCTTCACGTTTCGGCTCGCTTCAAGCCCTCGTCAGCTAGTCTGCGTTGACTAGGACGCGGGGAAACACCAGTCCCGCTCTCGACCTCCCTCTCTCTACCTATCCATATTCTGTAGGATGCTTCCAGTGACGTTTTCGAAGCTCTCTCCATTTATGAGCTTAGCGTCGATCTTGGCAGCCCTAGATTCTTGGAGAGACTGTGGACGAATTCGCTGGTAGTCCTCTTGCTCCGACTTCCACGTATCCCGTACGGAAGCCTATTACTAAGCCTCCGCTGTCTGTCTGTCTGTCTGTCTGTCTGTCCGTCCGTCCGTCCGTCCGTCTGTCTGTCCGAGGGCTGTATCTCTTGAACCGTAATAGATAGCCCGTTAAAATTTTCACAGAATATGTGTTATTATGGCGGATATAACAAATAATAAAAAAAAAGTTGAAAATTAAGGGGGGTTCCCATACAAGAAACATGTTTTTTTTTTCAATTTTTTTTTTTTTGGGGTGCGGAAACCGGAGCGACGGAAAACGACTGTCGCCGCGGCTGTTGGTGCTCGGCTCGCCAAAGTCGCGGGTAGTTTTGGTAAACTAACCCATTGACACACGCACAGCGAGCCACGAGTATCGAGCACTGCGGCGGCAACGCGATAATAGACCTTATGCAGCGGGCATAAGGTCCAACACAAAAGATTCCTGGTACTTCCGAACGGCTACACATAAATACATGGAACTGTACGGAACAGAGTCCATAAAAAAATTATCATTTACATGACAATATTCTCTAAGAAAAGCTAAACTGTCCTTACGCACCATCCAACTGCCATAACACTTGCTTATATGTCCTAGTTCCACTGGATTTAGTTACCACCACGGGATTCCTCGTTAAATGTGCTTCAACAAAATCTCAGTACATTTTTTTTAGGACTCTCTCGAGATAATCACAATTAAAAGGTCGGTTTCAGATGTTGGACATGGCTTTGGTGACCGTTTTCCTAAAGCATAAAACCTCGATTATCTTGATAAATACGAGTGCGAGAAAAAATCACACTGTGTTTTTTTAAGCTTATTAAATGAGGAATCATTGTGGTGGTAAGCAAATCCGGTCAAATTGGGACACCCTGTATGTATAGCAAAGGAAGATCACATGTTGGACTAGAAACAAGAAAAATATTTTTTTATTAGACAGAATCTACAACATTTAAGGAAGGTCGGCAGAGACAGCTATGAAAAAAAATTTGTACATCCAGTTCAGTGTAGCCAGCAGGATCGAAGGGAAGTACTTACAAGGCACCTAGTTCTGGCAGGTACTTTAGTGGGTGGAAATTGCGGAAAACAGATGATGATCTCACCTCTACGAAGCTATTTGTGATGAGATGCTGGTACTTGAGCTTGACGCGCGGGTCACGCAGCAGACGCATCGCGGTCGCGTCGTCCACCAGGATGTCGCAGGCGTGCGCAGCGCACGCTATCGTCTGTCCCTGTCGCGCGCACGCCCCACAAATCAAACACGTTAGTACTATTACACGGTTGCATGCAAGTTTAATTTAATAAGACCCACAAGTAACCGAAGGTGACTTAAAATGGTGGCAACAATATTCAGGGATTCACAGGGGTTGTGAATGCCATGCCCGCTTGACAGGTGCTTCAGCAGTGTAGGCATCACTGCGTAAAGTTCCTAACTTCAGATCTATATAATTTGTATAACTTGTGCTGTTGATTTCCTGAAAAATAAAGAAAAAAAAAATAATAATAATAAATTGTATTACAGTACGGAGAGACATTACAAGGTGTCTCAGATACAATGAAATTAGATACAAAGCAAGCAATCGGATTAAGAAAATGCATGGTTAGTAGGGTGGAGCACGGATGTATGAAAATTTATTTATATTTTTATTTGGAGTTGTAATAGGGGGGGATTGGTGCCTTATATTAAAGTAAAAATAAATGTAATTTTTCATTTAATTTGGTAAACATCTTCTGCCTCCGCACTGACCTCTAACATTTTAATTTAATGGAAAAAGTTTAGTTTAGTTATGGAAAAACATTGAGCTCAATTAAATGGAAAATGGGTAATAAATTATATGCAATATATAATTGAGGTATTTATTAATGCACTTTAATAAAAAATACTTATCAAATTTTAATAGTAATATTGAAAAAGAATATATTTTAAATTGCTCGAAAATATATTTTTGTCTCAAATTTAGGCATTACGTTCAGTGATTCCAATTTGTCTTTTCAACAAATTTTTTTTTTCACTTTTCTGTGTATTGAGAAGTGGCAGCTTCCGTCGTCATCTTTACAGCACATTCCACAGCTTGATTATGACAAGGAAACCTTAAAAACAACAGTTCACCCTCACCACCAGATTCGACGATGTACTGAATCTCTTGAAATATTTCCTGCTAATTTATTAAATCAATATAAATGTTGAAGCATTGAAATTTATGTAAAGCACTTCAAACAGCCTAGGTGTTGAAGGTTGAGGCATACTGCGTGCCTTTAATATGCGCCAGGCTGCCAGTTCTCGAATGTGTTTCCTGTCATTAGTTATCATTGCAAGAAAAATTTTCTCGGATTTTGCAAATTATATATTTCGTTGAATGACAGAATCAACTATCTTTTTTTGATCTTCTGGCAGGTACCTGGAGGCCATAATTATATATAAAGATGTCGCGTGCCATGTTTGCATGATGGTTTATTTTTAATGAAGAAGCAAGATGATGCATATAATTTTACACCAAATTTAGCCAAAGTTGTTAAATTTTCCGATGGTGTCTCTGTTGTTACATACAAATGCAGTATACGGTTGGCACGTGTGATCCAACGGGCATTTTTGCATGCAGATTTACTTGCCAGATCGTCTGGGGAATCACCTGAAAGTGCCGCTGAGACAATCTTGTGCAAGTGGTTTTATGTAATCCAGTATGGGTTAAGAGTCGGAAGTTTTTGTAGCTTTCTTATCGTGGTTTCTATTCCTTTCGCTAATCCGAGACGTTAGGTATGTACTACTTACTATATAAATAGATTCTGACTCTTGAATTAGTGAAAAGTGTTCGCTCCTCAACAGTCAAAGTCCTGTAGTATTTACCACCTTTTTTAGGTTTCCGTACTCCTTACGGAATCCTATTTACTACGACGCCTGCCTGGCTGTCTGTCTGTCTGTTCGTCCGTCCGTTCGTCCGTCCGTCCGATGGCTTTATTTTGGAACCGTAATAGATAGCCGGTTGGAATTATGACAGAATATGTGTTATATTGGCGGATATAACAACAAATACCTAATACAAATTTTAAGTTATCAACATATTATGATCATGATTTCTTTTGGTTTTGTGTCGAAAATAGACTATATTTGCAATTATTTGATGAAATAAAATAGGGCTTTTTATTAAAAAATCACACATTTACATGGAATCAAAGTAGAGTCTAAAGCCAACTTTTTTCAAAAATACAATGACCTTGCGGAGGCAATTACTGTAAACCAAATCAAATAATATTTTGCATGGATAATTTTGAGTCTAAAAGGCACCAAATTTTCACTATTAGATTAGCATCAACCGAAAAAAAAAAATCACTCTACCCTAATGGTTAGACCTGTAAAGTTTTTATTTTTATTTGTATAGGTATATCTGTACCTCAATGTGTGTTTTATACAATAGACTATTTTAAATTTGAATTTTGTAACATCAAAGAAAATAAAAAATTAATGTTTAATTTACCGTGGTTGTTAACATTATTAAAAAAATTACGGCTTTACTCCGGTCGTTCTCCGAGCTATGTGGCTCCACGTTTCGGGCTAACCGTCGTGACCTGAGTAAAGCCATTGTGTATAAAACTAAAAATGTATGATGTTCAAAGATTCGAAATTTTAAAACTACTTCTTCATCAAATTCCTATAACTGTTTATGCAACTTCTAGACATATGACTATTCGGGTTTTCTCCATTCTGTTAAGCACATATTTTATAGTTCAACACATTTTTAGTTCCATTAAAAACTTGGTAGTTATAATATTACAATTTTAATAATCAGAATCACACAACTCACCAAACCCTCTTCCATAATTTTCGTAGTGAGATATTCACACCAACACTGCGTGCAAAATCTGTGTCCGCATTCCAGGCCTGTCATTATCTGTGAAATATATTTTTATTAAAAAACTACCGCCGTACACGCCACCAAACTTAGGTTTAGAATTGTGAATAATAAATAACAATAATTTTAAAACTGATAAATATTTTTCTTATTTAGGGAAATATTGGCATCATTATCCTTAGCCAAGTGATTCAATAGATTCCGTTTTGCATTGCAGTTAGATTGTGTTCAGGCTTTGTAAATGCTATCTCGGTCTTAAGACACTATGTGTGTGTGACTGTATGGTTTGTGATGTTGAAATTATTGTCGTTTGACTTACCATTAAATTTGTAAAAATTAAAATGTATCTGAATTAATAAAATAGCGAGCAACTCACAGATGAGGGCAGAAATGTGAAACATATTTCACACTCTTCAGTTCCTGAGGCAGATGTCCGTCTCGGCAGCTGGAAGAAAATATGTAACCTCTCAATTCCACATAAAACACATCTATTAACAACAATTTCATCTATTGTAAGTGCACCAATAACAACTTCATCTATTGTAAGTCCGTACATTAGTACTGCAAAAGGCAGACAGCTGTTTGGCCAAAAAGAACTTGGACAAAAAGTGGCAAAAATAATGCTTTCATTTGGAAACCCTATTTTAAAAAAACTACCCACCAGGTGGAATGAGGACATCAAGTAAGTCGGGGGGAAGCAGTAGTTCCGTGCTGCTGAAGGTTGAGAGGGTTGAAGAAATATTGGAGAGGCGTATGTCCAGCAGTGCAATCAAGAACTGTGCCTTACTGACCATTGTAAAACCCAGATCAACCATAATTGCCTTAACACTCTAGTAAAAATTAAGCGTCCTGCAAGTGGGAAACCTCTATAAAGGTTAGCGTCCACCAGTCATCGCACGCACCAGACGAATCGCATCAAACGGATTTTAGAATTCTTACAACAAGTGCGTCCACCAACCGCTATCCATTTGATCAGTTGCGTGCGATGCCAATAGGTGGAAGCTTAGCCTAATACTAGACTACTTCTTCCTGAAAATTACCATTGATTTAAAAGCCATGTCGTATTTATTTAAAAATTACAACGATAATCAATCAATCATATAATGTACAGTAATACCCCGCTTTACGCGAGGGATGCGTTCCACAAGAAATCGCGTTAAGTGAAATTCGCGTATATCGGGGCTTGATAAAAAGAGAAATAAATATGCACATACATACATACTTATTCAATCTATAATTTGAAAATTACTAATTGCTTAATAATATTTTAGTTTCACACAAAAAAAAACAAATAATTACTAATTAGTTAATAAAATTTTGGTTTAACAACTAAAAAATGCTTAACATAAGCATTAGTTTTACGAAAATAAACATCAAAAGTTTTTTGAGTTGAGTTTTCTCTTCTTTCTTGCAAAATGCGCTCGTAACATTCAACACTATTTTTGATTATTTGACGCGCAGTTGAAATACGACTGACATCACTGTCCAGGCTCTGCAACAAGTCCAACCCTGAATAAATCGTTGAGAGTGCTTCTTGGATCGGTATCGGATAGGTCGATTCCTTTTGACTGGTGTCGGGTCACGACACGCTACCTCATTGACCAATCGCGTCAAGCCCAAGCCATGCGTCGCATTGACCAATCCCGTAAAGCGGGGCATTTTAGCGCGAAATATGAAATTCGCATAATACCGAATCCGCACAAAGCGGGGTCGCGTAAAGCGGGGTATTACTGTACATGCATCAGATTATTGATATTAAAATATTGATTGTGTGCAATTTTTTACTCGTTCTTTCTCGCCTATCATAGTGCATTAGGAGAGTACATTAGTTTCCCGTAGATCACACGTGCTCGGCCTATTCTGTTGTAACTAAATTGTCCATTGAAACAAAATAGAAAGTGACTCTATTTTATTTTAGTAGAAAGGTGAGTAGAATTGTACGAATGCGAGTAGTAAGTACTAATTACTAAAAGGTACCGTTTTCACGCTTCTACTAATGTACTCTCCTAAGGCACTGTCCTACCTAATGACTAAGATAATGTAAACAGGCCTTAATGTATTATCAACTGGTTCCATAAATAAAATTAACTGATTAAAACTGCTACTGTATAGAGAACTAATGACAAATAATTTGTCAAGAAATGAGTAAGGAGAGATGCGTACCCTTGGTCTCTGTACGATGGTCTTGCGAAATGGGTTGATGACGCGGGCCTCAGCAAACAGCTTCTCCTGATCACCGTCGTAGAACCTCTCCATCAACTTCTCCTTGTCCCACTTGAAGTGGTTGAGCAGGATGCGGGTTGTTGTCGCCGGGATCTAAAGCATAGCTCAGCTCAACTGGGGCCGTTGTGGTCAATATTATATACAAAAACTCTCTCTTCCTCGCAAAAAATATATAAGAAAAGTACTAGGGCCCTCACATTCCCTATGACCCTATGATAATAATTTATTTTTAATTTTTGGGGCCACACGTGACTATCCATGCTGTTAAATGTGATAGGTAGGTACTAAGTACGACATTGTCATACTACCAGATGAAGAGAACATAAAAATCCTGTTGGGTGTGAACAATATTTTACCAAGGACATAAATTTACTTGAAAGTGTACAGCGTAGAGCGACAAAATTGCCAAAAACTATAAGAAAAAAACCATATGAACAAAGATTAAAAATCCTCAAACTAACAACGCTGGAACAACGAAGACATAGAGGAGATCTCATAGAGACATACAAAATACTGAAGCGGCACTATGACTGCCCAGAGCTAGAAAGCATGTTTGTGTTAAACTCAAACACTCACCTAAGAGGTCACAGCTTGAAACTCAATGTAACAAGCTTCTCAACCGATGCAAGAAAACACTTCCTGACTAACAGAATCGTAAACAGCCGGAATAAACTGCCCGAGGAAGTTATTGAAGCACCCTCAATAAACACATTCAAAAATAGGCTTGACAAGTACTTAAAAAGCGAAGAAATATAACAAATAGCAACACCAGTGATCATCATAAACATGAACCCATCAGCATATTAAGCGCCGGTGGTGGAAACTCCATTTGTTTTTATATTAATTTTAGATTTTAAGTTTGTAAATATTATGTAAAATTAATATTAAAAAATGTGTAAATAAATGGATAAAATAATAATAATAATATTTTATTTATTTATTTATTTTAAACACTGACAGCTGGTGCGTGTATTCTGTTTTTTTATTCATGAGTGCTCTTAAGTATTTTTGTTTATTGTTTTTTGTTTTGTTTTTTCATTAACTCAGGGGGCGCTGACGATGTCTTCAGAAAATTTGTTCCAGGCCCCTACGACCCGGTGCGTCAGAAAATGCTTCCTAGGGTTGGTTCTATGCTCCATTTTAGTTTCAATGAGTGTTGTTGTTGTTGTTGTTGTTTTGGTTTGGGATTGGCTCTAGGCCTGCAAACTAATCCCGCTTGGTTGGGGACCTTCGTGCAAAACCCCGCAGTCTCCAGCTACCCCAGCCAGCCTATGTCTTCCATGGAAGCCACAAGTCGACCGGGGTGTCTGCAGGCCGCTTATTCCTTAGTCGCCTTTTACGACATGCACGGGGAGAGATGCAGTGGGACTATTCTTATTAAGTACCGACCCCACACAGTACGTTTCAATGAGTGACCGCGAAGACATTCTTCAGTGCTCTTTTCGTACATTGACTGTAGACTTGGTACATCGTAGCATTCTTTTAGGATTTTATAGGTTTCTTTAATGTCTCCTTATTGCCTCCTTTCTTCAAGAGTTGTTAGTCCCAGTGCCTGTAAGCGATCTTCCGTTTATTTTTAATTGATGATACCATCTTTGTTGCTCGAAGCTGTAATCTTTCTAATAGCTCAATGTTCTTTTTAAAATATGAACTCCAAATTTGGTAGCCATATTCAAGTAATGGTCTTGTAGATTTTCAGAAACAGTTCTGCGGTGATGGATGAGAAGGCGTTCCTTATTGTATAGAGAAGTTAATTTGCTCTCTTCACTAGCTCAATTATGTGCGCTTCCCATTTTACCACCACACCTAAATCCTTTTGCGACTTAACTGGTGGTATTTGGTTTCTGCCAATAAGTTTTGGACCCTATGTGGAGTAAATTTACTGCTATTGAGTGAAAGTAGCCAGTCTTTTGTCCATTGCAGAATTTGGTCAAGGGTGTCTTGTATGGTCTGACGGCTTATAAGAGGGTCTTGCAAAAAATTCGTATTGTCGGCAACAACATGCAAAAAAATTTTGTTTTGATATACAAGTTATACCTACCTAATTTTCTACTTTCAGACAATTTATTTATTTAGCTATAGTTTTAGCACTGTCATACTGCACTATAAGGCATAATGAATTATTTTTAGTTTGAGCTTAGCGTGACATTAATGAGAGGCGACTAATGAGGGCGGAGGCTAAGTGTGCAGAACTATACTTACTTGTGGTACGCACAGCAAGTAATTGTGCTATTTAAAAAAAATGCAATGTGGGTGGACGTAGGAGAAAGAAAGAACGTATGACACACTAGTGTCTATACTTCCTGGCTGAAAAATAATTAAAACAATCAGTTCGTTGTTTTTAGCAATTGCCAATATTTAGATCAATATTGATCTAAAAATTGGCAATTGCAAAATTGGCAAGAAACATGAGCCTAGGTTGTCTAAAGTAAATTAACAAATAAAGGCCCTCCTTAAATATTGTACCTATTGAAAGTAGAAACAAAGCAAAACTGCCCTAATTAAAACAGCTTCGCGTTCCATTGATGAGATCATAATTGAATGAAATGATGTATCTATGCAGGCTTCACTTAAATGATTATTCCAGATGTATTTAAATTGGATTGAAGTATTGGAATTATACCTGGTGTAATAAATATATTCATGAAAATATCAACTTTATGTTTACACTCAAATAATACATCTTATCTATATTCTATGTATCAGCATAACAACAATATATACATACTGAACTAGGTATATAATGTTTACATACCGCTTGCTTTACATACTTACCTACATCGTTACAATGCATTCTTGCTTATTTACAATACTGACGATCCAACAGGTTCATCTTCATCATACAAGATATCTCGATGTTGTGAACAAAGCTAGTCTATACGAGTGAACAGCCACAATGACCTAATCCACTTTACTGACATCAATTCAATAATGAGCACATATAGATGTACAAGTAAGTATTATAGCATACACCTGATTTCAATGTTCCACAACAAACATAATAACCAAGTTCCAATCACCTAAGATGCCCTTTCTCTTCATATAACCAAATATGTTGGTAACAACAAAAGACCCACAACAATGAATTCGATGTAACACAGATATCGGCGCTCAAACATGCAAGGGCGTGAGTCACGCCAAACTGCGAGGTCAGGCAATCAAAGAAGAGCAAAATGGAAGTGTGAGATGTAGACAATAAAGAAAATAGAACACAATAGGCGCACTCACCTCAACCACCGAGTTGACGTCTTTGATGCAGTCGACCATGTGCTGCACTATCTGCTCAGTGCTCAGTACCTCGTGGGGATAGTCCTCGAGCTCCGCCTGGCGCTCCCGAGCCCCGTGGGCCTCCATGTCCATCGCGAAATCGACATCGTCCCCGCTCGACTCGTTGCCCGAGTCCACATCGTCTCTGGTCTCGTCTGACGAGTCCATGGTGCCCCTCGCACGCCAAAGCGACCTCCTAGTTCAATCTATCAAATGTCACACACAGATTTAGGGAAGGTCAACAAATGATTGAAGAAAAATAGTTCACCCCCGGGCTGCCAAAACCACTGACGTATCTCATTTCTCATGTTTTACCTATGACGTCACCCAGCGTAAACACAATATCAGTTGACGGTAGTATTTTTGACGGATGTGGGACATGGGGTTGGGTTGGGTCTAAACTACAGTTTAGCACACTCTTGTTTACATCAGCCCACTTCGCTGGCCCATGCATGCACATGCATCACATGCATGAAACGAAAATATTTTCGGGCATCCCTTTTCAACTAAGCAATAGCTAAAATGTTTGACTTAGCTATCTATACGATTCCTTCATCGCAGGAGAGCTTTGACGCAGCTGCTGTGGCAGTATACAAACTGCACTATGGGAGTTTTCATAAAAAACGACATGCGCCGCCTCAACATTAGGTTAAGGATATATTATTATTATTACAGAAGACGCATCTTCTCTCTTCTGTAATTTTTTTTTAAACCACCAAAACATTCATTCACTTTGATAGTTCTAGTTAATAATCTCTGTTTGGGGAGAAAGCTCGCATAGTGCCGTCCGTCACACACAGCACGCACGAGTCGTTCCAAAGAGAATTTTACAAAGTCTCCGCTCATTCCCTCCGTCAAAAACAAAGTGACACAGAATATAAACAGACAGCTGATCAGTGTTGCCATCTTAGGAGATTTTCTCCTAGATTCAGGAGAATTTCAGCGGTGTTAGGAGAAGTTTTTGCCTGTCAGGAGAGTAGGAGAAAATCTAGGAGAAAGAAAATCATTACAGGAGAAGATTTAGGAGTGAGAAACATATATTTACTAGTAACAAACAAAGATATATTACGTACTAGATCAATCACTCGGCTAGCTCACATGTTCCACCTAGTTGCGGTTCACGATCATCAAGTCTCTTAGTCGAGCGCGAGAGGCCGTAGCGCGCAGTCGTCGCCTGCCTGCTGCGATCGCGCCTCGCCTACTTTAAACTAATACATTTACACATCTGCATTGATGCGAAGGTGCGATGGCGAATCTGGAGACGAATTGTTAGAATGAAAAGACAATATGCACACGCACACCGACGACGCAGGAGTGCAATCGTTCTCCCTACCCCTTGCCTCTCTCCCGCAAGCTTCCCGCCCCGCGCGAGCCCACAATACCGGCCGCCAGCCCGTCTCCCACACGCTTCCCGCCCCGTGCGCGCTCCCCTCTTCCGCTCGGCTCTGCGCTCCGCCTCCCCGCTACCTTACCCCATACCTCAGCCGCTCGAACATATTTAGCAGCTATATTTCTTCGGAGCGCTGGCTCTATATAATATTTCCTCAAAGGTAACAAACAAATATGTCGATATGTACGGTGACAAACGGTATGTGAATCGACCAACCATCTTCTCAAGTCACACAATATACGATAGGATTTGTCTTTTGATAAGAGCAAGGTTCCCCTTCCTGCTCTTCATATAGGAAAATGTGACACTCTGTGAGTGTGTGCGTGCATTGATCGACCGAACAGCCGACTACTGGGCGGGCCTAGCCGAACGAACATTTTGTTATCAATCAATGTTATTTACATGTATTCTTTGTAATAATCAGTAGTATTACTAAGCCTACGGCTGTATCTTTTGTACCGTAAAAGGTAGCTGGTTGTGATTTTCACAGATCATGTGTTATTTATTATTGGCGGACATCCTGTCAAATAATAAGAAAAAAAAATACAAATTAAGGGCTTCCCCATACAAGAAACGTTTAAAAAAACAAATGGTATGTATGGTTTTGCTTTAACGTAAAAACGGTAATACGTACAAGTGTCAAACTTGGTGTGGTTAAAAACTAAAAAAAAAAAACAAATTAAAACAGATGAATTACGTGGTGGTTAGAATGGCAATCGTGGTTATGACGGTATGACAAATCATTATTGGAGCGGAGAAGTGATGGAACAGATTGAAGGAATAGTATGTACGTATATATCGGTTAAATACTGCTTGGTAGTCTCTATGGTCTCCTTAAGTTCGAGGTATTTAAGGTCGAGGGAGGAATTCAACAGAGTAGGGCT
Source organism: Nematopogon swammerdamellus (assembly GCA_946902875.1). Taxonomy (NCBI): domain Eukaryota; kingdom Metazoa; phylum Arthropoda; class Insecta; order Lepidoptera; family Adelidae; genus Nematopogon; species Nematopogon swammerdamellus. The sequence goes on from OX336351.1 coordinate 12,283,929, forward strand.
GCCTCGGAAATTTAAAATTCGCCCCGAGGTCTAACCTGTATATATTATGACCAGTGCGTCCTACCGTTTATGACGTACGGGTGTGAAACGTAAGCTCTGACTATGGGAGTTTACCAAAGTTGCCCAGCGAGCGTTGGAACTAGCCATGCTGGGCTGGCCTGGGAGTATAGCTAAGCGAAATGGCGCGTAATGACTAATGAATGAGGCAATCCGCCGACGCACCAAAGTCATCGATATTGGAAACCAGGTGGATAAGCTAAAATGGCAGTGGGCTGGGCACGTTAGCCGAACGGACGACGACCGTTGGAGTAACCATGTACTACATTGGCGGCCGTGGACAGGAAAACGGAGTGTGGAAGACCACCCGTCAGGTGGGACGCCGACATGAAGTATGTCGGTGGAAAGCAGTGGTCCGTACCGCTGAAGGCCGAGAGACTGGAGGAAAATTGAAGGCGTATGTCCAGCAGTAGAAGCTTACAAGCTGACTTACTTGACTGACTGACAGAGAACCCTCGGTGCGCGAGTTCGACTTGCACTTGACCGGTTTTCAGGGTGCAAAAGATACAGATCTTTACAGGTAAGACAAACAGACGGACGGACAGACGGCCTAGGCTTAGTAATATGGTCCCGTACGTATAAGGAACACTAAAAATGTGGTGAAATTTTTATAATTTGAATAACAGGAGAATTTTTTAGGAGGACGAAAATTTTCTAGGAGATTTTTAGGAGATTTTCGAAGTCAATCTAGGAGAATTTCAAATTTTGAGTTGGCAACACTGCAGCTGATCATCGTGTCGTGTCGTTCGTGCACAGATAAATAAAATAATGTCGTGCGTGATCGTATAACTTTTTGGAAGCCTCAGATTATTTATTCGGAGATTTTGTACAGTAATATTTTGGTGGTTTATAAAAAAAATAACCAGGGTTAATATAACGTCGCTCTAGTTCTTGTTTTGGGCATAGACCATTTTTGACGAAATTGAGTTATGAATGTAGAAACATTTAAAAAAAAATTACGCATCCGATAGACAAAAAAAGATCTTATTTTGTAAACAGTAAAGTACTTTTTTCAGAATCCATATCCAACATGTGAAGAAAACGTTTAGTTCGTTTGGCATATCCAAAAATTTACCGAATTAATATTTATTGAATTCTTAATTTGGGCATATCCATGTTCCCGCCAATCAGAGCGCAGGGATTTTGCTTACGTCATCTCAGTAGACGCCATATTGTCTATCATTGTCAGTGGAATTTACAACGCGAACCGTTTTTCATTCGTTTTTTTGAATAGTTTGCAAAGGTTTTTGCTGATTTTCGTCTGAAAATCGACATCATGGACATCGAAATTGACTCCTGAACCAGGAGGCAACCCACTTTGAAGAAGATACGCGACGTAAAGAAGATTTTTCTACAATTTATTAAACTAACCTAAAACAGCTGGCTGTTATACAGGCTGCGTTTTTTCGTCGTCAGGATGTGTATCAAATTCAAATTGAATGCGCGGTATAGCTTCCATATCAGATTACATTAAAAAAAAATAATATTATGTACCTACTTTGCACGGTGTAGCTTCAATATCATATTACATTTAAAAATAATATGTAAGTTTATATACCTATGTTTAAAGTTTATGAATACGTGTAAGAAGTAGTACATGCCTACATAATGTTATTGAATCTTTCATGATCGATGCATGAATACTACCAATCTCACTCAGACAATTTGTAAAAAATTCTTTAGGCGTAATAAAAACTAAAACATACTGTGTGTGTAAACTGGGACGTGCCAAAAACAAGAACTGAGAGAATGCTACTCATGAAATGCCATATCCACGTTGTCTTGGGGCATATCCATCAAAGTTAACGGACTTTTTGCAACTTTGTGGCATATCCCAATGTTAGTAATTTTAATTAATTTGTTTAAGTGTATATAAATAAAAAAAGAGTGCTATCCACTATAGGGGACTTTCTTCTACATACTGTAAAATTTTGATACAAAAAGGATTAATGTTTTATTTTTAAAACAGAAAAAACCGTTTCCTGTAAAATTTGATAAATGGCGTATGCCCAAAACAAGAACTAGGGCGACGATAAAGAAGATGCGTCGCTCGCTACGTGACGCATCTTCTTTATATTAACCCGAACCTAATGTTGAGGCGGTGTTTTTGTTACGTTTGTATTTCCGAAAATGTGACGGATGAAATGAGTAAAAGCCACAGATTATATACTCGGAGACTTTGTACACGGAACGGTTCGTGCGTGCCGAACTCTATGCGGTTTGCTAGCGACAGACTGAAGCAAAAAAAAAACGACACTTTAGTACCCCCTCCACCGGGTTACATAAGATGAAAAGTCATTTCGTTATATAAAACTGTTTATGCTCGCGCTCGCTTTCATTCACGTTCACATCTTGACCCCGGTAACGTGTCTGAATGCCCCGAAAAAATCCCTACATGTAGCTTATTCGGGTGCAATAAGAAATCCAACACGGCAAGCAAACACAAGGACGGGTTACCTTTCACCTGTAACTACATTTTATTTTAAATTGTTATGAGTTTTTTCTTTCTAAGATTTATTGGAACGTAGAATGATTCGATGGCGCGTTAGCGATCGTTGCCGTGTTATCCACCCGCGACGCTCGCTCGCTCGCGAGCGGGTGAATGAACACACGGGCGAATGTGCGGGCAGTCGGCGGCAAGGAAGATGCGTCGCGTAGCGACGCATCTTCTCTATAATAAATAACCCTAACCTAATGTTGAGGCGGTGCATGTCGTTTTTTGTTTCGTTTCGTTTCAAGCCGAGTGTTTCGTTTCGAGCCGAGTCAACCCGAGCCGTAGGATCGCAGGATCTGCAGGAGCCGCCAGAGCTTTCAGGTGTCAAACCCATTGGCTCCGTTTCCAGTGTTACCAAACTGTGAATACGTCCATTTAACTTTTGTAGTATGCGAGGTTTGTTTTACTTCACGACCATGTGTATTTGCTTAATTATTTCTGATTCGTGCGTGCCTGATGCGAGGGGGATCGCATTAAGCACCTGTCACAGAATTTGTATTTATTACATAATTATTATGTAGGTGCGGCACTCATTATGACTATTCTAGCAAACGATCTCATAGCAATTAGTTTTTCTCATTTTTGCCGTCACATTCCTTTTTACTTATACTTTCCACATTTATAATATATTATATTATTTCCAATGAAACGCACTTTGCAGTCGCAAAAAGTGGGGTGATTGAGACATAGGTAATCCGTCTCTAAATCACTGCTTGAACGTCCTTCAAAGCTATTGATTATAGAAAGCGGGAAGAAACGAGGTTTCGGCGACTGCGCTCTAGCTGCAGTGCTCAGTCGTAGACCTATTCTAGGTATAGATATAGATAAGTTTTATAAAAGCCTGTTGCTCTTTGTTTATTGTTTTGATAGATCGTGTGTATTACTGGATAATTTGTGTTGTTCTGCACTTGAATACCTACCTACCTGCTTATAAGGATTTTATCGAAGGAGGTACCTAGGTATTTAGACACTTGCACTGTCTTGCCTCCTCCATTCATACCTACACATGCAATGTAAATTTATGTCCGTACTTACAATAAATCTGTGCCGGCTAGACTAGGAATCAACTAGTTGATTCATTTGAAGTTTGAGAATTTGTTAAACATCCTACTAATATCTGATCAGCTGATTCTATAACCATTATAGTACCGACCAACATTGGCTACATGGGGGGTTTAAAAACGGGCGCATTGCAAAGAAAATCTACGTATCATTCATTTTAGGACGCCGTTTTAATTTCTTTTCGTTGTTGTAAAAATCAACACTTATTTCTTGTTCGAACACAAATACTCAACCAAAAATTTTATAGGTAGCTATTTATGGACACGCACATGTGTATCTACTGTACAGGATGGCTGTTGAGGAGCGTAACTGCGTGGACTTGCATGGGCGGCTGATAAGTCCCGGGTGTAACTTCGCGCCCGGACCCCCTCATCCCTACGCTTGTATGCTCTGCATCTGTTCCGACGATGGTCTGCCAGAGTTCTGCAAAACTGCCTTCTGTGTACCCTCAACGTACGGCGTGGTATGGCATAATTTTTTTAGTACTATTAGCATTGAGTAATGTAAGAATAAAATAAAATATAGGCTACCGAAAAATGTTAAAACACAGGTTACCGATACCGAAACTTCGTGTTTTCAATAGTTTTGTATATTTTGAGCTTAAGTCTTCCCAACTTAGCTTGGTGCGAATATGACAGCCCAAATTTTGCAGCATTAAGTGTATCAGGCAGGTTTAAAGAGCCTTTGTCTAGTTTTGATACGTAATTTGTATGAAATCATTAATCTGTGTAATTAATTAATCAAGTACTTACCTAGTCAATGTAGTAAGTAACCCTAATGGTCAAAAAATAAAAAATAAAAACTCTAACTATACCTACTTAACTCTCTCACTGTACCAACTTAACCCTAATTTTCACAGGACTGCAAGAGGACAAGGGACTTGGGGATTATGACACTGCGAGCCAATTGCGACTGCGTCTGCGCGGACGATGACCAGATGCATCCCGAGGCGGATGAAGCAAACAACCTGATACCGCTTCTCAATGCCATCACTTCCATCATAGTCATCACCGTGTCGCTCTACATCGCCAATCGCATTAGAAAGAGTCAGGCACGGACTCAGATTGAGGACCAGCGTCCACCAACCAGCATCCAGTCAGTGTTGTGTCGTGTTTTTTTGCTAGCAGTTGTTGTAGTTAGCCCTACATGGACATCGATGTATGAAGTCACATTATCGTGACCTGTTAATCCTAGAAGTGCACAATATACGTAATGTATATACTGCATATTTTAACGGTAACGGTGCCTTCTTGACAGCCACATAGGTAATAGTTTACGTACTTACTTTCCTTCGTGACTAAATCGAATATATTCAGCCAAGAGTTTATTTCTGAAGAGTTAACTTAATGCAATTAGGTAGGTAACTTATGTAATATGTAATTGATGTTAAAACTAATTATAAGTATATGTATTTGTTACAGAGTAACAAACACACCAACAGTAACACCCGCACCTCGACCCTCGCCCAGAGAGATGCTGGGAGAACTTTTCCGCATTCACGGCACCCATGTTCTTCGGCAACCGCATTGTTTAGTCTACGAAGGTGCTGTCCATTATTACGCTGATGGGCCAAATTATTTGGATAACGTCAATCAAAGCTCAGATTCCGAGTCAGAAGGCGAGATTTTCGGAATAAATTCAAATCAAAGATTGCGTTAAAAAGGGTTGCGTACCTACAGCAGAATGACCTTGGGCGGAGTAACACTCCGACAATGTAAAATTAATTACTCATAATTTGTATACAGCCTACAATAATACTTACCTTACCTACCAGTTTCATGCGCGAGTTGACTCGCGTACATAGTCGAGAATAGCGCGAGAATGTTACACGCTGTGCTGTGATTTTGCGTGAATTTTCATGCACGAAGGCCATCTCTGGTACCTACTCTGATTACTTAAATAATTAGCCCTCATTTTTGTGTATTTATGGACAAACTTGTCTAAAATAAAGAAGTAAATTGCTTTATTATTTATTTATTATTTATTTGTCCACCTATGTGTCGGTGTCAATTATTTGAGCAAACATTTATTAAACTTTCATTGAACGCTATTTAGTTTAATCTTCGAGGAAAAAAATAAATAGAGGCACGGTCTCATACAAAATAGGTAATTGTAATCCACAAATTCTGACACCGAGTTGATACTAATTAATTATTAATATTGTAACTGGTTTTTGAACAAATAAATAAGCAACTATGTAACCTAGATAATTTAATGTATATTTAATATTGTTTTTTTTTTTTTTATTGAAACTGACACGGTTGGCTACATCACCTACAACATCCGTGATGTCAGCCCATAACACCGGGTTGAACTTGGTGCCACGTCAGCGCTTCCCTTCAGTCGTGCCGGCTACACTGAACTGGACGGAAAACACAAACTATTTACATAGCCGTTTCGACCGACCTTTCATTCAGTGCGGTGGTACCAACCCGGGCGGGTTAAACCCTACCACCTAGTTATATAAGAAGGGAGTCACATCCCTTAGTCGCCTTTTACGACATGCACGGGGAGAGATGCAGTGGGGCTATTCTTTTAAAGTACCGGCCCCACACGGTACAATTAAATAATTATAATTACTTATTAGATTATTATTCAATAAAGTTACTTCCGTTTACTAGAGCACGAACGAATACAGTTTTATTAACAAAGCATTTTTTAGGGAAACAATATAGTTGTCATTCGATCAAACCCGTGTTATGTCACTGAATTTCGCAGTACGTACAAAGGGCGAACAATTCGTATAAATACGAACAAATCCGTCTATCTGGCAACACTGCTGAAGACACGCTGAGAGCAGAGCAGAAAATATAATGCCATTTTTGAAGTTTCGGTCTTGTGCCTTTTCAGGCATGTCCGTGAGTATTTGCGATCATGATTCATGAATTCTCTCGCAATCTTGGTACACCGATTGCGCGAGAGGCATTCGTCACAATGTTTTTCCGATTGTCCACATGCACCTAATGTAGGGTTGCCATTCGTCCCGGTACACCAAGACTCGTCACCGGTTTAGAATCTTAGTCCTGGTCGTCCCGTTCCGCCTAACCACCAAATGTCCCGGTCGGGAACCAAAAGCCAGTTAGTTTTATTTATCCATACCAATATTAGGAATAATATAACAGGTTTCAGTTTAAAATTAAATTATTCATTCATTTACATAATAAAAAAAAAAACTATTATTTATACCGCTTACCGATGTACTGTATTTCGTCTAGAACAAGCTAGGTGGACAAAAGTAAAAGGATTATTTTCAGGAACTAATTATGACACGTCGTAAACAACTCACCAGAGGGCCAATTCCCGGTATTATTTGTGTCGCAACAATCCACACTAATGATTCGGCGCGCATGGAAGGGTAACACTGGGATTATTGTAATTACATCTATTATTTTGTTGCTTTTTTGCTGCGCTTTCGATAACATCTCTTGTCATTCCGTGCGATCATAACAGTGTTTTCTGTTATAGACTTTACTCAAGAAGGTGAGAACTTCCTTATTTTGTTCTTAAGGTGATTTTAGTAGACTTATTAGTATTTAAAATAATTTTCCGAACTAATACGTAAAAATTTAGTGCATTTTCTTTGTGTTTTAAAGTTTGAAAGACCGCAACTTTTTGCCCCCCCGTGTACCCGGTCTGTATTTAATGTATGAATTAGCTCCAATAATAGTCTAACGTCTGACGTAAAATTTCATTACTACATCGAAGTCCAACAATTTTTTTTTTTTTTTTTCAGAACATGTTTTATCTTACGAAAATGGAGTTATTCGAAGAATGGCTCAAACATAACAAAGAAGAGAGAAATAGCCGCCTGTTACATTATATTAGAACGAAATTTGATATGGGTGACATTTGGTCAGGAATCCTTAACACATGTATAGATGAAACTGGCAAGATTTTCTTCAAAATTTACCGAAAAATGGGCTTTGTCGAGGATGACCCGAGATCGATGTTTAGGGGAAAATAAAAGTTGGTTGGAGGGTGCAGACATTTAGTTCACTGTGGTTCTGAATAGGCCGTGTGCTTCATCTTCATCAGGAGCTACAAGTCGACTTCAAGGCAGACCACGAAAAGATTTTGAAGACGCATCCTTCAAGACGAAAAAAAGTTGAATAATTATTATGCATTTTTTATAGTAATTTATTCCCGCTACGGTGCATAAATTACTTGTGCATAGTACGGATGTTATTAAAACTTGCCTTCTTCCAATTGGACAGCTTTCGGAAGAAGCACAAGAATCCGAAACAAAGATTGCCGTCGATTTAGGAAGCACCACACAAGGAAAACAAATTCACGAATTGCGAATACAGACTTGTTGAAAATGCCTTTGATTACGTCTGATCCTCTTATCAATTCGCTCAGAAAGGTACCCAGGAAAACTGTTGACAAACTGCCGTCAGAGGTACTGAAATTGATTAATACTTCCTTCAACACCCACTCGTATTACGTAGTGTATGATTCGTCCGAATATGAGAGTAATAGTCAGATTAAATTTTATATTTGGGTTTCTCTTTTATATTTATTTGCTGTCTAATTTTTTGTTTATTAAAAATACTTACTACTCGTGTAAATATTGTGTATTATAATATTTAAGGGAAACTCTATAGTTGTAAATTTAGTCATTCATACTATTTCAATCTTTCCTTGCTTTCAGTCATATGAACTAATATTTTTATTTTTGATTTTTGAGAATTATTCTACATTCATTTATTGAATATTACATTTTTATTTTTTTTTTCCAATTTTTTTTAATATTACTTATATCAGCCGGCTTTCCCTCAACGCTCGAGCCAGTGGGCCTATTTCGGGACGATGGTAAGCGTCCTGACGGTATGACTATCGTTCCGTGGCGTGAGGGAAAGTCCCTAGTATGGGATGCTACCTGCGTTGATACTCTGTGCAGCAGCCATGTTAAGGCATGCTCGAAGCGCGCCGGCGCTGCCGCTGAAACTGCAGCCCGCCACAAACACACTAAGTACAGTTCGGTGGCACACCAGCACATCTTCGCCGCATTTTCGGTTGAGACGATGGGGCCATGGTCAGAGGAGGCAAAGCGGCTTACCAAAGATATTGGGATGGCCCTGTACGCTGCTTCAGGAGAACATCGTTCGCTCGAGTTCCTAAGGCAGCGTATCAGTGTGGCCATCCAACGTGGTAATGCCGCTAGCGTTCTTGGAACCGTGCCCACATCGTCTCACCTGGAGGAGGGTTACTAGTTTTCTTTTATAGGTTTATTAGTTGTTTATAGGTCTGTTAGTAGGTTTTATAAGTAGGTTAATTTAATTTATTTATTTAGTTTTAGATAGTTTCATTTTAGATTTATTTTAGATTTAGTATAGTTTTTAATTTAATGTTATTATTTGTTATAACTGAATAAACTTGTAGGAATTTATATTACTTAGTAAGTAATATTTTTCGTTAGTTAAATATATTTATATACAAATAACTCTAGTTTCTTTGTACTGTTACCCCCCAAATTGTCTAATTAATTTAAAAACTTATTTTAATAAATTATGTAAAACAACAAATAACCCTTCTATTATGGTAAACAAATCGATCTAGGTCATTAAATAATTTTTTCCACCTAGCTTGTTCTAGACGAAACACAGTGCGATGGAAGGATAATGTTTTCTTCATTGGTCCCCCATTCGTTGCTTCGCCTACATCGATGCAATTAGTATTACATTTAAAAATTCTACACTCAATTGGCATCTGTCTCCAAATTTGGAGACACCGAGAAGTTTGTGTCCGTGAACGAAATGTCACTAATAAAATAAATAAATAATGACAAAAATCTAGTCTAGTCTTGTCTCGTTCTAACACAAACGACATTTATGGCAGATTGTCTCTTTCGCACTAGGCGTAAATTCACGTGGCTACACGTTCTTGCTCTTTGGGTTGACCCCTAGGCCACAGAGCAAGAACTTTAAGGCTCTTGCTTGTCATCCGCAAGGGGCACATAAAAGAACATAGGAATGGTTGCGCTCTAAGCTGATTTTAAACTTGAAGTAGCAGACACGAAACGTAACATAAACGACACGCACCACCTCAACATTAGATTAGGGTTTATAGAGATAGCGACGCATCTTCTTTATATTAACCCTGGTTTTTTTTTTAACCTCCAAATATCACAGCTGATCATAGCGCAGCGCAATCGAGTGAATTTGTTCTCTCATGTGCCAGACCCCTTGTCATCCTCAGATGTCAAGACAAGAGTGAAGGGCTAGCGATGCGACAGTTCGAATTTTTTTAACCCTTCGGTAACATGGCGGGGAGCGGGCGATGCGGTGTGGAATGCGTTGGAATGCATGTATTACATGTATATGACGCAGGTTGTGTGGGTGGGTGACCACAAAGCAATCGTGTTGTGTGCTTTTGCCACGAGATTCTCTTTGGCCACGAGCAGCAGCGCTGAGAGCGAGGAGCACGCGGCAAATTTTAAATAATTAGTTTTTTCGTGAAGTCGAGTAGTGTAGTTTGATTGTTTAAGTGGGTGGAATTGGGACTTTACCCAAGTAAAGCACAGTCTGTCTTTATGGGATGTACGCCCCTGCCCCTCAATGACAATGCTTTTCTTTCTGGAACCAATACATACGATTATACGGGCGGTTTACATTATATAAGGACTGTTTATATTATACTAGTGCATTATTAGCACTCAAATGCAAGGCTCTAATAGTTTTGGTGCCTTTCCAGTAGATGTTTAAACACGTCTTCCAGTTCAGTGCCATTTCGGCCTATTCAATAATGCACTGCAGGCTGCACTCCTCCATTAAAGTTGTTACTAAACTGCCCGTTTACACCACAGCGAGTAGCGAAAATACGGACGTGCGGGGCGTTGAGCGGGCGCTCTGGGAGGTTGTCACTGGGATCAAATAAATACCTAAAAGCGGTTCTATTGAATTTTACTAAAAGGGCTAGTAGAATCGTAGGTACTAATGTGAGTACCTACCTAGTACTAATCACTAAAGCTACTGTTTACACGTATCTACTAATGTAGTCTACTCTCCTAAGGCCCTTCAGGCTAGGCTATCCACGCCCTAGTAGTATTATATTCTTTGGGCTATCCCAATAAAAATAATAAAATCAATTACAGCCTAGTTGATTTCAACAACATTCAAATTGTATTCGACTGGATTCATCGATAATTTTTTTATCAGGTTAACGCATCTGTCACGCTTCAATCGAACATATCTATTGATTTTGTTTGGGCGGGCGCAAAGAATATAATAGGGCGGGCGGGATGAAACGGGGTGCCACCGGGGCTCCGGCGGCTGCGCTCTATATGTTCTGATTCCTGGTGTGTCCCAGGTGGTGTTTAATTAAATTTATAAGAGAAGATGCTGAAAGAAACGCGTCTGCTTTGTGTTTGTGAAATTTCGTGTCCTTCTATTAACCTACATTCCTAGTTTCTACATGTTCCGAACGTGATACTCCGGATAATTTGTTCAAGTAGGTACCTAGCTTCATACTTATTTAGTTTGTTATAAGATGCACGCATTCATTCTTAGGAAAAGTGAAGGTCGCAGTTTACAAGCACCTTTCCATTTCACAAGCAGTGGGTACTTCAGGGAAGTGTCTATTCGTAGGTATACCTGCATGCAGGTATACTACCGAGACTGTACCTACTTGGGGGGTACTAAAACGACTGCGCTGCCTTACATTAGGTTAGGGTAAATTTATAGAAACGTGTAGCGACGCATCTTCTATAAATTAACCCTGGTTATAATTATTTTTAAACCGTCAAAACATTCACCCATAACCTAACCTCATACCTACGAATAACCCTGTCCTTCAGGGTCCTTTTGTATGTAATTGCTTGTCTATATATTTTTACATATGTTTTCCCTTAACCTATAGGCTTCCCAAATTTTAAAATATGCTTGGTTCATTCCCCCCTGGCTTCCATGCAATTTTCGCGAAAACGCGCAAAATTTTGGCGTGCTCACAAAATGTAAAAAATTTGGTAAAATAATTAAGTCAGAATAATAAACTCTATTGACACTTATAGCCAGCCCTTCTACTCCCACATGGAATGCGCGCTCCACTTTTCGTCGATGACCTTTGGCTCCCAGATGGAGCGCGCGCGCCACTTATTGCGCGCCTCTTGCTCGCCACTAGTTTTAATTCATTATCTAATTCTACCAATTTTCTACCAAAACACTGAATACTGGTATTATTTCTTGGTTAAACTTACTAGTAACTATTCTCAGACACAACTGGGCAACACAATCACCTTCACACAGAAAATAAATATTGAAGTTGACAGAATATAAAATGTCACTTTTGGCAGCTGACATTTCCACTGACGAAGGAAGGTGTGGATCTAAGCTTGGGATGGCTTCACCGAACATATCCGGGCCCATCGGCAGTAGAGGAGGGTATTAATCGAGGCCGGGACTAGCGAGTGGCCACTCTAAATTTCCCGCGCATGCTTCACATTTCGGCTCGCTTCAAGCCCTCGTCAGCTAGTCTGCGTTGACTAGGACGCGGGGAAACCACCAGTCCCGCTCTCGACCTCCCTCTCTCTACCTATCCATATTCTGTAGGATGCTTCCAGTGACGTTTTCGAAGCTCTCTCCATATATGAGCTTAGCGTCGATCTTGGGAGCCCTAGATTCTTGAAGAGACTGTAGAGCGACTTCGCTGGTAGTCCTCTTGCTCCGACTTCCACAGCGAAGAGATCAGTCTTGAATCCGTTTCTCACAATCCGGTCTACTAAGTTGCAGTACTTGTTAAGTTTGATGTTGTGGTCCTTCGGTATGTTACTTTCCCATGGAACTGTACAACAAGTACTACATGCTTTGTCGCTTTTGAGAATGTGAGTATATCCGGTCTTAATGCTGTGGTACAGATTTCCGAAGGCATTTGGTAATGCTTCTCATGTGTGTCCATCAACAATTCCCAATCCTTTGCTGCTCCCAAAATTGAAGAAGGTTTAGTCCTATCTTTGGGCAGCTTATTGGCTCCAGGTTTCACAAAGTTGACCTTCTGGAAGCCGCTACTGGTTTGCCCTTTCCTGGTCCGTGCAATTGACAGGTTGATGGCGTCTCTAATGATTTGGAGGACTTTATCATGACGGTAGGAATACTGGCCTCGCTCAAGTAGTATTTTGCATCCGCATAACAAATGTTTGGCCGTGCCTACGAACTCCTTACATGACGGGCATAGTTTATTTGTAGATTTCCCCCATCTAACTAGGTTACTCGGGTCGGGGAGAGTAAGCTGGAATGCATTTAAGTAGAACTTAAGCAGCTCAGGGGACCAGTTGTATATTATGGATTTCCACTTCAATGCAGGAGGGATGCAGAAGTCACCCACTGTTAGCCAATCATTCTGCATTTCTAGGTTTAAGGCGTGAAGTTTGAAGCCTTGTTCCATGTCCTCCTGAGCAAAACCTTTCAGTATTTCTTTATCAGACTTTGCTGTTTCTATGCCCAATCCAGATCTATTGGTGCGTGTACCAACTTGGAATGATTTGTAGAAGTCGAGTCTCGATTCCAGTTCATCTGATAGTGATGTGTTGGGTAAGGCTTGAATAGCGCTATCATTGGAGTCTTTGAGTATACATCGTTTAGCTATTCTCGCCTTTTGATAAAATATCGACGGTTTCTTAATGTTCGGTCCAAAGTTATTGTGAGATCTGTATAGCGTTGACGAGTCAGCCGGGTGAGCCAGTCCAAACCATGATTTCAGGAATCTGGTCACATACGAGTCTAATTTAGTCAGGTTTTGCTTTGTGAAGTCGTAGACGAGAAATGGCCATGAAAGTTTTGATGTCAGGTAGTTATCGTAAATCCATGCCTTTTGTGTACCCAGGAGGGGAAGATTGTCAGTTTGGCGGAGGCTCTCTTCGAAAAGTTGGACAATATCATCAGTAGGATGCTCCTTTCCTCTGCTGGTGATCCTTTTGCCCAAGAATTTAAAAGGAGCTTCATCAGCCACGGTTGCGATTGGTTTTCCGGCTACTGTCAGACCTGGATTGCTCGAGGTAAACTTTGAACCTTTCCTGGTTAAGCTCAAACAGTAGCACTTCGCTGGTTTTATCTTCATCCCTTTGGTCCATTCACAATAGTCATCTACCACCTTAAGAAGCGCCTGATTTTGTTTTGGATTGCGGGTTAACAGCGTAATATCATCCGCAAATGCCAGGATGGCCGCCATATATGTGTCTCCATATTTGAACCTGTATCCCCATTTGTTTTCTCTTACGACAAGCGTATCAATTAGAATGTTGATAACAATGTTAAATGTGACAGGAGAGAGGCAGCAACCCTGGAAAAGTCCTATGCCGTAACGAATTTCCGGTATCTTCTCCGTATAGACTAAGATTGTACCCGTAAATGTAGTTCGGCATTAGATAGTTCGTTTCAATGCGCTTATTTCGGTATACGACATATAAGGCGAAATTGTACAGTTTTGGTCAGAAAAAATCGAAAAAAAATGTCGAGTGTGTTTTGTTTTGCCTGGAGTTCAAAAAATCGGTCTGTGCTTCTAAATAAGTGAATCCTGAAGTGTTTGGTATCACTGAACGCGTAATTTCAGTACAAACAAGACTGAATAACGAGTATTGATGGATCGATCGATTGAGGCGGGATATTCGAATTTGTGCGGGAGCGCGCGCGCCAAAATTTCGCGTTTTTGAGCGCCGCTAAAAGGGCCTGGGAGCCAAGGGGAGTAGTACTATTTTCAACGTTTGGGAGTCAAAGGGTTATAAAATCAAATGTCATGTCATTCAATAGGTATTTTGAAGGCAATTTCAAAAATATATAACTTTGCTATAATCAATGAGTTTACTTTAACAAATATTTCGTTAAAAACTTGACAAAAAACTGCTTTTTTGTCGCCGAACTTTGACCTTTTTTTTTTTTTTTTTTAATCTTAATTTAAGTTTAGGGCCGTATTCGGAAATGTCAGCCCCATGGTGACTTTCAAGTTGATAGAGTTCAGAAATTAATTAAACATCCCTCAAAGTGAGAGAACTTTTAAAGAATTTTATAACTTCTTGACAGTGCGCGGAGAGTGGATCACTCAGTGCACAATGTATAGCACATACCAAGTTCATCCCATCCGTCTGTAAACTTATGACTAAATCTTTTCTCAGGTTGACGTTCCGACCACACTCCATGAGAACATGGAATTGGTCCTCCTCTTTCATGCAAAAGCTACAATTTGGGGACTCTGTTTTACGCATTAAAAATGCACTTTTGTTTAGTGGAGTGTGACCTGACCGAAGCCTTAGAACTGTAGTGATGTCCACTCTTGACATATGTAGGCCCACAAACCACGGTTGTTGTCTTGGTTCACTTTGCAGGCTTTTATACCAGATACCCTTTCTCACGGATATTCCATCAAAATGCTCTTTCCATTGTGCGTAGCATATTTTCTTAATATGTGGCAGAACATCAGTGAAAAAGGGTTTACGAACTTTGACCTATTAAGGGTTGTTTGAAAATTCTGAAAAAAATAAACAATATAGGTACTCTTATGTAGATGTGCACAAAACTATTCATTTTCATCAAAATGTCATACATTTGGAGATAAAGTTAAATGTCTGAACAGCCAAAATTTCAATTTTTCGCGTGACTTTTTGGTGACAGCTCAGGCCACCGATAACCTAGCGTTGTGATTGATAGCTTAAAATCATCCTGAGAAGTAACGAAATGTAGCAAAGAAAACCGCATGTAAATCGATAAAGTGGTTCTCGAGTTATAAGAATATTTCATATATATTACGTACGAGTACGTCACACGGTGGGTCGCCCGTAGAAATTTCGCTTTATTTATTGTCAGCCTCGGTAGCTCAGTGTTTTTTTTTTATGTAATCCGGTATGAGTGGCTGAGTCGGAGGGGCCAAAGCACATGCTCAGACCAGCCAATATCACCTCCGAGAAGGTAGGTGCCATACCGGACACTTCTCTGGATTGCGGTTAAACAGCTCCTGCGAGTACTCCCCCAGGAATTAGCGATAGAACACACTTAGAGAGCCGACATCCCCATGGAGTTGCAGTGGTTCTAGATCGCGGGACACTTCGAGGTCACCCACTAGTCGCACGGCTCGACGCAAGTCCAGAGACGCAGGCTGATATTTGGCAGAGCCATCCCAAGCGAAATCATGGGCGTCGTTAGACACTTTATGGGTAACACGGCGCCACATGATGCGCTTTAAATAAAATAAAAAAATTAAAATAAATTGACATACGTTACACAGCCGCCGCCGGTCGCCCGTAGAAACTTCGCTTTATTTATTTATATGGCAAAATAATAATTAAGATGGAAGTAGGAGATATGGATGAAATGAATTGTAAATAAATAAAATGAAAATATTTATTAACACATAAAATCATACAGTGCAATAAAGGAGGCTCCTGCACTCGACAGTTTCTGTCTCGCAGAAAAACTTTTTTATTAAACAAAGTGACATATCTCATATTTTTGTGAAAACTCCATTCAAATTGGTGTTTCATTCAAACTCCATTCAAACTACTTTACGTGATGAGTGCACAAACATGCAAATAAAGTTAGACTTGATGCTATTTATCATTTAAAGTGTATGCCAGAGTAATTTTTAGTTAGTCAGTCAGTGTCCGAGAGGTGCCATGTCAGTCTTTCCTTTGGTCGTGCCGGCTACATTGACCTGGATGGAAAACATGTATAATTTTTATAGCCGTTTTGTTTATAGCCGTTTATAGTGTTCGTGTACCAATCAAAACGGGTTGATCCATTCCAGCTAAATATGTACATATAGGGATGAAACTACAGTTTAAAGTGGAATCCGAACCACAGCCAGCCGTACCATGGTCGTACGGCTACCCATCCAAAGTCCAACCGCACCCTGGTAGAAAATATAATTAGATGAAAGCGAAGCAGTGCGGTTACGGGACCCTCGGCACATGAACACGGTTCACTTGACCACTTTTTTGGAATGTGGATTGCACACACTTGGGACTGCTACAATTAAGGGAACCAACTGTTCTTTTAAATTCCCTAGAAATCATTGCACTCCTATTCCCTTTTGTTTACCTCTCCATGCAATATTAAGCATTTAATGTTTTCCATACAAAAATTAATTTTTCATACCCTCCTCCCTTCCCCTCGCCCCTCCGGCAAAAGGGAAAAATCAATACATATTGACCCCTCTCCCCTTCCCCCTTCCCCCGCCTGCCTTTGCTCCCCAACAAAGCCTTTTCCAAAAAATAATAAGAACCGACCAATTACGGAAACTCTTGAGTCCGACTCGCACCTGGCCAGTTCTTTTATGTTTTATTGTTGCTTCTTCACACGCTAATTTGTTTAACAAATGCCACAATTAGTACTCCTAATTTATATCTCAATAAATGTGTGCAGGATGCGTACTGTGGTGAACGAGCGCGACTGCGTGGACATGCACGGACGGCTGATCAGCCCCGGCTTCCACTATGTGCCGGGTCCCTCTGCCTGCATGCTCTGCATCTGCTCCGACGGGCTACCCAAGCTTTGCAAGCCGGTACTCTGTTCGCCGCCCACGGTATGTTTAATTTTTTTGTGTAATTATACCTTTTTTAACCAACTTAAAAAAAAGTAGGAGGTTCTCAATTCGACTGTATTTTTTTTTTGTTTTTTTTTTTTGTATACAGGGTTACTGGTAATTCGATGCATTCCTTTCAGGGGGTTATAGTAGAGGTAATTTGTGTTTTTTTAACCATATAATTCCTATTCCGAAAATGCTTGGTTTACGAGTTATTTAAAATTTTGTGATTTTTTGGAAAACGTCAACCTTGCTACAATTTTTTCTTAATTAAAAAAAACCATTGCAATTTTTTTTTAGTTTTGTAATTATTTTGTAAACTACATAGCATAGCAATGCTTGATTGTACAAAATTAATAAAATGGGATGCCACAAATAAAAACAATTCATGTTTAAACATGGAAAATACCAGAAATAAAAGCTTGGTTTCCAAATTGTACAATTTTTATTTCGAAAAATTTATACTATGTGAAGTGTACACATCAGTGTAAAAACATTTGCATTTAAGCAGCTTTAAAATAAGATATTATTTATTATAATTAAGCATTTGGTTTCATAAATAATAACTAAATACCTTTTAAAAAAGGTGTATCCAGCGTATTGAAGAAGCCGCTGCAACAATGAGAGAAAACTTTTCGGCGAGGATAACTCGAACAGAATTACGTAAACGGGCACGTGCCTTCATTAGAAGAAGTGTACCGTGTGGGGTCGGTACTTAAAAAGAATAGCCCCACTGCATCTCTCCCCATCGCATGTCGTAAAAGTCGACTAAGGGATAAGGAAATTCGTCAGCCTCGGTAGCTCAGTGGTGCGGTCAGTCGACTGTTGTTAAGCACACCTGAGCGCGGTCAGTACTTGGATAGGTGACCACTCGACCGTTGGAGGCTGAACGTGGTTCGGATTCCACGTTAAACTGTAAGTCCCTTCCTTTCTTACCTTACTAGGTGGTAGGGTTTATCCCGGCCGGGTTGGTACCATCGCACTGATCGAAACGTCGGTCGAAACGGCTATGTAAATAGTTCGTGTTTTTCGTCCAGTTCAGTGTAGCCAGCGCGAAATGAAGGGAAGCACTGACATGGCACCTAGTTCACCCGTTGTTATGGGCTGACATCACGGATCTTGTAGGTGATGTAGCCAGCCAACCGTGTCAGTTTCAGTAAAAAAAAAAATAAATAAAAAAAACCCAGTTTGAACAGGATTTGTAATAATAATGTAAATTTTTCAAGTATCTTTTCATTCAGCACAGTAATGCTACTAAAGCCTTTTTTAAAAGGTATTTAGTTATTATTTATGAAACCAAATGCTTAATTGTAACAAGTAATATCTTATTTTAAAGCTGCTTAAATGCTAATGTTTTTACACTGATGTGTACACTTCACGTAGTATAAATTTTTCGAAATAAAAATTGTACAATTAGGAAACCAAGCTTTTATTTCTGGTATTTTCCATGTTTGAACATGTACTATTTTTATTTGTGGCATCCTATTTTATTAATTTTGTACAATCAAGCATTGCTATGCTATTTAATTTACAAAATAATTACAAAACTAAAAAAAATTGCAATGGTTTTTTTTTATTAAGAAAAAATTGTAGCAAGGTTGACGTTTTCCAAAAAATCACAAAATTTTAAATAACTCGTAAACCAAGCATTTTCGGAATAGGAATTATATGGTTAAAAAAACACAAATTACCTCTACTATAACCCCCTGAAAGGAATGCATCGAATTACCAGTAACCCTGTATATAAAGCTGTATGGGTGGCTGAATGAGGAGGGCCAGAGCACATGCTCCGACCAGCCAATATCACCTATGACACGGTGCCATACCGGAGACTTCCCTTTGGATCGTTGGCTATACTGGACTAGAGGAGAACACAACCGAGGCTGTGCGGCTGTGAGGCTGTGGGGTCCATATGACTTGGAGAGCGGTGGTAGCAACCCAGTCGGCTACAATTTGAGCCTACCACCTAGTATGGGGCAAGGGAAGGCACCTACAGTTTTACACCGGTTCTGAACAGTGAAGTAGCAGGTACGGTAGGTCTTAGGCAGTAGGTTTATTGTTTATTGAGCATTCATATGTAAGACTGCGCTCGAACTTGCGACAATTTGTTCTATTCAGTAATTTTTCTATAAAAAAAAGCTCATTGGTGCATGTCGGCCGGATTCGAACCTTGGACCCTGAGATCAAGAGTCGGAGCCCAGACCGCGCCGAACACCCGCCGCTTGCGACACCTGATTACGACTACTTGGAAAAGTTTTTAAGATTTCTTTAATTCCATATTTATGTTAGGTACCTACACTATCACTTGCAGTTTCTGTGCTTTATTTATTAGGATAGGTAAATATTGCAAAGTCTATCGTTAACTTAGCAATTTGATTGTTGTTTACGCCAATAAAATATCTATTGACAACAAACTATGTAACGCTACAATATCCATAACGATGGGACCCTGGGCATAAGCTAGTAAGCTAATGCTTAATCAATTAAGTTTTATTCTGTGGCTCCCACTGGCAGGACTGCAAATCCTTCCGGGTGGGTGTAATGTGCTGCGAGTTCATCTGCCTGGATGATGAGATGAAGCAGCCGGAAGCTGACGCAGTGCAGGAGCTGACTCTGCGCTGCGTCGCCAGCGCCATCGCCGCGGTCATTGTGATCTCTGTGTCGCTGTTCCTGCTCTACCGGATCAGGAAGAGGAAGATGCTGAACGCGAGGATGCAGAGCGAGGACCAGCGCAGTCTCGCTAGCATTGGGTTTGTGTTCTGTTTTGCTTTTTCCGTACTCTTATAAGATTACTCCCATGTCCATCCGTTGTCACAGAGGTGTTTCTCGAAAACTAAGTAACGTAGAAACTTATAACATAGCACATATTATATTGCTCGTCAATAACTAGAAAAAAAAAAATATTTTAGATTAATATGGGGGGTCAGTTTGGTTCCAATATTTTTTTTTTTTAATTAACATATAGTGTGGGGTATCTTTATAAAGAGCTAACTGTAAGGAATCCATTTTTTTTTTATTTTAGGTTCAGTGGTCTTATTGATATAGCTAAAAATGTGCAAACAATTACCGTTCCCTCCCCTGTTCTAGGTTTCTATAGCTGAAATTTTGATGTTTATAGGGTTAGTAGATATTAAGCCATAGATTACAGGAAAACTGCAGGTTTTTTCGACAATGTAATAGTAGTGGGAAAAAATATACATATATATATATATATATTTTTTTATGTAATCCGGTATGGGTGGCTGAGTCGGAGGGGCCAAAGCACATGCTCTAACCAGCCAATATCACCTCCGAGAAGGTAGGTGCCATACCGGAGACTTCCCTGGATTGCTGGCTATACTGGACTAGAGGAGAACACAACCGAGGTTGCTTGCGGCCATCTTACATCCAGTACGGTGGTACCAACCCAGTCGGCTACAATTTGAGCCTACCACCTAGTAAGGGGCAAGGGAAGGGACCTACAGTTTTACACCGGTTCCGAACGGTGAAGCAGCGGGTGTAGGTATGCACGTAAATTTTTTCGTCAGAAAAAACTCATTGGTACACGCCGACCGGATTCGAACCTCGGACCTCCCGCATGAGAAGCCGATGCCCAAACCACTCGGCCACCCGCCGCTTAAAATACATAAATATATAATATATTTATATATTTTAAAATACAAGCAGCAATGATTTGCCTGATAGTCAAACCATTGCTGCAGTGTTGTGGCTTCTTAAGTTTAGCAAGTCTAACCAATCATCTCAGATTGATATGTAATAATAAGTAAAACATAATGTGTCTCATAGAGATGTATTTATATATGGCAGGTTCATCGCAGGCACCATGGGCTACATGGGCGGTCCATGCGAAGACGGCCCGGTCGGCTTCCCCGGGCTCAAACCCCACAACAACTACGTCCCGCGCGGCGAAGCACCTCCACCTTATGATGAAGCTGTCGCGCAGGCCAGAGTGGAAGCATTTAGGTACTTGCTATTCCTTTATTTGGCACATACTCTGAACTTTGTACCGTGTGGGCCGGTACTAAAAAAGAATAGCCCCACTGCATCTCTCCCCGTCGCATGTCGTAAAAGTCGACTAAGGGATAAGCAAATTCGTCAGCCTCGGTAGCTCAGTGGTGCGATCAGTCGACTGTTGTTAAACAACCCTGAGCGCGGTCAGTGCTTGGATGGGTGACGGCTCGACCGTTGGAGGCTGACCGTGGTTCGGATTCCATGTTAAACTGTAGGTCCCTTCCCTTCTTACCTTACTAGGTGGTAGGGTTTATCCCGGCCGGATTGGTACCACCGCACTGAGCGAAACGTCGGTCGAAACGGCTATGTAAATAGTTCGTGTTTTCCGTCCAGTTCAGTGTAGCCGAACTGGACGGAAGAAGGGAAGCACTGACATGGCACCTTGTTCACCTGGTGTTATGGGCTGACATCACGGATGTTGTAGGTGATGTAGCCAACCTTGTCAGTTTCCATAAAAAAAAAACAAACAAATTTGGGCTACGAGCGTCCATTGTTTATAATTTATCACTTGTTCTAAGACAGTCTCATAGGCGTCCACTCTGTGTAATTTACTTTAGTGCCTTTCGAAGACTCACACTAACGTTTAGTTTGTGTATCAGGATGAGTTCAGAACATCGGAGCGCTATCATGTCGCAGTCGGCGGCTATCGAGAACGCCATGAGACATGAAGAGCCGCCTCGTCCTTCCTCAGTGCACATCTACAGCAACCATCCGCGCGCAGCCGCCGTCGCCGCTGCACAGGTGACACTATGTCTATTCTGCGCTTATTCGCTTTACTAATTCTCATTCATACTCGCACTTGCTATTAGCTCCATGCTAAACTATTAATACTGGCTATTAACCGCTCAGGCGTCGACCGTAAAAGTTTCCGACGTCAGAGTTTTCGCAAGTATACGCTTTTTCGGAAAATATATGAACACTTGATAGAACATTTAGCATGGTTGTAATCGTTACAACACGTCCTACAAACTTATTTATGACATAGAGTGCACTGGCCTTTGTTTAGATTCCAAATTGTGAGTGAACATTGCACTAACATTGCACTTCGCAAATATAATAATGAGGTTAAGTTTTTTTTCGATTTCATACACTGGCGAATGGACAAAAACCTCAAATAATAACACATTCCATTGAGAAAAGTTGTATTCTTTCGAATTTATACACAAACACAACACGAATTGTGACACGAAAGTCCTATTTTTATATTACCTATTTTTTTAAGAGGTAATATTGAGCCATATTCCCGTATTCAAAGAGCTATAATGCGGAAAGTCGGCCGCGCCGCTGGGACTATTGCGCCTCGCAGACATTTCAGGAACTATTCGGCGCCGGGACACATTCGTCCCGCCGACGAGTGAGCGCTTAAGTATCAGGATCTGGGTGATTGTACTACCGTAGTAGTTAACAATATTTTTATCATTGGACGCATATCTAGCAACATAAACGGTTTTGTTATCTAAGGCCCGTTCTAAGTTTCTAAGGGATGAAGGGTGTGAAAAGGTTTGCATTAAAACATAACAACAATCACTTTCCCTCTGCATCATTAAATGTCCATGGGAATCGTTAGCCACCTACGAATAAGTAGAGCGGACGTCGCACCCACCGCATGTCACGCTTCCTTTAAAACAAATTCGCATTTAGCATGAAGTCCTCGAGATTCCACAAAGATTATGTGGAATTAATTTCAGCATGCGGCAAATCAGGCGTACATCTTCAATGCTCCTCTCCTCCAGCCCGTAAACCAGAACGCGACCGACGGCCGGGACTTGCACAATCATCCAATCATGCCTCCCGGTCAGTGGCTGCTCCATTCAGTTGTCCAGTATCTCGTCTTCTAATTTAGATACAGTTAGGCAAAATATAATCTGCAGAGCGATACATTTTTATCTCTCAAACAATACACACAGACTGTGGCGACGTGACGATAGTGAGCTGCCTGTAACTGCTGTCTTTAACATTTCTACCATTTCGAAAATAATAATTTTGTCTCATTTCTAGCCATTGACTTATATAATTAATAATGCAAGGACATGCCCGTACGATAGTAATACGAACTCAATAACCCTTCAATTGCCCGAGACCGTTCAGCAGTTCCGACCTTGGACTGCCATGGTTGCCCCGAACCGTTGAGCGGTCTCTCTAGACTAGTCACTTTAAATAATTTATTTAAATGTCATACATCCTACTAATCTCTTCTAACTTACGTACAGTCATTCATGAAAGAATAGGCTAGCTAAAAATGCACACTTCCATATGCTTGCCACTTCAAAATATTAATGGGAAGCGATCGGAAATTCAGTTCTGTTGTGTTCGCGGACGCAGAATAGCGTGCCATTGAATTTGTGTTTTGGAGTGATTTTTTGCCGTATTTTTGCTGTTTTTTGTTGAAAAACAATGGAAGGGTATGTAATCTACATGTTACAATAGTTTTTCGGACTTGAGGAATGATTTATTCGTCAATAATTTTGATGTTTCCGACCCACTACGAAAAACCGTTACGAAAATTTTGAATGGTAGGTTACTTTGATCGATCGAAATTCTATAGATTTTCGCCAAAACAAGTGAAAGTTTATTGAAATAGTTTATTTATTTCATTGTAAATGTTTTAAGAACATTATATCTGCCCTAAAGTGGCCTAGTAATTAAATTTTTCGAAAAATAAAGGCACGGTCGCTTCGGAAACCGTTCAACGGTTCGGGGCACTATCGGCGTGAGGTCACGTGACCGTGTCGCTGAGCGACCGCTCCACCTATATGGATAGCGGCTTCAATACATTTTAATAAAATTTTATTTTTTTAGTGTGCTTGTTTTGAGTGATATTTTCATTAAATTTAATGAAATTTATTTTGGCCGTAAGATATGTACGTACCTTAAGATATGTTGCAAGAAATTTGCTATCATTTTCCGAAAGCCTACTTCATATTAAGTTATCCTTACTACTTACAAAATTTTGGTTTTTTTATTTTTATTTCTGTAAATTTCACTGAATTTTTTTTTAATATTTTTGTACGGTAGTATAATTTTTTTTTCACTGAATCTAAGAGCAAATTTAATAAACTATTTTTTAGTGTCCTTTTATTTTAATTCAGTCAGTAGTATTTGCTTCTAGAGCAGTTTTTGCTATGTAGGTCATTTTGACCATTGTTCCATTTGGCCTCGTATTGTTTAGAAACAAAACATCCGACACATGTAATTATTTTATTCTGAGTACTTGAAGAGCCCAGGCTTGTGTAAACACTTACATCATACCGCTGGAGTGGATCATTCAGCCGAAATTAATTTGTAAACATACTTGACATTTACGACCTCGAGTGAAGAGCGTCATATTTTTGTTACACTTTGGAACTCTGTTGAGATCTACATTTCTACTGTAACGAAAGATATCTTGATAGGAAATGGTAGATTATGTAATAAACTATAAATAAAACACAATAAATTCAGTATCTGCAGTTTTTATTAGAAAATATGAATATTTTTTTACCCGAATATGTAAATTGTGGACTTTGGCCCAGTTTAATGGTGATAATAATAAACACAATTAGACGTGATACCAAGGCAATGCCTAGTAAATTTAATGAAGATTTAGAAAATATAGGCTTTTCATATATGCTTCATAGAAAAAAGTCTAGAAATAAGGTCTAGAACGCAGTAGGGTGGAGCGTGCTCGACTCTGCCAAAATGGCGGGGCAATCACGATTTTGGCATGATTTTGAGCCGGGCAATCGGAGGGATAATGTCCTCACTAAAGTGATGGTCACAAAATAATGCTTACAAAATCATTCATTCAAACTAATATCAAATTAACTAATTTGCGAAATAAATAATCGAAATATATATCATAATGTAATTATAGTATGCAATGTTCAGTTTCCAAATAGTTTTTGGTCTTTTTTAGGAGTTCATACTATTATTTGACTACCACTTTAGCGAGAAAATTTATTGAGTTCATATGGGCATGTCCTTACGTTAGTAATATTATAAGTCAATGTTTCTAGATACAGTCCGATATACTTTACTAGGCACCTGTCAAAAACCGTACATGATGAAATGTCATTTCTGCGCTCAGTATGTCTTCAGCGAATGAGTGAGAACGACCACCAATAACTCGCCGCTAGCGCCATAGCTGCTGACACACTGCCAGGGTGCCTAGTAAACTATGTCGCTCTGTAGGTACTGCATTATGCACACTTAGTTTTGCCAGGTACTAATCAAGCCCAACAGTAGAAACAAGTTGTATTCCCTACTAATTACATTTTTACACTATCTACCTTGTTTCAAATGCAAAGAAAGCTTATTGTGGTTCTTTCTTATTGGAGATCTAGCTAAGGTTAGCTTAATTGGAAAATTGCATATTTGTAAGGTCTTTTCTATAAAAACATATAAATATATATATATATATATTTGCTATATATATGTATAAATTATATATAAAATTATATATAAAATATACATAAACATTTGCCTTTTATTATGGGATATTTCCCCATAAAAAAGTATAGTTCATGTTTTCCACCTAGTTCAGTGTAGTCTGCACAACCAAAGTGGCACGCTGACATGGGACCTAGTGCTGGCAGGGAAAAAGGTCACTGATGTAACAGTTGTATGACCGACCGTCTCACGTTTCATAAAAAAAAAAAACTGTCTGTGCCGTCATTTGCATTTATTAGTGCGGTCTTTAACTTTTTATCAGTTGCCTCCTGGAGAATAAAACACTTGCTAATTTGTCACAAATGCTTGCGACTAACCTAGTTCTTCCTGCTCCACGTCTCAACAGGCCCTAGGGTGCTACAGGCCCGTCATCAGCCCTACAATCTGCCCGATCTCGTCAGGCTCGGCGCCTCTGCCGGTGGTGCGTGATTCTTTGTCAAACACGTAGCTGTTTTCGTATTGATGAAGTATTGGTTTTATACTTGCTGTATTTGCAAGTTTTTTAATTTTACTTTTTTACGCATGTTGTGAAAAACAATTTTTTTTTCTTAAGGCGCATTGTGAAAATCCCCATTTAAGCAAACTCAGAAAAAGCTCCTCGTCACCGTCTCTGCATGCAAATTTTGTGTAGGTATTGTGCGGTGCTGTTTAGAGGGGGGCGAGGTCGAGGGGGGGGGGGGGGTGCATAAGTACACGCACCCATTTTTTGTCATTATAGCCCTCAGTCATTGTAGCTTAGTTGACGTCCTATACCACGCTGTTCGAATAGCTGAAAATTGTTTGTATGTGTGTATTAGTTTTTTGTGTACTGTTGAGACATTATTCCTGGTGTCTGTAGATTTCCCACATTCGCTTGTGTGCATATTTTTGAACTCATCCGACCCAAAAGGGTTTACAGCGGCAGCCGCCCACGTAGACTATTCATTTTGTGCCGTTGAAACCGGATTTATGTCAGAATGGTTATCCCTTTTTCCTTTATCCTCAAAAGGACACGCTACGGAAATGTTTGATAGTAGTAGGCTTGCAATTTTGTTATGTTGCATGTAAAAAAAAATCATACTTCATTGAGATGATTGTTATGTTATGCACATATGTACGTACATAGTATGTATGTATGTATGTATGAATAAATGAAAATGCATCTACGTTGCAGGGGGTTTCCCGGCAGGCTCACTCGGTGCCATCACCAACCGAGGCCTCATCAACATGATCAACCGCAGCCACAACTACAACCCCTCCCTCGGAGTACACACAGCCTCATTGTAAGCTATGAGTTGTTGGTGTGGCCATGGTGCCTTCCCATTTGATATTTCATGTAAAGAGATGGTGAAAAAAAAAATCTTACTCTGTCTCAGCCTGTGTTCGTCGATTAAATACCTACTAAATTCGAGTCAGAAACAATGGTGATATGCATCGGCGTTTGATCTTCGAAATTAAGCACCCCGGGTGTGGTGTGGGACTTTGCATGGAGACTGTTCATCAACCTATGAGGCTGACCATAGTTCGCATTCCACTTAAAACTGTAAGTTCCTTCCACCTTTCTAGTTGGTAGGGTTTAACCCGTCCGGATTAGTACCACCGTACTGAAAGAAGGTTGGTCGCGTGGCTGAATAGTTTGTGTTTTCCGTCCAGCTCAGTGTAGTGTTGTGTAATGATGCGACTTCGAAATACTCTCACAGATGGCGCGCAACGCCAATGAGGAGCGTTGCAACTTCCGTTCATACTTTAAAAAGCTTCACTTCAAAAACCGCCACTCCTTGCGTGGTCATCTATACGTATACTTATTTTATAAAACACATAGATTATCTGTCCTGAACGTTTGCCTTGCAGGCACCGAACAATTCCACGGTTATCCACCACAGCCGACAACCTTCTATACGATCCGAACCCCGATCCCGGCTTCATTCGCGCTTCCCGCCTTCAATACCTCGAGATGCGCCGCTCCTTTCACCGGCCCAATGAGAACCGATCGACTCTAGCCGAAAACAACAGCGGCAGCATACCGGGTAACCTCGATTTGACCTCCGGAAGCTCCCGAGAGGAAGCCAGGGACGGCGGTAGCTCCACAAGGACCAATGGACCAATGCAGAATTTAGATCTCGACACCGGAAGATCGCCAAGATTTACTCTGAAGCAGTTCCAGCAGAACTTTGCAGACGACGCGGCACGGAGACAGAAGGGGACCATTCTGCATCTGATGGGACTCTTCAATGAAATGCTGCCGGAACAACATCGGGTGCAGATGCCGGAGCTACCCCTGACTGTGGATAGGGTGGGTTTCTGTTTTCCATATATACTTATATATTATATTTTTTTACATAATCCGGTGTGGGTGGCTGAGTCAAAGGTGCCAAAGCACATGCTCCGACCAGCCAGTAACATCTCCGAGAAGGTAGATGACATACTGGAGACTTTCCTTGGATTATTAGCTATACTGGACTAGAGGCGAACACAGCCGCGCCCATCTTACATCCAGTACTGTAGTATGTGGTAACAACCCATTCGGCTACAATTTGAGCCTATGAGATCAAATTTTTTCCACATGAAGTGAGTGTTTAAAAGTCATATGACTTTTACACAGATCAACTTCAATCAGTCATCAGTTTACCAAAGTGAAACTATAGCATGAACGACCTAACCTGAGGCCGCACACACATGCATTTCTCTAATACAAATGCTTGACAATAAGTACAAACATGGCCTGAGCACTATTATACTCGCAGAATTTTAAGCTCACCGTCATGCGTGAATGTATTTGTACGCCTCAGGTTAGAACGAACGACCTATACATACATACACGCCTTTAGCACGGCATCTCGTCCTTATCCCTTAGTCAACTTTTTCGACATGCACGGGGAGAGATGCAGTGGCGTTATTCTTTTAAAGTACGGGCCCCACACAGTATAAACGTGAAAACCAAAGTGAAAACTGTTTGTGTTATCGGCAGCCGTCTTGCATGTGCTACACGAACCAGCCGGGAGACGACGGCGATGCGGACGAGTACCACAGCGAGTGCGAGAACTGCAAATCTGCCAACGGCTCCAGGTCAGTCTGTTGTTCTTGATGCTATTGTGGCGGACACACAAGCAACAGTAGCGACACCTAGCCACAGCCGAACGAAAGTCGAGAACCGCTTACGACGCTCCTCACCGGAGGCAACAGAAAAACTCACGAACACACCAACAGATGGCGCAAAAGCCAAAATCCTAGTATTCATACTTTAGCACAACACGCTCTCGAATTAACAAATACATTCTGCATATATACAATTAGCTCACTGAGAGCCTTGGGGAGTAGCACACACCAGCATCAGCTGCGCAGTCACCCGGTGGAGACCAAGGACACCAACATCTCCACCTTTTACAGTAGACGCATCTAGTGACCGCTTCCTCGCTGCGGGTTTTAAGTGTCTGTTTATTTTAAGAGCAGGCATTGGAAAGCGTTCATTATAACTTGATTTCTCAAAGATATGTCAAGTTTTTAAACAATGGACTACTAAAACCCCCAAAAAAAATTACCGAAAATTTTGGTGTGTAAAAAATCGAAAATCATTTCGACCTTCTGTAAGCGATTGGCGCAGCAGGGGCGTAGCAGCCGATCGTTGTAACCAACCATGTCAGGTTAAACAAAATGCATACATATGGCCGTCTTCATGAGAGCTGTTTTTTTTTTATGTAATCCGGTATGTGTGGCTGAGTCGGAGGGGCCAAAGTGCATGGTCCGACCAGCCAATATCACCTCCAAGAAGGTAGGTGCCATACCAGAGACTTCCCTGATCGCTGGCTATACTGGACTAGAGGAGAACACAACCGAGGCTGCTATGCGGCCATCTTACATCCAGTACGGTGGTATCAACCCAGTCGGCTACAATTTGAGCCTACCGCCTAGTAAGGGGCAAGGGAAGAGACCTACAGTTTTACACCGGCTCCGAACGGTGAAGCAGCAGATGTAGGTATGTTTGATGTTTGTTTATTTGCTGCCCAGCCTCTCTCCGCACTGAGACATCAAGACGATCCGTTGTACGTTGGCGCCCGGGTAGTGTTGCTCCAGCCACCCGAGCTCTTTCATGAAGTGGAGCACTCTTTTTGGTCACTTCCGCACTCCATGGGCAGCTCCGACATTCCCAAGAAACTGCAGTCGTTCTTCCGCCACCACCGGGCACTCCAGGTGGGCGGCTGCTTCGTCCTCCGCCATGCAACCTCTGCATAGGGGGCTGTCGGTGACACCTATAATGTACAAGTGTCTGTTGAGTGGGCAGTGTCCTGTAAGGAGTCACATCGCTATTCGAAATTGACCCCTGTGAAACTTCTTTGGAGAGCTTTGCCAATACCATCTCATGAACTCTCTGCCGATTGTCGCGTGGCAGTGTGCTCTTTAAGATGGGCCACGCTTTGAGCCTGGAACGTTGACCACACGGCACTACAAACAGCCATAAGCTGTTTCATAATATTTTGTTATGAACTGTAACTAATTAAAAAATGTGTGTAGGAATGCTTGACACAGGTCCAGAAAAGCTCGGTGCAAGGGTGCGGGTTACGGGTGTGAGGTGTGTTTTTTTTATGGAAACTGACACGGTTGGCTACATCATCTACAATATCCCTGATGTCAGCCCATAACACCGGTTGAATTTGGTGCCACGTCAGTGCTTCCCTTCGGTCGTGCCGGACTGAACTGGACGCAAAACTATTTACATAGCCATTTCGACCGACCTTTCATTCAGTGCGGTGGTACCAACCCGGGCGGGTTAAACCCTACCACCTAGTAATATAAGAAGGGAGTCATATCCCTTTGTCGCTTTTTACGACATACACGGGGAGAGATGCAGTGGGGCTATTATTTTAAAGTACCGGCCCCACACACACGGTACATATGTTTTCTGTATGAATTGTGCGTATGATTTAATAATCATGAGCCCCCTTTGTCCGTAGTATAGTTATCTTAGCAAAGCATTTGGTAATTATTCAGATGGGTTCTGGAGGAGGACTGGGCGGACGAGGAGGAGGAGGGCACCCAGACGCTGCAGCGCCGCGCGCCCCCCTCCGCCGCGCCGCCCCCCGCCACCGCCACCCTGCCCCAGCCGCTCACCAAACAGAGGTAACCACAACACGTTCACTTACCCTTCGTGCGGCTATCATATTAAGCCGCATCCCCACTATGCCGAGCGGCATTAACGCCCGGCAAAACCGCTCGGTAAAGCCAAAACCGATGCACGTCTCCACACAGTACCTGTGGAGACGTGCCGGCGTGCAGACTGCGTGGTGAAAATATGTGACGAAGACGACTTTACTCGTCGGCAAAGCCGCGCGACACGTCCACACTCGTGCATCGGCACCACCGTGCCGACTGCCGAAATATATGGTCGTTTACGAATTGAGAATATGGTCATTTGCGTATCAGGTCATTTGCGAATTCTGAATATTACGGTCCTTTGCGTATATGGTCGTTTACGAATTAAAAGTATGGTCATTTGCGTTACTGGTCAATTGCAAATCTGGTACTTTGCGTCGAAACGGAATGATCCGGACCGGCCTCGGTCGGTTTCGAATCGGCAGGCCGCGCGGCGCCGTGTGCCGCGTAGGTGCAACCCGCGCGGCACGTCTCCACTTGTTCGGCTTTGCCGAGCGGCTCTGCCGGTTGGCATAGTGGGGATGCGGCTTTATAGTATAGTGCTATGCGGAGAGACCCTACATGATAGTCAGTCCGTGAATCAGTCCACTTTGGGACTACATTGCCGGTTACTGGTGGAATATTCTGCTTACTCCAAAGCCTTCTTCCATTTCATTTTACTTTAATACCTGTAAAAATTTATATAATAGGTATATTACAATATAATGTGACCCGACCTGAACCCACCTCGACCCAGACATTAATACAACCAAAATCGAATATCACGTAAACAAATCTGACTTAAGTAAACAAATCTAACCAGTGAAAAACCTATTCAATCCAAACTAATCGTAGTTTTAATCCAATTAAACCTACTAACCCAACCTATAACATCTGTACTTAAACCATCAAACAAAGCAAAGCAAACGAAAAGCTTCTAAACTAACCCAAATTTAACTAATAACAAAATAACTTTGTTCGCAGAAGTAATCCTGGTCTGTCATCCAACTGGGACAATTGGTTTAATGTGATTCAAGACTCTTCATCATCCGAGGAAGATTAAATCCAGTTAGAAGTGTGTACGGCTCAGGCCACGATGGGTTCTACTAATGAAGTTTTCAGGGTATGCAGCTAATGTCCTGATAAGGTCATTCTGAAAAAAAGTCTCATTCTGAAAACGATGCACGAAAAATACGACATTGTGTACAATGACAAAAAGGTTGTTATATATCAGGGCTGTGTCAGTTTTCAGAGATTACATGAAATTAAACTGATAAATTACATACATTTTGTTCAGATTTCGTAAGTGGAACTCGTAATGATCTTGAATACCACGAGGCTGTTTAGTAGTTCTACTAAAATATCAAAACTTTACTATTAGTCTGACGTTTAAGTTGACATGAATATGTTGTAATTTTCCAAATAACTGCCTACAGTACGCTACAGTAAATAATGCACATCTGACTTTAGAAAGATACAATCTGGTTGTAGAGCATCGTCTCTGTCGCACAGAGACATATGAGTTAGTCCGACAGAGACGAGGCTCTACAACCGAATTGTCTCTTTCTAAAGCCCGATGTACATTATTTACTGGCGCGCACTGTACTGAAAGTTTATAAATTCCAGTTGAGTTATTTGTACACTGAGTTTGTGTGGACGATCCTAACACATTCTGAGCAACTTGCGGGTGTAAACTCTCAAACAGACTTCGCCAAATATACTAATACGCCAGACTAATACCACGGTTG
Source organism: Nematopogon swammerdamellus (assembly GCA_946902875.1). NCBI lineage: Eukaryota > Metazoa > Arthropoda > Insecta > Lepidoptera > Adelidae > Nematopogon > Nematopogon swammerdamellus. Next base: position 12,316,338 of record OX336351.1, read on the forward strand.
TGTGTACGTACAGTCCGTTCTAAAAAGATACATCTGTAGAACTGTTTTGGCTAAAAGTTATCTAGTTAACCTGGAAAAGTTCTATAAGTGTATATTATATATTATCCACATTTAGAGTTAACTGTATCTTTAGATTTTAGTTTATTATAAATACGGGTTAACATTTACCACCGCGACTGAACAAGGCAGCACATTATATACCTTCTAAAGGTATTATGTACCTTTTAAAATAAAACATTTGTCCTGAAACCTCAGAATTTTACTGCATGAAATGTAATTTCAATAACACAAGTATTATCATCGATCTACTATATTAGGTACGAGGTACGACCTTTAGCATTTTTGACAAGTATTCAAAATAAAGATTAGCATTTAAGAATTATTTATTGCATTTGCGTGCAAGGACTAAATACCGGGTGTATAAAGACACACTGTGGACCGTGGGTCGTGAACCTCTCACCAGAGTATTCCCACACTCAGCTCATTTATAGTAAACAATCTCAAAATAGATAGCATTTTTACTCAGGTGACTCTTTTGTTTCATACAAAATAATAAATTCCAGCAACTACTAATTCGACTTATCAAGTTACTAAATTGTCCCACAGCCAATACTTATATTGGCTGTGGCATGGGTTTATAAAAAAAAAAAAAACATTCACTTATGTTTTCCACATCAAATTTTCGCGAGTAGAGGCGTTTTTGACTGTGTCAACTGCACCATTGCTCCCTCGGTACAGCCACCCACGTTGGTTTACTTAAAAGAAAACATTGGCAGGGATCACACTGGAAAAAAGTATGTGGTCTGTGGTACGTCGTACGACACTATGTGTCCTATTACCTATGTTTTATTGTAATAATTATTTTAACTATAATTTTAATCAACTGAAGAACCAGCTCTCTGCATTCTAAAAAATTTCCATATAAATAGAATGGTTGAATTCTTGAAATAGAATGGTTTAAACAAAAGCTCACCACTAATGTACAGATAAAAATATAGAACCACCATATAAGTAATTTAATTCAATGTATTGTTAAGATGCACCAACTGGTGGTAATGAGCATTCTATTTAACAGAAAGTTTTACCCATGAAGTTTTTCAGAGCCAAAGTAGGCATTTTGTGTTTATAACTTGATAATAATGTTGAAGTGTGCATTTTAACATAAGGTTTCCATTGTCTACACCGCCAAGTTAGAGTGAACAAAGTCAGATCCAATAAGGTATTCTTGATTATAAGACATATTTGAACATAAGATCGATTGTTACATTTTTTTCAGTTTAATCATTGATAGGCAACTAATAATGGTGTACAAATATGTTATTGTTGCATTTATGTTTAAACGATATGTACGTTTGTTTAGATTTTATTTTGTTAAATATTTAAGAATATTGTAAAATTTATTTTCCTATCGTTAAGTTTTGAAAAGGTTTTTTTTTCATGCACCTACTTACTATATTTATAGTTTTGTTATTTTTTTTAGATTATACCTGCCTTTCCAACTATTCTAGCAGGCTCTAAAAATGTCATTATAGCAATACAACTTTCTTACACTATGTCAGCCTCGGTAGCTCAGTGGCGGTCGGTCGTGATCATAAGCACACCTGAGCGCGGTCAGCACTTGGATGGGTGACCGCTCAACCGTTGGAGGCTGACTGTTGTTCTGATTCCACGTAAAACTGTAGGTCTCTTCCCTTCTTACCTTACTAGGTAGTAAGGTTTGACCCGCCCGGGTTGATACCACCGCACTCAATGAAAAGTCGGTCGAAACGGCTATGTAAATAGTGCGTGTTTTCGGTCCAGTTCAGTGTAGCCGGCGCGACCGAAGGGAAGCACTGATATGACACCTATTTCACAAAGGTGTTATGGGCTGACATCATGGATGTTGTAGGTGATGTAGCCAACCTTGACAGTTTCCATTAAAAAAAATTGTGTGCTAAATACTACATATTACTATGGTGAAGTACACTTGACAACATTCTATAGCTGTGTTTGCATTTTCAGAGTTGACTGTATAATAAAAGAATTTGTGCGAATAGCTGTCTCTAGATATTATTTAGAAACGCCGAGTTCTTTTTTAAACGAATGCGTAGGCCTAAGGAGTTTAAGAATAGATCAGGGTTAAAATACATTTATACCAAAAACATTAAAAACCTGTTCAACCATGACATTTGGTATGTACTACACAAAATAATCAAAGCAAGGAAGCAATATTGAATTTTTTCATTAGTGAGAAAAAAGTAGACAATTATCATCTGTGTTGAATAAGCGAATGATTATGAATGTGGGCACTCGAGGTGAGCACTGTCACACATCAGGTCACTACAGACAGATCCCAGGTCTGGGTAGCTCTACTCGCACTGTGGAATACTTTACTTACATTACTTTGAAAAGAGATTTGAATGGAATTTTGTTTAGGATTTTACTTTAATGTATTAACATGAACCCATTGGTCTCTTTATTTATTGCATCCAATGACAAAAACAAAATTATTGGTCATTGGTAAAATGATTTTGAATAAAACGTCAGAACTTATATTCAAATAAATTTATTTATAAATATTTCACTCTAGAATATATACAGGCTGTTTCAGGATAGGCTTGAGAAACTTCAGGAATAGAAAGTACTCATTATTAGAAGAAAAAAATCCTCATCACTCTAATCGAAATTCCTTTTTCTTTCATACAAAAATTCTAAATAGTAATAAAAACTCGATGGACAGTGAGTATGGGGAGATTTGGCAACAGTGCTGTCTAGGTGTGGGAGTGCAATGACCAATCCATTCCCCTTTTTCTTTTGATGCCATTCAAATTTCAGTATTTGGAATTTACCTACATGCAATTCAATTCTACTAGTGAAGCGTGTAAGCAGTCATTTTATTTTTATTTAATAAAGGCGGACGTTAACCGTCCATCAAAGCTGAATGAAACGATTTTCACCAAAAAGTACTATAGAATGACCGATTCTGGGAAAACGTTTCAGAGCTTTTCGTCTTCAAATATGGACCCCTTTCGAACCCGAAGTTACGCAACCTATCCTGAAACACCCTGTATATCACCTACTTACTACCATAATAATTTTATGTCCATTCTGAAGCTACGACAGTACTAACCGTGTTCTTGTCGGGCTTCAGTATATCTAATCATCGTCTGAAGACTGATTGAGGATATCTGAAACAGAAAAGAAATATTATAATATAGCATAGAGTAATTTATATTGGTGTTCCCAAATAAATCAGTTGAGATCGAAAGGAGTTGTATGATGAAACTGTTGATATGGATATATTCTTCCTACTGCGTACCTTCAAAGTAATTTAAACCGTATAGTTATTGAAGTAATGTATTAATCTAGGTAGATAGTAGAATTAGTTTCCGATAGGTAAATGTTAAATATTACAATTGTGTGTGATCGAAGGGGCTTGGGCACCCTCTCGATTTAGTCCATGTCAGTATTTATGAACCATAAAAAAAGGAATAAATTGTGTGTGAAAACTTCCTGAATAAACGAACACAAATTATTTTATATGTTGTTTTATTAATGTCCTTTCATTTAATACCTTAATTAATCACTTACTATATCTCATACACATTAAAGCCAACGGCCGACTCATCGTACCACACCAGGGAAACATACTTTTTTCATTGTCTATATCACCATTGAATATTTAATAATCATTGCATGATAGGCAACCATTAGTAATTTTCAACCTCAAAATGTATGTGGATGGTGATACTTAGGGTTCCGTAGTATAATCAGGAACCGTATTAGTCTCGTTACGTCTGCACTTTGAGAGAGTATATCGTTTACATGAACCCAGCTCGGCCTTTGGCCTCGCCCTTAGTGACTTACTTTGTCTTTTTCGAATTTGATGCAAGCGAAGCCGCTGGCGAAACTTGTAAAATATGGTTGATACATAGAAAGATAGGTACGTAATAGAAATAAGCAATCATACACAGAGAACAATAGCGTGCAAAGACGGACTTATCACTATACGCGATTTCTTCCAGTCAACCTTTGGGCGATGAGAGTAGTAAAATACTATGTATGTAGGTAATGATGTTTTCCAAAATCGGCTGTACCTACCTAGTGTGGAAACTATAATTACCCACTATGTAGTTGTTTATTTCGGGGTATTGTGGGGGGGTCTGTATCATATAGGGAGTAAAACCTATATAAATTTTTTTGGACCTTGGGCTTTTTTTTATGTAAAATATTTTTTTATGTATTTAAATAAAAAAATAGGTGGTTGATTTTTATAGCCTAATCGATTCAGTTTCATAACAGTAACAAAAAAGTCTTCATCACCATTATGATCTAACAAGTGTAAGTTGGTAAAAAAAATAAAATTCTTTCTATTCCATACTAATAAAACTAAAATTGTGGTTTTTCACAATTTCTGAAAGAAAGATCTATTTCCGATACAGAACCCCCCCTTAGCGAACTCGGAACTAATTTTGAAAGACCTTATATAGCGAGCCACGCTAGGAATATCGCTACGTGATATTGTGTGTTACGATCCGTCGACTCGGTGTCCAAGTAGTTGATATTGGACACCGGGTGGGTAAGCTCAAGTGTCAGCGGGCTGGGCATGTCAGCCGAAGAGACGACGTTGGAGTACCTAATCGTGTTTTACACTGGCGGTCGTGGACAGGAAAACGGAGTGTGGAAAGACCATCCGCCAGGAAGGACGACGGAAAGCAGTGGTCCCGTACCGCTGAAGGCACTGGAGAAACATTGTAGAGGCTAAGTCCAGTAGATGACGCATACACGCTGACTGACTAACTGACTGACTGACATTCCTGGGCATGTGACATAATATAGTTGTTGTGAGCTCATAGAGTAATTTTCTAAAACTTTACTCGATTTAAAATGGCAACGAGTGAGTCCCACCAACATAATTAATTTAGACCACATTTGTCTCCTGGTCTATCTCAGAAACTACAAACTACGACTATGTAGGTACTTACCAAACCAAATCTGCAACATTGATTGATGATTGGGATTCGGAGTTAAGTATAATCGAATTTTCCATAGCATCATTTTCGATTTTTTGTGCAAGTGCAGTGGGTGTCAGCTCCTGACAACGACAAACATTGCATCAGCTAAATGAGCTTCACTTCCCGCAAATACTACTTCTACGGGACCCTCGCGCCAATTTTGGGAAAAACATCAAATTTTTTCCCCCCAAAATGTTCAGTTTGAAATCAGCCTGCTTATGTACCTCGTAGGTACCGCTAAGATTCGCACTGTCCCGTTAAAAATGCCTCAGAATTTGAATGAAACGATGTACTTAGGCTTTTTGTCGCCGTTTTGTCTCCAATGAATAACTGAATAATTACAACAACGTAATCACTCCTTTGAATAGCATTATAACGGCGTCAAACGGCGCGCTTCGGTTAAAACCGCCTTGAATTTACTTTTGAGTTTGAAGCCATTTTGACGCCTAGGTACCTCGTCTCCCCTTCATTCAGTAGCAAGACGAAATGGCTAAAAGAAGGGAGATTGAATAAATAAAGGCAGGCGGAGTGATTTCTCTGCTTCTGTTTAGCAAACAAAGTTAAATGAATCGAATGAAATATTAAATGTGGATAAATTATTGAAAAGGTAGTACCTACTTGTCCATTGATGTAGATTTTCTAATAATTTAAACATGCTAGCAAGACTCAGTTACTTACTGAATAAGTGAAACTCTAATGATACACCGTGCATGCAACATCATCATTTGGGGGAATGTTTGGTAGACAATTTGGTGACACTCAACATTGGATAGAATATTGTATGATCGGTTGGGTATGGATTTGCAAATATGAAAACATGTCATTGTTGTTTATTGTTGATTGATCATTCTTATGGCAGTAAGATTGTACTCGAACTGGTCACATTTTGTTCTATCCGGTTCGATTACCTACACCCATGAAGAATAACCGGCAAGAAACTACGCATTGCTGGGCTGGGTATTTATTTTTTTCCCACAAATATTACACATATTTAGTGACTATCCATATAATAACATCGCCTACAGTTTTTTTTTTATGGAAACTGACACGGTTTGGCTACATCACCTACAACATTCGTGATGTCAGCCCATAACACAAAATTTCAGTTTATCGAAAGTACAGCTTGAGAGAAAGATTCACCATTTTACTGAGAGTTCTGACTGCAAAGAAGAACCATTTTGATATGTGGATGCAAATATTCCTACCGTCTCGTGATAAAGTCATCCGTCATGGAGAGGCCATCAGCCTTTCCATCGCATGGACCAAGAAGGGGCAAACCAGTAGTGGCTTCCAGAAGGTCAACTTTGTGAAACCTGAACTGAAACCAATAAGCTGCCCAAGCAAGAATAGGACTAAACATTCCTAAATAGCGCAGCAAAGGACTGGCAAATGTTGATGGACATACACGAGAAACATTATCCAATAGGCAATGGCATTCAGAAATCTGTACCACAGCACACAGACCGGACATACTCATATTCTCAGAAGCGATAAAGCATGTAGTACTTGTTGAACTTACAGTTCCATGGGAAAGAAACATACAAAACTTCAAAGTAAACAAGACTGCAACTAGTAGACCGGATAGTGAGAAACGGATTCAAACATGACTGATCTCTTCGCGGTGAAAGTCGGAGCAAGAGGACTACCAGCGAAGTCGCTCTAATGTTTCTTCTTCAATGGAGGCATCCTACAGTACAGAATATGGATAGGTAGAGAGAGTGAGGTCGAGAGCGGGACTGGTAGTTCTCCGCGTCCTAATCATCGCAGATTAGCTGACGAGGGCTTGATGCGAGCCGAAACGTAACGCATGCTGGAGAACTACACGTATTGGTCACTCACTAGTCCCGCCCGCCCGACCTCGATTGACAGCCGCCTTTACTGCCAATGGGCCCGGATATCTTCGGTGAAGACATCGAAAGATCAGTGCGACACCTTCCTATTAATTAAGTATGTATAGAGCCAATATATGTGTATAGAGCCAAATTTGGTCAAATTTCATACATAATTTGTATCAACTCAATAATGTTAGTACATTACCCATACTACAATGTACCGAGTATAAATAAAATTGTCAAATAATGAAAATTAAAATATTAAGGTACTTGAAGTATCAAGTTGTCCATGGATTAATCAAATTGAGGCTGCCCTGCAACAGCCTGGCCGCGAGGCAGGGTAGACAGCGTCTTCCCGGACCCGCCCGGACCTCGTGGCATGGACGGACGAGTTCGGGTGGTCGACGTGCGGGCGACTACCGGCCTTTTCAAAAATTTTTGAAAAGTTTATGCAAGTTCGCCTGATGAACTACATAGAAAATAATGACATACTAACTAAGTGCCAACATGGTTTCCGCAAAGGCAAATCTGTCTCCTCAGCTACACACGTTTTTACAAATAGTATACTACAAGGGATGGACACACAAAAACACACAGCTGGCCTGTTTCTGGACCTCTCTAAAGCCTTTGATCTCGTCAACCACAACACCCTTTTGAAGAAAATGGAGTTTTACGGAATACGCGGGATAGCCTTGGAGTGGTTCAGAAGCTACTTAAGTAAAAGAGAGTTCAGTGTTAACATTAGCCATACAAACATAGAAAAGGGACAGATAGAAAACATACAATCACGCTACTTTAAGGCAGAGTGCGGAGTTCCCCAAGGCTCAATACTAGCTCCTATACTATTTTTATTATTTATAAATGACCTGCCTGAACATGTAAAACTTGCACCACTCATCGTACTTTATGCAGACGATGCAAATTTTATTGCAAAAGAGGATGATATAACAAATTTATTAGATACCATGCAAAAAATGTTGGGTGAAATATCTGAATGGTTCAGTGCAAATGGTCTCATCCTAAATGGCTCAAAAACACAATGTATCAAGTTCAATATAAAAAACACAAACTCAGACAATAGCACCATGTCTCTAAAATACCAAAACGAAATTATACACTTTACAACTCAAACTATTTTCCTGGGATTTACACTAGATGAACATTTAAGATGGGACAAACACATAGACAAAACATGCGAAAAATTGGCAAAAGCTTGTTATTGTCTAAAAACCATTGCAAGAACATGTAATCAAGATGCTCTCATAAATGCGTACTACGGGTATTTTTATTCAATACTGAGTTACGGGATTGAATTCTGGGGTTCATCAGGCGAATCAATCAGGATATTTAGAATCCAAAAGAAAGCCGTAAGAATAATAACAAACTCGAGCTGGAACGAACACTGTTCACCATTATTTAAGTCGCTAAAACTATTAACAACATACGACATTTATGTAAAGAAAGCAGCAATTTTCGCGAGACTAAACCATAGCGAATACAATAAAAACACACATAAATACGAAACTAGAAATAAGTCAAACTTACAATATGACACACACAGTACAAAGAAATTTCAAAGGGGACTACATTTTAATAGCGTCAATATATATAATAAACTGCCGAAATATATAACAAGTGAGATCAATGATGTAAGGTTTAAAGTAAGACTACACGATTGGCTGTTGAAACAAACACTATATGATCTCACAATGTTCAATATATTAACTTAGGTAGTACAAATGTGACGCAAATGAATTGAATGTATGTTAAAATATATGTATACCAAATTCTGTAAAACAAAAAAATAATAAATGAATAAATAAATAAAACAAAATATTCAATAATTGTAAGAACGTATTGATGTATTTAGCTGTAGAAAATCATAATATTATATTGACAAATTATTATTGCGGGAATTTTACTGACGATGTGAATTTGAATGTGACCAATTGAATGTGAGCAATCATATTTACAAATAAATGTTTTTGACTTTGACTTTGACTTTGACGACGGCAGCGGGCCTACCCTACCGACGACGGAGCAGCCGGCGACCCAGGAAGAACAGTAGAAACCCATGGTATCCTACAGAGGGGAGATTATTGGCCCCGCTCTATATTAGATTGATTGAATGCTGTTCGAAATCGTACCTTATGTATAAAATTATGCACTCAGAACCTCAAGATATAATTTTATCACTTATTTAAGCCTTCTTTTACAATGTAGAAGGCTTTCTTTACAAGGGTAGATTTTATGTGTTTCTCAAAAGCGGAGTCATCAACCAGAACGATGTACCTAACGTTCTTGGTTTACCATACGTAAGTTCCTATTCGTAGCCTATACGCTATTCTACCTTCACTCATAGGTCCTTCTTGTGTTATCCTCCGGAGAATCGTGAAATAATATAAATTTATTAATAAAAAATAAAAAAAACTCAATAAAATAATGCCGATTGTTTTAGCCTTGCTAGATTCGATACCGATTAGAATTGTGGAAAGTGATTTAGTCAGCTAGATTGGGGCCGCCAATCAAGCGCTCAATCAGCGTAATCGAATTTTAAGAGGCTGCGGAGTGGAGGTCGAAAAACTAAAACAAAATGGCGTCCGGTGCGGAGCGAAGTTTAAAATAAAAGCTAAGCTGAGGGAATTTCTAATTTGTTTCGAGTTGCTTCGGGTACACATGAATTATCGAAAATACACTTGCGCGGCGGCGCGGCGCGGCATGAGACGTAGTCCTCACTGTAAGTAGGTAGGTACCTACAGAAAACTGACTGGATGCCTTTTTTCAAGAATATTCCTTTATTAATGTTGTTAGATTTGAGATGTCCCTAATTACAGGATATTCCCGTCGAAATTTAGAGCTGCGGAATGTCTAGGACCTTAGATCATTGATAGGTCTCCGCGCGCTCCGACTAGATACCGCCCGTGTACGTGTAAAATGCGGCAACAAATACTACGCCGAAGTCGGCGTACTCGAGCCAGTCTCAATAGGAAATACTATGGGATCACACACATACTACAACATTTTCTTACACACACTAGAATATTGAGTTGCCGCATTCACGGAGCTGTTGTTTTAAGGTAGCGCGGTATCTAGTCGGAGCGCGCGGAGACCAATTAATAATCTAAGGTCTAGGACAAACTAATCAACAACAATCGGGCTGGTAAGCAACAATAATTGTATTTCGACCTCAATTTCGACATATAGTCCGGTGAAGGAAAATATCCAGGTAACTACATAAGTAGGTGGATACTGGTATGGTAACCCCCGCATGCGACCGAAAGTCCATGGGCGTCGTTACACACCTTTTGGGTGGCTCCGCGCCACATGTCGCGCTTAATATATTAAAAAAACAAAATTACAACTTTAATAGGTTGAGTAACAAGTACGTCTATCTAAGTATCTAGGATTTAGGAAACAATGGTAGATACTTAGAACCTTGAGCGATCTGCATCGATAGTGGCAGCTGGGTTCGGAAAGTACGTACATTCGCGTCTTCACTTCTGAATTCAAAAGTGAAGACACGAGTACAGGCAGTACTATAACTGCCTATGTATTCAGGATACATAATGTACCTGCGAGTGAGTACATTACCTGATTCCCGCTAGCTGTCAGAAGCGCCTCCAGTGACGAGTCCCATTTGTCAGGCACGGGACTCGGGGGACACTTTGTACCTAATGCATTCTAAGGATTCCGTAGCATAGGTATTTAAGTACATATTTACTCGTATAGGCTTGGAATGAAGGTTACCCGCGTGACAGGTATTCTAGTGGTTAAAGCCCCGCATGCCTTGATACGAAAGGTCTGCGGGGCTATTCTCTTTTAGCAATTCATCGCTACTAAGCAATTTATCACGATCAGTCTCACTCGCTCAAACGGGCTTCTAAATGCGTCTAGTGAGACAGAACTGCGACTACCGTTGTTTTTGCGATAATCGCTGATAGACACAGAAGACTTAAATAGACGCAGGCAAGCTGGAGGTAGAATGTTTTTTTTTTCGATTTTCCAAATTGTATCTACCTATTTGAAAAGTCTAAATAAAAACGCACCTCAATACGCAGTGTCTTGGTTAGAAAAAAACTAGTACACTGGGGAAATCTACATAATGCAAAAAAATTACTAGAAGAAACTGCATCCTAAGTACTTGCAATACGGCCGGACAGTACGGCCTCGGTAGCTCGGTGGTGCGATTGGTCGACTGTCGGTGGTGATCATAACCACACCTGGGCGCGGTCAGTACTTGGATGGGTGACCGCTCAACCTTTGAGGCTGATTGTGGTGCGGATTCCTCGTAAAACTGAAGGCCACTTTCCTTCTTACCTTGCTAGGTGGTAGGGTTTGACCCGTCCGTTCAGTTCAGTGTAGCCGGTACGACCGAAGGGAAGCACTAACATGGCGCCTAGTTCTCCAAAGGTGTTATGGACGGACATCACGGATGTACCTATTAGGTGATATAGCCAACCGTGTAAGTTTCCATAAAAAAAAGCGATGTTCGAAGAATATTCTTTAGCCTTTCTTTACTTACCGTAGGTACTTTGTTATAAAAGGTGTTTTGTTATAAATAAACTAAGTTTATTTTGCTCACAATTTTTAGGAACTATCAAGTTTTAGAAACTCCGTATTCCACTGACATGGGCAAAGTGCGCACTGGGCAAATGTTTTCACCTCATACATTTTACATTCACGAGAGAGACGCACAAAGTGCCGCAGGACGAAGGTCCCTTTGTGCACTCTCTAATTTCGACTCGCTGCTTCCAGAACCTCTTAACGGACCTCTGGACCATCATTTTCATATAACCAGTGTTGGTTTAATTTTGCCAAGATCAACTATACGATTTCTATTATACGTAATACAAAAAATGTAGGTAGTCATATTAAAGAAAAAAATTGCGTGAACCGGTGATGGTGCCCCTGTCATCCTTTGAAGAGAAGAACTTTTGATATGAAATGTATTTATGAACAGGAATTCTGATGGTCGGAAAAGTGAGAGCTTTTCGGTTCCAGGCGTGCGAAGTGGTCTATGTAAATAATCAGCGCCTTTGCCAACACCATGTGTAGTTGAGAATACAGCGCAGGTTGGTTCGGGAACGGTCGCTGAACATTCAGGTTCAATCAATTTCCCCAACTTTGGTAAGTTTCACTTTAATCATACAGAATAGCCCCACTGCATCTCTTCCCGTGTATGTCGTAAAAGGCGACTAAGGGATATGGCTCCCTTCTTACATTACTAGGTGGTAGGGTTTATTCCGCCCGGGTTGGTACCACGGCACTGAATGAAAGGTCGTTCGAAACGGCTATGTTTATAGTTTGTGTTTTCCGTCCAGTTCAGTGTAGCCAGCACGACCGAAGGGAAGTACTGACGTGGCACCAAGTTCACCCGGTGTTATGGGCTGACATCATGGATGTTGTAGCCAGACGTGTCAGTTTCAATAAAAAAAAACATTTTGCCGAATGCATGTAGGTAGGTATCTAAATGCCATATATTCTTTATTGGACGACAATTTATATAAATTAGGCACCATAGGCGAGCTTAATGCCGTGAGGCAGTCTATTCTAACTAACCTTTGGGATGTGGGAGAAGTATATGCAGTCGAACAAGAAAATTTGTGGCAATGTATTAGCAATCGCAAAATGATAAACTACAAACGAATACTACATGTATACTTTAATACGCATATACGTGGGGCACACTGAAAGTTTCCGGAATTAATAAGAATAAAATACTATTAAAGGTCAAAAATGAATTTATTGTTTCTCAAAATATTCTCCCTTTGCGTAAATGCACTTTTTCATACGATTAAACCAATTTTGAAAACTTTTGTGCCACTCCTTCGTGGTGACCTCAGAAACGTGTTTTTCATATTCTTCGACAGCCTCTTCTGGTGATGAAAATCGTTGACCGCGTAATTGGTTCTTAATTTTTGGGAACAGAAAAAAGTCACAAGGTGCCGTCACCTGTTACTATGTCCCACACCAAATTTGAGGCGCCTTTGTTGAATCTGGTAAGCATGGCATTGCACCAAGTGACGCGGTGCGTTTTTTGAGCCTCGGTCAAATTGTGTGGGATCCACCGCGAGCACAGCTTTCTTACACCCAAATGTTTGTGTAGTATTGATTGTATTTGACTCATGCCTATGTCTAAGGATGCCCGAATCTCATGGTAGGTCACATGCCTGTCTGTTTCGATCATACGGCGCACAGCATCGATGTTTTTGTTGTTCACAGCGGTGAACGGGCGACCATCCCGAGATTCGTCACTGAGATTGACACGACCGCGCTTGAATTCTGCAAACCAGCAATAAATAGTCGTCTTGCATGGTGCTTCATCGCCAAAAGCAGATTGAAGCCGAGCGAGGCTCTGATGAGCTGTAAAATTACACTTAAAATCGTAGAAAATCATACCACGAAAATTTTCCCGGGTTAAATTTATGTTAATGTAGACACGCAATTTTTAAAATGGCGCCACAATGGAAAAACAATTGACAGTCAGATGAAACAAACTGCATTCTACAGCCAAAGAGTTCCATTTTCAAATGTTGTAATTACTTTTTAAATATTGTTTATGTAAGTGGCCAATTCCGGAAACTTTTAGTGTGCCCTATGTATATGTATATAATAGACTTAAATATTATGTACATTAATCAGTGTTACTGTGGTTCAACACCATCAACTAAATGACAAGAGAGAGAGAGAAGAGGGGAGTTAAGGTATGTAGGTATCCTTACCTTTAATAAAATTCAACGTCTGCTTTCTGTATGTATGTCTGTCTGTCCGCTTATAACTTGAGAACCACTGAACCGATTTTAATACAGTTTGTTTCTACGGATAGCTTGGTTCTTCCCATCAATTATAGGCTTTATCAATGAGGTTAGCAGAGAAGTCAAACATGAGAGCGGGCGGAGCCGCGGGAACAGCTAGTGATATATAAATGTATTTACTTCAGTAAGGAAAGGCAAAGATAAGGACAGGAAATATATACTTAGGTAATATTTGTATTCAGAAATGAAAGAGAAAAAAACAATTTCATTTTCGCTCACTTCAGTCAGCGTGTAAGCGTCCACTGCTGTACATACACCTCTCAAATTTTCCTCTAGTCCTCTCGGCATTCAGCGGTACGGAACCCACTGCCACTTGAGCTTAGCCACCCTGTATCCAATATTGACTACTTTGGTGCTTCGTCGGCGGCTTGCCTCATCAAGTCATCACGTAGCGATCGCTCCCAGCATCGCTCGCTCATAGAGGTGCAAATTCTCTTTTTATATTACGTAAGTAATAGACGAATGGAGGCCAATGCGCAATGATGACTCTAGCTCAATAATATATGTATTTTAGTAACTGCACTGCTGTAATGCTACACATACAGAGTGGTATGATAAAATTATGTATATTGCTTATCTACCATATTATAGAGTCTAATACGTTAGCAAGGGGAGATTACTTAGTCATTGACCCAGTAACACGTAGGTACTTGTTTATCTTGTTTTGATGACCTTCAGTATAATTGTATGCAATTACGAAACAACAGGTGGTACGCTTTTCAATATTTGGTAAAATGTAGATTATTAAACCTGAAGTATCTATTTCAGCTCTCTATCTGGATCTACTATTACTCCTATTTCACCCAACATTATGGAATGTCTACAGTTTAGCAGTGAAAATAGTAACATTAGGTAATTAGATGATATTTAATTCATAAAATAAAAACAAACGAATATAAATTTACTTTTTAATTTTTGTTTTGTATTATATAGAAATTATACAAAATCCTTACAACACTCACAGGAAACCATATTCTATGCTATCCTCAACAATGCCTTTAATTCTCTCCTTATACAACTTATAACTCTCCGAATCTTCTCGTCCTGCCTGAACCTCACCATTGATCATATCCTCAGTAGCACACGTCATGAACATCAAATCAACTATGGAGGCAGCCAGTCCAATGGAACCAAATGTCTTTACTTCAGCCATAAATTCTTCTTTTGAGAACACGTTTTCAACGTCCAGGGAAAACTTCTCAAGTTGAGTTCTCAACGCGTCGTGGTACACCTGAAGGAGAGCATGGTAGTGTTGTTTTCGAAGAGCTTGCGACGTGCAGAGGAATAGAATATAGTTGACATCTGTGACTGCAGAGGCGTAGCGAAATAATTGATAGTCCACGGGGCAGGCGGAAACCGGTTTACCATTCTGGAACAAATTCATACACTACATACAGCTAGCTCCACAATGTTTGATATGTGAACGGCTAATATACGAGGACAAAACAAACACAAATACTGCAATCTAAAAAGTTATGAGATAATTGTTATATTACACACCAGGCAAATACAAGAATTGTAAATAGATAACGAAAGAAAAAATAACACGAATAGGATTTAATAATGATTGTAAATAATACATTAATGAGCATGAATTTCTGATGGCCGGAAAAAATACCTTTTCGATGTCAGGCATGAGAACTGGTCTTTGTAAATAAACAGTGCCTCTGCCAACACATCTGTGGGTTCTGTATCTACAAATGTGTTGGCAGAGGTGTTGATACAGGGTAATCCTAGGATTTGAACTATTTTTAATGAGTTAATTTTAATCTGACAAACAAAATAATACATTAGTCAAGACTCCGGAACCGACTCACCTGATAAGTGAAGAGTACATTGTTTTTCCAGTAGTCACCGTGGCAAAGAACAGAATACTTTTGGGGTGTTAGAAGCTTTCCTAGTATTTCAAATGTTTTCTTTGCGAAGGGCTCCAGTTTTTCCAGTAAAATTTTATCATCTAGGGCCTTAATGGCTGAGTCTGCAGCCTTCTCACAGTAGTTCTTCATAAAGCTATCTGGACTGGAGAACAAGTAGTCGTTGGCTTCTGCTGCTAACCTTTTAAAAGCTTTTGGATTTTCTTTTATAAGGACGAAGGACAGCGCGTGCAACTTGGCGAGTGTGGCGAGAGCAACAGATAGATGTTCGTAGTCCAGGGTTTCGGGGCGTGGTCTATGAAGTTGGTACGAATCCAGCGTCAGGTCTTCAAGAACTAGAAGTTCATTTAGGTTTTCTCGGTTCACTGTGTGGCACTTCGCAAATCGAAACTTGTCCATTTCGGGCAGTTCGCTCTGTATATTGTTTAGAATCGGGAAAGCTTCGTTGTATGCAAACATTTCCCGAAAGAACATCTCTCTTATCGGCATGGAGAGTCTTAAATCTGCATTGATAGGCGCAGTCTTCACAATGACTTGGAGGGTGGACGGCGCGCCCGATATTTCACCAGATATGATGACTTTGTAAAGGATCCCCACGAAATTGTCACCAATTAGCGACCCAGATTCAATCTTTAATTGCGCATGTTGGAAGCCGTAGTTTATTGCAAAATGTTTAAGAAACCCCTCGATATTCATTGTGTAATTTATCAAGTGTTGAGATTTTAATCGCACTGACACGCACCGGCGTTTTGGAGTTGTTATGAAGGATGACTGATTGTTGGAAAATTGTTTCTTTAGTTTTATCTTTACCTACTTATCTTTCCCGTCTACCGTTATTTGTCTTGAGAGATACCGTAGAATAAAGAAAGTAGCATACGGAAAGTGAGAGTCTACGGCGAGTGTCTGTCTACTCGTCAGTAATGCACCTAACGGTGTAATTTTAGAAGAGAAAAATCCAAGGAATCACTATTTTAGATTGTATATATTGTTCGCAATAATTATCATTCCAAAACGAATGTTATCGTAAAGTAGGTGTATCATTTTCGAGCTCACTGAACACGTTTAAATCTTGGTTGCTTATGTGCGCTCCGCCCGCACCACTATGCCAGTTAGCACTCACAGACAGACTAGAGAGAGAGAGAGAGAGAGAAGGAATGCTGACAGACGTTGCTTTAGACTAGACCATACTACCAAGTACCTATTAAGTATTCTGTGATACTACTGACCAAAGTCCACGCTATTGGATCGTTCACGGACAATTTTCCCTAGTCCGTGGGCTCGTTCCTTTGGCGTCGATATAGATATTGTATTTTTTATTTATTGGCTTGGATACCAGGTCCTTCTGCCATTAGACATAGCTATACATGAGGTATACATTGCTATTTGCAAAGAGTTTGTATTACGTCGCTGCGCTCCTCCGCAGCGACGTAATACAAACTCTTTGGTTACTTGTTAAAGTTACCAGGTTCAGCTGTTCGTATAGGTACCTCGTATGTATATACGAGTAGTGCTAGCTCTCACATTTTCTTTGACTTCGATCACTTACAGTCCTACTGCTAAATTCTATTTACAGCGTGTTGTTATATTATATAGGCAGTACTTATCTAGAATTTTAAGCCAGATTCCATTACCTATTAAATAAACCTACATGACATTGCAAATCTGCTCAGTCGTTTTCGAGTTCACCCGTTACAAAAAGAATAGAGTGACGTTGCCTTATTATGACAATGAAATGTTTTCCCCTTTCAATTATTTGCAAGCAGTAAAAATCAACGCAACCCACAACAATGACGACTCGACCCAGTTCAAGCAGAGAGGGGAACTCGGGGTTATATCGTTATAACGCGTCGAGGAGTCGGGGTAGGAGCGGGTAACTCCGGCAGCAATTAAGCGAAGTATCGGGTTCCTGAAGGGTAGCGTACGACTCGCTAACGAAGAACGAATGTTCTCAGTTACACCAATTATAATCTTATCAAGCACCAGCAGCGTTGAAGTTGTATGAGGCGTTGTGTGAGAATAAATGCAACTTTTAATGAGCGATCATAATCTGACACGAAAAGTATGGCATGATCTATCGTTCTCATAGGTACGCTTGTCCGTGATGGAATATGCCTTTTAATGAGACGTCCCGTTTACCTTTTCAGGGTTTCGTATTAAATCCTGGAACCTTATTAGTTTCGCTACAAGTATGTCTCTCCGTCCATCTGTTCGTCAGAACTATTTAGCTCCTAAACTAAACAAGCTATAAACTTATGTAAATAAACATTTATTGATTTTTTTCAAAGCCACGTGTTGTTTGAAACCTTAAATTTGATATTTTATTTCGTGTATCTCTTCTGTTTGGAGAGGTTGGAAATATAAAAAAAAACGGTCAAGTGATTTCACTTGCCGAGGGTCCCGTCCCGTCACAGTTGCTTTGCTCTCATCTAATTATAATTTCTACGAGGGCGTGGTCAGACTTGGATGGGTGACCGTCGCAGTTGGCCGTGGTTTGGACTCTACCTGAAACCAAACCAAGATAGAAAGAGAAAAAAAGTAGTACTATACTGCATTTAAAAGTCAATTTCGTCAAAAATCGTACATCCGGCTATATGCCTCTGAGGTCCAGCATTATCCACACATGCATTCACCTTATTTTTAAATCAAAACAGCTTTACTAACGGTTCGAGTGCTCTTGAAAGACCATGTCCTCAAACCCTAAACCTCATCTCCTTCTTCCGTGTCCCTGGTTTCGGAGTTAGGAAATTCATAATATTTTTGTCTGAGTTTTATTTTGTATATGCTTATATATATTTGCTATGGATACTATATGGTTATTATATGTATGTATTATATGTATATATATACATTTTTGTTTTTCTATTTTTCTATCATTTAAGACTTTGTTTTGTTGCACCTACCCTACCCTGGCTTTTATATGTAAAAAAGGGTAGGCTGGCAGAAAATGCCATAGCCATTAAGTGCTACCTTCTGTACAACTTTATGTGCAATAAACGTTTTTTTATTTTGATTTGATTCTTCCCGAGGTATGTGGCTGGACGTTTCGGGCCAAGCGTGTGCCCCATCTTCATGAGCACTCTGCCTTGTGCGACGGTTGGCAGAGAACTGTAGGTTCTTCGTCTGTCGTTGACGAAGATTGTAGCGGTGGCCAGTGCGGGTAGTTTCCGTAGACGAGGATTCAGGTGCGTTCCGGATCTCGGCGGAGAGACAGAAGACGCTGACGGTGTCCAATTCCGGCTGGTCATGTCCATCGTGTCTTCTTCTCTCACCTGCATTCACCTGTTAAACTTTGGACACTATTATCCGTTCCACTTAGACAAACTTATTTAACACTTACACTATCTGTTATTTATTTCACCTCCATTCAACATACATCAAGTACATCTTTGGACGCTAGCCATTCCAATTTAGATGCTTATTGGTAGCAGATCAGAAAGTTTATGCAAAACTTGAAATTTCGCGTGAAATTATCATATAGGCGGTTTTAGCCGACTTTTCCAAGGATATAGTCCAGAAGACTCCCTTTTCAATTACTGCGTCCGTTTCGTTAGTTAATGGGCAGTAAAGACGGCGGTACATCTTCACGAAATACCCAATAAAATATGTTTATGACGAAAAATAGCCGGACTGGCCATATAGTCTGATATACGTCATAGTGGCGAAAAAACTATCTATCTTTATATAGAGTGCTAAGAACATGGCAGAAATAAATGAAAATAAATTCTCATCGCGGTCGTTGCGAACGTGGCAGTGCCGCTAGTACTATTAAGTATTCTGTGGCACTACTTTACATATGTACTTACATATACAACCTTATCTATTATTGGCATCTACAAAACTCACCTTGACAATCTGTGACTACCTACTTCCGCCAACGGACGCCATTCAGACATCTACAAAAGCTAACTCCCTAAATCATCGCTCAGTTGTCCCCAGATGCACGGGTCTGCAAATTTCCAGTGGCGTTGTCAGCGAATACGTTGGGACGTAGGGCCCCCTTTCAATAAATCGTCGACGATGACGCCCAAATCTACGACTGTTCGATGCGGGCGTCGTCGCATTCGCGGGTTCTCCTGTCCAACACATCCGTCCCGTCCTTAGTGCTCTATTTCCATATTCGCCGAATGGAGGCGAGCGACCCCGAAAGTGAGGATCCGAAAGACACGTTCGCAACACCTCGCCAATAGACGCGTGGTGGTGGGGTGCCTCCCGTCGTACGCGCTTCGAATTTTGAAATTTAGAGATTTGTATGCGCTAAACAGGCCAGCACTGAGAGTTGCTATCTCATGTTTACCATAGTCCTAAGACAGAGACGGCTGATTGTTAGACCCTGCCCATTATCCCCACCACGCCTGCTTAATGCTTTCATTTTGTTAAGGCGCGTTTATACTTGTCGTACTTGTGCTGTGTGCTTGGCTCGGCGGGCGCGGCGCGCGGTACGGTATCATTTCTTTTTCCGTCGATTGCAACGGACGCTTTGCTCGTTTAACAGTTCGTTCGTTCGTGTTAAAGGCGGATTCGGTTGTTGAATCAGCCATGTCATTTCAGACGACATAATGAAAAAATAGAAAGAAAACTGAATGTTGACATACGTCTGCACTGCGCGAGGTTGGAAACACGATTGAGCGAGGCAACAGCGCGCGGCTGGCCGGCGGCCCGTATGACTGCAGCTCTAACGAGTTGACGCGGACCAATAGCGCTTCACTGCGCATTGTTATATTACCGTTCTAGTACTGGCTTGTCTCACGAAATAGAGTATAGTTGCGCAATTAATGCTCGCGCCTCGAATGGCTGTAGGCTGTAGATTATAAATAAGAATAGGCCGCCGTTTCTACGTTTACCGCTAGCCACCGTTTGCGCTCTTGCCCTTTGACCCGCGCACAAAACCGACACAATTTGGAGCGCGGACGTGGCGAGGCGATCAACCCCGACTGCTGTCGAGGTGTGTCTCGTATCCTCACTCGCGTTCAGCAGGGTCGCGCAAGACTCGGCGAGAATGGAAGCTCAGCATGACATATTTATCCGACGTCGCTGTCGGCTCTGACGGATTTATCCGGACTCGCAGATTCATCCAGTTTCACGAAGATAGCCGGCGACTTGATTTACAGGCCCTCCGCGTCGGAGCGGCCACGATTTACGGCTGCGTGTGATCCCGTGTTGTGGAATATGAATGTATGACCCTTGGAGCGTAGCTCGTGTCGACTGGTGTAATGAACCAACGTTTGGGCAGTGCATTCTGGCTTATAGGAGACAAGCAGCGGCTGTAGCTGTGCTCGAGTTAAAGTAAATTAATTATGGGGAGTGCTAAATGGTATACTATTATAATCCGCTTTGGTATAACTCAAAATCTAATCAACTTATTTTCATGGTATTTTTTAATTATTTTTTTATGGAAACTGACACGGTTGGCCACATCACCTACAGCATCCGTGATACCAGCAGTGAACTAGGTGCAATTTCAGTGCTTCCCTTCATTTCATATTTTTCATTGTATTTTCTCCAATACAACAACGCTAAATAGAAAGGGTTTTTATAAAATATATTATGTAACGCAAACGCACATAGGGACTGAGCAGTAGGGTTGAAACTACACAGTTAGTTTCAAAACTGAACTGAACATTGATAACAACAGTTACATAATTTGAAAAGTTGAACGTCTCGATCGAAGGTGACTTGAGTAGCAGATTGCCACCGGGAGCAGTAGTCCCGACAATGTCGTGGGGCCCAGATCGGCGACTAAGCACCAGTTCGGAGGATTTAAGTGAGGAGGGTGAGGTTTACGAGCGTAATGAAAGAGGACAATTTATTCAGAGCCGGATCTGTCTTCAAAGGTCAACCCACTGCCACTGCTGCCTTTCGTCACAGACCACGTACAACATTGGACGTGGTCATTGTGGACACTGGCGCGATACTGGCAATAAGCGAAGTTCGTTTGTTGGTTGCCACATCTACATGAAGAAGAAGAAGATTGAATGTTTATTTGAATTAAAATACACAAATGTTGCAAGTAAAATGATAATGTATATCTCTTTAAAGGTCATTTGCTTCATACATATGTATGATACCACCTCTTAAGTATGACCTACCAAAAAAAAAAACGAATTTTCAAAATCGGCCCACAAGTGACGGAGTAATCGCGTAACAAACATAAAAAAAAACGAACATACAGTCGAACTGAGAACGTCCTCCTTTTGGGAAGTCAGTTGAAAATAAGTTTTATCTTTCTCGTTTGACCTCCAAAATTGACCCCAAATTCTAAATTTATCCGTTTACGCTATACGTCCGAGATTGGGTCATCAACTCTAAAAATACCAAATTTCCACTTTCAACTATGTACCAAATTTCAACTTTTATTGTCCAGTAGATTCGGAGAAAATAATAT
This sequence comes from Nematopogon swammerdamellus, assembly GCA_946902875.1. Classification (NCBI taxonomy): domain Eukaryota; kingdom Metazoa; phylum Arthropoda; class Insecta; order Lepidoptera; family Adelidae; genus Nematopogon; species Nematopogon swammerdamellus. The sequence continues at coordinate 12,338,235 of OX336351.1, forward strand.
GTAACAGACAGACAGACACCAGGGTGATCCTATAAGTGTTCAGATTTTTCCTCTTTTGAGGAACCACAAAAAATTCAATAAAAAATATTTAATTACAACCAATGTTTAAGGTTGTCTGTCTGTAGATAGGTATTATCGCTTTACCGAAATTAGAGAGGGAACAGAATTTGTTAGCAAATAAAATATTCACCTCGTACACGCAATTTCGTTCATTGTGTGGGTGGGAAGGAATAGAATCATGTAAATAGTCTCGCGCAAATTGACTTCAAAATTGAAACTCGAATCGAGTAATATTCGTGTTGACACGCTGCCAAGGGGAAATTTGATCTTCGCGAAAATTATGACATTCGTGGAATGTATTACATTGTTTTGAGAGAAGACTAGACAGTAGGCACCGCTTCACCGTACCGGCGTAAACAAAAGGAAATTGAAGGAAATCGATAAGTATCCTTTTGGACGCTGAGTAATTGGAAGCTATTAGGACGAATTTATCAAATTTTCAGTTCTATAACAATTCGCGATTCATTAGCGGAGACGGGCGGACGTTTTCGAGAAATAATCTAATTCTTAAAAATATGTAATAAGATGATTTCCTTTTAATGTATTAATTTATTTTCACCTCCGCTCCTGGAAACTCAATTACAGAGATCACCGTTTTGGTGTCGCGCTAAAGTCTCCCATTATAATTATATTTTGCTTTCATTTACGTCAAAATTGTGACCAATTTACAGGTTTAAGAAATTTCTGTAGTGTTAAGCAATCAGTTTTAGAAATAAATAGAAGGAAGAATAAGGATATATATTCCATTTAAAAAAATTGAACCTAATGATGTGACTCACGCGTCCGTCCGTCCGTCCGTCAGTCATACATAACTTCTAAACGTTTGATCATACCAAGTTGAAATTTGTGACGAAATTGCCATTTGAATTATATACATAATAATATTTATTAATGTTGAAACAAATGTATCGAAGTAAATTATGCATGTACCTAGGTACTAGGTACATCCTCTACTAGATACAGATAGATACATTAGTTATTTTTCGAACAATTCACTCAAGCAAACTTGTAAATACGATGAAGTTTATAGAAAAATCCATCAAACATGAACGCTCATATTAACTAAAACATTAAAATATATAAAAAAAATACACACAAAACTAAAAAAAATCCTCTCAACCGAAGTTATCGACAACAGCCTGTCACCTCTCAACAGAAAATCTAAAAAAGTCCCTCCCAAGTGAGGTCAGAGTTGACGGGAATAAAGCCGAGAGCCGGATGGATTATCTCACATTCTGGCCACTAAACGGATTACAGTCGACGACAGGGCCGCCCATAAAAGTGCACTCGCTGCGGAATTACGCCGTCTTTTGGCGACGAGTATCCGCGCACGGGCCGGGGTCAACACGTTAGGTTGACTTTTACGAGTAGTTTGAAGGAGAGGATTACGGCTGCTGCATTTTAATGGTTTATATGGTGTACGTTTTATTTATAAAGTGTTAGCTATGATTTTCACCGAAATAGGTACTTACATGTGTTTACAACGAGTTTGTGTGTACTTATAAATATTTGTGGAATGATAAATGATTTTCTTTTAACTTTTAAGATCAGACAAGATAAGATAAAAGTTTATTTTGCATAAGGTTATATTATATTAACCTATAAAATTTTTATATATTACACTTAATTTATGTAAAATTGGCCAAATCGGCTCAGCATGTGCCAGGGCAGAGCAAAAGTCTTTCCCTGGCGCAGATGTTCAGCCGCTGCCGTGTGTGTGTGTGTGTGTGTGTGTGTGCGAGAGGGTGTGTGTGTGTTTTTTTTTTGCCCTTGACTTGACGACAGCCATGTGTATTCGTAGCGCGAAATTTAAATTTAAAATGTGACCTATATATTGACACGACACAACTCGAATAATAGATTTAAAGACTCATTGGGTTTATTGTAAACTTATTGCAATTTATTTAAATTAATTCAAAACGTAAATTCGGGCGACCTCTCTCAACTCTGGAAGAACACTCTAAAGTTCTCGAGTGTATGCGCGCGAGTCGCGCGAATCTCGCCGCCCGAGATCAAACCTACTGTCCTTATGTCAGGCCGTGACAATATACTAACATAATAACAAAAAAAAAAAACATAAACCCATTGTCATTTTAGTTTATTATAATGCATATGAGCAATGTTTTCAATAGCGATCATAATAAACAACAATAAACAATAGTTAATTAGATATTTCTGCAAATCAACATTTCGTACTGATCCTTATAGAAATGCGGGCGGGAAGCGATAAAGAGCGCCCCAGCACTGAACGCGGTCTAGACTTTTCCTTTTCACCTCTTTTGTGCAAAGCTGCCGCAGTTGTATTTAGGCACCATTTTTATAAGACCACCTTTGTATTCCTTTGTTGCCGACAGAAAGGTGCGATGTTTTATTCACTTCACGACTGAGGAATATAATACGTTTCTGTACTTTTCTTTCAAATCTGAAATTATGAAAGAAGGGACTGAAAGATGGACAACGAAATTTCGCAGTAGCTAGGTTTCATTCTCAAAATAAAAGCGTTATAGAATCCGCCGTGTGAGCAACATGCGCACTTGACTCTTTTTTGGCTTTTGTGTACGGAACCCTGAAAATTGTGTTATGTTTTTTATTAACCCTTTGGCTCTGAATTGCCTTTTCAGAGTGCTTTTTTCTTTTCAAAGTGTATTTTATTTTTCGAGTAATATGTAAGTAATGTCAGCATTATTATGTCGGTTATTGGTTAAGTTTCACGTTCCGAGTCCGAACATTTACATAATCTAGGCAGACGTCTTCGTGTGCCGCTCCCCCTCCACCCGCCCTCTCTCCCCCTCGCATCCCGACGTTTGTGTAAACTTTGTTTTGGCTGAAACTTTCGCAGAGTTTGCCGTCGAGCTTATTTATAGGTTTCCACTGACGAGCGACGTTGAAGCGAAATAAAATAGATGAACTAAGCACATCGTATATTGCTTACATAGCTCATCTTGTATTTTTATTGGCGCGGTAAGCCAAGTAAAACAGCATGATTATTAAAATTATTCGATCTTAGCAAGTAACCAATTGTTCCGGAGTAATATATACCTGTATCGTTCCATAAGTAATGTGACCAATTTTTTCCAGACGAGATCTATCAAAATTTGCAACAAGCATTTAATGCTATAGGAGCAGCACATACATACTAATTAATTAAGACCGAATAAAATATATGTATATCCATCTAACATGAGATTTAAATTCCAAATTCCAAATGATTTATTCGGTACTTATGTATAAAAGATACATCAATCAATGACATAAAAACTAAGTAACATATTGCGTTGCGTATCCTATGTATGTATGTACTTTAATAACATGTAACTTTAAAATGACAGAAGTTATGATAACTGAAAAACTAAAATGCGGAAAATATTTTCGCAAATAAATTCGTTATATTTCCCAATAGAATATCTAGTATTTTCTATTTATCTAGCCTAGCATCTACTGTGAACAGATTTACCGAAGGAAACCTAAAACTTTAACTACATCTTATGCAGTTACTTTCAGTTAGTAAAGATGAGTTTAGTGGGTTATCGTCGTCTCGCTTGCTGCACTTGTTGAGTCGTCACTCCTCTCTGCTCGCCGCTACTCCGTGTAACCAAGGCGCGTTCTGCAAATTATGCTTTTATGCTCGTAATGAGGTCGGCTTACGAAATGTTCGCGTGACGTTGTGTTGTGATAAGATGTTTATTGTTTGGAAACTCGCGGCGATGCCGGGATGCTCCTCCGGCACACTTCTTCAAAATATTCACACGCGCAGTCTGGCTCCGCTGACGAAGTTACGGACAACAATTATCGTTTTCTCCATGTTGCTGAAACAGTAATAATTTAACATTCGTTTGTGAAAAATTTCGTAAAATGTTATTATTCCCACAGTCGTTACGCTTTTGTTTTTTATGAAAACTGACACAGTTGGTTACATAAATCACCTACAAAATCCATGATGTCAGCCCATAATACCGGGTGAACTAGGTGCCATGTCAGTGCTTCCCTTCATTTCATGTCAGCTACACTGAACTGGACGGAAAATACGAACTATTTACATAGCCGTTTCGACCGACATGTTTCGCTCAATGCGGTGGTACCAACCCGGCCGGGTTAAACCCTACCACCTAGTAAGGTAAAAGGGAAGGGACCTACAGTTTAACGTGGAATCCGAACCACGGTCAGCTTCCAACGGTCGAGCGGTCACCCATCCAAGTACTGACCGCGCTGAGCGTTGCTTAACAACAGTCGACCGACCGCACCACTGAGCTACCGAGGCTGACCGTATTGACTTACGCTGTGAGTATTTATTCTAAAATACTTTTAAGTTGTGTAAATATGTTGCATTGAACACCATGGATATAGTGCCACAACGATCGTCATAGTTTTTTTAAATACTGAACTTGAACTTGAAAGAAAAACTAAATCAACGATATTTCTGTATTAGTAAAAAAATTATAAATATTTACTGCAGGCGAGATTAATTCTTGTCCGTTATATTTATCAGCTAAATATAATACGCGGATAAAAATATAAATTAACTTGTCCAAGTGTAATATTGTGTCAATATGTAAACTAAAACTCTTAGATAGTACAATAATGGTGACACATAAGCAAGCAAGAGTATACTTTTTGCAAATACACTCTTGAGGAATTTAATATTTTTTAAAGAATGCCACCCCAGTAGAAAGGTATTCTGTGTAGGTAGTTCGAAATTCGGGCAAATTATCTTTACTCATAATAAAGACTTTCGGAAAGTACCTACCTAGTTGCCGGCTCTCATGAAGCATCGCTGAAGGCTGTCTTTGTTCCTATTCAGAAGTTTGACACTGACAGATTCCTTACAGGCATACCTTTTTGTTTCGTCAAGTTTTTCCGATACTTTTTCTCTGGGCTTTTGTCCGAAGTAAATCGGTTTGTTTTCTGAATTTCATACGCAAATTCATTAAAAGTAATTTCACACAATATTTCGATAGGAAGATTCCGGGGCTCTAGAACAATGATATTTTAGGAAAGATAGGTTATCATCATTCAGTGCTCACACATGGCACGTCCTTGAAAAGTTGCGAGGAAGAACTATAAAGTGATGTGCCGACTCGAATAGTCTTATTCCAATTATTAGAATTAGTGCAGAATCTCATTCATTATTACACACGACGGCATTTTCGATGTGTTAGCGGCTCGTGGTTAGCGGTCCGAACGCGTGCGTAGTTGGTGGGCGACTAACTTCAGACAGGACTGTGGTCTTGTATTTAATGTGCCACTTGGGAGCGCAGGTAACCTATCTACCTCCTTTTAACTTATAATATAATTGCTCTAGAATGCTGGAATTATATTCTTATTCTATTGAAATATATTTTAGCTTAATGAATGTATACTAGATATCCTCTCATGTACCACATCTGATCCGCAGAGCCGTGATATGATAATACAAGGTATAATGGGGAAGCTAGAAATTAGATATTATTTTACAGGAATTATTACTCAAATAGTAAAAGATTCCATAGACAGCTTACCACTACTATCAAATAATGTCATAGCTTGTTTTTGAGGAGTAACAATTCGAGGTAAACCTTCTATCATTCTGCACCTTCGAATTCTGCAGAATTACATTCTCCAAATTCTATAGTACTTATATTAGAAAACAATAATACCAAAACTCCGTGAGAGCTCCGTCGACGAAATCCCTTAATGTGATTACCGTAGGCAGAAATATCGCTCGGGGCTGGAGCTCGTGTCAATCAAATGAATTAGGTTATCTGATGTTCTTACTGAAGGCACAGGAGTAGTACCTATAGGAGTCACTTCCGAAGACATTTTAGTAGACAGTTCTGGTTAGCTACCGTGTCTTATGAAATTGCAAATATATTTTTACAACCTTGTTAACATTATCAGCTACTGTTGTTTCTTAGCTGCCTCTCGTGCCGAACTGATGTTCCTTCTTGCCCTCCAATAAAAGGCATTAGGTGGGTTGCTTGATTCTTTCTGAAGAGCGAACAAGAGAGCGTTGGCGATCACACCAGGGGTGTACTCCATCTATATATTGAATTCTTACAAGAAAAATGTCCATGGTGCAAGTCTTCTACTCAGTAATTTTAGGTACATCCACCACCACTGGAATCACTTATGATTGCAGTGGTGGCGTTTGATTTATGTACCCTCGGAACTTGGAGAGAGCGCGGCTTCACGTTCGGTCGTTGAACAATTTTTCTCAGCAGAAGTGTGGAGGCTGCTGGCGTACTCAACTGGCATCTGTACTTCACCCTTCCCCTGGAGTAAAACCGTTCCGAGACAATAGGCACTCGTCTCACTACGCATGGTAAAAGGTTTGGCATCATCAGCTTGCCTAAGTATCGGAGCTGTTGTCAACAAGTTGTTCAGGGTCTCGAAAGCTCGTTGCTGTGGTGTGGCGCATTCTTGAAACAGTTTTACATGAAATTGTTGAATTTTAAAAAGCCGCTCGAAGCACGTGTAAAATGATTTAACTGTTTTTTATAAACCTACGAACTACCTTCTATGAACGTTATTATAACTAACCCAACTCAGATTCAATTATAGCTTGTTCAGCTTCTAAACAAAGCATTTCTAAACTTTGTGTGGGTTGGATAATTTCTCCATAACTACGTTTATTAATTAGAACACGAGATCTATTCGTGGCTGTGCGTAAAGTAGGTACTATTCCACTAATTGAAAACGCTTGCACTCGAGACGCTTCTAGATAGAGTGAAGAGACTAATAGGTAACTAAAGAAAAAAATAAAAATAAAATTATTTTAATAACCATACTCGGAACTAGGTATTACATTTTATAGATTTCGTATGTGTTTTCCGTAGCATAGCTAATGTTTTCTTCGCAAGGAGAACTGAAATCTAATCTAACAGCAAATAATTCTAAAGCAACAGTTGAACATGATTGCATGAGCGACATATTGCATACAGTTTTAATTCCATCCACATCATGTAATTAATCCATAAAGTAAAAAAATATTAGGATCCCATGTCTCGCAATCACAGAGCAAGAAATCGCGTCGCGCCGGGGGAAGACTGCCACCGATCGCTGCTCTGCGCTCGCAGTAATACCACGATTGGCGACGTAAAACAGTAGGCAATTAAAGCCGAAGGTATAGAACTTTTCTATGGAGTGATTTATCTGTTGCGAAGTAACTATTAAGTAATCTGTGGTAATACGCGCGCTGAAAGAGATGCACCACCTTGCACCACTCCACAAGCATTACACAGATACACAGAGAAATTTGGCTATCAGTTCTTAGAAGACAGTGGATTCGATTATTTAGTTTAGTGCTTCGGTAAAATAGTTTTAATTAGTATCTAATTAATTATTTTAGTTTATAGCATATGGAACATGGGGTCGGACGAAATTATGTTGCATACAATTTATTGAATCTTTTTTATGTGCGAATAAAACCGATTTTTTAATCTAAACTTAAATAACTAAATAAATAACATGAAACACAAAATAAAAAGGAAAATATAAAGCTACAAATTATAAAAATACAAACCGCTTTAAAACGAACTGTAAAAAAAATCAAGTTTGTCATTTCTTCTTCGCGTTACATTCATGACTTTTTCCCGGTCCACGAGCTGATGCCCCGTCTATCTCTCTGAATGGTTTGCCTGAAACTGATCTCCACGAGATGGTTTTCCTATTTCGTCGGTTCCGCATCAGCCAAATACGCCAGCCGGAGAGGATTGTAGGCCGAGGCGGCTCTAACGATGCAGAGGTAAAAAGGACTTTTTGTAAATTTTATTTCAAGAAAACCAATAACATATGCATTTTAGAAAAATGTTGCCAAACTGTGTGACAAGTTTGTTGGCAGGATCTGCTGTGCATCTCACTTTTGTTAGTTATTTCTACTTACGACTATTTTCTCTCGATTCGAAGATGTGGGGATTTTATTTATTTGAATTATTTATATAGGATTGAAAGAATGCAGAAACAGCCGCCGGGAGAACGTTCTCTCTTGAAGATTCTCTCTCGCACCCATTGTAAGATATAATATTTTTTTAATTAGCACAATTTTGAAAAGAAAGGGTAGGTACCTAATTGTTATATTTGCCTTTATTTGTTTGGAAATTTGCATACCTAAGTGTGCGTGTATTGTGTACACCGTCGCTGTGTTTATACGGTAATTTATAGAAGCCGGTTTGGAGAAGACGGCCTCCGGTCGTTGTTCTGTGTACATGTGTATATATACGCAATATAACTATCAGTATGTCAGCATTTCAACAAAATTTTAGATAAGGATCAGGATCAAGTACCTCAATCACGCTTCATGTCATGAACAACACGATGCGCGCAGTGTACGCTTATATATATAATGCTGAATCGCCCTATAATCGTATATTGCAAGAGTTATTAGACGAGTGAGCGAGAAAAATTACTTGTCTATTGCTGGTTTGCCGCTACCTCAGCCCGCGCTTCCGCACATCGCGCCTCACGCCACACCCGCTGACGCCTAGCTCAGTAGCGATAGTATCGCTGTCGCGTAGCCAAAGAATATAACACCGCGTAGCCTCGTCCGTATTATTATGTGTAATTGAGCTACCTACCCCTCGCGCGTGTACGAATTTGTTTTTTTTTTGTGTTATATGTTTTATTACTAACATTTGTTGTGTTCAAATGCCGATACGAGTAAAAAAAGGAATAGTAATACGACTATGACGTCTGCGCTAGCTTCACTAGTCATGTCACTTAATTACGTAGAATTATTATTACATGGTAGTACATAATAATTCTATGCCTAAAATACGAAGTAACGACAGTTCAGTTTAACACCTGATGGCGGGAGCATTCGTCTATCCGACTTTTTTGTCGACGGTACCGATAGCTGTTACGTCATAACCGTCAGCGGAGGCATACAGGAACCAGACGACTAATAGTTGTTAGAACGCTTTTGAAATGGTCGTATATTCTCACAAAAAATATAGTATAATCTTTCTGCCCTTTTCGACACAAATATAGATTATTGGACACCGGATGGCTAAGCTCAAGTGGTAGTCATGATTAGACATGTCCGCCGAAGAGACGACGACCGTTGGAGTAACCGTGTCCTACACTAGCGGCCATGGACAGGAAAACGGAGTGTGGGAAGATCACCCGCCAGGTGGAACGACGACATCAAGTACGTCGGCGGAAAGCAGTGGTTCCGTACCGCTGAAGGTCTACCGGCATTCAGCGGGACTGAAGGAGAACTGGAGAGGCGTATGTCCAGCAGTGAATGCTTACACGCTGACTGACTGACAGACACATTAATTATACACCTTGTCGTTCGATTTCATAACGTACCTGTAATAATATGCCGAACAAATTTCCATTGTCTGTCCTCATTACTCACTAATGATTGCATGATAGCAAATTTAGTTTGAATTTATAATAAGACGAGCCTGTATTAAGGAATTGTCGTGTTCAATAAATCATGTCTGTATTAAGATTAAGTAGTTCGATGTTGCGCGTCGTCGTCGCAGGAATCGTGTCCACAATAAAAGAGCGTTTATCGTAAGCTCCAAAACAAAATTATAATGAGTCTGGCAACACTGAATAGCCACCGCTATGAGTATCGAGTATCGCAGACAGAGCCGCCGCCACTTTGCTCTCTAGCCATCTATAAGCCGCTGCCGCCGCCCGGTCGTGCTGGTATACCGGTCGATGATGCTAGCACACCGCTCTGTGCTATTGACATTGACGGTGACGAGACGAGCCGTGTCGGTGGATCGTGTCGGCGCGTAATGCCTGGATTAACCGGACTCGTCCGGGTCTGCTCCGGACATCGTCTGACCGGGCGCCGGCCGCGGGAGTCGTATGTTTATGCGACAAATGATGGTATGGTGGATACAAGTCAATTATTTGTTTTCAGTGCTCAACCAAGTTGACCACCAGTTTTGTAGTAGGAAATATGTTGACTAATAAAACTGTGTAGTATTAATTCATGTTTCACTACGAAACTATCCTCACTAAACAACTATTTTCTAACTTGGTGTGTATGTCGTGTATGTCGTAAAAGGCGACCAAGGGATAAGACTCCCTTCTTATATTACTAAGTGGTAGGGTTTAACCCGCCCGGGTTGATACCACCGCACTGAATGAAAGGTCGGTCGAAACGGCTATGTAAATAGTTCGTGTTTTCCGTCCAGTTTAGTGTAGCCGGCTCGACCGAAGGGAAGCGCTGACGTGGCACCAAGTTCACCCGGTGAAATGGGCTGACATCACGATGTTGTAGGTGGTGTAGCCAACCGTGTCAGATTCCATAAAAAAAAAAATGGTTTCGGAATGGGAACAAGCAGATCGAATACTTAGTGTTTAGTATTATATAGATTAGTAGTGAATTTATAGAATATTATATAGATTAGTAGTGTGTTTAATATGACGAGCCTGCGTTAAAATTAGATATCGTATGTCGTAAAAGTGGGCTTATAGTAATCCACAATAATAATAATTTGTTGTCGCCAGTCTTACATCACTCGAGAACAGCTTAACCGATTTAGATGCAGTTTTCACCATTGTGATGTAACATATTTAGTGGTAATTGATGTAATAAAATCCTGCTTTTTTTCCTACAGCGCTAGGATCGAAATCGCAAAAAAAAAAAATTGGTTTAAAAATCGTAATTTATTTCTATAATAAATAACATTTATACAAACTATTTTAAGTTATTAATTAGTGACACACCGGTGATTTTAGGTGTTGTCGTAGGACTGGCAACACTGAACATTTTCCGTAACGAATATCGAATATAATGTCTCTATGCCACCCTCTTTAGTATACGAAAACAAAGTGCGAATGTTTGTAAACATTCGCACTATCGTACGATCCTTCTCTCCGTCCACCGACGAATTAAACCGGAGCAAGTTATTGCCCGCTGTCCTTACAAATTAGTTTAAATTGTTGACGCGGGTACCGCGACCGCCAGCAGCTAACTCGTTTATACCGGGTCAATCCGGGTATCTTACCGTCGGACATTCGATTAACATTAAATCTAATTAAGTGGACTAACAATGAGACACGTTCCATTACATTAGACTTCGTAGGTGCCGCTTTCGTGCAAACTCTCTTCAGTCATTTTATATTTCATTGTACCGTGTGGGACCGGTACTTTAAAAGAATAGCCCCACTGCATTTCTCCCCGTGTATGTCGTAAAAGGCGACTAAGGGATATGACTCCCTTCTTATATTACTAGGTGGTAGGGTTTAACCCGCCCGGGATGGTACCACCGCACTTAATGAAAGGTCGGTCGAAACGGCTATGTAAATTGTTTGTGTTTTCCGTCCAGTTCAGTGTAGCCGGTACGACCGAAGGGAAGCGCTGACGTGGCACCAAGTTCACTCGGTGTCGGTGCCGACATCACGGATGTTGTAGATGATATAGACAACCGTGTCAGTTTCCATAAAAAAAATCTGATGGCGGTCTTCTTATTACTAACACTTATTTTCCAATGCAAACAAAATACAGTTTGTTTACATATGTTTTAATGACAGATATATATTTTAAATATTAACAATGTAATATATTTTGCTGAGATTAAAATTATAAGTATGAACATTTTCAGTTTTTGTCTTAGACTAGATTCTCTATTAGAAGATAAAAAAATATGCATGAACTGAAATATTTTGCAGAAATTATAACATTTTAATTGCATTGACGTTAACACAGAATTTTATCTGAATAATACTGAAATAATATTAATTAAGGACATCTAGTAAAATAAAAAATGTCAAAATATTACAAACCACGAGCTACCATGATTTTTCAGCATTCCATAAAAAAATATACGATTCCTGACAATACTCAGCGGCAAAACAGTAAATATACATGTATAGAGATAAATGTACAGAATGGAGATATTTGTATGTGCCGAGGTATTTAGGAGGCTCGCATTAAACGAAATTAATGAAAGCTCTATTCTCTGCTCGCAGGCCGGGGGGCGGACGGCGGACGGCGGCGACAGGGGATGCTAAATATTCGTTTCACATGCAAATTGGCCGACGAATAAAAACAATACTGATGTCTTCCGTCGGGCCGCTTACGAGAAGGGAGGGAACATAAATATGTACGACCCATGTTGAGGCAAGAATTACTAACGTGCTAGGTGTGCAAGCTAGACATTGGAAAGGAAAGGGGAAGAACACCCCATTATAAATACGCGAGCACAAAAACGAAAAAACAAATAGATGTAAGTGTACACACACATAAGGGATATGACTCCCTTCTTATATTACTAGGAGGTAGGGTTTAACCCGCCCGGTTTGGGGTACCACCGCACTGAATGAAAGGTCGGTCGAAACGGCTATGTAAATAGTTTGTGTTTTTCGCCCAGTTCAGTGTAGCCGGCACGACCGAAGGGAAGCACTGACGTGGGACCAAAATTACCCGGTTTTATGGGCTGCCATCACGGATGTTTTAGGTGATGTAGTCAACCGTGTCAGTTTCCATAAAAAAAATGTCTATGTGTGCCTAAATTGTGTTATTTAGACATGAGTTACGAGCAATGTGGTGCAAACTCTGTGCATACATACATGTAATTAATTCGCTGCCGTAAATTGAATAGTGCCTATATTCAATCTACAGCAATAAAATAATAAATAATTGATTTTTAATAATAATTTGTCGTCAGGAATATCGCGTCCTCAAACTAGTTCTATAAAATATCTTAAAAGCCGCAATTAAGATTGCTGCCATGGCAGCGCGGTGTAATGACACCGTCGACGCAAGCTATTTGCGACAACCGCGCCTGCGCGGGCGCAAGACGAAGTGGAACAAAAAGAGGGATCGAGAATAATTTGTTTAACTGACCTGATGCACTCCAGACGTTCCGACTGTTCGCATAGCTACATCAATACATGTACAAGCCGACAAAATATGATACTGTCAGTTGTAGATAACATTTTGAATTCTTTGAAAGGCCTTCACAATTGCATCAAAGCAAAACCTATATCAACATGACAACAAATCAAACATCATACAGATATCATGCTCGAGTACAGATAGAGCTGTCATACTCGCCGCCTGCCCGCCCGCGCTGCACAAAGCGCCGCGCCGCCCGCCGCCCACAGACGTGTGGGCGGGCGGGATGCGGGGGCGGCCGCGGAGTGTGTGCACTCTGAAAAATAGCAGCTATTGCATAATGTATTGTTTGGAAATTTCTAGCACGTCTGGCCGCAGACGACCTGCGCGGGCACTCACTATCGACACTGTCATTTTCTACCTTTGAAGCGCTCGCTCGCGCGTAGAAAGTTCTCATATTATATTATAATAGATTAAACATAGTAAAGTTGTTTTTTATTTTTACATGTTAGTACTGAAAATGTACCCGTTTTATATTTCTTTATTAGATAAATGCAAAGCAGAAAATGAAGAGAAAAAATACGTCGCGATAACAAATTGGAACCTGGATCTCCGGCTTGAGCCGCCAGAGTGTTACCATTTCGCCATCGGGTCGATGACGTATTCTGTCTAATTTTAGAACAGTTGCTTCTTCTATAATAGTCTATAATATGTGTCATGGTTTTTAACTCAAGAACGGCTTAACCTATTCGCTTGCAGTTTTCTATTTGACACGACATATCTCCGCCTGGTTATCTATAGGCTTTATAGCAAAACGCCATTATTCATATGAGTTGAGCAGTGGAGTTGGAACGCAGTCAGAAATAAATCTACCAATTCCTTTATTGCAAGCGCAGCCGCGGTCACAGCTATTCCATCATAATTTGAAAAACATAACAAAATCTAATATTATAAAGAGGTTAAATTTGTAACCGAGGGTAATCCGATTTTAAAAATTATTTGACCAATATTTAGAATGGGCCTTCAGGATGGACAGGACATAGGCTATACGAGCGATGCCACGGGCAAAAGCTATTATAAAACGCAACGTGAGGCTTTTAACTCGAGAACAGCTTAACCGATTTAAATGTAGTTTCACTTACCTTAAGGACCAACTTTAGTCTAAAATAACAACCACACGAAATATTTCAGGTCATTAAATAGAATACTTAAAGCTACGGCGGCGCACCGATAGAGATAAAGGCGGATAGTTTCGCAGATACTTATCAGCTGCTGTTTTCGCGATCGCATTTCGAGACCTCATATTTTCGACGTCGAAGCGTGAGATAACGAGAGCTTACTACGTGCAGGTGCACCACAGAACGAGTATTGAGGCCTCGAGTAGATGCCAATGCAGTATTAGGTAGTACCGTGTGGGGCCGGTACTTAAAACGAATAGCCCCGCTGCATCTCTCCCCATGCATGTCGTAAAAGGCGACTAAGGGATAAGAACAAGATGCGGTGGTAAAGGGCGACGGGCTCGCCACCTCTCACCTTGGCACGGTACTTCCACCGAGTCATGCAGCAGGTGGGTCTTTGTGCATTACTTGCTGCTTGATCGATTGAATCTTGTTCGAATACTTTGCGAAACGTGGTGGTCGGTGTTGTGCTGTAATTTACCAGAGTTCTTGCAACACAACACCGATTACTCTGCTTACCCCGATTGTCGGAATTCAGCGTGTGTGATATGTATGTATTGTCTATAGTCTGAAATTGAAAACAAATTAAAATAAATCAGCGTATTTGGGCAGTGTGGGAGAGTCGGCTGAATTGGAAGAAATATTTTACTTACAGTAGCGAACCTCCCCTTTCTCCTTCCGTCAACGGCATAGTGTCAGCACACATCCCGTTTCCTCCTTCTTGCCACTTAATTTTATTTAGTTTTTGTATATTTTTAATATGTTCTTAATTAGGTTAGTTTCATTCTAATTAGTTTTATTTAATTTGTGTTATTCAAATAAATCAAATGTACGACTGTTCCGAAATTCATACGCGATGTCCTGCATGCATGTATCATATCGATGGCCATTCAAATAACGTATTATACTTATTTTTATTTTCTTCAATCAGTCATAATATCATTAAATCATAATATTACATTCGAACTTCAACCTCACAACTGACTTATACTTCCTGAGAATAACATTGTTGAAACTAGCAGACACTGACCTCAATTACTCAGCTTTTCGAAAGGAACGTTCACCAACTTAGTACATTGGTTTTATCTTAAACCTAAAAAATATGACTAAACTCATAAATAATAAATTATTATTATTCTTATAATGTCACCGTCCTCGTTTTCGTGGAAGAGACAAAATAAAAATCAAAACATATTTTCGACGCAAACCGCTGCTCTCCCTTGCCTCTCTAAATCCTCTACTTACACTATTTTTGGTCCCCTCGTAGCCTCAAGGAGAAGCGATGCGCAAAAGGTGTTATCCGCGCAATACGGGGAGATGTCGTATAGTTTAGTTTAGCCGGGTAAACACCGGAGCAGAGGAAGTCGCCTGTTTACTCGGGTTGACCCGATTTATGTCTGGCGCCTTGTTATTGTTAGTTTAATGGCCAAAGAAATGTTCGGAAAGGAATTCACATGAAAATAAATACCTGGAAGTGACTTGTCGAGGATGTTAACGAAAAATGTACAATGACGAAATCATTATTTTGATTATGACAAATAAATTATATATAGTTGAAATACAGAAAAAAAAATTACATGTACTAAATTTTTAACTTCTGTCGGAAAATATTTGAAAAAAAAAATTATTTAGGTTTAAGGAGAAGTGATAAAATTCATTAAATAAGTTTTTTCGAAAGGTCATTTATTAAGCATCACCTAAGAACTACTGAACCAATTTGATTGGAATTTTTAGAATAATGTTGTACTGTGTATCATAGGGTTTCGCCACTGCCTCGTATGTCTGTCTATGCTTCACGCAGTCTGTCCCGCATGCAAATTGGCGCGGTCACAACACAAAAGCCAATCAATCATTATTAGCAGCGGCCCCGACTGCTGGCGGATGTGATCGTTATGACGAAACGCAAAATGCATAATATATCCTGGCTCGGAATAAATGAATGAAAGCGCATTCTGTTGCTCTGGACGCACGCAGTGCATTTTAATTCGTGGATTTTAAAATTGTCAAAACAAATGGCTCGGTCATGTTGAAAATTAATTGAATATTAAATGATTAATAACGGCATATTATATGTACCTTTACCTTTTCCAGTAAGATATGTCGAACCTACCCGCATCGGCCGAAGTACCCACCCGCTCATCGCTACAATCTACGTCAGCGGCGACTGGCAGTTGATATCTGATTGGAAGACGTGTCGGGTGTCCTCCAGGTGGTCGGGAGTCCTGACGATGTCCCCAGAGCGATGAACGAAACGTCGACGTATGTAAGTCGCTTTGAGTCATATACCGGTAAAAGTCTAAACGAACAAATTTAGAGTTGACAAAGGTAATTCTGCAGAGGGATAAATTCTTAACCCTCAAAACCAGGATATCTCACGATATTCACAGTAAGCTACTTCAAGGAGAAAATAAATAGATATTTTTGTTGTTGTTTTTTTATAGAAGCTGACACGGTACATCATCTACAACAGGGGTCGGCAACGTTTTACTATAGGAGGGCCATAATTGTTACCAGAGGATCAGTGCGGGCCGCATCTCATCTTCATAAGTACATACAATTTTAAAATAAAAAAAAAACTATTTAAAAACTATAAAAACCGCCTTCAAAAATCTAAGTAATAAAAAAATTCGAACCCTAGAGTTGAAGGCGGTCGGTGCTAAAGAAGGCTTCACAAATCACAAAGGATATCATCCACTCATGTTTTCTTTCATGCATCATTTTTGCTTGCTTTAGCACCGCCTTCAACTCTAGGATTTTTTTTATTTCATATATTTTTGAGGGCGGTTTTTATATTTTTTTAAATAGTATTTTATTTCACAGTATTTTTTTTTATGTTTTGCTAGTAATGTAGTCGGCGGAATCGCTAGGCCTTCGGCATCACGATTTCGTCTCGCTTTCGAATGCGATCTTGACCAAATTGAAATGGGACTACACGGGAAGCACCAGCGTTCAAATAAAAAAAGAATCATCAAAATCGGTTCACCCAGTCGAAAGTTCTGAGGTAACAAACATAAAAAAAATACAATCGAATTGAGAACCTCCTCCTTTTTTTGAATTCGGTTAATAAAACGCATTGGTGCATTTTTAATCATATTTATTTGAGTTCAAGTTATATATTTCAATGAAATATTACTATAAAAAACTGTAAAAATCTTAATATGCGATTTTTGCGGCTGCATTTCACTTGCAAGTTTTGAAATATCTGCTTGCATCTTAGACGTGGAAACGCGAAGTATCGCATCTAAATGTGCATCAGGTAATCGGGAACAATGCTTATTTTTTATAAGCCAACGCGTTCGTGAATGTCACAGATTTAAGTTTAGGCGCGTAATAAAAAAAACATTTTAATCTTAATTTAAGTTTAGACCTTTAGCCATATTCGGATATGTCAGAACCATGGTTACTTTTAAAATATTTAATTCCGAATGATAAGACCTTTATTTACAAAAAATTCGGCGTTTTTCCCAGTGGTCAGACTGATGATGGTCAGACTAGTCTGGCCAACGAGATTTTTTTTTCCCGTTGGTTAGATTCGCGGGCCGCAAGGAGGACGCTCGCGGGCCGCATGCGGCCCGCGGGCCGCGGGTTGCCGACCGCTGATCTACAACATCCGTGATGTCAGCTCATAATACCTTGGTGAGCTTGGTGCCAAATCAGTGCTTCACTTTCGTCGTGCCGGCTACACTGAACTGGACGGAAAAGACTTAAATATATAAGTATTTCTTATAACGAGCCCTTTCCATTGATGAGTGAGATGATGCATTTGAAAAAAGAAATGTTTTTTCTAACTTTCTAATTTGTCCCCCAAAATTTTGACCCAAAATAAAAAAATCGTCCTTTTACACTATACGTCCGTGATTAAGTCATCAGACTCTATATGTGTACCACACTTTAAACGTTTTCGTCCTGTAGATTCGGAGAAAATAACCTGTGACAGACGGACAGACAGACACCCTGGAGCCACGAGAGTGATTCTATAAGGGTTCCGTTTTTTCCTCTTTTGAGGTACGGAACCCTAAAAAAGAAAAAAACATAATTGTGATTGTTCCGGATCGACGCTCGGGAAGCGGTGGACTGTATTTTCTTGACTGGATCGGCAAGACGCCCGGTCACTCGGTCGACGACACGCGGTACGGGAAACAACGAAACGGGCACGAAATAATACGCCGGTGCTCAGTACAGTAACAGGGCGGCCTGTTACTGGAGCAACCACGGACGTAAACGGCGGGCTTGCGGTTGTGCGGGGCGACGCAAACGTGAGACGCGCAGCGGAGAGAGAGGGACGGCGATAGAGCACTGGCAAGCTCGACGTAGGCACGACGATTCAACCGCTTCGGCGGGAATGTAGGCTTGCTGGCTCTTGAAGTTTTCTTGCTTTCTTCCTGTTGCTCTTCCAAGTGGTCCTCTCTCTCCGGTTGCTAGCTGCGGTCTGCCGAGCCGGTGCAATGGCACCTATATTTATATGACTCCCCGCCCGCTCGGCCCAGCGTGCTCACGCCGCTCGATAATGCGCGGGCGGGGGTAATAGGCGCCCGGCTCGGCTATGAGTCCCGTTACGCGACTCTAACGCCCCCTACCTTGCCTCACTCGTCTCGTCCGTGTGTACTCCAGTAAAAGGCCGACCAGATATATTTCTTTATTCAATAAAACTTATATCTAACCTAGTTAATATGTTATAACAGCTAATTAAACCTAACGGGCTAGATCTTACAGGCTAACTTATTCTACGATTTTGTATATATATTTATTTCTTAATAATTAACTTATGTCTAATTTATATGCTATCTTACTTATACCTAGCCCGCGCCTATGCTATTCTATGCTAACTTATGAAACCTATTCTATAACTACGCCGGCCGCTGCCTAACTACGCTAATTCCTATTCTAATTTTCCTAACTACGATGCGCTGGCTGCGGAGCTGTCGTCGTTCGCCACATTCTCCCGCCGTCGCCGCTCGTCGCGATCCTCTTCGGTCGGCAGGACGACGAGTTTCTTGACGGGCCTTCGGAAGAGGCGCCCCGCAGTCAGCACATCGACGACCCGCGTGACTCCGTCTGGCCCAGGGTAGGTGGCAGCGACTCGTCCCCGGGGCCATGTGTTGCGCGGGAGGTTGGGGTCCGCGATGATGACGACGTCCCCCACCTCCGGCACCCGGCCGCGGCCCCGCGGCTCCCGCCGGTACTGCAGCTCGGGCAGGTACTCCTGGACCCAACGCTGCCAGAAGTTGTCGGCCAGTCGCTGCGCCCGGCGCCACTGCGCCCTGGCGTGGTCATCCTCCGCGTCGAAGGTCCCTTGGGGCGGCATGTGGCAGCCAGCCCCCAGGAGCAGGTGGTTCGGAGTGAGGGCCTCCGGCTCGTCAGGCGTGACGGGCACGTGGGTCAGCGGCCGCGAGTTCACGGTCATCTCTGCCTCGGCCAGCAGGGTCGCCAGGGTCTCCTCACGGGGGAAGCGCTCGTGGAGTGTGAAGCGGAGGGCCTCCTTTGTTGACCGGACGAGGCGCTCCCAGGCACCTCCCATGAAGGGTGCTCCCGGCGGGATGAACCGCCACTCGATTTGGCGGTTCGCTGCTGCGTCGGCCGCTCCCTTGTAGGCGTCGCGTAGCTCCGTCTCGGCGCCCTTGAAGTTGGTGCCGTTGTCGGAGCATATTTGACGCGGGCACCCCCTTCTGGCGATGAAGCGACGGAGCGCGCATATCGCCGAGTCCGTCGACAGTGATGCAGCCATCTCCAGGTGCATCGCCCTCGTTGTCAGGCAGGTGAAGAGGGCGACGTACCTCTTCTCGCGGTGCCGCCCCACGGTGACCTCGATCGGGCCGAAGTAGTCCAGGCCCACATATGTGAAGGGCCTGGAGTGGTGCGCCAGTCGGGCCTCGGGATGGTCGCCCGTCGGTGGTGATGACGGTGGTGTCCTTCGCAGGAGGCACAGTCTGCATCTCCTCACAACGGTGCGGACCGTCGGGCGAAGGCGGACGATCCAGCATCGCTGCCGCAGTTCGTTCACGACGGTCTCGATTCCCCCGTGATGCAGTTGACGGTGCACATGGTCAACGTATAACCGTGTGTACGGGTGATCGCCGTCGAGAACCGCTGGATGCAGCTGCGCCTCGTGGACTCCAGCAGTCGCGGCGATGCGGCTCCTCAGCCGAAGGACGCCGTCGCTGTCTATGCGCAGCGACAGTTGTCTCAGGCGGTCGTCCGCTGCGGGCGGCTGGTCCCTCTCCACTCGGCCCATCTCCACGGCGAAGGCTTGCCGCTGCGAGGTCTTGGTCAGCAGCAGCTCGGCGGCCTTCAGGTGGTGCGCTGTCAGGGGCTCGTAGGCGCGAGAACGGTGGACCGGCTGCGGTTCCCCGGGCAGACCGTCACGCGCTCCATGCTGCAAGGGTGCAGCCACCTCGCCGATCTCCAACCGGTGCTGGCGTACGAGCACGCGTCGCCGACCCTGCTCATCGGGCAGGACAACTGGCCGCTCATCGTCTCGAGGGAGCTACGGAGCGGCCGCCGCGATGAGCCGGTTGCCTCCCGCACCCAGCTGGGCTGGGTTCTGCACGGCGGGAGGAGCTCGGCGACAACGCCGATGGAGAGCTGCGGACTCGCGTGGAGGGCTGACCGGGCAGTCAAGGAGCAACACCGGCGGGAGCCGCCGGCGCTGCGCGGCCGCACGCCGCCGCCGCTGCTGCGTCACCGCACGCCGCCGCCGCCCGCTGCCGCCGCAGCGTGTCCGCCTGCGGCTGAGCACGCCGCCACCGTGACGCCACCCGCTGCCGCCGCAGCGTGGCCGCCCGCCGCCGACGCAGAGGAGGCCGCCGCCTCCGAGACCTGGCTGCGCACCGCCGTCGCGGCACAGCCAGGTGCCTCTGCATGGCCACCCACCGCCGCGTGGCCACCTACATCGGCACTTACCGCTGCGCACGCCGCCGCCGTGCCGCCGCCCGCTGCCGCCGCAGAGTGGCCGCCCGCCGCCGACGCAGAGGAGGCCGCCGCCTCCGAGACCTGGCTGCGCACCGCCGTCGCGGCACAGCCAGGTGCCTCTGCATGGCCACCCACCGCCGCGTGGCCACCTACATCGCTGCCGCCCGACGCTGTCGCGGGGCCACACGCCGCACCACCGCAAGCCGCTGCGGACACGCGCGCTGCGCCACCGCACGCCGCCGGCATCGCGGCGTGGCAGCACGCCACCGCGGGCGCTGCGTGGCCGCACGCCGCCGCCGCCGCTGCGTCGCCGCACTCCGCCGCCGTCGCTGCGTGGAAGCACACTACCGCCGCCGGCGCTGCATGGCCGCACGCCGTCGCCGCCGCTGTGCGGCCTCACGCCACCTCCGCCGCTCAGCACACGAGCGTGCGCCGCGGCGAGAACGCCGCAGTCATCCACTGGCACTTGCGACGGAACGACGGCACAGTGTACCAGCGCAACTACAGCGCTGTGGCGGAGAGCGCACAGGCTGGCAGACCGTTCCGGGCACCGGCGGGAGCCGCGAGGACGCGGCAGACTCCCCAAGGGACACGTGCTGACTGGCGACTGCGGGGCACCTCTTCCGAAGACTCGTCAAGAGGATCGTCGTCCTGCCTACCCAAGAGGATCGAGCGGAGCTGCGACGGCGGGAGAATGTGGCGGACGACGATAGCTCCGCAGCCGACGCATCTTAGCTTAGGGAAATTAGTGTAGGAAATAGAGTAGTGAGGCAGCGGCCGGCGTAGATATAAAGTAGGTTTCATAAGTTAGCATAGTGTAGCATAGGCGCGGGCTAGGTATAATTAAGATAATATAAGTTAGACGTAAGTTAGTTATTAAGAAATATATATTTTACACAATCGTAGAATAAGATAGTCCGTAAGACCTAGCCCGTTAGATTTAATTAGCTTTTAGAGTACCGACTAGGTTAGATATAAGTTTTATTGAATAAAGAAATATATCTGGTCGGCCTTTTACTGGAGTACACACGGACGAGACGAGTGAGGCAAGGTAGGGGGCGTTAGAGTCGCGTAACGGGACTCATAGCCGAGCCGGGCGCCTATTACCCCCGCCCGCGCATTATCGAGCGGCGTGAGCACGCTGAGCCGAGCGGGCGGGGAGTCATATAAATATAGGTGCCATTGCACCGGCTCGGCAGACCGCAGCTAGCAACCGGAGAGAGAGGACCACTTGGAAGAGCAACAGGAAGAAAGCAAGAAAACTTCAAGAGCCAGCAAGCCTACATTCCCGCCGAAGCGGTTGAATCGTCGTGCCTACGTCGAGCTTGCCAGTGCTCTATCGCCGTCCCTCTCTCTCCGCTGCGCGTCTCACGCTTGCGTCGCCCCGCACAACCGCAAGCCCGCCGTTTACGTCCGTGGTTGCTCCAGTAACAGGCCGCCCTGTTACTGTACTGAGCACCGGCGTATTATTTCGTGCCCGTTTCGTTGTTTCCCGTACCGCGTGTCGTCGACCGAGTGACCGGGCGTCTTGCCGATCCAGTCAAGAAAATACAGTCCACCGCTTCCCGAGCGTCGATCCGGAACATTGGTTCATTCGGCGCCGGATAGAAGATGCCGATCACTCGGTCTACGAAGAACGCGAGGCTGCCGAGGGCCGACCCGCAGCGCGACGAGCCGCCGCGTGTGCCGCCGACAGGAGGAGCATCTACGTCGGAGCACGTCACGCCGCCGTGTGACGTGCCGCGTGTGCCGCCGGTTGGAGGAGCACCCGCGCCGGGGCTCATCGTGTCGCCGCCTACGACCTCGGACAGCCACGGGAGAACGACGAGCTGTGAGACGGGGACGTCGTCTCCGACGGACACAAGTGCGACAGTGCAGTGTACCGCGACGCGCGCCGACGTCACTTACCGTAGTGACGTCAGAGCACCGGGCACCGAGCCCGCGGACGCTCCGCGCCGCGATGACGTCATCGCACCGAGCGCGGCGCCCGTACGCGCCCCGCGCAGCTATGACGTCGAAGTGCAAGGTGACTCAGTGCAGTGTCCGGTGCCGCGCGTCGCCGCGTCGCGCGTCGCCCCGCCACGCTCGCAAGCGTCCGCCGGGCGCAGAACGCGATCTGCCCGGTCGACCGCGTCTTCGAGGCGGCTACGTGCGGAGCTCGCGCAGCAAGAAGAGCTCGCACAGGTCGAGTTCGAGGAGGCAACTGCGCAAGCCGAGCAGGCAACGGCGCGTGCCAAACAAGCAACTGCGCGCGCCAGCGTCATGAAGGCGCGGATCGCACGCTTGCAAGCCGAGCAGCTCGACCAGGCCTCGTCGAGCGACGACGAAGACAACGAGCTACAGCGCGGTCGGCTCGAAAACTGGGTGAGAGCGCACAGCGAGCACCGGCGGGAGCAGGAGGCGCAGTATGCCGCCGCCGAGCCGGCACCCGCCGCCGCGGAGCCGACTGCGCCGCCGCCGTCCGCCGCCCCCGCTGTGTGGCCAGACACACCGCTGCACGCTACCGCTCTCCCACCACACGCCGCCGCCGCAGCAGTCATCGCCCGTGACACTTGGCCGAGTGCAACCGCCGTGCCGCATGCATCTGGGCACACATCCGCCGTGCCGCCGCCCGCTGCCGCCGCAGCGTGGCCACCTGCACCTGGGCACACATCCAACGTGCCGCCGCCCGCTGCCGCCGCAGCGTGGCCGCATTCGTCTGGGCACGCCTCCGCCGCAGCGTGCCCGCACCAATCTGGGCACGCCGCCGCCGTGCCGCCGCCCGCTGCCGCCGCAGCGTGGCCGCACTCGTCTGGGCACGCCGCCGCCGTGCCGCATTCGTCTGGGCACGCCTCCGCCGCAGCGTGCCCGCACCAATCTGGGCACGCCGCCGCCGTGCCGCCGCCCGCTGCCGCCGCAGCGTGGCCGCACTCGTCTGGGCACGCCGCCGCCGTGCCGCATTCGTCTGGGCACGCCTCCTCCGCAGCGTGCCCGCACCAATCTGGGCACGCCGCCGCCGTGCCGCCGCCCGCTGCCGCCGCAGCGTGGCCGCACTCGTCTGGGCACGCCGCCGCCGTGCCGCATTCGTCTGGGCACGCCGCCGCCGTGCCGCATTCGTCTGGGCACGCCTCCGCCGCAGCGTGCCCGCACCAATCTGGGCACGCCGCCGCCGTGCCGCCGCCCGCTGCCGCCGCAGCGTGGCCGCACTCGTCTGGGCACGCCGCCGCCGTGCCGCATTCGTCTGGGCACGCCTCCTCCGCAGCGTGCCCGCACCAATCTGGGCACGCCGCCGCCGTGCCGCCGCCCGCTGCCGCCGCAGCGTGGCCGCACTCGTCTGGGCACGCCGCCGCCGTGCCGCATTCGTCTGGGCACGCCTCCGCCGCAGCGTGCCCGCACCAATCTGGGCACGCCGCCGCCGTGCCGCCGCCCGCTGCCGCCGCAGCGTGGCCGCACTCGTCTGGGCACGCCGCCGCCGTGCCGCATTCGTCTGGGCACGCCTCCGCCGCAGCGTGCCCGCACCCATCTGGGCACGCCGCCACTGACGCCGCCGCGTGCCCGCACTCATCTGGGCACGCCTCCGCCGCAGCGTGCCCGCACCCATCTGGGCACGCCTCCGCCGCAGCGTGCCCGCACCCATCTGGGCACGCCGCCACCGCCGCCGCAGCGTGCCCGCACCCATCTGGGCACGCCTCCGCCGTGCCGCCGCCCGCTGCCGCCGCAGCGTGGCCGCCTGCATGTGGGCACGCCTCCGCCGTGCCGCCGCCCACTGCCGCCGCAGCGTGCCCGCCTGCCTCTGGGCACGCCGCCGCCGTGCCGCCGCACGCCGCCGCCGCGGCGTGGCCGTCCGTCTCACCGCCCGCTGCTGCCATGCCGTCACCCACCGACAGCGCAGCGCTGCCGTCCGCGCTCCCGCACGCCGCCGCCGCCGCCGCTGCCGCGACGGGGCCGTATGAGAACGTGGCACGCACGAAGCTGCCAAAGTTTCTCTACGACCTGCCGCTGTTCGACGGAGCCCCGGAGAAGTGGCTGCGATACCGCGCCGCCTACCGCAACACCGAGCGGTACTTCTCGAGCTTCGAGAACGCGGCGCGGATCGGACACAGTCTGCGAGGACAAGCGGAGGTGGCAGTGTCAAGCCGACTCGCCGCCGCCGCCGGGGCGGAGGAACTCGTTACTGCACTCGAGAGGAGGTTCGGCCAGCCAAACGCGCTCGTCAAGATGGAGCTGGGCAAGCTCCGAGCCCTGCCGAAGCTGCCAGACAACGCTCGCGAGATATGTACCTTCGCGAGCAGGGTGTCCAACATCGTGCAGGCGGTAGTGGGGCTCGGACACGAGCACCTGCTGCACAGCGTGGAGTTGGTGCAGGCCGTGACAGACAAGTTCACGGCCATCATGAAGAACAACTGGCTCCGTCACCCTGAGCGTACTACCGACCCTCGCCCAGCCCTGGTGGTGCTGTCCGCCTTCCTGGAGGAGGAGGCCGACAGATGGTCCACAGAGGCGACGCTTGAGCTCAGCGGCGAGCGAAAAGGCACGACCGAACAGCGCCGCGGCGAACAGAGCAAGCGCGGCGCGGAAAGGTCGTACGTCGCCAGCAGCGAAGACGAGCTACAAGAGACGTCGGAGAACTGCCCCGCCTGCTCGGCCGAACACCAGCTACCAGACTGCCACCGGTTCAATTCAGCCGACATGGACAACCGGTGGAAGATAATAAAGAAGGAGAAGATGTGTTTCCGCTGCATGAAGAGCAGGCACCGGCGAAACAAGTGCAAGGCGCGGAAGTGCGGCGTTGGCGACTGCACCAGGGCCCATCATGCCCTACTGCATGACCCAACGCGTTATGAGGACAGCGCTACACCTGGCTCAGAGGTAACAGCAGCAGCGAGACACGCCAACCGAGTGCTGCTAAAGATAGTCCCGGTTACCCTGTCCGGACCAGCCACCACCATTGAGACGTTCGCACTGCTGGACGAGGGCTCCTCGGTAACGCTCATCGACAGCACCGTCGCCGAACTGCTGGGCGCGAGAGGCCGACCAGAACCTCTGCGAGTGCTGGGTATCGGCGGCAACCAGGTCAACGCCGCCGAATCCAAGCGCGTCAACCTGAGGATACGCGGCCGCCACGACACGGAGGCGCACGAGCTCGTTGGCGCGAGAACGGTGGACCGGCTGCGGTTCCCCGGGCAGACCGTCACGCGCTCCATGCTGCAAGGGTGCTGGCGTACGAGCACGCGTCGCCGACCCTGCTCATCGGGCAGGACAACTGGCCGCTCATCGTCTCGAGGGAGCTACGGAGCGGCCGCCGCGATGAGCCGGTTGCCTCCCGCACCCAGCTGGGCTGGGTTCTGCACGGCGGGAGGAGCTCGGCGACAACGCCGATGGAGAGCTGCGGACTCGCGTGGAGGGCTGACCGGGCAGTCAAGGAGCAACACCGGCGGGAGCCGCCGGCGCTGCGCGGCCGCACGCCGCCGCCGCTGCTGCGTCACCGCACGCCGCCGCCGCCCGCTGCCGCCGCAGCGTGTCCGCCTGCGGCTGAGCACGCCGCCACCGTGACGCCACCCGCTGCCGCCGCAGCGTGGCCGCCCGCCGCCGACGCAGAGGAGGCCGCCGCCTCCGAGACCTGGCTGCGCACCGCCGTCGCGGCACAGCCAGGTGCCTCTGCATGGCCACCCACCGCCGCGTGGCCACCTACATCGGCACTTACCGCTGCGCACGCCGCCGCCGTGCCGCCGCCCGCTGCCGCCGCAGAGTGGCCGCCCGCCGCCGACGCAGAGGAGGCCGCCGCCTCCGAGACCTGGCTGCGCACCGCCGTCGCGGCACAGCCAGGTGCCTCTGCATGGCCACCCACCGCCGCGTGGCCACCTACATCGCTGCCGCCCGACGCTGTCGCGGGGCCACACGCCGCACCACCGCAAGCCGCTGCGGACACGCGCGCTGCGCCACCGCACGCCGCCGGCATCGCGGCGTGGCAGCACGCCACCGCGGGCGCTGCGTGGCCGCACGCCGCCGCCGCCGCTGCGTCGCCGCACTCCGCCGCCGTCGCTGCGTGGAAGCACACTACCGCCGCCGGCGCTGCATGGCCGCACGCCGTCGCCGCCGCTGTGCGGCCTCACGCCACCTCCGCCGCTCAGCACACGAGCGTGCGCCGCGGCGAGAACGCCGCAGTCATCCACTGGCACTTGCGACGGAACGACGGCACAGTGTACCAGCGCAACTACAGCGCTGTGGCGGAGAGCGCACAGGCTGGCAGACCGTTCCGGGCACCGGCGGGAGCCGCGAGGACGCGGCAGACTCCCCAAGGGACACGTGCTGACTGGCGACTGCGGGGCACCTCTTCCGAAGACTCGTCAAGAGGATCGTCGTCCTGCCTACCCAAGAGGATCGAGCGGAGCTGCGACGGCGGGAGAATGTGGCGGACGACGATAGCTCCGCAGCCGACGCATCTTAGCTTAGGGAAATTAGTGTAGGAAATAGAGTAGTGAGGCAGCGGCCGGCGTAGATATAAAGTAGGTTTCATAAGTTAGCATAGTGTAGCATAGGCGCGGGCTAGGTATAATTAAGATAATATAAGTTAGACGTAAGTTAGTTATTAAGAAATATATATTTTACACAATCGTAGAATAAGATAGTCCGTAAGACCTAGCCCGTGCCTATGCTACACTATGCTAACTTATGAAACCTACTTTATATCTACGCCGGCCGCTGCCTCACTACTCTATTTCCTACACTAATTTCCCTAAGCTAAGATGCGTCGGCTGCGGAGCTATCGTCGTCCGCCACAGTGATCATCCTCTAATTGCAAACTATAGAAAAATCTCCTTAACCTATGCGAAATTACTGTTGCATACATGGGCGAAATTGCAAGTTTAAAAGTTACTTGCGAAAATATAATTTGGTCCTTTCGAGAGACAGTCGGTTGTCCCTACGTCTATCTGTCACATAAATGGGTTTTTAAATTACCATGGTTATTATACAGTATTAGAACATTTAAGGCTTTACTCACGATCGCACCGGGCAGAGCACTCATGAAGATGGGCCATACGTTTGGCCCGAAACGTCGTGCCACATAGCTCGGAGACGACCGTTCAATTTTCTAATAATATCTGTCACATACTTTAATAAACACATTTATTTTTAGATATGTTTCATCAATCGGATATTTTAAAGCTTAGACTATGAAATAATTAGGTACTTATACTTGGGTAATTTCAAATAGATTTTCCAAATATTGATTATCTAAATTCCCTCAAGGTCGCTACTCACATTCCTATACGGTCTTAACCGCAAATACGACAAACGCAAAGGGTATGTATGCGTAATTGGAGCGCTTGAGGTTTTGAGTTCAAACCCCGATCGATCTAAGTGCTCCGCAGTAAGCCTGAAAATGCCTCGATGCTATTGATATATAGTCTATCTATATCATATTATATACTTGTATATTTACTGGGGATCAATTATTACCATAACAATGAATAAAGTATTTACAAAACCGGCCAAGTGCGAGTCGAATTCGCGCACGGAGGTTTCCGTATCACCATGTCATGGCTAGCGCCACTCACGCCATCTAGATGGCGTGTTATGAAATTATTCATATTAGTTAAATGTCATGATTGCTTCATAATCTATTCGTTAGATGGCGCGCGCGCATACACTTTTTTGTTTCGTCTATGGGAACACCCGTGAATTTTTTACTTTTTTTTATTTTTATTATTTGTTGTTATATCGGCCATAATAACACATATTCTGTGAAAATGTCAACGGGCTACCTATTACGGTTCAAGAGATAAAGCCCTCGGACAGACAAACGGACGGACGGACGGACGGACAGACAGACGGACGGACGGACAGACAGACGGCGTAGGCTTAGTAATAGGGTCCCGTACCGGATACGGAACCCTAAAAATTAACAGAAATATATTTATAATTGTCAAATAGAATTGACGAAGACCGCTTCTATTCGTTTGAGCTATTATTCTTAATTTAGAACATACATTTACAAACAGACGGACGGAATTTTTTTTCAGACGCCAACCCTTGTACGTAGAAATTAAATAAGTCTGTGACAATGTTTCACACAGATACACATGTATGCCGTAGCGTGTCCGCAGTTAGAATCGAATTTTGTTTATTCTCTACGCAAATCCCGTTTTATATCCTCGCCATGTCCGGCCTCGTTCCCATGTGCAACGTGACGTTGAGGCCACAAACTTTTTTTTATTAAAATTTACATAACGCTAAACGTAAGTCTTTTATAAGGTTCCGTAGACCTCAAAAGAGCAAAAAACTAAACCTTTATTTATAGGATCACTTTTGTGTCTGTCTGTCTGTCTGTCCGTCTGTCACAGCTTAGTTTCTCCGAATCTACGGGACGAACAAGTTGAAATTTGGTACATATAGAGAGTTTGATGACTCAATCACGGACGTATGGCCTAAATGAACGAATTTAGATTTTGGGAGACAAAGTAGGAGTAAAACAATTTTTTAAGTGCATTGTTTTACGTATCAATGGAAAGGGCTCGTCGTAAGAAATACAAATATATTATATACAGGGTGTTCGGCACATCAACCGAGAATTTTTTTTGTAGGTAACTGCGGTCATTTCCTACGTTTTGTTTGACCCATGTTACCTTTTGTCAGATGTCACGTGGTATCGAGATACAATTTTTTTTTTCTTTATTTTTGAAAATTACCAAAATCCCAGCTACAAACGCTTGTAACTTTTTTGTTTATGATTGTATCAGCACGAAATAAATTTATCGAATTTTAAGATGTATCCTTGTTCTAGAAAAAATATTATTTGATGAAGTTAATACCATGAAAAGGTCTTATGACCTCCCAAAGTCCCGAGAACGAGTAAAAATATGACAGAATCTTAATTAATCAATAATGTTCCACATAATTATGTAAATAGAGAAATCTTGAAATAAATAAAAAAAATCTTAATTTCTTCATTTAAAAACAAAACTGACAGCAATTCATAGCTTCATTTTTTTTTAAAGTTCGCTTGTTTACGCCCTTTTCAATGGTATACCATATGCCATACAAATAAATTCACTATGTGGTCAAAGTTAGGAACAGAGACAGAACAGAATAACTACACGGACCCTTATCTAAAAAACTTATCTGAGTTAAAATTTCGAAAAAATAGGGCCTCTCTTATAGTTGACAGGAAAACCTAACTCAAGGAAAACGGAATGGTACGGAACCCTCTCCACGCGAGTTGGCCTAGCACTTGACCGCTTTGTTCAGTAGGAACCTAGTTCCAACATTTTAGGAAAAAAAAAACGGCGGCGAATGAAGGTTACATCCACCTACATCTAACCGGCGCAATTTTTTTTTTTATATTAATCAAGTATGGGTGGCTGAGCCACAGATAATGTTTATAAAAAATACTGTCAATAATTGCCTCTGCGAGAGAGATTAGTGTCTCTGTATACAAATGCGTATGTTTCTATGAAATTAAATAAATTTTAAATTTGAACTCCATCTAATCTATCCCCTTTTTTGCAGTTTTGAGACAGGACCGTGTAAACATTAATATCAAAACCGAACTGTTAATGATTGTTTATTTTGCGGTGGTTTGGTCGGGGGCAGCAACTTGTCAGATATACCTACGAGTACTATCCTGTTCTCTAGTGGTACTAGTAGAGCGATCGGTCGCCCCTCCCCCTCCAGCGCCGGACACGCCCGGAAAATACGGACACAACCGGGCACACCCGGACACACCCGGACATTCCCGTACAACCGATCGACGATCCCCGAATGATTTATAAACGGCCCGAGTGCAGCATTACAATAACTGATAGGCGTGAAATATGCGACCGCTTGGTATGAATCCGCGTCAAGTTTCATCACGAAAAATATCGAATTTGTACGCTTGGAAAGAGACGACAAGTTCCCAGTGGACCTTATGAAGCAGATACTCTCATTCTATCTAAATATTGGTTCTAACTAAATCTCCCGAGAGATGTAAAATTTTATGATTTTCCATTTGGGAATCTCGTAACTTAATCGCCCAAACAACAAGACAAAATATCGATGTGCTCCTCAATAAACTTATTTTAGATTTGACACAATTGTTGAGTAGAAAGTTGTTTGAATACACATTTTTATAAAAAAGGGATCGTAATAAAAATCTTATAAATTTTGATGAAAATGTTTTGTTAACGTAAATGAACCTCGCTGTGACTACAATATCAAAAAATATGAGCCTTTCTGAGTTATTTGTTCGAAAACTCTGCTCCCTTTGTGGAGGTTTCTTGGGTAAAATTAGGAGCCCAATTTTTATAAAATACTTTTTCTTCGGAAAGCCGCTCCTGTCTCTGTAATATTTCTAGGAAATCGAATCATGTTTTCATCTCCATCGGAGCCTCCTTCCGTTAGGCCGGGCGCGCGCGGCGCGGCGAGGGGCTCCCGATCAAGTTTCGTTATTCTCGAGAACTAAGCCTGCTATCGATATATTATTATGGTTCTATAGAATATAAAATACTACCTAATATTTATACGAGTTATAAGACATATTATGTAAAAAAAAACGCTAAACAAATAAAGTTATTTTATTAGAGTTTTTCTACAAAGAGATACGTTGAGGCAATATTATACATTTTAAGAATTTTTTATGATTTAAATGTAATCTGAACTAAGCGTAATAGTGAGACATGTTTGTTAATATTTGTCTGATATTAGCATAAAATACACTGAATGCATAGGTATTTATATATATATGTATAGATATACACACACTGAAAGTAAATGTACATGTGAACCGGCTCTCGGTCTATACGGTTGACACAAAGTAATTTGAATGAGAAAATGAGATAGGTAGCGCTCGGCTCTGGGCCTATGAAAACAAAATATTATGAGAAAAATTCAGCAAACTGTTTTCCTTTGCGTTTTTTTTTCGGTTAGAGTTCTGTGGAGATAGGCACTCTCCTGTAGGACTAAACTCTCCCTTTCCTTGCATAAAATTATTACATTGAACGTTTTATAAAATTTCTACGAAAGGGTAGCTATTAATATTTTGCATAGAAAATCAGGAAGATATAAAAGTACATAAGTTGCCCATTCCGCCGCCATCTTGGATTTTGATTTTATTTTCAACCGCTCATATCTCTCGTTCTAATTATCCAAAACAATCAAACCGGGTTCGTTGCACTCGGTAGGACTTTCTCTCCGATGTACTGGAAAAAAGTTATCACTGTTTAAAGTTGAAAGTACTCCGTCAAAAGTTCAGCCAATCAACCGGGCATCGGGATCGTTTTTGTTTTAAAATACTGGAAATGTAGTCATAATAGTTTAAATAGTACTCTCATCATGAGGGAGCTGGAGCAAGTAAGCTGAGCTGGCACCCTTTGCTCCTAGTTCTGTGTTAAATAATTCACATCTTGTTGTTTCTATGAAAGATTCTATTCTAGATAAACTATTCTTTTCTAACCATTAATTTCTTTGGCTTCAACGTAGTCAGATTAAAATAGTAATAGACGCTCAAGTAAGCTCCAAAGAAATCCGTTCCGAGCGATGTTCGGTTTAAATTCGTCTGTCAGTTCTCGAGTTAATTCGCTTGAAGAAGAGAAATACGCAAAACGCCAGACATGTCAGTTTTCCAGAACACACGTGCTCCAAGCGAATTGTACTCAAGTTGTTCGAAACACGGAAAGAACGAGGTAGGAATAACTGGAGGCGTCGTCAGGTGGACGGAGCTTGCGCGTTGTGAAAAAGGGACAGCATGATCGCGAAGATAGAAGCGGCACCACAAAACAAAGATCGGCTGACAGATGGATGACATTTTCCTAAAGAGGACCATCAACACGGATTGTGTCTCTAGCTGAATGTAGCTTATTCTAGTAACTTTAGAATGGCCTAACCGATTTACCCAGTGATATTATATGTTAAAAAGGAGGTAGATAGGTTATACGAGCTCCCAAAGCGGCACATTAAATACAAGACCACAGTCCTGTTTGAAGTTAGTCGCGCACCAACTACGCACGCGTTCAGACGTGCGTCGTCCTTCCTAAGTAGTTATCAGTTATACCAACCGCCACATAACTTGAATTCCCTCCCTTAATTATTGGAATAAGACTATTCGAGTCGGCGCGTCACTTTATAGTTCTTTCTGTCAACGTTTCAAGTTCGTGCCGTGTGTGAGCACCGAATGTCGTATAGACAACGTATCTTTCTTAAAATATCATTGGATTTACCTATCTCACCGCCACGATCGAACCATCTGAAGATATATCTTACAAGAAATAATACAGGTTGGGATATAAAAAATCATACCTACCTACGTAATTTAATTCTCGCCTGATGCTATGCCAAGCATTTTAATTACTTTTTGTTATTGTCATGCGAGTATGTAGGTATACATACTCGCACAACAATAACAAAAAGTAACAACTAAATAAAAAAAAAATAACCAAAATAAACAGTGAGAAAATTGAGAAATATGAGTACAATGAGTTGAAGAGATGAGACAATTTTATAACGAATCAGTCGAATAAAACATTACCCTCCTTTATGCTTCGCGCAGTCGGGTAAAAAGGACGTTTATTGCACATGGGTAAATCGAACAGATGGTAAAACTTAATGCCTAAGGATCTTTCTGTCTGTCTACATTTTTACATTTGACACAGATTTGCAAAATTTTAAATACATTTTCTTCCTCTTGCCTTTATCGTGTTTCGATGCCGACAACAGAGAGACACGAGCTCCCCGCGTGTCCCGCGCGCCATGGGTCCGTAGCACCGCAAGCCGAGCAGACATAGGAATCTCGTTAGGGGCCACACTGAACAGAATCCTCCATTATCCACTTCCAATACAACATTTACGAATCTAGATTTTCGATACGAGATGATACGCGACGGTTCAGAGCGGTACGGGAAGCATGTCGTTAAGTATTCACCACTAGGATGGAACAGTTTGATTAGGTTGTTAATAATCTAAGCGCGCCGTATTTGCGGTCGATTATACTGTCTTCCTACATGATATATCTATGTTCCTATCTATAGGTATGTGTTCCTATGTATAGTATGAACTTCTATTCATCGATCAATGGTTGATCGATGCTCCTATCTAAATATCGACCATCTGGGTCGGGGTATCTACACAATGAAATTATGCTATAATTTCTTGAGGTAAGAATCTATAGATAATTAATTCTTATTTAGCCAATCAAATTAAATAAGTAGGTTCTTATTAGGTTTGACCCTACACACACGGTGTCTTATTCTCTTGATTTTCCAAGTTTCCGAGCGTACAAAAGCTTCATGAGAATTATATTAAAATTTGCAGCAACAATAACAACAAAAGTTTTTGCCCGAATGTTTGAAGTTCAAATGAGCAGGTATCCGTGCCAACAACCAGTGGCTGAAAACTATCATAGACTGGCATAAAAGTAGGCAAATACAGCTTTATGAAACTACCGCATTCGTGTTACATAGGCCTAGCGCATTGAAAGCGCTAACAACGTCGTAGATATTTGTTTTGGTGCTGTTCCAGAGCTTCCGAATAGTCGAAGTTGGTTGTGCAGTTATCTAGATCGGTCTATACTCTGTGCCTGATGATTACACCGCCTGCACTCTAAAACTAAACTGTGCAGCGACGCGCCCCCAGTGCCACCGTCACGAACTAGCGCGTCGGATAGTGATGCGACTTCGTTCGATAAACATCGATTAAAGTAATCGAATGTATCGAGTGAATGCAGCAGTGGCGCCACCTACATACGCAGTCGTACGCCTTCGTACATCATGCGACAAGGACGAGAAACGTGCCCCGAGTTTACAAGTTGTCAACCGCTCGTCGCAAGATTATGAAGTTACAGTATGGCTCGTGCATATCCTTGGTATATTTTTACAGAATGTCGTATACAATGGAATCGTCTGGCAGTAGCCGAACAGATCACAAATGAAGCTACTAGGCTTTTTATTCGTCTGTACAAATGTCATAAATGCCCTGCCATAAATGCCATGGTTTACTTCTAATAGTCAAATAAAAAAAAATTACTACTTAGTATGTAGTATTTTATTCGAACCCCACCTTACAGCAACTGAAGTTTAAGTAATCTGTGTTGAGGATTTTTTTTTTAAGTAATCCGGTATGGCTGGCTTAGCCAGAGGTGTCAAAGCACATGCTACGATCAGCCAATATCACCTCGGAGAAGGTAGGTACCATATCGGAGACATCCCTTTGGAATGCTGGCTATACTGGACTACAGGAAAACACAGCCGAGACTGTTATGCGACCATCTTACATTCAGTACGGTGGTACTGTACTACGATGGTACGGTAACGCTGACTTATTGTAGAAGTTCTAATCGACCTTATGCACAACAGCAAAATGTTTCCTCACCATGGATTGAATGAATTCTCACTTCTCAGAAGTAACATAGATTAGTGCAATGATCGACAAACATCGCCCCACCGCTAATACACAGTGGCGGCTCACAATAGCTCTCTTAATGAACTTGAGATTTGAACTTCTCCTCGGCACTGAATGTTAACTGTGCCGGTAGGTAGCGGATAGGTAGGCGGCGGCGAGAGGC
The DNA here is from genome assembly GCA_946902875.1 of Nematopogon swammerdamellus. Lineage (NCBI taxonomy): Eukaryota > Metazoa > Arthropoda > Insecta > Lepidoptera > Adelidae > Nematopogon > Nematopogon swammerdamellus. The sequence goes on from OX336351.1 coordinate 12,373,675, forward strand.
GGGACGGGGTGGCGCGGTATGGGTAAGGGGGGACAGAGATTGAATAAACTTAGAGGAAGCCCTTCAGAGAAAATTTATAGAATAACACCGAAATCAACTGGTACGAACATGCCTCACAAACGAGGTAAGGTTTTTACTGCTTGTCCATGAGCCGTTATATTATTTGATTTTTAATTGGATTTCAAATCTCGTTACCATTTTAATTGGATATTTTTTAAAATCTCGATACCCTTCTCATTGGGAAATTTTTCAAATTTGGCTACACATTCATTGGGTCACTTTTCCAATCTAGGTAATTTTTTAAAATTTCGGCACGCTTCATTCCGATACTTTTAAATTTCTGGGTATAATTTTTGTTGAATCACTTCGCAATCTAGGTATCCTTTTCATTGCGTCACTTTTAAAATCTCGGTACACTGCTTATGGAGTCATATTCCAACTCTATTTTTTTTTTAATTTTGGTAAACTTTTCATTCCAACACTTTTAAATTATCGGTATACTTTTTGTTGGATCACTTCCAAATAATTTTCATTGGTTGCCCGTTCACTTCCCTCTTGAAGGACCTGCTGAAATCTGGATACACTTTTGCATTGTCATTCTCGAGCGTTCTATAGTCTAGAATGTTCACTCTGTGGAGCCCAGGGGATCTCGGTGCTAGCGCGGGCTGGTAATGGGATTGCGCTAAATGCGGTTTTCTGCGCATTGTTTCCGCACAGCCCTGCTGACTCCTTCTAACTTGGGATAGATCCGGAGCTGCACAATAAACTAGGTGTTAATTCCTTCGACTTGGATGTTGGAAGTAGATTTTAAGCTCGGTTGGTTAACTTCACACGTTCGCAGTATTCGGTTTGTAACTTTACTTCCGCTACTAATAAATCAATTCATATACTAAATTTGTAACCAGTCGTGCCCTCTAGTGCTAACGATGATAGCATGATGTTATGTATATAATACAAAGTGTCCTAAAACTCAACGTCAAGCGGGAACCAGGGAGTAGGCCAGTTTATAAATACCCAGGGGAAAAATAAGAAAACAAATCGGTTTCATTTGTTTTTTATGATATGAGCATTTTTTTGAAAAAAGTTTAAAATTGACATTGTATTACGACCAACGACATTCACAAATATAATTGTAATTTTTTTTTATTTGTTGCCTAAATAACTCTGCTATCCCGGTGTTATGGGCTGACATCACGAATGTTGTAGGTGATGTAGCCAAACGTTTTCGAATGTACACAGCAATACAGATGGACTTAAATACAGACGTTGCACTTTATAATAATAGAGAAGAGAAGAAGAAGAAGAGAAGAAGAAACACGGACTAATTTCATCACAGCATGGAACCTCCACAACGACATGTACATCAGTTCAGTCGTTTTCGGGCTTACCCGTTACAAACAGGCATACAATGTAGTTTTAAGATACTTAGTAGAGAAGATAAGTTTAGTAGTGTTGAGTAATGCAGTTGCGGGAACACAATAGGAGGTAGGAACTGTGACAGCATTGCTGTGCATTGTGGCAAGTTAGTGCTTGCCGTTGTTTGTTTATGTTTTCAGAACTTTTTAATTCAACGCGACCTCCAGTCGTCTTTGTTCTCGTCCAGTACGGTAGCACAGATACGGTAGTTAGATAGAAAGATAGAAAATGCTTTATTGCTCCAATAATAACAGTAATAGTACATTACTATTATTATTGTTACACAAAATTTACATAAGGTGAAAAGGCGGACTTATCCCTTACAGAGATTTCTTACAGTCAACCTTTGGGTGTTTGAGACTCGATTAATATAGTGGAATGTAAGTAGGTAGTAGCGAAGAGTTGAGCGTGAGAATTGAAGATAAAATATTAATAAGAATAATATATGTAAGTAATAATAATAATTATTAATAGTACATGCTAGTTAAATAAATACTTGCGTTAATACATATATTTTACTAAATATATAGAATATACCATACAAATAAATAAACGTACATACCTACTTGTCAATTCAGTTGGGTAGATACTAGAGGCAATATTATATAGGGCTGTCAGATTGTATGTATTACTGAGTTGGGACTGCCTTCGGACAGTAAAAATTCGCCCTGTGGTCTGACCTCCCGTCAAATCCCGTATTTATGACCAGTGTGTCCTCCCGGTTATGACGTACGGGTGTGAAATGTGGACTCTGACGGTCGCTGTTGTCCAAACATTCAAAGTTGCCCAGCGAGCTACGTGATATGGTGCGTAACGAGGCAATTCGCCGATGCACCAAAGTAGCCGATATTGGACACCGGGTGGTTAAGCTCAAGCGGCAGTGGGCTGGGCGCGTCAGCCGAAGAGACGGCGACCCTTGGAGTAACTGTGTCCTACACTGGCGGCTGTGTACAGGAAAACGGAGCGTGGGAAGACCACCCGCCAGGTGGGACGACGACATCAAGTACGTCGGCGGAAAGCAGTGGTTCCGTACCGCTGAAGTTCGGGATGACTGGTGTATGTCCAGCAGTGGACGCATACACGCTGACTGACTGACTTACTGACATGTATTATCGTGTTTGTATGATAGAGTAAAAACAATTTGAAAAAAAAAAACACATTTCACATCAAAATTTTTTACTTTTTGGTATTTTGAGTATTTGTTAGGATATGGGCAATAATAAATAACACTATTCTGTGAACATTTCAACCGGCTACCTATTGCGGTTCAAAAGATACTCCCATTTAAATGTAGGACAGCCGGACAGACGGACAGACGGACAGACAGACGGCGTAGGCTTAGTAATAGCGGCTTCCGTATGGGTACGGCAGCCGAAAAAAATACTTTCCATATACGAGTAGAATCGACTCGTCCAAGATACTATGTACATACATACTCGTACATAATATAGGTGTTCTTCCGTGTACCAGAACGGCTCTCGTCTTGCTGTAATTCCAACAACTAAGTGTAACAAGTTCGTTTCTCGCTACGTTTTTATAAAGATTGCCTCTCGCTTCGCTCGCAGAGTTCTTCACTGAGCAGTTACTGAGGGGAAGTTTGGGGTGCGAGTTGGGAGGGGGCGAATGTAGAGAGAAATTCTGTAATCGGAGCACACAAATGGGATGTAGTAATGAATAGCATATTCGATTTGTGAAGCTCATAAGATTGGATTTTTTTTTCGGTTTGATTTGAAAACGTTTCACGAATTAAACATTTTATTATCGGAGCGTACCTACATTCATACAACTTTATTTTGTATATTTAATGAAAGGAAAAGTTTTTATTAATAAACCTTACCGAAATGTCACTTACATTATGTATATTTTATGCGTACAAACGAAATTTACAATTTCTGATGTCTGACGAAACATTTTCCTACAAACTTTATCAGGATATAAGTGAACCACAGTTTTGAAAAAGATTTAAAAATATAGTGTATAGATATGATAAAAATGAAAATATTATACTTTATTGCACCATAAAAAAGTTACAAAAGGCGGACTGCTTCAGTTAAACGATTCGAAAAAGGGTTTGTTGTCGTAGTTAGTGCATGATACCTACTTTATTTTCCTATCGAATCTTCATCCAAACTGAGCACGTGCTTGTATACTTTGGAAAAATCTTCTTCGTTATTTGATACGTACTGGTAGACTTTACGTATAGGCACGCGTCTCAAAGTATTTTCCACAATAGCAGCCTCATGAGAGCGCAAGGCGATAAAATGCCTCCTAGCTCGTTTAAAGAAACCAATAACGAGAGTGTTCTCAAGCCGAAGATTCCTCTCTACATCTATCCTTGGCGTATAGCAGAGGTTTCCAATCATGTTGAGGCCATTCCTTAAATTTTGGTCGCAGTTTGGTCAGGCGACTATCTACAACGTGTCCCAAAACTCAACGTCAAGCGGGAACCAGGGAGTAGGCCAGTTTATGACTACCCAGGGAAAAATAAGAAAAAACAAATCGGAGTCATTTATTTTTTATGATATGAGCATTTTTTTAAAATTTCTCGTACAACATTTTTAGGTACTTCGACTACAAATTTGCAAATATAATTGTTAATTTTTTTTTATTGGTAGCCTAAATAACTCTGCTATTGATCAGTATAAAACCAGAATAAAACCAAATAAAACCAGAATACCTGCAGTTTTACCAAAAAAATATTCATTTAAATTTTTTCTAAAAAAATCAATTAAGTAGGTACTCTGTTTTTTTTTTCTCATTTTTTCCTGGCTATTCATAAACTGGCCTACTCCCTGGTTCCCGCTTGACGTTGAGTTTTGGGACACCCTGTATATACTAAAGATCGTATGTAAAGGTGGAACTTTAAAACCATTGAATTTGAAACTAAACTCAGGTTCAAAATACACATCCTACGGGCCAAGCCTTTGCACCAACTGTGAACTTGACTAAAAAGCTCGAACTTTTTTATATCCGACCTTCAGGTAGAGCGGTGGTTGTACAAAGCCTAGCGGATCTTAACATGCCCACCTACTAAGGTAAAGTAACGAGGAGAAGGAAGGACCTACATTTGTTTATGTGGAAACCGAATTGTAGAACTGGTGATCAGGACGCAATGTACTTATCAACTTCTAAAGGGGTAATTGCCCCCTGGTTGGTAAGCACTGGTGTACAGGGTATGTGTACGTAATCAAAGCCTTCAACAATGTATCGAAGCGAGAAGGGCGCGCGAGATAACCAATAAATACTTTGTTAGTGCGCCACCCACAAGGAAATGTTTTTTTGTTTCGAAGCATTCGTCGAAGGATTTTCGATTGTTTTCTATAGATGTTCCAGTTGTTTATTTAGTCGTAGAATACACAATGTTGGCAATACTACTATCACACAATACTTTAAGATATAGATTTGTCATTATGATGGAATTCTGCAGTCTTCTTTTATATAAGGACGAACTGGGCAAATAACTTTTTTTTGCAAAACGGAATATATTCCAGTCAACCTAATGAGATACCTCTATGAAAATTTAGCATGTTTCTTCAATGGTGATTGAAATAAAAGTGTGTTTTATATTATACATGGCCATGTTTACATGGCAACAACATACAGTGATATGAAAATTACGCGGATTTTCAATTTATTTGTTTGTGTTGTATGCTTAGAATGTGTTTACCTAATGTACATGTAATCTGGTATGGATGGCTCAGATAGAGTGGCCAATTCACATGCACGGAGCAGCCAATCTCACCTCCGAGAAGGTAGGTGCCATACCGAAGACTTCCCTGGATTGCTGGATATACTGAACTAGAGGAGAACACAACCGAGGTTGCTATGCGACCATCTTGCATCCAGTACGGTGTTATCAACCCAGTCGGCTACAATTTGAGCCTACCACCTAGTAAGGGGTAAAGGAAGGGACCTACAGTTTTACACCACTTCCGAACGGTGAAACAGTAGGTGTAGGCATGCACATAATTTTTTTTTAAACATTAAATTTGACCAGGGCTTCTCGCAAGAAATATTTATGTCGTCGCACGTTCAGTCAGTTAAATTCGAATAAGAAGTTGACGGCCTCAAGGTGCCATTACTGTGAACACAATTTCAGCCGCACAAAAAGGAAAATCTCGTGAAAAAATGTAGGAAATGAGTGTGTTTCTCGCGTCGTGTTACTCGGGCGCCGCCGCCCCGTCCAACTAAGTGGCGGCCGCCGGGATGTCACTCTCGGCGCAGGAATTCCGGCTGAAGCGAACACAGAAATGTCATCGCGCTAGGCTGATGCACTGTGGGCTGAGCGCGAAAATATTAAGTTAAATTTTCAACTGTTAAAAGTTTCTTACAGTACCTAAAACTCTAAATTTCATACGAATACAATATTTATTTATTTAAAAAAAATTATTGGTATGGAAGAAATTTTTATATTATTGTATCTGATTGATATCCTTGTATATGCAGTTTTAAGAGTCAATCAGATACAATAATATACAAATCTCTTCCATACCAATAAATAATTTTGAAAATATTTTTTGGGATTTTTAATAAGGTATTCATACATTACAGCATGTTACAAGTGTCAAAGGTTACTAACTATATCACACCAAAGAAATATTTTTCAAATCTTGAAATTCCCGAGAATTTTTCAGAATTCCCGAAAGAGGTGGTTTAACCACTCCATGTTGTCTTCTCGCCAAAATTACGTATTTATACTCTACCTATTCCGATCCCTAAACATTACACAATGCTACAATTACATTAAAATATTCCTGGATAATAATTATATAGGTATGTAGGTTTATCCCAATGACGGTGCGAATTTTCGGTGAATGACTAGGCTGGTCTAGAATTATTATGAGTAGTTCGATCTTTACTTTACCCATACAACTCGAAAGGGAGTCTGCCCAGTCCCTTTTCTTTATCTAAACAACCAAATAATTATTCAAATTATTTACGATATTGAACATTTGAAGATATAGTACGATCAGTAACCTTTACTGATCTGAGGAGATATTGAATATTTTCCTCATCACCCAAAGGTTGACACCTATTTTCTCGTTTCTTGTCGTGTACTGTTCTTCTTTCAATTGTGTTTCTATTCTGTTTCTATTCATATGAGCTGAGCGAGCAGTGGGGCCGAAAGCGAACACTGTCAGAGGAAATTAGTTGATTTCCGATCGAAATCAGATTTGATATTACATTGAGTTTACAGCGAGCGGAGCCGCGGGCACCGCTTGTAATGTAACTTCGAATAAAAAAAAACGACAAAACTAACGAGGTAACTCACTGAAAAAATATAAACACATTTCTGCAACTTTTTAAATTCTATTTTATGTTTTGCATTTAGGTAGGTACGAGTACTAGTCTACTATTTTTAAATTGGGATCATTTTCCTGAATTTGTGTTTTGTGAAATTGTGTTTTCCGTCCAGTTCAGTGTAGCCGGCACGACCGAAGGGAAGCACTGACGTGGCACCATGTTCACCCGGTGTTATGGGCTGACATCATGGATGTTGTAGGTGATGTAGCAAACCGTGTCAGTTTCCATAAAAAAAAAAATAAACAAAACGCTAGGTGAGTAGTTTGACCTCTTCGTGAACATTCTCATTAGTCAGCTCGCTTGACGAAATGTTGTTACACTAACTAGATAACCACACCACAATACAGCGCCGGCTTTAGACAAGACAACAACGGCGACATCATTACTCTATCTTCCGATAAGAAAATGTCTATTTTCCCCTACCTTTGAAACTAGACACCCTTTAATCTTTACTATATCGGATGGCTGGAGGTTTGATTGAAGTTGGGAACAAAAGAGGGACTGAGGATTTGGTTTCTCTATTATTGCATGATTTCTTTGAAATAAGTTCGCACAGTCTATTTGAAATAGGTTCGCGTAAATATATATCTGAAGAAGCTTGTTACAAAAATTATAAATGTTAAAAAGTATAAATTATGTCATAGCTCAGTGGTGCAGACAGTCGACTGTCGCTATTGATGGTTAAGCAACGCTGGGCCGGTCAGTACTTGGATGGGTGACCGCTCGACCGTTGGAGGCTGACCGTGGTTCGGATTCCACGTAAAACTGTAGGTTCCTTCCCTTCTTACCTTACTAGGTGGTCGGGTTCAACCCGCCCGGTTGATACCACCGCACTGAATGAAACGTCGTCGGTCGAAACGGCTATGTAAACAGTTTGTGTTTTCCGTCCAGTTCAGTGTAGCCAGCACGACCGAAGGGAAGCACTGACATGGCACCTAGTTCACCCGGTGTTATGGGGCTGACATCACGAATGTTGTAGGTGATGTAGCAAACCGTGTCAGGTTGCATAAAAAAAAATAATAAAAAAAAAACTATAGAAACCTTTTAGGTAATTTGATCCGTCGATTTGACGAATTGAGTTTAAATTTCGAATTGAAAACAGTTATTATAAGACTAGTGAATAGAACTCCCTGTGGGTGAAAACGGACTTTATACTTGCAATATTTTATTCTAGCAATTCAGTGTAATCGGCGCAGCGCGTCCATAGAGAAGCGTTGATATGGTACATCGTTTCAACAGGAACATTGTATAAATGGGTTGATAATATGAGTGTAACAAGTGTAGTGATATAATACCTATTATCGATTTGGTATACAAATTACTAGTTGATATCTCTTCACCGGTTAACCTCTGCCACTAAATCCGTGATGTTAGGAGTTAATTACTCCTGCATTAAATAAAATGTTTAGCTTGTCGTAAAGATTAGACCGCCGGAATCGGGACAAAACTAGTACTTAGGAGGACGACTCAGATGACGTAAGAACACTAGGCTACGTAAGTAGCACTTATCGCTGAAGGCTTCTGTAATCCCCTGGCCTGGGGTCAACGGGATAAATAATTGACAAGACGAGCCTATTGAAACTAAGGCAATATGACCCGAGTGGAGTTAATAATTTTGATTATTTAGTCCGAAAACATTGCTTTGGGGGATCGGGATCATTCCAGTGCGGATTTCGGGGAACCCAGATCCCGACTTGAACACTATGTTCAGTTTGTATAATATTCACAATATATTAGGTTGTGAATCCCTATTGCCAAATACTTATTTATTTATATTGAAGGTACATTGTAATTACAAGCAATTAAATTTAAATTATTAAATAAACTAAAACTACCTATTAAATATAATTTACCTACAAATATAAGTAGTTAAAAAACTTAAAAATTAACTAGTCGATTTTGAAGTTACAAAAATAATGAGCGGTTACAAGAGTTTTTGCAGCGCAACACCGATTCGAAGTTCGATTTCGCAGCTACCATTCAAGTCCGCCTTTCGTCACTTATTTTGCAAGAAAGAAAGAAAGAAATAAAGAAAGAAAGAAAGACAGAAAGAAAGAAAAATGATTTATTCGTGACACATTCACAAAACAAAAACTGCTTAACCTTTTTTTTTTTATGGAAACTGACACGGTTGGCTACATCACCTACAACATCCGTGTTGTCAGCCCATAACACCGGATGAACTTGGTGCCACGTCAGTGCTTCCCTTCGGTCGTGCCGGCTACACTGAACTGGACGGAAAACACGAACTATTTGCATAGCCGTTTCGACCGACCTTTCATTCAGTTAACCTATAAACATATGTACAATAGGCGACGAAAGGGAGCCCACTCTTCAGAAATTTTGTATATTGAAAGCATATTTTCATGTCATTTTTATATTACTCCACTTACTCACGACACACGATTGTCGGAATAAATCGTTATGGTATGTATGTATGTCTGTGAGAGAAAAAGCATGTATATAGATAGAGCGTACTATAATATATCCGTGATTGTCGCTAACTCTACAAGAAATAAGCCACCACTCGACCGACAAAGGTAATCGTTCGAGTTCATAAAGAAGTTGGGCCGTAAAGTTAGAACCAACTGCGGCTGGCGTCTAGAGCCGCAAGCCACTAGCCACATTATAAGCCGATAAAGATTCATGGTTTCTTCCGTGCTTTAGTTTATGTAGAACCTTAATGAAAGTTTTCTCTTTCGTGGTATGGTTTCAGGTACGCTGAGAGTAAGGATTTCTAGGTGTTCAAATATATCTTGCCAAATTTTGTACATCACAATGCAAACACTCTGTTTAAGTAGGCCACTGTTAAAATTAAGAACGTAAAACTAAGAACAGACATACCGACGAAGCATTTCGAAAGCCATGCGAAACCCTTTTGAAGGCATTGTGTTTCAAATAGTTATTTCTGCCCTAATAAATATACCTAAGTCATAAAGGAGGAGCGGTTAACCATTCAATTAAGGTAAGTGCTTTGAAGACATTCCGATAGTAATTTATTTATTGCCAACACTAGGGCCGGTTTGCAGAAATAATGTGGGTTAACGCTTGGCGTGTAAAGCGCTGGTTATCTCTTGGCCTAGGATTAGTTTGGACACTCGGCACATGACTTATTTGATATTTGTCTAGTTCAAGGCATATTTTGTTCTTACTGTTATTTTAACCAATTCAATTTGTATTGTATTATTTTAATCAAATAATTTATTTTCTCTTCTTAAAAATCACAGAAATGTAGCTTTTAGAAGACTTTTATTTTCACACTATATTTTTTGACTTAAACTTTGAGTTAAACTCTTAACCAAGGTTAACTACGATAAGCAGGTTTAAGAAAGTCATCTGCAAACGGGCCTAAACGAATGTACGTTCCAGTTCACAAGTTAAAGTGCCCTTAATTATTTCTAAGCGAAGTGTATTGTTATTACTTAATTGGAAAGTGTTGCGGCTTCAGAGCACGTGGTAACCGCTGAGGTAGGTCGGTAGTTACTGAGTTTGGTAGAAACACTATTGTGGTGACACAAATACTTGAAGCGCTGCCTGTACAATTATTGTCGTAAACGCCTTGATGATTTGGGGGCGGGCGGAGGCACGTGACTTAAAAGGTGTTGGGGGTGCGAAATCAAGGTTGAGCTGTTTTGTTGTTGTTCTTGTTGCCTTGAGTAGGTTTGTTATATTTAGTAAACTTAAATAGTTAGATAAATATATTTCACTTAAATGTGTAAATAGTCAGACGGAGAATACCAACAATATTATTGATCTAAAATGTATTAATGCCGAAGAAGTACCTACTAAGTGAGACCTGGTACTTGAAAATAATAGGCTCACTGAATCTCTCCCCGTGCATGTCGTAAAAGGCAACTAAGGGATAAGGACAAGTCAGTCAGTTAGTCAGAGTGTAAGCGTCCACTGCTGGACATATGCCTCTCTAATTTTCCTCCAGTCCTCCCGACCTTCAGTGGTACGGAACCACTGCTTTCCGCCGACGTACTTGATATTGTCGTTGTCCTACCTGGCGGCGGGTGGACTTTCCATACTTCGTTTTCTTGTTCACGGCCGTTTGTGTAGTCTCTTCGGCTAACATGTCCAGCCCACTGCCACTTGATCTTAGTAACCAGGTGTCGAATATCTACTGCTTTGGTATTTGTTGCTATATCCGCCATAATAACACATCTTCTGTGAAAATTTCAACCGGCTAGCTATTACGGTTGCAAAGATACAGCAGTAGGACAGACAGACAGACAGCCGACGTAAGCTTAGTAAAAGGTCTTCGTACGGGGCACGGAAATCTAAAAAATTAGGGAAATTTTTCCCTGAGTAGTGGGGCACGACACGACTCGATTTCTTGCTCTGTGGGTTTATAACTACCACGACAGAAATGGGCTTGGAAATACGTGAATTCTATTAGTGTGTGTGTATGTGACTGTTCTTCTATTCATTAGGTAGTAAAGCATAACATTCTTAAGCTCGGTTGTATACATTGCATTATGAAAACTCAAAGGAATGAATGTACAGTGCGCAGCATTTTTGCTCTACAACTTTTTAGTCCATTTTATCTTGATAGTTTTCTTGAAAGCTATGCAACCTTCTATAAGATTTTAGAATTGTGTGGAAGGATTATTATGGGAATAGTGTAGGAAGGTTTTGCGGATGATTGCAGGAAGAGCGAGAATGCAGGACGCAGGATCGGGAGCAATGCGAATAAAAGCACGACAGCGACCATGCTAATACAGAATAATATGAAATTCCCGGCATCTCCGCATGCGGCGAGCACGACCGGAGAGAATTCTTCACATCATATATGTAGGTATCAGAGTTTGTTTGTGGAGAAAACGTTCCGTGAGGAACATTTTCATAATGATCAGTAATCCTGCATAGAAAATATTATAGACTAGTTAATTGGAAGCATTCAGAAATCGTTGCTTATACATGGCTAGCTGTTCCTCCATCATCATCACACTCGCGATATCACTCGTTGAAATCGTTCTCTCTTGTTATCACAAAATTAAAATTATCCTCCAACACAATGGATCGCAACGCGCGCGCTTCACTCCCGGCCACCTTCCCTTACTAGCCGCCCCGTCCTCATGCCGCTCCTAGACTCTCTCTCCGTCCCCTCTCCCTGTATCGACGGCCCCTATCTTTCGTCTTTCCGTCTAACCGTAACTGCCATAAACATAAAGATCAATATCAACAGCCTCCTGCGCTACGCGCCTCTCACATACAGAACATAAATGCTACGTACTCGTGTTGGATAGAGTTAAAGATTTTAGATATTACGGTTCCAAAGATACAGCCATCGGACGGACGGACGGACGGACGGACAGACATTGTAGGATTTGTAGGATTAGTAATAAGCTTCGAGTTACGGAACGGTACGGAAACCTAAAATCTTACCCCCTAAAAACATTGTGTTTAACTCTATGGCAAACAACTGGAAAGCGCCCGCTTTCAAATATTATTTCCTGTTGGTGGTGCAACAAGACTCGACCTATTTGATGTCTATTGTTCGATTGCGGACAATACTCGTGCCCTGGAAGTAAATACATAGACCGGGCACCAACTTTTCGAAGAGGGTACATTGTACAAAAACGAAATCTGATGGCATGGCGCCTCTTTGAGCCTGGTTTCGCGAGGAGACGTGTTTTGGGCTCTGTTGACTGCACCATTGGTACTTCGGCACAGCCACCTATGTTGGCTTACTTTAAAAAAAAATTATTCCCACCACTGTCACACTTGTCTCACGTACCTTCTGTCAGCAGACGACGACATCAGGTACGTCGGCGGAAAGCAGTGGTTCCGTGCAGCTGAAGGCCTCCCGGCCTTCAAAAAATTATACAGGTAGGAGTATATTCAGCAGTGGACGCATACACGCTGACTGAGTGACAGACTTCTGTCAGCTGCAGATTGAGTGCACGCCGACCAGACAACAAGGTAAAATGTATGCAATGCCATTTCTGGATATTACCATCCTTGACTCGTATGTTGCTTTTGCTATTCTTGTACATATTCTACGGAGCAGTTATGTGTAGAAAGAATGTATAAGATACCTACTTATAGGAGTTTCCTATCGGAAAATGTTTTTAAAGTTAGTTTCCTTAGCTCTCTGAAATATCAGTGTTGAGGGGAATTAAGTATCTGTTTTACTAATGGAAACATTAATTCAGAAGAGGAGATATTCTAGCTTTCTTCGGTCTCGACTTTAGATTGAAAATCTTACAAGAGTTATCCTCAATATGATTGCTTAAGTAAATTCTTTTACATATGGTAGTTGTGAGGTGAAATGGCAGGAATTAATTAATTTGTGTCATTTTAGGGCACTGATAGGACCTAATACGGCCTGGCTAGTGAGACATTATGCTCTTTTCTATTTCTAACATGCAAAATTATTAGTTTGTTACCTCGCCGATTCGCTATGAAATTTGACTAATTTATTCTTTATATGCTTTCAGATTGTTTATTCTCTTTGCGTCAGATTTGATTTATAATCAAATCTAGTCGTTCAAACTCCACATTGCCCACCAAGCACGACGGGGACGTTCAGCTTGAATGTTTGGTGCCTAAAACTACCATGCGCATATCATTAAACCTATGTTAATCTATTACTTAGAGCTAATCTAGTATGCTTAATCTAATTGTAGGCGATCGACTCAAAGGAATTCAGTTTCCAACTTTCCTCGTGGAAAATCAACCTAGAACGACCTCCAGGAAATGACAATGCTACCAAGTGAGAACAGGGTGCACAGCACTCCCCTTTACGTAAAAGTCGCAGTTAATTCCCCCCAAGTAGGTTTAAAACATCTTCCGAATCGACAGACCTTCTATTTTAGCTTATTATACTTAAACCTAAACCATGCATTTAATGTAAATGGGTTCTCCTTGGCGTGATACACTTTCCAGGTGAGTTACAGATAACAAAGAATACAGTGCTATCTTTCACTACGACCTGTCGTGTTTACGCTGGTTGTGAGAAATTCCTGAGCTCGTTCCGATGGTGGAAATTCTTTACAGCTGCATGGTAATGATGATGATGTATCCTTTACCGCTGCGTAGCAATGTTGGTGATATATGTTGCACGTCACGGCGATTCCTTGAAGTCTGTGAGACACTCAGCCAGATGATTTGCAGTGGTTCCTGTAATCATACGTCTAGGCCGCCGATGGCTTTGAGCTAATTTCGCGCGCCGTTTTTGAGCAAAGTTTACGCTGTCCCTCGCTATTAAGTTTGGTAACGCGCCGAGAACAACAGTACGCAACCGAGTAATTGTCTTACGTTCGCGGATTAATAAATTGGCCGCCGAAATAAATTGACGCTTCGGTGGAAAACCGCACGCAATCGCGATCCTCGGAAGTGATGAGTCTCGATGGAATATTTTTAATTGAAGCATGCAACTTAGCTCAGGCTTCTAAGCCAATCCAGTCTACCCCGGCACCCGCCCAGCTTTCTCAGCAACCGGCGCCTCTCTATCCACGTTCTCCCCGCACACAACGTCACTTCACTAATAGAGTTCAAAGTCCACGAATTATACCTATTTTCGCACTATCTCACTTGTCACTTAACACGGAAACCCGACACTCCGCGCGCTCCCTTCAATTTTCCCAGAGGAGAAACCGTGTCCTCAACTCCAAACCAGTTATGAAGGAATCGATTGTCTTTCCCGAAACGCGAAACCGGCCCGAGTAGAGTCCGTTCCAAATTACCGCGCGATGACTCCTTCTCGATTAATCTTCGTAGTCGAATACCGAGAGGCGACCGTTTCGGACTCCTGAATCTCTCGAACCGCCAAAGACATCCGATCAATTCTACCGCACGATCCTGACTGACCTCCTGTCCTCCCCGCCTCTCCATCATCAGCTTGATGATAACACCTCCTCTTCCCTTCTTGCAAATATGGCCGCAACAGGTCACCACCTGATTCGTAGGACGTATCTAAGCCCCTCCCTCAGTTATCCGCCATTTTTCGTGTTCATAATTTTTTCTATCAAGTCCTAAACAGCCATTTTGAAATTCGAAGGTTTTTTTTTGTACTCTTGTCCTTGAGATTGTGAGATTTTAAGAAATAACACTCAAAATTAGCCCACTTCTGAAAAGGGTCCATAATTTTTGTTATAGACGACATTTATTGCCAAGAGTATCAGGTTACAGAATCCTGACGCCAAGGGAATTATTTGCACGTGTGTGAACCGTGTGAATTTAAAATTCGAAAATATTTTAGATAAGAGGAAACAAATATTATAATTTTATATGAGAAGTGCGCGTATGGTGCAAATACACTTTGTACCAGGCGAACACATCTCAGAGCACCGCCAGATTTTAGATGGCGAAATACATTCGAATGTATTTTGAGGGAAAAAATCTTAATAACATAATAAGCACAATGATTATACTACTTTAACACCCCTATCTGCAGAAAGACGAAGGAAACCATCACTCGCCATCGACGATCGCAAATCCTCGATTTTGCTGCCCCGCGATTGCTTCGAAAGCTTCTCAGAGCAAGAAAATATCTGCTGACTGAATAACCTCCCCATGTGTTCGCACCGCTCGTCACCTAGAAATTAAATAACCTGGAAAAAAAATGTGATGTACGTATTTGACGAAAACAAATATTGAATAACACCAAGCATAAATTGGGAAGAGAGAGAAAAAGGTATATATAAACATCACCACAACCTTTTCTGGGTATAATGAATTTATTTATCTATTTACAGGATCTACTTACAAGGAGTTAGGTACTACCGTGTATAATCCACTTAATTCTAGAACGTAAAAGTTTTGCTTCAGTTTCGCCTAGGCCGCTCAGCAGAATGTAGAATAGAATGGAATAGAAAATCTTTATTGCACACAATGGAAAGAAGAGCAGCACACGAGTAGAACAAACCATAACCAGAACTTCTGTATAGAAGTGCGCAAAGGCGGACTTATCACTGCAAGTGATTTCTTCTAGTCAACCTTTGTATGTACTTGTACAACCAATGTACTGATTTAAACTGCAGACAGATGCTTCCCCAAACCTTTACTTACTCAACTTGTATTCGCGGCCAAGTATAACATTGCTTTGCCAACCAGAAAGAGATGGTCGCATGGTACATTGAGTTTTCCATTAGCCCAGTATAGTCAAAATACAGAGACAAGTCTCCGTCATGGCACCGCCAGAGTAAAAGACAGTACAGTATTCAGACACCCACAGCATATCGCATAAACTAAACTCAATTATACCAAAAAAACCGTTGCCGACATGACTATTCCAACTACTGTAATCGAATTCTAATTGGAATTAAGGTTCCGTGCTATCTTACGTTGCGACGAAGTCGAATATTTTTAATCTTGAGTGTACTAGAGACCTTGGATCACATATGTTCCTCTGTCAGCCTCCAGATACTACCTTCGGTCCAGACTCCAGTGTCTGTCTCCTGTGCCTACACACATAAAACCGATAGCGAAATTACATCATCCGCCTAACCGTGCCCTAATTATCCAATATTACGAATGCAAGGTTCCAGCGAGAAGAGTGAGAAGAGCGGAAGACCGCGTGTGGTGGCGTGCCTTGGGAGAGGCCTATGTCCAGCAGTGGATCGATACAGGCTGATGATGAAGGTTCCAGCACCACCAGATACTAAGAGATAGGGATTCGAACCCATCACTAATGGATTTTGTGTTCATGTTTGCCTATACACTATAGATAAATATAGCATTCTGAAAATGACGATTTAATAATTGCGCGAATTATCTAATTACATTCAGGTTTAAAGACACCAGCTTGTACATCGCCTAAGCTCGTAGAGAATGGAGCCTTTGGCTATGAAACAATTTCAATGTGCAGGTCCATTTTCCCTTTAGATTGATCACGAATAATTACAATACAATACAAATAGTATAGAACAATTTGCGACAGGTTCGATGCAGACTTACTGCCATATGAATGGTCAATAACCAATAAACATACAGACAACCATTTGATACAACACATAGGATTTAACCTATAAAACAGCGCTAATTTATTGTGATCGCCACTTAACGGCAGAAGCAAATGAAACTTACTAGAACACCGATCAGCTGATAATAAAGTGAACTTAACGGACCAACCGAGTAGTGTACCTACCTAGATAAGAATAAAGATCTCATTTAACCTTGGAACAACGACGACAGTATATGGCAGAAAAAATCCAACCCCTAGCCCATCTGTTACTATGACTCAAGCTTACAATGACGCGATGCAACTAAAGCTACCCTTACATTGTTTCTATGGCGCAACCAAGATACTTCTAACGGAATTCATCCAGCCCGTATTTATTTTGTCGATGTTTTAGTTCAATATTATTATCAGCAAATTATTATTTTGTTTAGAGATAACGTTTGAACTGCAGAGATGCCATTGCTATGCTAGTTGAATATTTTGTTTTTTTTTGTGTTTTTTTTTTTGTAGATGATTAAGGTTAAATGTGTCACGATTTATTTATGCCTACGCTGTAAGTTTTGAATATATAAGATTACGTTTGGAGATTTAGAAATTTATCTTTGGTTTAAGGCGATTTTAGGCCGAATTTAGTCTTGCGCGTAATAGTTTATATGAACCTTTTAAAGAGAGATATGGCGATAGTAAACTTTAATACGTAGCGATACTGAGACAGAAGGTGAAGATAATCAGACAATAGCGATCAGCTGATTCTTCGCGTCGGCTAGACCCAGTGATGGCACAAAAAATTATCGGCCGGACAACATGCGTGTTCTTTTGTTTCTGCGAACAAAAGCTCGTGCGCTCGACTAACACGTTTGTTTGTAAACAAATCCACAGTTGACTCGTTATCAAAAATATTACCTATTCTGTTCGGAGAGGCCGAGACGTACTGTTATTTTTCTTTTCCGCTTTAGACAATTTTAGACCGAATCCCTTCTTACGCGTGTTATACTGTTTTACGACATTTTAAAGAGCGATAATAAAAGTGTAATTGACAAAAACAGCTGAAACAGAAAGTTGAGATTAACAATAATTTTATGACCGTGCGCAACCGATGGTAGCTTGCACCGCCGGCCTCGACTCACAGAAAAAAAGGGTATCTGCCAGCATGCGACGACTCTATTGTTTGGAGAACAAAACGTTTGCACTCGTCTATAGTATTGGTAAACGAACTACAGCTGTTTTGGACTCTTATCAAATCTGACACAATATTTTGAACAATCTGAAGCATTTGAATTTATAAAACCAATTCGATTTAAGTTTGACCCATACGTTATGTGATATGTAGTAACCTCGGTTCTTTAAATGAGTCTAGGTGTGCTTTATTAATTAATTTGTAAGACACGCCTATTTTTTACTCATCTCGGCTCACGGCATCATTTGTGACATTATGCTCTTTTCTATTTCTAACATGCAAAATTATTAGTTTGTTACCTCGCCGATTCGCTATGAAATTTGACTAATTTATTCTTTATATGCTTTCAGATTGTTTATTCTCTTTGCGTCAGATTTGATTTATAATCAAATCTAGTCGTTCAAACTCCACATTGCCCACCAAGCACGACGGGGACGTTCAGCTTGAATGTTTGGTGCCTAAAACTACCATGCGCATATCATTAAACCTATGTTAATCTATTACTTAGAGCTAATCTAGTATGCTTAATCTAATTGTAGGCGATCGACTCAAAGGAATTCAGTTTCCAACTTTCCTCGTGGAAAATCAACCTAGAACGACCTCCAGGAAATGACAATGCTACCAAGTGAGAACAGGGTGCACAGCACTCCCCTTTACGTAAAAGTCGCAGTTAATTCCCCCCAAGTAGGTTTAAAACATCTTCCGAATCGACAGACCTTCTATTTTAGCTTATTATACTTAAACCTAAACCATGCATTTAATGTAAATGGGTTCTCCTTGGCGTGATACACTTTCCAGGTGAGTTACAGATAACAAAGAATACAGTGCTATCTTTCACTACGACCTGTCGTGTTTACGCTGGTTGTGAGAAATTCCTGAGCTCGTTCCGATGGTGGAAATTCTTTACAGCTGCATGGTAATGATGATGATGTATCCTTTACCGCTGCGTAGCAATGTTGGTGATATATGTTGCACGTCACGGCGATTCCTTGAAGTCTGTGAGACACTCAGCCAGATGATTTGCAGTGGTTCCTGTAATCATACGTCTAGGCCGCCGATGGCTTTGAGCTAATTTCGCGCGCCGTTTTTGAGCAAAGTTTACGCTGTCCCTCGCTATTAAGTTTGGTAACGCGCCGAGAACAACAGTACGCAACCGAGTAATTGTCTTACGTTCGCGGATTAATAAATTGGCCGCCGAAATAAATTGACGCTTCGGTGGAAAACCGCACGCAATCGCGATCCTCGGAAGTGATGAGTCTCGATGGAATATTTTTAATTGAAGCATGCAACTTAGCTCAGGCTTCTAAGCCAATCCAGTCTACCCCGGCACCCGCCCAGCTTTCTCAGCAACCGGCGCCTCTCTATCCACGTTCTCCCCGCACACAACGTCACTTCACTAATAGAGTTCAAAGTCCACGAATTATACCTATTTTCGCACTATCTCACTTGTCACTTAACACGGAAACCCGACACTCCGCGCGCTCCCTTCAATTTTCCCAGAGGAGAAACCGTGTCCTCAACTCCAAACCAGTTATGAAGGAATCGATTGTCTTTCCCGAAACGCGAAACCGGCCCGAGTAGAGTCCGTTCCAAATTACCGCGCGATGACTCCTTCTCGATTAATCTTCGTAGTCGAATACCGAGAGGCGACCGTTTCGGACTCCTGAATCTCTCGAACCGCCAAAGACATCCGATCAATTCTACCGCACGATCCTGACTGACCTCCTGTCCTCCCCGCCTCTCCATCATCAGCTTGATGATAACACCTCCTCTTCCCTTCTTGCAAATATGGCCGCAACAGGTCACCACCTGATTCGTAGGACGTATCTAAGCCCCTCCCTCAGTTATCCGCCATTTTTCGTGTTCATAATTTTTTCTATCAAGTCCTAAACAGCCATTTTGAAATTCGAAGGTTTTTTTTTGTACTCTTGTCCTTGAGATTGTGAGATTTTAAGAAATAACACTCAAAATTAGCCCACTTCTGAAAAGGGTCCATAATTTTTGTTATAGACGACATTTATTGCCAAGAGTATCAGGTTACAGAATCCTGACGCCAAGGGAATTATTTGCACGTGTGTGAACCGTGTGAATTTAAAATTCGAAAATATTTTAGATAAGAGGAAACAAATATTATAATTTTATATGAGAAGTGCGCGTATGGTGCAAATACACTTTGTACCAGGCGAACACATCTCACTAGTCATGCCATACAAACATATCGTGGGTGTTAATAAACATGCATATTTATTCACATACTTACGTAAGTCACGCCTGTTTCCCAGTGGTGTAGACAGACACAACGGATCTCCACGTGCCACGATCCTGAGACACCGCTACCGCCTCTTCCACTGTCATAATGTTCTTCATGCATGCTCGTCAGTTACGGGCACTACGCACTTGAGCATATGCCTGATCTGGTCGTACGTGCGTGTAGGACGAACCTTCCCGACTATTTATATTATTATTAGGCATATTATTCTGTGTAAATAAAACTTGCTTATTTCTCAATGTGATACATAGATACAACGCATTTCAACGTGTCACGTTATGACACACCTCTCACATTTCTTCCACACTCATAATATCCCGATAATCGGGGTAAGCAAAGTAATCGGTGTTGTGCTACAAGGACTCTGGTAAAATACAGGACGCCACCGTCCACCCCGCTTAGCAAAATATTCGGTCAAGATCAAGCAGCAAGTAAGGCACGAAGACCCACCTGCTGCATGACTCGATAGAAGGAACGTGCCAAGGTGAGAGATGGCTATCTTGTCGCCATTTAGCACGGCGTGTTGTCCTCATTCCATAATCACTAGCGATATACACAGGAAGGGATATACTGGGGTTATTAATTTTAAGTGTGGGGCCACCCACACGGTACTTTTATATTCAAGTTAAAAATACACAAATTAAAAGTATAAATGTATATAATTACGTATTTGTGAACAATTTCACATATTCTTTAAAATTCAGCGTAGGTAACATGTAGAGTTTTCGCACCGTCTATTAAACAGTCCAGCCGTGTCGATCTGCTTGCCGCTGAAGCCTTCATTCACTGCATCCGTCTGGAGCCTCATTAAGTTACACTGCACGCCCGCTACAACCTCAACCGCTCCAGCCCTCACTCCTTTCCGCTGCTTGAAGCCTTTCACTGAAGGCTTTCACGTAACGCGTACGAGAGACACGGTACACATCTAGCTGACAACACGCTATGTCATTTAAATAAATTAATTTTAAGAACAACTACGAGTTTGCAGCCATTGCTATTGGGGCATGGAGCTCGGACGAGAGTTTTTCCAAGAAATTGGGAAAGTTACTCATTGACGTGTCTGGAGACCGACGTAGGGGGCACATTTCAAGCAGCGAATCAGCCTGGAGATCCAGAGGGGAACGCCGCTTCAGTCACGATAATTTTTTTTATAGGTATATTTATTTATATTGGTTCAAATACGTGCGTAGCTAGGGCGACCCTTCCCGGATTCTCCACTCACATTCTTCTATCATCCATTCTTCTAACATGACCAAACCAACGAAGCATTTCTTCCATTCCTTATAAATTAAGTGACAAGACGAAATTATATATGTATGTTTGTCTCGTGTGGGGCCGGTACTTAAAAAGAATATCCCCACTGCATCTCTCCCCATACATGTCGTAAAAGGCGACTAAGGGATAAGGACAAGATGCCGTGCTAAAGGGCGACAGGCTCGCCACCTCTCACCTTGGCACGGTACTTCCACCGAGTCATGCAGCAGGTGGGTCTTCGTGCCTTACTTGCTGCTTGATCGATTTAATCTTGTTCGAATACTTTGCGAAACGTGGTGGTCAGTGTTGTGCTGTAATTGACCAGAGTACTTGCAGCACAACACCGATTACTCTGCTTACCCCGATTATCGGGATTCAGCGTGTGTGATATGTATGTATATGTATGTATGTTTGTCTCTCTACTTACACTTCTCCGTAATCTTTATCAGCACGTGTGTTCCGAGCCGTTTGACTAAACTTGCGCGTATTTGTAGATTAGGTTTATTGAGGACGAAGGAAAATTTAAGTCTTTATTATGCGCTGTTGTATTCTTTCTAAGTAGTATATACCTTTCATCTGACGCGTCAGCAGCCGTGTCGCATACCAGTGTGTCTCGTCGGAATACTTGCTGCGCACGACCGCGCACGCGAGTAGCGAAACTAAAATTACTTCCCGGGCTCTGCAACGAGTTATACGGACTCATAGTCCGCTGCAATATTATTTCTGCGCTACCCCATTGCGCTATACTTAGAATAGCTTGATATATGAAAGTGACTGAGCAAAATTTGAGGCGTCAGAGGTGTGTCTGGATCGTTGCACACGAAGATCCGTTATCTCTGCTTTCCTTGTTTTTTATAAGTATACTAAAGGGTACACTAAAAGGGTAGCTGTGCCGAGAGACCAATGGTGCAGTCGCCAGAACCAAAATTACATCTCATAGCGAAACCACGCTCAAAGGCGCCGTACCAGCAAATTTGCGAACCGCAGTTAGGCCTATTCATAGGACCTGTTAAAGGCACCCAGGTTAAAGGATTCAGGAAGCAGACTCACCGGAAGACAGTTCCACACACTAGCAGTACGAAGAAACTATTTTTCAAACCGATGGGTTCCCAAAAGCACAACGAAAGCAACAAAAGGGTGCAGAGCCTCTCCGCAACGAATGATGCGGAAATATCAAGATGTGGATGTAGCGGGGAAAAAGGGATGGTAGTTCCTCAGAGCGGTGCCTGTGAAAGTACCTGTAAAACAGACTAAGCGAACATACAAATCGTCTGTGACTCGGATACTCCAGGCCATCTGTAAGTTTCGGGTCACCAACAAGACGGATGGCTCGACGCTGTATCGAGTCAAAGGACGCAAGCAGACATTGGGAACTACTTCCAGATGTGGCCGCAGTATTCCATCACCGGCCTAATCGGAGTGTTGTACAACATTAATACCTGTTCCGGGGCAACCAACTGCCTATTACGGTAAAGGATGCTCAATTTCTTGGATGCTGTTTTAGCCTTGAACTCAAATTAATTGCCGTAAACCTACGTCTTTGGAAATTGTGGTGCCCAAAAGGTCCAAATAAAAGTAGGCGTAACATGATGTATGTTTGTAAGGTTTTTAACAATTTGATGGTGTTTGATACTCTTAAATCTCATTTAGGTCACTCATGCATTTGAAATTTGGCTGTAATTAAGGGGTTAATTGCGTATCTGCTTACACGATATAAAGTCTGTGGACCGGTTGATGTGGAAACACCACTGGCAAGCGTTACGCGTCACCTAACCGCAATTCACACCAGCCCCAATAAAATCTTGCGATCCCGGTATAGATGTTTTCACATCAAGAAGTGCAATTCCTGTAATTTACTAGCCCGATCCGAGGCCCGATCGAGAACCGAATTTTCTCAAATGTCTCTATGGAATAGTAATGTATTTAGTAATGTATTTATTTCACTCTATGTACCGTGTGGGCCGGTACTTAAGTACCGTGTGGGGCCGGTACTTAAAAACAATAGCCCCACTGCATCTCTCCCCATGCATGTCGTAAAAGGCGACTAAGGGATAAGGAGAAGATGCCGTGCTAAAGGGCGACAGGCTCGCCACCTATCACCTTGGCACGGTACTTCCACCGAGTCATGCAGCAGGTGGCTGCCGTCGGACGGTAAAACGATGTTTTACCGTCCGACGGCATACAGAAACATACAGCGTTTTTACGTAACACGGCTCAATCGAAAGTTCTTGGCGTGCCCTATCACCCAATATAAATGTTATCTTTGTAGGACCTTCACTGAAGAAGTTATGAAGATCGATATGACGATGTATGTCCAAAAACATACGATTCTGTGCGGTAAAACGATGCATTTTTTTCCAGAACCCTCCATTTAAGGTATGCCACGACGATGTAATATCCAATACATCGTTTCACCATAACACCGCCTAGTTACAGCGTTTAGCCATAACACAAATCCTTCAAACGCGTTTATCTCAAAACAATACTTTTGAACATACATCGTTTTACCGTCCGACGGCAGGTGGGTCTTCGTGCCTTATTTGCTGCTTGATCGATTGAATCTTGTTCCAATACTTTGCGAAACGTGGTGGTCAGTGTTGTGCTGTAATTTACCAGAGTTGTTGCAGCACAACACCGATTACTCTGCTTACGCCGATTGTCGGGATTCAGCGTGTGTGATATGTATGTATGTATGTATATATTACCCTGTTTTCGATTTTGCTGCCAGTGGTTTTCGTCCAATTCACAGAAAGAAAGCCCGAAGATGTATCGACACGGTACACACTCGTAGAGGCATCGAGTCGGAGAGACACTGGGTTGTAAAATCTCTCGCCCAGTACTCGTATATCAACCGGCACGTTATCGGACCGACAAGTTTACGTCGTTTATGTTCCCACGCTGCCCTGTCCCGTAGCAGGGACGATCAAGCTTTGGCCCGCGGCTCCTTGAATGAAATATACCTATAGCTTTTGTATAGTCGATGAGAATCGCTATCCTCGCCGCCATTGGTGTGAATTTGTCTCGTCGTGTGGTGAATTATATTATTGAATATTTTCCATTACATCATCGAAGCTGGGCTAGTTTTCTTCATAGAAGTAATAATTATATGGGAGTATGTGCATTTGTTATTAATCACCGAAATTAAGTACCGAACCAAGCAAGCAAGCAGAAAAAGCTGAGTCAGAACTTTATCTTGAAGTAATTCAATAAGTATCTCGGGGTGACGTCATTGGCGGGTGATTGGCGGCGTACGTCCGTACCGCTGAAGTCCGGGAGGATTGGAGAGAGATTGGAGAGCCGTATATGTCCGGCAGAGGCGGCGCAAGGCGTGAGCGCCCACGCAGCGGTCGCCCACGGCCTCGCGGCCCGAGGGGCCTCGCGCCTCGAAAGTTCATGCAGCTTTGATTCATGAAAAACATTCAGCTAGATCTATTAAAAGAGACCCTGAGTAAACATGTTTAAACTTAATCAAAGGTAAACTAAATCTTACTATAAAGCCTTTATCCGACACAAGATGGGAAAGCAGGACAGAGGCAGTGAATATTGCAATAATACAGGGCTGTATTATTGCGATTTGATGATGTTGTTGAATGTATTGAGTATTGGCAAAATTTAGAGGGCCTCGCAAAATTTATCTTGCCCACACCACATCAAATTAAGTTCATGCTCCGCCTCTGATGTCCGGCAGTGGACGCATTAACGCTGACTGAGACTAATCTCGTATTGCGATACTAAAGTGTTGAAAACGACCCGGAACACTGTCGTCTATGCTAAATAGGGTTACAATTTAGTTTAGTGTAGAAAGAAAATGAAATTTTCTACGAAAATTAAGTTTTTACAAAATATTTCAACTATCAAAAAGAGAATGCACTAATCTACTATCGACGTTGTTTAAGAATAATATTTTTTGTTTCTTAAAGAGAATATAAGTTTCGTTATTTAATTTTATGATTTTCAAAAAAAGTGTTACTGACTGTACACCAATTTGACAGTTTTATTTCCGACATTCAAAAACATAGACATTTAGAAAATCAGTAATTTTGGGAAAAGGTGATTTTGATATTTGTTCATTATGAGATCAGTACAATATAAAAATCTGTCCTAACAGACCGGAAACCTTGAAAACACCTGCATGTATGCATGCATAAATCGCGAGTAGCCGCGAGGACACGCGACGTCCGCGTCCGTATCGGACCAGCTACCACCACTACTTACTTAATACTTCATACTACGTTAGTTTTACTCACTACTACAAGGACGTGAGTTTATATTCGGTACTTCGAGTACGTACGTTTTACAGTCGTCCTATTTTCCGATGCTAACAGGCGAAACTGTGAATAAGTTATCGAACATGTGGTGAGTGACAAAGAACATTTGAGTTGGTTAGAGGGTGAAAAGAGGCGTGGTCGGCGAGCCGCAAGTAAGTGTTTAAACTTCATACCGAGCACGAGATCGCATGACTTGCACTTACTTGATAATTTCTTCGTAAGTTTAAATTTTGTTGTTTTTTCGTTTTTTTTGAATGAAAAAATGTATCCAATTATAATAATAATCATGGAATACATTTGTAAGCACAATGCAAAGGTAATATGTATTTCTTGGCTTTGTAATTCAGACCAGTTAGTAGACAAACGAAAAATCTGAACAAGTAGACGCATTTTTGCCATTTTTTTTCTATAAGTTAATGATATTCAATCAAAAATCATACATGTGATGCGGGTGTACCTGAAATTTTGTATCCATGAATATTGCTCCATGTTCAAGTTAAGGCTTTCTGAGAAATCAAAAATAACCCAGAGTCATGTAAAATGTTATAACCTTAAAACCGTTATAATGAGACTAATAACTTTGTTTTTAATATTTCAAATGGCATTTTTTAGTGTTACTTTTCACATTGTAAACGAGTAAGTATGTGTTAGTTTTAGGCAAAAGAACCCAGAAAGAAAACAGACCCATTTCCAATTTAAATCTAAAAATAATTTCATAGGTCCTATTGTTTCTTCAGATTAGATCTCTATCGATAGATTTGTAAATCTGTAAATATTAGGTATTAAATATTAAAGAAGTTATAATCTACAAGCTTGTTGGCACAAAGAGCTATTAAAATATTCTTCGGTTTTAAGATGATTTTCATGAAAAAAACTTAGTAGGCATCCAAGACAGGTTCGAACAAAGGGATCGCTGAGGCGATAATAGGTAAAGAGCCATGTTAAGATGGAGCACGTCTTTGATCCTTCGAGTTTGAGTTTTATATCCGGAAGTTACGGCGCGTGT
This sequence comes from Nematopogon swammerdamellus, assembly GCA_946902875.1. NCBI lineage: Eukaryota > Metazoa > Arthropoda > Insecta > Lepidoptera > Adelidae > Nematopogon > Nematopogon swammerdamellus. The sequence continues at coordinate 12,400,279 of OX336351.1, forward strand.
TCAGTCGGAGAGCGACTCCTTTTACACTGAACGAGTACGGTTGAGTGACGGAGTCACTTCGCTGTGTCGTCGTCTTGAAAATGTCTTTGTTGATTACTTATTTGTTGCTCTCGGATCTTCCGGACAGGGCGGGAAAAAATATTTGACGTTATCGTCACGGTACGTACAGCTAGAATAATAATGCCACGGTTTCGATTTAGGTCCAATAATTAGTCTACATTAAGTATGGCTTTTTATTTAACTAGCATGTACTTACATATGTGTATTATTAATAAGTATTCTTATTATTTTATCTTCAACTCTCATGTTCAACTCTCTTGCTACTACCTATGTAATATGTAATGTAAGTATATTCCCCTATATTAGTCGAATCTCAAACGTCCAAAGGTTGACTTTAAGAAACCTCTGTAAGGGATAAATCCGCCTTTGCACCTTATGTAAATATTCGAATGTGTTTCTTATTTTTCAATATTTCTTGGAGCAATAAAACATTTTCTATTTCTATTTCTACAATTTATTACACTGGTGTAATTCAAATTTTCATTTATTTTCATTGCATTACCTTCACTACTCGTCGGCTTTTAATGAAGACTGGATCTTCATTAAAAGCAGCCCGGTTACTGGTTATGGGACAATTAAATAATAATATGATTTCAATAAATGAAAAATTTTACATACCGATTTATCAAGAATATATATTTATATTAAATATGTCTGTATTCTAACGGAAAATAATAAGCTCTACGTTCAAAATGTCTTCAGTGAAAAATTCGTCCAATGTAAAAACGCCCAGTGATCCTCCAGTAATGAAGTGAGATAAGACTGTGAGGGATGAAGTCGTAACACCTTTTGTCGCCTCCAATTCCGCCGTCGACTCTTGCCGCCGATTTACACTTGCGACAAAAGAGGGAAAGGTGGTGCGATGAGACGGTTTCATAGCCACTCGTTTATTTGATCGACTTACTTCTTGTAAGCGATACTGCGCTGGCCACTTACTTCCGTCCTCTTTCTCGCTCACTTCATATCCCTATCATATTTTCATATTGCCTAACTTCTGCACCACATGGGCGGCCAAATCATCGCTTTCCACTTGCAAAATTTTGCTTCCTAGGCTAGTTTTCGAGATTATTTTTATGGAAAGTCCGGCATGTAACGTTATGATACCTACAGGTAGGTGTCTAAGGATGTCTGTGGAGATTTGGTATAAGTAGAAGTATTTTAGACATTCGGATTGAAATTGATAACATTCGTAAATACTTGAATAAATAGTATCTAATAGAGGCTTATGGCCAGCAGTCGACCGATACGGGCTGATGATGATGATGATGAAGAAGAGGAATTGACCAGCTGTATAGTTACAACGTCGTAACCTTTGAGTCTGAAATGAATTTCAGTTGAAACACGGTCGAGGAATTCAATAATTTGGAATTTTCAGAAAATGTTTGAGCGGAAGCTTCACTTTGTTTTTTTTTTTCGGTAAAAAGACAAAAGTAAATTCTCTGCTCGAAAGATCCTTAGAACCAATGACACGAATTTTATGTCTCCTATTTATTTTTATCGAAGCGGCGCTTTTCAAGAGTCGCTTCAGTTCAAGCGAGAGGAGCGGACGACAACCTGAGCGTTGACCTGAAATTCGTTGACATGTTTTTAAACAACTCGCATCATTCAAGAGTCGTTCCAAAATTAAATACAGAACTTTAAATATTTTTCACCAATTTTTGTACATACACACACAAATTCACACCCTCTCTTATTATGACTAGCGGCGATTCCGCCAACGCACGATATGAAGAGATTCTAAAGACGTTACAAATACGTGCACTCTTGTTTTTTTTATTTTTATTTTGTTTACTCCTGCAATACTTTTCTAGTTCACACTAAATGAAGAACAACGAAAGACGACATTTTCTTTTTGAACATATCGTTCGAAATTCAAAACGTCAGTTCATCCTCCTATAACAACAGGTTAACTGAACCCGAAGATGCAAGTTTGTTCAATTTTATATTTGGAACTATTTATTCAAAGATCGTTCTAAATACCAGATGTCCGTCAAGCGTGCGACAAATAACCAACGATCGACAAGCCGGTCTTCACTACATCGCTTCAAATTTCCGGGAATTGGGTCAGCAGCGTTTCGGGCAGCGTTTCCCGACCCCCGATCCCGATGCTCGATGCCCGACAGCCTGACTAGTCGCGGTCTCCGGGTGTCCGGTTTCTGGTTTGCTGGTTGTAGACTGGTGGCGTGGCATCTACAGACTATTGCTACGTAAGTCCGCAGGACTTACGTAGCAATAGTCTGTGGATGGTTGAGATTATGTCCATTTGAAAAAGTTCAATGATACATACATCGTATCGTGTTGATTTGTTGGGGAGCGTATACGCAGAAGTTATGCAATACTTTGTACCGTGTGGGGCCGGTACTTTAAAAGAATAGCCCCACTGCATCTCTCCCCGTGTATGTCGTAAAAGGCGACTAAGGGATATGACTCCCTTCTTATATCACTAGGTGGTAGGGTTTAACCCGCCCGGGTTGGTACCACCGCACTGAATGAAAGGTCCGTCGAAACGGCTATGTAAATAGTTTGTGTTTTCCGTCCAGTTCAGTGTAGCCGGCACGACCGAAGGGAAGCACTGACGTGGCACCAAGTTCACCCGGTGTTATGGGCTGACATCACGGATGTTGTAGGTTGTAGCCAACCGTGTCAGTTTCCATAAAAAAAAAAAAAAATATCCAAGAACTTCCGGCGATATGAAAAAATTCGAATATCTTTGAGAAAAAGTATAAATATGTAAGTGAAAAGTGAAGATTAAGCCTTCTGACCCCAGTCTGATATTACCGAGTACTGGTTCTGCCTCACGACAATTCGTGAGCTAGCACACTTTCCGTTGAGACATTTGTCGTGGCGCCTCTCGTAATGTTTAGCGAGCGAGTTTCATTTGTAAAAGTGTGTGCATTGACTAGTTTCAGTCTATTCTATCTTGGTTCTATATAGAATTGAGTTTGAATGGATTACTATTTCGGTCACAATGTGTGGCTTCACACGGTCACGCGCCTCGCCCGCAAACGTGATCGAGGTCTCCATTGTCGGATAATACTACCGCTGTTATGCTTAGTTCTGCATTTAGTCTACTACACACCGACACTGAATATTATCTAGTACCTTGCCACTGGCACTAAAGTTCGGTGCGCCCTTCAACGACGCAGGAACAACTGCGATATGGAAGAATTCAAAGATTTGACAGTTATGATAGACAAATTTCAGCCTACTCCAGGATACAAGATCCCTAAGGTTCGGTCATCATAACTACTGGTATGTTTGGCAGCATCGGTACTTCGATGGTTATATGGGTCGAAGTCCGATCGTTAAATAAAGCACATCCGGACGGGGGTCATAACTTGGATGGGTGACCGTTGTTCGAACGTTTATGCTAATCGTGGTTCAAATTTCACGTAAAACTAACCTTCATAAAACTAAACTTTCTTTCTTACCTTTCTAGGATTGATACGACCGCATTGAATTAGAGGTTGGTCTAAGCGGTTATGTAAATAGTTTGTGTTTTTCGAAAAGTTCAGTGTAGCCAGCACATCTAGGTGCACTGACATAGCACCTAGTTCACCAAGGTGTTATGGGCTGATATCACAGGTCAAGGGTATAAGTAGGTGATATAGCCAATCATGTGACATTAAAAAATGTTTGCTAGTTACCACTGAATAATCACTCAAATAGAAATATTGAACTCACGCAACTGCAAAAAATGCATAAATTCCAATCCCTCCAACCAAACCCTAGCTAAATGTTTACCATTTTCAAGATCTTTTCCATCTTGGTAGTCGCAGAGGCTTCAGACACTTTCGTTGTCGACATCGGGCATTTGGGAACCCATAGATTCTCAAAATCGTTTCTTTGTCGCACCACTAGGGCGTGTATTTCCAGAATCCTTGAACATGGATGTCTTCAAAAGTATTAATGCAGAACTTGCGTAGCCTTTGAAGATTCATGAAAACTTCTGTAAGAGATTTATTTGCAGTGAAACCATTATTTCCCTTGTAAATATTCATTCCTAGTTCATTTTTCAACATCTCTCTCTCTTATAATAATTTGTGCTTATTCGAATGCAGCTGCTTCGCGCTTCCTCACCCCCTCGCTCCTCCTTGCCCCGGTCCCGCCTCCACCCCGCCCCCCGCTGTGCTTCAGAAGATGCTGACAGCATCTCGAGTGTGCATTTATCTTCCTCTGCTTTTCTTCCTTTTCTCAAATTTGAGATATTTCAGTGATTGTTGAAGAATTCAGAATAATGGAAGTGCTTAGTACACACATACCTTATAAACCACATAAACGACATTATAATATGATCAAATACATTATGGTTTTTATATTATATTTGACTAGGTACGCTACGGCAAAATTTAAAATAGATCTTACAAAACAAATTTAGAATATCGAGACGGTTCAAGGTTCGAAACACTAAGGTCAGATTGTCATTATTTTATTTGTGCATAAAAGTAGGTTCTACGAGTAGTAATGCTTAGTCCAGAATTTGTAAAGTCCACAACCGCGGCAGAAACGAGACTAATTGAGACAAATATAAACTTTCTCGTAATCTTATTAATTAGAGCCAGAAACGCTTAAATAATACTTAGCGATGACGAAAAATAAGTGCGAGGCCGGAGCGGCAGGAAACTTTTTTAACATTTACCTTTTTAGTCCATTTTTTCGTAGAGTTTTTTTTATTCGCATGCTACCGAAGGCTATCGGAAACCGTCTCTTTATTCTTTTTATTGAGCATTTAAAAGGAAAAGGTTTTCCTTTTCAGTCGTCTCGTTCGATGGTGCAACCGTGTTGGGTTTCGCGTCAAAAGGTTCATGTAAAGTGGGAGATGGTTTCACCGCTACTGTGAGCGCTTCGAGATAGGTGGAAGCGAAGTTATTTATTTGAGTTATTTCTCGATGTATATTTTGCATGCGAAATTTGATTTGCCCAAGTTAAATAATCGGGAAACACACTCGCCGGAACACAGTTCCACATGTGATATTGCAAAGTTCTACGAATTAAAAAAAACATAAAATAAAAGTTTAGTTTAAATAAAAAAAAAATCACTTGATTAATAGGATATCAACTGATTTACAACATATTCCTGCCGAAACTAGATCACATGCTAGTCCTTATTCCTATATGTAATTCCCGTATGTTCTTCGTCGGGCTGACACTGAGATTAACTATAGGTATTTAAATAGCCGTAAATACGAACTTCGTTATATTAGGGAACGGAACAGAAAAGAAAAAAAAATCTTGATTTGTTGTTTCCAGGAAAACAAGAACTTCAGTCAACAAATTGCAATTATAAACTAAAGAGTGAGAGAGAACTTGCAAAAGGAAATAATGTAGAGTCTTATCGTCATTTACGTTATAGGTTTAGGTTACCTAGGCGCAAGATGTGATAAAGTAGTCAACGTGTCAAATTCATTAAAAAGCGGCATTCCTGATGCAAAATCTGAAATAAGACCTTTTAAAGTCAAGTGACTAACTTTTGAAGTAGCAATGAAACACTTTGAACTTTATCGTTATAGAGTTAAGTATTTGGTCTTAAGCTGTATTAGACGTCGCTCAAATGCTTCTAGAGAAATTTTGACTAATTTTATCCTCAGCTCGTCGGTCAATCTCACGCGATAGCTATTTTAGGTCGATGAAGTAAACATTATTCCGGTAGGAGCAAATACACCTACATAAATAATAATTTAAAAAAGTAAAAAATTAAGGGGGTTCCCATCCAACTAACATGCGAAGAATCGATTAGTCACGTTACTGAATAATAGGTGGCGCCAAAGGCATTAATATTCTGCATTGTAGAAAGACAAAAGATAGACGGATATGGTTTTTTGGCAGGTATGGCATAGCGGGTCTACGGAATTCTCCGCGAGTAAAACTCGCACTTAATCGATTTTTTTATATTTAGGTAAGGTAAGTACATAAACTACACAATCTGTATGAGTGACTCTATAGCGATGTGTTTATTCAATTATATGTACACTACGTGTTACACAGAAGAGACAGTGGAATATTAACTAGCCAAGTCACAACTACGTATGCCCCCATGTATGGGTTGAAGTAAACACTCAGACCGCACGCGGTTTGAAATTAATTTCAACTCTGGAGCTGACCTTTCGTCGCCGTCCCGCGCCTCGGCCGAACGAATACATTAACGAAACATTTAACAGCTCAAACTTTAAGCTTAATTATTTTGATTGAAAATATTGGGTATAATTAATTTGGGAGGCCGAGGGTTCTAAACTCGTAAAGTACTGCGCGGCGGCAATTAATTGGGTTTCCGCTAATAGCACAGCTTTGAACGGAGGCGCACGGACCCGACACTTTCTAATACGGACCTCGGGAAATATGGGCACTTGAAAATTTAATAGGGTGGGTCTCACTGAGCATTACGCAAGCCGGAACGTGATCCGTCAAATTGTACTAATTGAAGTACGTAAAATGTTTGTGCGCCGCGCTCCGGCCCTCCCCTACACGCCCTACCCCGGCCGAAGGTCGGAGGTCGGAGGTTCAATAAAGTGAAGTCAACAAGAAATTGGTTGTATGTAGGTACGTCACGTGTAACCTGTAACACATAGCTAGAGATGTTTTCGTTTACGGAGGCAGAAGAAGAAGAAGAAGAAGAAGAAATTTTGTTTATTCGCCATGTTTCGATGAGAAAATAAAATTGTATGGTACTTATATGTCACACAAACGACGGGGGTGAAACGGAAGCCACTCAGCTGAGATGCAGTTAGACTACGAAGCTGGTTTTCAGCGGCTCATGATCTAAGAACAAATAAAGCTTAATTAATAATACAAATGTTAGAAAATTAAAACAAAAATATAACAACATTGATAAGAGGGCACATTTGAAACATATTTAAAAAGCCTGCCTTTAAATAGGGTGGGAGTAATCTTATTTCCGGTCGCGCGTTCTAACCAATAAGCGCTCAAAATTATTTCTCCTGGGAGCTCGCTATTTGGGACGAACTATATATACCCCCCGTGTCTTCGTAAACAAAAGCATACTGGTTCACCGAATTTTCTTGTGTAAACATAATTAAGTTGGTAATAAATTCATCGAGTAGGTGAAAAGTTATATTAGGTACAACTTTAAATTTGTTCAATGCCAATTTTACCATAGGAACAATGACCCATTGTATTTCTATTGTAAATGGTATCTGAGCTAGGTAACTGTTCTATCCAGGGCAATTGCAGTCTCCCCCTCCAGTCTTCACAATTTATTTCGGCGAAAGGCCTCATGAGGAAATAGGGCGTAATTTTTACTGCACGTTATACAGTGTGCTTAAACTGAAACTGGTGGTGCCAAATCATAACAGGAGTAATTTTGATTTTGTAATTAAAAATATAATATTTATTTGCCCTTAATTTTAATATTCCGCAGAAGTTGATTTAAATGAATGTAGTTTATTTATAATTTTCCAAATTATTTTTCTTTTTATTTTATGTAATCCGGTATAGGTGGTTGAGTCGGAGGGGTCCGACCAGCCTATTTCACCTCCGGGAAGGTAGGTGCCATAGCGGAGACTTCTCTCTGAATTGCTGGCTATACGGGACTAGAGGAGAACACAGCCGAGGCTGTATGCGGCCACCTTATATCATAATAGAGGTAGCTAGGTAAATTATATTATGTAGGAAGATACATTTTATCGGAAGAATATTTATTTTTGATTTTTAAACAATATGCATTAAATTTTTTTTATTTTGTGGAATTGTTGGCCTTAGCTTCTTGTCTATACTGGAGCACGCTGTGTAGATGTACGTGCCTGCCCTGCGTGCCTTAAATTACCTTTAATGTTCGTGCTATTACCCAACCGTGCTATACTCCTGTAATTACGTAAGAAATATATGGTGTGTTCATAAGTAGTTAACTTATTCTTAGAGGGGCATGATGTTAAAACTAGTGAAAAGCCTTAACAATCTCCCTAACAATTTTAATAAAATTACTTATTTCAGAATATACAGATTGTTAAGTCACAAAATATAATTCAACATTAAGTAATAATATTTGCCCAAATAATGCATCTTATGAAAACAACATTTAAATAAAACATTTTAAAAATTGTATTTATGTATTAGTTTTTAATAAAGGACACGCTCAGTTAGATAGAAAATACTTTCTTGTTCCAAGAAAGTTTTACAGAAATAAATAAATTAGAACATCGACTTATCCCTTACAGAGATTTCTTGCAGTAAATTATTGTATGTTTGAGAATCGATTAATATAGTGAAATATAAGTATGTCGTAGCATAATACAATTGTCTCGAAATAAAAACAAAATTACTAAAAGTTAGGTAAACTTTTAGTAATTTTGTTTTTATTTCGAGAACATGAATTTTTGTCACGTCTGTGACCAGTATACGAGGAGGATTGGTTGGTGTCTGGCGGCACATACACAGAACAGCATTGGCGGTCGTCTTACAGCACAAACCCCCTCCAAAACTACCCCCTCGTGCGCGCGGCACAGCTTCCTTCCTCTGTGAGGTAGATAAATAGAGATGCGAATAGAGATACGAAACTCAGTCAGTATGGTTGCAGAGTAAATTGAATATGCAGAATTGTTTGGACGCGGAACTTCACAGACCGAACTTTATTGACTTTTAGTGCACGGTATATACTATATAGATGCAGGTATAATATATAATTTGAGAATCTGAGATGAGCTCTTGTTTGACTAGTAAACTAGGAACTGTAGTACTCATCTACTATAATTTTGAAAATATCTATTTATATGCATAATCATATTCAGTTGTTGAAAATTGTACTGAGCTCGCGTGAGTAGTTAAATTTATTTAACTACGTTGAAATTTATCGTGTGAAATTTATTTGAAGTAACTGAAATAAGAACCTAAATAATATTCATATAATATAATAGAACTTAATATTATGCCGATTTTTTATTATCTTAATGTCGTTGTCTCATAAACTAAACATAAGTACATATTCTTATCTTATGATCACAACATAATTAAACGAGCAATACCTTCTTTTTTTATAGAAAGCGGCGACATGCGGCGCCGAGCCACCCATAAGGTGTCTAACGACGCCCATGGACATTCGTTCGTACGCGGGGGTTGCGAATGCCATAACGGCCTGACCTATATTCACGCCTCTCTAACAAGTAAAGTATGTAGGGCACAGACACAGAAAGCGATTGGCGGCCGTCTTACACCCCATCCAACACTACTCCCCTTGCGCGCAGCACAACTTGCTTCCTAACCTTACCTAACAAGTATATGTATTATGATGATGAGATGGTTTGATGGAGGTGTGTGAGGTTTAGTTTGTAGTGTGTGTAGGTAAACCTATGTGAAATTTATGTTATTTAATAATTTTAAATTTTTTTTTGCTATTTAGTGAAATACTCGTAATATTCAATAGATCTGATTCTGTGTTAAGATCGATTGTGAAAATTTAATTGTCAATTTTATGTTTAAAAATATGTCACCTGATTATTTTATTCCAACAAATAGTGACACACACTTTCCCTATATCATATGTTCAAGTACCTAGTTTAGATGTCCTATATTTCACAATATACACAGTATAGTTTGATGAGACGATCAAGAACCGGAAATTAAATTTCTTCAATGCAGCCTTTCTTGAACGTAGGTCGTCTGTCGGTATCGCCCTTAGTGACTTGCATTCTTCGAGAGAGTAAATTGTTATGTGAACGCAGCTCGGCCTTGGGCCTCAACCTTCGTGACTTACTTTCTTTGCTTCGGCATCGCCCTTAGTAGTAGTTACTTTATCCTTTTCGAATTTCATGCGAGCGAAGCCGCGGGAAAAACTAATTTCTGGATAAAGTATTTCTGGAAAATGTACTTTCATAAGCTCACTATTTCAATAGAAATTTGAATGAGCAGTTCGTGGCTAAGCGGTCTTGTCTCCATTGCGATTATTTCTCTTAGGCCCACTTGCACCAACACGAGTTTAGAGTTAAGTAGCGAGTTATGGATTTAAACGCGGTTTAAACGCGGCTCCCACATACAACGGGTGCTAGTTTAACGAGTTAAACTGGTTTATAGTTAAACTCGTGTTGGTGCAAGTGGGCCTTAATAAGTTGGATAAATAAATTTCTTTCATGAATATCGGTTGCTCCATGGTTCGGATACAAGTCAGCCTCGATAGCTCAGTGGTGCAGACAGTTGACTGTCGCTATTGATTATAATATATTAAGCAACGCCGGGCCGGTCAGTACTTGGATGGGTGACCGCTCTTCCCTTCTTACCTTACTAGGTAGTAGGGTTTAACCCGCCCGGGTTGATACCACCGCACTGAATGAAACGTCGGGTGAAACGGCTATGTAAATAGTTTGTTTTCCGTCCAGTTCAGTGTAGCCGGCACGACCGAAGGAAAGTACTGACATGGCACCTAGTTCACCCGGTGGTATGAGCTGAAATCACGGATGTTGTTGGTGATGTAGCCAATCGTGTCAATTTCCATAAAAAAAAACTATCTAAAAATATTAGGTCCCTTCCCCTGTATTACTAGGTAGAAGGGACGCTAAAGTGATTACGGCTCTGCAGATCCTCGGGTGACTGCTGGGCCCGGGCGTACCTCGTGCAATGAACCAGCCTGGCTGTGCAGCGAGGTAACGCCGCTACTGTCATGGGAATTTTCCCCTCACCGGCCTCATTCGATGAAATCCAGCGGACTCAACGAATTAAATTATCGGGAAGTGGCATACAACGCACCGAATTGAGGCGCGCTATTTGTGAGCATTCAGCACACTCTCCAATCGTTGTCTCCCTTATACGTATCAAATTTTCATTTAACCGTCTTCCTCTATCGACGTTCACAGAGCGGATACGTAACGTGACGTATGAGGCGCTCGCGCACTTACGCTGTTTTAAATATTGGCAATACTTATAGAACTCCAATCGCACCTTTCTACCGGTAATATGTATAACGAGGGCCTGTCCAGAAAGTAGAATGTCGTTGAGCGGACTGAGGTCGTCGAGGGAGTTGCTCTAAGACGCTGGCGATCGGTCAACCCGGGTCGTAGCAGTCTCCCGACAGGTCTTTTGTTTTTTCATTTGTTTTGTTTTTGTTTTAGGTACCTAGTTAATTTTTTTATTTCAGGTGATTTAATTTAGTTTAGAAGAGACAACCTTTATGAATGAAGGAAGAAGGGGGAGAGAGGGGTGAGAGAAAGTGGAGACAGGGAGAGAGACGCATCCATTTTTTTTTCTTTATTTCGGTCTTTGCATTCTCTCTAATGAATAAATATTAAAAGTATATTTTGAAAGGTGGAATTTACCTGAAAAAGGATAGATCAATATAAGATCAATTTCCCTAATCGTATACCACCTAGAACGATAGCACCATCCATCATACTACTAATCCATTTCTGGACATATCCCCTTTCCCATCATCATTATTTCGAAGGGCTGTATGCTCAGGACTTATTATTGGCCCTCTACCTTATTAAGTAACATTCAGAAATATTCTCCCAAAAATGTGGCACAATAAGGCTTTTTATTGCAAGCTATAGCTATCATACATAATACAACGTTTCTATTTAAATAAATATTAATTCTACGTCAAACTTAGGCAATGAAAACAGCATCGTGACATAAATATTTTTCGTAATCTACAAATTTTGAAGAATTCGAGCATCACTTTCAATTTAGTAAAATTTTAAAATAATTTATACATACGCTATTTGGCGTCCTATACCTGCCAACGAAAAAGCTCCCGCCACTAGCAAGCAAGACGTATGCCATGAACGTACATTCCAATAAGTACATTTCGAAGTCGAAGTCGTAATGTTGCTATCGCAGCCATTTCACACAAACATTCTCGTGTTTTTTTCCTCCTTTCGCTATTGTTTTCGAGTGATAGTCAGCAGAAAAAGTTGTCGCCGCCTCACAAAGAGTTTGAATAGAGGAGGAATAGAGAGAATATTAACTAACATGTGTACAGGAAGGACACATTAATTAAAGCCGCTAGAATTAAAAATTAAAATGTTTTCATTAGATACGATGGCTAGAAAATATTATATTTCAAGACGCTTTTTTTCAAGACTTTTATTAGTGGTGCGTAAACCTCAGTGAGCGAGTCGGACTCGCACTTGGCCGGTTTTTATTTGCGCCTTCACTGAGACGTCGCGTCGACTCAAATTTCAAGCATATTCACTTAGTTAGAAAGTCCGCTATAACTATATAAAATTATAATTTTTGCGTACCTATTTATAATTTTATTATCATAATAAAATAAAGACAAAAAAAAGTAATACGCGGCATTCGCATCCCGCGTTCGGAACAGAAAGCTTTTGGGCGTCGGCGTCGGCACAACAACCCACGCCGACGACGCGGCGACGACGACGCCAAGGGTCTCGCGTATCCATAAAAAATCGCAGTAGACGTGATGTTGACATGACTTCAGTTCAGCGCGCATACGTGCGATCTATTCATACTCTTGAAACTCCTCCTCTCCTGCCTCATTATTGAAGCGGGAGGGATCGCGAAAGGAGCGCGGGAACTCATTTGCGTGAAGACAAACAAATTATTCCCACATCAAAAGGACCCTTGACCCGCCCCTATGCTTTGACAGGTCGCCGATACATAAGTCGGTCATAGGTCGAAACAAAATAGCTCGACACCAGATAGATCGAAAACAAATAGGTCTCGAATAAATGCTGTCACATTAAATATTGATAACCGATATAATTTACTGACGAAATGATGAGGATAATATTATGCTTGTCTTTCGTAAATTTTAGAATGGTAAAATAAAAAAAAATACTTATTTTCTCGTAAGCTGTAGGTCCTTTCCCTTCTTACCTTACTAGGTAAGAGGGATTAACCCACAAGGGTTGATACCACCGCACTGAATGGAAAGTCGGTCGAAGCGGCTATGTAAATAGTTCGTATTTTCCGTCCAGTTCAGTGTAGCTAGCACGACCGAAGGGAAGAGCTGACATGGCATCTAGTTTAGCAAGGTCTTATGGGCTGACATTGCCGATGTTGTAGGAGATGTTGTCAGTTTCCATTAAAAAATCACTTTACTGATAAATCTTTCGTTATAGTATCGCGTAAAATTTACAAAATTATATTTTAAATTAGTAATTTTTAAAATCTTGTACGTGTGTACTCGTATGTATGCAATTGCATAACTAAACACGTTTACACGAATATTATAAGTTTTAGAAAATATATTTTTTTAAGTTTATTGTGTTAAAAACAGCTCTAACTGATTGAATTGAATTACAACTCTAAAATAATATCTAAATCGCCAAATGGTTGACCTAGCATGCGTGAGCGTTTCCTTTTAGATGTGTCATATTGGAGTAAGTTGCGGCAAGTATCGACTTTGCAAAAGTTTTTTTATTGAAACTGCTCGGTTTCACGATTATGTAGGTAGTAAAAAGTGTAGCAGACTCAAGAAACACTAAACTAAACCACATTTGGATGATGGGCAGTGAAAGGTTTTCTTGTTTAATTTACTTGAGCACCTATCAAGTCTTTTGCTACTAGCTAATTATATCTCACAACACACGACTCGTCAAACATCCAATGGTTGACTGGGAGAAATCCCTGTAAGGGATAAGTCCGCCTTTGCCCCTCATGTAAAATACTTACCGTTTGTTTCTGTAAAATGTTTTTGTGGAGCAATAAAGAATTTCTATCTATCTATCCATATTAAACATATATGATTTTTAATTATATAATTTTCGTTTTATGTTAATAAATACATATCAGTTGAGCGTTTCCAATAGATAAAGGACTCGTGTAATAAATATATTTCAGAAATACTGCATGTATAGCGCGGTTTTCTCAACCGTTCACTTCGAAAGAATGCGGCGCGCACCCTCCGCTCTCCGCCTCCATAGTACTGACGGGCAATTGCGGTGGGGGCGGAGAGCGGAGGGTGCGCGCCGCATTCTTTTGAAGTGAACGGTTGAGAAAACCGCGCTATATGTAGGTCCACCGAGTTGATAAGTCCGTCCTTGTTGCACTTTAAGTGGCAAACTTTTTAATATTAAATTCGGAAGATTGAAATAATTTGAGAGCCGACGACTTAAGAACAGCTACAAAGCGTAGCACCGCGTATATAGAGCAACAAACTGTTGGTTTTCAGAAACAACTGGGCAAACAGGTGGGATTCACTCGTAGATAATTAATTTAACATTTTCCAGGAACAAATTAAAACAGTTTCGGCTCCAATATTGCCACGTTTACTGTCAACAATTCGTTAAGTCCTCGAGCGGGTAGGTAGTGCGCCCCGCAAATGTGAATATTCAAGCTCAGGCGGTGGTGGCGGCTCCGAGCCGCCGGAATAATAATCAAAATGAACATTCTAGAGGCGAGTAATAACTAACAACAGGCAACGGAGCGACAGGAGTACGTGTGTGGGAGGAGAGCCGAGATGTCACTGAGAGAATAAGGCCGCGGCACCGGAGACGCTAGCGACGACGACAGCGTGAAATGGGCCCGCGCCGCGAAACATGCAACACTCTTTATGGACGCAGGGTTGCCTCATCGTCAGTTAGACTAAACAAGGCGACTAAGGGATATGACTCCCTTCTTATATTACTGTACTTCTTATATTCTTATATTACTGGTGGTAGGGTTTAACCCGCCCGGGTTGGTACCACCGCACTGATTGAAAGGTCGTTCGAAACGGCTATGTAAATAGTTTTTGTTTTCCGTCCAGTTCACTGTAGCCGGCACGACCGAAGGGAAGCACTGACGTGGCACCAAGTTCACCCGGTGTTATGGGCTGACATCACGGATGTTGTAGGTGATGTAGCCAACCGTGTCAGTTTCCATAAAAAAAAAAAACAATTAATTGTACATCTGCCACGATATATTATTCCTGTCACTTTAGTTCTCCTCTCCTCATGACAGGGTAACTTAATTGACAGATAATACAGTACTGTGTGGGACAGGTACTTACATAATAAGAACAGCCCCACTGAATCTCTCCCCGTGCATGTCGTAAAAGACGACTAAGGGATAAGGACAAGATGCCGTGCATCGACAGGTTAGCCACCTCTCAGGTTTCCCACCGAGTCTTGCAGCAGGCCTTACTTGCTGCCTGATCGTTATGATTGAGTTATCTTGTCCGAATACTTTGCTAAACGTGGTGGCCGGTGTTGTGCTGTAATTAACCAGAATACTTGTAGCACAACACCGATTACTCGGCTTACCCCGATTGTCGGGATACGGCGTGTGGTGTGTATGTGTAATCTAATATTTATAAATAAACACTACTGCCTTGATTAAACATTTATGCCTTACAACGTGCTTGAATATATCCGGCAATCCACTCTGCGCATGCAATACGTATTACGTATATCTTAATCAGCCTTCATGCAACGCGACACGCATGACAGACTCACTGAACATTTCAGAATGTACGCATGTCAAACTTGCGTCTGTCACATACATCTGTGACGCCCGCAAACGGCCCCTGAGGAGTCGCAGGGTTGGGACCGCCACGCCAGGCTCTCGGCGTTTGGCCGACACGCCGCCGACGCGCTACGCCGACCGGTCGACGTGGCCGACAAGCCGACATGTCGACGCTGAAGCTGGAACTCGACTGTCGCGTTCATGTACGCTCTTGATTAATAGCGCACTGTGTCGGCAAACATTTCGCTATATTGTAATTCACTCTGGCCTGCTGGGAAACTGAGGCGATTTGTCGACTCCTGCTGATTGTTTAGTTAGTTCAATCTAATCAAAAGACGCCAGAGTTACGTTTTAAAGGAAGATAAGATGAAACAATAATAACATCCAAGCACCTGCTATGTATTTTGGTAGATAATTTAATTTTTTTAATAAAGAGCTGGCACAAGTCTAATGGAAGATCAGACGCAGCCTTATCTCACGAACGTAACACCATAACTCATGAAAGTGTTGCTCATAAAAAAACATGCTCAGCGGAGCGCTATGTCTACGTGCTAGGAATTAAATTGAGCAAACGATACCGAAACATTTTAGGAACTTGATGCGGATTTTGACTATCGACACCTTTTCATCATAGTTCATAATTTATGGCGAGACTTTCATCGGTAAGGTCAACACTTGAGTCGCAAGTCGTGTGTTGACAAGATTTTTGTCGACATTGCGTGCGGGTTGCGAAAATTTCCACGACCAACCAAAATTAATTACATACTAATTCTAGCTTTCGGCGGAGATGTTTGGAATTATTTAAGGAATTGTGATTCGAATAACCCCGAGTACTCGGGTCTGACGCCGGTATAATTGCATTTATACTATACATTTTCTCGGTAAACCCTATAATATTCTTCATTAAAAATTTTGATTAATTCGGTCATACATAAAGTCTAGCGTTCTAGCATAAGGTATACATACTTACATGCAATTGATTTTTGTCTATATTTAGTAGAAAAACTTGCATTTGTCAAAAAGAAATTGTTAACATTTTAAAGTTTATTTCATTCATTTCAATTCGTTTCATTTCATTTCAAATTTCATTTCATTTCAATGCGATGCGTAGTATGAATGGCTATGGTAAGTTTTGTATGAATTACTATTAATTCGGCAACATAGAAGTATGTCATTGCATAAAACTCCTATTCATATTCTAATTGATATTAATCTTGTCAAGTGTGTACTCGGCCTCGAGTTCACAATAATTCATAAGCGGCTCCCTGATTCCTCGGGAGCACGTCGGAAACAATTTCGTCAAAAATTAATTAATGGAAATGGAACAAATTATTGTTGCGTTAAATATGAATTGATAAAGTTAAGGTGATTGACTTTAACGATTTTTGACAATCATCTTTATGTCAAACCGATTAATATAATGTATAAATATATATGTATACATGTATCTTCACTAGATAAATGCAAAGCGGAAAAAGAAAAGAAAAAATACGCCTCGACTAGGATTAATTAAATATTCATATTGTATACATGTAATATACAATAGTATAAATAAACATAAGAAATAAACTACTCCCCGGCCAGGGAACGCAGTGGCCTCAAATAAGTAATCAGCTGTTTAGGTGGTGATACCTGGTACCTAGTGGCACTTTTTGACTTTGTAAGAACATATACTTATTTCGTTCAATTTCACGAAAACGAATGCAAAACTTCGCTAATCACTTTTTTTTCACCTCCACCCTCACATTCTGGACCCTTGTGCGCTTCCAACATTACATATTATAGACCTCCTCTACTCGGCTCACCTAATAGATATACTATGTACTTATTGTATAAATTGTTTGTTTATATATATAACTATGATACTCTATAATTAAAGGATCAATGCAGCTGACATTTTTCAGGAATAATGCCAAGGTATGTCTCATTTTCGGATACGTTGTGGGTGGTATTCGATTTTCTACACTTGGAGTAAATTCTAACCATTTCACGCTATTCAGAGAAAAGCTGACATATGTTAGTTTAACTTCGACCACAAGTCGAGCCCTCAAAAAGCTGAATTAATGACATTTCAATTCAATTGTTTCGCCTTTTAGTCGTATTTGTAAACGGTTTTGTTTACGCAGTAAAGGGCGCGCGGTCTTTGAAGAATTCGCTTTTCTTTGTCGACAATTTGTTTGTTTTCTGGACATTGGTTGGAATAAAAAATATATAATTATTGTTATCATTAATTAAGTTTTTCTTATAACCTTGACGCGGCATTTGATTTTATAATTTTGGCGGACAAAATTTTTAGGTAAATGGCGTTTTATTTTTTAACTGGCGTTTTCTGTTGAGTTTCGGTGTAAATATATCAAACGCATCACAACACAACAGATCCTCGAGTTCTGTATTGTACTAAACACGTCCAGCGAGGTATCATACACGGCAGCTATGAGGCAGCCAAGGAGGTTGTCGTCCAGTTTATTTAAATGTATTTTGCAGGTAGAGGGAGGTCTTCTTCTTACAACTTGCAAGTACCTAAATGTGTGTGTATGTCGTAAAAGGCGACTAAGGGATATGTCTACCTTCTTATATTACTAGGCGGTAGGGTTTAACCCACCCGGGTTGGTACTACCGCACTGAATGAAAGGACGGTCGGAACGGCTATGTAAATAGTTTGTGTTATCCGTCCAGTTCAGTGTAGCCGGCACGACCGAAGGGAAGCACTGACGTGGCACCAAGCTCACCCGGTGTTATGGGCTGACATCACGGATGTTGTAGGTGATGTAGCCAACCATGCCAGTATAAAAAAAAATATTAAAAAATAAAAATGTCAAATTACATAATGAACATTATTAATAACTAATAAGTAACGGTCAAACATGTTTGATTATGTAGATGGTGTACACTGTACGCGCGTTCCTACAGATTAATCGGCGTCAAACAGTCGATAGGCATCATCAATCTCGACCCGAGAGCGGCGGCCAAATATTTATCCGACAAGACAAAGGAACACCACGATCGGCCGCTAATGGATACTAATGGGCGCTTGCGACGATGGGAGGCCATCTTAAAATATGTTGGGCGCTATTTTTCTGAGATAAACCTAGATTAATCTAAAGGAATGTTCGAGAAAAGGTGGCTAGGGAGGGCCGTTGATGGGACGTTTAATGGGGGTGCAATTTAAAACTGTTTTATTCGTCAGGGATTGATTTTTATAAAACCTGTCTTATTTTCTATAGAACCTGACTTTTTGTACAACATAGCATAGGTTGAATAAATCCTGCTACATTGCGTCCTCAGGCGACCACTAAATCTTATTGCTCTCGGAACTAGGTACAATACCATGTCTGTGCTCGCCTTTGCTTGTGCCGGCTACACGGACATTCATGAAAAACATATAATTTCAATTGTGTTTATAATACAACGGTAAGCTCGAATTGTTTATTACCTAAATTTTAGATTTTTTTTTTCAGTAACATATTACTTTTATTGAACATAGAACTTTAACAAAAATAATTAAAACTAGACCTAAAAATAACTAAATTAACTATAAAAATAAATGTAACTATAAATAAAAATAGTCGTCTATAGGGACCATAAGCAATTAAGCATGTTCCCCATGACTGAAGCGGCGTTCCCCCTCTGGATCGCCAGGCTGATCCGCTGGTTGAAATGCGCCCGGGAACGGCGGTTCCCAGACGCGTCAATGAGTAGTTTTCCCAATTTCTTGGAAAAACTGATCGCGTCCGGGCTCCATGCCACAAGAGTCTCTACAGCAAAGGCCACAAACTCGTAGTTGTTCATGAGTTGGTTGTATTTGGCATGTTTAACCGATTGGGCCTATGCTGCAGCAAAACTGACCACCCGAGACGAGCCCACCATGTGACTGGGGGCGAAGATATCCGCACACGTCGCATCCCAAACCAAAGCCCTAAATTAATAAAGCACATAATTTCGAAGTTGTAGCACAGAATAGAAAAGAGTACTCCTGTTGTAGTCTTATTTTTGAATATAAATTATTCGCCTGTTTTGACTTCTATCTACAACTACATAAGTACAAATGAGTGTGTAAATGTGATGCATAATATTGAATCACATTTACTTGCATACTGCCAGCCATACTGCCATACTGCCATTACATTGCGTTTGGATTGACGCTTATCCCGGGAAAGCAAGTCCCTGTTCGAAGAGAAAAAGAAATCCCGATAATATTCAATTGGCCCTGGAATCCCAACATCTATGCTGGGCGTCCTAGCCAATGGATTTTAGAGCTTATTCTATTTGACATGAATACGCAATTAGGTTGAGATTCTACTGCTCATTGTGCAAGCTTCACAATCCTATCCTGTCCGTCTCGCCCACATGAACGTTTTATTACTTACAATATATAAATTTTCATCAAAATATTATATTTCAAGACAAACACAAAGACTGAAAAACAGGTATAAAAAAAAATTGCACAATGTTTTGAAAAAAAAAAACTGTAAATAGTTAAGCATAAACAATAAATTATACATACCTACGACTAGAATAAATATATAAATTGTGATTTTAATGAATTTTTATTAGGTAGTATTATTATTTGTAATTATTATAATTAGTTTCATATAGCACTCAACTCATGGAGGTGGAGAAAACATTTCTCCGCAATTTTTTTTTATTAATTTAGGTTTACCAAAGGTACACAAATTTACAAAAGGTAATTTTTTCAACTAGTTTAAATAATTACTTCTAGATAATTGAAATACTTCAAGATAGTAGAAATTATTGAAATAATATTACAGAGTCATTAATTTTAATCTCATGAAACTTATTCTGTTTCATTACCATAACGCCCCGGCACACATTCCGCAGTTGCAATGGATGCCATTCATGATGCTGGCTTTGAAATACTTGAACATCCACCATATTCACAAGACCTCGCCCCCTAGTGATTTCTATTTATGTCTGCGACTGAAGGAATATCTGAGAGGCAAAACATTTTTTGATGATGAAGCAGCTGTCTCAGCGTAGTGCAGATATTTTTAGTTTTTAGGTGCTCAGGGTGAAGTGTTTTACTACAAAGGGATTTTAAATTTAGAAAGAGTTTACTGGAATATACTCATTCTCGCTACTTTTTTGAACGACGTAACACTTCAATTTACATTCTAAACACATTGGTTGATCTATCAAAGAAATCATAAAAAACTATTTAAAAAAATATTAAAACCGCCTTAAAAAATGTATGAAATAAAAAAATAAAAATCGAACCCTAGAGTTGAAGGCGGTCGGTTATTTTTGCTTGCTTTAGCACCACCGCCTTCAACTCTAGGGTTCGATTTTTATTTTTTTTATTTCATACAATTTTTATTTGCTATTAATGTACTCGGCGGAATCGCTTTCCAATCCGATCTTGACCAAAAAAAATGGGACCACCTTGGAGCTAGACTAAACCGAACACAAAAAGAATCATCGAAATCGGTTCACAATTGGGAAAGATATTGCTGAACATACATAAAAAAAATACATACAGCCGAACATAGAACCTCCTCCTTTTTTGAAGTCGGTAATAAATATAGAATAGACGTGCGATCTATCATACTGCTCCCGTTTCGTTCAGACTAGAATGAATGAACAGGTGAGCCCCGCGAGGCGATGCATAATATATAGATCTAATAACCCTTCATATCCTTCCATATGTAGGAAAGGAATTCCCCAGAAGAGATCGTATTATCTCTAAATTAGTAGGCACAGGAATTTACTTCCAGGGAATCTACGATTGGAGAAAGGTATTTTCTCTATTAGGTATTCTTAACTTTGATAAATTTACAGATCTATAGTCCGTTTTTTTTGGAAGACGGAAATTGACGTTTGACTGACATTAGAGTGTTGCACGCTTTGCACCACTAGTAATTGTAGTCGATGAAGATAGTATCGACTTTTATCGATTAAATAATCTTTAGTGAAAATTAAATAAAGTTAAACAAAATTATTGTCCATCTGGTATCACTAGGTATGCAAATCACAGATTACTAGTACACACACACACACGGCACACCTTCACACATATTATGCGCGACCTGTGGCGCTGCCAACTTAACTTTTCTTGTTAACATTATTCTAGCTAGACTAGATTAAGCTGAATATGTGGTCAATTAAATCCACAATTAGGTGAACATTAGAGTTTACAGCATTTCATTAGTTAATGAATCGATAAAAGTATCGATAGCAATTACATGCTTATTTAAAATTTGCCAGAAACTGGCAACACTCCAAGCGTCACTTTACTCCGTCTTAAAAAAATACTATAGGTGGTTTTGTTATAGAGTTTAATATAATGGTGCAAAGAATTCGGCATGGCAAGTTTCCGTTTACGGTCAGTTCATTCAGTATCATAGATGAAATATCAATTAACCAACTTATATTTATCTGTTTCCCCATTGTAAACTTTTGATTATAAACACTATTATTATCTTCAGTAACCCACTTATTCTGAATAACAAAAAAAAAAGGCCAAGTGCGAGTCGGACTCGCGCACCGAGGTTTCCGTACCACCACGTAATTGGTCGGTTTTTAGGGTTCCGTATCCGTCGTACGGGACCCTATTACTAAGCCTACGCCGTTTGTCTGTCTGTCTGTCTGTCCGTCTATCCGATGGCTGTATCTCTTGAACCGTAATAGGTAGCCCGTTGAATTTTTCACAGAATATGTGTTATTATGGCCGATATAACAAGAAATAATAAACATAAGAAAAAAAAAATCACGGGATCCCCATACAAGAAACTAAAAAGTGTATGCGCGCCATCTACCGAAAACACTATGATGCAGCGCTGACCATGCCATGGCGTGTACGTACATGGCTATGTAATATTTTCGGGAAAAAAATATATTTTTGTTTTAGTACGGAACCATAATTTGTGCGAGCTTGGCTCGCTCTTGATCGCTTTTTTAGTAAATCCGCCATAATAACATTGTGTTAAAATTTCAACCCGCTCCCTATTATGGTTCAAAAGATACATACATACATCCCTTTAAAGGTAGAACAGACGGACAGACAGACGGACAGACGGCGTAGGCTTAGTAATAGTCTTCCGTTTGGATACGGAACGCTAAAAACTAACAATGAAGACAACACGTAACACTATAACAATAATGTCCAGCTCTTACGCATTTGCACTGAGCATGACGTGAGCTGCTCGGGTAGCGTAGAAACCGCATCATCGTCATATTTAATGTGACTACCGGTCGACCGCTATTAAGAGCAGGCTGTGCACCTTGATTCCCATACTAACGTAATCGAACAAATTACTCAAAACTATTTGGCATTGGGTATTATTGTTACTTTGTGTTAATAGTAAGTGTTCAGGCTTCACGTCGCCCGCCTGATGGGGGCTTCTTCGTAGGCTCGTAGGTTCCGGCTCCGCGGCTGTCGTCGCTGAAGACACCGCCAACTACGCGCCGCGGAAAGGAGAGAATCCGCGGCGGGCAGGGGGGTCGTGACGGAGCGGTGGTCGTCTCGTAAATGAAACACGATTTCTTGTTCTCTTGTGGCGTCCTCTGGCGCGTGTCGGAAGCTGCGATCTTGTGGAGTATGTAGAGTATGCACACCGACCGACCGCTAGTGCTCATTTTTGCCGAGAAATATGCGAGCGCGCGAGATTGGCGGGCGACGCGTGTTCTCTGTCGCCGGCCAATCAGCGCGCTCTATTTCGTCTGCGCTTGGCACCCGTGCCAGCGGCGCGAGTGCGCGAGATTAGCGATCGAAGCGCGTCTCGGTGCGCCGGCCAATCCGCGCACTCTATTCTCTTCCTTTTTGAGCGGTCGGTCGCAGTGTCTAATTTATTTTATTTCGCTTCGCTTCATTTCCGACAACCACCAGAGTAAAACACGAATCGTCAAAATATTTATTTTCCTATAAGCTTACAAACGTTCTAAACTTAATTAATATATGTCTAACGTATAAATAATCTAACTTATACATATTAGATGTTTATCCGGCGCCAACATTCTCCCCTCCGTAGGACGTCGTGGAGGTCCTAGCTCTGTCCTGGGGCGCCGTCTCCTCCGTCGGTAGCAGCACTAGCCGTCGGGCCGGTCGTCGCAGCAGGCCGGCCGTTGTTCGTACGTCGACGACCCGGACTCGTCCGTCCGGGCCCGGGAAAGTTTGTACGACCCGTCCTCGGGGCCAGATGTTGCGGGGCAGGCTCGGGTCCACCACCAGGACGACGTCCCCCAGTGCGAGGTCCCGCTGGTCTTTCCAGGTGCGGCCACGTGGTAGCAGCGTCGGCAGGTACTCCCGCAGCCAGCGGCTCCAAAATTGGTCGGCGAGGCGCTGAGCAGTGCGCCACGTCGCTCGGCCCACGAGGTCGGCGTCGGTGGCTCGGACCGGCACGGGCGCGCCCGACGAAGCCCCCAACAGGAAGTGGTTTGGGGTCAGCGCCTCGTCGTCGTCGGGTTCGCAGGAGATGTGCGTGAGCGGTCTGCTGTTCACGATGTGCTCCGCCTCGCACAGCAACGTAGCGAGCACCTCTTCTCGTGGCGCGCGCTCGTGCAGGGTCGCCTTCAGTGATGTCTTCACTGAGCGCACCATGCGCTCCCACGCACCGCCCATGTTGGGTGCTCCGGGCGGCAGGAACCGCCACGTGATGCCCAGGTCCTCGGCCGCTACTCCCAGCTGCTCCAGCTCCGCTCGCGCCTCCGCGAGCTCGCGGTTGGCGCCCACGAAGTTGGTGCCGTTATCGCTCCACAGCACCGTCGGTGTCCCGCGTCGCGCCGTCATTCGTCGTAGCGCGAGCAGCATGCAGTCGGCCGAGAGGCCGGCCGCCAACTCTAAGTGTATTGCTCTTGTAGTGAGGCACGTGAAGAGCGCGCCCCAGCGCTTCTCCCGGCGCCTTCCTATCGTCACCTCCATCGGGCCGAAGTAGTCCACTCCGGCGCTGGTGAAGGGGCGTCGGTGGTGCACGAAGCGGGCGCTCGGCAAGTCGCCAGGCGGAGGAAGTCGCGGCGCGTCTCGGTGCACACGACACCAGCCGCACGCGCGCGCCACCGCGCGCAGAGTCGTACGAAGTCGGACCACCCAATAGCGTTGTCGAATCTCGTTTATAACCGTGGCGTGGTTGCCATGCTGCCATCTGCGGTGATATTCTTCGATCAGTAGCCTCGCATACGGGTGGTCGCCGTGAAGAATGATCGGCCTCTTCGTGTCGTTGCTGACTCCGCGCGCCGCGTCGATCCTTCCTCCCACTCGCAGCACTCCGTCTTCGTCCGGTGTCGGGGTGAGCGCGGCGATCTGCTTACATTTCATGCTCAAATCTTTTTGGGCTGACTTGAGCCATTTATTTTCCGCCGCGTCGACGTAACACTTATCTAGTGTTATATAGTTTATTCGCCTTGTCTTGACGTGAGCTGCGCCGCCGCCTGCAGTTTTTCGTGTCTTCTTGCGGTTCACTAAGGCTGCGCAGACGGTGGCGCCGCGCGCGGCGTCCGACGCAACCACATCGTAAGGGGGCGTGGTCACGGTGTTGGCCCCGCCCTCGGATGTCGCTATCGTAGCGCGCAGTATTGCCGCGAACTGGAGCACTCGCGCGGTCGCTCTTATCAGTCGGCTCCACTTGGAGAAGCGCCGAATGTCGGGCAAGGCTCCGCTCGGGTCATTTTCGCTTGCCGCGTGCACGATCTTGAATTCGTCGTCGCCGCAAGTCGGGGCGGTGTCGTCGCTCGCAGGCCACCCGTCTTCGTTGTCTCGCAGGTACGGCGGTCCTGCGAACCACCAGTGGCCTTCGTCGAAGCCGTCGGGCGGCGTGCGCGTAGCGAGGTCGGCCGGGTTGTCTCGTGTCGGCACCCATCTCCACTGCTCCGGCCTCGTGAGCTCCTGCACCTCGGCGACGCGGTGCGCAACGAACGGCTTGAATCGGTTGGTGTCGCTCTTTATCCAACACAAGGCGGTTCGCGAGTCGCTCCAATACACCACACGACTCGCTTGCGTTCGGTGTTCTTTTGTTATCGT
Organism: Nematopogon swammerdamellus; assembly: GCA_946902875.1. Taxonomy (NCBI): domain Eukaryota; kingdom Metazoa; phylum Arthropoda; class Insecta; order Lepidoptera; family Adelidae; genus Nematopogon; species Nematopogon swammerdamellus. The sequence continues at coordinate 12,425,660 of OX336351.1, forward strand.
TGCCGCGAGCCGCACGCCGAGTATTGTCGCCTGAAGCTCTAGGCGCGGAATCGATGTCGTCTTCAATGGGGCGACACGAGACTTGCTTGCTATTAGCGAAGTGTGGGCGGGTCCGTCGTCGCTCGGGAAGCGCCAGTACGCCACGGCTGCGTAGGCGGTCGAGCTCGCGTCACAGAAGACGTGCAGCTCGGCGGCGTCGTCGCAGCGTCGCCCGTGGTGCCGCGGCAGTCGTACTCGCCGCAAGTCCGCCAGGTGGCGCACCCATCTCGTCCAGTCTTGATTTTCGTCGTCCTTGAGCCGCTCGTCCCAACCGATCCCGCTGCGCCACACTCGTTGTAGGAGTGCCTTCGCCTGCGTTGTAACCGGAGAGAGAAGGCCGAGCGGGTCAAAGATGGACATGACCAAGCTCAGCATCTCTCTCTTTGTCGGTCTTACAACGCCCGCGGCGACGTCTCGCGGCACGCGGTGCAGGCTCAGGTTGAAGGCGAGCCGGTCTTCGTCGGGCCTCCAGATCAGGCCCAGAGTCTTTTCGTACGCGGCCTCGTGCGCCGTTAGGTCCACAGCTCCCGTGCTGCGGCGATCGGGAGCGACGTGTCGCAGCGCGGCCGATCGGTTGCTTGCCCAGCCTCGTATCTCGAAGCCGCCGGCCGCGTGCACTGCAGTGACGTCGCGCACGGTGGCCGCAGCCTCGGTCTCGCTCCCGCAGCTGTGGATCGCGTCGTCCATGTAGTGGTCGCGTACGATTATGTCTCTGACGTGCTCGTTCGGCGCATGCCGCCTCGCGTTCTCGTTCTTTATGTGCAGCGCGGTGCACGGCGACGACGCAGCTCCGAAAATTAGCGAAGCCATCCGGTACTTCCGTGGCGGCTTATTCGCGTCTTCACGCCACAGGAAGCGCTGCGCGTCGCGGTCGTCGTGTCGTACGTGCACGCGCATAAACATTTCTTTAATGTCGCCGATGACCGCTACCGCTCCCTCCCGGAAGCGTAGCAGGACACCCAGCAGCGGCTGCAGCATGTCAGGGCCAGCAAGCAGGTTGGTGTTCAGGCTGGTCCCCCCTACGCAGGCGGCGGCGTCGTGCACGATCCTCACCTTGCCCGGCTTGTTTGGATTCTTCACCGCGAAGTGGGGCAGGTACCAGACCGCGCGGCCAGGGGGGCCGGGGGGGCACGGCTCGGCGTACCCGGACTCCAGCAGCGCCTTCATTTTGTCACGGTACTCTCGCGCGAAGTCTGCGTCGCGTGCCATCTTTCTCTCCACGGAGCGTAGACGTGTCAGCGCCTGCTGCTCGCTCGGTGGCATCGTCACGTTGTCCGCGCGCCACAGTAGGCCAACTTCGTAGCGGCCGGTGTCGAGCTGCTTTGTCGTTGTGTGCAGAATATTAACGGCTCGTTCCTCGGCGGGCACCCGCAGCGTTTTCGGGGCGACACCTAGCGACTCCAAGGCGAAGTTGTCGCGTACTAGTCGTTCCAACTCGTCGTCCGGGCCGGACTCGCGCGCGTGCATCGCGAAGCAGGAGGCGGAGCGCGCCGGCTTGAAGCCGTGTAGCACCCAGCCGAGGTCCGTCTGTGACGCGACAGGTCGATTTTTGCCGCCAGTGCGCATCTCTCGCGACACTAATAAGTGCCAGTTGTCTTGTCCGACGAGAACGGTAGGCTGTGCGTCGTTGTACTGCAGCTCACATTTGATGTCGCGGAGGTGCGTGCAGTCCGCGAGCACACTCGCGTCGATTGTCTGAGTGCTCAGGCCGAGCCGCTGTACGGTGCGTGCGCCCTCTAGTGTGTGCCATTCGTCACTATGGCGCCCACGTATCTCAATATCGACGCGTCGCGACGCTCCGGTGTCTGTCAGGGCGCCTCCGATCCCGTAGAGGCGCAGCGGTGTCCGCCTTCCCTTCGCTCCCACCTTGTCGGCCGCTGTAGACTCCAACAGGGAGACGGTCGAGCCATCGTCGAGCAGAGCGTAGGTCTCGAAGGTGCCGCGCGCGCCTCTCAGTACCACAGGAGCGATCTTTAGGAAGGCGCGTCGTGTCGGGCCGGTCGCGAAGCAGGAGCTCGCTGTCGCGACGTCGTCGGCGGCGTCGTCGGACTGAGGCGTGTCCGTCGCCTCGTTCGCGTCCTTTTTCTCGCGGCGGTCGTGGTGCAGGAGGCGGTGATGCGGACGCTTGCAGCCGTCGGTTTTGCAAGACTTAGCCTTGCAAGCGCCCCAGCGGTGTTGCCCACGAAGACATTTGAAACACATGCCGGCCCCGCGCACAGTGTTCCATCGTTCGTCGACGTCCATGTTGATAAATTGTTTGCAGTCGGGCAGCGCATGCTTCTCGTCACACAGGTGGCATGTGCTTTTGTCGTGCGTGCGGGACGCCCGGTTGTCGGCCGCGGCGTTCGCTTGTTGCGCGGCGCGCGTGTGCTCGGCGCCGTGCGGCGCGCGCGCGGTGGGGCCGCGGGCGGGGGGCGGCGCGGGCCGCGAGGGCCGGGCCGCTGTGTCTGGCGTCCTCACGTTGTGAAACTTTATCGCTTTATCCGCTTCCAGGCACAAAAAGTCACTTATGAGTTCCAACTTCGGCTGGCCGGAGTGCTCGTATCGCTCGGCGTAGTCTCCGTAGCGCACCCGCTGCATCGGCGTCAGTCGCACGAGGACACTCTCGACAAAATATTGGTCGTCGGCGTGCTGTTCGTAGTGCCGCATCAGATAAGACAGGTTTCTGATACGACACGCATATTCGTCGAGAAGGTCCGGCCGATCGTCTTGGAGGGGTCGTGTCTGCAGCACTTTCTTTTTCGCCGAGTCGATGAGGTCGCGGGGGCGTCCGTACACGCGTTGCAAGTCTTGTATGACTCGCTCCGGATCGCAGCCGCTGCTCAATAGGTACGCCTCCACCTTCTCTCGTGCACCGCCGGTGAGCGCCGTGCGTAGCCGCGTCATGTTTTCTGCGGCGGTGTAGGCGTACGCTGCGTTCGTCTCGCGGTATGATGCCAGGAACGCCAGCCACTCCGCCCGGTCCCCACTGAAGCGAGGCAAGTCTCGGTGTCGTGGGTGAAGCGGCTGCGGTTGAGCGGGACGGTCGGCTATTTTCTTGAGTTCTGCTGCCAGCGCGGCGATGGCGTCGTTCGGTGCGGCGGCGGCAGCGTCTGTGTGTCGGTCGCGCGGCGTGTCGGGTGTCGACCACGCTACAGCGCGCGGCGCGCGCGCGAGCGCGGGGGGGCGCGCGGGCGCGGAGACGCGCACGGGCGCGGCGGCGAGCGCGGGCGCGGCGGCGAGCGCGGGCGTGGCGGCGCACGCGGGCACGGTGTCGGGTACGCGGGTCGCAGCCGCGTTCGCCTCGCCTCGGGGCAAGGTCGCGGACTGCTGCGCGACGAGGTGAGGGGGGGCCGTCGGAGGCACCCTCCCCTCCGTATTGCGATGATGCACTGACTCGTTGTCGCAGTACGAAGTCATCTCTTCTTCAAGCTCGAGTTCTTCTTGAGCGCGCGCCAACTCTATTTTCTTGTCGGCGAGGGCGCGTGCTCTCCGCAACTCGGCGTCGTCTCGTTGCCGCTGCGCTTCTTCCTGTTGTCGTTCGACTTCGGCTAGCTCTACAGATGCCTCGTACTCCGCTCGAAGTCGGCGCAGGCGGGCGGCGGACGCGCTGGAGCGGCACGTCGAGCCGCCGACTGATGGGGCGGGCGTAGTCCGATGCGAAGGCGTGTGCGTCGGCACAACAGTGTTGTCGAGCGCGTCCGGCGGGCTCAGCCGAGACTCGATGTCTGCACCGGCGGGTGTCGGGCTGTGGGTGCCGGGCCGCCCACTCACGGCCACACCGGAGTCGGTGGGCGGCGGCGGCGGCCGGTGCTGCTCTGATGTCGCGGCTTTCGCCTTGCTCCGTGTCTCTCGCGACGACATCCTCGGATCCGGCTCGAAGGACCAGTTGTTCAGGCTTCACGTCGCCCGCCTGATGGGGGCTTCTTCGTAGGCTCGTAGGTTCCGGCTCCGCGGCTGTCGTCGCTGAAGACACCGCCAACTACGCGCCGCGGAAAGGAGAGAATCCGCGGCGGGCAGGGGGGTCGTGACGGAGCGGTGGTCGTCTCGTAAATGAAACACGATTTCTTGTTCTCTTGTGGCGTCCTCTGGCGCGTGTCGGAAGCTGCGATCTTGTGGAGTATGTAGAGTATGCACACCGACCGACCGCTAGTGCTCATTTTTGCCGAGAAATATGCGAGCGCGCGAGATTGGCGGGCGACGCGTGTTCTCTGTCGCCGGCCAATCAGCGCGCTCTATTTCGTCTGCGCTTGGCACCCGTGCCAGCGGCGCGAGTGCGCGAGATTAGCGATCGAAGCGCGTCTCGGTGCGCCGGCCAATCCGCGCACTCTATTCTCTTCCTTTTTGAGCGGTCGGTCGCAGTGTCTAATTTATTTTATTTCGCTTCGCTTCATTTCCGACAACCACCAGAGTAAAACACGAATCGTCAAAATATTTATTTTCCTATAAGCTTACAAACGTTCTAAACTTAATTAATATATGTCTAACGTATAAATAATCTAACTTATACATATTAGATGTTTATCCGGCGCCAACAGTAAGTCACATTTAACAACATTGTTTTTATATAAGGTCTTTCATTAATAGGTAACTTTACACTAAGAGGTGTATGTGTGTCAGATAACGATCACGTTCCCATACCCATTTTTGTACGATATAAAATACCTACTCGTCCTACTAAAATAATAGTTTATTGAACAATTATTTCATAGCATGGGTAGGTATTTGATATAAAAAAAAATGGGTATGGGAACGTGATCAGTATCTGATACACAAACATCCCTTAGCATAAAGTTACCTACTAATGAAATATCTTATTATATTCTTATTTCGAAAAAAAAAAAAAAATGAAACATTGATTCGATAAAATGTGTGTATGCTATGTCAAATAGTTTTGAAGTTATCGTTCCATTGTAATGCTATGTGAAGCCGAAGTGTGCTACAGGCTCTTAATGTATTTTTTCATATAAGGATAAAGTGAAGAAAACCTTAAAAAGGTCACTAAGCGAAACTCCCTCGTCAGAGTAACACTATGGCAACGAACAATCGAGCAGTTAATAATTCGACTGAACAATGCGCTAACGAATCAGAAATAGTTCTTTCTGTGCTCACCGAGTTTGTATCGGGGCTCTATGATTATTTTTATAACTACCTCGTAATGTCGAGTGTCGGTGGTGCGTTCTCCCTGCTGAGTCTGGCGGCTCCAATTTCGCTGTGGACATTACTTCCGAAGACGAGAAACTTCCAGAACTACATAGCCTTGAACCAGTGCATTACGGCGGCTGTTTCTCCGTTTATAATGTCGTTAATAGTCACATTCACATTCGAAATGATCAACGACGCTCAGGCGGAGCTTGCCCAAGCTACGAGTGACAATAATAATTGTACAGAACAGAAGTACTGCTACAGTGTCGCAGTGGATTATTCCATGCCAGCTTTCGTGTATGTACAAATGTCGTCCTGCTGCTGGACTACAGCAGCTGCCGTTTTGTGCTACGTACAAGTGGTGACAGTGTTCGCAAGTGAAGTGCCAAGGAAATATTTTATAGTGAATACGATTTGCTACGGAATGCCCGCGTTGCTAGTGGTATTACAAGGGCTCGTAACAGACTTATCTAGCCTCCAGATAAAAATTATAATGCTCTCGACAGCAGCGGTCCTAGCAGCAGTCAACACATTTATTTATATCGTTGTTATAATAGCTATATTTAAAGGAAAAAAACCAGGTCGCGATGAAACTATTCGGAGCATCACCACTGCATTGTTTATATTCGTCATATTTGGGCTTTGGTTCTCGATTGGATGGGTTGTTTTATTAATGTTGTCAACAAACACATCTGAAAAGTTATGGAAAATTCTGGGTTCAGAATCTCCCACAATGCTACAAGACCTGACTCAATCTCTTGATGAGTTTAGAGTATTGTATATGCTGTCTTATATTCAGGTTACTCTAGTATCGACTCACGCACTCGTGTTGTCCGCATTTTATGTAATGGGTGGGAAAGCCACCAGAACATTGTGGGTGAAACGACTTTGCAGAAAATGTTCACCAAATACAAAATAATAGATAATTGATTTAGACTTTTTGATCTTTTTGATTGAGTGAAATGATAATGATATTAGAAGCTAAGATTTTTAATGATCACGAAAATAAAATACTAAATGTCGCGATGCTGAGTGAACTTCAGATTATCTCGCGAAATATACACGGTGTTGCAACCCCAACCGTAAAATCCGAAAGGGGGTGATTCTGTACGTAAAATAGAACAACTTTTGTTCTACGACTTTTTTATTGGAAGAAAAAGAATTTTTTTTTCTCCATACATTTTGAGAATAGGTAATTAAAATTTGTATGGAAAAAATATTTTGTTTTTGTTTCAAAAAATTGTTTTTCTTCACAGAAGTTGTTTAGTTTCACATATAGAATAACCCCCTTATGTCAGTTGAAAATATTACGGGGCAACTGCAAAACCGTGTATGTGAGTGATGTAAAATTTGGTGTTAATAATGTAAATTATGTTCAAACAAATAGCGATGTAGCAATTACAAAACAATACGCTGAAATATTTTAATTAGTGAAATATTGATTGTTTCGTTTTTTATTGAAGGTGGCGCCGACCCACACATAAGGAGTCTAACGACGCCCATGCGGGCTCGTTCGTTTGCGCGGGTTGCGAATGCGATGCCGGTTTAACAGGTGCCTATTCACGCCCTCTTGAAGGACACGAGACTGTACTTGGGCAGGGAGAGCGTTCCATAGTTTACCAGTTCAGTATAGGTAAGATCTTTAGAACCAATTTATTTACCACTATTTAGTATTATTTAGGCTTCAAACAAATTTGTCGTCCTTAGCTTGGGTTATCATGCTGTTTAGCTATTTATTTTTCTATTTATTTTGCAAACATAAATTGTCAAGGCGCTGCCGGCTCATGTCAGAGGCACTCTATCCTCTGCACTGGCTCGCCTGGTTTGGGACAATAATTTGTTTCTATCCACGTTTCCTCGCGTCTTTCTAAAACCACCATATAAAATATATCTTGTATTAATGTCTCTAATAATTAAGTGCAGTTTCTTATTAATTTAATTTATAATACACAATATACTTGAATACATTAAGAAGTTAAATAAAAATAATATTTAAATTTAATTTCAAATTGTTATTGCAATAACTATTAGTTATTGCGACGATAAATAATTATTTTTTATTATTTATTAATACTAAACTTATAAGAATACAAAATAATAACTGAATAATGAATAATAACGAATAATGATTACAAATAATTTATCTATTACAAATTGTAACGGCATAATAAATTGTCAACTCAATATGAATTTTAAATGAAAACAATATATAAATAAACTAAACAAACATGCATTTTAAGTCGTACGCTACCATGTTACATTACATTGAACACATCGGGTAAGATTCCAAGTAAAATTTAATCGAACACACAATAACACAGAACAGGAACAAGAAACCCTCTCGAAGTTGAGGCTGATCCCTCACGAGTCATTCGAAACGTTTTCTTCTCGCCAGATAATTCAAATTCCGAACAAACTCCACGACATTTCGGTCGCCACGAGTCGTCGCGAGTTATTCCGTTGAACTTTGGAGCGAATCTTTTCATTACCTACCCCGCCATTGAGCGGAGCGCCCGCACATGCCCTTGTCGTAGATATTCAGCTCGTATCTTGGAGAATTTTAATTGAAAAAGTTGGGCGCTTCTCATAGCATCCTTTGGTCGCGCGCACAGGATCGGCAGAATGCCGCTGTAGATGATTCGCTCTGACGATTTAACCTAATCTATATAATCACATTTCAGAAGTCTCGCTGCCTTTATAATTTTTGGTCGATTAATTATTTTTAAAGCAGGTACTCATACACGTTTTAAAATCTGTTAAATTGGAACATTTTATGCTGAACCTGTAAGTTTTGTAAAAACCTAAGTTCTAGTTCATGGTTAGACTTTTTCGTTTGCTTTTATGACCTTTGGGGTTGTGGTGTTCGCAAAATGTATCTTAATTTTTCAGATATTCTTTGAAAAGTCAGTAGGTAAAAGGTTTAGATAAAGTTTCGCCATACCCGGCACGATAACAAGCAGGTTAGCAATAAAAGTAAGGCATGCCGGACATTCGTGTCATATGACAGAGTGCGCGTGTTACGAAGACGTTGTGTGCGTTTGTCTTTTCAAAATTATGTGGTGATTAGTCTGATAAAATGAGTTCTTGTGCATTCTACAAGTACAAAAACAATACCCGTAATACCTCAAAAGAGAAAGGTGTGACATTTCATATGTAAGTTGTGTTCTAATCTAAGTACTAGATTTCATTTGACAATCTTTAATACGACGATAATACGCCGACAACACGCCACGCATTCGCCCGCCGTGTGCAGGAGTAGACCAGAACATACACAATCCAATATTTCTTGTTCTAGAGTAGACAAGAACATACACAATCGATTAGTGCGACAGCGATAGTTATATTTATTATAATCGTTCGAGCGCTGTTGTTTTGTGCGATGTTGCCACGAGTCAGTAAGCCTGGATGCGCTATACATAGGAGGACAGGGGTAGCCGCGCGCCGGCGCAAACGCGCCAGCGCGTTAGTCTAGCGCCGGCGACCGATCTTAGTCTCCGTCCGCCGCTCAGGCGGAGCGAACGTGCGCGTCTGTCACAAAATGCCTCATTGTGCAGTGCTTTGGTGCAAAAAGTCGTCGAAAAATTCAAACTTGAACACAGATGGAGTCACCTTTCACGAGTAAGTACTTTCATTCAATTTGATAGCATTTTTCGCTTGAAATTCAGTAACAAACATCGGCGTAAATTTGTATGGAGAGCTCTTTTCTGCTTACCCACCATAGGTCGACTATCGTGTTGGATGCAGTTAGCTCTTGTAATTTTTTTTGTTTATTGATAAATATGTATGTTAAATGTACACAGATATTTCATGCATTCTGCCTTATTGCCAAAGGACATTTCTTCTAGTCAACCTCAGCAGGTTTCCTCGTTCAATATTCGTTTATCGCGCTCTTTTCATTCAACCAGTACCTACCGGTTTTTACTTTTGAGCGACTCTAAGGAGAAAGGAATTAATTTCTTTAGGTCATGCGTCTACCGGGAATATCAGATCGCGGATATTTAGGAGAATTAAAAATAATTGACGTAATAGTTTAAACGTTTGCCTTTAATGTCAGAGATTCAGAATGTATAGAACGTATATAAATGTACAGGATGTATATGTAGATGGTAGGGTTAAACCCGCCCGTGTTGGTACCACTGCACTAAATAAACGTCGGTCGAAGTCACTATGAAAAGTAGTACCTACGTGTTTTCCATCCAATCCAGTATAGCCGGATCGATTAGGGGGAATCGGTGACAAGGCACGTACCTAATTCACCTAGGTATATTTATTTATTTTAGACAGGCAGCCTTGGCTGATGTGTCTAAATCCGGTTTTTCTTCATATTTTTTATTTTATTTGGTTTGTTTGTTTATTTTTTTTTATATATTTATCGATCTTGATTATTTTTATTATTTTAGTTTATTGTAGTTTTATTTTAGTATTTATATATTGGGCTCCCATCATCACTGGTACCAAACTGAAGCATTATTACGATGATGGAGCCATCCGTATCAGTTTCCTAAAAAAAGTTAATCTTTATGCTTAACTATTTTCGCACACATTTTGATAATTTTTATTATGGAATACACAATTGTAGATTTATAATAAAGTATCCGAGGTACCTCAGAACTTAGAACTATGATCGTGTTTATGCGAAAATCTGCAAATTCGCAAAATTGTGAAAGGGGCGTTGCCTTTGTTCATTTAAGAGAAAGTTATATTATTCCCTTGATGTAAAGAAGGGTTAAATATTGTTAAATCCGTTTCATCTTTTCATCGCGAATCGACACAATGAGCGACTTATTGTATGAATCCCGTTCAAATGTATGGAAGACTGGCGTCACTTGGCTACCTACTCGCTCGGCCAATCACGGCGTTCCATGCGCCGCTCCCGCCTCAGACTTCACACTCCTTTGGCGGCTACCTCGGTTCTCATACAAACGATGCCGTATTTCGCATCCAGACTCGTGGATGTTGCTTTGGATGTGTTTGTGAGGAGAGCGTATATGTAGGTACGCACACTTGTTTACAAAAAGTTGACTAGTTTGAGCGTCCTATACGGGATCTAAACCTTTTAAATCTTTCTGCGCGGTCGTACGCTTCAATGGGCATAAAGTACGAAGTTTGTTTCTATTGTTCAAATACTCTCTTCAGCATCCTTCTTCCATATAGTTTCTACAACAAACGCAACCAACCCGTTAATTGGATTTGACAAGAATGTTTATTGTGTTTTACTGATTCTGTCCTCGTGGCAGCAAACAGAGACATGATGAGACCAATCCAGGGACAGTGCAGTCTCTACCAGTTTATACCTTCGAGTAGGTATCAATAGTTTTACTATAAATGAATAAACTAGATAAATGTATATCGATTTGAAATAATGTGAATACTTTGTCATAAGATAAGTAATTACTAATTAGGCAGGTAGGTCTTATTTACACTCAGTAAGTTGATGCTACGTAATACATTTTGAAATCTATCAATTTGTTTTCTTCAAATTTAATTTATAATTTCTCCGACTGCGTTAACTTCCTACCCCACTGAATAATAGCGTGATGCTACATATTATACAATCCATATTTTATGTTACTTCAATAAAATTAAGCCCTATATTTTTCCGAAAATACATCGGAATATTGTCAGTAGTTTTTACGTGCACAGTAAAAAATAATGACAATATTTAATATATTTTAATATGTCCAATGTGCAGACACTGAAAGCTTTCAGTTATTGTGTTATTTGAATAATATTATAAATTAAACAAGTCACAGTTACTGGCAAAGAGAACAACATCCATGTAATGGGATGGCCCATTACATAGATGTTGTTCTCTTTGCCAGTAACTGTGACTTGATGTCTGATTGACTGTGATGTAATAAATAATATCAAACAAAAAGCTTAATTCCAAGTACCAGTTCATCACTTAGTGAATATTCTGTGGCCGTTCAGAGCTACCGAGCATGCGGGAAAAATTAAAACTCTACTGGAATTGAACAAACTCTTGTTCCGCTCTTATTTGGAAACTTTTCGGGTTTCTCGAGCTTTGTGGAGTGAAGAAAGCGGACGCGAATAAAGTCCGCCCACAACAGATTGGCCTCACGCCGAAGTATGTAAGTAGGGTAGTTATTATGCCTACGGGAGAATTCAAAAGGAAAGACTTGCTAGATATTACGTTATACCTGTGGCTATACATATCTATATTGTGGCTATACATACCTATAATGTGGCTATACATATCTATAATGTGGCTATACATACCTATAATGTGGCTACACATACCAATAATGTGGCTATACATACCTATAATGTGGCTATACATACCAATAATGTGGCTATACATATCTATAATGTGACTATACATACCTATAATGTGGCTATACATACCTACAATGTGGCTATACATATCTATAATGTGGCTATACATACCTATAATGTGGCAATACATATCTATAATTTGGCTATACATAACTATAATGTGACTATAATATGTGTGGCTTACATATAAAAAATCACAATAAACACCAGACGGCTCTTAACTCCCGAGTTGATAAGACGCGGAAGTCCACAAGTGTTACACAGATTTTTTTTTTTGTCAAAACATGTGCATGTCGTATCATAAAAAAAAAAAAAAAAAAAAATGTCGTATAAGGCGACTGAGGGATTATGACAAGATGCCGTACTGAAAGGCGACAGGTGGGTCTTCGTGCCTTACTAACTGCTTGATAGTTATCTTGTCCGTATACTTTGTCAAATGTGTTCTTCGGTGTTGTGCTGTAAAATTTACAAGAGTCCTTGCAGCACAACACCGATTACTCTGCTCACCCCGATTGTTGGGATAAAGCGTGTGGTATTTATGTTTGTATGTATTATATGTATAATGAGTTTTCACTCACACGCTCCATTAGTTGATGTTCCTTCTATAATTTTTAAATTATTTGTGTAAAACCTTTTTTGTAAGTACCTGTACCTATACAATGTAATGCAAGCAGCAGGCAGCACTTTAATTACTATACGCATGTATTTTTCATATTTGCCATTGGTACTGTATATATGTAAACATACCATGTAGACCTATAAGTGGTATTCATTTGGGACATTTACAAAATTCGTACCAATTGGTCAATTTATTTCGACGTTCACAATATTATAATACGAGTATCTGTTTCCATTACTATAGGTACATGTTATTTTTAAATAATTTCTTTTTAATTTTTTTTATGTAAACCAACATGGTGGTTCTTGCCGAGGGACCAATGGCGGAGCCGACAGAGCAAAATCACCTCTCCTCGCGAAACCGCGCTCAGAGAAGCTCCATGTCCGCAGATTTTCTCGGACTGTTGCTGGGATGTCTAGCCAGAGAAGCAGCGCCGCCGGAGCCAGCACAACGACGTGCGAGTTCGTGCGACAGGGAAGACGCTCTACAAGCAGAGTGTCTCTTTCTAAAGTTCGATGTTCATTATTTACTACCGGGTACTGTACGTGTGTACTACAAAAATAAATGACGTGGCACCAAGTTCGTCCGGTGCTATGGGCTGACATCACGGATGTTGTAGGTGATGTAGCCAACCGAGTCAGTTTCCATAAAAAAAAATTAACATGTCTAATTAATTTTATATGAACTTAAGATCTAAGTAGAAATGTGAAAAAAATATTGTTATATATCTTATAGACAGACAAGGCAGCACTTAAATTGCACGCAGTGTTACAAATACCCTGTACGTAGAAAAATAAACGAACATTGTATTGAAAAGATAATTACTAACCCACGATATAAAAAGAACCATATATAACCACAAAGTAAATCAGTCTAGCTAGTGTAATATAAAGAACCCAAAACCGGTTAAAATCGGCCGCAGCGGTGATAAGTTTTAGCTCAACTTTAGTTGAAACAAAAACGTCAATGGGGAAAACTGGGAGATAAAATCCTGAGTTATCTTGCTCCACGTTTTTGCCCCGGGAGGATGACGGCTTGTGGATACTTTTTTATTTTTTTGAGAGGCCACTCTATCCTGAACTTCAAGATAGTCAGCAGGACAATCTGTGCTATCTAATGACGATATCAAAATTATTTTGTGCGAGTTTTGGGTTAGGTTAGGTTACCTAAATACCTAAATCATAATAATTTATTTAATTTTATTGATTTTTGTAATAAACGAAGAACATATTGTTTATTGTGTTGTTTATTGTTTATTTATCATCTCTTTGCAGTGCACTTAGTCTACTTTACAAAAATATTTGCGACTACCTAACCACGCTGTGCTGATTTATGACTTTATGACAGATGCAGCAATTCATGACAAAGTGATTTTTTTTAAATATGTAATTGTATGAATTTATATACCCACCACACTCCACATGAAGCAGGACAGTCTCCACAAACAGCACCTGTTTGTTTTTTTTTTTTTTTTATTGATGCTGACACGGTTGGCTTCATCACCTACGACATCCGTGATGTCAGCCCATAACACCGGATGAACTTGGTGCCACGTCAGTGATTCCCTTCGGTCGTGCCGGCTACACTGAACTGGACGGAAAACACAAACTATTTACATAGCCGTTTCGACCGACCTTTCATTCAGTGCGGTAGTACCAACCCGGGCGGGTTGAACCCTACCTACCTACCTAGTAATATAAGAAGGGAGTCATATCCCTTAGTCGCCTTTTACGACATACACGGGGAGAGATGCAGTGGGGCTATTCTTTTAAAGTACCGGCCCCACACGGTACAAAATGTAATGTTAATTTGTATGTATATATTGTAATGTTATCTTCTAAATTCTCTGAAAAATAAGTGGTAAAAACGTTCAAAAATGCCTTTGCTATTACAATCTACATTTCCCCCTCCGTTTTTTGCGTCGGGGTTAAAAAGAAAATCACTAAATAGAATCAGATATCTCTTTTGAGAGAGAGATTGATGTTCTGTCTAACGTTGCGCGGTACGCTGTTTATAACGAAGAGTCATTCATTACATTACTCAGTAAAATAATGCAAAAGTGAGTATAGCCGCTTCATTATAACAGTTAATAATAACAACTGTAATAACAACTGTAATAAGAAAATTCACACTTATCTTCTTTATTGTTTCTTTATTTATTTCTCCTTCCTTTTTTCCTTCCAGTCGTGTGTCGTTTTTTCCTTCCTTCCATTCTTTCTTTCTTCCTTCCTCCCTCTTCAATTTTTTCCTTTCCTTCTTTCTTTCCTTCTTTCGTTCCCTAGCAATGTTGACAAATTATCACTGCACCTCTGCCCATCTCACTGGTACTAAGCCCGCTGTGCGAGAGTGGCGCCGTGCTTGATAATCCCGCGGGCCCCGTTAGTCGTACTTACTAGGGACGGGGACGTATGGACGCGTGTCACACAAACGACTATTTTATTTGATAAATGATGAAATATGCGGCCCTCGCGTCGACGACGACGCTTGCGGCGAGGCTAACCATTAAAAATATAGAATAAGCATCTGCTAATCGACCAGGTGGAGGCATCAAGTGTGCACAAAGACGAAATAAAAAATACATACCATTGGTGTGCAAATTGTGTGCATTTGTGGGTTTTATTTTTATATATTTATTTATTATCACAAACGTCACAATATTTACATACATCAGAAATCAGACATAATACAGAACAAACAACATTTATATTTCTTTTATCGAGATGTGGTGCCATGGCACCCATAAGATGCCTGACGACACCCATGGACATTCGGTCGTATGCGGGGGTTCCGAATGCTCTAACGGCCTGACAGGTGCCTATTCACGCCCCCTTTATTATTATATTATTTTTATGTATTATATCCCGAGTATCTATCTTCCCGTTTTCAGAACCTATCTTCTCACGGTGTGTCACTTCGGTCTAGTCATGACCATATTTTAGCTATCTCCTCTCATAAAACTGGTTTTTATACGAACTCATTTTCTGTTCACGCAGCTCGACTGTGGAATTCACTACCACACTTTATCCGACATTGTAAATAGCTTCCCTTATTCAAAAAACACCTAAAACTGTATTACCTTCGTCAATGTGAAGTAAAAACCTAAAAAAACAAAAACAACTTTTGTTTCATTCTTACCTGGATGGGCAAGTATGTATGTATGTATATTTATTTGTATATAATATTCTATATATTTATTAATTTATATGTAACATGTATGGCTTATATTTTACTAGCATGTACTTATATATATTGTTAATAAGTATTCTTATTATTATTTTATCTTCAATTGTCACGCTCAACTCTTTTGCTACTACCTATTCCACTATATTATCGAATCTCAAACATCCAAAGGTTGACTGTAAGAAATCTCTGTAAGGGATAAGTCCGCCTTTGCACCTTATGTAAATTTTCCAATGTATTTGTTACTGTTTAATGTTTACTGGAGCAATGAAGAATTTTCTATCTATCTATCTAAAGCGAGGTTATGTTGGGCATGAAGTAAATGTCATGTAATAAATACATACGTTATTTCCCAGTGGAGTAGGCAGAGAAAATATATCTCAAATTGCCACGGGTTCTGACACCTTGGACGTTTCATCCATACTCATAAAGTTTATCATACATACTTTTTGGATTCAATGTATGCAATAGCAACTCTATCGATTTTAATTCGTTGGTTTAGTTTAGCAAAATCACCTCTCCTCGCGAAACCGCGCTCAGAGAAGCTCCATGTCCGCAGATTTTCTCGGACTGTTGCTGGGATGTCTAGCCAGAGAAGCAGCGCCGCCGGAGCCAGCACAACGACGTGCGAGTTCGTGCGACAGGGAAGACGCTCTACAAGCAGAGTGTCTCTTTCTAAAGTTCGATGTTCATTATTTACTACCGGGTACTGTACGTGTGTACTACAAAAATAAATGACGTGGCACCAAGTTCGTCCGGTGCTATGGGCTGACATCACGGATGTTGTAGGTGATGTAGCCAACCGAGTCAGTTTCCATAAAAAAAAATTAACATGTCTAATTAATTTTATATGAACTTAAGATCTAAGTAGAAATGTGAAAAAAATATTGTTATATATCTTATAGACAGACAAGGCAGCACTTAAATTGCACGCAGTGTTACAAATACCCTGTACGTAGAAAAATAAACGAACATTGTATTGAAAAGATAATTACTAACCCACGATATAAAAAGAACCATATATAACCACAAAGTAAATCAGTCTAGCTAGTGTAATATAAAGAACCCAAAACCGGTTAAAATCGGCCGCAGCGGTGATAAGTTTTAGCTCAACTTTAGTTGAAACAAAAACGTCAATGGGGAAAACTGGGAGATAAAATCCTGAGTTATCTTGCTCCACGTTTTTGCCCCGGGAGGATGACGGCTTGTGGATACTTTTTTATTTTTTTGAGAGGCCACTCTATCCTGAACTTCAAGATAGTCAGCAGGACAATCTGTGCTATCTAATGACGATATCAAAATTATTTTGTGCGAGTTTTGGGTTAGGTTAGGTTACCTAAATACCTAAATCATAATAATTTATTTAATTTTATTGATTTTTGTAATAAACGAAGAACATATTGTTTATTGTGTTGTTTATTGTTTATTTATCATCTCTTTGCAGTGCACTTAGTCTACTTTACAAAAATATTTGCGACTACCTAACCACGCTGTGCTGATTTATGACTTTATGACAGATGCAGCAATTCATGACAAAGTGATTTTTTTTAAATATGTAATTGTATGAATTTATATACCCACCACACTCCACATGAAGCAGGACAGTCTCCACAAACAGCACCTGTTTGTTTTTTTTTTTTTTTTATTGATGCTGACACGGTTGGCTTCATCACCTACGACATCCGTGATGTCAGCCCATAACACCGGATGAACTTGGTGCCACGTCAGTGATTCCCTTCGGTCGTGCCGGCTACACTGAACTGGACGGAAAACACAAACTATTTACATAGCCGTTTCGACCGACCTTTCATTCAGTGCGGTAGTACCAACCCGGGCGGGTTGAACCCTACCTACCTACCTAGTAATATAAGAAGGGAGTCATATCCCTTAGTCGCCTTTTACGACATACACGGGGAGAGATGCAGTGGGGCTATTCTTTTAAAGTACCGGCCCCACACGGTACAAAATGTAATGTTAATTTGTATGTATATATTGTAATGTTATCTTCTAAATTCTCTGAAAAATAAGTGGTAAAAACGTTCAAAAATGCCTTTGCTATTACAATCTACATTTCCCCCTCCGTTTTTTGCGTCGGGGTTAAAAAGAAAATCACTAAATAGAATCAGATATCTCTTTTGAGAGAGAGATTGATGTTCTGTCTAACGTTGCGCGGTACGCTGTTTATAACGAAGAGTCATTCATTACATTACTCAGTAAAATAATGCAAAAGTGAGTATAGCCGCTTCATTATAACAGTTAATAATAACAACTGTAATAACAACTGTAATAAGAAAATTCACACTTATCTTCTTTATTGTTTCTTTATTTATTTCTCCTTCCTTTTTTCCTTCCAGTCGTGTGTCGTTTTTTCCTTCCTTCCATTCTTTCTTTCTTCCTTCCTCCCTCTTCAATTTTTTCCTTTCCTTCTTTCTTTCCTTCTTTCGTTCCCTAGCAATGTTGACAAATTATCACTGCACCTCTGCCCATCTCACTGGTACTAAGCCCGCTGTGCGAGAGTGGCGCCGTGCTTGATAATCCCGCGGGCCCCGTTAGTCGTACTTACTAGGGACGGGGACGTATGGACGCGTGTCACACAAACGACTATTTTATTTGATAAATGATGAAATATGCGGCCCTCGCGTCGACGACGACGCTTGCGGCGAGGCTAACCATTAAAAATATAGAATAAGCATCTGCTAATCGACCAGGTGGAGGCATCAAGTGTGCACAAAGACGAAATAAAAAATACATACCATTGGTGTGCAAATTGTGTGCATTTGTGGGTTTTATTTTTATATATTTATTTATTATCACAAACGTCACAATATTTACATACATCAGAAATCAGACATAATACAGAACAAAAAACATTTATATTTCTTTTATCGAGATGTGGTGCCATGGCACCCATAAGATGCCTGACGACACCCATGGACATTCGGTCGTATGCGGGGGTTCCGAATGCTCTAACGGCCTGACAGGTGCCTATTCACGCCCCCTTTATTATTATATTATTTTTATGTATTATATCCCGAGTATCTATCTTCCCGTTTTCAGAACCTATCTTCTCACGGTGTGTCACTTCGGTCTAGTCATGACCATATTTTAGCTATCTCCTCTCATAAAACTGGTTTTTATACGAACTCATTTTCTGTTCACGCAGCTCGACTGTGGAATTCACTACCACACTTTATCCGACATTGTAAATAGCTTCCCTTATTCAAAAAACACCTAAAACTGTATTACCTTCGTCAATGTGAAGTAAAAACCTAAAAAAACAAAAACAACTTTTGTTTCATTCTTACCTGGATGGGCAAGTATGTATGTATGTATATTTATTTGTATATAATATTCTATATATTTATTAATTTATATGTAACATGTATGGCTTATATTTTACTAGCATGTACTTATATATATTGTTAATAAGTATTCTTATTATTATTTTATCTTCAATTGTCACGCTCAACTCTTTTGCTACTACCTATTCCACTATATTATCGAATCTCAAACATCCAAAGGTTGACTGTAAGAAATCTCTGTAAGGGATAAGTCCGCCTTTGCACCTTATGTAAATTTTCCAATGTATTTGTTACTGTTTAATGTTTACTGGAGCAATGAAGAATTTTCTATCTATCTATCTAAAGCGAGGTTATGTTGGGCATGAAGTAAATGTCATGTAATAAATACATACGTTATTTCCCAGTGGAGTAGGCAGAGAAAATATATCTCAAATTGCCACGGGTTCTGACACCTTGGACGTTTCATCCATACTCATAAAGTTTATCATACATACTTTTTGGATTCAATGTATGCAATAGCAACTCTATCGATTTTAATTCGTTGGTTTAGGGGTTTCATCCCTTGCGGTGGCTTCGCTCCCGAGTTTCCGGTCTGATATGCATGTATTGAGGGTGCACGGCAAAAGCCGGCAAAGGATTTTGTTCGGCCGGTAATAAAATTGATAAAAAATATTATTAAATTGTACGTACCTATATATATGTAAAACATCGTGGCGCAATCTGGTAGTTATGCTTGCACTCTTGAAGTGTGGTTTATAACATTAACGGAAAGGAATTTCATTTTTGCAACTCGTTTAGTTCTTCTTCTTCTTTTTTTAAATAGTGGCAACCAAACGAATAGGAAATTCGTTTATTACTGCCAGTATCCAGTGACGGAGTTGCACGGTATAAAGTGATTACTTTTTATAATATAATAAAACAAAATAATTTTGAAAGGAACGAAGCATTTGAAGTTACTAGTTTGCATGCACAAATTCTGGAAGACACATACTTAGTTGAGTGATGATAAATATCAAGGTCGTGGTTTTTTTTAAGTTATTAAACATTTTAACGGCTCTACTCACGGTCGGGCCAAACGTATGGCCCATGTTCATGAGCGCTCTGCCTAAGCGACGGTTCAAATAGAACTTTCGAAATGGCTAAAACACCAACATAATAAACCACATACCAAAATAATACAACCTTACTCACCGTCGAACTGAACGGACCCTAGATAACTCGAGTTCCGCTCTTTTCCCCTACATTAATCCTCAAAGTTTCGCGAGAATGTAAGTGACGAATAAGTTGGACTCACATAACTTTGTCAAATCGACTTCGGGCCTCGCCCCTCTTCGCATCGAGAACTGAAAGACTAGATAGGAAGCCGAATGGCTTATGAACTAGAATTAGTACTAAGTTCTTGTGGAGACAACGACGACGACCAAATAGAAGCACTGGCAGGGCAACTAGTTCCGGCAGGAAAAGGGTAAGGGCCACCGTAGCAGGCTCCATACAGTAAAAGTGACGTTAGATTTGAAACAATAAATTATGATCATAATATACTTTTTTTTAATGGAAACGACACGATTGGCTACATCACCTACAGTACATCATCCGTGATGTCAGCCCAAAACACCTTGGTGAACTAGGTGCCATGTAAGTGCTTTCCTTTGGTCGGCTACACTGAACTGGTCGAAAAAAAAAACGAAAAATTGACATAGTCGCTTCGACCGACCTTTCATTCAGTGCAATGGTACCATACCGGGCAGGTTGAACCCTGCCACCTAGTAAGGTCAGAAGAAAAGGGGCCCACAGTTTTATGTGAAATCCGAACCACGGCCAGACTTGAATTTGATTTGATAAATAGTTTTTTGTACAAACATTTAATTTTTTTTAACAAATCCAGACTACCGGATTCATTTAGAATGGTGGTCATTGTATTTTTAAAAATTACGGAGGGAATTGCAAACGCCACTTCAGGTGGACAGACTCCATTTGTTTTTTAATATACATAAACTGTTGTCGAGCTTAAGTGAGAAGAATTTAGTAATAGTGTTGGATTTCGTTGAGCCTTCTCTATCCCTTAGGGACTCTGGGTCCCAAGGGATAGATAGAGAAGATAAGACAAATTATTGATAAAAGCCCTAAAAATAAATAAAAAAAAAAAAAACAGCCCAAAACACCTTGGTGAACTAGGTGCCATGTAAGTGCTTTCCTTTGGTCGGCTACACTGAACTGGTCGAAAAAAAAAACGAAAAATTGACATAGTCGCTTCGACCGACCTTTCATTCAGTGCAATGGTACCATACCGGGCAGGTTGAACCCTGCCACCTAGTAAGGTCAGAAGAAAAGGGGCCCACAGTTTTATGTGAAATCCGAACCACGGCCAGACTTGAATTTGATTTGATAAATAGTTTTTTGTACAAACATTTAATTTTTTTTAACAAATCCAGACTACCGGATTCATTTAGAATGGTGGTCATTGTATTTTTAAAAATTACGGAGGGAATTGCAAACGCCACTTCAGGTGGACAGACTCCATTTGTTTTTTAATATACATAAACTGTTGTCGAGCTTAAGTGAGAAGAATTTAGTAATAGTGTTGGATTTCGTTGAGCCTTCTCTATCCCTTAGGGACTCTGGGTCCCAAGGGATAGATAGAGAAGATAAGACAAATTATTGATAAAAGCCCTAAAAATAAATAAAAAAAAAAAAAAACTGAACAAATTGTTGATCAATAACCACATATCCCCTCGTCGTTTGCATTCTTTCCTCCAGAAGACAGTGCTTACCGACCCAGTCCACAAGATCGTCTAGGCTCATCTAAGACGGAGAGTGCTTAAGTGTCTATCTGGCTATTTCAGCTTTACATTCACAGTACATACCTATATGTACGTAGTGTGATGTACATGCTGATACAAAGTTGTACGGATCCGGTGGACTAATTTGTGTCGCTTGCGTGCTTATAAGGGGTGACGTGTGGCAAAACTCCTTTTCGTGTGGTGAAACTTCATGCACATACATACGTACATATTTCGTACCAGTAGACTGAAATACTTTGTGTGATATATAGGTAGGCTTCGGAACCTTAATCGAGATTTATATATTTTTTTTATAATAAAGGACCCATGTGACGAAAATTTGGTGTTTGATAAATGTGGTTGAAATTTATTCATTCAGCAATTTCTACTCCAGTAGCCTGTGATAGACGGACGAATAGAAATAACAAATTGGTAAGTTTATAGTGGTAAACATTTTAAATAATGTTATGTAAATTATAACTTAATACCTATCGTAAAATGTAACTACCTATATTTTTAAAAATCATACTTAAGGCAATTTAAATTGAAATTGAATTAGGTATGTCACAGTCGTATTTTTTTTTTAAAGCTGCACATTTTATGTGATTTGGAGGACAGCGGAACATCTGCCCTAAAAGCGGTACTGTCCCGCCGAACGCAGGACGTGTGGCCACGATAGGTGTACTTATTCGATGTTTTAACTTTATCCGAAATGTGATTAATATGAAAGCAGAAACCATATTGTTCCGCCTGAAAAGTGACAGGAGAGAGGGTGTGGGAAACGGAAGCAGTGGCCACGTCTTCGTGTCCGGCAGAGGCAGTAATGTTAACCGTTAATGCCAGGCGTGTCGCGTCGTGTCCCACTAATGCACGTCCGGTATCGCGGCGTCACGCCGGCGTCTTATGCGACACGTCACGCCACGCCACACACACACACACACACACACAGGAGACACACGCTATATGTGAGTACACCATACACAACACACACTACCTCTATTCCAAGTTAAGGCTGCATACAAGTTAAAATTCCGCTCTGTCAGAGAGATGTGCCATCAATATTACTTACCTGACATATTTAGTTTTCATATATGAAAACTTCATCTATCAGGACAGATCGATAGCTTTTGAAAACGATTTGATTAATTTCTCTCGATAGAAACCATCATGAAAATGTCTTTTCTGTGTGTTGCAATAAATGTATCAAAACCGAATTTTCTACAAATTTCCGTTTTTTTAACAATTTGGCTGTGTGATCGTCTTCGCACGATGGCCACGCATGTGAAAAAAACAATGATTTGTGTGAAGTGATATCCGCCTCACTCTTATTTGTTTAACTTCGACAGTCTCAGTGCATGCCTTTTTTGTTTTTATGGAAAGCAAGACATATGGCGCGCGTCAGACTAACGCCAGAGGTGAAGTACGGCGGAACCCACACCCTGTTAGTTTGCACGGCTTCGACTCGCGATTCTTATAGAATATTCGAAATTGCATCGCACGGCATCGCACTAAACTTGGAATAGTGCTGCATGCGCCCGACACACGCGCCGCCACCACTACCATCGCTTTGTCGTGAGGGCTTCATTTGCGGGAAAAAGAGCTAAATGGATGGATATCCGCTTCAACCTTATCCTATTATACTTCTTCAGAAGAGTGCTGACGTTAATGCGATAAAGAGACAGACTAACATTGTGTGATTTTATGCGTTTGATACTCGTATTTACTTCTTACTTTGGTATGGCCTATTTACACAACGCAACGGCGATAAGTGAGTGATAATTAGGTACAGAATATTTTCTGTTATAAAGTCGAGTAGGAATAAATAATTAGGTAACAGTAATGCAAATTAATAATAAATTTAAATTAATTTTCAAATTAAAAATGTTTAATGTAAACTTCGGAACCACTGAACATATTTTGTTGTTTTGTTATGTTTTTTTTTTCAACATATATAAACATAGAAATTAAAAATAATAATGTTAGGGTTCCGTACATCAAAAGAGGAAAACACTGAACCCTTATAGGATCTCGTGTCTGTCTATCCGTCTGTCACACCTTATTTTCTCCTAATGTGCTTAACAAAAAAGTTTAAATTTGGTACATATATAGAGTTTGAGGTGGGTCCTCAAACTCTATATATACATCACGGACGCATACCGTAAATGAACGAATATCGATTTTGGAGTTACAATACAAATCAGAAAGTTGAAAACTTTTTTTTTCAAGTGCCTCATGTGACATGTGACTTATCAATGGAAAGGGCTCGTTATGAGAAAGTATACCTATTGTTTTCATAATTTTAAAATGCATAGTTTAAAAGATGTTAAAGAAAATATAAGAAAATTTAGCATCCACCCACCCTTATCTCCGAAACTCGAAACTAATTATTCTAGAATTTTGAAAAATAGGAAATATAGGGTTTTTCTTATAGTTTACAGGAAAATCTAAACCAAATCCTAAAATTCACAAGGAAAACAGAATGGTACGGAACCCTCTCCACGCGAGTTTAAATCGCACTTGACCGCTTTTCTAATATCTAAATATTCATATTTTGGAATAGTTTGAGTAACGTTTTCACGCAAAATGTATTGCGTTAAGTACTTTAATTATCAAAATAACAGTCTTACCGATTTGTCGAAGTAAATATTTATTTAGGTAGGTGCTGAAATCTGAAATCGCCGATAAGATGGAGATAATCAAATTATTGTGTCCATTTCTCCAAGAAATTTATTATATTTCTATTGACAGAACAAATGTTCTGTTAATAGATATTTTCTTTTAAATTTCTTTGTTCCAAATTTTATCATTGTTCATTAATCTCAACAGAAGGATTTCCTCGGGAAGCTATAGGGAAACTGTGACTTCGGCCTGAATTTGGAGAGGGGAAGAGGGGAGGAGGCGGGTTGGAGATTGTCACGGTTATTGTACTGGGAGATGACGGTGGCCCAAATCGCGTTGGTTGCATGTTACTGTCCAGCCATTAAGGTTTACATTTTTATTAGATTGTTATCCTCATAAATAAACAGAAGTTTCTACGGGTGACTGAGGCGGACGGCCGTGTAACTTAGGTAATTTTTTATAGAAAGTGCGACATGTAGCGCCGAGTGCCTATTCACGCCTTTCTTGAAGGACCCGAGACTATACTTGGGGGGAAATATAAGGGCAGGGAGAGCGTTCGCTCGTTCGAGCGGTCCCTTTTTTCGCATTTTGCGACGGGACCCTAAAAAAGTGAAAAATTAAAGGTAGATTTTTCAAGAATACAAGCAACGCGTTGTTTTTTAAGAGTTTTTTTTGTGGTGCGTAAACCTGGGTGCGCGAGTCCGATTCGCACTTGACCGATTTTTACGAGACACGTTTGTGGGCAGCTCATATATCACACATCATAATCGATTTTCGACCTCTCTCGAGAGTAATCTGGAACCATGTTTCAGAATGAGACTAAACTTGTCTAAAGCTGGGATGCTGACTATGCCTATGCGACCGACCGGAGGACTGGGTCGAGTGCGGCAGCGCGAGAAACAAACTGATGGAAAAGTTAGGGGCTTATTGCGTCACCGCGACCGCCCGTTCAGAGATCAAATCTAATTTATAGACTTCCCAACTCCGGTGGGGTTCCAATGAAAAACTACGTATAATGGTAGTTTGCGGACTTGAAGACATATTTGAACCTCTAAAAATAATCGCACTTACGTAGGTAAATTTTTATTTTTGGCATAGGCATCCTTATTGGTTACTTATGATTTTAAAAGCCTATATAATATAAAGTTATTGCAGTATGCAGTAGCTAAAAATATTTCATCTGTAGTTTATTTAATCTCGTTTGTAGTTCATTCCATGCGGTACTGGAAACTGGTAGGTATTGCGGTAATGTTTACCGCAAGTAACCAGACGAAAAATTACTTCACCTTTAAACAAATACATTATGAATTTAAAAATATATCATGGATGTATTGAAATGTCTTGATCCACAGTGAAAATTCGTTGCAAGTTTTTCCCCCTCCATCCGAAGCTAATCTAATGCGCTGTGATTGGCCAAAACGCAAATAGGCGAGATATTGAATATCCTCCAGTCTAGCGAGCGACTTTGAAGTGGGTGGGAAGGGTATTGCGTCGAATAACGCGCCTGTAGAAGTAAATCGTCATATTGCACGCTTCGGTTGTCGCAGCGCAGCGCTTTCACAGTTCAATGAAATCCAATTATCTATATTTAGCTGAAACTTCACCCACAACATCCGTGATGTCAGCCCATACCACCTTGATAAACTACGTGCCATTTCAGTGCTTCCCTTCGGTCGTGCCGGCTATACTGAACTAGACGGAAAATACGAACTATTTACATAGCCGTTTCAATCGAACCTTTCATTCAGTGCGGTGGTACCAACCCGGGCGGGTTAAACCCCAGCACCTAGTAAGGTACAGTTTTACGTGGAATCCGAACCACGGTTAGCCTCCAACGGTCGAGCGGTCACCCATCCAAGCGCTGACCGCACCCATGTGTGCTTATGATCACGGCCGACAGTCGAACGACCGCACCACTGAGCTACCGAGCCCACCAAGAGTTACAATGTAGTCGGTTTTATTCTTCAAATCGGTGGGCTATGGAAATTTATGGGCAGTCTTAAAATAATTTATTGGTCAAATTAAATGTATTCGCCTTTTATTGAAATCTTGTTCATTTCAAGACTAGCTCAGGAATATAGCCTGCATGTAGATAGTTATGGGCCAACGAGTATAAAATTTTTTTTGCTAAGGTTTTGCAGATTAATTGGCTCTTTTAAAGCCGGCCGTACGTCATAAATAATAATAATAATTTAAAATAATAGTGTGAAGAAAAAGCTGTCAAGATGACATATTGTAAAAAATCTGCCCTCAACAAGAAAATTGTTTAAAAAGCGGCTGCAGGCGCCGCACCGGGCTCGCAGAGAGCGCGGAACCATCATCAACGGCGCACGGCTCCGTAGTGTTGGAGTAAACATGCTGGCCAGCACAGGAGCCGAAGCCCGGCGGCGCCTCAAGACAACATCGTATGTCAATGAATGACAGCGGCGGCTCACGGCGTACGGCGACACGGTCGGCGCCGCATCGGGCTGGTAGAGCTGCGAGCGGCGTTGCAGGTCATGGTCAGAACACCCGACCAGGACATCGCGCACGGACCACTACAACACGCCGCCCACGGCGTGTGTCTGCGCATCGGCCCAGCAGCGCATCAGACACCTCGCCCTCCCCGCCCGCACCGGCATCGCCGTGCCGCCGACGCCTACGCGAACGAGCCGCTTCTTCTCGACCACCCGCACGCCCTTCACCGACGCCCGCCGAGACATCGTCAGGATCATCGAACGATGACGGCGGGCCAACGACACCGTCCCCGCCAATACACCGACGGCGAGGACGACGTCCACCACCGGCACGCTTGGGGCCGTCGGGGTCTCGTACCCCACCTACAGCCCCCGCTACCGATGGTGTAGTGCGCCGTATACGTTGGACTTATGAAATAAATATAAAAGTCATGACGGCGTACTACAGGGCCACACAGGGAGAAACAGTCCGGACTGCTTACCGACCGAGGCTGCTTTCTGAATTTCAGGCTTTGGAATCGACCATCTCTGTTTCAGCCCAGCGCCTATCAGATCAAGTACGGCTCATCCTAAACCGCCATTTTGTAGATGACGCCGTGCTTGACCAACTACGCCTTGATGCGCTCCCCCCTGCCACTGCCACGACGCCCGGACGCCGCATGCGCCCCGCCGCCGCCTCCGGCGAGAGCGCGGGGTGCTGCCGCTGTCGCCACCGTTGCTGATGTGATAGCCGCACCCGTACCGACACCACCATCTGCCGAGGATGGTGGCGATGTGGTAGGGGGCATCGTAAGTACCCAAGATAATGAGTTCATGAGGAGGACTCTTGAAGAGGCGATTCTGGAGTACCGCTCGGCACCTACTAATGACAGGCCGCGGATACCGAGGTTGCCCACGAATAAAAAAAATCTTATTATGGTGAGGATCCTGGATTCGTATCTAAAACAATATATCGAGTCTAGTGTAGATCTCGCCGATACTCACTCGATCTTGTACTGTGGGGCGGTGGCTGCCTGTCGCATGGCGCGTTTGAAATTCGAGAATATATCTAGAGACACACGCGCCAGGCCAACCACCGCTCCCGCGTGGCAGTTACGGATCGAGCGACGTATCGGCGAGGCCAGGATCCTCATCGGAAAGCTATACTGCTTCAGGTCTGGAAATACCAGACCGAAAATCATGCGCTTCGTGACGAAGGCTTTTGGTGGTGCTGTATTAAGCCAGACACAGCCAAACTTCCACTCACTAGTCACGGAGCGCATAGATGACCTGAAGCAGCAAATTAGCGCGTGGGCCCAACGTATCCGTCGCTATAGGAAGCGTGTCGACCGTTATCACCAGAATCGTCGATTCCAGAGTGACCAAAGGTGGGTATACCGGAACTGGGAGCACCCGAACCAACGACCGACAGACACGATCCGACCGACTGAGCAAGAAAATGCTTTATTTTGGAAAAACATCTGGTCGGATCCTGTCTGTCACGTCGAGGGTGAATGGATGAGAGTTGTCCAGCGGGTGTGTCAGTCGATAGAACCAATGTCCGCCATAAATATCAGCGAAGAGGATGTAGGTTCTGCAATCCGCCAGGCACTGAACTGGAAATCTCCAGGGCCGGACGGATTGCAGAACTTCTGGCTGAAATGGTTCAGAAGCTGCCACTCCCGCTTGGCTGTTCAATTCCAAGATGCCCTCGACCATCGGGTTCTCCCAGAGTTCATGACTACTGGTGTCACCCACCTGCTCCATAAATCTGGTAGTACTGCGGAACCTAAAAATTATAGACCTATCACTTGCTTGCCTACCATCTACAAGCTCCTGACATCCATTCTGACGCACAAAATATCAATTCACATAAAGAACAATAACATCTTGTCCGTTGCTCAGAATGGATGTCGGGCTGGGTCCCGCGGTACTAAGGAGCTGCTCCTCATAGACATGACCGTTTGTCAGCAGGTCCGACGCAATCGAAAGAACCTGTCTGCTGCTTGGATAGACTACAAGAAGGCTTTTGACTCCGTGCCCCATACGTGGTTGCTAAGGATACTAGAACTATACAAAACTGACACGAATATCTGTCAATTCCTTGGCGCATGTATGGAACAATGGAGTACTATCCTTCGTGTACCAGGTGGCGAACGGACTTCGGTTGCAGACGACCGGATTCCCATACGGCGGGGGATCTTCCAGGGAGACAGTCTGAGTCCGCTTTGGTTTTGTCTGGCTCTGAACCCTCTTAGCACTCTGCTTGAGGACTCAGAGCTGGGCTACTGTCTTCGAAGAGGAGGCTCTCGAATATCGCACTTATTTTATATGGATGACCTCAAACTGTTTGCCAAGTCGGACACCGAACTAATGTCGATGATGAAGATAACTGAAGGCTTCAGCAACGACATTGGAATGGAGTTCGGCTTGGAAAAATGTGGGACCATCCATGTGGAACGTGGTGTGATCGTGAACTCCGGCGGCATACAGTTGTCGGAGTCCATGAATGTTCGAGCTCTCTCCGAAGACGAAACTTATAAGTATTTGGGAATATCGGAGGCTCTCAACATACGGGATACGGACATGAAACAATCAGTTAAGGAAAAGTTTTTTCGTCGTCTTACAAAAGTACTAAATAGCCTTTTGTCAGGCGGCAATAAAATTCGTGCCTATAACGGTTGGGTCATGCCTGTGCTCGTATATACTTTCGGTATTCTCAGATGGACTCAAACCGAATTGGACTCGCTGGACAGAAAGGTCAGGACGCTGATGACGAAATCCCGTATGCATCACCCACGATCATCGGTCATGAGGTTGTATATCCCGCGGAAGTGTGGGGGTCGAGGTATGTTAAATGCCAAGAACCTGCACAACCGCGAGGTATGCAATCTCCGTCAGTACTTTTTGGAAAAGACTTATGTTTGTGAGATGCATCGCGATGTCGTCACCAGCGATAAAGGTCTTACCCCGCTGAGCATGGGAAAAGAGAACTGGCGGAAGCCGGTTGTACTAAGCACCGAGGACCGCATGGAAGTATGGAAAGGCAAGGAGCTGCACGGTAGGTACTTCCGGTCTCTCACGGGACCGGATGTAGACCAACTTGCTTCCGTGCACTGGCTACGCTTCGGGGACCTCTTCGGGGAAACCGAAGGGTTTGTCTTTGCAATACAAGATGAGGTTGTCAAAACGAACAACTATAGGAGACACATAATGAAGGACGGGACCATTGACATCTGCCGCGCCTGCCACCAACCTGGCGAGTCCCTCGGACATGTGATTTCCGGTTCTTCGCAGCTTGCCAACACCGAGTATTTGCATAGACACAACCTAGTAGCCAGGATTATCCACCAGCAACTTGCCTTAAAGTTCAACCTTGTAGGTACCGAAGTGCCTTACTATAAGTACAATCCGCCGCCAGTTCTCGAGAACGGTCATGTCACACTCTACTGGGACCGGTCCATTATTACAGATAGGACTATTCTCGCGAATAGACCTGATATTGTGATAGTGGACCGGGAGGCGAGGCGCGCAACGCTCGTCGATATCGCCGTGCCGCACGATGGTAACCTCGTCAGTAAGGAAGCAGAGAAGATGCTGAAGTATCTAGATCTGCAGCACGAGGTTACCAAAATGTGGCCCGTCGACTCGACGATCGTTGTGCCCATAGTCGTTTCGGCGCATGGGCTGATAGCAAAGAGCCTCGACGACCACCTTGAGAGGCTCTCGCTGAGTGGTTGGGTCAAGGGCTAGATCCAGAAGGCAGCCCTGCTCGACACTGCACGCATCGTCCGGAGGTTCCTCTCTTTGGGACCCGATCATCGGTAGCTTGGGCTCGCCCCGCCGCCGGTGGTGGAAACTCCATTTTTTTAAGGTTAATTTTGTATATGTTTTTTATGTTAGGTTTTGAATATGTACAAAATTAGTTTTAAGAATATGTGTTAATAAAGAGATTTAAAAATAAAAAAAAGATTAAAAAATGTTCTCATAAATAACAATACCCTTTTCACTGAACTAAATCAAAACCAAAAGTTCTTTCCGGGAAAAATTTGTTGAAGCAAGCTCGAGTTTATCGCGGTATGTTTTATTGTAATATCGAGAGTGTTGAGGGTGCAATCGGCGGCCATGTTTATAGTGCCCGGCGCGCGGGAAGTGCACGATTTCTCTCAAAATCCCGCTATAAATTTTCATTATCGTCGATTTTCACTGCGCTTACTGGGCGCGCCGCCGCCACCGCCCGGAGCTCGCGCCTGTGTAGGCGCTTTCTGTTCGAAAACAAAATGCAATAATGCAACGAACGTAGCCTTATATTTTGTCCCTTAAGTGATGTACATATCTACGACCAAAAAAGTATTAGATAATCATCATTATTGCACATAATTAAATAAATGTTACATTTAATTAACAGGTGAAACACATTAGATATGTAGGTAATTTACTACTCTGTACATACAGTTCCACATTATCAACCAAATAAAATAAAATGACCACCTGAACATAGCGGGAATGGCGACACAATAATACATTTGAGAGGGCCGCGAGAGAGAAGCAAATGGAGAGAACCAAACAAAGAGTTGGTTCCGTGCGTTTAATCAACTCCAGGTACGCTTTCAAGTCTGGCAATTACTTCTGACAACAAAATGAAAGCCAATACGATCTTACTTTATGACTCAAGCAATAAAATTAAAGCACTGTTCAATAGTGGCGTTACTGGAAAGAAATGGAATTAAAGCACAGACTTGTATACTTTTGTTGGGTAAATAAAAATAAAAAAAGATCTAAAGAAAAGGAATGTACGAACATATAGGACGCATCGAATGCACAAAACCAACTATTGGTTCAGTCGGAAAACTCGTTCTTTACATAAAATTTATTACACATGAAAACTTATTTGTTTCCGGATCTGTTGAAATAATCAATCTAAACTTTTATTCGCCTGAATTATTTGATTAAAATTGTATTTGCATCGTATGTACGAGTAAGTACAACTCAACTTACGTCCTACATCAATAGTTTCTTTATCAAGATAAGGAAACTATTGATGTAGGACGTAAGCACAATAAAATAGTATAACAATGTGATAGTTAATAAG
The DNA here is from genome assembly GCA_946902875.1 of Nematopogon swammerdamellus. NCBI lineage: Eukaryota > Metazoa > Arthropoda > Insecta > Lepidoptera > Adelidae > Nematopogon > Nematopogon swammerdamellus. The sequence continues at coordinate 12,457,147 of OX336351.1, forward strand.
TGATTTTTTAATTAGAAATACATATTTTTGCATTGCTTACATTAAACGTACACATATATCTGAAACTCTAGATTTAATATGGAACATACCATTCGCATGCACGCACATGTATATAAATTATGCTGTACCGTATATTACATAATATGTAACCTTAATAATCTCACTAGTGCAGTAATGCCAACATTAAGGACGCACGAAGCCGTCACAAGGTAAATATTAATCTGGTGACATTGCCTGCTACGGAACCCTCGGGTCATACGTCGGAGCTTATTGCTTGAACTCGAGAATACATCTGTACTCTCGCTCACTTCCGCATGCCACTACTAGGTAGGGTGTAAGCGGAAAGCAACCAGACAAGTAACTATTTATTATTTAGAAATGTCTACACAATTCGAAATGATTGATCAGCTGATGTCCAAGCAGTAAAGGTCACGCATACCTCTGTCACAGAATACTTAATAGTTACTTCGTAACAGATAAATCACTCCATAGAAAATGTTCCTACCTTCGGGCTTTAATAGCCTACTGTTTCACGTCGCCAATCGCTGCGTGGGAAAACGTACCTTAACGATCGAGTGTAAAGTGGTTATTCCTTTGCAGCTGCGCGCAGTTGCGTGGGCGAGCGTCTATGTATAGTTCGCGCGGCTCACGAATTTCCACTGAAATAGACCGCCGGCGGCCCGTCGGGCGGTAGGTAGTTAGCGCACGCAAGTACATAGAGTGCGTGAGACCTGCCTCTGTTACGTACGATAAGTAATGTTCGATATCGCTACACCACTTTCTCACACTGAGTTTCATCCATCGAATCGAACGTGAGTTGATCTAATGGCCATATCCAGCCAGGGAAAACTGCAGGCAGGTCCCTTTTATTGTCTAATAAAAATCTAATAATCTTGCCTAGACTAGTACCACCGCATTGAACGAAGAGCCGTCGACATACGGACGGACGAACCATCACACGAGCAGACGGACAGACAAACAGACGGGAGACGAACAAACTGACGAACTTAAACAACGAAACCCTAAAAGAAATAAGGATTTACTCTCGTTAATTAATGGTGTGTCAGGTGGAGCGATTGCGTGACCTATGATAAATTAAGAAAGCTGCTCTTACACAAAATTACTAGGAAAACAAAAAGGGGTTTATGTAGCGGGCGCGAGGCTCCGTGTAGCTTGTCTACTTAAACCTTATGTAAACAGAGAAGCAACGCCTTCGTTATTATTGTTACAAAAGGTCCAGCCTGTATAATGTTAACCGTGCTTACTTTAAAACTGGTGTGTTGTGGGGTTCAACGCTGCGACTGTAACCGGTCCCTCAAGTTGGGGGTCTTCTGTTTAGCCTATATCGTCCATTAATGCTACAATATTTTCTTTTGTTGAAGACGATGCAGTTGCATTTTTTAATTTCGCAAATATTGTTATTGCATGCTTTATTCTTTATTAATTATTCATATGTACACTACACTTGAATTTGGCATATTTTGTTTTTACAATCCGATTCGATTACATCCACAAAGAAGAGCCGCCAAGAAACTTGTGAACATAACTCCGAAACGGCTCTCAATTGAAATTTATTGTATTGTATAACAAATAATTCTACTTCAAGCGACCTTCCCAATTATATATAGTTCATTGTTATTGGAGAGATTTGAGGGGTGGGCTCAAAATGCCCATTATCCGTTATGGTACAGGTTGTACCCTGTCAAAATTCCAAATTCTATGCAGTCACAATCACAAGTCAACATGTTCGTAACAATTTAAGTTTATACTAGTGATAATACGAGGTAATACAAAGTTCAAAGACCAAAAAGAAATATAAGTAATGCAAAACATGAATCTGCGACAAATGCTACAGTTCACGACATATATCATAGTTCCTTTTCACAATATATGCCTAACATATAAAATATATAACATTGCCAATCGGTTTTTAATCCTAAGACTACCCTAGGTTCGTCATACCGGTTAGTGTACTTTATGCAAACTTTAATTATGTAAGTGACTTAAATTTGAGACCTAAATTTTTCTCTAAAAGTCTTTATTTCCTTTTTCAACGAGTAATTAAGCGTTAATTAATCGTGGCACGTGGAGATCCGTTGTCTCTGCCTACCCACCGGGAAACAGGCGTGACGCTATGTATGTATGTATGTAATTAAGCGTTATTTCAAAAAACAATACATGCTACACTCGGGCCAAATTCATCCTTGAAATGGCATGGCATAGAAGCACAGAATATCTAATAGGTACTGTCGTACCAGAAGCGACACTCCACAAAGCCACATAAAGGAATAGCTACTCTTGCTGAGACGCAATAAAGTGCAATTCAGCTCGCAAAGCGCTGCATGCCTAACTCGAATAATAGCCTACACCACGCTTCTCTTTCTATCGCGTAACTCTATCTCTTTTGGCGCGATTCGTATCGTGTTAGGGTTTTGCCAGTCAGTAGGTATAGAAACAATAAATTGAGAATGTGAACCCTGTTGCTAAAGAAACAGGACGCGTGCGATTCAATGTACCGACGACGCGACGTCACAGGCTCACAGCAGTCCAATTTATAATAGGTAGGCAAGTAGACCGTAAAAGACGCGAATTTTTTTTTTGCGTATGCTGCGCACTCGTGTTACTAGTACTAGTTACTCTATTTACTAGGCAACAACTACTATAACTAGGTACACCTACTTAATTAGGAAACTCCTAAAACTACATGTAAAATGAACAAAATATAAATATTTCCTACCTTCCAGAATCTTTCGGTAAAGTAAGAAAAGACACCGTTGAGTTCTTCTGTTTATTGAGACAGCCGTACACGCAACAATTATTATTAGTATTACGATGCTCCAATTGCTTCATTATTATTATATCGAAGAATAGGCACAGAATACTTCATAGGTACTGAATAGAATAGTTCGTTCCATCCAGGCGATCGACTGTATGCGTGCGCTCGCAAGCGCGGGGCTGCCCGCCGGGTTTTGTACTCTCAGAATATCGCGCGCTGTAGGTGATTATCGCGGTAGGTATGAAGGAGTGTCTGAGGCCTGATAGAAGTAACAAGTCTTGACTTACATAACGTCGTCCCTGCATACGAATATTCTGAAGATCCAGGATCTGCTGGAATGCGTGCGCTACGAGAGAATCGGGAGTTAGGCGATATTTATAGTGAAGTGATTCTAAATTCTCCTGAAGCGTATTCTCATGGTATTCAGAGCGCAAAATGCAGAATTCACTGGTAAGACGCGTCATTGTAACTGAGGAAAAAGTAATAATAAAATGCAAATAGGGTATATTGAAGTTTAAACTGTTATCCGAGGTAAGAAAGCGATCGTGTATCGAAAAGCGATTGACATGAACGAGTGGTTACATTATTGTGATCCTTTATCGATGAATGGGATGAATGAGTTCAACGAAAATCGGCCGTGTCTGCCAAGAAAAACAGCACAAGTAGGGATGATCACCAGCATGAGTTCTTGTACACCGGTTCACGTCCATTGGTCACTGTCTAAGTTTATGATTATAAATACTCATAATGAGTTGAGGTGGTCACAATGAACTTCTTAGATAATTTATAGGTTTGTTTTATTAACAAAACGTGCTTTAAATACATAGGTGTTAAAGATCCACAGACATAATTACGCTAGTGCATACGAATTTGTACCGTGTGGGGTCGGTACTTAAAAAGAATAGCCCCACTGCATCTCTCCCCGTCGCATGTCGTAAAAGTCGACTAAGGGATAAGAAAATTCGTCAGCCTCGGTAGCTCAGTGGCGCGGTTGGTTAGTCAACTGTTATTTATTAAGCAACGCTGAGCGCGGTCAGTGATTGGATGGGTGACCGCTCGACCGTTGGAGGCTGACCGTGGTTCGGATTCCACGTTAAACTGTAGGTCCCTTCCCTTCTTACCTTACTAGGTGGTAGGGTTTATCCCGGCCGGGTTGGTACCACCGCACTGAACGAAACGTCGGTCGAAACGGCTATGTAAATAGTTCGTGTTTTCCGTCCAGTTTAGTGTAGCCGACATGAAATGAAGGGAAGCACTGACATGGCACCTAGTTCACCCTGTGTTATGGGCTGACATCACGGATGTTGTAGGTGATGTAGCCAACCGCGTCAGTGTACAGTGTACCGATATACAGTGTATACCAGTCCGCCCTAAATGTTGAGGAATATTCGTAGAAACCTGTCTTAGTTATATGCTTATTGAAAGTCCTTTTTTTATTGAAAGTTCGACATGTGGCGCCGTGCCATCCATAAGGTGTCTAACGACGCCCATGGACATTCGGTCTTAAGCGGGGGTTGCGAATGAAATGCCGGTCTGACAGATGTCTATTCACGCCCCTCTCAAAGGACCCGAGACTGTAGGTACTTGGGGAAAAAATATGGGTTGGGAGAGCGTTCCAGAGTTTACCGGTTCTATAGAGGAAACATCTGCAGAAACGGTTGGTGGACATCCGCGGTAAATATAGCATGTGGGGATGCAATCTCTGCCCGGTACGCGTGGTGCGGAGGTGGAAAGGGGACGGTGGTATCTCGTTAATCAGCTCCTCCGAGCACTCCCCATGGAATAAACGATATAAATGGGATAAGCAAAGTATTACACAAGGTGAGAGAACGTGCTTGTAACATGGTTCCATATAGGTATTTCAACTTTTAGAAATAACTCGGCGACAGAGCTTCTGGCGTTGCCGCCGAGTTCCAATTTCAAATGTCGAACTCTTTTGTGCCGAGTGCACGTCAGTTTTTCGGCGAATCGGAAAATATGCACGCACTGAAATGTTTTCGTCGTTAGATATTTTGAAATGCCAGATATACTCTGGTGAAAATAGTAACTCGCCGCGGCTGTGCCTTTCTCGTGTTCATTGTATGAATTTCTAGTTAGATGAGCTTCGCCTCCAGTGTGTTTTGCGTGTAATTTGAAAGAGAGCTGATGCCGTAACAGAACCTGAAGAACTTTGGTTTATAAGTTTTTATTTTAAGGCGGACATAGGACTCAAACCGTGCTACCCGAGCACTGATGCTTGAAACACGAACCGTATGCAGATGTAATAGGTGCGAGATTCGTTCTACTCGTGCGGTGGCTGATACGTCGCGCCGACGATGAACGTTTGCGCGAAAGTCACACTATTTATTAAATTTCACGTGTTGGAAAGATGGAACAAAGTATTTATTTCGCTACGATTGTAGAAAAAAATATTATCTATATTTCTATGAGGGTCTTGTATTGAAACAATTTATCCTTCTCAAGATAATTTAACTTGAATGTACAATTTTCGTACCTTTCGTTATTTTTTGGAGATTTATTTAACACCTTTTCAAAGTAGTAAAATACAATTTTTTTCGCAATTAAAGATCAATACATAACATATATATTTTTTACAGATTTTTTATCTTTACCAATAGCTCAATAATTTCGTTCAAAGTTGACCTTTTGACCCTTATTCTCGCCTTAAGATAAACAAATTCCTAATCCCACTGTTCATAGCCCCTGTTAATCAGTTAGAATTTGAAAATTCATTTTGTATTGGGTGCAGGTACATATATTATGTGAATGTCTAAACACAAATTAATATATAATTTCCCTAATTTCCATATAAAATTTTCCATAGTGTAGACATCTTTAACACAAAATTAGTTAGCTTTAAGAAACAGTGTTTAACTTTGTGCACACAAATTAATTTGTTCTAGGTGCTTAAAATTTAATTAATTACCTTTTTTTTGCTTTAGTTCTTTTTTTATTTTGTACTAGTGTTGAAAACATCTTTTGTAGTTTTGCCTAATTGTAGAAACTTTGCTGGTTCATGTTTTTACTATATGCTTATTTGATTTAAGATTTTTTTTTTATTTTTTTTATTCATGCTGACAAGGTTGGCTTCATCACCTACAACATCCGTGATGTCAGCCCATAACACCGGATGAACTTGGTGCCACGTCAGTGATTCCCTTCGGTCGTGCCGGCTACACTGAACTGGACGGAAAACACAAACTATTTACATAGCCGTTTCGACCGACCTTTCATTCAGTACGGTGGTACCAACCCGGGCAAACACTAGGTGGTAAGGTTCAACAGCGAGTTGAACCTTACCACCTAGTGTTTACCATTTATAACCTGCGTGTTTCCTTAAAATAAATAAATAAAAAATAATAATAACAAATTTGTTTAAATGTGAAACAGTAAAACTTAACTAGCGGCACGGCAGTGCCAAGTTGAGCAAACACGGCTGTACCATTTTCTCGATACGTATTTACGCTTTACGTGTGTCCATTTATCGTTTTCTTGTAAATAATGAGTGACACATAAGTTGTTTATAAAAACAGTTTATTGAAAAAAATACCATTCATTGTCGTTAATAATTTTGTGCACAAGATACAAAATTACACAATGTTCGTTCATCGACCATTAGGTGTGCATATTATACAATATATTGTTTCATTGTGTCACAACACTATGAAACCTAATACGCATAACTCTGCTACATAGAAAAGGTGTCAAAAATATATTGCTATTTTCGCGAAAGTGGTACTAGTGGAGTTGTAGGCGACTGGCGGAGACTTCTGATTGCATTATATTCCTTTGACACAATATTCTCCAGAGATATGAATTTCTGTTCTAGAAAGACGGCAAGACAAACTCAACATATCACTTCGATGGAGGTTTCGATGCAATGTTGTTTAGATTGGCCTCTTTTGACACTTTTGATATAATATTCTGGCCCATTGTTCATTTTCTATTATAAATTAGTCTGTTTTTTTCTAATTGCACCTGAATGAGGCACACTTAGAAAGTGTACTGAAAATGGTTTACATTTTGCCTGACAAGTCTATAATCATCTGAAGGTACCTATATAACATTGCTGTCAACAATCGCATGTAAATTGTTTGAGTCGTTCTTGAGTTTTTTATAGGACAAAGTTGTTCATTTAAGCGTCAGACTCAACCCTTAAAATGTTGGTAGGTATATACGATACGACTTACGAGTATATAGTATATTCGCTTAGATTAGGCAGATGAACGATACACACTGGATTTAATTAATGTTGGGGAGGGATCCTACTATTACTGCACTCACTTATTATTATCCATTCGGATATAACAAATAAAAAAATAAAAATAAAAAAACTATCGCAAAGAACAGGCACTATCGTGTTTTATACAATCACTATTATTATTTCAGTATACTAGTTAGTTCATTGACTTGTCTATCTTTCACGTTAGAAAAGGGCAACGTGCTATATTAAATTTTTCCGCCAACGCGATGCGTCTACGTGCCAGGGCTCGCACCTTATGTCGCACGCATTCAGAAATGTCTCTCACTGTGCAGGCACGCGTGTTCCAAAGTGCCAGCCCTGTGTTCCGAGCAAGTGTAACACTGAGATGGAATTGGAGTAGATTCGAATATTTTCGGGCTTAAAGCGATAAATTGGTTCTGTATTTGATGAAAACACGTGCATTTTAGACTATGCTGTGGATGTAGTAAACTGTATTATGCAATGACAATAACATTTGGAATTTGTTGAGTTTAGTGATGTACGGTGATAGAAACAATAGTTTATTTTTTTAGACAAATACGTATACACGCCAAACACTCGCGGAACACACAAATCGTATCAACACAAAAGTTCTTCGCATCGTTCGATTTATAAATGGTTCTTGTTCTGCAAAGGTGTGGAATGGGTTTTCGGGGAATAGCTGTTTCTATTATTTCTACAATAGTCTACTCTATATATATCTAGTATCTAATAGGTTGGTACCACCGCACTGAACGAAACGTCGTTGGTCGAAACGGCTATGTAAATAGTTCGTGTTTTCCGTCCAGTTCCGTGTAGCCGACATGAAATGAAGGGAATTGACTGACGTGGCACCTAGTTCACCCGGTGTTATGGGCTGACATCACGGATGTTGTAGGTGATGTAGCCAACCGTGCCAGATTCCATAAAAAAAGTCTCATTTCCAAATAATCGATAAATCCCTTCCCAGACGCTATCAGCATTTCAACTTCCCACAACATTTCTAAAAGTAATTAATTATTTTTATTCTTTATTCTTTATTCTTTATTCTTTATTCATCATTCGTATGGTAGTACACTACGCTTGAATTTGTCCTGTTAGTTTTTACAATCCGGTTCGATTACACCCACAAAGAAGAGCCGGCAAGAAACTTCATATTATCTGTTAACTTATATATCAGTTAATTTCACACTACCCGTCAACCTTATGCCCAATCCCTGGCATGATTGGTAAAGAAGGTTCCTAGGCATTAAGTCCTCCTATTGTAAGCTTTTTTGTGTTTAATAATATCTATATATTTAAATTGTATTTCGTTTCATTTCATTTCATAAACGGCCTTACGCCTACATTCCACACTAATCGGATTGGCGAGGTGCCAGTCTCCAACCTCGAGTTCTTAACCCAATCCAAGTTTTGGTATCTAGTGTGCGACGTGTCAGGCGACGATGACGAAAAAAAAAACCACAAGACGAAGTAAAAAAAAAAACATTTCAGATGGTGAAATTATCAAAAACGAAAAATTCACATCTCCTTTCCCTTTTTCCAAGCGTTCCTTTGCTCAGACTACGTCGAAGAGGCGTGACTCTACGTATGAATAAGCAGGGTATGTCAGCACAATCTATGGCATGGGCTTTAAAAATATGAGCCGTCACACACCATTGACACCGCCCTCTTCCGCCGACTGGCTGTCAACAAAGAGGAGTGGCGGGGACGCTACGAGAAACTTAAGTGTTTAAGTAGACGACTTATATTTGCTCTTCTCTACAACACTTTTAATTCAAGGAAGGGAAATGAAGTAACTAAAATAACACATACATACATACATATCACACACGCTGAATCCCGACAATCGGGGTAAGCAGAGTAATCGGTGTTGTGCTGCAAGAACTAACACCTGTTAATTAATTTTATTACATGAAAACTCGGTTGAGCAAATTGTCTGTGTTAATTAATTTTAAATAGAGAAACGGCGATGAGCGCCGTAGAGACCACAATATTGTGGTTGAAAACGTGCTCAACTTTTTATACGAAGAAATTGGGAAACGTTCCATTTATTTGATCACTAGCTTTTGCCCGCGGCATTGTAGGTTATACTCATAGAGAAATAATATATACGTTATTATATATGTATACTCATGTTATACTTATGTAATTTGAGTCGACGCAATATGTTCTCTCTCTCTCTCTCTCTCTCTTTCTCTCTCTCCACCCCCCCCCCCCCCCCTCCCCTCTCTTAGGGGACGAATTTTAAAAAATCCGGTCTTAGTGCCCCCTGCATTATATAATAAGGAACTCCCATGTAGAATGCTCTACGGTTTTAGACTGTGCTTTGTCTGTCAGTGCTCGCAGTTTTATTAAGTAGATTTCCATGATAATTTTCAAAAAACTACGACAAACACCCTTCTTTATTCGGCCATAGGGTATGCTGGCTGTCCACGATACAATAAACAACAACACAATTTTGTAATCCAAGTTAATATAAAAGCGGTCATACCTATCTTCGTTACGTTTTAATAGCATTCATTTCGCCCTTTCATTTAAAAAAATTGCTTTGTTTTCGTTTATCAATTGATCAACAAACGAGGACATAACGTTAGATAAAGTTAACAAGAACGGATATTAATATTTTTACATATATGGGTTACTAGGTAGACTTATCATACGGAATGTTATGAAAGCTGGAGGTACGTTTCAATTTGATCCAGTACGTTAGGCCGAAAAAGTACAGAGAATGCGCATTATTATTAAAATGTGATTTTCTTCACTTTTTCCTCGAAGGGTCGTCTTTGAACTAGGCAGCGCGGGGCGGGCCCGGCTTGTCAAGTACATACTGAGATTAAGTACGAGTAGAAAGAAAAGAGCAAGGAGAACGCGAATGTTCTTAGCGTGAAACACAGCTCCTTTTACTGATTTATGAAAAAAAAGTACAAATTGGGCGTTAAATTATCTGTGTTTTAACGTTTTTCTAGGAAATGAAGGTTCCTATACAACAGCTTCTTTGATATAAGTACTTGTAACACCGAAGTAAATTAATTCTGATCAAGATGTCTATGAGTTCATGGTTCATTGGTCCATGATGTTGGAATGGGTTGAGGAGGGAGGGAGGGAGATATATATAAGAGAAGCGATCGATTATTATCACATTTACGTTTAAATCGGATTTGCTATTAAACCGAGTTTACCGCTAGTGAAGCTGCGAGCAAGAGCTAGTTCATAATAAACACACAATATAGCATAAAGTGTTCAATCATTGTTAATTAAAAATTTAAATTACACCTTTCCTCCAAATTTTAAATAATCGCATAGAGTAAATTTCGGGCAACAATAATAAATCGCCGTCGGTATTAATAGCGACATGTTAGTTCGAGTTTGTCCTTGTTTTCCGAATATTGAAATTTAATATTAACAGTGCCTCAGGCCGGCAAAACTATTGACTTATGTAGGCTTTAAACTATGTCCACACTGTGCCTCATTTCCGTGCACTGTCCTTTTTAATTTGTAATTCCTAGTTTTTCTAACTGCACGCCACTGATGAACTCCTCAAAGCGCAACGTATTGTCGACACGCACGCACAAGTTTACTCTTCGTTGAACTAAAATCTATCAAAGACGAAACCGCAACGACGACGTGCTTATCTTTCCTTATCTGTGTCGCGTGTGCCACAGTCAGGACTCGCACACCACAATTTCCCCGATTTCAATAGTCATTTTGGAATATTACTCGCATAATTACACGACTATTGAAATGTGTTAAACGAACTATTTATGAACGTCTATCACCGCTGAAAAGCCATATTACATTCCACATCACTGTGTCTCTAAACAAAGGAGAACAACGACAAACACAGAATATAATTTTAAGTCTGGGTGTTCAATATAATAGAATAAATGATCGTTTATTAACAGGCCCTAAAGTACACAAAGATATTGTCAAAATCATTACGTATTTTCGCCTAAAATGCGTTGTTCTAACCGTTGATATAGAACAAAATATACATCCCTGAAGATAGAGATTTTCAACGTATTATCTGAAAAAAAAAGAGAAGAATGGTACAGTTCAGGACTACAGACTTGGAGTCACATTTGGAGTAACCTCGTCTCCATTTAAAGCTGAGAGTTTTGAGACAACTCGTTTTTGATAAAGGCAAGGAATTCCCTAACGCAGACAAAGTTATCCTTGACCAAGTATTCGTCAACGACATTATTATTGCCGACGCGTAAGGACCTTGAGCGGACCCAAGTAGACCTGCTGAATGTAATCTGGCTTACTCAGAGTGCACCGACGAGGACTGCCGCGTTAGCAGCGTCACTTGGTCGACCGGTACCTCCGGTGGCCTCTTGATATCGGAGAGATCGTGGTGGGCGACGCCTGGTACACGCGACACCCACGCGACAGTAATACTGGCGTCAACTCATTCCTCGCACTTCCAACAAATATGGGGCGTGCATCACGGGCATGCCTCGTGTGAGCTGAATGCGCATTAACGCATGCCTTTAACGTACGCAGTAACGCACAGTGTGGACGTAACTTTCGGTCAATACACAACACGTGCCTCCGCTGCTGGTCCGCATGTTATAAATTAGATCTATTTGTAAATTTGCCAGCGTTTTGTACGACTTTGTTTGCTCTTTCATACAATCGCCAAATGGAAAATTTAATTTGTTCGAAATTTTAAATGCGAACAAAGTGTAATACGTAACTCGTGGGGGTTTGAAAAGTACGACTAATAACGACTGTTAGGAACCTGATTTGTCTTTCGTCAAAAATTTGGTCAGAAAAGAACTAAAATTTGCATTCATCAAAGCAACGGAATACTGTATTCTCTAGTTACAACGGTATGTGTATTGTTCATATCGATCAGATTTGCTATACAACTCACGGTCTTTTTGAACCTCTTTGGCGCTCACAAATAGCCCGAATGTTGACTAAATTAGATTAATCTGGATAAAAAGAAGGAAACGTTTAAAAATAGTTATTATAACGTAAGTAATCACACTTGGGATACTAATCAGAACACTTACATCCCAATCGATTGATATCGGAACGACTGCAAAAACGGCTACTTCGTAAATAGCTCATTCAAACTTCCAAATTAACCCGCGCCCGATTCACACATTACTTCCGCCTCTGTTCAGGGATTCTCCAAGTTCTTCGCTCGACTTCTTGAGCCTTGTAGTTCGAATCCAAGTTTAGCATAAGCAACAAAAACATCAGTTCGCGCGAACGCAATGTGTGTGTATCACCAATCAACATTTAAGAGAGGATAGTGGTACCTACGTGTGTCGTGATGTTTTCTGTGAGGTAGTTTAAAGTGATTGGCCTACCTTGCGGCCGATGCTTACAAAGCCTATTTAGGATTGCATTATTTCTTCTGAGCTGTAAAAATTTACTCAGTTTTACGAAAAACGCCGGCGCGGAAATTAATGAATACCGTATTAATCATCTATATGTGAATAATCTAACGTGTTCAAGGATTATATAATTTTGTACGTCCATTGGCATGGACGTGTTTCGCGATCGTGTTAGATTTATTAGATAAATTTTTAGTAGGCTATTACCTCTATCTCTTTAAAATGTTTCGATTCTGTGGTAAGTATAGGTAAATAAACGCAAGAAGTGACTTCAGAGTGAGTGAAGTGGTCCAACTGGACAGATGGGAGTCGGGAGATCTGAGAGTCTTATCGATGATGCATCACTGCCTTTTTTACAATAAGGTATTAGCTATACCTTAATACTTTAAAATAAAATTATTACACTCTCAGAAGACTCATGCTTGTATATAATGACTATGACATACAATTTACATCATACCTTAGAGTGAATTTTGAGTAAGGTAGAGTTAGTTTAGTACATATAGCGTTCGCGGGATGGGATGTTTTAACCGTGCCTAACTTGGAATCGAGCTACTGAGCCGAAGGCTCTCGACAATGGGCTATTGGGAAAGTTGCTAATTGGCCCCGGAAGTTGGCGCGACAAAGGTTAGTGTCCCGTGTTTGGATCCCCTGTAAGTGTGCAGCGCTAGAAGCATACAGTGGCGGACATGCCAGCAAATTGAGGTAAAGTATGACGGTGTTGATTGAAATTTATGGTTTATATTAGATACTCGTGGATAGAAATACTTTATTGCTCCAATACATATTACAGAAACAAGGTCGTATATATAATTATTTACATAAGGGACAAGTGATAAGTCCGCACTTATCCCTTACAGGGATTTCTTCAAATGAACGTTTGGATTTTTGAGAGTCGTATGTTGTGAAATACGGTAGTAGCAAAAGACGTTGGTGTGGGAATGTAAAATATAATATACTGAATATATATATATATTGAGTATATCTAGTATAATATATATACTACATGCTATAGTCATAATAATTTAAACTAATTTATTTTATAATATAAACATAATTTATCTATCACCTATTTAATAATGTATTATTAAACTGTAACTGTAATCATACAAGTATTTTTTTTTTATGTAATCCGGTATGGGTGGCTGAGTTGGAGGGGCCGAAGCGCATGCTCCAAACAGCCAATATCACCTCTGAGAAGGTAGGTGCCATACCGGAGACTTGCCTGGACTGCTGGCTATACTGGACTAGAGGAGAACACAACCGAGGCTGCTATGCGGCCATCTTACATCCAGTGCGGTGGTACCAACCCAGTCGGCTACAATTTGAGCCTACCACCTAGTAAGGGGCAAGGGAAGGGACCTACACTTTTACACCGGTTCCGAACGGTGAAGCAGCAGGAGTAGGTATGCACATAATATACTTACAAGTATACTTTTTAATTAACTAGTACGTACAAATAATAACATGTAGTATATCAATTATTTTTTTTAAATACGAAGGATGAAGTTTCCTTATAAGTACACCTTATATTTCGCCAAAATTAACAACCCTTTAAAATAATCTTTAAAAAAATATTTCGTCTCAAATTTTTATTTTTAAATAACTTAATTTTATATAATTATATATTTTTTACTATTTTATATAATTTTATTAAGATACTTACAATTGTAGATTGTTTGCTTTAGTATTAGATTTTATTTACATGTCCACGTGCCACGATCTATACACACCTCTGCCGCCTTTTCCACTCCCGTATCTCTTTTCTTTATGCATGCTCGTCGGTTACGGGTACTACGCACTTGGTCCTTTTTTAGCACATGCCCGATCTGGTCCAGATACGTGCGTCTAGGCCCTAGACTCTAGGGCGACCCTTCTCGACTCTTCCACTCATTTTTATTATAAATGCTCGGCGGGCAATATTGCCCGCTCCAGTGATGAAGGGTTAAAGTAATAATTATGTAATTAACTGTCAAATTGTATATGAATGAATAAAATTTGAATTTGATTGTACTCCATAAAATAATTCAAGTGTATATACGAATATTATCATGTTATTATTTTATATTAAAATGTTATCATTGTTATTATTTTTGTATGAAATTTGAAACCCCAATTTACTTCAATGACATATTTTTTTCAAATTTCGTAAGGGAGGAGGATTCCCCGGAGTCCAACCGGATTTACCCATCTCACATACATTTATGTCTAAAATTATAATTTGTCTGAAATTTGAGTCTCCCGTCTTGAATTTTCTCAACTCTCGCACCTCTCGCGGAGGATAAAACATTTTTGCGGATGCCTTTGTCATTCATGAACGCACGTTTTGTGTTTCGCGTTGTTTCCGTGCGAGGGCAGGATCCTGCTGTGTAAATAGGTATATCAAAGGCACACGTATATAGCTATTTGCATTTCCAGAGTCTTGAGAGGATTACAGTATGCGTAATATTTTCATTTAGCTAAAATGAAAATAGATACCTATGGCGTATATGTCTCCACTGCCATTTTTTTGTGATTTTGTGCATTCATAATGTATCTAGAATTGTATTGAACTTTCTGGAATGCTGAGCAGTCTAAAGAAAAATAATATGTTTTTTCGATCAACAGAACTAGCAGTATAACTATTCAAAATATAAATTGTTTTAATAGTATAGCTTTTATTTAACATTACATAATATAATAATACAATAATTGTAACAATAATTTACGCATCGTCCGGAGGTTTCTCAATTTGGGACCCGACCATCGGTAGCTTGGGTTCGCCCCGCCGCGCCGCCGGTGGTGGAAACTCCTTTTTTTTGTTTGTAAATATTATGTAAAATTAATATAAAAAAAATGTCTGAATAAAAGATGAATTATTAATAATCATTAAAATTAACAAATTAAAAACCTATTTCAAATAACATAACATATAAACTATACAAATATTTATATATTTCGTATAAATATGCCACCCGTTATGTGCTAGGCTAGAATGTTGCTATACCCAGTACAGAAACATTGCCCAATATTCATGAACGCAGAACTTCGACAAGAGCTCACTGAGGCCGCTCGATCACAGCCCCAGATTTCATTAGAGTTTGCCCTTCATGTCCCGCGTTTGAAGAAGGTGGGATGTGACGACGTCCGACACAATAACATGTAAATAGGCGGCCGTGCTGCGATATTCTTATTTATTATTCCGGCGATAATGTATGGGGGACTTGGACCCTTTCGAGCAATATTTGCAATTTAATATTTTTCCTATTTATTCTAATATTCAAATGGGCTGTAGTTGAAAAGTTTTCTGGTAAAGAAGTTTGTCGCCGCTTGAGGTCTTGTCATGGAATTATTATAACTATTGAGACGGTTGCTTGGATCAACCGATATTTTAAAAATATTTGTATTTTAGTTAAAATTAAGTTAATGCCTAACAATTAACGACATAATAGTACAGCGTCACATAGATACATTAAACATAGTAAGTAAATAAACATAGAACGAAGTTTGTTATCGCACGTTACACTCCAGACAATTGGCGAATGAGAGCTAGGCCGAAAAAAGTGTAAGACTTCGACCGTCACGACACTTTTGCTGTAGCATGTGTGTGTGAGTGTGTTTACAAGCGTATACTATGTATAGTTATATTACTACAGTATAGACGTCATTTATTTTTTAACCGACTTCAAAAAAAGGAGGAGGTTCTCAATTCGGCTGTATTTTTTTTTATGTTTTACCCCTCAGAACTTTCGACTGGGTGAACCGATTTTGATGATTCTTTTTTTATTATGGTTCCGTACCTTAAAAGGAAAAACGAAACCATTATAAGATCACTGCGGTGTCCGTCCGTCACAGAGGTTTTTTTTACTTTTCATTTAATTACTCTCAAACGTTGTTAATTTATTTCATTGTGCCTGTTATTTACTACATAATATATCGCGAAAGGAACTTCGTTCCAACCGGGTGTCCCACGACACGTCTCGTCTTTTATTTAACAGTTTCGAATTCAATCAATGTATAGAACAATGTGTATTATATAAATATCTTATCGAAAGTTGAATATATTGAATGAAAAAATACCGGTCACTCTAGATATCCCGCTTACTATTTTGATGTGCAACATCTTAGCTCTCGGTATGGGCGATAATCCATACTATCCATACTAATATTATAAATTCGAAAGTAACTCTGTTGTCTGTCTGTCTGTCTGTCTGTCTGTCTGTCTGTCTGTTACCTTTTCACGCCTAAACCGCTGAACAGATTTCGATAAAAGAGTAGATATCTATACTTATAAAATTGTTTGTCCTGCCTGACTGACTGATCTATTAACGCACAGCCGAAACTACTAAGTCCAGAAAGCTGAAATTTGGAACATAGGTTTATTTCATAACGTAAGAATCCGTTAAGGATTTTTTGGAAATTACAACTTTAAGGGGGAAATGGGGACGACGACTTTGTATGAAAGTTTTTTTTTATGTAATACAGTATGGTTGGCTGAGTCGGAGGGGCCAAAGCACATGCTCCGACCAGCCAATAGCACCTCCGAGAAGGTAGTCTTTATTTTTATTAGAATAATGCAAAGCGAAAATCATTGGAAAAAATACATCCCGGCCAGGATTTTTTCCACTGATTTTCGCTTTGCATTTTTCTAATAAAAATATATATAAAGCGAGTACGTGCTTAGTACTAACATATAAACATAAAATATTAAGGTAGTCTTTGTTATTTGAAGTGAGTAACATGAAAATTTGAATTACAGCTGCTGAGAATAAATCACTAAAGACGTGTATCAGGGTTTTTGGTATTTGGGTTATTCCAGAATGCAGCTTAGCCTGAAGCCTCACCTTCAGCTACTTAATTTATTTAAGAAGGTTTATCGTTTACCTAAACGCAGCTCGGCCTTCGGCCTCGCCCATAGTTACTTACTTTGAACGAGAAGGTTTATCCTCTTCCTGAACGTAGATCGGCCTTCGGCCTCACCCATAGTTTATACTCACTTTCACCGAGATGGTTTATAGCCTTCAGCCTCACCCTTAGTTACTTACTTTCTTCGAGAAGGTTTATAGTCTTTCTGAACGCAGGTCGGTATTCTGCCTCGCCCTCAGTTACTTACTTTTTCGAGAAGGTTTATTGTCTTCCTGAACGCAGCTCGGCCTTCGGCCTCGCCCTCAGTTACTTACTTTCTTCGAGAAGGTTTATTTTCTTTCTAGAATACAGTTCAGCCTGAAACCTCGCCGTTAGTTACTTACTTTATTTGACAAGGTTTATCGTTTACTTTAACGCAGCTTGCCTTCGGCCTTGCCCTTACTCGTACTTACTTTCTTAGATATGGTTTATCGAGTTCCTGAACGCAGCTCGGCCTTCGGCCTCGCCCATAGTTACTTACTGTCTTCTTTGAAATACGAATTTCACGCGATCGGAGCCGCGGGCTCAGCTAGTTTTATGAATAAATGACGTAATGAAGCGGGGGGAATAAAGCGGAAGTGACGTAGTTTCGTGATTGAAGCGCCGCATGTCAACAGCTGCCAACCGTGCTAGATTTCCGTGGATAGGTGTTACACATCTTTAGCGACTACTGTATGTAAGACTCGTTTCTTTATCAGTTTAAATTATTATTAACCTTCAACAGGACCATTATTTCTACAACATATAGATAAAAGAGCTTTATATTGCCTGAAAAGTCAAGGTCGTCATTCGACCGCGAAGTAAAGTCTTTTCACAATAAGTGAACGCAGATATTCGGATAGCTATTTAGATATCCAATAAAAGCCGACACGTCGTTTCGAGACATTCGTCTTATTATAAGTCAAGCGAGAATTCGCAAGGGGCCCTTCGTCTGGTGGTCTGGCTGTGTTTGCCTGTCTGTGTGTCCGTGTGTTAGCACGCTCGCAGCGCCAGTAGTCGAGGGATATAGCGGTAATATTTCCGAACATTGTCGTTTCAGATATTTACCTTTATGTCTCCATATTCTTTTGGCGGAGGCACTTAAAGGAACCTTATAGGTAGTACGTGCTCGACATACAACGCTCTTCTATCGAAGAACGTGTTATGTTCACGCGTATAGAGACGAGCTGCTGCGCTGGTCGCAAAATACTCGATTAGGTCAAGACTAAACAGAGCTAATAAAACGGTATGACAAGAATTAATCGATGGTTGAAAAGAAATTGAATTTTTTTTAAGTAAACTGCATCTATGCGTATTCAAAAATAAAATATATAAGTTCGTAACAAAGAGTTTGTATTACGTCGCGAGCGCAGCGACGGTAATACAAACTCTTTGGTTCGTAAACTAGTACTCGTAGTTTTATCTACCTATGTGATTAATTAATGACCGGTGATTTTTATGTTGTAATGCTAAATACAGCTGCGAAAGAAATATATTGACCTCAGTTAGTTGCATACTCGTATACTGAATTTTGTTCATATTGGCACATAATACATTAAACCCTTCAGCTTCGCGAGCATTATCTAAAAGAATCCATCTCCTATTCAACCGTGTCCTTGACATTGACCAGAGAACTAACATTATATTGGCGGAGTTGAGATGGAATCGTGGTCAACGATTCAATACAAAATAATATTTACATAATATTTTCGCGTATTATATACTTCGAAGATATTTTCAATCAAATGAATTTATGTTTTCATAAATTAATTGTTCGGAAAAAGAAAATCGCAGTGCCATGCTCGCGGGACCTACAAAACACTCCGCGCTGCGCAGTCGGACCCCGCACAGTGTTATTTCCGCAGGCGAATTTAACAAAAAAAGCGTTCAATACGTCTACTGGCGCGAAAAACAAATTGAGGGCAACCCTGTAGCGCCACGAAATATTTTATAACATCCCTTTAGGCTATATTAGGGATAACAAGTATTTACTGTTCATAACGGGACGCGCCCTTGCGCGCTTATCATCGCGCCCCATTCACGTGAGGGGCGCGGATTGCGAAAAATGATTCTAGTTTACTCAATGTCAGGGAATATTAAATTTCGTTGTTGGAGGGAAATTTTGATTTTGACAAACACATTTCAGCTAGGTTGTATCTCGACGGTTTCAGGCAAAAATGTGTTCATCATAAAAGAGTCTAATAAAACCTAAAAAAATAACGAATTTTGTGTGGCTATGCTATGCTATGGATTATACCTACTGTGCGTTAGTTTTGGTCAGTTTGGATTTTCTTTTTCCAGGGTGGCTTGATGTCAAATGTATACGTATGTATGATGTCATATGTATACGTGAAATGTATCCAACATTTGACGTATAAAATATTTGAAAAAAAAAAAGGAAATAGTACAACCACTTATAATTTTCAAGTATATGCACACAAGAAAACGTTTTTAACTGCTCACACTGCAAGATAAAGACGACTCGTAACTCGCGTAACGGATAAAAATCATAACTTCCAAATTTTTATTTTAAAAAAACATCTCTAGATATTGAGTCAATCTATAATATAAAAATATTAAAGTTTAAAATATGTATTTAGAAATATGCTTAAAAGTGCCCTTTTTAAACTCCCTAAAACTGCTATTTTAAGCGGTTTTTTGCGATTTTCTCAAAAACTCTCAACTTTTTTAATAGCTCCTTGTTTAGTAACACTTACGTCCATACCAACATGTGCTGCTTCACCGTTGTTGGAAAAATGTGGAGGGCCCCTGCTCCTTACTAGGTGGTAGACGAAAGATGGCCGCATAGCAGTCTCGGTTACAACTAGAGTTCAGAACATACAGCAAATTCTAAGGGAAGCCTCCGCTATGACAACTTCTCGGAGATGATATTGGCTGGTCGGTGCATGTGCTCGACCCTTCTGACTCAGTCACCTATACCGGATTGCATAAAAAGGAAGTTCCTTAATGCTATCAAATAATTAAGCCTTGAAAGAATTATTTTTCCAAAACCCACTGAAGTGTTATAATTTTTCAAATGTTTGACAAAAGTAGGCGGCGACACGAAGACATTCGCACCCGCCCGCTGACTGCACATCGATGTCGCTCGGAGACCGAGATTATTTGCTTGGCTTGTTTATTTAAAATCCGCCCTTTTCCAAATTGCGTTATTTTTACTGGTCGTCGGTAAATTACGCAATATTTCATTAGTACGCTATGTACTCTGTAATGTAGGCGGCGCGTCTTTTGCCCTTTTGAATCGGCAGTGCTATATACAACAATGTATACATAGATACCTTGTTTAGCTTTGTATGGTGTGGTGATCTCCTATTTGTAAAGTAGAAGAGAAGAGAGAAGAGAAATACCTACTTGATTACACACCTGTAATAGAAATACACAAAAACACCGGCCAAGTGCAAGTCGGACTCGCGCACCGAGCGTTCTGTGTTACCACTTAATTGACCAGTTTTTGTGTTTGTTGTTATGGACTTACCAATTGGAGTAATTTCTTGCAGTCAACTTTTGGGTGATTAGGATTAAGTGAGAACAAAGCAGAAGCAAGGATAGTGACATCCCGCGAATGTGTGTGGTAGGGGCGGGTAGGGTGGCCCTAGACACACACACCTGGATCAGATCGGGCATGTGCTCAAAAAGGGTCAAGTGCGTAGTAGCCGTAACCGACGATCATTTATGAAGAACATTATGAGAGTGGAAGAGGTAGCAGAGGTGTGTCAGGATCGTGGCATGTGGAGATCCGCTGTCTCTGCCTACCCCACTGGGAAACAGGGGCGACGCCATGTATGTATGTGTGTAAGCAAGGCTAGTGCAGTGCAGACATAAGTATTATTGTTGACAAAAATCATAGCACTTTTTTCATCTTGTAGGATTTGTGACAAGTCCGTCATAATAAAATTGTTATGTCGCTCTAAGGTGTCCAGTGGCCTAAGCTGGTATCATCTTAGTCGTTGTCATTTTTATATTCATTCTGTCCCAGACGCCGCCGACCCCGCCCCGCTGTCTCTCCTCCGCTCCACCGCACCGCTTCCTATCAACATTTAGCGCCAAAAGGCAGCGAGGCGACACACACATTTCATAGTAAAATCTTTGTACAGGAAATTTAATTTTAGCATATTATTACATTGAAAACTTTATCGTCCTGCTCACTTTAAAATACGTAAATGATACATGTGTGTGAGTGATCCGCGTCCAAGTTACCTGGCGAGTCCGCAGTTAGGAAACAGTAAACTACTCGGCAATAACGAGAGCCAACTTATAACATGAACGGCTACTATTCATATGACTTTTCGCCGTAGAAATATATACCCAGGAAAAGCATTGCCATTTTATACAGGAAGTTTGATGACTATAGGTCAGAGCTCCTGAGCCTATTTGGAGCAAAAAAGTTACATGACATTTTGTTCAACGGTGAACTTTTTTTTCCCATACGAAATTAAATACATTTATTTAGTTTAGTATGAAAAAGAAAGTTCACCGTAGAACAAAATGTCATGTAACTTTTTTGCTCCAAATAGGCTCAGGAGTACCTGGTTTGCTTTATGACCTATAGTCATCAAACACCCGGTATACATTTTACCTTCTTAGCAATGTAGGCATGTAGTCCTTTTGCAACAGGCAGAGAAGTTAAAATACGTACAGCAGCCGGCAGTAAATAATGTACATCGAGCTTTAGAAAGGGACAACCCGGTTGTAGAGCGTCGTCTCTGTCGCACAGAGACGTCTTGCGAGTTCGTGCGACAGGGACGACGCTCTACTACCGTTTTTTTTTTTTTTTTTTATAGAAACTGACACGGTTGGCTACATCACCTACAACGTCCGTGATGTCAGCCCATAAAACCGGGTGAACTAGGTGCCATGTCAGTGCTTCCCCCTTTGATCGCGCCGGCTACACTGAACTGGTCGGAAAACACAAACTATTTACATAGCCGTTTAGACCGACGTTTCATTCAGTGCGGTGGTACCAACCCGGGCGGGTTAAACCCTACCACCAAGTAAGATTAGGAGGGAAGGGACCTACAGTTTTACGAGGAATCCGAACCTCGGTCAGCCTCCAACGGTCAGCGGTCACCCATCCAAGTACTGACCGCACCCAGCATTGCTTAACATTCAATAGCGACAGTTGACTGTCTGCACCACTGAGCTATCGAGGCTGACCGTATTGTCTCTTTCTAAAGCTCGATGTGTACGAGTATTATTTACTACCGGCTACTGTACAATGCGTAAGTACATAAGGGATATGATTCCCTTCTTATATTACTACGTGGTAGGGTTTAACCCGCCCGGGTTGGTACCACCGCACTGAATGAAAGGTCGGTCGAAACGGCTATGTAATAGTTTGTGTTTTCCGTCCGGTTCAGTGTAGCCGGCACGACCGAAGGGAAGCACTGACGTGGCACCAAGTTCACCCGGTGTTATGGGCTGACATCACGGGTGTTGTAGGTGGTGTAGCCAACCGTGTCAGTTTCAATAAAAAAAAAAGTACGTACTTGTACTTGCAGCAGTATTAAATAAATACGTGAGTGTAAAATAAAGATATACGTGGGGCACACTAAAAGTTTCCGGAATTAATAAGAATAAAATACTATTAAAGGTCAAAAATGAATTTATTGTTTCTCAAAATATTCTCCCTTTGCGTAAATGCACTTTTTCATACGATTAAACCAATTTTGAAAACTTTTGTGCCACTCCTCCGTGGTGACCTCAGAAACGTGTTTTTCATATTCTTCGACAGCCTCTTCTGGTGATGAAAATCGTTGACCGCGTAATTGGTTCTTAATTTTTGGGAACAGAAAAAAGTCACAAGGTGCCGTCACCTGTTACTATGTCCCACACCAAATTTGAAGCGCCTTTGTTGAATCTGGTAAGCATGGCATTGCACCAAGTGACGCGGTGCGTTTTTTGAGCCTCGGTCAAATTGTGTGGGATCCACCGCGAGCACAGCTTTCTCACACCCAAATGTTTGTGTAGGATTGATTGTATTTGACTCATGCCTATGTCTAAGGATGCCCGAATCTCATGGTAGGTCACATGCCTGTCTGTTTCGATCATGCGGCGCACAGCATCGATGTTTTTGTTGTTCACAGCGGTGAACGGGCGACCATCGCGAGATTCGTCACTGAGATTGACACGACCGCGCTTGAATTCTGCAAACCAGCAATAAATAGTCGTCTTGCATGGTGCTTCATCGCCAAAAGCAGATTGAAGCCGAGCGAGGCTCTGATGAGCTGTCAAATTACACTTAAAATCGTAGAAAATCATACTGCGAAAATTTTCCCGGGTTAAATTTATGTTAATGTAGACACGCAATTTTTAAAATGGCGCCACAATGGAAAAACAATTGACAGTCAGATGAAACAAACTGCATTCTACAGCCAAAGAGTTCCATTTTCAAATGTTGTAATTACTTTATAAATATTGTTTATGTAAGTGGCCAATTCCGGAAACTTTTAGTGTGCCCTATGTATAAACATTTGTAATTTTTAGCTTCTGTAACTCAAATAAACATATTGATGTAACTATTGCGTCCGTCGCCTGTTTGTCTGTCGCATAGCCATAACTTCTAAAAGATTGGTCGTAGTAAGTTTAAGTTTGGAACGAAATTATATAAATTATTGAGGTATAAAATCTGGAAGCCCATTTTAAAATTCATTGAAAAATGCGATCGCAGCGAGGTCAAAATGTGACGTTGAAAATATAATTTTACGTGCAGCCGGTTTCAACAATGTTTGATACATTGTTGAAACAGGCTTGGTTTGTAGACTTCCAGACTAATTTTTACCTTAAAAAAAGATTGCAAAAACCGCCACACACCTAATATTGCCAGTGTTTCACTTTGTTGTGCCATTTCGTCTTTGTGCTCTTTTCTTTTATATTATCGACAAGTCGATGCCCGTTTCACACGTTTATATCCACGGCTTGCACAGTGAAACTTGAGCAAACTTATTAGCAGTGGCCGAGGATATTACAATTCTCGCGAAGTCTATTCAAACACCAGGAGGCTAGTTGGCGAATGGACACATGAGCTAAAATATTTTAAAGTCTCATATACATACGTACGCACACACATAAACGAACTCTAGCAGTAAGATAATATTTGTTTCGAGTAGTGTCCACGCAACCGTGACTCCACAAGCGTTAATGCCGGACTTACCAAAACATTTTAAACGGATTTTTCTCTCAACGCGAAGTTGATTCTATTCGGAAATATGCCTAATTTAATGAATTTAAACTGCATGTAAACCGCTCTAGCCTTTCTAGAGTTAGTATGAAATTATGACAGACAAACAGGCGGACAGACAGATAGACCACATTGGTACTTACCACTTAATAACACTTATTGTATGTACTAACGTGTCCATGATCGTTATTTTCAGGGCCGAATTAATTTAAATTATGTGAGCTCTCACAACTCTGACAATAAACCGATTTATACAATTATTAAATGGAGTATAGCCAGGCCTCACGCACTCTATGTACTTGCGCGCGCTAACTACCTACCGCCCGGCGGGCCGCCGGCGGTCTATTTCAGTGTGAATTCGTCAGCCGCGCGAAGTATACATAGACGCTCGCCGACGCAACTGCGCGCAGCTGCAAAGCAATAACCACTTTACACTCGACCGTTTAAGTACATTTTCGCACGCAGCGATTGGCGACGTGAAGCAGTAGGCTATTAAAGCCCGAAGGTAGGAACATTTTCTATGGAGTGATTTATCTGTTACGAAGTAACTATTAAGTAATCTGTGGTATAGCCTTGAGAGAAACCTTTCTGTGCTCAAATTTTCCTATTCTGTCACATACAAAATTCCTTCTTTGATCAAGGTGTTTCTAAATTGCCTTTCAGCCATAATATCTCCTTTATCTCGTTAGTAAAAATAGTTCCATAGTTTCAACTACCGAAGGAGAGCACTCGTTACTCAAAAGATCTCCGTCAAAGGATGCTCCAGGGCGCCCTCCGCCGTTAGCCTTCGTCGTCGCCCTTAAGGGCGCAGAAAAAGATCAAATAGACACAAAGTCAACCTCTCGGCTCGGCCCGTTTTTACAGTCATAACATTATCAAGTACAGAAGACATTCTGCTTTTAAAGGTCAGCTTACGCATGTTCTAGTTGTTTAGTGCGTTTTAGGGCTACGTAGATAAAGTATGTGCCACTATTTTTGACGGACGAAAGAATAAAATGAAATAAAAACCAAAATATACTTTATTCTACATTATTAAAAATATGAAATACAAAAGGCAAGCTTAATTCGTGCGGCATTCTTTACAAACTAACGTTTGGGATGTGAAGAAGCGCACGGAGGCGAACAATGCAGTAAACAATAGAGAATATCTTTAATAAAAAAAGATAAAATAAATTGACAAAACCTACCTAGCACATGGTTGATATACTACAGTGCGTGTTATTACATGATACAATTTATTTTAATCAACTGGTGCTTAAATGACTGAACACGGTGGGGGAGTCGGCGGAGATGTATGAAATTTAGTTTATTTTTAATTTAAATGTTAGTTTTTAATATGACTTAAAATTGTATTTATAGGTTTTAAGACTGTGTTTTGTTTCACCTTAGTGAGAAAGAAGGAGGAAAAAATTTTAAAAAGAAAACTTATAGTTTGTCTGGATTCAGCTTGAAATTGTCTATGTCTTGAAAGTCTATGGTAAGAATGTGAAGTTACACGCATAAAAAAAAAGTTACACGCATAGTTGCTGGTACTTGTCTGTCAGGTGTTTTACCCCGTCCTTTATACTCAAAGGTAAGATAAAATTGCTCGTTTAATTAGCTCGTTCGCTGTAGGTAGAGTAGTGTAGAGTAAACACATGAAAACTGTCGTTTCGCGATTAGAAGCTCCGCTTAGTTTGTTTTCCTTAGCACGAACGAAGTTAGTAAAGTTTGTTCTAGAAGTGTATAAAATATGGTTGCTAAATATATTTTCCATATGTAAGATATTACAGTCACGCCTAACTCAAAATGGCACAGGCAGAGACAACGGACCTCCATATGTCACGTCTTCATACTAACATAGCTCATTCCATCTTATACGAGTACATTTATCTTTACATGCATAGCGTCACGCCTGCTTCCCAATGGGGGTAAGCAGAGAAAACGGATCTCCACGTGCCACGATCGTGGCACACCTCAACCTTACTCTCATAATGTTCTTCATACATGCTCGTCGCTTACGGCTACCACGCACTTCTCGAGCACATGCTCGATCTGGTCGGAGACCCTTCCCACCTCTTCCACTCACATTCGCAACATAAATTTTATCGGTACTACTATGGCCGCTGCTCTGACGAACTTGCTTCCCTTATCCCTCCTCCTCCTGTTCGCCTTCGCCAAACCCGCCATACTCTCGCGGAACACCCGTTTGTAGTCGACAGAAGAGTTCTTCGAACAGCACGATTCTCTAAATCGTTCTTGTGCCGCACTGCAAAGGTGTGGAACGGGCTCCCAGGGAATATCTTCCCCCACTCCTACAATCTACGGATCTTCGAATCGCGGGTAAATAGCCTTTCCCCAGCAACATTAGTCCACCTCCAAGCCGGACTGGCACCTCCTCGGGGGTGAAATTGGCTGCGCCTGAGGTTGCGACCTCGGACAGAGCCACCCAGTTGGGTAGCAATAAATAAAAAATAAATAAATAATAAATTTCTTTCGTTAGTCTTCAATCATTCACTCTTACAACATGGCCAAACCGCCGATTATCTAACTAACCGTTTCTCTTTATACCGTTGTTATAGCCATAACGTAAAGTATGGCACTTTCCGAATACTCTATGCGTAGGTACTTTACGCTTTCGCACGTATTACACGCTCGCTTAGTAGATGTAACCATATCGGCGGAGCGAGAGGAGAAAGGGAGTCCCTTGCATAGATACGGTATTCAATCATAATAAATCCACGCTCTGAACGATGTCCGCCCGGTGGATTACGTAAGCTTCAATCGCAGACCACGATTCTCCACCTCTGTTACCGTTTCGGAGACTGTGACATAGGTATGTCACTTAGTGCCGAATATCTCGCTTACTGCCTTCTCGAACCCTGTAATGAGGGACAAGGGCTGTATTAGGTAAAATTTTTCTCGCCATGTATTTTCTCTGCTATTATGTACACATGTTACTGTTTATGTACACTGATATTGGATATTATGTGTTAGTGCGCCATACGGCGTTTCAGCGGCTACCTACATCTTCTGAAAAGAAACGTAGCTAACTTCAGTCGGGTGCAGCACCACCGCCGAACACGTCGATACTTTGTGAACCAGTCAATTTAAATCTACAATAAATTCAAATACAAGTATAAAAAATCGCTTAATTTATCTCAATAACATAATGGTCCTTCTACCGCGAATTAAGCATAGTGTCGCGCGCGCATAATTAAAGTGAACGACGACGCGGCGAAACTGAAAAACTGAAACAGCGTCGGACGCCGCCATATTTTCAGCGTAACGGAAAAGCGCTGTCTCGTTCGCGCTCACGCGGTGGTGCATCCCCGGTCTCACTCTCGCATCAAGGGCACCGTAAGGACGTCCTTTGCATCCGCCATCAACGGCAAACGGCAATTTGAAATTTCGTTTATATCGACGCCAGCTCGAAGCCGCTCGCAACAGCAAGCGCAGCCACGAGCGACGAACGTCTCGAAACCTAGAAGCATCAAGAAATTCATCTCGTCCTTCGCATCCGCCATCAAAGGCAACTCGTTTATATCGACGCCAGCTCGAAGCCGCTCGCAACAGCGAAGCGCAGCCGCGAGCGACGAACGTCTCATCACATCACAGCACTGCAATACAAGTACCTACTACAAGGAAAGCAACAAGCATATTTTATTCTCATCCATCATCGGCTTTCCCGCTTCATATCGACGCCAGCTCGAAGCCGCTCGCAACAGCGAAGCGCGGCGCGAGCGACGAACGTCTCACTCAACAAAGCAAGTACTTCTACAATCATCAAGAAAATATTCATCTCGGCGAGCGGTGCGGGCACCCAGCGGTCAGCAGACCGCAATCGCACCGCACGCAACGCAAGCAGCAACCAAGCAAATCCAAGCTAATCAAGAAAGAAGTCGCGCATACAAGAGCGCCCCCCAGCGGTACATATTGCCGCACACTTCAAGTTTGCATCGTTCTTATCTCGTCTCGGACGCCTGTTCAGCACGCAGCAGCGCAGCAGCGTCTCACTCTCGCATTGATATATTCAAGAATCTTCTCGTCTCGCTTTCAACAGCATTATTTGCGCCTCGCTGCGCACACGCCGAAGCCTGCAGTGGCTTCTCCCTCGCACTCATCGCAACGCAGCCACAAGTTCATCGTGTTCTACTCTTCACTACAACGAGCATCGAATGTCACGTGACACATTCATTCCTTCTTCCCTCCACCCAGTCCGTCCGTCTGTCAAATCGATCGTAAACAACAATCAATCGAAAAATTTGTTTTGTGTAGTATTTTCTCGATTTCAAACAGTTTCTTTTATAAAGTTTCACTATGAACGAAGAGCTAAGGAGCCTCTACCGGAAGCGGCAGGTAATCAAGGGCCGACTCGCGTTATTTGACAACTTTTCGGAACGTCTTGAAGCGCCGCTTTCGCAGCAAACAATAATCGACTGCAACTTGAGAGTGGCCAAGGCAGATGAACTTTTTGGTGAGTTTAGTGCAGTCCAGAGTGACATTGAAGTCGGGTGCAGCACCACCGCCGAACACGTCGATACTTTGTGAACCAGTCAATTTAAATCTACAATAAATTCAAATACAAGTATAAAAAATCGCTTAATTTATCTCAATAACATATGTGTGTATGCTATGGTATTTTGTACGTGTTGTATTGGTAAGAAAAATATGAACAATTCATTCAATTTCAAATGTAAGTACCGGTTTTCTACCAAATGTTAAGTAGGAAATTGTTAGAGATGTTCTAACTCAAAGTGGCTCGCCCCCTCCACAACGATTTTGGCCTTAATAATGTTAGTGCAGTTGTGTAGTTACACAAATTAAACGGATACGGAAACCTAAAAAATCCATGTACAGACAAAACATTTCTATTGGGTGTGTGTACCGAAAAAAACCTTAATATTATATAATAGATGAGGTGGAAGGGCGCGCCACTTTGAGTTAGAACATCTCTACTATAATAATGATACAATAAAAATATTATTTAATTAATTTATATTTAAAGTTCTTTTCATCGTATACAACGTTTTTAACTAAGAAACTAAGTCCCGATCTGTCAAAATGTTGCGAAATCAGAAACACTACTCGGGGGTAATTTATTTATTTTGAGACTGACCGGTCGCCTTCGTGCATTCATTTCTGCCGGAGCATTGGGCCTGCTTATAAGAAATTATACAGAAACCGTTGCTATGTATCTAAGATTTTTGTCAGTCGCACGCTCCGATTTTAAAAAAATATGACTATGAGTATCGCGCGATTGGGATTACATAATCCAGGTGCGCCAGTTCATTACTCGCGAGCTCTCGGAAAGCTAATCCGGGGGAAATGAGCGCTTATGCACGAGTAAAGCTCTCTGCGACTGACTGCACGATGCATACGATCGCCAGGAACGCAGTCAGTGCTAAAACTCAACTTTGTGGCGAGTTGTATTATGTTGAGATTCCTTTTATTGAGGCCACGGACAGGCGGCAGTTGAAGTCAGCACTTTGTTGGGGTTCAAAACCAACACGGTGCAGGGACGGATGCTGCCTACTTGCCCATGGATGTCATTAATTACGCTAGTATTTTAGCAACTGCTCATTAAAACTGAAGTACATATACATATATAAGATGGTTAAGATTTTATACATTTCTCAGTGGATATCCGTGTCCATCTTCGGTCTATTTGAATTATAATTGAAATTGCTTCCTTGAATTCTGAATCAACTGGAATTCATTCTGGAACTCATTCAGAATTTTATTCAATTTTAGAAAAAAACTATTGCAGAGTGATGTGACTATAGAAAATCCTACGTATGACACAAAATACGAAGAAGTCTAGTTTTCATTTACATTAGCCAGCTAATATGTGCGAGCTCACTGGATGAGCACAGTGAACAGTAATCTACCTCCCATTCTCCTTACGTGTCAAATTCCTGGAAAGACCGCCTAAGATTGCGACCAGATTCCTAGGCGAGTTTAGCGCTCGGTGGCTCGAGGCAAGGACTCTCGGTTCCAGTTTAAAATTCCTAAAACACAAGCCCAGAGAGCATCGCTAACATTACGTTATCTCCGGAGAGAGGCTGCGTTGAGCCCGCTACTGTTTTACTGCTTAGTCCGTGAAACAATTTCAAAACGTACGTTTTTCAACGCACGTTAATTTCACTTAGCTATATCCACACTCGTGAGCTTTCGTGTTCATCTTGCGTCTTCATCTGACGCATGCAATAGCGTATGTCATAACTAGTTGAACGACAGCGCTTTCCGATCCGTCACAGGTGGGTCCGCGTGCAGCAGCCCGTGTGTATTACCAAGACGCATAGTTTAGTTAGACGATAGCTGTATGCGTCTTATGGCATTCATTTAATGCATACACCTGACGCAAGGCTAATTGAATTTTGAAGACTCAAGATGAACACGAAGGAGCACGAGTGTGGACATCTTTATTTATTTTGTTATGGAACCTGACATGATGGTCTTAATCATCTGCTGCACGTGTGGTGTGAGTCCTTTACACCATGTTCCTATATGAACTACGTGCCATGTAGGTGTTTCCCATCTCTAGTTATATTTCTAAATATCTGTGGCTAGCGTAATTTATAGAAATGAGGTACAATAGGTGTACTTAATGCCGCTGTGGGGCATTCTTTCTAGCTAACCTTTGGGATGTGGGAGAAGAACATGCAGGCGAAAAAGAAAATTTTGTGGCAATGTATTAAACTATAAACAATAAATGCGTATTTGTCATACTTTTCAGAATAAAAAAAAATATGACTACAAGCGAATATTACACAAATACTTTATTTCGAATTTCTTGATGTTTTAACCATAACCTTCGGACTTACTGTGTAAATCGTTTAAGCGGTTCTCGAGTTATACGCGACACTACATATATAACGTGCATCGATACAGGGAGCAGACGTTGTATTTTGTAAAACGTGATGTAATATGCCCCTTGCATTAAGTTTCTATAAATAATGTTCTGCCCAGCTTGGTGACGAGTACCTTCGGCATAGGTGATGTAATAAACGTGCGTTACAAAACGCACCGTACGATGTCATCCTTGAGGTTTATGTTTGCGGTGGAACGCGCACACAATACTGATTACAACACTCATGGCTCCGCTCTACGGTTTACGAGTTCAAGACAAGTTCACGACTTCAGAAGTCAGCGATAGATTGGAACAAGCATGATCCATTCGAGTTATTGTCTGTAAGGTTTTTTTTCAAATATTTTTGGTGATTTTATGGTACGCTTGGCAAGCTTTATGGCGGCATTTCGTTGATTTATCGACTAGCTAGATTGTAGCGAATTAATTTGTCAATGCCCGATTATAAAGAAATAAAACATTTTTCATAATTTTGTAGATAACAAATTTAACATTGATGATCATTATGACTAATGAAATAACAATATATCCTATGTCAGACTCGGCAGTGGATCGATGCTCGATTGTGAAATTATGCGCATCCGAGCGCGGTCAGAACTTTGATGGGTACCGTTCGACCGATGAGCCTGACCGTGGTTCGGATTCCACGTAAAACTATAGATGGGACTATAGGTAGGATCATAAAAATAAAATACTAACGCTCAGCGCCGTTGAATGGTCGGTTGAAGCGGCGTTCCTATTTTCCGTCCAGTTCTGTGTAGCCGCGAGCTTAGCAAGCACCGACATGGAACCTAGTTTACCAAGGTGTTATGGGTTGGCAGCACGGGTGCAGTACCTAGGTAATGTTGGCAACAATATCAGGTCCAATAAAAAAAAAATTCCTCTTCCAGATGTTTGCAGTAATATTTTGTCGCCAACTACGATAAGTAGGTACTCCAAATTCCTGAAAATACTGTGGTTTTATTGAAAATATTGTGTTGTAGCACAGATTACTTAATAGTTACTTCGTAACAGATAAATCACTCCATAGAAAATGTTCCTACCTTCGGGCTTTAATAGCCTACTGTTTCGCATCGCCAATCGCTGTGTGCGAAAATGTACCTTAACGATCGAGTGTAAAGTGTTTATTGCTTTGCATCTGCGCGCAGTTGCGTGGGCGAGCGTCTATGTATACTTCGCGCGGCTGACGAATTTGTACTGAAAAAGACCGCCGGCGGCCCGTCGGGCGATAGGTAGTTAGCGCGCGCAAGTACATAGAGTGCGTGAGGCCTGGTTGTAGTTCTATACTGGTTTTCGTCCGTAAGTTTTTAGGGCACAGCAAAAAATTTGTACACAACGTTCCTATGAAGATTTAAATGTACCTATACGAATAGATTATTGTGTAAATGACTTCAACCAGCTAATTACGTACTACGCAATACGTTGTATACGACATTATTACCATTCGAGTAATCTAGTGTAATCCATTGTTGTCCAAGTAGATATATACATGCATAGGCATTATTTCCAAATTCAAATCCCTCCTCGGACAGATCTCAATGGAACTCCAATTTTCACATTAATTGTATTTACCTATAATTACGTGTAGGATAATTAATTTATGTGAATTAGAAACATAAAAGTGTAATAAAATGTTTAGTACCTATAAGTAATCCTAATATCCTATCTTATCTACTATATAAAAATGAATATTTGTTCGTTCGTCTTCTATGCGTGGACGATGGTTTTTTAAACCATTAATCCAATTAAACTTTGGTGGGTTGCTGTACGCGCTCCCGCGAAGGTTTCTGCCAAAAAACTAAAATTATACAAATTCACGCGAAGGAAGCCGTGGGAAAAAGCTAGCTTTACTCATAAATACATTTTCTTGGATTATGAATGTTGATGTACACCAAAATATTTTCAGAAAAGTAAACCAATTTCACACAAAAATTTAAAATGTACTCATATATTAACAAACTGTTATATTCATATTTCATTATATGTTTATTTTGCATTTGTGCTGTTAATATAAAAATAACCATCCTAGGTATAAACAGAACAAACTCTTAGTTTCTATTTCTTTAATTTATTTGGTTTAAAATAGTTTCATAGTTTAGTACACAAACATTGTGCAAGAGACATCCCTTCAGTTATTCGCTTTTGAAAAGTAAGTAAAATAAATGTTATTACGAATGTTATAATAAGTGCGTTATTTTTCGAATTTTGGAATGTATACTGAAACATTTGATGTATTTCCCGAAAATGAGCATAGAACGTTAAAAAAAATAAATAAAAAAAAATTACTCAAAGAGATTTTCTTATTTACTCCCTAAATACCATTGTTTTGTACTTAAACAAACAAGCAGATAAATGTAAATATTATGAATGTACTTACAAGCTAGACATATTACCTACTCTATCAACGGATACCTAAATCAACGCCCATCCACGCTATTTAGCCCAGTAAATAGAGACCAAAAGAAGGGGGTTACCTTACAAACGGTCCGGTAGTTCTAAATTTTTGATATGTTGTCTAGGATGGTTAGAAGTATTTAAAATATAAAATGCACAATTCCCCGCCCTCCGCGCCCGCCGCCATATTGAAAAAACCAAAAAAAAATCGGCACTTTCTTCCGATTTTTGCTTATATCTTCATTTACGTGCATTTTAGCTATAAAAAACCTTACTCATTGTTGTAGATAATTAAATTTCCCATAAATAAAATTTCAAATTTTGTTTCTAAGACTGATACTTAAGGAGATATGAACTTTTAAAAGAAACAAATTTTCCGGAAATTTGGCAAACTTCTAACTTTAGAACGCTGTAATTAAGTTACGGCCTATTCTAGGAAAAAAGTATCACAATAAAATTTGTAGGGAATTTAATTACCTACAAAACGCATGTAAATTTTTTTTAACCATCCCTACGGAGTGGGTGTTAAAAACAAAACTTTAAACAACGGAATATTGCTTTTTTTGCTATTGTGATGCCAGGTGATCTTGTATCTAAAAAAATCACTAATAACTTTGCAGTTTTGGCTTGAATTTTGAGTTTATACCAATCCTACTTGAGTTTCTTACATGTTACAGCGCAATGCTCATGAAGTCATGAGGCAGGCACTATTTCACTTTAGTCCAAAATGAATGTAGAGACCAAAAGAGGAAGGTTACCTTACAAACGGTCCGGTAGTTCTAAATTGTTGATATGTTGTCTAGGATGGTTAGAAGTATTTTAAATGTAAAATGCACAATTTCCCCCCCTCCGCGCCCGCCGCCATATTGAAAAAACAAAAAAAAATCGGTACTTTCTTCAGATTTTTGCTTATATCTTCATTTCCGTGCATTTAAGCTACAAAAGAGTTTGCTCATTGTTGTAGATGATTAAATTTCCTATAACGACCATTTTAAATTTGGTTTCTAGGACTGATACTTACGGAGATATGGACTATAAAAAAAAACAATTTTTCGGAAATTTGGCAAACTTCTAACTTTAGAACGCTGTAATTAAGTTATGGCCTATTCTAGGAAAAAACTATTTGAATAAAATTTGTAGGTTATTAAATTCCCTACAAATTTTATTCTGATACTTTTTTCCTAGAATAGGCCATACTTAATTACAGCGTTCTAAAGTTAGAAGTTTGCCAAATTTCCGGAAAAATGTTTTTCTTTTAAAAGTTCATATCTCCTTAAGTATCAGTCTTAGAAACAAAATTTAAAATGTTACTTATAGGACATTTAATTATCTACAACAATGAGAAATATTTTGTATAGCTAAAATGCACGGAAATGAAGATATAAGCAAAAATCAGAAGAAAGTGCCGACTTTTTTTGGTTTTTTCAATATGGCGGCGGGTGCGGAGGGGGGGGGGGGGGGGGAATTGTGCATTTTATATTTTAAATACTTCTAACCATCCTAGATAACATATCAAAAATTTAGAACTACCGGACCGTTTGTAAGGTAACCCCTCTCTATTTACTGGGCTAATTGGGTCTACGCCCCACACGCGATACGCGGTCCAAGCCACAGATTAGCTTCACCGCTCTAGCCTCACACCCTACATCCCCTCACACACCCAAACCATCCCTTTGCTTTAACCACCACTGTCGCGTCGGCGGTAGGTACTAGACGTCGATTGCGGGTTATATTTGCCATCTTGTAAATTTTATAACCTCTAGTAAAGCGGGAGGTGTCAGAAGAAGATACATTTCAATTCATGAGGGGCGTGAATAGGCACCTGTCAGGCCGACATGGCTTTCGCAAGCCCGCATACTACCGAATGTCCATGGGCGTCGTTAGACACCGTATGGGTGGATAGGCGCCACATGTCGTGCTTTTAATAGAACTTAAAATTACAAATTTAAAAAAACCCCGACCCTTAAAAAGTCAAAAATTAATTTCCGTTTACTTACTTGAAGGAGTCGGGGGACCGCTGAGTAAATACCCGCGCAGCTCTGAGTTTTTATATTTTATTTACGTACGTTTTTTAAATTTGTAATTTAACTTTTATTTCCAGTTAAAAAAAAATCGCGTGAAAATGGGTCCGCTTTTCAAGATAATAATTTTTTTTATTACTTAATTACTTGATTACTTGATCACAAACATATCTTAGAACCATAGATTAAACCAGCTTACTTAAAAAAAAACACATCAAAATCGGTCCATCCATTTGGGAGCTACGATGCCACAGACAGACACACCCATACGCACATACGATAAACTTATAACACCCCTCTTTAGCGTCGGGGATTAATAGAAAAAATCAGATAACGATTCAGGAGCTCAAATTTATCAAAAGGTTTCCGTAATTTTTTTGGAAATTTCAAATATTCAAGATACCGTTTTTGAAATTTTCCCTCCACTAAAATATCTATGCGAAATAATTCGACAGTGCTTTATACCTACTTGTGTATGGCAGAAGGCAGGCTGGTTACGGAATTAAATGTTTTGTATTAAAGTAAAGAACAACACTTCAGCGGCTGTTTTATATTATCCCTCTCGTATTAGAGGCTGGTGTCTCAACCACAAGGATATCCAACCGCTACCATTTCTCCTCCTCCCACTCAAATAACAGAAATATCGCATAGCGATCCCCGCGTCGCGGTTTAATGACTGCACTCAACGATTGCGCCGAGCGGGTGAATCATGACCCAGTTATTTGCCGCGCGTCATGATTTACCGCCGCCCCCACTGCAAGCAGGGCCGTCTGCGGGCTTATTGCGCCCCCCCACGCGACACGGAGGGGGCGCTTACTCGCGCTGATACTCGTTCGTACTTCTGCTAGTTTGCGGTGCAATCCGGCTGCTGATAGGTCGGGATAACCTACTGATGAGTATGGGATGGTATGATCGAATTGGGTTCGCTTTTTACCCGGCTGCGAACGCAAAAAGGGTAATGTATTTCGCTTTCATGTATGTATGCGGGCGAGTGAGTGAGTCGTCTAACGATTTGTCATTGTACCTACCGCGAGTATATGTTATGATCTCGGTTATGATAATACAAGCCAAGCTTTATGTTACGTATGATAATATGTTAGGAATATATGAATGACAAAATGAAAAAAAAAAAAACATTAATACACAACACGCCATATTGTCAAACATTGAAAAATTTTTTGCTTCAAAACCCATCGAATGGATACTCCATGGTCCAATTGTCCAGAAAGAACTATTTCAAAAACATACTACGTACTTATAATTGTTTAAAATTATAAAGCTAGTCCATACTGATTTCTATGTAATTGTAATCCAACCATAGTTGCCATGACCGTGTATACAAACAATAGTTAACTTTTTGATAATACGATTATAACATGTTTGATACTCTCATCTAAGCCACTCCTGGACATGAGATTTCGCATGGGCGGAGCTCTGGGGCCGCCATGGGTTTTAAATCTAACTTCATGCGAGCGAAGTCGACGCGACACAAGCATATATAAATTCAAATTAACTTCGGCCCCCGATGCGATGTGAGTTCAAACCCTGGTTTGAATCGACTCTTCATAAATAAAAAAATCTCTACCGGGTACCCATCAGTAGATCCGCCCGGGGAGTGAGTGAGAAATGGGGAGGGTTTATGAGGGTGACAGTGCACTATGTGCACTAAGGGCAACCAAATTATACACCAGGGCATGATCAGAGGATATTATAAACTGGAATAGCTTCTGCTTGTGTCTTCGACTCGACTCGCAGCTGTAGTAAGTAAAGTGAACTGCCACCGTCGAGGACGCGAACATGGTATACCTCGGGGTTTTATATGAAAACACATACAATTTTGTTTTAGAGGAACTAGTTTCTATTTATTCGATTATTGATAACGTATTTTTTTTTTTGTAATGGTATATTTTCCACAACCTCAAGTATATTGTTAAGTCTCTACAAAAATACCATAATTTGATGTAACACCATTGTAATTGTGATGAAAAAAAAAATAGGTAAAAAAACTTTTAAGTTAAACGGTTTTATTAAAAAAAAACAGCTGCACAAAAAACTAGAAAAAAAAAATCAGCTATACAAAAACTAGAAAATAATAAGGACACAAACCTTGGCCTTTTTAAGATTTTACGTCTGGGTAAGAAATTGTGCAATACTAGCGTGCTGTGTTCTCATGTCGGATGCCAAAGGGCACTTTGTGTCGCTGCGTCAGCGGAATAAGTAATAAATTGAGACTTTTAACAGACTAATATAAAAACGTGGGGCGCATGTTATTACGTATATTATACGCCCCACGTTTTTATATTAGTCTGTTAAAAGTCTCAATTTATTACTTACTCCGCTGACGCAGCGACACAAAGTGCCCTTTGGCATCCGACATGAGAACACAGCACGCTAGTATTGCACAATTTCTTACCCAGACGTAAAATCTTAAAAAGGCCAAGGTTTGTGTCCTTATTATTTTCTAGTTTTTGTATAGCTGATTTTTTTTTTCTAGTTTTTTGTGCAGCTGTTTTTTTTTAATAAAACCGTTTAACTTAAAAGTTTTTTTACCTATTTTTTTATTTACTCGTTTTTAGTTTGATTTTTTTTATAATTTTTTTCTTTCATGTTGTTCCCACGAGTACTGGACCAATAACAGTCGACCCCCCCAGAGGACCATGTAGAGGGGCAAGGCTTTCATACAACAAGGTGTGCCCAGCCTTGAAGTTGAAACGTTAACGACGTATAATTTTATCCACCCTAATGCCACAGTCCTCGGCACGTTTCAAACGTTGACTTGGGTGGTGTATCGCTAACCACGTATCATTTTTAGCCACCCTAACGCCACACAGTTCTCGGGACAATACAGAAACCTTAACTTGGGTAAATTCAAACAAATATCCTGATCATAATTTTTGTTTTATTTAAGTTCAACAGTCCACCTCCTGCCTCCATAATCAGATCCTCGTCACCAAGTGTAGAAGTATGGGACACTCGTCCAAACCAACCAAATGAGCCCAAATTCGAGGGGGTTACTAGTAACGGTTGAAGAGTTCCACTGTACACCTCCTGACTCCATCATCAGACCCTCGTCACCAAGTGTATTGGTAGAAGTATGAGTCACTCGTCCAAACCAACCAAATGAGCCCAAACTCGAGGGGGTTACTAGTAACGGTTGAAGAGTTCCACTGTACACCTCCTGACTCCATCATCAGACCCTCGTCACCAAGTGTATTGGTAGAAGTATGGGACACTCGTCCAAACAAACTAAATGAGCGCAAACTCGAGGGGCTTACTAGTAACGGTTGAAGAGTTCCACTGTACACCCCCTGACTCCATCATCAGACCCTCGTCACCAAGTGTATTGATAGAAGTATGGGACACTTGTCCAAACCAACCAAATGAGCCCAAACTCGAGGGGGTTACTAGTAACGGTTGAAGAGTTCCACTGTACACCTCCTGACTCCATCATCAGACCCTCGTCACCAAGTGTATTGGTAGAAGTATGAGTCACTCGTCCAAACCAACCAAATGAGCCCAAACTCGAGGGGGTTACTAGTAACGGTTGAAGAGTTCCACTGTACACCTCCTGACTCCATCATCAGACCCTCGTCACCAAGTGTATTGGTAGAAGTATGGGACACTCATCCAAAGCAACCAAATGAGCCCAAACTCGAGGGGGTTACTAGTAACGGTTGAAGAGTTCCACTGTACACCTCCTGACTCCATCATCAGACCCTCGTCACCAAGTGTATTGGTAGAAGTATGGGACACTCGTCCAAACAAACCATATGAGCCCAAATTCGAGGGGGTTACTAGTAACGGTTGAAGAGTTCCACTGTACACCTCCTGACTCCATCATCAGACCCTCGTCACCAAGTGTATTGGTAGAAGTATGGGACACTCGTCCAAACCAACCAAATGAGCCCAAACTCGAGGGGGTTACTAGTAACGGTTGAAGAGTTCCACTGGCCACCTCCTGACTCCATCATCAGACCCTCGTTACCAAGTTGAAATTATCATAATATTGTATTGTCACGAGAACTCAATGTGTGTGCAAAGTTTCATAAAAATCGGTTCAGTAGAAGTAGTTGAAAAAATTGTCGCAAGATTTGAAACAAAGATAGTAACAAACAAACAAATATACGGAGTCAAGCTAAATAAAACCGTTTAAAAAATCAAAACAAGCACTGAATGAAAGGTCGGTCGAAACGGCTTTGTAAATATTTTCTGTTTTCCGTCCAGTTCAGTGTGGCCGGCACGACCAAAGGGAAGCACTGACGTGGCACCAATTTCCCCCGGTGTTATGGGCTGACATCACGGATGTTGTAGGTGAACCGTGTCAGCTTCCATAAAAGAAAACATCAGAAAATGCTATAAATATTTTTTCTACAGGCGGATTTTTGCCTCAAAGTGAAAACATGAGATAAAATAATATTCAGTACATTTATTGCTAAGAAAATTCGTCAGCCTCGGTAGCTCAGTGGCGCGGTTGGTTAGTCAACTGTTATTAAGCAACGCTGAGCGCGGTCAGTGTTTGGATGGGTGACCGCTCGACCGTTGGAGGCTGACCGTGGTTCGGATTCCAGGTTAAACTGTAGGTCCCTTCCCTTCTTACCTTACTAGGTGGTAGAGTTTATCCCGGCCGGGTTGGCACCACCGCACTGAACGAAACGTCGGTCGAAACGGCTATGTAAATAGTTCGTGTTTTCCGTCCAGTTTAGTGTAGCCGACATGAAATGAAGGGAAGCACTGACATGGCACCTAGTTCACCCTGTGTTATGGGCTGACATCACGGATGTTGTAGGTGATGTAGCCAACCGTGTCAGGTTCCATAAAAAAAAAAAAAAATTTAAAGGTAGAAAGTTCTTTTAAGTAAATATTATTCTATGTTGTCTGAAGTAGTGGGAACTCAAGAGACGCAGATACATAGTGGTCTCAACTGACACCGAGTCCTAGAAGTGCAGCTTCTCTAAGGCACGGCAGGACCACTAGCAGTTAGATACCTACATACATACATTAGTTAATTTGCTGAGTTCGGTATGTTGCTTTGTAGGCAGTAAGAACGAACTTTTTCATAGCTAATTTTAAGATTCAAAAGACTAATTTGGCGCATGCGCTGGACACATAGGATTCCACGACTTACCCGTATAAAAGGTCGGCTGTATTTCAGGATATTGTAATATGCTACAAAGTTCAACATGGCCTGAGATTGAACATACTCAAGAAGCCAACTTAAATAAAAAAAAAACAAGTTGGACTCGCGCACCGAGGGTTGCGTACTACCACGTAATTGGCCGGTTTTTATTATTTGTTGTTTGTACTCCAAGTTTGACGCTTATCGTTTTATATGATAGAGCAAAAACAAAAAACGTTGAAAGAAACACGTTTTATGTATGGCGTATAACCTAAATTTTTTACTTTTTTTTATTATTATTTGTCAGGTTATACGTCATACATAATTAATTACACATATTCTCTAGCATATTCTATGGAAATTTCAACCGGCTACTACCTATTACCAGACGGACTTATGGACTGACGGACAGATGGCTTTAGCTTAATAATAGGGTCCTATATGGATACGGAACCCTTAATATCCGAATAATTTAGATTACATTTTGGATTAAGTAGTTGGCCAACTTGGCAGCAAATGCGATGTCATTACTTTTCACGGCCAAACAGTTTTTACATAATGCAATGTTTGATGGGATAAACTTTTTAGTGATACGTATACATTTAAAAAACTTTAATAATTTCCGTTAAGTTACTTATAGGAGTCGGGGGACCACTAAGTAAATACCCGCGCAACTCTGGGGTCGGGGGTTTTTAAAATTTTTAATTGAAATTTTATTTCAAGCTTTTTACAAAAAACCGCTTCCGAGTCGGTCCATCCATGAGACGTAGTTTTTTGATTACTTCATAATTACTTGATTACTAAAACAGCTAAGAACCATCCCGGTTAAACCAGCTTTCTAATAAAACAACGTTAGGGAGCTACGATGCCACAGGAAACACACACACACACACACACACACACCCACACACACCCTCTCTCACTCACCCTCACACACCCTCTCACACACACACACACACCCTGACACACAGACGGAGGTGTCTAACGTATAACACGTTTGAAAGTGCGTTAGAAGGATCCCGAACCGAACGTCCATTTCCCTCGAACGTCAGTGGTCTTGCCCGCAGCATCGACGCGCGACCAGGCGGCGTCAAACCACGCGGGACGTCATCCCGTAACGTCGTCGTTGCCAGCCGTCGCGCAGTACCTCGCGATATCGTTTTACTCCATATTCCTTACCCAACCTAACCGCCCGCTCCGCGCCCGCGCCGCGCCGCCGCCATCGCCGACTGAAACCCGCTATTATGTTCCACTAGCTATTGCCCGCGACTTCGCTTCGCGTAACTTTTTGCTCACAACTCAGGCCGCCGAGGACGTAGCGTTATGATTTATAGCCTTTATAGCCGTTGGCAATTTAAATCATAATCCAGCTGTCGTATTATCCCACTGTTAGACATGGGCCTCACACTTCACGCCCTTATTAATATTATTATTAGCTGAGCAGTAGGGTTGGACGAAAGTGAAAGCAGTCTCTCAGTATCAGAACAAACTGGCATTGTCGAAAAAGAAAACAGGCGAGCGGAGACGCGGGCTCGGCTAGTACGGGCATATATTTTTACTTCAGAGCAACTGGAGCTGGTATGTGCGTTTCAGATTTTTGATAATTTTAACGGTGTATTTGTGTTTTGAGTGTATGTTTGTGTATATCAGCGCGACAACGAAAATGCACACAATCTGATGCGATCGTGAGTTACCTCGGTCTGTCGTATAGCCCGTTCCACGTAACTTGTCTCTTGAATTAAGCCATTTTAATCTCTATTGCTGAACGCTTAAGGATTACCGCGAGGGACAAGTTACGTGAAACGGATAGCAGCATGCTGCTATCATGGACTGATACGAGCACTATGAACGCCACCAACTATGAATGTCTCATCGAAACGGTCGAAACAGCTATGTAAATAGTTCGTGTTTTCCGTCCAGTTCAGTGTAGCCGACATGAAATGAAGGGAAGCACTGACATGGCACCTAGTTCGTCCGGTGTTATGGGCTGACATCACGGATGTTGTAGGTGATGTAGTCAACCGTGTCAGTTTCCATAAAAAAATAAAATAAAAAAGGACCATCTACGACGTAGCGCCCTCTACGACGACGTAGCGCCCTCTACGACGACGTAGCCGGCTGCTACGAATGCAATCCGCATGTCCGCGCAACCAGTGATTCCGTAGAGCTGAAGGCCGGGAGGACTATATGAAAATTGAAAAGAATATGTACAATAGTGGACACATACATGCTGCGCTTTTGTACGGTTCAGAAGGAGTATTTTTAACAGAATGTAATATCTTTCAGTAAACCTTGTAAAAAATACTTTAGCAGTGTTGGTGTACCTAAAGGTTATCTTAGAAGCGTACATTCCGACATACATAAATTAATCATTATTCAAAATACGTTTCCAGAAGATTCTTGTTTAAATTCATGTCATATGTTAATAGTGGCTTTGTTCACCACCAATTATATAGTTAAGCTTCCATAAAGAATGCCTTTACATACAAGACAGAGTTTATTGATTTAAAGCTTGTGACCAAATATTGTCAAGGAGAAACATCTCACAAAAGGTTATCTTTTCATCCTTTGAGATCATTATTTGAGAATTTACATTTGGCATTCTTTAGGACGTATTTTGTCAGCCTCGGTAGCTCAATGGTGCGGTCGGTCGACTGTCGATCGTTATCCTAAGCACACCTGGGCGCGGCCAGTGTAATACGCCGAATCATGCAAAACCTATTTTAACTCGTGCAACATAAACTTAATAGAAAACATTATCGAGAAAAGGATAGTACGGGCGTGTTTTCTCGACTTGGCGGGGGCACTGCCATGCCCCCAGATACTTTTGAAAACAGATGCCATATTTTTCATACAATTATTTATGACCAATATACTATTTCTGCGTACGACATTTTAAAGCTAATGTATTGTCACTACCCAAGTGACACTTGCCTTGTGGGGGTTGAAACAACAAAATTGTACATAACGTAAACCGCGTTGAAATATATATAATACAGATAGCCCGTCTCGAGGGACAAGCGTACATAAATATTTTTTTTTTTATGGAAACTGACACGGTTGGCTGCATCACCTACAACGTCCGTGATGTCAGCCCATAACACCGGGTGAATTAGGTGCCATGTCAGTGCTTCCCCCTTTTATCGTGCCGGCTACACTGAACTGGCCGGAAAACACAAATTATTTACATAGCCGTTTCGACCGACGTTTCATTCAGTGCGGTGGTACCAACCCGGGCGGGTTAAACCCTACCACCAAGTAAGATTAGGAGGGAAGGGACCTACAGTTTTACGAGGAATCCGAACCTCGGTCAGCCTCCAACGGTCAGCGGTCACCCATCCAAATACTGACCGCATCCAGCGTTGCTTAACATTCAATAGCGACAGTTGACTGTCTGCACCACTGAGCTATCGAGGCTGACAATGACATAAATGACATACTTACATACTTATACACAGAAGACGTAACATTTTGTAATAGTACAAGATCCATTTCTGAAAAGCCTTCAAATAACGGTTTCCGTGGGACATAGCTCGGCCATACCGACAACTGGTATGTACGTGTTCGGGCTGTTCTCCTGAAAACCATAAGTGCGGTAGTCACTTTCTAAAATAGTGGAGGGGGTAGTTATGACGTCATAAAGATGGCGGCCGGGCCTGTCATTCTAGGCGGTATATCTCGATAGTTACTCGACCGATTTCCTTCATTAAGGTGTCAAAAAAAAGCTAATAGAATGAGGATTATTCGATCTCTTACAATAGTTTATGTTGAACTAATACGAAACTAAATATTTACAAAAAACTGACAATTCGAAAAAACATATTTTTTAATTTTTTTAATAG
The DNA here is from genome assembly GCA_946902875.1 of Nematopogon swammerdamellus. NCBI lineage: Eukaryota > Metazoa > Arthropoda > Insecta > Lepidoptera > Adelidae > Nematopogon > Nematopogon swammerdamellus. The sequence continues at coordinate 12,501,777 of OX336351.1, forward strand.
CTCGGTAACCATCAGGATTTTGGAAATTTAGGTTATAATAAAGCGCATAGCTGTATTCAAGAGGATCATAGTGAACTTTAAATCATAACGATAGAGTAATAAACAACGGAGCTACAGTCATTTAAGTGAGCGTTGGTAGCGTCAAGCTCAGCGCGGTAACGTAAGTACCTACTGTTGACGACTCGGCCGACCGCAAATATACCAATACCGAAGATCACCATCCATCCATCCATTGAGATTTTCATATAATTTTTTTGTTTCTGAATTAGGACATATCTTTAAATATGTTAAGATACCTAGGTATGTAAGTTTTGAGTACCTAAGGTATGTAAAGACTTTCTGTACTAAATTTTATAATTTTTTTCGACAATTCTGTCTTTTTACCCGACGGCGACGTTAGGAGGAGTGTAATGTGTTAAGGTCTAAAGTGTGAATCTGTGTGTTTCTGTACATACATATATTACAGTTCGGAACTCTGCCCCAATTACTTCATAATGACTGGAAACGTGGCCATGTCTGTGCTATACTACATTGGTCGCGGTCCGGTCCCGCTCGCCGCGCCGTAGCACTATTGGCCAAAGTGCCACTTTTCGGTCATAAATCTGTATCTTCTAAACTAGAATACCTTCCTTGACAAATTTTTTTTATGGTATTACTTGAATAGTTAATCTTCAAAAAACAGTAACATTTGATTGCAAATAATATTTATTATTAATAAAAAAAAAATCCTAAAATATAAAATAATGTATTTCTAAACTATGAAAATAAGATAAAAAATTATTATGTTCATTTACCAATAAAGTACCAACTTTTATATAATATAATAATAAAAACATTTTCGTACCTATAATTGTGATAAATAAAAAATTAAACATTAAATATTAAACGCATTAAATGCGCTTACAGGATAGCACCTGTTTTTTGCTTCCTGAATTTTATTATAAGAAGGGAAGACGATGGAGTACCTTTCCAATAAACAGCTTCACAAATATTTTTATTGCACTTTAGTCAGATCTAAAGACACTAAAGCTTCATCGTCGTTGAATTGAAAAAAATTTGCAGAATTTCCTTTGATAATTTCATTGCAGTTTTTCTTGTTTTATTGAGTTGCGTACGACACGTATTATTTTAACATTGGAGGCTTCATCTTTTTCGCCAATTGAATTCACTCCTTTAATGTACTCGTATGAATGATAGACGTTGTCCAAACCAGATTCCCCAAAAAGTTTCACAGCTTTACGATTTTGTATACTCTCTGATGAAATTGCGTAGTCCTTGCAAGGTCGATCGGACAAAATGTAATGCTCCTTTATATATTTTTTTGCACTTGAGATAATATGGTTCCATTTTTCAAGAATCACAGTGGATAGCTCACCTTTAGAATACTTGAAAGACGCCATATAGTTTCAGAAACACTACACTGCACTCATCTGGCACGAATATTCAGGCAGTACAGTGTGTAAATGTACCACCCCTCACACAATGGCATAAATTCGTACGAAAAAAATGTGGCGTGTGTAATATCTCCTTACACTCTGTGGTTCAGAAATGGTGTGCAAAACATAAATAACACAAAACACACCTGGTGTAAGTACATATATAATCATATCATAGTTTTAACCGCAATTGTTTCCGTTACGAAGTAGCTATACCTACCGTGAGAATGCTGAGGTTGTAGTGTATTTTCTTTGCATAATTTATACATTCAGTCTCTTAAATCAGTACTCTTAGGTTAACTTTTCAAATAAAATCATTTAAAATCAGCCTGGGTAGCTCAGTGGTGCGGTCGGTGTTAAGACGAGACGGAAGTTACCTTTCTCCATACTCCATACAAAATCGTCTTTCGGCATTTATGTTATCTCGCCCCCTAAACCTTATCCGATTATAAAATTTTTTTTATTAGGTAGGGCTTATCCCGTCCGAGTTGGTACCACCGCACTGAATGAAACGTCGGTCGAAACCGCTATGTAAATAGTTCGTGTTTTCCGTCCAGTTCAGTGTAGCCGACATGAAATGAAGGGAAGAATTGACATGGCACCTAGTTCACACGGTGTTATGGGCTGACATCACGGATGTTGTAGGAGGTGTAGCCAACCGTGTCAGTTTCCATAAAAAAATAATAAAATAAAATTTTAAAAAAATCATTCACGCGAACGCTCCGAGCGTGCGAACAGCGCGCATATTTTTTTAATTTTCGTGCCAATTTGCAGAGTTTTGCAGAAAGTTGTTTATTGATTCTAAATAAACAGTGTACTGGCTATATAAAACCATTATAATATTCACCCGGACAGACCCTGATACCATTTGAAAGCTTAGATGAAATTATATAGTTTAAGATTTAATTATAAATTATATAGTTAATTATAGTTTTAGATAAATTTCGCGTTTTCGTTAGTGCTTTAAATAAGGAATGATATCTTTAAAAAACCCAACACAGTTACCTAAAATGCTTTTCGAATATGTATGGGTTTCTGTTTATACATACAAACAAACATATATGTTTACTTAAGTATTTTTGAGGAAAATATACATAAAATATATGCGCTCCCTTAATATGCGGATGTTTGCGCAAAGAATTTGTTCAACTTTCAAGCGTCATATAACTGAGGAAATTCAACTAAAATCTAAAATATGTACGTATTAAACAAGTACATTTCATGGCCTATCGAACCAACTCATTACCCCAGGTGGTATGTTGCCAAAACCATTTTTGTCAGTTGCTTGTATGGGGGCTGTCCATAGTGCGTCACCGCGCGCCCGACCGCTACAGCCAGCTTGACGCTACCAACGATCACTTAAATGACTGTAGCTCCGTTGTTTATATCTCAATCGTTATGATTTAAAGATCATTATAATCGTCTTGAATATAGCTATGCGTTTTATTATAAACAAAATTTCCAAAATCCTGATGGTTACCGAGCTATTTTAAAAATAAAAAAAATATTTTTTCCGAAATGTCGGTTTTTTGTAAATATTTAGTTTCGTATTAGTTTAACATAAACTATAGTAAGAGATCGAATAATCCTCATTCTATTAGCTTTTTTTTGACACCTTAATGAAGGAAATCGGTCGAGTAACTATCGAGATATACCGCCTAGAATGACAGGCCCGGCCGCCATCTTTATGACGTCATAACTATCCCCTCCACTATTTTAGAAAGTGACTACCGCACTTATGGTGTTCAGGAGAACAGCCCGAACACGTACATACCAGTAGTTGGTATGGCCGAGGTATGTCCCACGGAAATTACCTAAATTTCACTTGGATCCCGCACTATAATGCAAGGATAATCTTACATAAAGTAGGTTGAACAGATCAATTAAGCGGGGACTCCACTGCGGCGCACGGCCACGCTGCGCACGTGTGTCTAGATTCGCTCCTATGGATTTATATGGAGGCGTCTCCACTGCGAGCTGCGTGGATGTGTGACGTCACACCCACGGCTACGCGTGTGTTTGGCTTTGCTAGGCGAGCGAAGCCAGACCCACGCAGCTCGCTCCCCTCCACCCGCGCACGCACTCCCCTGCCGCTGCCGCAGCGCTCATCTCGCTCGCTCTCGCTCGCTCTCGCTCGCTCTCGCTCCTATCTCGCTCCAACAAATGAAGCGCGTGGCTCGGCATAGCTCGCTGTGGAGTCGCCCACGTACACGCGCATCCGTGTGCTTGGCTAGGCCATGCGTGTGCGTGCACATCCGTGCGCCGCTGTGGAGTCCCAGCTTTACGCAAAATAAAAGTACGTTTACTTGTAAAAATATATTTTAAACCTGCTTAATAACAAGTCGGTTTCAGTATAATTGTAAACACATTCTGGCATAAAACGTGCTATTAGAATCGAGCGCTGACAGATTGTTATCCCTTTGAGCGAATATCTGAAATTTTCTGCATCACTGGAGATCTTTCATAAAAAAAAAACCAAATATCCCTTTGAACATTTTGCTCAGAATTTATAAACATTATCAGGTCCTTCAGATCTGACCCGACGACCTTTTCCCATCCTTCCTCCTCTCCCTTATTTTTCGTGTTTAAATTACTTTTTATGGTAACTTCACTTTATTTTGAAAGAATATTTGAGATGTTCGATCGAACGAGCCGATAAGATCACAGATAAAAGGAGCAGCTTTGTCGCGAAACTCTTCCAAAATATTCCGAAGTTTCCAAATCAAATCAATGCTCACGCCACCGAATTTTATTTTGCGATGTGTCAGTACGACGTGGAATATTATCTATAGGCAAAGTAAATGATTTCGCTTAATAAAACTGAAACTGTTTTCTAACAAATCATTATTCTGCAATATTTGCTGATTATAAATTTTCTTGCCAGTTTTCTTCGTAGGTATAATCGAACCAGATAGAACAAATTGTGACAAGTTCAGGCTGACTGCCATAAGAATACTTAATAAAGAATAAATAATAAACAATAAACAATATTATCTTTAGGATATTTTCCTAGATTGCATACAGTTTACTTCGTCCGTAGATAATATAAATATCTTATCAGATTTGGCCGTACTATAATAAAAAAATACACAAAATAATATGAAATATATGTATGAATATATATGAAATATAGTAAAGGAACACTTATATCACGGAGAAGTATAATGAAGAATGGTAAAATAATCCCTGAGTTCTCAAACATCGTGTATGTATTATTTTAAAACTAACTTAATTTTCATAATCACATTTGTTGAGGAAATGGTTTTGCTAAGCGAGTCCGCATATCGCGTTATGACAGAACCTAGGCGGTGTAAAACGTTTCCTTTATGCATATGCATTCGCAGTAAGATTACACGAAATCGCATCGCACACTCCTTTACCCACATAGCACATTTACATAAGGCTAAGAACTTCTCACACTGTCCAAGTGTGTCCTTATGTGACACTATTTTCGTTTAATACATTTTTAAGTTTCCGTAGCCAAGTGACAAAAACGGAACCCACATAATATCATCCTGTCCGTCCGTCAGTCCGTCCGTCCGTCCATTCTACCGTCCGTCCATGTCACAGTCACTTTACTCGGAGACTACGGCACTATGTATATAGATGAAATTTGGAAAGAAGGTGTGTTCTATGAAACGCTATGGGTGTGGTGAAATTGAAAATGTTTCAAAATGTGTTTGTTGTGAGATATGCGCTTCGAAAGTCGCAAGAATGCAACCTAAGTTCTAAAGTCCTCTATGCTTACTTATCATAAAACCCAGTAATCAGAGCGGCCAAATTAAGTATGTTTCGAAAAAGTTGACACTCACCGGAGGTGAGAAGGGCCTCCGAGACATCAACGACATAAAAGAAGAAACCGTACCGAAATTTGTACCGTGTGGGGCCGGTACTTTAAAAGAATAGCCCCACTGCATCTCTCCCCGTGTATGTCGTAAAAGGCGACTAAGGGATATGACCCCTTCTTATATTACTAGGTGGTAGGGTTTAACATTGAAGACGAAGGTTTTCAATCAGTGCGTTCTGCCAGTAATGACGTACGGAGCGGAAACGTGGACCCTGACGATGGGCCTGGTCCACAAATTCAAAGTCGCTCAGCAAGCTATGGAAAGAGCAATGCTCGGCATTTCTTTGACCGATAAAATCCGTAACGACGTGATACGTCCAAGAACTAAGGTAGTCGACATTGCTAAGAAAATAAGCAAGCTGAAGTGGCAGTGGGCTGGGCACATCTGTCGTAGACCCGACAACCGATGGGGTAGACGGGTGCTCGAATGGAGGCCACGTACAAGCAAACGTAGCGTGGGACGCCCTCCGGCTAGGTGGACAGATGACCTAAAAAAGGTAGCCGGGAGTGGATGGATGAGAAGAGCGGAAGACCGCGTGTGGTGGCGTGCCTTGGGAGAGGCCTATGCCCAGCAGTGGACCGATACAGGCTGATGATGATGATGATGAAGGGTTTAACCCGCCCGGGTTGGTACCACCGCACTGAATGAAAGGTCGAAACGGCTATGTGAATGGTTTGTGTTTTCCGTCCGGCTCAGTGTAGCCGGCACGACCGAGGGGAGGCGCTGACGTGGCACCAAGTTCATCCGGTGCTATGGGCTGACATCACGGATGTTGTAGGTGATGTAGCCAACCGTGTCAGTTTCCATAAAAAAAAAAAAAAAGGCGTGTGACAAGGCTCACCGTTTCACAATCAAAACGTTCAATTAATTCTAGTTTTGCAAACCGAAGTCGAATCGAAGCACTCCAAGCTCAATCGTGTCATCTGACGCGTCTGATCGCAGCAAGCGCGGCGTGTGCTAGCGCCCTTACGTAGCGCTACATGCGCTATACATAGCGCCGAGCGCTCGGCGCGCTACTGCCCGCTCTGGCGGAGCACTTTCGACGGAATCCTTTAATAATCAGTTCCAGCTGAGCTTCCCGGGTGCAGCTCAGCTGTTGCTAGAGGAAATCTCTTTTAATTTTCTTATATTTCATACACGCGGGTGAAGCGGAGTGAATGAGCAAAATTAAATGCATTTTGAGCGCATGTGTGAAAGAGCGGGGAGAAAATGGGACGAAATTTTCATTTTTAATATTTTTTTTATGTACTCCATTATGGATGGATGAGTCAGAGGGGCCGAATCATGCTCCGACCAGCCAATATAGCCTCCGAAAAGGTGCCATACTGGAGAATTGACTTTGGATTGCTGGATATACTAGACTAGAGAAGAACACAGCCGAAGCTGCTATGCAGCTATTTTATATTCAGCACGGCGGCGGTACCAACTCCAGTAGGTTACGCGTACCACCTAGTAAGGGGCAAGGGAAGGGACCTACCGTTTTACATTGGTTCCGAACGGTGAAGCAGCAGGTGAGAATATGCGGGTGAATCTGAGGAGCGGGGTGAAAATGGGACGTTATTACATTTATTAGTAGAGCGAGTTACTGTGTCACTAGTCACTAGTCATACGTAGCTTTACATTTTCGAATGATAAAAAATATTGTCCTTTCATTGGTCATTTCACAGATTCTCCGGATATGAAAGAAAATGCTATTTGTGTCGGAGAAGTTTGCGTTTTAAATAATATTCGTACATAGGAGCTACGATAAAAGTAACCGTGTGCATAGGTACATACATACATACATATCACACACGCTGAATCCCGACAATCGGGGTAAGCAGAGTAATCGGTGTTGTGCTGCAAGAACACTGGTCAATTACAGCACAACACCGACCACCACGTTTCGCAAAGTATGCGAACAAGATTAAATCGATCAAGCAGCAAGTAAGGCACGAAGACCCACCTGCTGCATGACTCGGTGGAAGTACCGTGCCAAGGTGAAAGGTGGCGAGCCTGTCGCCCTTTATCACGGCATCTTGTCCTTATCCCTTAGTCGCCTTTTACGACATGCATGGGGAGAGATGCAGTGAGGATATTCTTTTTTAGTACCGGCCCCACACAGTACTAATTTTACAAATTTGTGATATCTAAGAAAATGGATCTACTTCAACATTTATTTTGCATAGATACACAAGAAAATTCTATGACAAAATTAATGTCAGCCTTGATAGCTCAGTGGTGCAGATAGTCGACTGTCGCTATTGATGGTTAAGCAACGCTGGGCCGGTCAGTTCTTGGATGGGTGACCGCTCGACCGTTCGAGACTGACCGTGGTTCGGATGCCACGTCAAACTGTAGGTCCCTTCACTTCTTATCTTACTAGGTGGTAGGGTTCAACACGCCCGGGTTGATACCACCGCACTGAATTAAACGTCGGTCGAAACGGCTATGTAAATAGATTGTGTTTTCCGTCCAGTTCAGTGTAGCGTGCACGACCGAAGGGAAGTACTGACATGGCACCTAGTTCACCCGGTGTTATGGGCTGACATTACGGATGTTGTAGGTAATGTAGCCAACCGTGTCTGTTTCCATAAAAAAAATAATTTATGCATGTATGTAAAAATAAGACTGTATGGGTTTAAAATGAATATGTGAATGTAGATACACACAATGTTATGTATATACATTAGCCGAAAAGTTAGACGTAAAAGCGGTGTGTATACAAATCGAGTAAGTTAACTGCTACTTACAAACGTTCTTTTACAAATTGAATTCAGGGGCGGCGCCGCGCGCGACGTTTACGAATAAAGTGGTTAGAAGCGATGTTCCGGCGCCGCCCCCGCCCGCACCCACCGCCCGGGGGCAGGGGCGGCAGCGCCACCCCCAACGTGTGCAGCCTCAGATAAATACGTTAGAACGTATTATTCATTCCGCTGCGCATTCCAGTAGGAACTGAGCAAAAAGTATGGTGGAGTAATTCTGACCTTTCCTTTCCGTTTTCCAATGTCTAGGACGTTTTTTGTTTGCGTATGGAACCATGGAAACCAACACAGTTGGCTACATCATCTACTATCCCATCACTCAAAACTAGGTGCTATGTCAGGCTTCCCTATTGTCGCGTCGGCTATACATGCTGTGGCTATACTGAACTGAAAATATGCAATATTTTCGACCGATATTCATTCAGTATGGTAACCATACAAGTATTTGGTGGGTTTGCCATACAATGAAAGTGATCTATGATTTAACATGCAATCCGAGTCATGAAACTTTTTTTTATGGAAACAGACACGGTTGGCTACATCACCTACTACATCTGTGATGTCAGCCCATAACACCTTGGTGAACTAGGTGCCATGGCAGTGCTTTCCTTCGGTCGTGCCCGCTACACTGAACTGGACGGAAAACTGTTTCTATTTATAACTCATGGAACATCTCATGTTCTTGACATAATATAATATGAATTTTGAATAATTTGACTTGATATAATATGAAGTATCAAAATTGACGATGGCACTATACACCAGATATAGGTAATTTAAATAGGCAGTGTGGTCAGATTCTTCAGTATTCATGTTTATGCTGTAAATATTAATGCTCTTGTGAGCGGTAGTATGGGTTAATTATTTGTAAGTTACTATAATATAATACTTATAAGGTACTAACAAAACATTGTGACTTGCGAAGTTTGTTTGTCAGTTCTTCTTCGCATTGAATTTAGAACTGGCGGAATTATCGACATGTCCAAGCGTAGGTTACCTACCTATGGATGAAATTATACAATAAACAATAAACTTGGCACTTATCTTAAAGGATATGACAAAATATGCATAGATACACGCTGATGGATTTGAAAATTAAATGGTCATTAATTATTAAGTTCTGAATAAATAATGAAAGATATTTGAAAATACTGCATCTCGCAAACGAAGCAATAAGCCTTGGCCGCACTATACTTACGTGAAGCGAACCTGGTAGAGCAACTCTCGTTTCAAATATCCTCTAAGACTTTTTACGTATTCTTTTCTAATGATTGATTCATTTGATCTGAGTCGAAAATATAATTCTCTTTTGAATGTGTTTTCTGCTAGAATATAAAAGTAATTCTAATATAATATTTTATAACGTTCTCGTATGCTAGAATGTGACGACATTTCAATCACCTACGCTTAAGCTTATAGTTGGTTTCAAGCAACTATAAGCTTAAGCAAGCAAAATAAAAATATTTTTGTCGAGTTTTCCTTTCAAAACTTTGTTGTTATTTACCTAAGTATTACTTTTACTTAAATAAGCTAGACCAAGATGTATATGTTTCTACGAGCGACCGGCAGCGGCCGTGTAAAGTACGTAATATATGAATATCCTTATAACTCGTAAATAGCTTTATCGATTTACATACCGGTTTCACTGTTACATTCTGTCACTTCTCAAGATAATTTTAAGCTATAAATCATAGCGCTACGTTGTCGGCGACCTGAGCTGTGATCAAAAATTCACGCAAAGCCGCGGGAAAAAGCTAGTTTTTAGGTTTTCGTATCCCGTACGGAAGCCTATTACTAAGCCTCCGCCGTCCGTCCGTCCGTCCGTGTTAGAATATGTGTTACTGTGGCGGATATAGCAACAAATAAGAAAAATAAGAAAATGTTAAAAATAAAGGGGGGCTTCCATACAACAAACGTCCGAAAAATCGGTTAGTCACATCACACTATTGAATAATGTGGCGCCACAGGCTTAAATGATGGCGCCACAGGCTTTTATACATTGCATTGTTGAAAGACAAAAGATAGGCGGATAATAGCGGATAGATACGGAAACCTCCGTGCGCGAGATTTTTTTTACTATAACGTCTTTCGTTATCATGAAATGCAAGTAATTAATAGATTTGTGTCCTATTTGTGATCAGCCTAAGAGTGAGTTCACTCCAACAGCAATCAACCTGGTCAGTGCTAAGTGCAGTTATATTCAGACATTGTAACCCGACCACATGCATGGGCATCGGTGCATACAACACCGTCGTCGCATCGCACCGTGCGGATCGACCAGGCGTATGACCGAAGTGGTTAGACGCAGCCAACTGTCCAAATTAGCCGGTCTAATTGCGACAGGCGATCGGTTTAGGTATTATGTAAAATGTAAGCTCGCAACTGGAAACACTACAGGGTATTTATATAGATTGCTGTGAAACTTTTCAAAAGAACCTGTACAAAAGAACTTCTTTTCTGAGAAAAAATTCTAGTTATTTTTTTATGGAAACTGATACGGTTGGCTACATCACTTACTACATCCGTTATGTCAGTCCATAACACTTTGTTGAACTAGGTGTCATGTCAGTGCTTCCCTTCGGTTGGGCTGAACACGAACACGAACTATTTACATAGCCGTTTTAATCAAACTTTCATTCGGTGCAGTGGTACCAACCCGGTCGAGTTAAACCCTTTCGCCTAGTGAGGTAAGAAGGGAAGGGACCTACAGTTTTACGTGGAATCCGAACCACGATCAGCCTCCAATGGTCGAGCGGTCACCTATCCAATTACTGACCACCATGTGTGCTTATGATCACGACCGACAGTCGACCGACCGCACCACTGAGCTACCGAGGAGGCTGACAAATTTTATTTGTACCTATATGAAATAATTTCGCAGGTTGCAGTTTCAATGTGAAACTTTGCCAGGCGCACGCCAACATTTATTGCAATACCCTCCAGGGTCTTTGCAGGTGTCCGGTCGCGTAGAAATGGTTGCAGAGGTTCACGGGTCAATTTGGATGATAAACGCGCGGTGAGACGGACGGACACACGGACAGCCGAGTCGAACTGAAAGCCGGAGTCATTAGCTTCGGAAGCGATCGTGTTAAGATGAACAGCACGGTTGGAGTTAACTTACATGACATCACATTGTGATGTCATTTAAAAATATTTTTACTATATTATAAACATTTTAATATAGTCTGCCATTCATGAGGCGGGGTGTGGTAAAATGCTATTTCTTCTAATTGACCGGATTACCTATTACGGTTCAAAAGATAGAGTTCTCTATGGGTAGGACAGACGGACGGACAGACGGACAGACGGCGTAGGCTTTGTACTAGGCTTCCGCACCCGCGGGGTACGGAAATCTAAAAAAAGTTATAGCTTTATCAATACTGAATTTTTTTTTTTTATGGAAACTGACACGGTTGGCTACATCACCTACAACTCCCGTGATGTCAGCCCATAACACCGGGTGATCTTGGTGCCACGTCAGCCTTCCCTTCGGTCGTGCCGGCTACACTGAACTGGACGGAAAACACAAACTATTTACATAGCCGTTTCGACCGACCTTTCATTCAGTGCGGTGGTACCAACCCGGGCGGGTTAAACCCTACCACCTAGTAATATAAGAAGGGAGTCATATCCCTTAGTCGCCTTTTACGACATACACGGGGAGAGATGCAGTGGGGCTATTCTTTTAAAGTACCGGCCCCACACGGTACTAATTAATACATATTGCCAAAAAAACCTTTGTATGGGTTACGTGTAGGTATGCTTAATAGTCTGTGTATGTGATGCATACCATTCGGTTCTGCAGATATTTCCTCTAAAGAACCGGTAAACTCTAGAATGCTCTAACTGCCGATATATTACCTCCCAAGTACAGTGTCGGGTCCTTCAAGAGGGAGCGGCGTGAATAGGCACCAGCTGTCAGGCTGGTATATCTTACGCAATCCCCGCATACGATCGAATGTCCATGGGCGTCGTTAGACACCATATGGTTGGCGCGACGTCAAATGTCGTGGTTTCTATAAAATAAAATAAAATAAACCTTGTATATAAACCCGCACAAATTTTTAACATTATTTAGTAGCAACAAGCCTATAATAATGCATATAGATACGAGTTCATGCGAGAGTTCATGGATATACAGTTTTATTTCACCGAAATAACAGCCATACATTAGCTCAATACATTTTACTCCGGGGCATGTTTGTAACTGTACCTACGCAGAAATTAATTTTTGTAGCTTTTTGCCACTGTTAAAAAACAATACAATTTTTTAAAATCCGACAACGAAAAACGAGGCAAATAACAAGGAAAGTAAATCAGTTGATCGAAAACGCTGTCGTCTTTTTTCTTTTTTTTTTTATTGAAACTGACACCTACAACATCCGTGATGTCAGCCCATAATACTGGGTGAACTAGGCGCCATGTCAGTGCTTCCCTTCGGTCGTGCCGGCTACACTGAACTGGTCTTTTCGAATCCTTCTGCACGCCCGACTACAACATTTTCGATCATCTTTCCTAACCATTTACTTCGATTATCGTAGTCGGATTTTAAACAATTTATAAGAATTTCTTTTTTATTTCATGCATTTTCCCGCGTAATATAAATCTGACTAGAGGTTTAGGCGCTAGGGTGGCCCGAACACTCATACATACATACATCAGATCCAGATGATCAGATCATACAAACAATCACGCTAAACACATTACCCTCGTTTTAGCTTCGTCATAGTCGGGCAAAATTCACAACATCAGCAAAGTGGCCAGCGGTATGATTCTGAACAAGCAAGGCAGTACGAAGGCGGCACTGCATAGCAGTTGAACTGAGGCGGACTCGGACAGAATTAAATGAATATAATAATATGGAAGGAGATTTTTTCAGGGTTCCGTAGTCGGCGTCGCTGGCAGGGGCCCTTACAAAATAGGGCAGATGTCTGTCCGGCCGTCCGTCCGTCCATATGAACTGGACGAAAAACGCAAACAATTTACGTAGCCGCTTCGATCGACCTTCGTTCAGTTAGGGTTAAATCCTACCACCTAGTAATGGTGTACGTGGCACGAAGATGAAATTGCAAATAATATTATTATAAACACGTGTGTTACGAACCGAACTAAAAATTAATTTCAATAACAGTTCTATCCTTTTCGAAGTCTATGATCGGCACTACGTTGCAGATAGGGCTGCCAACATATTTTGTTTAGTGAAATAACATAACATGTCTTTTAAAGTGGAAAATAAAAATATTTTGTGAAATAATAAAAAAAAAGAAATAATTTAAAAAAAATTGTTTTTGTAACCTTGTAAATATAATATAAAATACATATCAAATCATAAACATTCTGTGAAACAACTTCGACGCACTGCTTGGCCATAAAACGTGAAATCTGATGTGCGGCCAACCAATCTCAATGTTAATACGAAAAGTTGTATGTTTTTATTGCCTAGTGTAAATACATATTAGACATTTCTGCGCGTGCGTTCCGTTCTGTTTTCTGTAACTAATAAACGGTTCGAAAATTACGCACGCTTGAGCTTTTCGTTCCGAAGACTGGAAATCAATTATTTTCGGTACTTCATAGTTAAGCAAAAAAAATATAAAGTATCGTCATCATCATATGTTCGTATCGATCCACTGCTGGACACAGGCTCCCAATGCACGCCACCAGCGTTTTCAGCTCTTCTCATCCATCCACTTCCGAGTACCTTTTTAAGGTTCCGTATCAATACGGAAGCCTATTCACTTGACCGATTTTGAAGTCGTCTATTCACCTACCCGGCCGGGTGTATTCATGTATGTATTCATGCTGCGTTTGCTTAAACAACGTGTCCCAAAACTCAACGCCAAGCGGAAACCAGGGAGTAGGCCAGTTTATGACTACCCAGGGAAAAATAAGAAAAAAAATCGGAGTCATTTGTTTTTTATGATATGAGCATTTTTTGAAAAAACGTTGAAAATTTACATCTCGTGCAACATTAGGTACTACGACTACAAATTTGCAAATATAATGGTTCAAATTTTTATATTGGAAGCCTAAATAACTATGCTATTGATGAATTGTCCCAAATAAAACCAAAATGCCTGTAGTTTAAAAAAAAAAAATTTTGTTAAATTTTTTTCTAAAAAAACAAATGACCCAGATTTTTTTTTCTTATTTTTTCCTGGGTAGTCATTAACTGGCCTACTCCCTGGTTCCCGCTTAACGTTGAGTTTTGGGACACGTTGTATAAAGTAATTTCAACCAAAAATTTATTATGATACTTTCTTATAAAACACGGCTGGCAACCCTAGTTGCAGACAAACTAGGGCAGAATAGAGCACAGTGGGCGAGGCTAAAGGCGGCGGTGGTGGCGCGGCGGGTGCGGTGTGGGGCAGAACCAGTGATATTTGCATTGGAGTCGGATTTGTGTCGCTCCGAAGGCAGCTCGCAAAAATAGGAGACCACGAAGTTCCGCTTCGCAGATTTACGTTCGTCTGCCGATCGCGGACGAAGGAGAGGCAGAACTCTACGCGGGACGAGATGTTTCTATCCCTTTATATGTTTCTTTATTATTATAATGCGACGATGTGCTCGCTTTTATGGAACCTGGCATGGTTGGCTTACATCACCTGCTACATCTAGTTACTGTGGGAAATAGGTTTCAGTACTTTTCTTTGGTCCTACTGGCTATAATTTAACCCTTTGCGTTCCAGAAAGGCCGATCGGCCGTAAAACATTACACTACTGTTGTTGGCTTCCTTATAGGCCGATCGGCGCTTTGGGTGGAAGTCGAAAATATCGCTAATTGTTACTTCAATAATTTGTTCTTAGTAAAACGCGATAGAATCGCCAATTTATGGTTTATATATAATCTGACAGCTGATAATTTCATTCTACAAGTACATATTTTCCGGAAGATGTTAAACTGGTTTCTAGTCTTACTTTATTTCAAATGTGTTATTAGAAAAGATAATTTCTTTGCCTACTCAAACACATCAATATGCAATTTGTATGGGGGAATTGTCGATTTTAAGTTAGAAAAATTCGGAAAAAAGAACTAGCGTGTTTTGTTTATCCTGGAGTTAAAAAAATCCGTCTGTGCTTCTAAATAAGCAAATGAAGGTTGACGTGTCTCAATGCATTCAATTGGATTAATAAATAAACTTAAATTACACGGAAAACTTGAATTATTTTCAGAGAAGCAGAGAGGACGATCTACAATCGGATTGTCTCTTTCTAAAGATCGATGTTCATTACATACTGCCGGGTGTTGTATTTGTATTTCTCTCATAGTCCTGTCTCGCCTCAGTCATCGGCGGGTCCACTGTGGCTCGAATCGAATTACGACGTCTTCGGCCGGCGCTGTTTGATCTGCTCTCGCCTCGGAGCTGGCCCGCTAGGTTTTTACCTCCTCCGGCTCGATTGCTTTTAAATCTCATTTCGAGAAATGTTTTCATAGTACTGCACTATTTTAAGTTACTCAGCTCCGGTTAAGGACCTCTTGTTCGTTCGAATTCATTTTAGCTAATTTCTTTTTGTTTTCTTTTGGGGAAAAAAATATTATTATAGCGTCAAAAAGTTATTTTATTCGAAAATAAGCTAACTAGGTATCAAGATTATGTAATGAAAATATATCTTCACCCTGAGTGATTAGTAAATTATGAACGGAATGTTTTTTTTTTATTTTATAAACTCCTTAATGCACAACCGCGATTCCCGCGTCGAAGCTGTCGCCTGAAAGAACTAGACTTCTCCTTCTTAGGGTGCCATCTTCTAACGATGGTTGGCGATCATTCGGACTCCACCTTCAAGACTACAGTCCGTAAACGAGACCACTTATAATTACTTCAATGACTCAGACATGTTAGGGCCCAACCATTAAGCTAGGCTACTTAATTAGAATAGGATAGATAGAAAATACTTTAATGCTCCAAAATTTTTTTAAAGAAATAAGCACAATATAACATTTACATTAGATGCAAAGGCGGACTTATCCCTTATATATATTTCTTCCAGTCAACCTTTGAATGTTTGAGAGTCGATTAATATAGTGAAATGTATGTACCGTGTGAGGTCGGTACTTAAAAAGAATCGCTCCGCTGCATCTCTCCCCGTGTACGTCGTAAAAGGCGACTAGACAAAGCTAGACACCTTTCATCTCGGTATACGGTCCTTCCACCGAGTCTTGCAGCATGTGGGTCTTCGTGCCTTACTTGCTGCTTGATATCTTGTCCTAATACTTTGCTAAACGTGGTGGTCGGTGTAGTCATTTAAAAGAGCACTTGCAGCACAACACCGACTACTCTGCTTACCCCGATTGTCGGTAAATAGCGTGTGATATGTATGTATGTAGATAGTAGTAATACTTACGGAGCTAGAAAGTTAAACAAATAGGCGAGTAAGGTGTTCCTATGTGCTCTGAGAAAGTAGGTAGGTGTCTATGGAAGAAAGAAAATGGGGTAAACATCTAAGGCTTAAATTACCAGAATGGGCATTGCCATAATATGGCAATGCACCAAATTTGCAGCGCAGAGGAGTATCGTGTGGGGCCGGTATTTAAAAAGAATAGCCCCACTGCATCTCTCCCCATGCATGCCGTAAAAGGCGACTAAGGGATAAGGACAATATGCCGTGCTAAAGGGCAACAGGCTCGCCATCTCTCACCTTGGCACGGTACTTCCATCGAGTCGTGCAGCAGGTGGGTCTTCGTGCCTTACTTGCTGATTGATCGATTGAATCTTGTTTGAATACTTTGCGAAACGTGGTGGTCGGTGTTGTGCTGTAATTTACCAGAGTTCTTGCAGCACAACACCGATTACTCTGGTTACCCCGATTGTCGGGATTCAGCGTGTGTGATATGTATGTATGTACTACAGAGGACGCGTGAGTAAACAATTGTGACAGAAGAATATACTACATAATATAATATCTGTAACTAGCTGAGTGGCTCCGCTCGCGTCGATTTATTGTTTGATAATGCTCGTTTAGAGGAATACATTTAATATTCCACAAAAACAATCCATTCTAAAAGTGTTGATGAAGTACAAAATCAGTAAACACATACAGATAACAATATTTTATAATTTCTTTAACTGCGTTCACATCCGACCCAACTGCTCAGTTCCTGTGCATAATGGCGTGATGATAATATAGTCTACATGTTACTAAGTCACGTTAGTTAAGCATTATATTTATCAGAGAACTCCTTTCGAATTGGGACAGTAGTTTTTACGTGATACGTGTCCAAATAAACTGACAAGCAGACAAACTGACAAACAGAGACACAGTTGTTTGTGTTTGTTTTCAATTCCAAAAATGATGTTATTGTAATTTTTTTTTATGTGATCCAGTATGGGTGGCTGAGTCGGAGGGGCCAAAGCGCATGCTCCGACCAGCCAATATCACCTCCGAGAAGATAGGTGCCATACCGGAGACTTCCCTGGATTGCTGGCTATACTGGACTAGAGGAGAACACAACCGAGGCTGCTATGCGGCCATCTTACATCCAGTACGGTGGTACCAATCCAGTCGGCTACAATTTGAGCCTACCACCTAGTAAGGAGCAAGGGAAGGGACCTACAGTTTTACACCTCTTCCGAACGGTGAAGCAGCAGGTGTATTATTATTGGTATTTGGCTTACCATGGATGGAATTCGCGGTCACTTTGGCCGACGTTTCGGACTGGCGGCGCGTGCAGTCCATCATCAGGGCGAGTGCCTGCCTGCGGTCGGGCCCGCGGCACAGATTACTTAATAGTTACTTCGTTGCCCGCGGTTAACAGAACACTGACTGTAAAACGCGAGCGGCTGCGAAGATGGTGGCTGCAGTTGTGGGTAGGCACCAATTCGGCCTGGGCTGCGTTCAGCAACTCCGCCGAGGAGCAGAATGTACTGACGGTGTCTTCCTGCTGCTGCTGGTGCTCGCCAAGTGATGTCCCTTCTACGTATTGATGTCGACCGCAAATAAGTTTGTCATGCAAACAAGCCTTCACAATACATCACTGATTGTATCAATTATACGATGTTACCCACATCACAATTGCTGAAGTAATATTTTGTTTAGGCCGGCTTGCTGCTTGGTTAGAGGATTTTTCTAAAGGATAATCGGAACAGTTTTCAGCGCCACATATACGGTATAAAACAATCTTGAAATAAATCAATGTTAATTCAGTTGTTGTTGTTCAATGTTAAATCAGCAGTTAAGACATGATAAGTCAATGTAGTTCAGTTTCTAATAAATAAATAAATAAGATAAATTTGTGCCACGGAAGGTGGGAGTAGATAGCATAGCTCGACGTATTCTAACTAAAATTTGCGTTCGTGTTACTAGCACAGAATTAGGTTTTAATTTACAATCAAAATATAAAAATGAATTTTCAAAACTCACGCACTCGTCGCTCTAAGACTACGCATTTTCAAAACTCAAGAAGTCGTAGACTACGCTCTAATTCTACAGTTGAACTATAATATACACTCAGGAAATAGTTCAACTGTAGAATTATTAGAGCGTAGTCTACGACTTCTTGAGTTTTGAAAATGCGTAGTCTCAGAGCGACGAGTGCGTGAGTTTTGAAAATTCATTTTTATATGTTGATTGTAAATTAAAACCTAACTGTGCCAGTAACACGAACGCAAATTTTAGTTAGAATACGTCGAGCTATGCTATCTACTCCCACCTTCCGTGGCACAAATTTATTTTATTTATTTATTTATTAGGAAACTTAACAGCTAATTTAATTAAGGTTTATTACATACATATAAAGAAAAAAATTATAAGGCCAATTAAAAAGTATCACGATTTACAAAATACAATATGCCTCGTAGTACGGAATGTAACCGTCACATTTTTTCAACATAACCTAACCATAACCATAACCATAACCATAACCGTAACTCTAAGCTACTTTGGAACTAAAACTGACGTCATTTAGTTTTTTTTTTAATTCACCGGTGGGTCATTCTGCCACTCATATAACCCGAAATCTAAGAGAGAATAGTTCTAAAAAAAATAAGATTTTCCTGTAAGAAACCTCCTTTCGGAAGTCTGTTAAATTTATATAAGGGTCCTTATCGAAGCCAGCATTTGACGATCAAACTTCGCATCCTTATTTATACTTTTTAGGGTTCCGTATCCGGTACGGGACCCTATTACTAAGCCTACGCCGTCTGTCTGTATGTCTATCTGTCTGTCTGTCCGAAGGCTGTATCTCTTGAACCGTAATAGGTAGCCAGTTGAAATTTTCACAGAATATGTGTTATCTTTGCCGATATAACAACAAATAATACCTGCATACATACATACATAGCGTCACGCCTGTTTCCCGGTGGGGTAGGCAGAGACAACGGATTTCTACGTGCCACGATCCTGCCTGAGACACCTCTGCCGCCTCTTCCACTCCCATAATGTTCTTCATGCATGCTCGTCGGTTACGGGTACTACGCACTTGCCCCTTTTTGAGCACATGCCTGATCTGGTCCAGGTACGTGCGTCTAGGGTGACCCTTCCCGACTCTTCCACTCACATTTGCTTCATAAATTTCTTTCGTTAGTCTCCTATCATCCATTCTTCCAACATGACCGAACCACCGAAGCATCCCTTTTTCAATCCTTGTCACTATATCTTCTTTCAGCCCACAGCGCTCTCGCACTACACTATTTCTCAATCTATCTTTCATTGTAACTCCACACATACTCCTCAACGCGCACATTTCCACAAATCCTGCTTTCATGCTTCGTCTGCCATGCCCAACTTTCACTCCCGTACATAAGTGTAGGGGCCATCACTCCACCATGGACAACCAAACGTGCCCTAGTTGACATACTTTGGCTGCTCATAATAGCGTGCAATTCCATTCACTTGGTTGCCGGCTTTCACTCTCTTTTCTACATCTCCTTCACATTTTCCATCCCGCGTGAACATATTCCCCAGATATAAGAATTCGTTCACTTGCTCCAGTCTCTCATTCCCAATACTTACATCGCATTCTATTACACTATTTCATTCCTCTCCAATACCATTACTTTCGTAATACAAATAAATTTCTTAAAACAAATAATAAAAATAAAAAAAAGCTAAAAAATCACGGGGGCTCCCATAGAAGAAGCTAAAAAGTGTATGCGCGCCATCTACCGAAAATACTATGAAGCATTTTAACAAATCATGAATTTTAACTAATATGAAGCATTTCATAAACACGTGTGTGGCGCCGACCATGACATGGCGATACGGTACGGAACCCTCGGTGCGCGAGTTCGACTCGCACTTTGCCGGTTTTTGCTATAATGTTTTTAGTGCGTCTGAAAGGTCTGTATGAAGATATGGAGCCTTAAGTGGAAGTGGAAATCGAGCTTGAGTATCGACTGACGAGGCCGGGGCGGGTGTATACGGACGTATAGGGTAGTATGTGGTAGTAGGGTGGTATGTGGGAGGAGAGAGCGTGTGTAATCAGGTGTGTCCCCCAGGGAGGTTAAGGTAACCTATGAGTATTATCTCCTGCCTCGTTAGCTCCTTTGAACTCGATAAACTCGTGGAGATGAAGAGATATGCTGTCTGTCTCGGCCATCTCCTCGCCGGAACTTCTCACCGAGATCAAACGGTATGTGTGTTATTTTCTTTGCAAGTACCGGATGGCCGTGCTGGCATCTCGTACGAGGGAACTGGGGTTCGATACGTGCAGTAATATCCGCTAAACCACCGCGGGTGGAGAAAAGATCGAAGGAGAAAATAGACGGGTCATTGCTCAACAATAATGATGATCAAAATCTCTGTAGATCTAATTCTTACGGCATCCGTTTGTCACTACAATGAAGTCAGCACTAAGCAACCTGGAATTTTGCATTGGCGTATATGAAGTTCCGCAAATATGCTCAAAATTTGGCCCCAGCTGTGCAGCTGTGGTCAAAGCTACAACATTAAATTAAATACATTTCATTATCATATAGCTAAATAATAGCGCACACTCAAAGATAACAGAATAACATTTTTAACCTTACATATTGGTTCTAATAACTTTATAGCAAAAGTCCGGTCAAAAGTATAAAGATATTCCGAAATATAGAATAGATAGGACCGGCTCAGATGTTATATCTAGGAGGGTGTTTGCACAGAACCCTTCTCTCGCGTGAAACGGCGAGCAAACAAAGATGTTATTAGTGGGAGAACTGTGGAGGATGCGTTCTAGGAAAAATAATCATGTTAGTTATCGTTTATACGTTGGTTTAGCCCAATACTTACACAAACTATTCCTTTGTAAATATTAATAAAACACCGAAAAGGAAGAGAACAATAAAATTATTCATCCCAGACCAGAAATCTAACGTGCAAAACCTAACATTATCCAATAAGGTGCCAGCTCATCACTGCATATTAAGTTCCAACATCTGCCGTCTCTGTGTATGTATGTATGTAGGTATGTTTGCTTATATTAACTCAAGAATGTCTCAACCTTTTTACTTGCGGTTTTGTTTATAATGCGACATATATAGGTAGATTAAAGGATATATTATAGCATCACTCCATTATTCACATGAGCTGACCAATGGGGCCGAAAGCGAACACAGTCGGAGAACATTCGATGAATTTCGACTGAAATCCGATTTGCTATTAATCTGATTTTACCGCGATCGGAGCCGCGGGCACATATATAGAAAGAAATAAAAATGCATTTAGAAACAATGATATTATATGTTAAAAAGGAGGTAGATAGGTTATACGAGCTCCCAAAGCGGCACATTAAATACAAGACCACAGTCCTGTTTGAAGTTAGTCGCGCACCAACTACGCACGCGTTCAGACGTGCGTCGTCCTTCCTAAGTAGTTATCAGTTATACCAACCGCCACATAACTTGAATTCCCTCCCTTAATAATTGGAATATGACTATTCGAGTCGGCGCATCACTTTATAGTTCTTTCTGTCAACGTTTCAAGTTCGTGCCGTGTGTGAGCACCGAATGTCGTATAGACAACGTATCTTTCTTAAAATATCATTGTTTAGCAACGTCAGTGCTTAGTACTTAAATTGACATAAGACATATAAAAATAATAAACGTTAAAATCGATTTTAAATTTGAATTTAGAACTTCAAGCGACATTAACATTTTCAGTTACAAAAACTAGAAAAAAAAATCAGCTGTACAAAAAACTAGAAAATAATAAGGACACAAGCCTGGGCCTTCTTAAGATTTTACGTCTGGGTAAGAAATCGTGCAATACTAGCGTGCTGTCTTCTCATGTCGGATGCCAAAGGGCACATTGTGTCGCTGCGTCAGCGGAATAAGTAATAAATTGAGACTTTTAACAGACTAATATAAAAACGTGGGGCGCATGTTATAATACGCATATTATACGCGCCACGTTTTTATATTAGTCTGTTAAAAGTCTCAATTTATTACTTATTCCGCTGACGCAGCGACACAATGTGCCCTTTGGCATCCGACATGAGAAGACAGCACGCTAGTATTGCACGATTTCTTACCCAGACGTAAAATCTTAAGAAGGCCCAGGCTTGTGTCCTTATTATTTTCTAGTTTTTTGTACAGCTGATTTTTTTTTCTAGTTTTTTTTTAATAAAACCGTTTAACTTAAAAGTTTTTTTACCTATTTTTTTATTTACTCGTTTTTAGTTTGATTTTTGACTCGTATCATTCATTACGCAAACTCCTCATCCTTTCCAACTCTCTCATTGCATCTTTGTTACTCGGTTTCTTACCTGTCAATTTCTCACAATCAAGCTCCTCAATACATAGCCTTCTAAAGATTTTACGCGACTCAATGCAACATACGCTTGACCCTCCTCAAATAGCCCAATTAGCATGGTCAACAGTACTGCCCTGCATTTTATGGACAGGTGAGGCCCATGGCCAAATTATCGGTAACATCCGTCTCTCAGCTGTTCCATAATTAAATTTTGCTGGAAACTGTATGGCTTCAGGATGGATAAGGTGTCCGCCATCCCTTTCAAAATCAATTTGAACAGATGGTATGTCTGTTTCATACATTTGCGTTCGACAAGTATTTTTTTATTTTATTTTATTTTTTTTTTTTTATTGGGACAACATACAGTCATCGTAAAAAGGAGTAAGTACTAACATTAATTACACAGAGACCAGTAAAGTTTTCTACATAAAGTTATCCGTATTAAGTGCGTTCATGATTAATAAACTAACCTAAAAGAAAGAAAACATCAAAAACTAACTAATACCAACACACGAAAATCAACCAATTACTTAACCATAGGAGATACGTTGATACCTACCATGTACCTAGCAAGAAAACCAACCCAACCTACCCTCACACAATTCTCATCTGCCCGCTTTAACACCTGTTTCATCATTTACTGTTTCGATCGCTGACCTTTTGAGATGGCTGAGTGATACATGAAATATATCAAGACAGGAGAAGAAGTTGTCATAAGTAGCACAACTCCGGTTAGTAAAAGAATTTTTACTATAATTGGTACTCACTTTGGCGATATGAAAAGTGTTAAGACATCTCGTTGCCTTAGTAGGGCAACGAAAACTTAACTTACTTAACAAATAAGGAGAATCTATGTAATGATGGATCAACTTGTATATGAAAGTAATATCCTTGATCTGCCTTCTTTTCTCGAGAGACATTATTTCAAATGTGTTATCGTCGCCCTCACTTCCCCTACGAGTTCTATAGCCAACATATTTTAAAAACTTTTTTAGAATTTTTTCTATTTCAGTTATATAGACTGCATAGTGCGGGTTCCATACTATGGAGGCATATTCAATAAAAGGTCTGACAAATGAGGAGTATAGGGTTATGAAAGTGGAGACATTTTTGAATACATTGCAAGTCCTAAATATAAAACCGAGTAGTTTATAAGCTTTCAATGTTATTGTGTCAATATGTGATTTAAAAATTAATTTACTGTCAAGCAGAACTCCTAGGTCTCTGACTTCGGTAACTCTATTGATTAATCTATTAGAGAGATTATAATTGAAGTGAACGGTATTTTGCTTACGAGAGAAGGAAATGGTAGCGCATTTGTCAACATTTAAATGGAGGTAATTGTTTTACAATAAGTTACCAAATTATTCAAATCTTTTTGCAAATCATGACAATCAAGAAGTGATTTTATTACCTTAATAATCTTTTTGTCATCCGCGTATAGTAATAAAATTGAGTTTTTGACAAAATTTGTTACGTCATTAATGAAGATGTTAAACATCAGAGGTTCGAGGTGGGAACCCTGAGGGACCCCAGAAGTAACAGGAACGAAAGAGGAGCAAAAACCGCTAACTGTGACCGCTTGGGATCTATTCTGTGTAGCCACCGAAGTAGGTCGCCGTGTATACCAATTGATTCAATTTTTTGTAATAATAGGTTATGTGGAATTTTGTCGAAACATTTCGAATAATCAGTATACACGACATCTACCTGATACCCGTGATCCATTGCCCCAAGAGCTATATCGATAAATTCGGCGAGGTTGGTCTCAGTCGACTTCTTACTGACAAAACCATGTTGGTTTTCTATTAGCTGTGGCTTTATGATTGGAAAAATAACGTCAAAGATAATTTTTTCAAAAGTTTTACCTAAAGTGCATAGTTTGCTGATAGGTCGATAATTAGATATATCGTGCTTATCGCCTTTTTTGAAAACGGGTGTTATGTAAGTACGCTTCCATTGACTCGGGAAAACTCCAGTATTAAGGGACTTTTTAAATAACATGCTAACAGGGAGAGATAATGATTTAGCACAACGCTAGATAAATAGTGGATGTAGGCCGTCCGGGCCAGTACCTTTATTAGGATTTATACACTTCAGACAGCGCTCAGTCTTCTCGACAGATATGTATGGGACACAGATAAGTATGGGACATTCGTCCAAACAAACCAAATGAGCCCAAACTCGAGGGGGTTACTAGTAACGGTTGAAGAGTTCCACTGTACACCTCCTGACTCCATCATCAGACCCTCGTAACCAAGTGTATTGGTAGAAGTATGGGACACTCGTCCAAACCAACCATATGAGCCCAAACTCGAGGGCGTTACTAGTAACGGTTGAAGAGTTCCACTGTACACTTCCTGACTCCATCATCAGACCCTCGTCACCAAGTGTATTGGTAGAAGTATGGGACACTCGTCCAAACCAACCAAATGAGCCCAAACTCGAGGGCGTTACTAGTAACGGTTGAAGCGTTCCACCGTTCATCTCCTGACTCCATCATCAGACCCTCGACACCAAGTGTATTGGTAGAAGTATGGGACACTCGTCCAAACCAACCATATGAGCCCAAACTCGAGGGGGTTACTAGTAACGGTTGAAGAGTTCCACTGTACACCTCCTGACTCCATCATCAGACCCTCGACACCAAGTGTATTGATAGAAGTATGGGACACTAGTCCAAACCAACCAAATGAGCCCAAACTCGAGGGGGTTACTAGTAACGGTTGAAGAGTTCCACTGTACACCTCCTGACTCCATCATCAGACCCTCGACACCAAGTGTATTGGTAGAAGTATGGGACACTAGTCCAAACCAACCAAATGAGCCCAAACTCGAGGGGGTTACTAGTAACGGTTGAAGAGTTCCACTGTACACCTCCTGACTCCATCATCAGACCCTCGTCACCAAGTGTATTGGTAGAAATATGGGACACTCGTCCAAACCAACCAAATGAGCCCAAACTCGAGGGGGTTACAAGTAACGGTTGAAGAGTTCCACCTTACACCTCCTGACTCCATCATCAGACCCTCGTCACCAAGTGTATTGTTAGAAGTATGGGACACTCGTCCAAACCAACCATATTAGCCCAAACTCGAGGGGGTTACTAGTAACGGTTGAAGAGTTCCACTGTTCACCTCCTGACTCCATCATCAGACCCTCGTCACCAAGTGTATTGGTAGAAGTATGGGACACTCGTCCAAACCAACCATATGAGCCCAAACTCGAGGGGGTTACTAGTAACGGTTGAAGAGTTCCACTGTTCACCTCCTGACTCCATCATCAGACCCTCGTCACCAAGTGTATTGTTAGAAGTATGGGACACTCGTCCAAACCAACCATATTAGCCCAAACTCGAGGGCGTTACTAGTAACGGTTGAAGAGTTCCACTGTACACCTCCTGACTCCATCATCAGACCCTCGTCACCAAGTGTATTGGTAGAAGTATGGGACACTCGTCCAAACCAACCATATGAGCCCAAACTCGAGGGGGTTACTAGTAACGGTTGAAGAGTTCCACTGTACACCTCCTGACTCCATCATCAGACCCTCGACACCAAGTGTATTGATAGAAGTATGGGACACTAGTCCAAACCAACCAAATGAGCCCAAACTCGAGGGGGTTACTAGTAACGGTTGAAGAGTTCCACTGTACACCTCCTGACTCCATCATCAGACCCTCGACACCAAGTGTATTGGTAGAAGTATGGGACACTAGTCCAAACCAACCAAATGAGCCCAAACTCGAGGGGGTTACTAGTAACGGTTGAAGAGTTCCACTGTACACCTCCTGACTCCATCATCAGACCCTCGTCACCAAGTGTATTGGTAGAAATATGGGACACTCGTCCAAACCAACCAAATGAGCCCAAACTCGAGGGGGTTACAAGTAACGGTTGAAGAGTTCCACCTTACACCTCCTGACTCCATCATCAGACCCTCGTCACCAAGTGTATTGTTAGAAGTATGGGACACTCGTCCAAACCAACCATATTAGCCCAAACTCGAGGGGGTTACTAGTAACGGTTGAAGAGTTCCACTGTACACCTCCTGACTTCATCATCAGACCCTCGTCACCAAGTGTATTGGTAGAAGTATGGGACACTCGTCCAAACCAACCATATGAGCCCAAACTCGAGGGGGTTACCAGTAACGGTTGAAGAGTTCCACTGTACACCTCCTGACTCCATCATCAGACCCTCGTCACCAAGTGTATTGGTAGAAGTATGGAACACTCGTTCAAACTAACCAAATGAGCCCAAACTCGAGGGGGCTACTAGTAACGGTTGAAGAGTTCCACTGTCCTCCTCCTGACTCCATCATCAGACCCTCGTTACCAAGTTGAAATTATCATAATATTGTATTGTCACGAGAACTCAATGTGTGTGCAAAGTTTCATAAAAATCGGTTCAGTAGAAGTAGTTGAAAAAGTTATCGCAAGATTTGAAACAAACAAAGAAACAAACAAATATACGGAGTCAAGCTAAATAAAACCGTTTAATAAAAACGGCTTCTCGCCGAGTCTAACCAAAATCTAACGCGTTCGCATTTCAAATGTGACATTGATACAAATGCGAGTTTAAAACAAGCCATCCCATCTGTTACTACTCGGCTGAACACTGATATAACTAATACACCACACCACATCACCTACAACATCCGTCATGTCAGCCCATAACACCTTGGTGAACTAGGTGCCATGTCAATGCTTCAATTCGATCGTGCACGCTACACTGAACTGGCCGGAAAACACGAACTATTTCATAACGTTTCGACCGATTTTTCATCTCGGGCGGGTTAAACCGTACCACCTGGTAAGGTAAAAAGAGAAGGGACCCACAGTTTTACGTGGAATCCGAACCCATCCAAGTTCTCACCGCGCCCAAGTGTGCTTATAATCATCGATGTTTATAATCACGATCGATAGTCGACCGACCGTACCACTGAGCTACCATGGCTGACATGTACTTGACATGCACTGACAGCCGTTAGTACATGTCACACTTAAAACATAATAAATACAATTTGTCAAGTGTAAAGAGACATTTTTTTGCATCGATTTCAAGGTTGCAGTTAATAGTATCTCAATATTCCTTTGATCAAGGTTTATTAATATTCGTACCAAAATGAGTTCTGCCTAGGTGACCAAGCAGAACTCGGTGGCTGAATGTTTATTATTGGACGTTATCAATTTAACGTAATGAGGTGAGTGAAAATGGATGGACGCCTATCTGGTTCTCCGTGCGCGGGCGCAGGATGCGTGCGGCACAGCTCTTCACCAGGATCCTGGGCTTCACACTCGCGAAGTACGACCGACTATCACTTTATCACACGCTGGAGAGGCGGTGATGGCCGGCTCGGCGGCGGCAGCGAGAGCGCAAACAAGTGATATTTTTGGAATCGACGAGCAAAGAACGAACGCTCGGACCAAAGATAGGGTCATCATGGTTTATTTTGCCATGACCTATTGCAGTTTAGTTGGTTCCTACTCCTTCAAATATCAAAGAAATGTCATAATGTACGTTGTTACTAACAAGTAACAATAACATTAGTTACAGAATACCTATACAATTGCAGTGAATATAGTTTGCTTGCACCGTGTGTACACCAATGATATTTGAAACAAACAATGGGTGAACTCGCTCGGAAACTCCTGAAACTCTATATTTCTCGACAGCATTGGAGCGGAGCTGCCGCCGTGGCAAGCGAGCCCTCCAGCCAAACACTTCAAAACGATCGACTGGGAATTAATTTGTCGAGGTGGCGAATTCTTTCTAAATGGTGTGACGCTGAGACGAAATTACAAAATGTATGACAATATCTGTAAAACTTGTCGATTCACGTATATTTTATTCAAATCGCCCAATAGAATAGCAAATCCATTTTATTAAAGCGAGTCGTTTGAATCAAATGTGTGCATTTATAAATTGTATGCACCCATACATACTACATAATATCAGCCCCTGTATCGGCGGCGTTACTCACTCGCCGATGTGAATATGAGAAACGATCTCACTCAACCAATCACAAGGCGTTCGGTGAGGCATCCGGCCCGGCTATTGGTTGAAATATGCGTGTATTTGTGTGAGTTAGCGAGTGAGTCAACGCCGGTAGACCCGCAGGTCTGGCTCGGCGTCGTCGGCATAACAATGATCCACGTGATACGGTCGTGGCATACTTCTAACTCCCCTGTCCACACTTATAAAGTTTTGAAATTATACTTCTTTACGCACGTTATGAAAAAAAAAAAATATGAAGAGATACATTTCAGTACATGGAAAAATATTATTATTATTATATTTTTTTATGGGAAGTACCACATATGACTCGCGCTAGACTAACGTAGAGATGTAGTCCAACAGCGCCCACGGGCATTCGGATATTTACGGGGGCTACGAATGGCATGTCGGCCAGCTAGGTGCACCTTCACATTATGTTTGAAGGACCCCAGACTGCATTGGAGGAAAGGATGCAGAATATTCTCTTAAAAAATTTAAACAAATCCTCCACTTCTATACTCAATATTAAATCCTGAAACTAATTCTCGGCCATTGCACAGGTTGGCAACCCTGTAAATTAAGGATTTACAGGATCGATTTGTCCTAAGTGGGGGGATATCGACATTGTGTGGATGCATTCCTAACCTGTTAAACGCAGGAAAACGGGGGAAAACTGGGCGCGAGAGTGGGGAGGGGTTTTTTTCATTACGCCAAAGAAGTATAGCTTCTGACGTACACGCACCCATTTTTTTACTTACATACTACTGTTTTATATGAGACCCTTAACATTATTGGCTGTGTAGTCGATGAAGCCAAATTCATCTCACCTCGCGAAACTAAATTCAGCGAGGTGGAACGACATCAGGTCTCTCTTGTCACTTTTAGAGCATAGCTGAACAAAATAGCGGTTCTATTCTTTCCAATTCCTTGCAGTCAGCGATATATCCACCGCGCTAGTCCCCCAGGCAGTGTATCGCCTGTAGTCGCCAGTGTTAGACGGCTGGAGTCACGCTCCGACTATAAATATTCAACAACGGCCATTACGCCGACACTAAGACACTGCGTCGCGTCCGGCAAGTTGCGATACGTTCGTTATATTTGAATACTTACCTACTTCCCACTTCTGCGTTGTGGTCAATGTTGCATTTTGGTAATACCTTTTTCTATCATTTGTGACATTTAAAACTACATGGTTCGGATTCCATGTAAAACTGTTAGGCCTTTCGTTACCTTACTAAGTCGCTGGGAAACAATGAATGTTTAGACATAATATTATGTTGGTTAAAACGGCTACCTATGAAAATATTTCGCGTTTTTCATCTAGTTTTTTAGCAGTTTCCGTCAGCTTGCCGGCGTGACCAAAGAGAAGAGCGAATAAATAATGAATAAAGGGTAATTTTTTTAGTGCTTATAAAAACAAAGTTTGCGACCACGATGTTGTAGATTAATATTAAACATAAAAGTTAAAATTTCTGAATTGTTCATTAATCGAAATCTTACATGATCTGAGTTCAAACCGTTGTTGCAAGCTAGGTTGGTTTCTACCTACAGCACACGCTGTATTCCGACAATCGTGGTAAGCAGAGTAATCCGTTTTGTGCTGCAAATATTCCGGTAAATTACAGCACAACACCGACCACCACGTTTAGCAAAGTATTCGGACAAGATAACTATCAAGCAGCAAGCAAGTGAGGTGTGAAAACCCACCTGCTGCATGACTTGGTGGAAAGACCGTGCCTAGGTGAGAAGTGTGTGTGTGTGAGAAGCTGTCGTCCTTTAGCACGGCACTTTGTCCTTGTCCCTTAGGTTAGTTCCTATGTTTTTTTAAATAGGATATATCAGTACGAAAGGATAAATTAACTTAAAAAATTGGTTTACATAATATAGACTTACTATTTTGGAGTTCCGACAGGGACATGGTGTAATCCTAAACATCAAATCTAACAATTTGATGTAGTCAACCTTGTTATTTTTATATAACACCTTGGTGAACTAGGTACCACCAATTTGGTAGTACTTACCGGCTATAATGAATTGGACGGAAAATACAAACAACATATTTATATAGCTTTCATTCAGGGCGGAGGTACCAACCCGTGCGGGGTAAACTCTAGGTTTACAACTAGTAAGGTAGAGAAGGAAAGGGATCGACAGTCTTAGAACAGCATGGTTCATGGCAGTTTAGAAAGTTCAGCCATCTTGACCGACGAGTTCTATAGATATATTTTTGATTGATAATTTTTTTTCAACAAAAAATATTTTAAAATAATATACAGGTAATATGTGTAAAAATAAAATAAATATTTTAAAAAGAACTGTTCCTCCATTATAACGGCGACGGTCATATGAATCTGAAAACTTGTGAAATTTAGAAAATGAGAAAGTGCGTTCGACTCCGCACATTAGTGAAAATTATTTATGCCGTTAGGGCGCCAGCCAACGCACAGGACGAACATTTTATTCATCACAGGATTATTCAGAATTCAGACTATCAAAGTGCACTGCAGTTATATAATTTCAAATTCCTAATTCCTCATAATTCAAGCTCTGTCAAACCCACGCACTGAGCTTCATAATCCGGAAGCCCGGTCTCAATGCAAAACGAGGGCCAATTACACGGTTGCCACTAGATAACGATTCAACATATAAATAAATATGTGGAAGGAGCATCTACTTGTCGGGAAGACGAAAGAAAAACGCACAAAGACGAAATTACAAATATGCACATGTTTACTTACATCAAGTACGTCGGCGGAAAGCAGTCAGCCTCGATAGCTCAGTGGTGCAGACAGTCGGCTGTTGCTATTGATTGTTAAGCAACGTAGATGGGTGACGGTTTGACCGTTGGGAGGCTGTCCGTGGTTCGGATTCCACGTAAAACTGTAGGTGCCTTCCCTTCCTACCTTACTCGGTGGTAGGGTTCAACCCGCCCGGGTTGGTACCACCGCACTAATTGAAACGTCGGTCGAAACGGCTATGTAAATAGTTTTCCGTCCGGTTCAGTGTAGCCGGCACGATCGAAGGGAAGCACTGACATGGCACCTAGTTCACCCGGTGTTATGGGCTGACATCACGGATTTTGTAGGTGATGTAGCCAACCGTTTCCATAAAAAAAGTAGTTTCGTACCGCCGAAAGGCCGGGAGGACTGAAGGAAAATTGGAGAAGAGTATGTCCAGCAATGGACGCATACACGCTGACTGACTATCTGACTGACTGACACGTTTACTTACCTCACTTCTGTCTGAGGAAAATGGAATGCACGTCGATGGAAGGATGATAACAAGTTATTTTTTTGAATAATGAATTGGCACCGGTTCTTTAGCAATACATACTATTTACCACACTCTGTATCACGACAATCGAGGTAAGCAAAGTAATCGGTGTTGTACTGCAAGTACTCTTTTAAATTAGAGCACAACACCGACAATAACAATATTTATTTACCAATGTTCGACACATTCCGTCTGAAACAACACAGCCAATATTATGATACATAGAACAAATTGTGAGAAGCTCGAGTGCAGTCGGCAGTAGCCATATGAATGATCAATAAACAATACAATACAGCAATAACACCACTCCTCGGGAACCTATGCTCAGCGAGGTATAGTGCCCGGGACGGATCTCGGCGTGTCGTCGCCGCAGCGGGCGACCCGCCACGCGAATAAACTATACAAGTACGGTGCGGGTGCGAGGGAGAACACCGACGAACCGCTGCGGCGGCGACACGCCAAGATCCCCCCCGCGCATTATACCACGGCTCAGCTATAACGCGAACAAAATGGTCGTCGTTTTATGTATTTGCACGCCTTGTAAAATGTATGCAATGCCTTTTCTGCCTATTCATTTTCACGGATTAAACTGCTATTATTGTACCAAAACTCCGTAGTGCGGCACTAAGGAAGACAAGTGGCTCGCCAGCGGGCAAGCGGTGTGTTATTTCACACATAAGATGACCATTATAAATCTGACCGTAATGCGCTGGTCCGATATCCGGAGCCAACTCAGGACGTGTTGCAGTGGTGAAATGGATAGCTAGAAGCCGTGGACTGGAAAGTGTGGCCGTGCGTATGAACAGTTTATTCATGCGCGAAATGAATGTCAATCAGCTGTTGTTCATGTCCAAGACAAAGTGAACGGCGGTGGTCGGTCGTGATTATAACATATGAAATAACATACGGAGTATTTGCAATTTCTCTATGTGATCTTCATCATCTGATTCAGACAACAATGGTGGATTGTTATGTGGCTAAGGAACTCTAAATTGACACTCTAAGTTACAATGAAGAATTTAATTTAGTTCTAAAGTCACTTTGCTACATACATGTAATCATCGAAATAACACCAATGTTAGGCAATGGAACAAATCTAGATTGTAATTTTATCACAATTTAATAATTTAACTCCTAACATCACGCTGAAAATCAGCGATTCGCCGACAACGTGTTGTTCGGGTCGTCGTCCAAATGTGTTTCTTCCAACATGGCCGCCGCACGACCAACAACAATCAACCAATCCGAGTTGTCAGTCTCATGCTGACGTATCTCATTTCATTATACCTATGGCTCTTATCGATGCGCCTACAAGTATAATATGTAGTGACAAGTTTTAACACAAATAAGGTATGTAGGTTTTGCCCACTTCTAAAAAAATACAACACAGAAAATAATATATAAATGTTTTTTAATGGACACTGTCACGGTTGGCTACATCACCTACAAGATCCGTGATGTCAGCCCATAGCCAGCACCGGATGAACTTGGTGCCACGTCGGTCTTGCCAGCTACACTGAACTGGATGGAAAACACAAACTAAGTATTTACATAGCCGTTTCGGCCGACCTTTCATTCAGTGCGGTGGATTGGTATTATAGTGGATAATGTATTGTTATTATAAATTTTTTGACAATTTATAGTAGTATATTGTAGTATGTTTAATATACTAATATTATTGAGTTCATACAAATTACGTATCAAAGTTTGACAAAGGCTCTTTACACCTGATACACTTAATTAATAAGTCTCTGTAGTCAGAATTCTCAGTAAAATTGTTAATCTTGCTCTCAAGCTGTGTTTTCGACAGACTGTAGGCGATGTTATTATGTGTCTGGTTAGTAAAATACTTGTAATATGAATAATATGTATAAAAAAAAATACACTGCTAAGTTTCTTGACAACAAACAAGAACAAATTGTGACAGGTTCGAGTGCAGTCTTACTACCATAAGAATGCTCAATAAACAATAAACAACAGCAATTGAATTTATTTTCCCATTGGCATGACGAAAACCTTTATCGCCTGTCAGACTAATAAAATTCACCGCAAGTTATCTCGTTGTCAAATTCTAAAACAGTTCGTCGCTCCATCGGCTTTCAGCGTGAAGTAAAAGTATGAAACAAACCAAAAGCCGCAAATCTAGTTTCCAAGCTAAGACCACCCCGGCTGTAGCCACAGTACAATTCTGCAATCATTCCTCGGATCGCGGGCACTTGCTGTTTATTGCGACCGTTAGCTAGGGGATGGACTTTCGAGTGGCGAGCAACACAGCCTCTGATACATTGTGGACTGCAGGCTCAATTCGTCCGGCTTTTCCGGTATTAGGGAGGAGAAATGTGCAATGGATAGGGATTTGCAAATAAATCATAGCGCATATCCCCAAGGACTATAAAATGCAACTCTGTATTTTTTTATGTAATCCGGTATGGGTGGCTGAGTATGAAGGGCCAAAGCACATGCTTCGACCAGCCAATATCAACTCCGAGAAGGTAGGTGCAATACCGGAGACTTCTATATACTGGATTACAGGAGAACACAGCCGAGGCTGCTATGCGGCCATCTTACATCCAGAACGGTGGCACAAACTCAGTCGGCTACAATTTGATCTTAGCTCCAGCAAGAGGCATGGGAACATGTTGTATGTTGCATGTAATAAGGTTGTATGTTCACTCACAACCTGGAAAATAGTAATGACTCAACTGATTTAAATGCGGTTTTCATCTATAAAATTTGACGCCGCTATCATAAATAAGCACTGATCAACAAAATCGCGAGTGATCAAATTCGGAATCAAATCCAAGTTAGATTTGATGTTAACTGAGCCCCAGACACAGCTAGTATTTATACACTTAGGTTAGGTTAGGTTAGGCTTTTTTAATGGTTTTACCCACGGTGATCTATGTGGCTCGACATTTCAGACCAAGCGACTTTTGGTAGAGAACTCTGTCCAACTTTCCTGCCACCGCGCCGTCGTCGGCGCGCCGGCAGAGTGCTCATGAGGATGGGCCAAACGTTTAGCCTGAAACGTCGATCCACAAGCTCGGAGAACGACTATTTAAAAACTTTCATACATCTGATACTTGGAGCTCTATTCAGCACAGTTGGTAGTAGTATCGTGTGGAGCCGGTACTTAAAAATAATAGCCCCGCTGCATCTCTCCCCGCGCATTTAGTAAGAGGCGTCTAAGGGATAAGGACAAGGTGCCGTGCTAAAGGGAGGCAGGTTAGCCACGTCTCACCTTGGCAGGATCCTTCCACCGAGTCATGCATGACGTGGATCTTCGTGCCTTACTTGCTGCTTGATAGTTATCTTGTCCTAATACATAGCTAAACGTGGTGGTCGGTGTTGTTCTGTAATTTACAAGAGTACTTGCAGCACAACACCGATTACTCTGCTTACCCCGATTGTCGGGATACACGTGTGGTATGGTATTGGTAGTAGGTATTCGTTCAAGGACAGTACCTTCCAGACTATGCAATGTTTATTTATACTCTACGAGTATGTGCGTATTTTGTAATATAATATCCTGAGTTATGAGCTTTAGCGAGTGTTGTTTATCGTCGGTCGCCGTTTGGTTTAGCTTTCACAGAGTAAGGGGAGGAAATCTCTCACGAAAATCCACATTTGATACGAAAATAGCCGTAACCAAATATTTATTCACATATTTAAAAAATCATGGTTAAATACAGATAAATATTAAAAAATATTGGAATAATTTAAATCAAATCTATAATTTCTCTCCAACAAGAGGCAAGCAAAACAACATTCGATATTACATACTTTAACATATATACCTATAGTTCGCATTGTCCAAATTGCAATTACCTATTAAATACATAAAACTTGCATATTATTATGCAAATATTGAGCCATCCATCCAGTGGGCAGCAATCTTGTATGCGAATCCATGGGCTTATTTGATCGAATTCCATTTCGCCGGAGCGTCTTGAGGGCTTACACGTCTCGTGCGGCCGACAGCGCGCTGTACGTGCCAAACGCCCTGCGCTTCGCGTTTGATCCATTCCACATTCGGAGGCTCGTATCTTACGATCTGCGAAGTACCACAACGTGCCGCTCGCAGGCATGCTGCTAATGTCTCAGCAGTCAGCCGAAACGACCAATAACGGGGCACTGAAATTGCCGCAAGCGACGAGGTTGGGCAGTCACGAAGACATGGCAGCCGAATTCCAAACAAGATTAGGCCTCGTTGGGACGCCGCCGGACGGCGCAATCAGCCTCGTCTGTACAGCTTTTATAGGCTGCGAGCTGGGCTGCATCGGGCGTAATTAGCAGACGGTCACTAACGGAAGACAATGTAGCGTTGGCAGGTCAGTAACGGTAGACTATGTAGCGTTGGCAGACGTTTCCATGAGCCTTGCGCGTAGAGCCTGTTGTCTCAGCCTCTTGAAGAGTTGCGACATTGTCGGGTTTGGACGGAGCTTTCTGAACTATGTTTAGGAGTTAGATATGCTAACATAGATTTTATAGAGTTATAACTACATAAATACTTACATCTGAAAGAGATAAGCGTACGTTAACTTACGGCGTACGTTGATGTATGTGGTGCGAACGTATTCTTTTTACAATTTGCTCGTACTTTTTGTTCAGTTTCATTATATATATATAAAAAAAAACTCACGGACAATCACAGGATTATAAATTTTATAAGCTTCCAAAAAATTAAGCTCAGTAGCATTTTTTCCTAATACTCGTATTTTTTCGAGATAGCCGAGGTTTTATGCGTCAGGAAAGGGTCACCAAAGCTATGTTCAATATCGGAAACTGATCTTTTAATGATGATTGTCTCGATAAATTTTTTCTTCTTTATTCCTAGAAATAACATTTTACTGGGCTTTTTTTGAAGCTTATTCAACGAGGAATCCTGTAGTGGTAAGCAAATCCGGTAAAACTGGGATACCCGTATCATCATCATCTTCATCAGACTGTATCGGTCCACTGCTGGACATAGGCCTCTCCCAAGGCACGCCACCACACGCGGTCTACCGCTCTTCTCATCCATCCACTCCCGGCTATCTTTTTTTTGTTTATTCCCCTATAAACAATACCAAATAGATCATATTGTATATAGCTCTACGGTTTATGTTGCAGTGAAATTGCTTCTGGGCATTTATCGCTGCTACTATTCAGTTTCTACCTCAGCGGTTTGGAGGCAACGAGGCAACCCTTCCAGTCGCATTTGATTTGATTCAATATGAAGAGTCTCCGGTTTGAGTGGAGGTTAATCTTGCCGCTGCAGTGCTTTGAGGCGGCCGCTCCGATCGGAAAGTCGAAGGTGGGGCGGTACGGCGTGAAGGGGTGCGGGGGAAGCGCGAAGGGGCGGGGGGGGGGGGGGGGGGGGGTGGCGGTCTTGACGCGTCACATCTGTACGGATTCAGGTTCTTTACGCTTTGTTAAAGACACTTTTCTTTTAAATATGTAACGGGATTCGACTAGGTACTTACTACCTACTTACATACCACACGCCGGATCCCGACAAGCTGGGTAAGCAGAGTAGTCGGTGCTGTGCTGCAAATACTCTTGTAAATTACAGCACAACACCGACCACCACATTTAGCAAAGTATTAGTACAAGATAACCTATCAAGCAGCAAGTAAGGCACGAAGACCCACATGTGCATGACTCGGTGGAAAGACCACGCCAGGGTGAGAGGCCCAGCCTGTTGCCTTTATGCACGGCATCTTGTCCTTATCCTTGTGGCCTGTCATCTCGTCGATGTCTTTATCGCCTTTTATCACATGCACGGGGAGAGATGCAGTGGGGCTATTCGTTTTTAAGTACCTACCCCACACGGTACCTGAGTGCCTATTGTACTAAATAAAACTAATACGTTTTACAGTTACAATAGAAAGTGTGCTTAATATCACGATCGGGCGTCGGTCCATAGCACCTCCGAACTACCGAGGTTGGCGCTAATAATACAAAAGATATTAATTTGTTTCCCGTTTGACGTCAAACTGTACCTATCTATCTATTATTGTTGTTGATTTTCGACGAAAGATTTAGGCTCTCATAATTCATAGTCAACTCAGATTTTAATTATCCTTTGTCCCCACGAACCTTTTCAATTCAATCCTCCTTTTGAGAATGCGCGAGATCTCACACTCCACGAAATTATCCATTGTATGAGAAGGCTCATTCTCACCTGCCATTGTATGCAGGCTCGCTCTCCACCTGCTGAGCTTAATTACCATAGACCTTTGTTCACTGTCAGACTTTAAGCTCCGATTCACAATTGTAGGCTTCGAAGGAAATTAATTTGTCTGAAAACAAAAAGAACGAGGCGACATAGAGGCCTTTGTCTCGCCTGTAATATTAGCTGGAATCAATTTCACTTATGTCTATTTCTATTATAGTAGAGATTTCAATGTATTAATATCCTTTCTTGAAAATATCACCATAATGGGCACCTGTCAGCCCGGCATGGCATTTGCAACCCCAGCATACGACCGAATGTCCATGTGTTAGTTAGACCCCTTTTGGGTGGTTCGATGCCACATGTTTTCAATAAAAAAAAAAATCAGCGTTACTTTCCGTATTAATCCGAGGTGATAGACAGACGGACGGACGGACGGACAGACAAACACCTGATCGATTTTATAAGGATCCCTGCCAGCGTGGGTGACTACGCAACCTTGAAAACTTATTATTCCACAATATAGCAAGTACACAATACAATAAATATGTATTCTGTAAAATAATGTACACGTAAATTTGAATTGATGAAAGAAAAAATAAATACTTCTCAAATAAAAACAGATAGGTTATAATTCTACTAGCTTTTGCCCCCGGCTTCGCTCGCAGTAGACTCGGTTTAATAGCAAATCCGATTTAAACGCAAATATAAATGATCGCTTATCTTATATTCTCTCTCTCTCTCTCTCTCTATCTATCTCTCCGTCCCTCCCAATCCCTTCCCCTCCCTGCCCTCCTTCCCTCCCTCGTATCTTCCCCTCATACCCCTCCCCTCTATCCTTCTCTCTCCTCCCCATCCGGGGCTACCATTGTGAATTCCGTTCATACCATACTTTCTTTGATACTGCTCGGCCCTGTTGCTATTTATCGTGAAGCCTATAGTGAGCATCAAGAACTACTCTTTACATAGGTGCAAACCGCATCAAAATATGTTCAGTGGTTCCGGAGTTTCCCTCAAACATACACACATACCTACACACAAACAGACGTTCCCTTTTATAAGAAGTAGAGATGGAGATAGAGATAGAAAAGATAGAGACAGAGATAGACATTTTAATTTTATTCATATAAAAACAACTCTGAGGTAGAGAGATAACTTCTCGACATCTCCCAGAATGGAAGGTCAAAGAGGACAATGAGGTGTCTGTCGATATTAATAAATTACCTCTGAGACGTCGAACGAAAGTGATCTGTGGAATATACGTAATCGCTTAATTTCAGTGCTAACTACGAGTAAATAAGACTCAAAAAACTGGGCAAATATTTTAGGCCGGCCTAATGAAGGAATTATCGAAGAGAAATAATTTTACTTCGATATCTCGAATTAAAACAGAATGAGAAAAGAAACGTGCCTTGGGAGAGGCCTATGTCCAGCAGTGGACCGATACAGGCTGATGATGATGATGATGATGATGATGAGAAAAGAAACCCTGTACCAATCCCAAAGTGTTTTTGTGTGGGTCCTGTTGTTGTTATAGGTTGACTAGAAGACATTTCATTCAGCAATAAGCCCATCTTTTGTAACACGAAAATAATAAATAAATTTGATATTTTATTTTCATTTCATATACAGGTTGTTTCAGGATAGGCTTGAGAAACTTCAGGAATAGAAAGTAGGTACTCATTATTAGAAGAAAAAATCCCTATCACTCAATCGAAATTCCGTATTT
Organism: Nematopogon swammerdamellus; assembly: GCA_946902875.1. NCBI lineage: Eukaryota > Metazoa > Arthropoda > Insecta > Lepidoptera > Adelidae > Nematopogon > Nematopogon swammerdamellus. Next base: position 12,541,633 of record OX336351.1, read on the forward strand.
TTTTTCATACAAAAATTGAAAATTGGAATAAAAACTCGATGAACAGTGAGTTTGGGGAGATTTGGCAAAAGTGCTGTTTAGTCTAGGGAGTGCAATGACTTAGTCCAGTCCCATTTTTCTTTCTATGTCATTCAAATTGAAGTGTTTGGAATTTACCTACATGTAGTTCAATTCTACTAGTTAAGTATGAAAGTTAATCATTTTATTTTAAAGGTGGACGTTAACCGTCCATTAAATCTCGATTAAACGATTTTCACCAAAAAGTACACTATAAAATGACCGAATCTGTGATAACGTTTCAGAGCTTTCGGTCTTCAAATATGGACCCCTTTCGAACCCTGAAGTTACGAAACCATACCCTGAAACACTCTGTATACATACATACATATATGTATGTATGTATGTTTGTATGCTTGGCTGCGTGATAGTTATCTTCTCCGATTACTTTGCTAAACCCGGTGGTCGGTGTTGTTCTGTAATTTACTAGAGTCCTAGCAGCACAACACTGATTACTCTGACTGTCGGGATACAGCGTGTGGTATGTAAGAAATCATGTCCTGTGATCTGAATCTTCCGCGGTCGAGCTTTAGTGTTTGCGGCCAATATCTTGCCAATTTCTATTTTAATCTCTTTACAGAAGGTAAGAATAAGGGAATGAGCAGCAATAAATTTGTCAGGAGTCGAGATCCGCCTTCCACTTGATACATTGCCGATTTGGTCGAGTAATAAGTGCAGGCCAGGAACAACTGAAGTGAGAAATGAGGAGGAAATTTCTTATTGTTATAAATAATGCAACTCATGCTTTCATGATTTCACAAAACTATTTTTATAATTTAATTAATAAAAACAAAAAATTTATATTATTTTGTATAATTATTTTACCTAGTATAATTTAGCTTTATTTCGTGTTCACCACGTTTATTTGGCCGTAAGCTGTCAGTGTAATTAGTTTCATATTATAATTGTTATTAGTTTTTGAATGTATGAAATGAATCTATGTGGACGAATTTAAATAAAATAATAATAATTAAACACATAGTGGATAAGGTTGACTGGAAGGAATTACTTTTAGTGCTGGTGCCTTTCTCCACACTGTGTTTTTTTTTTTTGTGTATTTGCATGTACCAACTCTTTTTATTTGAATTTGTTCCCAACGATATGTGTTACATACTATTACTTTGTTCGAAAGAAAAATTGTAGTATCCCAGTCAACAAATTCACAAAGTTAATTTCTCGATAATTATACGCAGAAATAAAACAGCGAAGCGTTTAATCACAAATAGAAAAGCAATAACACTATTTTTTCATTAGTTAGATGGAAAGCCGAAAATAAAGAGAAAAAAAATGCGTCTCATTTTTCGTCGTTGTCTTTTTAGGGTTCCGTACCTCAAATGAGGAAATAACTGAACTCTTATAGGTTCACTCTTGTGTCTGGTTCACTCTTGTGTCTGTCTGTCTGTCCGTCTATCACAACTTATTTTCTCCGAATCTACCGGACAAAAAAAGTTGAAATTTGGTACATATTATATAGAGTGTGATGATGACTGATGTCCAAATCACGGACGTATGTGAACGAATTTCGATTTTGGGGGGTTAATTTTGGGAGACCAATTAGAAAGTTAAATTGTTTTTTTTCAAGTGCATCATGTGACTTTTTATTCATGAAAAGGGCTCGTTATACGGATTATAAATATATATATATATATATATATATATATATTATAATTTTAAAATGCATTGTTTAAACGATATTCAAGAAAATATACAAAAATCGAGCATTCCCAACGCCATATCTCCGAAACTACGAATAAAATTTGAAAAAAAAAAAATTGGAATATAGGGCCTCTCTTATAGTTTAAAGGAAAATCCAAACGAAAATCCTAAGTCTGAAAGTTCTCACGGAAAACGGAATGGTACGGAACCCTCACCACGCGAGTTCTACTCCGATTTGACCACTTTTTTTCTCTTTATTTTCGGCTTTGCATCTATCTGAGTAATGAAGAAATATAATGCGAGTATACGCTTAGTACTAACATATAAACATAAATTAATAAGAGTAAGTTATTATTTTTTTATAATTAGTTTTATGGAAACTGGCTGATACGACTGGCTACCTCACCGTGATGTCAGTCCATAACACTTTGCCATGTCAGTGCTGCTTCCCTTAGGTCGTGCCGGCTACATGAGCTGAACGGAAAACATGAACTATTTACATAGTTCATGTTTCCGTTCCCGCGTTGGTACCACTAGTGCGGTGGTATCAATCCGGGTGGATTAATCACCTAGCCCGGTAAGAAGGTAAAATGACCTACAGTTTTACGTGAAATCCGAACCACGGCACGCATTCAACCGTCGAATGGTCACTCATTCATTAAAGTTCTGGCCGCGCCCAGGTCGACCGATCGCACCGAGGCGGCTGGCAATTTCTTGAATAACAATACATCAAAAGATAAAGGGAATATTCCTAAAAAAATCATCGCTTCAAGGCACCAATAATAAGAGACAATAAATTTATTGCTGATCCATTCAAATATATGGCAGGAATTCCAAATAACTTATACGAAATTTCCGAACGTTTTCCCTGAGCGACCGTTATTTATCCCTTACATGTCCCGGCTCCAGTAGGCAGCTATTTGATTGATTGCCTTTAAAAATAATACTTTTGTTTCCCTTTGGCTCGGCTCAGCTAACAGTGTAATTTTCATTTCATTTGATGAAGGCATTTTTATGTTATACAACGCAATATTGTGTTGATTTAGAACGTAGGACATTTCTCAAAGCTAGTGTCGGCTGTTTGTGACACCTGACACTAATGATTGTGCTAAAAATTGTAAGGCTACAAAAGCGGTGTCTTTCAGACGTCTCTGGAGCGAGCGCTCACCGCCGCCGCGCAGTTTCAGTTTCTAGATTTCTCTTTTTTTTTTTGCTTAAAAAGTACTAATGACCCTTTGTTCTTTTTTTTTAAAGAGAGATTTTAAAACGCGAAGTGCCTTCATAAAATTAGGATTTCGGAGTTACGAGTTTAAAATTTACGATGAAATACCTACATACATGAAGTAAATTATTTCGAAACATCGGTCCAATGAATGGGAGCTAAGCTATTTTATCGGTTCTATGTAGGTCAAAGCTCTGCGGCCTGTGGAGCGATGGACCGGCGCCGACGGCGGCAGAGCAGGACCTTCACTTTAGAGCTTTCTTCAGAACGTCGAAAAAAAGGGGAATATAAAAGAAAGAAATTACTGTCTAACGAAGTGAATAAAACGAAGAGAAATGTCTTGACAAAACAACGGCTCGTCAGTCAAGTAGCGTGGCGGCGGCATAGGGCGGGGGTGCGGGGAAGGCGGCGGCGGGGAAGGGTGCTTCCGCATGGATTGTTTTTTAATTAAGACAATAAGAGGAGAAATAAAAATATTTTTTCCAGCAGGCTAGAAAAGAGACACCTTCGGGGTCATTAAAAAAATTGTTTTTAAAATTTAGAAAAAATATACACAGGAAGTCTAAACAAATTTTGCAAAAGCAAACGCCTTAATGAAAGCGCAAGAGATTCATTTCAGCATTTTATTAAAACCGTAGAACTCGGGCGGGCGGGATCGCCGACAACGCGAGCATCATTCATAATTCTCGTTATTTCTGCAATCTGAAATCTAAATGTAAGCCTCCAATTTGAGCAAAAAGATTCAAACAAAGGGCAAGATCCCGGCTTCCGCTCGCGGGAAGCGGCGCGGCGCGGCGGGGAGAAGAAAAAGATCGGCGCGATAATAAAACCGTTTACTTGATCCAGATTTATGCAAAGAGCCCATTCTGGTGGGAGCTTCACGAGAGTCCGACTCGTTTGTGTTTGCAGTAGTCGGAACTGTAATAGGCGATTCCAACTCGCTCGTTGATATTATTGTCGCTTCACTGTCTCTGAGAGGCGAGGGAGAGGGGGTCATCCCATTTGAGCCTGATTGATGGAAGTAGCCGTGGAGAAACTTTGGTTTTAGTATTGACTTTTTCCTTTCGTTAAAACGTAGTACCTACAACGTTATGAAAGTTCTGTGTGATATAAATAACATTATTTTCAGCGCACATGTATTCTGTTTATCGTCACCGGAGACGTCCAGAGCAGCCACTTTCACACGCAATGAAATTGTTTGTGAGATTTGATGACATGAGGGTAGGAGAATACATAATACTGAATAGGTTTGTTTCATACTTTCAGATTTTATGTTTTATAAATATTTTTAGTAAATTCGTTTTATATGTTAGACGATATTAATATCTTTGGCTGGCTTCCGTGGCGAAGTTATGTCGTGCGAGCATATTGGTATCCTGAGATAAATTGCTTATATTTATTATGCGGCGTTGTTTCGTGGGCTCGGGGTTATAAACATAAACAGTCGGATAAGTAGCGATTTTTCGCAAATTTCTTTCTTTCGCATATGCTATTTGGGTCGCGAAATCTTCGCACTAATTCAACAGTGACCCATTTTAGAATTCGTTACTGAGGGTCTTATTTGATAAGGACGACTGCGAAATGAAAAATGTATTTCTTCCTATTCGCTCTTACGTTTGGGGCTGCTAAATAAGAAGGGTAGGGAGAGGAATTTAGAATTTATATTTCGCTTATGATAGTCGAGTTGTCAGTATTTTGATGACAGTACCGAAAATGGTTGGGAAAAAATGTTTATAATTACAATATTAAAAAAAAAAAGTCTCTTGCCCACCCTAAGTTGAAATATAGTACAATATCCATATACCTGTTATAGGTAATACCACCAGGTCTGGTGGTCCGTGGTCCGCTGGTCCGTCCAGGGCCAGTATTCTCTAACGTCCTACCGTCAACGACGGTGACGCTGACTAGTTATCTCTGTCTAAATTTATGAACTAGACAGAGACATAACTAGTCAGCGTCACCGACGTTGACGGTAGGACGTTAGAGAATACTGGCCCGGTTACCAGGTCTCTCATTATTGAGTATTTGACATTAAACATGATTTCAGATAGAATTTTGCACAGATTTAACCTGTATTTATGTAGTTTTACCTATGCATATATTTCAATTATTTTAAATATGCGAAAATCATAATAATCCACTTTCTGTTGCAAACGAGGCAAGTTGTTTCTCGTTTGGACAGGACCCGCTTGCTCAATCAATAAAAACCGGCCAAGTGCGAGACGGACTAGCGCACTGAGGTTTAAGCACCACAACATTTTTTGAAAAACACGTTTCTTGTGTGGATCCTTTTTTTATTTTAATTTTTTTCATATTTTGTAATTTTTGTTATATCCGTCATAATAATACATATTCCGGCAAAATTAAAACCAGCTAGCTATTACGGTTTCACAGATACATCAGTAGGACAAACAGACGGGGTAGGCTTAGTAAAAGACTTCCGTACGGGGTACGGAAACCTAACAATTTAACATACACACTCACACGCACAACGTAAAATTTATCTAACGGCATTCTAACTTAGAAAGAGCTGTACTCACCCCGCCATCTATGTTCACATACCGATAGCCAATCGACAAGCGACACTGACAAATGGGCGTAATGGGAAAATTGGACAGTCCTCGCTCCGGTACTTGCGTTCGGAATCATATTGATCGATTCGCATGATTATCGATATTCTATGCATAGATGTCCGCGATGTGTCCGACCTCGGAATAATGTTGAATATATCTATTTGTAAAGAATTTAAAAAGATGGATAGGGCATCGAATCGTTGAGTAGATGAAAAATTATATGTGTCCTAGAGATTGCCGTGTGCCGATTGCCGTGTGTGTTACGCCGACGGAAAGCAGTGGTTCCGTACCTCTAAAGGCTGGAAAGACTGGAGGAAAATAGGAGAGGCGTACGTCCAGCAGTGGACACATACACGCTGACTGACTGACTGACATTGCTCATTGCGCTTATCGAGTTGGGAGTAATTTATTTATTTACTTATAATTGATATTACTTAACATGATCTTACAGATAAGTTACCCAAAACATCATATTATATAGGAATTACCGATTCAGGTGCTTCATGACAGTATTTGCGAACTCCCGAACTGAGGAGGCAAATATGTCCAACTCCGGAACCTGTGCAGTCAATTCATTGAGCAGTGTCAAGGCACGACGAACCTGGTGAGTGGCGTAGTAGGTTTGTCCGTAACTTGGGCACTACAAACAATGGATGAGTCCTCGCCCGGCGGTAGTTGACAGGCACGGACACTGATACAGAATCAAGCACCAAAACCAAGTGATACAAAAGTAAGACGGTTTGATAGCCGCAAGCAAATGTTATACCGGTTTCTTCCTTTTGCATGTGACCAAACATGGGACCCAATGTACACAAAATTAGCATATGAGACCAAAATTATATCCAGCTCTATATCGACAGCAGCGGGGCGGCACCACATCACTAGGCGGCGGCGGCCGGGTGCGGGCGGGCCCGCCGTAACGCAATCATTCAACTAATGAAGCTTTTAATTACTCCCCCTACTTGATTAACACGTCTCTCGCGGGACTCGACTAACTGGCCGCTCGTTATTTATGTCAATATTCAGTACATTCATCTTTATTATTGCGGACGGCGAAGTTATGAAAATAAATTGATGCGTATCGGCTTTTAGTCATGAACTATGACGCATTGTAAATCTTTGGACTTGAAACATATTTTATATAATTAATTACAATGTGCATCAACTGTCGTCTGTCTGTCCGTTCGCTTATAAATTGAAAAATGCTGAACAGTATGATCACGATGGCATTCGGAGAAAAAACAATTTTAATTTACAGTAGGTTCAACTGAATTCCGAAAAATGTTATGCTTTAAATTTAAAATAGTAGACGATGGTTTTTTTTGACGTTATAACGTCTAATAAATTGATGAACACCGGCTGCACACACGAAAAAGTGTCACGTTGTGTCACGTTCCATCTGAGCCGTGTCACGTTCCATCTGAGCCTGTGCGTGCAAGCGAGAGCGCGTAACAAGCGATAGAGAGGCACAATCGGCCCAAGCGGCAGTGTTGTCAAACGTACGTTAATTGCCGTATCGTACGGTAATCGAGGCTAGAAATCGACAAATGTACGGCGTACGGCAGCGATAGGGGTGCCGTTGGTCTGAAGATGAACCGGGACAAAACCAAGGTCATGGCGACCGAGGTTATGACGGGAGGAGAAATTGTTATTGGCGGAGAAGTGATCGAACAGGTTGAAGAGTACGTATACCTCGGTCAAATTCTGCGGCTTGGTAGACAAGGTCTGCTTAAGGAGGTGGAGAGACGAATTCAAATGGGTTGGGCTGCCTTTGGAAAACTAAAATTCGTCCTGAAATCTGACCTTCCGCAGAATTTAAAGACCCGTATATATGACCAGTGTGTCCTCCCGGTTATGACGTACGGGTGTGAAACGTGGACTCTGACGGTCGCTGTTGTCCAAAGGTTGAAAGTTGCCCAGCGAGCAATGGAGCGAGCCATGCTGGGAATATCACTACGTGATATGGTGCATAACGAGGCAATCCGCCGACGCACAAAAGTAGTCGATATTGGACACCGGGTGGCTAAGCTCAAGTGGCAGTGGGCTGGGCACGTTAGCCGAAGAGACGATGACCGTTGGAGTAACCGTGTCCTACACTGGCGGCCGTGGACAGGAAAACGGAGTGTGGGAAGACCACCCGCCAGGTGGGACGACGACATCAAGTACGCCGGCGGAAATCAGTGGTTCCGTATCGCTGAAGGCCGGGAGGACTGGAGAAAAATTGGAGAGGCGTATGTCCAGCAGTGGACGCTTACACGCTGACTGACTGACTGACTGACGGTAATCGAGGCTAGAAATCGACAAATGTACGGCGTACGGCAGCGATAGGGGTGCCGTACGAAAAAATACGGTAATTCTTATAACTGTGTTTCTTTATGACGTTATCACGTAAAACTATCGTCCGTAAACCGACTTTACAGACAACCAATTTTTTATATAGAAATTGACACCGTTGTCTACATCACCTACAACATCCGTGATGTCAGCCCATAACACCGGGTGAACTAGGTGCCTTGTCAGTGCTTCCCTTCGGTCGTGCCGGCTACACTGAACTGGACGGAAAACACAAACTATTTACATAGCCGTTTCAACCGACGTTTCATTCAGTGCGGTGGTACCAATCCGGGCGGGTTAAACCCTACCACCTAGTATGGTAAGAAGGGAAGGGACCTACAGTTTTACGTGGAATCCGAACCACGGTCAGCCTCCAACGGTCGAGCGGTCACTCATCCAAATACTGACCGGCCCAGCGTTGCTTAACCATCAATAGCGACAGTCGACTGTCTGCACCACTGAGCTATCGAGGCTGACTTGGTAGATTTTTCGTAATGAACACTTATGTCTTACTTGTAATTAATAACTATCGCCGAAGTGTTTTACAATATGCACGAACGCATTTTTGCATGAATGAACGCGTTTACATCAAATTTGCACTTCAAACCTTTCATTTTCTCTTCGCTTGCCCTAGCTAGGGAGCGCCAACAGGAAATTGGGTGACGAACCGAACTGTACACTTTCTAAATAGGTTTTCGACGCATGCATCGCAATTCGTACGTCATTCGATTATTTGAAATTGGAATCGGGCTCGAAAGCGATTGGGCTAATATTACTTTTCGTCCGTTTAGGGACGCACAGTCACGTCGCTTGATTTACTAGTACCTACTTATACTTGAGTTAATAAGTTTCGAAACGTGATATTTTAATACAAAGATTTCATGAATCTGAATTGCTGAACACAATGATTGTATAAAATTATTTTATTTTTCTTACCTGATCTGAGATTTAGGATAGGGATATTGACAAATATTTAGTAGATTTAGACAAGTTTATGGATGCTACATTAAATAATTAACGCTAAATTAAGTAGATAGTAGTAGTAGTATGAAGTCATTAAGTATTATCATAATCAACTTTAGTACTATTTTTTCTCGTCCTAAAATTTCAGTTAAATCTGTGAAATACGTAGCTGAATATTAATACCTTAATTAAGTTTAATTTTTTTTTCTATTTCGTATTTACGAAATATATAAAACAAAATAAAAATTAAAGTACTATAAATCTATATGCATAAGACCAAAAAGACAGTTTTTTTGTTTTTGTCTTTTCTCTTGGTTCTGTACAGCCCTTGTCATTGTTGTTGCTATTATAGTCGCTATTCACAATGAAAGATAAAGAAGCATATCAGGATACATTATTATGAAAGGTTTAAGAATTCTGTCTTACAGTGGTTACAATTCATAAACAAAATCTGTAATGCACATTATCACGGCGAACGGATGTATTCTGACGACAGATAGAAAACTTCTGACGTAACGACCACGAAGCGGTACAGAGTATGCACGTACAATTCCGCGAGACCCCTGGACATCTATAATTAATGCAAATAATATAAATAGATATATAGAAAATGCTTTATTTCTCCAAGAAACATTCGACAGTAATAAGTACATTAGAAAATTTACATAAGGTTTAAAGGCGGACTTATCCCTAACAGAGATTTCTTTCATAAACAAACGAACAAAAATTATAAAAACCCTCTTGCTCCGGTTCGTTTCATTTAGTCCCACTTTTTGCCACCTAACTTTCTTAAGCGCAATTTTCTAGCATCTATCTAAAGGTTCATTTGCTAGGCCCGCACGGGGGCGTATAGGTGACAAGTCGCGCCCTCACGCCGCCGCCGCAGGGCGCTCGAGGGGGCTAGAGAGCGCCAGAGAGCGCTAGAGTGCGCTAGAGTGCGACAGAAGGGCTCTCGCTAACACCTGGCTCTAGCGGAGCACTCTACACGGCTCCGCTGAGGCCGCCGAGGCTAAGTCAACTCCCCAACTAAACGAATTATCTCCAAGCACCGCAGGAACACAGTTAAGATCTCTTCAGTCGAACTCTTAGGAGGGATCTATTGCCGAAGAATTAATATGACTGTTAAATTGTTTATTTGAAATAAATCTTGCATGCTCGCATGACCCAAAACTTATGATTATTATGTTAACTATTCTGAAAATAATAATAAATATATATGATTATCAAGCAACGACTATCAACATTTTAAGGGGTGATTCTTGAACTCAAATTAACCATGCTTTACTTTTTAGTAAAAAAAAAAGAATGCCACGATCCCCGTTCAATATTTGGTAACGGTTTTTTTATGTAATCCTGTATGGGTGGCTGAGTCAGAGGGGCCAAAGCACATGCTCTGACTAGCCAATGTCACCTCCGAGAAGGTAGGTGCCATACCGGAGACTTCCCTGGATTGCTGGCTATACTGGACTAGAGGAGAACACAACCGAGGTTGCTATGCGGCCATCTTACATCCAGTACGGTGGTGCCAACCCAGTCGGCTACAATTTGAGCCTACCACCTAGTAAGGGGCAAGGGAAGGGACCTACAGTTTTACACCGGTTTCGAACGGTGAAGCAGCGGGTGTAGGTATGCACGTACATTTTTTCGTCAGAAAAAACTCATTGGTACACGCCGACGGATTCGAACCTCGGACCTCCCGCATGAGAAGCCGATGCCCAAACCATTCGGCCACCCGCCGCTTAAATTGTAAATTGGAACAACGGTTAAATTACGCTTAAATTGTAAATTGGAATTAACGGTAAATTGGAAAAGATTGTGATGATCATGGTAAGGCATATAAAATAAATCTCTCACTTTGTGCTCCTTCTATCGTCTCGTTGTAACTATGTTCAGTCTTTCAGACTTCAGTCGTCGCGCGCTGCAACGTGAGCGTCTTCCATGCACACACCGCAAAGATGGACGGTTTGGTTCTCTCTGTGCATCCTATACAACAACTCTATGGGAAAATGAGATGTTTCATAGATTTCGAAAAAAATATACACAAAGGTCAAAGAAGTTATTTTGAAATCAGAATCGCCCATTAAAATGTTAGTTAATCTCCTTAAGCCATTGCTGAATCACCTGTATATCAGTTCAGTTCAATGAGTTTCTTAATTCTTGTACATAATTTAACAATTTTAATTTTCTTACCAATGCACACTATATACCAAAAAAATCACAGATTTCGTGTCTCACACCACTATCGAGCACATTGGAAATGAATCTACGGAATTCGAAAAAAAAATTTCTGACTTTTTGACTTTTTTCAAAAAGGTTAGGCTACAGGGCAAACTCCTAACCCGATCATCTTTGTTTTAGGCTCCGGAGGGGGTTTTTTTTCAAATTTTTTATATCATTCTTCGTTTCCAAAATATCGAGCGCCAAAATAACAAATTCGGAAAAAATTGATTTTTTTCTCACTATTTCGGCCATAAATTTTTTCCTTTTTGACTTTCTCGAATAATTCTTTTTGCACCTTACAGCCCTCATGAAAATCATATCTTCACAACTCTCCGAGATATAAGGGGATCGCACTTTTTCGTGAAATCGGAGCCTACACTGGAGCGAACGAAAAGACATTTCCAATGTCAAACATTAAGAGCTATTTCAGTCCGCAATATCATCTACCAGAACACACTCGCATTTGCTAACCGCAATACCACGCGTCTGCTCTCTCCGCCGCGCCGAGCAAGTCAGCGGCTAAAGTATTCAAAAGTTCCCAGTACACATAGTTTGGTGTCGCAACATGCCCGACTAAGTAAGGCGCTACCGCGAAGCTTATTATCCAAGTTTGACAAACGCTGGCAGGTTAACGGCATTGAAATCATTGCGTGCCCACCGGCCCGCTCTTTATTAGCTTTTATAGAGTTGGAGCGAACTCTCCTCTCTGCCAACACCACACAAACTCGCGACGCGATTGTGTCTAGAGTATGTCGTGTGTGAGAATTTGAGATTAAGCTCTTCTAATGTCCTGTGCAGAACTTTCTCAAAAATAGAACACTAAGAAATTGTTCGAAATCTTTCGATTCGATTTTGTTAGCCGGTACAAAATGTGGGTACTCATTGAACAATTATTAACTTTTATGTAGCTGGATTTTTTCCTTACGGCCTGAAGTATGTATTGTTTCATACAAAAAAAAACTAACTATTATTATGTTAATTTGAAAATCCAAATTGTTACATCAAACTCCGAATGACAACTCACAAACTAGCACTGTGATTATTTCTAGATATATCTCAACAAAATTGTTAAAACGTATTGGGTTTTTAATAAAATTTACATAAAATATTACAGTAAACCTATTATATTAAACTAACAAACAATATGTATAAGTGATAACTTAAACTATCTTAAAATTTTAAATCTAAACGAAAAAAATAAATTAATAAATAATAAAAGCCACCCAGAGACAGACGAGCCGGAATTGTAGCGATGCCGGGAGCAACCAACGACGACGTCGCGTCTCGGTGCCCATTAAACGAGATAGAAAATCTCATCCATGGACAGCAGAAAGGCCCCCATAACCGCATATATATATATATATATATATGAAGTTAAACAAACGATTTAGACATAGCGGTTAATATTTTAAGCTACTGATCTGGAATTTATTGGCTTTTATGGACTTCAAGCGAACTCTCGACGCTGGAAACTTATCGGACTCACGAACTTGTACCTCAATTATAATGCCTGGAGGAGGTTGTGAATAGGCAACGGAATTCAGTGTTTCGAGCGATTTTCTCCAAAGGCATTTCATAAATTTGTACTTGCAACAAGAAGTATTTCAAGTGATTTTATAGGCATTCCTTTCAACCTAACCTTTGGAATTTATCTGGGAGAAGGGCAGTGTGGCGAACAGGTCAAAGTGTGTAATTGAATTAAAAAAAAATCCTAAATAAAAGTAATTTAATCACGTACAAACAAAAATAGCCAAGAAAGTTGGAAGCACAACACGTCAAGCAACACATAGGGGACCTTCCGCACGGCAGCAGAACCCTAGTGTGGCCTATAAAACTATTCGGTAACTTTAAATTAAGTTTGAAGAGGCTCGCCCGCGCCTCGTCGGTCGACTAACAACTATGTAAGACCCGAGCAAAGCAACTTTGTCCGACTGCGATAGAGTTTGCAGGATTAAACCAAGATTCAGTGGTATTCTAATGTTAATGTTAAAGTTTAGTTAACTTGCGGATTGTGATGTTATTCCAGTCGCGGAGAATTCGTAATTATGGAGTTCGATTACGCAAATGGAGCTGGGAATGTTACTATGTTGTGGCAATAATGCAGATACAATATTCATTTATGTTGGTACCATCTTATTTAAAACTAGAGAAACAGTTAGATTCATGTCGCATTAACAATAAGTACACGCACCACTCAATGTATACACAACGAAACAGGATAATTTCCATAATACAAAGGTGCAGTATCCTGCTCTGCTCAGAACTACTTTTCTACGTCGTCGGTTTGAGTGCAAGATAGGAATTCATGTAATATAGTAAAATATCGGTTCTGTAGGTATTTTATTCACAGAACCGTGAAAATGTGGAACGCACTCCCTTCCCATCTATGTATGTTCTCCCAAGTGCAACATGGGGTATTTCAAAAGGGGCACGAAAAGGCTCCTATCAGGCCGGCATGGCATTCGCAATCCCTGTGCATCACAGAATGCCCAAGGGCATCATTCATTAGACACCTACTAGTAGGTGAAACGATGCCATATATTGTGCTTTTCATAAAAAATCATATTAAAGTTCAAACTCATAAAAATAACAGAGCCTAAATGTTTGTATGTATTTCGAAAGCATATCTGTGATGTTCCCATAAAACGTAGGAAGCTATGCAAATAACTTTTATTCAATTTTAATGCAAAACTAGCCTTTTTGAATGGTGGTTACCTACCTGTATTTATAATTGCAAAATAGTAGTTAAAATTTGAATTACCATTCAATGTCTAAATTACATCGACAGAAATAGGACTCGGAAAATGGAATTCGCATAGGGTGGAGCTCGGTTGAAGGCGACTCGTAATTTTGTACGTTTTGCTGAAAGCGAAGTAAAACTTTGTTCTCTGGAATCTGTTGAGGAAAATTAGGCTTCGGCCGCTCTGGGTAATCATGTTTCTTTCTAGTTGAAGGTTACACATGTCCTAGAGGCGGATGAGCGATGTAGAAAAGTAGGTGCAGAATACAATTGAAAACAAAGACGGCCAAAATAGGTAATTGTAATGTTGATAAACACAATATCAACAGTGCACTCCTGTCTCTTCACTGTCACAGTTGACAACAACAAACGAGCAAAGAGTTTGTATTACGTCGCTGCGCTCAGCGACGTAATACAAACTCTTTGCAAACGTGTTTGTGGCTTCTCCCAAAAGTGTCTAAATCAGATATAATATCGCCTTGCTGACTCAATATCACTGCTGTCGCTCGCTGTACCCCTTTAAAGCTTCGATGTCGTAGCTATTAGTGCGTTGGCACTATTGCCGCACAGCCGATGTTCCACTACTGCTGTCATAATGTGTGTCTTTGCTACGGATATTTCGCATAACTCTAAGAACTAAGATTATATTGGTGTCACAATTATTTCCCTTTGCTTTCACACTATTTATTGCTGTTGCATTGATGTTCATAATTGTTTTAGCACTTTTGTGTTAAGGGTGCTGTTCTGCTGTTGCCTCGTCTAGTTGCTGTCTCGTCATACTGTTATCTTCAGTCAAAATTAAGCTAAATTAAAATAAATAAAGAGATATTAAATTTTCGATTAGGCTATTGTTATTTGTTAACAAAAACGTTAGTATTTATTAAATTTCTGTTTGTACTAAGGGTCTATTGTATGTATGTATGTATGTATTTATTTTCAGTAACAATAAAAGATATTACAAATTAACATGTTGAAATTGAATTCTCTATCATTACCACGACTTGCACTACCTAGTAGGTTTTACATTATTTCTTATATTAATAAATATGTTATAGATAATTTATTTACGTTTCCCACGTAGGGATTCAGCTATTGATTGATTTATCTTATGATATTATTATATTGTATGTTCAGTAAAATGTATATTAAAATGTACCTTGTATTTTGTTTAAATATCTTTTTTTAGTTCCGTTCCATACGTTCCATAAAGATTCTATATCCACACGGAAACCTATTATGTCTAAATTTGTTGTGTTAAAGAAATCTGCACTGGTTTATTTTATGTTCTTATAATTTTTTTGTTGTTTTAAGTACGTATGTGTACCTACTGTTTGATTCCTAAATAAACTGATGTCACGTTGCTAAAGAAAGTGAACTGAACTGAACAACAGCTGTTGTACTTGTGTCGCCCCGATGACATCCTCGCTGTCGCGTCGCTGTCTCTACGGCCGCTTATTTTATCTAATTCCGCGGTCTCTCGGTGCCCGTTCATTGTGTACGAGTAACTTCGCAACTTGACGATCTTTCGGTCCGATGTCGCTTTGCCGTTGCAAAGAAACGCCGCGCGGCGGCGTTATATTGCCGCTATCGCTCTGTTTCTTTGTGTGGTCTCTGGGTCCGTTTATTACATCGACGTGGCGGTCCCTCGCTCCCCATACAATAAGTAACTCCGCAACTTGTTGACATCGCATGCCTCGGGTATAAATAAAAATAGTATAAGTCTATAACAGAAATGATTCCCTCGCGAATTTGCAGGTTTTCTCCATTAATGTAGTCAGCTGCGGGGATTCTAGTTCATTATATGCTACAACGATTCTTGACCTCTGCGGGGTAAGTGAACGATATTTTGTTAAGTAATGTTAGGACAGACAATGATAACATGTTAAGAAGTGTATTGAAAAATTTGTCGGCCGTGCAGAGGGTAAAATTATTACAGAATGCAATTTCATTCAGTCAGCTTTGGTACTGCTGGTTGGACATCTGTTCCACTCACAGAATAAAGGCGGCTGCCGATCGCTGTTATGTGCGGTTAGACTACTATTTGCTTTTGAGTTTTCAATGATATTATCCCATTATGTAACTATTGATGATCAGAACTCCACTTGCTGTTTCACCGTACGGAGCCGGTGTAAAACTGTAGGTTCCCTCCCATGCACCTTACTAGGTGGTAGGCTCAAATTGTAACCGACTGGGTTGGTACCACCATACAGGGTGTAAAATTTTGCTTTTTAAAAATTTGCTCTGTCCCCTCTGACTCAGCCACCCATACCGGATTACATGAAAATATAATGTACTTATGTAACTCTAACCTAATACATGTTGCGATGTTACCAAATCATATAATCGTAGCTAAGTACCAAATCATATAATCGTAGCATATGTACCAACCGAATCATATAATCGTAGCTTATGTACCAAATCATATAATCGTAGCTTATGTCCTGTCCTGTCCGTCTTTAGCAAGCTATTTGAGCGGGTCGTGTACGACCAGGTGTACCCGCTCATCTCATCCAGCATTACGGCGGCACAGCACGGTTTCATGCGCGGTCGATCGGTCGCGACCAATTTAGCCGTGTTCGTGGACTACGTGGCTGCCAAGATGGACGAGCGGGTGCAGGTGGACGCGGTGTACACGGATTACGCGAAATGCTTTGACAGGATCAATCACGATATTCTCACCCGTAAACTCTCTGAACTCGGTATTCACGGAAGCCTCCTTAGATGGTTCGTGTCCTATTTAAGAAACCGCTTACAAGCAGTACGAATCGGTGCATTCCGTTCTGAGTTTGTCACAATCCCCTCAGGTGTCCCGCAGGGGTCGCATCTGGGTCCCTTGCTTTTCAACGCATGCCTGTACGATATCACGCGCTGTTTCTGTTTCGCCCTGTTCCTGCTGTACGCTGATGGCATGAAGGTTTATATGGCGATCGAGCGGGAGTCGGACTGCGACAGGCTGCAGGAGGATCTCGACAGGCTGTCGGAGTACTGCGAGCGCAACTGTCTCGATCTTCACGTACAAAAATGCCAGGTCATCACGTTAAGCAGGCGCAGACAGCAGGTCATTCACACTAGAGCATGCAAAACCGAACATCGGAAATCGAAAAAAACCGAAAATCGGACCGAAATCGACCCTTTTTCAAAACCGGGCTTGAAAGTTCCAAAACCGGAAATCGAAAAAAATCGAAAATGTCTTTCCGCGCCAAATTGGACTGCCACTGCTCACTCTGGCGCCAAATTAAACTGCGGGTGCCGGGGACTACGGCTCGCTCGCTGCTTCGCGTCGTGCGCGGCGGGCGTTGTCCTTCTTCGTTATACAACGAATAATACAAGTTATGAGAATGAATTTCAAAAATACAATAGTGACGTGCTTCGAGAGCATATGCTCTCGAAGCATGTACGTAAGGGTACAGGGAAATAACATGCTTTGTTGCATGTTTGTTCAGTTGAGCTTAATTTTTCACAATTGAATTTTTTAATTTAATCGCCTTATAACTTTTTTTGTACTAACTTTATTAATACTTTTTATTACAGAAAACTATACTTATACATCTGTTTTAAGACAAGTTTGTCACAAAAGTTTTAAAACTAACTAATTACCTTTATTCTTAAAAAAAAAACAAACATAAACCCCTTTTGTACTGGAAAGAAACATGCAATGTCAGTGGAATCTTAAGTTGCGTTTTTCAAAAGGGGTGTGAAAAGGCTCCTGTCAGGCCGGCATGGCATTCGCAATCCCCGTGCATCACAGAATGTCCATGGGCATCGTAGTTCATCTACTTGTAAGTGAAACGAAGCCACATGTCGCGCTTTCTATAAAAAAAAAAAAAAAGTACAAAACATACTTTGTCACACCATGCAGGAAAGAAAGAAACAATTTCGAATAATAATTTTTAAACCACAAGCATAATCTTATCTTATTTATTTATAAATCTAGTAATAGCTAAATGCTACATTTAAAAAAGAGGTATGTCAATTTTTTTAAAGTTTATTTATATATTTGGCAAGTTACTGTAGTATTCTTGAGCAGAAGGAGAACAAAACTTTTTCAATGATTGCAAGTGTACTTTTATTTTTTGAGTGGCAAAGGATTACCATATTATTATCATTGGATTTTATTAGACATTATTTTGGGATATTACTATGGGAGTTCAAATTCTCCTTCTCTCAGAATTTTATTGATGAGTGAGCGAGGGCGTATAATTTTTTTTGCCAGTGATTTGAGATCAAGCCACTGAAGTCCGTGTGTAGGTACACCAATCTGAAGAATAATCACTAATAACCTCAAACACTTTAAACCTCTCCGAATAATATGTAAAATGACATCTACAGATTGATTATAAGAATGCCAGTCCTAAAATATAGCACGTTCTTGCCTTTGGTTTTATATGTCATATGACATTGCATTTTCCTTCCCTGTTTTGGACGACAAATCATGTTTCTTTATTTGAATTGGTTGACATGTCAGTTTCTTTTCGTGTACATGATTATTTTAAACAGCAAAAACACTGTGACTGAACACGTTTCTTCCGTTTTTCTATTCACCATACTATAGCTCATGGCAAGGCGAACATTTTGGCATCGAAATCTAATTTTGATAAAAATATTGACATTGCATGTTCTTTCCCTGTACCCTTCATATGACAGAGCTTCACAAGCCTTTGACAAAACGTGCAGCGAACGCGCTCGGCTGTGACAGTGAAGTACATGACGATACTCTGGTTAATGATTCCTTAAACGAGAATGCTGATATTGCTGATTTGACTTCAGAGCAAGAACTACAGCAAGAAATCGAAAAATCTCTCACGAATGTTCAGCCAAGAGTTGTGTCTGATGCTAAAGACGTAAACAAATTAATAATGGTGGAAATGGCGCTCTTCGATGCCAGTGGCGAACGGGGCCATTGTCTCAAGATACTATACGAATACCTTTTGAGTATAACACCTACTAGCGTTGAGGCAGAGCGAGTCTTCTCGGCAGCTGGGTACCTCAGCCGGTCACTGAGGAGCGGACTTGGTGATGATACAATCGACCAACTTTTATTTTTGCGATCATACCTACTTCCAGTCAAATAATTCGGATAACTGAATGTTTGATTATACAATGTAAGAAAAAATATAATAAATATTATGTATAAAAATCTACAGATCTTTTATTGAATTGTAAACCACAAATTATGAAGATATAAAATAGAATGAACAAGAAAGATACAACTTTGTTGTTCTATTCCAACTGCATGTATTGATTTTTTTATTTTAAATTTAAAAATAATAAATACACTAGTGAGTTTTATTCAATACGTTTATAATCGTTATAATAGTTAGTTTCTTTCTGCCTTTTGAGCCAATTCTAAGAAATTTCTTGAAACTCGAAAAAAATCGGAGAAAACCGGAGTTGCTCTCTAATAGTACCCTGAAAATCGAACTTGAACTCAACTCCGGTTCTGCATGCTCTAATTCACACGTACAGGCTCAACAGGATCGCCTTGCAGCGCACGGATCTGGTGAGGGACCTGGGCGTCATGTTGGACTCTAAATTGCTATTTGATAAACATTTAGACCGCATCATAGCCAAGTCATACAGGACGTTAGGTTTCCTTATACGGACCTGCAAACCGTTTACTAATATTACAACGTTAAAATTACTCTATTTTGCCTACGTACGCAGCGTGTTGGAGTTTGGTTCGCCGATATGGTCCCCAACATATATAACCTACATACGACGGCTCGAGTGGATTCATATCCCTAAATGCCATACCATCTATGCCAAAAACTCCGTAATCAATAGGTGCATGGCTACTTACAACAAATCGTTTAGCACAATTGATTTATTTAACATTTCGAAACGTGCATTTTGCAACAAATTAACTGTAGTACTAACCAACTAATTAATTTATACAAATACACGCATACACACACCCTCACACACACAAACCCTCACATACATACGTACACATAGACTACTACAGCTCACAGACACACGCACACACCCCAACACACCCTCACAACACGCTCCCCTTTGTAATTAAAATTATTTTTTTTTTGTTTTTGTTTGTAGCATAAGAAAATAATACGTAATCTTGTAAAAAGTGGAACTTAGTCAAAGTCAAAGTCAAAGTCAAATCATTTATTTCCAATGGAGTAGTTTCGTACAATTTTACAATTTCTTATAAAATTATTCTACTATAGGAAAAGTCAAAAATAATAAAATTATTAATAATACAAATAAAATTAATATAACAAAAACGTCAAAACACAGAATAAATTATCATATTAAAAAAATTTCAAATAAAATTTAATCTAACCTAGCCTATTATAAATTCCCAGTAGTCAAAAAACAAAACCAGATTTAGTACAAAAGTACAGTCAAAATATACATATGTCAAACATATTCCCAATTAAATTTATTTAAAACGCTGAATATAAAAAAAATGTCAAAACACAGAATAAATTATCATAATAAAAAATTTTCAAATAAAATTTAACCTAACCTAGCCTAAAATTCCCAGTAGTCAAAAAACAAAATCAGATTTAGTACAAAAGTACAGTCAAAATATACACATGTCAAACATATTCCCAATTAAATTTATTTCAACACGCTAAACACTTTCAGTACATTAGTACAGTCCAAAATTTCAAAATTGCTAAATGTTTTAAGAACCAATGTTATAAAATTCACTTATATTATACAGGGGGTTTTTGATCAATATCTTTTTTACACAATTTTTAAATAATTTAGGTGGTAGTTTGCGTGTCTCTAATTTCAAACTGTTGTAAAGTTTTATTTTTTCACTATCGGTATGCCGTTTGCTTCGTGCCAAACGACAGTGTATGGGTTGTAAGTTTGCTTTGTTTCTTGTAGGATACGAATGAATATCTGAGTTACAGGGGTATTCAGTTTGATTTTTGTGTATATATACTAAGCAACTGAGATTATATTGAGCAACTACTGTTAGAATTTCCGATTCTTTAAAAAGTGAACGACAAGAAGCTCTCTGAGGAACACCATGCAGAACTCTTAATGCTGCTTTTTGCTTTATAAGAATACGTTGAATATCCACCCCATTCCCCCACACTAAAATGCCATACGACATTAGGGAATGAAAGTATCCAAAATATGCTAATTATGCTAGTTATTGGCTTTATTGTTTTTAATTCATATATTGTAACTTATTTAATGTACATTGTAGCTGTTAAGTTTCCAAATAAATAAATAAAAAATAAATAAATAAATAAATGTACCAAATCATATAATCGTAGCTTATGTACCAAATCATATAATCGTAGCTTATGTACCAAATCATATAATCGTAGCTTACGTTACGTACAAAATCATATAATCGTAGCTTATGTAAACCAATTTTAAAAACATTCAAATTCAATAACAAACGCCAACATACGCCACATATTCACGAAGCGATTTCGCTTCCGCACGCTAACTATACGCACACACGCAGATCAAATGTTTACCCTCCGCCTACTGATTCGATTTAGAATTCTTGCCGCTCTCGCTTCTCAACCCTCCAACCCTTCTAGCTAACTCCATAGTGACAAGCGCGTCGCCAGTTGATTGGCCGACATGGAAATTGTGACGTTGCGACATATTTCACAGTCTACCGAGCTTCCCGCCAATTTGCAGGGAGCCAATATAACACTTAGGCACGTGTTTGGCTCGTTACACAAATGTGGCCAAGTGTGAACTGGCAATTACTTTACGAGCTATACGAAATACTTTCTTCCTGAGTACCTAGTCTGTTTTTTTTTTTGGAAGACGGAGGGCAGTGACTGTGTGACAGTTTTGCCAGTTTCCGGCAAATTTTAAATGGTCACGTGGTATTATTGTAGTAGTATTTATTGGCAGGATTCTAAGTCGCATTATAACTAACACTAATTTATTATTCAATGGATAAAAGTCGATAATATTTTTATCGACTTCAATCAAT
Organism: Nematopogon swammerdamellus; assembly: GCA_946902875.1. Classification (NCBI taxonomy): domain Eukaryota; kingdom Metazoa; phylum Arthropoda; class Insecta; order Lepidoptera; family Adelidae; genus Nematopogon; species Nematopogon swammerdamellus. Next base: position 12,563,337 of record OX336351.1, read on the forward strand.
AGTTACATAAGTGAAGCGTTCAAACCCCTAATGTCCGTCAAACGTCACCTTCCTCCGACTTATGCCTGTGGGCGCCGCCGCCGCCGTCGGACTATACCTCTGCGAGTCTGGCGAGCGAATATGTCGTGCTTCCATAAAAATAAAAAAACTTAAAAAAAACGGACATAGTTGAGTGATATTTTCGAATCTGCAATATTTTATGCTTCATGAAGAAATAATAGAATAGAATAGAATAGAAATGCTTTATTGCACACAAAAACACAGAGATACACAAGACAGAAGATAACATACAGAAGAGCAATATAAATTTACAATACTTCACACAGAAGAAGAGAAAAGTATCGTGCAAAGGCGGACTTATCACTTTAAGTGATTTCTTCCAGTCAACTTTTGGGCGATGAGAGTAAGTGAAGAAGAAATATGGCAAGGGTAGTGCAAACATTGGTTTTTCATCTTGATGTATATCAATCTGTATGGTTTGCTTTTCCGAGAGACCAAAGGTAAGTGAATTTTTGCTTAATGAAAAAGTAGTTAGCGAACACACGAAACTCAACAACCCATGAACAGTATGTATTATGCCCTCATACATTTAAAACGTGCATTTCTGAATACCTGGTTTCGAATACAGTAACTTATCGATGTACCAACCTAACCACTAGACTATCCGCCCAAGTAGATTATATGGAAATTATCTATTATCTCGCTCCCATATTCTCGTGTTTTCAGGATCCATTGACGTCGCGCATCCATCTACGTGTCACTGGTGGAGCTATGTGTTCTTTTCACGGGGGCGGAATCGTTCAGTTCTTTTGATTTTAGGTGGCCGTTAGGTCTTCCGACGTTTTAATAGCAAACCATTAAAGATTTAACGTACTATTATAGTATTATCCGTGTAGGTACATATATGTATAATGTGTATATTTTGGTAATAAATAAATTTTGAATTTGAATTTGAATATTTTTTGTAGGATATAAAATAATATGCTTAACCATGTGATGCCTCGTTTTAAGAGATTCAGTCCTCAACGTAAGAGCCTCATCAGCCGCCCCTTTGCTACGCTCACCCTAAATTGTTATAAATGAAGGATTTGGGGTTACAGCACACGTCTGGGTGTTCTGGGGCCGTGGGCCGGGAGGTGTATTGTCGGCAGGACTCCCGCTAGATAACCAGGTGACGACACAGAACCGCTGACGTCTGAGAAAGACTACTTGTGTCGAACAGTGGATTTGATTACGATTTAAAGTGTGAGAGTTAGACGCTCTGAGCCCTGTTATCATAGCGACCTAAGTAGATCTATTGTGATCTCTTAAAAGTTTATTGCTCACACCAAGTCCGATTTCTCATAGCTGGCGATTTGGGATGGTTTAAAAATGTAACCCCCAAGAATACGCCTTACACATGTATGGGCGTTTCATCCTCTTTTATACAGAATCTGCACACCGGTGTGTCGCTAAGGCCCATTCGGTGTAGGTGTTTGTTTAGTCTGCAATGTCCTGTTGAGGTCCTTCTTAGGACTCTTACTCGTCGCAGTTTAGGTTTAATGCCTCGGAAGTGAATTCCAGCATGTCCAAGCACCCGTTTCAAGAAGTAGAAGATATGTGTTTAGTATTTTAGGTGTTTGCTAAGCGTTCCCTTATCTAGAACGCATCGCCCCTCCTCCACCACGCTTTGCGCTTATGATGGGTGGTCGCCAGCATAAATCCGCCTCTGCTCCGCCTGTTGTTCCGTTCTTTTCCCGTCCGCTAAGCCAATCTTGGTTATTTGATATCGCGACCTCTCCGGAGACACGGACCGACTGCGCGTCTCGCGACGAAAGATTACTCCGTCAAGGACCGTGCCTACGCTAATGTTGTCAAATGTTTTGTCATATGTGTAGCTGTTTGTTTTTATGGGGGAAATTTGTACATTTATGTTTACGTACTTACCAAATTTATGTTTCAATTTATTCATGTTTGTCCAATTCAAATTGCCATCGTTCGTCTTCTCTCTTTCAATACTTCTTACCTATTGTTCTTACCTAACTAGGTGGTAGGGTTCAACCCGGTCGGGTTGATACCACCTCACTGAATGAAAGGTCGGACGAAGCGGTCATATAAATAGTTCATCTTTCCCGTCCAGTTCAGTTTAGCTGGCACGACCAAAGGGAAACACTGGACATTACATCTAGTTTACCAAAGTGTTCTAGTTTATGTTTCAGTTTCCCTAAAAAAAACTACCATTACCCAAAGGCAAGATTCCTAATTTTGCCACTGGTATTAGAAATTACATAAAGGCTTATATACATTTCCTTATTGTAAGATAGTGCATAGATTCTATTATAAATAAATATATGAGTACTTACATTTAAAGGTGAAATTTAAATATGAACAAAATTTTAATTTAAAATTATTTTAGAGCTGCATTACTTGTATTTACTCACTTGTACTGACTACACTGAACTTAATGAAAAATGTTAGCAATAAAAATGTAAATTTTCTAGAACTAGATAGGTACTTATCAACCCTCCTAACCGAATTAGGTTTTTTTACATGAATGTAAATAACCTATTTAGGTATTTTAAAGCGAATTTACTACTAGAGGTTTGCTCTAAATTCTGTAGCAGCGTCAATGGAGTAGTTCAACATAAGATAGCACTTACCTACACAGAAAGAGAAATGCATTCACCCTTAATGGTGTACTGCTGCATATGGGTCTCCTGCACTGTGGTGTTAGTCCATCGGTGACCAACGGGCTATTATTATGACCAAATTATTATGTATGTAGGTTTTTCTTTTTTTAGAGGTCCGTACCTCAAAAGAGGAAAAAAATCGGAACTCTTATAGGATCACTGTCGTGTCTGTCTGTCCGTCAGGCACACGTTATTTTCTCCGAAACTACTGGAAGAAAAAAGAAATTGAAATGTTGTACATTTATAAAGTTTGATGACCCAATCGCGTAAACGAACGAATTTCGATTTTGTAGGTTAATTTTGGGGTAGAATGCTAAACATTTTTTTAAGTGCATAATGTGAGGTTTCAATTAAAGTTTCGATATAAGAAATACAAACATTTTTTTTTTCACTCCCATCGGTGCGAACCAAGGTTTGTGACGAAAACCAGCAGCGCTCACGTAGGGTGAAACAGTTTATTTCTATGTAAATTGTGGAAATGTGAATTTTGCACCATATCTTGCAAGATATTCTCCAGTCTTACTTACCTCTAAGCTCACACAACAGCTAAGAAAGTCTACAAAAAATTACGTCGATCGAATCGGCTCACGCAGTCAGATTACCCATCTCAGCTTGTACATCTGCAGTCGAATATGAGTGTAAAGTTTCACGCGCGTAATGGCGTGTGAAATGAAAAGGGAACAATAACGTCCTGGTCGGCGGGGCGGGGCGGGGCGGGCGGCGGCGGGACCGACCGACACAAAGCAGTCGCCATTATCTCACGACGTGGACAAAGAGCTGCCGTCGTCGAGGCCGCGGCCACACTGGAGCCGCGATGTGTATCAAGCGGTGATGTAGCTGGCGCGAATTGGGAAAGTTAAATGAAACTTTAAATGTTTGGCATTCTGCAGTACCTTTCTGGGTGAACAGCCTTTTCTTGACCTCGGTAAGGTCGGTCAGTCTGTCCGTTCACCTACAAGTATGTTTGTCTGTCCGTACATCCGTCTGCCTGTCCCTCTGTTCCAACGACTAGTTTGTGACGTCATTGAACGATCGGGCCGCTCTCTATTGGCGGGATTGGTCCGTCTGATAGCATTTTCAATACGAACTGTTACGTAGCACACCAGTATGCAAACTGTCCTTGCTGGAAGTTTGGTCCAATTTGTTTAGCCAGTGTTTGCCGCTATGGAAGCGGCCTAAGCTAGTGCACCACGTTTAGTTATTTTAATCTTGTTAGCGGCTGTGTTCTAGCCAGGCTAGTCGTGTTGAACGCGAAACCGGCGGAGACCGCAGCTCTGTTTGCTGTGTGTCTAGCATTCGATTGTTGAGGCCAAAGAAATTCTAAATGATTGAACTGCTTCTGTCACATTCGATACCGTTTCCTTGGCTCCTACGATAAGCTATAAATGCACACAATTTAAATCAGACGGCTCATTGGATGCGTGTTGATATGTGACAAATATGTGAGCCCGCAAGTGTGGCATACATTCATCTTTGCGGCACACCATTTAGAAATTGATTTTTTGTTTATGTAATCCGGTATGGGTGGTTGAGTCGGAGGGGACAAAGCGCATGCTCCGACCAGCCAATATCACCTCCGAGAAGATAGGTGCCATACCGGAGACTTCCCTGGATTGCTGGCTATACTGGACTAGAGGAGAACACAGCCGAGGCTGCTATGCGGCCATCTTACATCCAATACGGTGGTACCAACCCAGTCGGCTACAATTTGAGCCTACCACCCAGTAAGGGGCAAGGGAAGGGACCTACAGTTTTACACCGGTACCGAACGGTGAAGCAGCAGGTGTAGGTGTGCACGTAAATTTTTCCGTCAGAAAAAAATCATTGGTACACGCCGAGTGGATTCGAACCTCGGACCTGAGAAGCCGATGCCCAAACCACTCGGCCACCCGCCGCTTCCGTCTGAATTCCGCCTGAATATGGATAACATTTACAATTTTGTCGTTTGTAATCTGGTATGGCTAAATGAGTCAGAGAGACCAGAGCACATGCTCGGACCAGTCACTTTCACCTCCAAGAAGGTGCCATACCAGGGACTTTGAATTACTTCACCTGCCTACTTGACATGTTGATGACTCTTCTATCCTTCTGAACTCTTCGGCTGTGGCTCAGCAGACTTACGAATGCAATTCACGTATCGATTTTAAAGCACAGCTGCAGGAGGATACTGATGTAATTCTAGGTATCGAATTTTGAATGTACTTAAACGTGAATCTAGATCGCATTAGGTTGAAATTGACAAAGAAATTAAAATGTATTTTGTCACATATTAATTTTATTAGTTTGGAGTTGTTTCACAAAGATGTATGAATAATTTAACTAATAAAAAAATTGACGACAAAAAAAAATTAATCACGTAAAACGTGTTTCATACTCAGAAGCAGAGTTCACAATAAAACTATCTACTCCACAGATTTTCTGAAGTACGCAATAATTTATTTAATGACAACACAAATTCGTCAAAGAGGAAATCCCCAATATCTATCGCAAACGAAAATTGATTGGCAACATTTAATAAGGCATTCGAATCATTTCATTTCCTCTGAAAAATATCACGTTTCCTTCACTTTCGCCATTTATTTTCCGAAGACTTCACAGATCACAAATTGCTATTTGAACTTGAACGAAGATCGCTCAATTCGTCTCGATGTTCGTGGAGCCTACTTTAATTTGAAGGATGGCTATTTCAATCTTAAGGTCATTACTCATACCAGAGGGGTGCGAGGTGAGGGGTGGAAGGTTAGGGGCTGGTTTCGATACTGCAGGCGAGGAAATCATTTTTAATTATGAACGGCAATTATTTCTTCTAGTACCTTCTGAAGTGCGGTGGTGTGGTCCAATTCGAGCTGGATTTACTACTAAGGTAAGATATTTAAAGTATGTACGAGTATATGCTATTAAAATGGTTCCAAAAACAATTTACGGCTGTTCCACCTATAAGGTAATCGTACTAATGATAACTATCGCGTTTAAATTTTATTGGGAACAATTAAACGTTCCTGGGAACAATGAATTTAAACAGGAATAAGTTATTGGTTTCAGCTTCTTTCCTACGAATATTTAAGTTCTTTCTGATATCAGCTCGGCCTCCGGCCTCACGGCTGATTTATTTAACATTGGCCCGTTCCCTCGTCTTCCTGTGTCTTTCATTAGGGGTCCACACTTTAAGGGGCCCTTAAAATATCGCGGGCCGTTAATAATGATGGAATTCAAATTACTTTTCCGAGGAACTGATTTGTGGAAATAGGTTCAGACGTAATTAAGTGGGGTGAGGCTGGAAACATAAACGTGATTTGGATAATTAAAGTGGCGAATGTTTTTATACGCTCCTGCCCAGCTTCGGGGATAATTGGTGGAACGAAATCGCAGATAAATACTACGTGCGTAGGTAGATAATAAAAAAATTAGGTTACCGTTCATTACATATACCATTGCGGTCTTGTTTGGCAAGTTGAACGGAAAATATTATAAAAATATTTTTATATATAGTATATAGTTCTAAACTGACCACATGAGTGTAGTAGGGAGGGATGTATAGCCAGAAGGTTACATAAAACAGAATAAAACTTGCCGAACTTCCTTCCACTGTAGGAAGGGACTAGCCTACTGCCTTACATGGAATCCGTCCACGGAAACAAGAAATCACATTCATGGAGAGACATGCATTAAAATCGTCTTCCCACATCAGTAGAGAGATAAAGCTGCGAGCAGTGAGTCGTAGACAGCGAGATGTCACCTTCACGGAAAGGCGGTCGATGGCTCGCAGATTCTGAAAATTAGAAGCCACTTTCCCCGAAAGAACTCTCCTTTTTCCCTCTAAAACTGTCGTATAACGTCATCATTAATCAGCGGGGGACTGTTTTCACCTGACATATTGGCGGGCGACACGCCGCGGCTCGCCTTGAAGCGCCATTGTAACTTCGCAACAAAGGCGGCTGTCGGGCTCGTCTTGCCTTCACCGCTTCCGCCCCCGCCCCGCAACCGCTGTCGTCCCGCCAGATCTCCAAAGAAGCAGCACACGCACCAACAGAAATGGTAAATGAGCATCTCTGCGAGCAACTCAACACTACGAATAAAACATAAAACAGAAAATATTTTTAAACATGATTTTTTGTACTTTGGTTTTTAATTAGGTATACATACGTACATACATACATACCGTCACGCCTGTTTCCCCGTGGGGTAGGCAGAGACAACGCATCTCCACGTTCCACGATACTGACAAACCTCTGCCGCCTCTTCCACGCATGTTCTTTATGCATGCTCGTCGGTTACGGGTACTACGCACTTATATTTTACATTAAACTTTTTTAATTAATGAAACTTTTATAAATTATGAAAAGATTGGAAAATAAAATTTTCTAGTTTTAACAAAAATAATGTTTACAAGAGAAGAAGACAATTAACTTTGAAGGAGGAGCATGAAGACAGAACAAAAATACAACACTAAATTATTCACTATGCCCCTTCCATTCTCAAAATTGTTTTTTGTGCTCTACTCACCTCCGCCACCGAATATATATTACTAGCGTCCTCCGCCTCTGCCGTTAGCCACAAACCGCAGGATGTGACGAATTTATATTTCAGGATGCTATAAATTGTAGATGAACTATCTTTTACTAGAAACATTCTCACGTGCTGGTACAAAAACCACGTTCCATGTATTACTAAATTAGATGATGTAGGTCTAGAATCTATAACAACTAGACAGGCTGATACAGATAAGTTCATGAATAAGTACTATTATTCAAATTGTTTTAGACGAAGATTCTTAGAAAGACTGTCTGGAGGGTTCAGTTGGGTCAAATATGTCACGAACCCCGCCGTCAGGGTCACGCACATTCGCCACGGTAAGTAAGTTCGCTCCTAGTTTACTCCTAGCAGCTCGTACATCACACTAAGCACAGAAATAGTGTAAAAGATACATATATTAAAATAAATATTAAAGTAAATATATAATTTAGACGATCTATCTGAAAGTTATTGTACTTCCAGACCGATACACTTAGTTATTGATGAAATACAATTAGTTTTCTGTTGATTGTTTTATAGTTTAAAAGATAGTTTATCGAATTTGATATTTTTAGTTCAGTTTAATTTATGTAGAATAAGTTTGATATTCTAGGGTATTATTAATATTAATAGGCTATCTGTTTGTAATTGCTTATAGATTAATCAGTAGTTCTAAAATAATAATTAATAAATTATAGTCAAATTTCTAATTATTTAAAATTACTAAATCGTTCTTTATTGGTTATTTTGATGCAAACTATTACAATAGTAAAAAATATAAAAGGAAGTAAATCTAAGAGACGTAAAGAAGTAGAACTGAATTAGGCATCCGCGCCATCCTTTGAAATTTTTATATTTTGGTGAAAAAGGAAGACAATTTTTTATAAAATAGTAGGTACTTACGAACACTTGTTGCGTACAAACTATATTTATTTATTTTTATTTATTTACTCAGTTAACAGGGTGATATTATATTTGTAATGTTAAAGGTACGGAAATAAATTGGGTACTACCTTTTTTTTAAATAACATTTCTATCACAAAAATATAAAAATATTAATATCTCAGAAACTATTTAGATTTGTATATGGAGGTTAAATTCATTGCTTATGACCTATACTATAGAATTCGTCGATTTATCAGTCACCTGTATTCTTAATAATTTATTCTGGATTTGAATTTTCCACCATTACAAGAGGAGCAAAACCTCGCGTGTGACCGGACGACCAACGGACAGACAGTCAAATGAGACTGACCTTTTTCGAAACCCTATAATAGTTCAATTTAGTGTTCGACACAATATTATTATAGATAAAAGCTTCGTCGAGCGTATAACCATATTCCGAAGTAACTATTAAGTAATCTGTGGTATAACTTTAATTCTAAGCTCTTAAAACGCAAATAAGAAATAATACAGAAGAACACTTTTTAGTATTCGAATAAACGTCTGCCGGAGGACCGACCATCGGATCGCAGCAGCAGCAGCGGAGCGAATTTTCTTTGAAGTTATGTAAGAATAATAATTATCCTTATACCTAGAAGCACATAATAGTTACATACCTACCTAAGTATAAATATTATACATTTCCTGTGTATCAATTTCATATCGACTGCATCACATCTGCATGAGAAGTGAGGAAAGCAGCACACGAACACACCCGCCGTATGGCCGGCAATGTAACGCTTTTGTTGTTTATTATTTATATTATTGACCATTGTTATTGTTTATTGCCCCAGAAAATTACTCCCTGTGATATTCCAATACACCGATTCAATTGAGCCGCCTCCTAAACGTCGTCGCAAAGAATAGTCTGCTATAGAGACGAGCAGATTTTTAACGTTCAGATGGAATTAATGAACAACCAAATCTCGATTTTTTTGGAGAAACTACGATGAAAGAGAACGATGAAGAGCGCATAATATGTCACATGTAATATGTACATACATATCACACACGCTGAATCCCGACAATCGAGGTAAGCAGAGTAATCGGTGTTGTGCTGCAAGAACACTGGTCAATTACAGCACAACACCGACCACCACGTTTAGCAAAGTATTCGAACAAGATTAAATCGATCAAGCAGCAAGTAAGGCACGAAGACCCACCTGCTGCATGACTCGGTGGAAGTACCGTGCCAAGGTGAGAGGTGGCGAGCCCGTCGCCCTTTAGCACGGCATCTTGTCCTTATCCCTTAGTCGCCTTTTACGACATGCATGGGGAGAGATGCAGTGGGGATATTCTTTTTAAGTACCGGCTCCACACGGTAATATGTATGTATGTTAAGTATGATATTATTACCTCTCTTAAAAATCAGTGTTTGATTTATAGTTTTCCCCGTGGAACAACTAAATTCCACTCTTGTACATGTGTACTTAATGGTAGCTGATGGAGCACAAGGACCTTTAAGTATCCATGCTTCACCCGGGTGGAGAACCTACGTGGAGCACGGACCCGGAGCCAAAAACATTGCCTATCTAACATTTGATACTGTACTGCCTATCAAAAACATAGATTGACCCAAGATTACAAAAAAAATTGAGAGTTCTGAATACAAAGACTTATTAATAAAGTGTATCAGGTGTAGAAAGCCTTTGCGAGCGAATGAACACCAGACGTAAAGGAGTGAGAACCATGTAGGACAGTCCCGCCCGCGTCATAGATCGATGGAGAACTGTTCAATCCATACTAATATTATAAATTCGAAAGTAACTCTGTTGTCTGTCTGTCTGTCTGTCTGTTTGTTACCTTTTCACGCCTAAACCGCTGAACAGATTTCGATAAAATATTGCATGGAGATTAATCGCATCCTGAGGAAGGACATAGGCTACCTTTTGTCCCAAAAAACAACCCTTAAGGGGTTGAAATAGGGGATGAAAGTTTGTATGGGGAATCCAGCATTTCTCAAGTTAGAGATATGAAAATTCATATTTAGGCTTTTGGTATGAAATAAAGAGTTACGTGTTTCAGCGTTTTTGCTAAATCAACCCTTAAATTAAAATAGGGGATGATTTCAAAATAATATTTTAGGATTTTATAAAATTTAGTACGGAGATGAATTGCATCCTGAGGAAGGATATAGGCTACCTTTTGTTCAAAAAACAACCCTTAAGGCGGTGAAATAGGGGATGAAACATTGTATGGGGAATCCAGCATTTCTCAAGTTAGAGATATGAAAATTCATATTTAGGCTTTTGGTATGAAATAAAGAGTTACGTGTTTCAGCGTTTTTGCTAAATCAACCCTTAAATTAAAATAGGGGATGATTTCAAAATTATATTTAAGGATTTTATAAAATTTCGTACAGATATGAATTGCATCCTGAGGAAGGACATAGGCTACCTTTTGTCTCAAAAAACAACCCCTAAGGGGTCGAAATGGGGGGGGGGGGGGGGGGGGGGGGTGAAAGTGTGTATAGGAGTATCGTTTTTTTTAAAGGTAGGAACTTGAAAATCATAATTCTAGCTACTCATCATAAATACATTATTGTTTCAGGGATTTACCATTTAAAGGGGGGGGGGGGGGGGGGGGGGGGTAATTTGGGGTGACAGTGGCCTTGCCCTTAGTTATGTTCTTTCGTTACTTAGTTACTTACTTTTTCGAGAACGTTTATCGTCTTCCTGAACGCAGCTCGGCCTTCGACCTCGCCCTTAATTACTTACTTTCCTGTGTCCCGTATAGTAAAATGTGCTTGTGCTAAGTTTCATCGAATTCGGATGGTCGGTTTAAGAGTTATGGCGGAACATACATACATACATACATACAGTAAAGATTTCTAAAAATCGTCAATTTAGCTTTAGTATCATACATAGAGGCTACAAACTCAATATTTCCTAAAACAAAGTAACTTACTCCATGACCATCTCTTACAGATTTATTATTAGTAATAATATAATAATATAATATAATATATAATATATTGATGATGATTGATTGATTTCGTCTTTGTGGACTTCTTATTCACCTCAGCGACAAGTGGATGAGAATATGCATTTTTAGATATTAATAATTTACACTGGTCTTCTGAAATTTACCTTCACCTACATAGCTAAGGGTAGACCAATACATTTGTTCCGAAAGTGGGCATATTACGATGGTCAAAAGCTTTCAAAAAGCGCGCGGTCTAAAATTGCAGGTCCGCAAACTGCTAAGCGTTTTTTAACAGTGACCACACAGCGGCCATATATTTGTAATTACCTCGTATATTTCATGAGACCATTATGCCCCTAAGACCCCTCTCGCCTACATATCTGGGAAATATGATAGATATTTAGTTAAATTCTTCAGTTCTTGCCGCGCACACCTAATTACCTCGACTCATGGTCATATGATGGTGTTTTTGTATGTATATATTATTTTAAACGCAGCACCAATTATTTACTATGTTTACCCCGATTGTCGGCATACAGCGTGTGGTATATATGAATGTATGTAACTATTCGTTTCTTACATTGCCCATTACTAGGTGGTAAACTTAAATTGTAGCCAACTGGGTAGGTAAGGGTAAAAATTAGTAACATGGCTGTGTTCTCTTCTAGTCCAGTATAGCCAGCAATCCGAAGGGAAGTCTCCGGTATGTCACCTACCTTCTCGGAGGTGATATTAACTGATCGGAGCATGTGCTTTGGCCCTCTGACTCAGCCACCCATGCTAGATTACATAAGAAAACCAAACCGATATATATCTCTAACAATGATATTTATTTATTTACATATAATGAACTAGCTTTTGCCCGCGGCTTATATTGCTCACAGCTCAGGCCGCCGATGACGTCGCGTTATGATTTATAAAACCATCTTGAGAAGTGACAGAATGTAACAGTAAAAACCGTATGCGAATCGATAGAGTGGTTCTCGAGTTATAAGGATATTCCTATATTGATGTACATTACACGGACCACGCCGCGCCCCCTCGTCGCCGCCTGTCGCCCGTAGAAACTTCGCTTTATTTATTAGTATAACACTATGAAGTTTTTTACATAGAAAAGAATAGAATACAATATGCTTTATTGCTTTCCAATACAACGATTTTACAAAAGGCGGACTTATTACCTTAAGGCAATATCTGCCAGTCAACCTGACTTTTATGAAAACCTACATACGTTACCCTCTTTGAACTAGGGAAAGTGAACTATGGACATACGAATTCTGAAAATGTATTTTAACATTTCATAGCTTGGCATATGTAATGGTGCTAATAGGTAGCAAACAGAACCCCCGGGCAGCCTCCGCGCCGCCCCTCCGCCGCCCGCGCCCGCTGACCGAGCGTCCCGTAACGATGTTTGCGTTTGTCTTATTGTTCTAATGTTGAGCGTTTTAGAAAATTTATTGTCAGCCCTTTGTTCTCGACGCCACCGCGGGGTTCTGGGACCGCTCGTGCGCCGCGACTCCAACTCGCGCACATATGCCGCGTTGTTGCTTTCGCTCGTGTGCGATGACAGGGCTCATTTTAATGGCTCGTGTGTCATATCATAGCATATAATAATTATTTGTTTTGGCACACATTTGCACAATATATAAAAGTAGCTATCAGAATGGTTTCCTATTTATTTGGAGAACTGTGTAACCTCGCATACGACCGAATGTCAATGGGCATCGTTAGACAACTTATGGGTGGATCAGCGCCATACGTCGCGCTTTCAATAAAAACAATAGCTGCAAAATAAATCGGCAAAGTACGAGTTTAACTCACGAAAACAACATTAGTTTTCCAAGTACTTATTTAAAATTATTTCGTCATGGCGAAGGTTTGCTCAAAAATATGAAATATGTACTATCCAAGTCATATGATGTTTTATAATGAAAGCCAGTATTGGTGGCTGTGCCGTGAGACCAGAGGTACCCGAAACAGCCGAATCCACCTCAACTTGCGAGTCCACACTCAGTGAGACAATCTGCTGGTATGTCAGTAAGACACCTCACTTAACAGCAGATTTGCGGACTATATAGAAACAATATCCAGCTTATTAATACGACGTTAGAAGATTCCAGGTTGTGAGATAGCGTCTTTGGAAGCCTATTTAGCCAATTCATTTGCTGTCGAAATATTCGCAAATTCATTATCATTTCGAATCCTACAGTTTCATTACAAGAGCCAATCCGGATTAATAAAGGAACATATAAATGGCTTAGTGGCATAGACGATCTGTAGAGGGTTTTGTTATCCCACCTTTGGGGACTGTCTTCATTTCAATTTCAATGCCCTGACAATTTAATTACAAGATTTTCGAACAATCGTAACGCGCAGTCTACCTTTACACTCTCGGCATTCGAACGAACGACGCCCCCGCGACGAACAAGCACAATGTCGAATGTATGTCGTACGAACAAGCAAAAGTTTCTACATTCGCATGTGACAGTCAGGTATTTTATGCACGAACAAAAAACCGACAAAATTTGGAGAGCGGTTGAGACGAGCGATCCGAATTTGGCGAACCAAGTGTATCATTTCTCTAACGCGCGGTCGAGTCTATCGACTATCTACTCGGCGAGAATGGAATTCTAGCATCAAATGTCGGCGTCTATCACTCAAGCGAGACTGTGGGTGCGAGTTAGTCAATTAATTTCGTTTCCAGACCAGCAATTCCGGATCCCGCTTTCCGCATACCCGCAATCCCGCCTCCTCCCGCTGGCGAAGACCAGACGCTGCGGTCAACGGGGCACTGTCCGTCTTGCGGTGTTCTCGTCCCGCAGAGCGTCTTAGAGCGCGCACAAACGAACCGGACGGAAAACGCTAAAAATCAGTACTGCCGGGCAGCATTGTGTTCAAAACTGTGTGTATACGAGTATATTTGCATGGCAAAGATAGCCCGCCCGAGTAAGAAATACGTCTAGCTTCACATGGCTGGAGGCCGATTGTCGAACTTGATCGAATTACTTTCATTGAGAGAGTAACATAGTTTAAATATAAGCAGCTCGGCCTTCGATCTCACCTTAAAACAAGCAGGCAGACCGATATAGACGAACAAAAAACCCCCGCAATAGTATAAACTATCTTCATAGTATTTCTTTTGGTATTAATATATATATTCTTAATAAATAAACCGATGTCTCTACGGACGACCGGCGCGGCGACCGTGTATATATACGTAGTACCTAAGTAAATATACGAATATCCTTATAACTCGAGAACCACTTTATCGATTTACATACGGTTGTCACTGTTATATTCTGTCACTTATGAAGATGGTTTTAAATCAAAAGTCTACGCCATCAGCAGCGGCCTGAGCTGTGAGCATAAAGTCACGCGAAGCGAAGCCTCGGAAATAGCTATTATTAGATAATTAAATTAATTCAAATAATAGTAGTATGATAAAGTAAGATACATGGTATGATAAAATTAAGATTATGCTAGATATGACTAGATAATGACTACCGACGACGTCTCTCTACGATTACTAGATAATTATTTACGTCAGTGCAAAATGCTCCAAAATTTGATAGTGTGCATCATACCTTATAGGTCTCCCTAATTCGTATTGGCTCCGCTGGAGCATACTTTAGTCACAGTTGGGAAGGAATATTAGTTAGACAAAGAGTTTGTACAATTACAGAGTTTTCTGCTATAAGTAAATAGTAACTTAATGTCTATATTCTTATATAATAATTAGGGTTGGCTGGCTAGAAACATATATCTACCTACATAATGTTAGCTTTGTTGTACTAAATATAATAAAAAAAATCTTTACCGCCCGCTACATTTAAATAAATGTGTCTTCTCGAAAATACCTAAAGATATTCAGATATGGGTTCAAGGTTCTTAGACAACAGACGAGTAATTCCCACTCATGTTTTCCCTCAGACATTCAGGCCATAATCAATTACAGCGAGTGGAATTACCGTCTGCCCCGCGAGGGCTGGCGTCGCGTCAGGAGCTCCCGACGTCCCGATGTCCCGAGGTCTCGAGGTCCCGGAGTCCCGAAGCGGGTCCCGGAATTGTTTAATTAAATTTGACATCTGCGACACGTCCGCGGGGACGCCGCACGTCTCTCCGACGCTGCCCGAACACGTGGCTGCGACGCACAACGTCTGTGAGATGCCGTACGTTGCGCTACGTTAATATAAACGTTGAGGTAGCATGTTAATTTATTTTAAACATAATATACCTAATTTTAAAAAAAGGATGGTACTCTTTTGTCGTATAATTCTATAGCATAAAACTGCTTTTTATTATAAATTGCATACAACAGTACCTTTTCTTTATGGAATAAAAAAAAATAATACAACAGTACCCTAAGTTCTGTTCGAATATAATCCTCAAATGTAGACAAATTTTATAGGATATCTAATAAAAATAAAACTATAATGATTGTACTTTTTTATTTGCACTTTCAGAGCCCGCAAATTTAATCCAGCTATAGTAAACAGGCTAGGCTGTTTTCATTATTCAACTGTTAATAATTCAGATTTGTTTTGGATTACTTACTAGATTAGATTAGGTGGGTTATTCGTTCATCCATACATTCGGAATTGAGGCTCGACTGGTATTTCATTCATTTATTGTTTGCGTTTTCGATCACCAAATTTCGCTAGGCAATGGTTCATTGTTTTGTTTTTATGGAAACTGCCAAGGTTGGCTACATCACCTACTACATCCGTGATGTCAGCCCATTACACCTTGGTGAACTAGGTTCCATGTCAGTGCCTCCCTTAATTTCATTTGTATAATTTTTTTTTTATATTATCCAGGTACGTAAGTTTTTAACTTGTTTTTAATTGAAATATAACGTAACTGTTGTCTAGTGAGCCCCGCGCCTAGTACGATCGGCTGGCACGTTTGTAACTATATCCCGCACGTTTCTAGCTCTCCAGAATAATTGGACATCTTTACCTCGTACCTTCGCGTGCCTCTAATCTTATTTCTATTAAGTCGACGTTTTGACGTATCGCACATGACTTGAGAACTCTATTTGTAACTAAGGTTTTAATAGATAGTCTCATATAAATTATCGTTTGCTCGCAGTTTCAACAACAAGTAATAATTTATTGTTCTCAAATTATTGTCGAACATGTAAATATTAATTATTTCATTCATTCATTCATTCATAACACACGCTGTATCCCGACAATCAGGGTAAGCAGAGTAATCAGTGTTGTGCTATAAGGACTCTGGTAAATTACAGCACAACACCGACCACCACGTTTAGCACAGTATACGGACAAGACAACTATCAAGCAGCAAGTAAGGCACGAAGAACCCACCTGCTGCATGACTAGGTGGAAGGACTACGCCAAGGTGAGAAGTGGCTAGCCTGTCGCCCTTTAGCGCAGTATATGGTCCTTATCCCTTAGTCGCCTCTTACGACATGCACGGGGAGAGATGCAGTGGGGCTATTCTTTTTAAGTACCGGCCCCACACGGTACTTATTTATATAATATAATACATATACTATATATAATATATATAATATATACACGGTAATTATTTCATATAATATATATATGAAGTATTTGGTATATTAATATTTTGTGTAATTTAGAACGGCCTGTATCCGGAAAATATTTAGATTTCTAAGGCTTGATCAAGTTTGAAATTTCAATTTTACATTGTGTGAAAGCATCACCAAAATCATATCTTGCTATTTGAAATATAATTATGTTCTGAAAGTTCCAAAAATGTGTTCTTGTAAATTTTATAAATAGCTGAATTTTTTTTATATATTTTTTTTATTTAACTAACAGAAATAATTTTCCGTTCCACTTTCATACATGGTAGACAATATAATCACTAGATATTTGATAGGTATAGTTACAGAGCATAGATTGGCGACCGTCTTCTCCTAGCCGGTCGCCCCTAGAGCAGTATTCGCGGTGTAGAGCGGTGTAGATTCAGATTCAGAATATTTCATTGAGACATATGCATATTCAGTATAGAGGCAGCGCAGCGGTGTGCCGTGTGCGCACTGTAGAACGGTGTGTTTCTTGCTCTGTGGTTATACAATTTATTGCCATTATTCGGGTTTAAAAATTAAATAGTTCTAATTAAATTCCTTTGTATTTTCTTCAGTCAATCTAATCCTATATTATTTTTAATTAATTTTTCATAATTATAAATAGACTCATATTTCACGATGTTTAACTTCAACTAGAGTTCGGCCGACGAAGCTTACCTTGTCAAACAACCCTTACACAATTTCTGCTAACGTGAAAATGATTGCTCTTAGCGTTGTATGTAATTAAAAGTTGAATAATTAAAATAGTGTGTGAAGGCAGATACGCACCGGGCCCACAGTGGCTATGTAGTCATTTAGCACACATGTATATTGACAACAGAATGTACCTACAGAATAACACACCATTCTCGTCAAGAAGGACCACTGAATAAGAAGTATGTATATGTATATGTATGTATAGATTCATTATTGAACACCAATTTATAAAAATTAGGTACAACAGGCGAGCTTAATGCCGCGAGGCATTTTATTCTAACTAACCTTTGGGATGTGGGAGAAGTACATGCAGGCGAACAAGAATAGTTTGTGGCAATGTGTTAAGACTGTAAAGAAATATGTATGATAAACTACATACGAATACTACATAAATACTTTAATAAGCATATATATGTATATAATAAATTTACATATTATGTACATCGATCGGTGGTACTGGTACTGGTAAGTACCTTGAAGGCTAATGGTATGGCCGTATAGTATTGAATTTGTAGCGAAACCACCATGGCTATTTTACTTACGAAATTTTAGTCTATCTATACTACCATAAAAGTAGTCTACTCAGATATGTTCCTACTGAGGCTGAACATCTACACCGATTGATGCGATCTCCGGCTTAGTATACAATATGTCAAGCAGATTTATTACAAGTTCCGGCTACACTGAACTACATGTTGGCATTGAGACAAGCTCCATTTAGTTTTGCGATTATGTATTTATGACAGTTAATTAATAAAATTAATATTAAAACATTTTAGCTAATGACAAGATATTTCAGTAGGTTGTGAACACATGTTTTGTGTACATATTATGTACTATTAGGTCTACAACAAGCTACACATGTCTCTATTGGCGGTGGGCCCGCCCGGTATAAAACTTTAATTCCGCAGTTACAATCCCAATGGGTTTGTTTGTTTTGACGAATGAACGGACGCGAAAGTTCGACGGGACGTAGGTTGACGTTTTTTTTTCTCGAAATAATCGAAATAAATAAGTAAATGTACATATTTGATGTCACAATACATTAATCAAAGAACGACATGAGAATGGCGGAAACCAGGAGATATAATATTATTGTCTTGATTAATGCTTGAACATGTAGAGTTTATGTAATGAAGCCGCGTACAGACCTAGCGAGCGAGAGCCAGCGAGGCCCAGCGAATGCCCATCGCCGATGGCAAGCGAACCCTCGCTCGCCATCGTTTGCTATCGCTGTTACGGCCACACTAATTCGCAATCGTTCGCGCGCTCTCGCGCGTTAGTGTTCCGGCCAAATACTCCATTCATAGGGCATTTAAAACACCGCCCACACTGCGCACGGCCGAACGGCTGATTCCGGAGCACGACCGAACGCCACCGAACGCAATCGAGTGCGCGCCTGCGCATTCGCTTAGCGTCGCTGTACCGTCCAGCCAGACCAGTGTAAGTACAGGTGAAGCTAAGCCACGGCTTAGTAGACGCTCTGTTGCTTCTCTAATTTAAAGACATACTATGCTAAAAGATCTTGGATGGAGGCCAAAGAGTGCGCTTAGCAAGGGAAGAACGTTGAGTTGTCGCCAGCTGTTTTTGGTTTATTTTAGTGTGTGTGAAACTGATCTCTAGTTCGTTCGCGTAAGTACAGGTGAAGCTAAGCCACGGCTTAGTAGACGCTCTGTTGCTTCTCTAATTTAAAGACATACTATGCTAAAAGATCTTGGATGGAGGCCAAAGAGTGCGCTTAGCAAGGGAAGAACGTTGAGTTGTCGCCAGCTGTTTTTGGTTTATTTTAGCGTGTGTGAAACTGATCTCTAGTTCGTTCGCGTAAGTACAGGTGAAGCTAAGCCACGGCTTAGTAGACGCTCTGTTGCTTCTCTAATTTAAAGACATACTATGCTAAAAGATCTTGGATGGAGGCCAAAGAGTGCGCTTAGCAAGGGAAGAACGTTGAGTTGTCGCCAGCTGTTTTTGGTTTATTTTAGTGTGTGTGAAACTGATCTCTAGTTCTAAAAAACGTGTCTGTATACGTATGTTTGAACTGCGGAACCACTGAACAGATTTTGATGTGGTTTAAACCAATGAGTAGTTCTTTAGGCTCACTATAGGCTATATCATCACGAGAGAAGCGATAGTTTATTATCATATTTGCGTTTAAATAGGATTTGCTGTTAAACCCGCGAAGTCGCGGGCACAAGCTAGTATTTCATAAAATGAATGAAAACAGTTACAAGAAATCATAAGTACGAGTATTGAGCTTATAGATATTTTTATTTTTAATTCATTCTCAGGGCATTAAGTAGTATACCTTATAACGAAGAAGGTGTGTTATTTTTATTATTTGTTTCGCTGGTTCTAGCCATATCTCACATTACGACATTTCGTAGAGCTCCCGTCGTAAAACAGTACACCTAGTGGATGTGAGTGGATGCAATTAACGCAACACATCGTATAAAGGATTAACTCGTTTCACCTCTTTTTTTTGTTGATTTACAATTTGGTGTGACGAGTGTCGGGGGAGACGCAATAATTTGTGACAAAATGGCGCAACACTACTGGCGAGACTAATGAAAGAATTTCCGTGTGCATTTTTTTTAATTACTTTAAAATACTAGAATGTTACAATGAAAATGTTACGACTTATTTAAGTAAGTAAACGGAAATTATGTAAGGGTATGTAATTAATTAAGGGTCGGGGGTTTTTTTTTTTTATTTGTAATTTACCTTTTTTATTTCAGAAATGTAACTTGAATTTTCTTGAAATCGACATAATACATTTTACGAACAATACTACATATATTTATAAGGTATATATATGTATATTATATCAAAGGACTTTCTGACGACGGATCTAGCAAGCCCCAATTTGAAAACAACAACTTGAAAACTTCAAGGTCACATTGCCCATCGGTACTGCTTCCGTAATGACCTAAGCGTTTACCACTAAATCTACTGACAGCGTCAACAAAGGACTCCCAAGAGCGAAACAGACGCAGATCATCAATCTTCATCGACTCTGCTTAGCGAATAATTCTTGCTGGATGACGTTGGAGCAAAATATCGACACATCTAATGGATACTAATGGTCCGTTGGATGACCGAGTCCGTCTGCCGTAGACACCATCTTATTCGGGTGGCGAGGAATCGCAAATCTGAAAGGAAATGTATGCACAACATAAAATTTCATCTTGCGAGGGCGTTTGGCTCGTTATTGAATCATGACGATCGCGCCGTTGTGTCTTCGCCGGATGTTTTCTGTCGCTTGTAAACTTTGCAAGCCATTGTAACGAAACCATGAGACTAGCTAGGATGCTTTTCATTCCAATAGCGACTGGAGGTTGGCAAATTGTGGTTG
This sequence comes from Nematopogon swammerdamellus, assembly GCA_946902875.1. Classification (NCBI taxonomy): domain Eukaryota; kingdom Metazoa; phylum Arthropoda; class Insecta; order Lepidoptera; family Adelidae; genus Nematopogon; species Nematopogon swammerdamellus. The sequence continues at coordinate 12,584,011 of OX336351.1, forward strand.
GAAGAGAGGTGGAAAACGAAGAATATTTGTTTTTTTTTATGTAATCTGGTATGGGCGACTGAGTCAGATGGGTCAGAGAAGATGCTTCGACAAAGTTAATATGAACTCGGAGAAAGTAAGTGCCATATCGGAGACCTCCCTTTGGATTGCTAGCTATCCTTGACTAGAGGAGAACACAGGCGAGGCTGTAGTGCAGCCATCTTACGCCCAGTACGGTGGTACCAACCCAGTCGATTACAATTTGAGCCTACCACCTAGAAAAGGGCAAGAAAAGGAACCTACAGTTTTACACCGCTTCCGAACGGTGCAGCAGATGTAGGAATGCATGTAAATTTTTTATTTCTTGGTAATTCCCACTCCACTTCAGTCGAAAAAAAAATATGTCCCATGTGGTGTTTCGCGTTTGTGGAATTGTAAGTAGTTGGTATTTGACATAAATTATTTCTACTAATTCGCAAAACACCACAAAACCTCGAGTTGGTGTTTCGCGTATATGGTTTTATGCGTCGAAATGAAAAAAACTCAATGGTGCATGTAGACCGGATTCAAACCTCGAACTAGCGCTACCTACACTTCTTTATAAATTTAAATAGGAGCGTGTAGGTACGACTTCCTATTGTCTTTGAGTATGCCCAGTGGTTGGTGCTGGTGTCGAAGTTGTGAGCCAATGATGTCGATCACCAGTTATTTGGCTTCATTAAACTGAATGAACAGAGCAGATCACACCTTGTTCAAAATGCAACCGTTGTACCTAGTATTATCGAAAAGGTAGCGCTCATAGCACATAATAATAAAAGAAGTGGACAAGAAGACGGGTTGGTCCATTCCATTCAATTTACATAGCTTCTTTGACACTTGAGCATTTCCATTATTCTCACGTCCAAAACAGACGAGACCGTCTGCATTCAGATCTGTTCGCTGCAAATATGACGTACTAGAGGTGGCATTCAGAGGCAAAAACTAAACTTCACTCGCTGAGTGAACTTTAGTTTTTGTTGTCTGAAATTGATCTATTTTATCATTTATCGCGGTGAAGCATAGGTAAAAAGCAAATATAGGTAAAGGTAAAGAGGTAATATAGGTAAAAAGCTGCGTTCAGGTAAACAACAAACCTTCTCGATGAAAGTAAATAACTAAGGGCGAGGCCCGCTACCGTACGTTTATTTCGTCGCGCGGAACAATTAGGTTTTTTTTTATGTGAACCAGCATGGGTGGCTGTGCCGAGAGACCAATGGTGCAGTCGGCAGAGCCAAAATCACCTCTCCTCGCGAAACCACGCTCAGTTAGGTGCCATGCCAGCAGATTTGCAGTCTGTTGCTAGGCTGTCTAGCCCGTTAATACGACGCTTGAAGACACCCAGGTTAAAGGATTCAGGAAATACACTCGCCGGAAGACAGTTCCACACTCTAGCGGTGCGACAAAGAAACGATTTAGAGAACCGATGGATACTCAAAAGCCCAATGTCAACAACAAAAGGGTGCTGAGTCTCTCTGCGACGAGTCATGCGGAGATAGGACGGGTGACAGGGAATAAGGGATGCTAGTTCCGCAGAGCAGCGTCCGTGATAGTATCTGTACAGTACAACAGACTCAGCGAACCCACAAATCGATTTGTATGAGAGCCACATGTACTGAATTTTATTTAGCCTATACCGTGTCACGTGTAGTTAAATTTGCTTGTGCTACGTTTCATTGAATTCGGATGATCGGTTTAAGAGTTATGGAGGAACATACATACACACAGAAAATATTGCTAAAAATAGTCAATTTAGTTTTAGTATCATACATAGATTCTACAAACACAGTATCTCATAAAACAAAGTAACTTACTCCGGGACCATACCTTACAGTTTATTTATCAATATTGATTTAATAACATGAATTGTCGCAGTTTATTTTAAAACACTGGACATAGGATGCCTCATCTACATATTATAATATATACATACAGACAACCCCCAAAGACTAGGATTAGGCACCATGCCTCATCTAGTTCACATATTCCTAGTTCAGTGCAAGATATTGGAAAAAAGAAACGCCGTAGACTCCAGGATGCTGCGTGTCGCCTGGTGCGGGATGGTCCTGGTGTAAGCGAGCTCTCTTTCGCACGGAAGAACGCAGTGAATATGATTGCGTCCTATCTTTTATAAATGGGAAACTAGATCAATGTTTATGGAAAATAATTATATTTTTTTTTCAATAGGAACCAACCTTTCACTATCACTAAGGACAATTGAAATTTTATAAATATTACAAAGTAAATATTACGAGTACACTCGTACATACGAGTAATGTATATAAATAAATAGACTGGTTGACGGGCAGAGATTGCCTTAGACAATAAGTCCGCCATTTGTAATATATTTTATATAAAGCAATAAAGCAAATTAAATAAAATATCTTTAAATTAATGAAAAATAATTATGGTTTTTTTAAGTAATATAATATGTAGCTACATACATACGTATTGGGTATAGAATTCGTGCTTACCGACCGGCAAATAGGCAAAGCATTTACTTCAGGCCACGAGATGCTTACATTCCTCCGAAACGCTTCTTAGTTAACAAAATATAAATCGCCCGAAACAGTTAATCTTGATTACTTAAACTTGGCCAAACATTCAGCATTTTCAACTGCTCAAATAAATCTGAAAGGCAAAGTGAATCAATTCGAAGTGTCAAATAGAACTTTGGCCATTTCCAGGAGGCTAAATCGCGCCGAAAGCTTCTCTCCTCGGTCTTCCAAATTAATTGTTCCGATATTTTCAATCAAAGTTGTTAGGGCACCCCTCTTCAGCTCGCAGATTCGTGAAATTATTTAATGTGGCCATTTTGGGAGCGACTGTCGATTCTTCGGGGCCAAGGTGTTATTTAGGAAGAATTCAACTGAAAGGGAAATTCTTCTTTTCAATTTCGACAACCAAACTCCCTTCCCGCAGCATTGCTAGCGTCAAGTTCGGTTTGCGCAAATAGCAACCTATTCCTAAAATTGGAACGTGAACTTCTTCTTGAAAAACTCAAATTTTCAGCTTTAAGCGACGATATTGAATTATTTATAAGTATGACTTATAAGAACGTTCACGTAAGACGTGTAATTTCACATTCAGGTTTTTCATTTTCATGTAATTCGGTATAGATGGCTGAGCCAGAAGGGGCAAAGCACATGCTCTGACCAGCTTATATACCTCCGAAAAGGTAGGTGCCACATCGGAGAATCCCCTTTTAATTTATGGCTATACCTACTGGCCGTGTGTACTGTGTGGGGCCGGTACTTAATAAGAATAGCCCCAATGCATCTCCCCGTGCATGTCGTAAAAGGCGACTAAGTGATAAGGACAAGATGCCCCGCATAAGGGTGACAGGCTAGCCACCTCTCATCTTGGCACGGTATTTCCACCGCGTCATGCAGCAGGTGGGCTTTCATGTCTTACTTGCTTCTTGATCTGAGTTACCTTGTCCAAATACTTTGCTAAATGTGGTGGTCGTTGTTGTGCTGTAATTTACCAGAATACTTGTAGCACAACACCGATTACTCTGCTTACCCCGATTTTCGGGATATGGCTTGTGGTATATATACACCGTGTCCCAAAACTTAACGTCAAGCGGGAACCAGGGAGTAGGCCAGTTTATGACTACCCAGGGAAAAATAAGAAAAAAAAATCGGAGTCATTTATTTTTTTAGAGAAAAATTTAACTGAATATTTTTTTTGGTAAAACTACATGCATTCTGGTTTTGTTTGGGATACTGATCAATAGCAGAGTTGTTTAGGCTACCAATAAATTTTTTTTAACAATTATATTTGCAAATTTGTAGTCGTAGTATCTAAAAATGTCAATTTTCAACGTTTCTCAAAAAATGCTCATATCATAAAAAACAAATGACTCCGATTTTTTTTCCTATTTTTCCCTGGGTACTCATAAACTGGCCTACTGCCTGGTTCCCGCTTGACGTTGAGTTTTGGGACACCCTGTGTATATATACCTACTGGACTAGAGGAGATCACAGCCGAGGCTGGTATTCGGCTATCTTACATGCAGTACGGTGGTATCAACCAAGTCGGCTACAATTTGAGCCTATCAGGGAAGGGACCTCATTAGTACACGCCGACCGGATTCGAACCTCGGACCTCTCGCAAGAGAAGCCACGCCCAGACCACTCGGCCACCCGCCGCTTCAGGTAATGCTTGTAATAAAGCAGGACCTCATCGAGGAATTATTAATTTAATAATAATATTTTTGATAACCGACATGCTCAAGATTCGTTATTTCTAGAAACTGGGTCACTAATTTCCATAAAAACAATGTTACTAAACACGTCTTCGAAATTAAATTAAATGAAAGCATTGAAGGATTAAAAAGGATAATAATCAATATTAAAAGGGCATTGTTTTGGATAAAAATACATAATACCCATTTCAGATCCGCAGATAATTTTCCGATGTAAGTACAGGTAGATAGGCATATCGACTCCCACGAGCTCCCTAATAGCTCCATATCTATTCCGGGAGCACGCTTGCACAGACAAAGAATAGAAATCAATAAGAAACCTCACTGGGTGTATTCTATAAACTTTCAAATTTAATGCAATACAATAATAACTGTTTGTAACTTTTTATAATTTTTCGATTTGGGGTCAATATAACGAGATAATATACTTATTTAAAAACACACTCACATTATAAAGAAATGAAAAAAAAAAACTTATAAAAAAAAACCAAAAGGAGTAGCGCGCACACTCCATGAAATGACAGTAAGCTTCAGAAAGTAAAGTACTTTTATTATTTAAAATATGCACGGACCCGGTGCGCCCCGCCTCCGCCGCCGTGTGATTACGTTCGTATACACGTTACTCATCCCATTAAAACAAAGCAGATAATTAGGAAAACAATTTCGACCAGGATTTGGATCTGGGCCCCTAGAGGCTCTAGAGCCCACAGTGCGCGCTGCCATTTTCGCCACCGAATCGTATTGTCAGGTTTTATAAAAGTTATAAAATAAAAATAGTTCTTTTTATTTTAAATTTTGGCGATGGCGGCGAGAGTGCAGTAGTGTCGTCTCTAGCGCACAGTTGTGGCGGCGCCGCGGAGTGTCCGCTATTCTCTGACGGCACTCTGCCGCTATATCGCGGGATGATGTTGACGGACGAGGCTGTGTTAATATTGGCTTTGCTTTTTCACGGAAAAATTTAGTTCCATCCGAACTTTTAAAAATCGAAAATCTATAGGGAAGTAATAATTACACTGTGGTACTAGTTCAATTTCATGGAAATAATAATTATAGTTGTCTCTTGAGAGGTAAAATAATATTTGTCTCTAGTGCAAGGATCAGAACATGATAATTATGTAAAATATTTAGAATGTACATTCGTTCACTATATAGTTTTAATTAAAGTTTTTAACTAAGAAGAATAACATTTTCTAACATTCGTTGTTATGCAACTACATTTTAGGAATTAAAATTTATTTTTGTGGTAATTAATTTAGTATAAATTAATAGAAATATAATTCTTTTTCCATCTATTTTTGAAATTACTCTAGACTGGAATAAAATAATGGAAAGTGCAACTGGTCGTGAAAAGTAGTGCTGATCTCATGAAACTAGTATTTAAATTGATCTCTTCAAAGGGTTTAATGAAATACTTCGACCAGTTTCAAAATTACAGAAAATCAGGAAAGTTACTGCACTCGGCCGCTTGCGCTCTCAGCTGATATTTTCCGATGAAAGCTCTTAAGCCTATTCAGTTTTAAAATCAACACACTTTTTATATTCAAAAATGTTAAGAGAGCTGCTCGGGCAGGCATGTTATGTGAACGCGGAATATTTCCGTCGTGAATGCTCTTCCATTTAGCAGCGAGGCCACATTTTACGCTTCCTGAGTTTTCAATGAGTTTCATTACAATAATGTGAATGCGCGGTTTACATTTTCATGCCATAAAGCTTTTAGTATAATTGTGTCTAGGTATCCAGTTCAAAGCAGATTGTATCGATTAATTTTCAGTCTGTTCTAGGTAAAACACTTACACAGCTGCCGGAAACATACAATTCATGTAATTCAGTTATGTAGAGTTCTACATAACCGAATTACATGAATTGTATGTTTCAGCGAGCACATTAGCTCCGCTCATGGTAAAGTCGGTGAAAACTCTATGTCAATCGGTTGAGTCGTTTTCGAGTAAATTGCATGAAAGCTATTAACCGAATTGGTAGATTTTTTCCAACTGTTTGACCTGATAACTAGATTTACTGTATATACTGACTGAGATATGTCGAATTCCATAGAAGAAAAACCGCAAACGAATAAGTTGGACCGTTCTTCAGTTATAAGCGAACATACATACACACGTGCATACAGACGGCAGACGTTGAATATTGAAAATGTATAGATATGTATGTAAATTTCTAGGTACATATTGTAGCACCTACACGTATATTCGTAATGGCTGTAGTAATTACATACACATGTGCTCCGGAAGGGCCTTCTTGTCGATGACTCTGACGGTTCAACTATTAGTTTAGATAACAACACCTCACTGAAATAAATCATTAAAACTAAATACAGCACGCAAGTAATACACAAACAAGGGTAATATAACAAAAATTACATTCTTAAAATACAAAACACTAAAAATTTACATTACTTCCATAAAAAGCTTGTGGAAATTAATTACAATAAAACTTAATGATGGGAGACATTTATTAAAAAATATTGATTGAAAACATTACATCGTATTTTAAGTGGGCAATTAAATTAACCGCAAGATAATAAGGGCGGGGAGGCAAAAGAAAGGGTAGCAAGAGTGGATGGGGTGCTTGTTGGGGGCAGCCTGTTGCGGAGCGTACGCGCGAGGCTTAGAAGCCAATCACAACACACAGCTGCTTCGGACGTCCGAGCTGACTTTGTCGTGCTGTAAAGTTTGCGATTGATTGCTTAATTTTCATTTAAAGAAAATGACACATGTTGGAAACTTTTTGCAAACTACGTGACAAGGCTACTTCTTCGTTTGCTGGTTGAATTCTTGATAAATATTATACATACCTAGTAGGAATATCTTTTTATGCACAACATATAAAGTTTCGGTCTAAGACAAACTCAAAAAGTTGCTTTATTTGAGCAGATGTAGAAAGTTCTTTTATTTATATTTTCATGTAAAAATTGGGGCATAGGCTTCAGGGCATACCGCCTCAAAAGTTCAGGGCAAGGACCTATCCGGAAACTGAAAAGATGAGGCGTAAGCTCGCCAAGTGAGAAGTAGGCAGTAAATACTGAAGTTTTTGAGACAGCCGTCCTCTAGGAATTTCCATTTCGACGCCAAACTTTGTGTCTCCAGTCCCCGCTGCCGCCTCGCTGCCACCTCTCGAAAGTCCGAGAGCCGAAAATTTTATAAATATCATATTAAATATAAAAAAAAAATATTTGGGATTCTTTGCAAATTTAATGTTATATGTAAAAATGCATTCCAGGGACAAAAATGGTTGAATTTCAATATTATAGTTAGGTACCCTAAACTTATAAATGAAATAATAAATAAATACCCTCTTTTACGAAGATCGATGCCACATGTCGCCCTATCAATAAAAAAAAAATTATAAGAGATGAAATAGAAAATATTGAAAAGAAGTATTATTGAAATCTAGTCGTGTCCTCGTTATCCGAAAACATTAGCTTCCTTTGTGAAAAATATCCGGTGAAACTTAGCAAAGACATCTAGTAACTAACATATTTTGAACGTTTTTTTGAGGAGAAACTTTTTGACGCACGTTTGGGATGAACGGCCGGAAGCTGCAACGCTCGATTAGCTGGGCAGCGCGGCATGAGAGTATTTTTAAGTCGAACCATTGTATGTTGAAAGTAATATCGCATAGATGGCGCTATCCCGATCGAAATTAAATTAATAATTAGTTTTGAAATACAAAGCATAAGAAGTTTCACTTCTGTCGGGTGTCCTACGACATCTCAACTTTGTTTAAATAATATATCTAATATTTTAAATATTATACAAAGAGATATAAAAAGATTATACAAAACGAATGAATACATGGACAGTGCTGATGCCACTCCACGGTGACGACGGCAATGAAAGGCTTCAGGATCTTGAACATATCCCAGCAGATATTTTTGGTCGAGTATTGGTCGATTCGACGTAATTTTGACCTAAATAGGTCGGGTGACTTGATTGCCTGCGGCCTATTTAGGTTGAAAGTTACGCCGAATCGACGTCGAGTCGACGCAGATTTTGTCGAACCACGTCTCTATCTCCCGGCCTAGGAACCGCGGAAGCTCGTAACAATTTATGAGAGCCGCAATTAGAAAAGTTTGCTAGATGTTTGAGGCAGCCCTCCATTACTGTTAAGCGATACATATAAACGGTACAAGCTCGCTGAACTGTCCCACTCTACGCCGTCTTATTGTAACATGAAACAAAGGCACAGCTGCTCCTATAAAAACTGTGCGCGGAGGCAGAGCAAGAAATATCTGTGGCTGCAGCTTGCTTTGTGAGAAAGAAACCTCGTTAGTATCTTTAATGAATTGAATTTTTTTTATTGCACAGGTACTTAATACTATATTTTATTAAGTATCTTCATTAACTAATAAATTTTTTTCACTTTTTAATTATACTGATTTACCTTCAAGAGTTCAAAATTGTCATTAAATAGCAGTTAATGACACCTAGTTCGTTAGTTAGTAGTTTGTCGACATCACTGCTGTATCCAAGAACAATTTTATTATGAACCAAACGAAAAACTAAGTTTAATTAATGTTATTACGAGTATAATTTAACTTAGCTTCCCAGTTTTGGATAATCTATCTATTATAAATGTAAAAATATAAAAAGTCAGCATGCTAAGGCAGACATTAGATCCATAGGTACCTACAACGTGTTTCGTCACTCTCCCCTCTTTCCATTTGCAAATAAGTTTATATTAGATCATACGCATTGCTTAATCCAGTAATACGCTATTTCCCATTGGCGTATCCTTATTTCATTCGTAGCGTTATATACCCACATTGAAGGTGTACATAAACGTACAAGTCAGAATATATTTTTGTCAATCTACAATTTTATTAAAATAGTTGAGAACTTTTGGGAAAATCTGTACAGATATATAAACTATTCACGAATTTACGTGTAATTTCGATTTAAAATGTAATGTATAAATATAGGTTTTAATAATTAAAAGTTGGTAGTTATGTTAGTTATAAGTATCGATAATATGATAGTTTGATTTAGACATTTCCTTATTTCTATGTAATTTTGACAGTTAATGGACATTAATATCGGAAATCATTTTCTAATTCATATAATTTGATCGAAAACGACAGAAACATTTCAGCTATCAAACATTTTTTGATAGCAATTTTTAAACGAAGTCAGCGTAAATATGGATAGATGTAAATAAAGGACTTCAAAGAACAGAAGGACGAGATGCCTGTTAAAGAACGACAGGCTAGCCACCTCTCAACTTGACGCGGTCCTTCCACCGCGTCATGCAGCAGGTGGGGCTCCGTGCCTCACTTGCTGCTTGATAGTTATCTTGTCCTAATACTTTGCTAAACTTGGTGGTCGGTGGTGTGCTGTAATTCAATTTATTTAACCCCGATTGTCGGGACACAGCGTATGTAGTTATTTATGCACTTGAAAGAACTGTGGTAACAATAATTTGAAATGAATAAAATAAACAGTCTCAACACGGTTAAGTGCCTCCACAATGAGAGTGCTGCATCACCATTCGCACATTTTAAGCAAGATAAAGCCAGAATACTTTAAATTCAGCCGAAACTCCTCAGCCGGCCATTTCAATTCGTACACTAAGCCGAGCGGAGTCGCAGAAACTATCTGAATGAAAGGATAAAAAAAATAAAAGGGGCATCAAATTGTCGAGCAGGCGTGAGAAATGAAAAAAAGATTCAATTTTTTTCTCATAATAACAAATATTCTGTGAACATTTCAACCGGCTACCTATTACGGTTCAAAAGATAGAGCCCTAAGAACGGACAGACAGACGGACAGATGGTGTAGGCTTAGTAATAGGGCCCCATATGGATACGAAACCATAAAAACTTACTAAACTAAATAAACCTAAATTTAATAAAAAACAAAACCTATTCAAATGCAAAAAACGACGTAAAACTTCTCTGGGCATGGCTTCAGTTAATTTATTTATTCAATTCATATTACCAAATTACAGTCTCGGGTGCTTCAAGTGGGACGTGCGTGAATAATACCCCAAGCCGGCATGGTATTCGCAACCATCGCATACGGCGGAACGTCAATGAACGTCGTTAGACACCTTAGTGGCTCGGCGAAACACGTCGTGTTTTCTTTATATAAACATCTTTGTATTGTAGAAGTGAATATCATATTAGTGAAAAATATATCTATAGGAGTGGGGAATATCTTTCCCCACTCCTACAATCCACGAATCTTCAAAACGCGGGTTAATAGCCTTTCCCCAGCGACATTAGTCCACCTCCAAGCCGGACTGATACCTCCTCGGTGATGAAATTGGCTGCGCCTGAGGCTTCGAGCTCGGGCACAGCCACCCAGTTCGAAAGAAATAAAAAAATTATGAATGACACTTGGACAGGCGAATATAATTTTGTATATGCACTTGTGAAAGCTCGGAGACAACCGACTGACATGAAAACTCGCCAGCATGTCCGGTAATACCGTTTCTGCGGTATGGATTTCTTTGTTCGGAGGAATAACTTGAGGCAAGTTAAACAACACTGGTGCAGTGAGCTTGGGCAAGTTCATCTGATGTCGACTCCGCATTATGCAAAGTTGGAGTTTATTTACAACGCCCTGCTTGTATTTGGGGAGTCACGGACCAGTGCAGTGGTGATAATCCATCTACTTCGTTGCTTAGTTGAGAGCATAGAGATAGCCAAATACAGAGAGAAAATTATGTATGAAGAGGATTAGTTAGGCAAAACAAGGATCTTTTAAAAAATCATCTTGTCCGTCCTTCTATGTCCGTTCATATCATGTATACAGCAGTACGCCCGAAAATCCATCAAGTGCGAGTCGAACTCGCGTGGAGAGCGTTCCGTACCAATCCGACTTTCGTTTACGTTTTTCTGTAAACTGTAGGAGTGGCCTTATATTTTCAATTTTTTTATTTTAGACTCAGTTGTATGTACCAAATTTTTCAGCCAGTAGATTGAGTGAAAATACGCCGTGACAGACGGACAGGCAGACAGACACGAGAGTGATCCTATAAGGGTTTCGTTTTTTCCACTTTTGAGCTATGGAACCCTAAAAATTATACATAATTTATCTTATTTTAATAAATTAATATTAATAAAACGCGCGTATGTACCTGTGTTTCCCGTAAGACATAAACAGTAAAACATACATAAAAAGTAAAATGGTATTCACAACGAAATTGCCAGCGATGAAATGAACATGAAGAAATGTGAAAATGCGCCGCGAACGTGCGATATCTGTATTACAGCAGATTACGTCCTTTGAAAATATTCAAGATACGTGTGCCACATAACGGGTACTTAAACCTACCTAGGTAAATACTCCGACAGTTACCGCGGTTGAGCGTCGCACCTTCACATTTGAAATTCAAACTTGGAACGTGTTTCGAGACACGTGTATGGAGTTTGCCTTTTCGAACAGCAAGGTAACTATCTAATTTTGTGATGCCTTTCCTCGGTAGCATGCATGTAAAATTTTTGTAAAAAACATTTGAAAACAATACTAATATTTCGAAGTTTCAGCGTCTAACATATTTTAACTTAATGGGGGCAGAATGTTTTTTTGTTAAGATAATATGTTCTAATTCGCTGAAATGAACTTATTATGACTTTTCTGGCTTTGGACGGACTCTCGACTCTTTGACTCTCGAGAAACTGATTGTATGAAATGAAATCAAAGTTTCAAAATCAAATCTACTTTTTGCATTCTAGAGAAGCGATATTTATAAATTGTTCAGTCGAATTTAGAGGATATACCAATTCTTTGCTATATACTCTTACATACATATGTAGTTTCAAAGTTCTGTTTAGTAATTTTAAATAAAAGTGAACCCATCTAACCTAAATATAAAAAAATACATTAATTTCAAATTATTCAGCAAACAAACATGGATCTAAGCAAATATTCACAGATGTAAATGAGTGCGGAGCGTGCTGCGCTCCGCATTTAAATGAGTCGGGTGCATCGTCGCATCGTCCACTGCACGTATAATTGCGCTTTTCCATTAGCAGCTGAGGAAAATTGTCTGGGGAGTCTCGAGCGGGAGGCCAATGTAATAACAAGAAGATCGAGAATCGAATAAGATATTTTGAGTACAATGACAACATTTCATAGCGACATTTACATCGAATAAAAAACCGGCCAAGTACGTTTTTTTATGTAATCCTGTATGGGTGGCTGAGTCGGAGGGGCCAAAGAACATGCTCTGACCAGCCAATATCACCTCCGAGAAGGTAGGTGCCATACCGGAGACTTCCCTGGATTGCTTGCTATACTGGACTAGAGGAGAACACAGCCGAGGCTGCTATGGGGCCATCTTGCATCCAGTACGGTGGTACCAACCCAGTCGGCTACAATTTTGAGCCTACCACCTAGTAAGGGGCAAGGGAAGGGACCTACAGTTTTACACCGGTTCCGAACGGTGAAGCAGCATCTGTAGGTATGCACGTAAATTTTTTCGTCAGAAAAAACTAATTGGTACACGCCGACCGGATTCGAACCTCGGACCTCTCGCATGAGAAGCCGATGCCGAAACCACTCGGCCACCCACCGCTTATTTATTTACGCTCGCTTTTTTATTATTAGTTTTTTTTACTTTAGAGCTTACACTATAATCACACCAAGTTTGACGCTTGTAAGTATTCCAGTTTTTATGATGCAAAAAAAGCGGTCAAGTGCGAGTCGAACTGGCGCGGAGAGGGTTCCGTACCGTTTCGTTTTCTGTGAGAACTTTGAGACATAGGATTTTAACTAGTTTAGATTTTTTTGTAAACTATAAGAGTGCTTAAACTTTAACGTAATAACGTTAACGATAAACGTTAGACCCAGTAGTTTCGGAAAAAAGGAGGGAAAAACATTTTGACATGTGACATGCATTTTGTCAGCCTTGATAGCTCAGTGGTGCAGACAGTCAACTGTCGCTATTGAATGTTAAGCAACACTGGGTGCGGTCAGTACTTGGATGGGTGACCGCTGACCGTTGGAGGCTGACCGAGGTTCGGATTCCTCGTAAAACTGTAGGTCCCTTCCCTCCTAATCTTACTTGGTGGTAGGGTTTAACCCGCCCGGGTTGATACCACCGCCCTGAATGAAACGTCGGTCTAAACGGCTATGTAAATAGTTTGTGTTTTCCGACCAGTTCAGTGTAGCCGGCACGATCAAAGGGGGAAGCACTGACATGGCACCTAGTTCACCCGGTGTTATGGGCTGATATCACGGACGTTGTAGGTGATGTAGCCAACCGTGTCAGTTTCCATAAAAAACAAAAAAAAACATATTTTAAACTATGCATTTAAAAATTTATAAAAAAACCGGCCAAGTCCGAGTTGAACTCACGCACCGAGGGTTACGTATCGCCATGCCATGGTTAGCGCGCGCATACACTTTTTTGGTTTCTTCTATGGGAACCCCCGTGAATTTTTTAGTTTTTCTTATTTTTATTATTTGTTGTTATATCGGCCATAATATTAATTACACATATTCTGTGAAAATTTCCACGGGCTACCTATTTACGATTCAAGGGATACAGCCCTCGGACAGACAGACGGACGGACGGACAGACAGACAGACAGACAGACAGACGGCGTAGGCTTAGTAATAGGGTCCCGTACCGGATACGGAACCCAAAAAAAAAAAATTCTTGTAGCCCTTTCTATTAATATATCACATGATACACTCGAAAAAAAAAACCTTATAATTTGTCCCCCAAAATTGACTTGCAGAATCTAAATTTGTTTATTTACGCTGAACGTTCATGATTGGGTTATCAAACTCTATACATACTCGTATATGTACCAAATTTCAACTTTTTTCCTCCAGTAGATTCGGAGTAAATAAGCTGTAACAGAAGGACAGACAGACTCACAGTCAGACACGAGAGTGATCCTATGAGTGTTCTGTTTTTTTCCTCTTGTGAGGTACGGAACCCTAAAAATTTATTCATTCGATGTTTAGGTTTTTGAGGATTTCCGCGAAGTGTAAACTCATTTCTTTTAATTCGTATATGAACTCATGCCGTGTACCTACTAAATTTTGGAAACCAATTAAGACGCTGTTGATATTGTGACATGTTACCATAGACTGTGTTTATATTTACTCGTTTTATGTTGTGAGTGCCCTAATAAATAATTTTAGCCATTTCCACTCATAAAACTGGATTTTACACAAACTCATTTTCTGTGCACGCAGCTCGGCTGTGGAATCTACTAGAATTCTACCTCACTGTATACGGCACTGCAAGTCTCCGTTATTCAAAAAACACTTAAAGTTGTAGTATCTCCGTCAATGTGAAGTCAAAAGCTAAAAAATCCTTTAATTCTGAATTGAATGGACAGGTATGCATAAGCTGACCAGACGTCCCGCTTTCGGCGGGACAGTCCCGTTTTCAAGGTACTTGTCCCGCTGTCCCCCATAATACATTAACTGTCCCGCTTTCAGTCTTTCCTAACTTGTTGTGCCGATATGAATTTTAATTCGCGCGCGGAACCCAGCGTGGCAGGCTGCCCAATTGTTTAGGCATCTTCATACAAATTCAATTAACCATAAGCACATTTATAAGCTTGTGGAATACACACTATCAATGCCGGGTAGTAATGCGCCTGTAGAGGGAGTTGTTTTCAGCAATGCACAAAATATGAACCTCTGAAAAAAATAATCTGAAAGTTTGCACTTTGAAGGCGATCGTGGAGTTCAAATTCAATTTGAATTTGAGTTGCAATCTTATTCACAACTTCTAAAAGCAATAACCTTAAATGATAAGTATGGTTTTTGATGGAATAAATGTATGAAACTACTTTTTGTGAATTTGATTAATTATGTAAGTTATTCGTACCTATGTGTGTCCTTCTTCAATTTTGGGAGCAGCAAAGGATTGGGAATTGTTGATGGACACACATGAGAAGCATTACCAAATGCCTTCGGAAATCTGTACCACAGCATTAAGACCGGATATACTCATATTCTCAAAAGCGACAAAGCATGTAGTACTTGTTGAACTTACAGTTCCATGGGAAAGTAACATACCGAAAGACCACAATATCAAACTTAACAAGTACTGCAACTTAGTAGACCGGATTGTGAGAAACGGATTCAAGACTGATCTCTTCGCTGTGGAAGTCGGAGCAAGAGGACTACCAGCGAAGTCGCTCTACAGTCTCTTCAAGAATCTAGGGCTGCCAAGATCGACGCTAAGCTCATATATGGAGAGAGCTTCGAAAACGTCACTGGAAGCATCCTACAGAATATGGATAGATAGAGAGAGGGAGGTCGAGAGCGGGACTGGTGGTTTCCCCGCGTCCTAGTCAACGCAGACTAGCTGACGAGGGCTTGACGCGAGCCGAAACGTGAAGCATGCGCGGGAAATTTAGAGTGGCCACTCGCTAGTCCCGACCTCGATTAACACCCTTCTCTACTGCCGATGGGCGTGGATATGTTCGGTGAAGCCATCGCAAGCTGAGTTCCACACCTTCTTTATCAGTTATTAACTACTCTAATCTAAAGCCTTCATACGTCTATATAATTTAAAATCAAATGCTTTTCATTGGTAATCGCATAATTTGAGAAAGGCTGGACCGATTTGGCTTTAAATGTTCGTAATAGTCCGAATTATCAGTCAGTCGAATAGTCAGGATTTTACGAAAGAAAAAACAACGTTAATTGAGCCGCGGCGTCAGACAACTTTCTATAAAATCGTCTAATAGGTACCGCATATATATATATGAATATATAAACATTTTCAAACGTATAACATACTATGAGAAAAAATTGTCCCGCTTTAGCACTAAAAATATCTGGTCAGGTTAGGTATGCATGTATATATTTAGTTATTATATGTTATATAAATTGTAATTTATATGTTTAATTAACTAGTACGTACTTATAATATGTAGTGTATATTATAGTTTATCATAGTTATTTTCCTTATATTATACTTTACATTCCCACTCTCAAGTCTTTTGCTACTACCTACTTAAATCTCACAACATACGACTCTCAAACATCCAAAGGTTGACTGGGAGAAATCCCTGTTAAGGGATAAGTCTGCCTTTGCCCCTCTTGTACATTACTTATTGTCTGTTTATGTAAAATGTTTTTTGGAGCAATAAAGTAGTATTTCTATCTATCTTTCTAAATAACAATAGTAAGCAAAGTGGGGAGAGAGTCAGATAAACATCGTTAATTTTACTCGGAACGTGGCACTAGATTCTCGATTTTGCTCCTAGTAAATCGCGCTCCAGACCATCTTGTGTGCTTCATAGTCAACTGCGGGTAGAGAGCTGTTTGCGCGCTTATTAGCTGTAAGTGTTAGTGATACGGTTATCTGTTCGTATTATATTTTGGTAGTGTTGAAGGTTTTAAATAAAAAAAACCGGCCAAGTGCGAGTCAAACTCTCGCACCGAGGGTTCCGTATCGCCATGTCATGGTCAGCGCTGCTTCATACTGTTTTCGGTAGATGGCGCGAATACACTTTTTAGTTTCTTGTATGGGTATCCCCATGCAAGAAACTATTTTTTTTTACTTTTCCTTATTTTTATTTGTTGTTATGTCGGCCATAATAACAAATATTCTGTGAAAAATCAACAGGCTACCTATTACGGTTCAAGAGATACAGCCCTCGGACAGACAGACGGACAGACAGACGGACAGACAGACGGACAGACAGACAAACAGACAGACAGGCTTAGTAATAGGGCCCCGTACGACGGATACGGAACCCTAAAAATGAAAAAGTAATAATTAAAAAATCATAGGTGGGTTCAGATGCTTCATTCCTTAAACAGAGAAAATCGACTACCTTTTATAAATGTTACGGTCTTAATTACCGTAAATACAGATTATTTAGGTTAACAAACAAAAGCGACACAATTGGCGCTTTCTCGATAGCAAAAAGAACTTTACCACTAAAAAATAATGAACTTTCCGCAAAAGTTTCTCTCTCACATGCAAAAAATTAGTGTAACTTTAAAATATAAAGTCAGCAGTCAAAGAAAATATAAGTTGACATAAAAATGAAGCTAGCACGGCAATGGCGCTTGTAAGTTCGAAGGCGAAGTGTTCCACGTTTGAATTTCAAATGTTTTCCACCTTGGGGTGCGCGAGCGGTGCTGAATGGAAATTGCGCGCTTGTTAACCGCACGAGAAGCCAACCTACACCGGGCGAACAAACTCTCACTTGAGACCGCCACACACTACTCGATTTCATGGCTGGCAACCGCATCAGGTAAACGCGACGCTTTATATAACCGGACGCGCGGACGGTAGGAGAAAATTGACTAATATGAAAATGGTTATTCCGACTTTCCGGCTGTAAGCAGTCGGATTGTATTCGTGCAACATTCATTCATTTGTTTGGATAACAGACGAGGCACAAATTTATAGATATAGGTAGTGAGGGTAATTTCTGCAGCGCAAATTGCGTCGCGTAATGCGCTTATTAAGCTATGTCCACACTGTGCCCCTTTCATCTTCAACTTCCCTTCATCATTCCATTCAACTTTCCTTTAGGTTAAGCAACTGTTGAATGCATCATGTCCGTGCGTCATCTGACCGGAGTCGTTAAGAGCGATGTCCATAAACAACATGTGTGACGAGATGATTCTACTATGTGCGGCCTACTTGGTGATAAGAAAATCTCTTTCGAAAAATATGACCGAAGACTTTTGATCTTCCTTTTAACTCCATCAACGTTCAAGTTGTATTTCGTTGCCAAAACTTGCAGACTTGTTATTTTGGTCCCAAAGTTGTGGAAAATTCATGTAGTCTTCAATAAACTGTAGTGTAATATCGTCCGCCATCTTGATGTTGAACGCTATGTTGCACAGAAATCCACGGACCGCGGGAACGCGTGCGTCGCAGCGCGCGCTATGCTTTCATCTAAAAAGAGGCATGCGCCAGGGGCATGCTTCACGTGCGCTGTTGACTGCGCTATAATGCATGCCCTTGTTGAACGAAAAAAGGCACAGTGTGGACATAGCTATAGGTACTCGTGCATTGCGCTACATTAAAATTTCTACCGCGCGCTACACCGAGCTCAAAATACCTCATTATGTCGAAGTACACATTTTTACGGGGCCCAAGTTACGCGGCAGAAATTACGCTCAGTATGGCGCTGGGCCAAGTCTATGAGACGGTCTAATGTATCACAACTATTCACTACTTTAATCGACAGTTAATATTACAGCTTGACGAAATCAATATGATTAGAATAAGTTATTAAGTAGATTTTAAATTTTTCCCAACGATAACACTGATATCAATTGCCAATGTCGTTCCCCCAAAATCGCGATACGTATTACGGCCACAGTATTTATATGAAGAGTCATATTTTTTATCACACTACACCACTTAAATTGTTTCACAGGTTTCTCAACCGGTTTTCGGCGTAGTGTTCGGGCACCTAGCAATACTTGCGAGGCTCTGCGTTTGTTAGAGAAAGGTTCACTATCTACCAAACTACTGGATCTACAAAATAATCGGCTGCAGTGAAAACTGCAATAGTCAGATAATGCACCCACTTCTTTACATTTTGTCGTGAAGGCACATGGCCAGCTCACTGCCAGAACTCATTCAGTTATTCAAGGGATATGACTCCCTTCTTATATTACTAGGTTGTAAGGTTTAACCCGCCCGGGTTGGTACCACCGCACTGAATGAAAGGTCTGTCGAAACGGCTATGTAAATAGTTTGCGTTTTCCGTTCAGTTTAGTGTAGCCGGTACGACCGAAGGGAAGCACTGACGTGGCACCAAGTTCACCCGGTGTTATGGGTTGACATCACGGATGTTGTAGGTGATGTAGCTAACCGTGTCAGATTCCATAAAAAAAAAATCAACTTGCTGTATTAATACGGTTTACGTAACTGGTAAGGCATAGGTGAGTGTGCAATGGGATAAATACAAAATAGACTGATGATGATGTATTTTGCCTGTTTCTTGGTCTAGATTTGGAGTCTTGAGATAAAATGGACATAAATAGGATTACTTTTATAGTTTTTAAAATCATTTGACACCAATAAAAGCTACATAATATCACTAAACTACATAATGATTGCCATTCATAAAGCCCATCAATGTGAACTCGTTCTATTTTCCAAGACTTGATATATCACGATCGGAGTACCAACATGGAAAACTCCCCGAAGTTTAACCTATTCAACCACAGATTCCAACCATCGCGCGTCGACTATTTGTTGAAAATCTGGAGTTCCTTACGTGACCTAAAAGGCAGTCGGTTTGTCTCTTAGCTATGGTCATGGCTAGAATCGGAGTAACTTTACCCATATGAAATCAGTCGACTGAGACGGGTGCAGTTCTCGAGTGCAAAACTGTGCGCTGCATTCAGAAACTTCAGCATATTTTTACTTTTGTGATTTTTAGCAGACCCTAGACCAAATCGAGAATGTTTTATCCAGGCTGGCTGTTGGAAATGATAGTCTGAAGTATTTAAACTGACTTTGTTTGCATGAATTATTCATTGATTCGATTGAAGACTGTCTATCTGCCTGTCGTAGAGATGAATTCTGTGAAGTTTTTAGAAGATAGGTTTGTTTAGAAAAGATTATACGAAAATATGTTTTTTCTTTTTATCTTGGGGATAAGGTCGATGATATTTTAGTTCGAAGTTTAGATATTTTAAGTTTACTTGGAAAGGTTAAGTCAACAAAAAAATTGTCATTGAAATGGCACTGCTTCAAACGAATACATTTCCGAATAAATTATTCCGAATAATTGCCATCAGACATGCAAAACACTTCTACGATACCACATAATAATATACACCATGGTATACATTTTAATTTTGTGTATAATATACTTCTTACGAGAATATGATACGATACGAGTATAATCCAATACCAGCACAATGTTCTCGTTTTATCCTAAAGAGAAAACGGGCTGCATAAAAGAGACAGAGGATTCAGAAATAATCTAGCTATGATATTTGTGGCTAGATCTTGCGATCATCATTTACATAACTTTAATATACGTTCACACCGAAAAGGATACACTGAAGAGCGGAGATCAGGGTTTAAGTCAAGCTGTCCACTGTTCACGGAGCCCAAGTGACATGATGTGGTGATAGCTGCTCTTGAGAATTGAATAGATAGGTACTTTTGGTTGGCTATACTGAATTAGGAGTAGTTAAAGGCAGGCGTACAGGGTGCGTAGTCTAGCCTTAGAGTTCTGACTGCTCCTTAGGGATGTATACTTTTACGTTTCAATGAGTTTTTAGAAATTGAAACACACAAAGAGAAACCTTATCACTAGTAATAGGAAAATATTGCGGTGTGTGTGTGTACCGCTCACAGGCTGGTTGATCTCTGGGATGTTATCTAAACTATGTTAGTGTATGCTGAAATTTACATTTCCAACATGATGTCCATTTCATGTTATGTTTATAAATTTATTAGTTCGCTACGAGTACATTTGATTTTAGATTATTCCTCCTTACATGAATGCATAATAGTTCTGCGCTGAAGGCCGAGAAGACTGGAGGAAAATTGGAGAGGCTATGTCC
This sequence comes from Nematopogon swammerdamellus, assembly GCA_946902875.1. Classification (NCBI taxonomy): domain Eukaryota; kingdom Metazoa; phylum Arthropoda; class Insecta; order Lepidoptera; family Adelidae; genus Nematopogon; species Nematopogon swammerdamellus. The sequence continues at coordinate 12,604,729 of OX336351.1, forward strand.
AGTAGTCGACGCATACACGCTGACTGACTGACTGACATGGATGCAAACCAAATCATAGTTTTAACTGACGCTGTGTCATAGTCGCTTCGCTAACTCGTGGCTCCCCGTTTTATCGCAGTAACGCTGAGCGAAATTTCAGCTACGTAGCTTTAAACTGATGCTATTTAATAAGCTCTCACCACTTAACTCTGCTCGGCTGCATTTATTTTTCTAGTCATCTTTCTCTCGACGCTTTTCGATCTTGGAAGCCCGAGCTGTGCGATCTACATTTTGTTATATTTTGTTAAAGTAGGGAGATAAAAGCTGAATAAAACGAAGTAAAAATTGAATTAAAAATACTTATAGTTGGAGAGGAACGTTAAAATTGTAGGTAGATGGATAAGATAGTAGTACGTGTTCTAGTCGAATTCTGGTTGAGCTATCTCTCTCTCTCTTGATATTCAAGTATTATGGCAACGAAGAAGTAGTACAATGCTTTCTGGACATATGTAGCTGTGCCTGAATTTCATTTTGTGATCATTTCACCTGTACCAGAACCAGGGATGGCGATAGAATCCGAATCGGATTTCTGTAATCCTGATTTTAATGGTTTTAATGAAACCCGTAGGCTCCAGTTCTAAAACATTTCTCAGTTTCAATGTCTTTTCAGCAGGAGAACCTGCTAAGAACAATGAAGCGAGCCTTGCTGGGAATATCGCTACGTGAATGGGAATAGCGCACTTACCTTATCGCTTAGTGCGTAACGAAGGTTTTTATTCGTTCTTATGTAAGTTAATTATTAATGGATTTAAATTAAACCCAAACAACCCGATGAGTAGTTTTTGGTTAGGTATATATTAATACTTCCTTAATACTTTATTGCCATTAATAAAAACACAGGTACACCGAAATTTTTTTTCAGTTTGAAGGGGTTTTCAGCAGGAAAACTTATGCTCCTAGACCCGCACTCATTATTTTCTCATCCCTGTTCAGAGCGCTCTGCAGTCAGTTCATTGCTTTACCATTTCCGATCTTAGAGCTTAACTTACACTCGTAAACCTATTCGCAGAGCAAATACCTAGCTATAAAAACGTCCTGGCGCTATCTCCTCGCCAGGCGGCAATCCGCACCATTCAATAGACAATATTAGCAGCGGTCTATTCAGGCCTGAACTAGATTCGCTCGGCTACACAGCGACAAAGACGAAGCCAGGCGCCTCCGGCCGCGCTGTCTCGTGGAATCAGTCAGCGCTGTGGGCGGTGGGATATGTACACTGTGTCGACATAGATTTTTGCGTCACTTGTTCCCTTCCCTTCTTACCTTACTAGGTGGTACGGTTTAAGCCGCCCAGCTATGTAAATAGTTCGTGTTTTCCGTCCAGTTCATGGCATGGTACCTAGTTCACCAAGGTGTTATGGGCTGACATCACGGATGTTGCGGGTCATGTAGCCAACCGTGTCAGTTTCCCTAATAAAAAAACACATGAAAAATCTGCAAAAACATGAAGATTTTTTTTTAGATTGAGCTTCGAACGTCACGCCAGGCATTTATTTTTTCTTATGTTTGTACATATTTCTATTTTGTCCAATAAATGATTATGTGATAAAACTAAGATTAGGTAAAATATAATAATACGAAGACATAGTTTGTCGAAAATCTTAGCAGAACGTTTCTCTAGCTAGGCGTTCAACAGCCCGAGAGTTTGACTCTTAGGGCCGGTATTTCAACTACCACATATAGGGCTAGGAAAAAGGTTACGTCAATGTTGTAAGGGGAATCTGTCCTTCTAGCCCTGAATAGCATTGGAAGTTGAAATATCCAGTCGTAAACAATTTTAATAGCAATTTGGTCCCTTTATGAAGCATAAGAATAAAATTGTAAAAACTAAACAGGAGAAATTCAAGCGTAGTGTACTACCATACGAATGATGAATAAAGAATAAAGAATAAAGAATAGAAATGTTATTCACGACAATCATTTGCACAATGATGTAAAGTGTTGAAAACAACAATTTAGTAGGTAAATTGTTGTTGTCGATCTTTCACACATCTAAAAATAATGGGGTCGTATTATCGCAAAGCTTCGATGCTTCATCTCGACCATTCATAGGAAATGTATCCGCGTGGCAAACTTTCAGACTTTCGCCAATCAATACTAGTACTACATCAACTTGTATGTTCACGTTAAGAGGAAGATCGAAGTCCGTCTGTGAACTTAAATACCCCCGACACTGCAAAAACCTTAAAAATAAAAAAAGAACCGCTTAGTTAAATTTAAAGGCCGAGTTTAATTTTTTTACTTAGCGGTCCCCCGACGCCATTAGATAACTAATCGGAAATATTGTTTTACTTTTTGAAGGTTTTCGATTTGTCGGAATTTTTTTAAATTTGTAAATTAACTTTTATACCAAGCTTTTTAAGAGAATAATTTGAACTTCTAATAATTTTCTAATTACCTATCTTGGTTAAGGTTACAAGTACATAAATTAGTTATGTAATAATTTCGGTTTGCTGTAATATTTTTTGTAATTATTAATATTTACTTATAGGCGACTAGTGAAAGTGTAATAAATTTCCATTTTACAGCAGAGACCTCTTAATCAATTAGGAAAAGTGTCGATGATCTTCGAATCGGCTGACCTGATCTTCATCAAACATAACTAAGAACCATCCTGGATAAACCGGCTTTCTAATGAAAAAAAAAACAACAACCAAATCGGCCCATCTATTTGGGAGCTACGATGCCACAGACAAACATACAGACAGACGGAGGCGTCAAACTTATAACACCCGTCCTTTTGCGTCGGGGGTTAAAAATTCAGATTTAACAATTAATAATTTGCCGGCTTTTATTGACACTCGCTTTAAAAAGTTGTTGTCGTCCTACGTCAAAATACATTTTGTACCGTAACATAACTTTTACGTTAACCTATATAAGTCTAATCGAATTTCTAATAACAACTACTGTCTCTCACACTGAACAAAAGTTCAGAAAGCTGGTTCAAGAAAAATAAGCGTCGCCCTCAGGGGACCGCTACTCTGAGAACTACTGCCGTCGATGTACAGTGCGCTCATACCACGGAGATTACACCTAGAAGGAGCATACACTTATTGCGCAGGTAATAGAAACATGCACAAAGAAGAAATTACAATACAAAAGGTGGTAGTACTCGAAAGATGGTAATTCTACACCTTGGCTCGGACTCTTGACTTCAAGGTTCAAGGTTCGATGTCGGCCCGCAGGCACCACATGAGCTTTTTTCTGACTGAAAAATTTACTTGCACGCACACGAACCGGTGTAAAACTGTAGGTCCCTTAACTTGCAGTACTAGGTCTCTTACCTATACCCATTATAGTATAAAAAAAACCTGTTTTAAGATTTTATTTTGAGAACTTTTTTATACTTTCTTCATTCAAAAGTGTCGAGAAAACTGACAATTTTGACATTAAAAAAAAAGATAGATGTAAAAAAAAATTCAGTTTCACATAGGTAATCAGTTTCATATAAAACCTAAAAAGTCTCATCTAAAATGTAACAACGTCTATACTGCTCTAAATTAAGTGCACGCCGACCAAATTTTGCTAACAATGTCAAATGTATGCAATGTGTGACGATGACGTTTAAAGGTATTTATTTCTATATCTCATATCTATCCATAAGTGTACGAAGGTGTGTACTAGCTAAGTAGCATGATATATTTACAGAAATGAGCAATCGAGCATGGCAGCTCGCTACGGTGGCTTTGTCGATTGTTCGTACAAGTTATGCGCTATATACTAAGCGCTTTGTAACTTCGCATCTGAGCCCCGCTAGTACCAATACAACGACACTTGTATACACCACTTGAATGTCACTTAAGATAATTTATCGATGTGTAGGTATATACAGTGCCCGGCAAAAAGTAATGAACATCGAGCGTCAGAAAGAGACAATCCGGTTGTAGAGCGTCGTCTCTGTCGCACGAACTCGCACGTCTCTGCGCGAAAGAGACGACGCTTTACAACCGGATTGTCTCTTTCTACAGCTGGATGTTCAGTACTTACTGCCGGGTACTGTACACCTGTCACTGAATGCTGCATGTACGCCACCGACGTATATAAGGGGGGGGGGGGGGGGGGGGTTTAGGGGGTCCGGACCCCCCCCTTCGACACGCAGTTTACACTAGATTTAATGAAATTTCAAACTTCATCCTATACTACAGAGTGTTCGGCACATCACCCGCAAATTTTTTTTGTAGGTAAGTGGGGTCATTTGCAACATTTTGACCTATGATACCTTTTGTCAGATGTCACGTGGTATCGAGATACGATTTTAACATTGAAAATGTTTATGTTTTCGTTCGAGTATAGTGCCCCGATTTATGAAATTGTGACATTTGCTTGTAGTTTCGCAGATATGAGAGGTACGCCGATGAATCATATGTCAAAATGTGCGTCTGCCGGAGGGCTTTAAAGTGCAATTTGAATCCCCAAAATCTGTCGGTAACTTTTTGAGATTTTCCAAAATTTGTTAAAATTTCAAAAAAAATTCGACGACTTGGATCGAGAATTTCCCAATTTCCCAGAAACAGAAAAAATGGTATCTCTGGATTGAATTAAGCTACAGTTTGAGCCATCGTTGGAGGCGGGCGGACAAAAACTGTGGGCGGTAGCGGGTCCCTTACGCGCGAGGTCAGTCTGCGCTCTGTTCACTTTGGATCGATAATTTCCCAATAATTTTTTTTGGAGCTCGCTATCAAAAAACCAAAAACAATTAATCTCGGGATTAAATTAAGCTACAGTTTGAGCCATCTTAGGAGGCGGGCGGACAAAAACTGTAGGCGGTAGCGGGTCCCTTATAGTGCGGGATCCAAGTGAAATTTAGGTAATTTCCGTGGGACATACCTCGGCCATACCAACTACTGGTATGTACGTGTTCGGGCTGTTCTCCTGAACACCATAAGTGCGGTAGTCACTTTCTAAAATAGTGGAGGGGATAGTTATGACGTCATAAAGATGGCGGCCGGGCCTGTCATTCTAGGCGGTATATCTCGATAGTTACTCGACCGATTTCCTTCATTAAGGTGTCAAAAAAAAGCTAATAGAATGAGGATTATTCGATCTCTTACTATAGTTTATGTTAAACTAATACGAAACTAAATATTTACAAAAAACCGACATTTCGGAAAAAATATTTTTTTTATTTTTAAAATAGCTCGGTAACCATCAGGATTTTGGAAATTTTGTTTATAATAAAACGCATAGCTATATTCAAGACGATTATAATGATCTTTAAATCATAACGATTGAGATATAAACAACGGAGCTACAGTCATTTAAGTGATCGTTGGTAGCGTCAAGCTGGCTGTAGCGGTCGGGCGCGCGGTGACGCACTATGGACAGCCCCCATACAAGCAACTGACAAAAATGGTTTTGGCAACATACCACCTGGGGTAATGAGTTGGTTCGATAGGCCATGAAATGTACTTGTTTAATACGTACATATTTTAGATTTTAGTTGAATTTCCTCAGTTATATGACGCTTGAAAGTTGAACAAATTCTTTGCGCAAACATCCGCATATTAAGGGAGCGCATATATTTTATGTATATTTTCCTCAAAAATACTTAAGTAAACATATATGTTTGTTTGTATGTATAAACAGAAACCCATACATATTCGAAAAGCATTTTAGGTAACTGTGTTGGGTTTTTTAAAGATATCATTCCTTATTTAAAGCACTAACGAAAACGCGAAATTTATCTAAAACTATAATTAACTATATAATTTATAATTAAATCTTAAACTATATAATTTCATCTAAGCTTTCAAATGGTATCAGGGTCTGTCCGGGTGAATATTATAATGGTTTTATATAGCCAGTACACTGTTTATTTAGAATCAATAAACAACTTTCTGCAAAACTCTGCAAATTGGCACGAAAATTAAAAAAATATGCGCGCTGTTCGCACGCTCGGAGCGTTCGCGTGAATGATTTTTTTAAAATTTTATTTTATTATTTTTTTATGGAAACTGACACGGTTGGCTACACCTCCTACAACATCCGTGATGTCAGCCCATAACACCGTGTGAACTAGGTGCCATGTCAATTCTTCCCTTCATTTCATGTCGGCTACACTGAACTGGACGGAAAACACGAACTATTTACATAGCGGTTTCGACCGACGTTTCATTCAGTGCGGTGGTACCAACTCGGACGGGATAAGCCCTACCTAATAAAAAAAATTTTATAATCGGATAAGGTTTAGGGGGCGAGATAACATAAATGCCGAAAGACGATTTTGTATGGAGTATGGAGAAAGGTAACTTCCGTCTCGTCTTAACACCGACCGCACCACTGAGCTACCCAGGCTGATTTTAAATGATTTTATTTGAAAAGTTAACCTAAGAGTACTGATTTAAGAGACTGAATGTATAAATTATGCAAAGAAAATACACTACAACCTCAGCATTCTCACGGTAGGTATAGCTACTTCGTAACGGAAACAATTGCGGTTAAAACTATGATATGATTATATATGTACTTACACCAGGTGTGTTTTGTGTTATTTATGTTTTGCACACCATTTCTGAACCACAGAGTGTAAGGAGATATTACACACGCCACATTTTTTTCGTACGAATTTATGCCATTGTGTGAGGGGTGGTACATTTACACACTGTACTGCCTGAATATTCGTGCCAGATGAGTGCAGTGTAGTGTTTCTGAAACTATATGGCGTCTTTCAAGTATTCTAAAGGTGAGCTATCCACTGTGATTCTTGAAAAATGGAACCATATTATCTCAAGTGCAAAAAAATATATAAAGGAGCATTACATTTTGTCCGATCGACCTTGCAAGGACTACGCAATTTCATCAGAGAGTATACAAAATCGTAAAGCTGTGAAACTTTTTGGGGAATCTGGTTTGGACAACGTCTATCATTCATACGAGTACATTAAAGGAGTGAATTCAATTGGCGAAAAAGATGAAGCCTCCAATGTTAAAATAATACGTGTCGTACGCAACTCAATAAAACAAGAAAAACTGCAATGAAATTATCAAAGGAAATTCTGCAAATTTTTTTCAATTCAACGACGATGAAGCTTTAGTGTCTTTAGATCTGACTAAAGTGCAATAAAAATATTTGTGAAGCTGTTTATTGGAAAGGTACTCCATCGTCTTCCCTTCTTATAATAAAATTCAGGAAGCAAAAAACAGGTGCTATCCTGTAAGCGCATTTAATGCGTTTAATATTTAATGTTTAATTTTTTATTTATCACAATTATAGGTACGAAAATGTTTTTATTATTATATTATATAAAAGTTGGTACTTTATTGGTAAATGAACATAATAATTTTTTATCTTATTTTCATAGTTTAGAAATACATTATTTTATATTTTAGGATTTTTTTTTTATTAATAATAAATATTATTTGCAATCAAATGTTACTGTTTTTTGAAGATTAACTATTCAAGTAATACCATAAAAAAAATTTGTCAAGGAAGGTATTCTAGTTTAGAAGATACAGATTTATGACCGAAAAGTGGCACTTTGGCCAATAGTGCTACGGCGCGGCGAGCGGGACCGGACCGCGACCAATGTAGTATAGCACAGACATGGCCACGTTTCCAGTCATTATGAAGTAATTGGGGCAGAGTTCCGAACTGTAATATATGTATGTACAGAAACACACAGATTCACACTTTAGACCTTAACACATTACACTCCTCCTAACGTCGCCGTCGGGTAAAAAGACAGAATTGTCGAAAAAAATTATAAAATTTAGTACAGAAAGTCTTTACATACCTTAGGTACTCAAAACTTACATACCTAGGTATCTTAACATATTTAAAGATATGTCCTAATTCAGAAACAAAAAAATTATATGAAAATCTCAATGGATGGATGGATGGTGATCTTCGGTATTGGTATATTTGCGGTCGGCCGAGTCGTCAACAGTAGGTACTTACGTTACCGCGCTGAGCTTGACGCTACCAACGCTCACTTAAATGACTGTAGCTCCGTTGTTTATTACTCTATCGTTATGATTTAAAGTTCACTATGATCCTCTTGAATACAGCTATGCGCTTTATTATAACCTAAATTTCCAAAATCCTGATGGTTACCGAGCTATTAAAAAAATTAAAAAATATGTTTTTTCGAATTGTCAGTTTTTTGTAAATATTTAGTTTCGTATTAGTTCAACATAAACTATTGTAAGAGATCGAATAATCCTCATTCTATTAGCTTTTTTTTGACACCTTAATGAAGGAAATCGGTCGAGTAACTATCGAGATATACCGCCTAGAATGACAGGCCCGGCCGCCATCTTTATGACGTCATAACTACCCCCTCCACTATTTTAGAAAGTGACTACCGCACTTATGGTTTTCAGGAGAACAGCCCGAACACGTACATACCAGTTGTCGGTATGGCCGAGCTATGTCCCACGGAAACCGTTATTTGAAGGCTTTTCAGAAATGGATCTTGTACTATTACGCGCGAGGTCAGTCTGCGCTCCGTTCACTTTATCGTCAGTTCGATAAAGAATGAATTCCTATTAATTTATTAATTGAAAATGTTTATGTTTTCGTGATCGAGGATAGTGCCCCTGATTTATGAAATTGTGACCTTTGCCTGTAGTTTTGCAGATATGAGAGGTACGTGGATGGGCCATATGTCAAAATGTTCGTCTGCCGGAGGGCTTCAAAGTGCAAATTGAATTCCCAAAATCGATCTGTAACTTATTGAGATTTTCCAAAATTTGTCAAAAATTCAAAAAAATTTCGCCGACTTGGATCGAGAATTTCCCAATAATTTTTCTTTGAGCTCGCTATTTAAATAACGGAAAAAATTTAATCTCGCGATTGAATTAAGCTACAGTTTGAGCCATCTTAGGAGGTGGGCGGACAAAAACTGTAGGCGATAGCGGGTCCCTTATGCGCGAGGTCAGTCTGCGCTCCGTTCACTTTATCGTAAGTACGATAAAGAATTAATTCCTATTGGCAAATTTGTAAAATTTTATCGTGTGCTATATTTCTAAATTACATTTTCAATGCCTTTGATAGTTGCGCGTAGTGTGAGTTCTGTAGATTTTTTTTCTTTATTTTTGAAAATTACCAAAATCCCAGTTTTAAACCCTTGTAACTTTTTTGTTTATGATTGTATCAGCACGAAATAAAATTTATTGAAGTTTAAGATGTAATCTTGTTCTAGAAAAAATATTATTTGATGAAGCTAATACCATGAAATGGTCCTATGACCTCCCAAAGTTCCGAGAACGAGTAAAAATATGAAAGATTTTTAATTTCTTTTTATTTAAAAAAAAAAAACTTGCACCAATTGATAGCTTCATTTTCTTTTAAAAAGTTTGCTAGTTTACGCCCTTTCCAACGGTATACCACATGTTATACAAATAATTTACTATGTGGTCTAAATTAGGGACAGAGACAGAACAGGCGTCATTTTTTTACTCGTTCTCGGGACTTTTGGAGGTCATAAGACCTTTTTATGGTATTAACTTCATCAAATAATATTTTTTCTAGAACAGGGATACATCGTAAAATTCAATAAATTTTATTTCGTGCTGATACAATAATAAAACAAAAAAGTTTAGAGCTGGGATTTTGGTAATTTTCAACAATAAAGAAAAAAAAAAATTATCTCGATACCACGCGACATCTGACCAAAGCTATCATAGGTCTAAATTTTACAAATTACTCTACTTAAAAAAAAATTGTCGGTTGATGTGCCGAACACCCTGTATATACAATTTTTTTTTTTTTTTTTTTTTTTTTTTTTTTTTTTTTTTATTGTTTCCGAACTAGCTAGCTGTGTCCGAGGTCGAAGCCTCAGGCGCAGCCAATATCACCCCCGAGGAGGTGCCAGTCCGGCTTGGAGGTGGACTAATGTCGCTGGGGAAAGGCTATTTATCCGCGATTTGAAGATCCGTGGATTGTAGGAGTGGGGAAAGATATTCCCCGGAAGCCCGTTCCACACCTTTGCAGTGCGGCACAAGAACGATTTAGAGAATCGTGCCGTTCGAAGTACTCGTCTGTCCACTACAAAGGGGTGTTCCGCGAGAGTATGGCGGGTTTGGCGAAGGCGAACAGGAGGAGGAGGGATAAGGGAAGCAATTTCGTCAGAGCAGCGGCCATAGTAGTACCGATAAAACAGGCTCAATGACCCAACGATACGTCTGTGTTTTAGAGGTTGAAGGTCCTTTGTGAGTACAGAGTCGCCAATGAGGCGAATGGCTCGTCGTTGGATAGAATCCAAGGCTGAAAGAAGGTACTCAGGGGAACCCTCCCAAAGATGACTGCAATATTCCATCACCGGTCTTACTTGTGCTTTATAGAGTGTAAGCAATTGGACCGGTGTGAAAAATCGCCGACATCGGTAGATTTGATATCGGTAGATTTTGTCGAATTGGCTGCCACACAATTATAGAACTTTCAGTTATCGGTACCCCTCTAGGCCGAAATACAGAACGACTCAACAGGAACACTAGAATCTTATTGCGTTGAGCCGATCCCTATTTCGTCAGAACACCCCCCATGTGGAAGCTATAAATACGTCCCTGATGTACGCACACTGCTATCACGTCATAATATAATTATGCAAGAAGGAAAAAGCGAAACACCACAAATATGGCACTATTAAGGTGACGTGAGGCTGCGTCTGACTCGAATTTCAAGAAGTTTACCACCAATATTGCTCACCTGACAGATTCAGTTTTAATATATGCAATACTTCATCTATCAGCGCAGATTGATAGCTTTTTTATTTGTAAACACGATTTGATTAACTTCGCTCGATAAAAGAAAATCATGAACATGCCTCTGAATTTAGTTATAAAACGTATTTAGGCAAAGTGACCAAACCAAAGCTTTGAAAAAATATGTTTTATTTGTTGAATATATATATATATAAATTCGTAGCTTTTTACTTTTTGGTTTCGATCCGTAGTTTTGGAATAAAAAAATTAAAACCAAATTTTTGATTGATTGATTGTGTTGCATCCTACTCCAACCAGGCAGCGAAAGCGGCGCCTTGAAAGAGGAGTACGGGTGAATCCGGGTTGACAGGGCCTTAAGCAGCACTATTAGTTCATCGCTTTTACTGTGGAGACTCTTGGAGTGTGGATCCCGGACGCCAAAGACCCCGTGAAGCAGCTAGGTCAGCTGCTTACTGAAGCGTCCGGGAATCTTCTGTCTAAGGATCAAATGTCGGTGGATAGTGGGGTCGAAACTGCGAAAGGGCCGAACCTCAAAATATATAGGTACAGTTTCAACATAAATTCTTAATATTGTTGCCGGTACAGTAGAAGTTATAGAGCCCCCCGCCGCGCCGCGTCGCGCCGCAAACGACGCAGTCCGACTGCGCAAACTTTTTCCACCATTTTGCTTTCAGCTCGTTTACAGTTAGTTGTGACTTACTCGGCAAATGCTAGCATTAAGCCCCTAACGACGCCACGCTCCCGTATATTCACTTAAAATATGGCCTTCGACCAGAAAGCGGAAAGGCTATTTTGTTGTGAATGCAACTGCGACGGAGTTGTTTTTTTTTTATTCTGTTGCAAAAACTCCCGTTTTCCTGCTGCTAGTTTACTGGCGTTCGGTTTTTGTTAGTGATGTTTTTACAGGCGCTTGATCGTTTCGCGTAATAGAGTGGTACGAATTGTGAAAAAAAAACGTTTGTTTACTCTCTTTTGACGTTGCATGTTTGCATGTAACCTGTTTACCTTCTTCTACGTATTTTATTTTGCATTGCGGGGCAGAACGCACTATTTTCTTGTTCGATAATTTTGTTGTTGTTGAACTCAAAATCAAGGTTGTTGTATATTGTATCATGCCAATAAATACTGACAGTTGAACTGAAAACAATTCAGGAGACTATTAATATCCAAGGCATTCCTAAGATTTAATAATAAATAACCAGCAGAATTCACTCAGGAGTTAGTCTTCAGCTTGAAGTGGTTACGCAATAAATTGATATGTGGGTGAACATTGGATTGCACTCAGTCATGTATGGCTTTTAGTCGTGTGTATACACGGACATAATTAACGGAGGGCGTTTTTCACGTCGAAATTATTTTGTACCTTTTGGATGTTGTTGGATTTTTTTAATGTTTGACTTTTTAGTAATTCTTGTCATTATTGTTGTAAAATTCTGGATTTGTATGTTTTAATGTGATAGTTAACGTATCGTTAAACTAAGCGTAATATCTAGGCCACTTGGTGATCTGAACTTTTAAATTAGTTTACGTTGTTCCTACTTATCGAATAAGCTTAGAATTTTACGTGTTATGTGCATGTAAAAAACGCAACAAACTTTATTCGTATGCTTCATGACAATATATTTTCTTCCGTCTAAGAACGACCTGTTGCTAATTTTATGCTTTTAAATTAATGCAATGACACATATACATATTATACATATAAATACCACACGCTGTAATCCGACAATCGGGATAAGCAGAGTAGTCACAGGACAACACCGACCAGCATATTTAGCAAAGTTTAGAACAAGATAACGATCGAGCAGCAAGTAAGGCACAAAAACCCACCTGCTACATGACTCGGTGGTAGGGCCGTGCAAAGGTGTGAGGTGGCTAGCCTGTCGACCTTATGTACGGCATCTTGTCTTTATCCCTTAGTCGCCTTTTAAGACATGCACGGGGAGAAATGCAGTGGGGCTATTTTTTAAAGTACCGACCCCACACTGTGCATTGAATGTATTTTATCTATAATAAGGAAGTAAGGAAGCCTTGCCGTATATGTAACGTTTAGTATGTGCGTGTAGTACCAACCGCAGCCACATAAATTGTATCTATAAGCCTTAGCCACCACGGGAGGTGGGCAGCGAAGTGATCGTCGGCTCCTATAACGACAGCTTACGAGTATGAACCTTACCAGATTATTTAGTATTAGCTTTTGCCTTTTAGCCAGCCATGTCAGGTTGCATATGAGAAAAGTGAAATCCAGCGAAGACGACCAAAGGGAAGCACCAAGGTTTACTAAGGTATTATGAAAATCAAATCAAAACGTTTATTGCCCTTAAAATCGTATATTAATGCCATGGCATACTTAATGCCTATGGAATTTTCCGAAAGACGACCCTTTTTAACATATCCATACCAGGGTAAGTGAAGTGTAACAAAACAGTCATGATGAACGAATATAAAAAAGTAATACTATAAACATATATATTATATTTTTTTTATGGAAACTCACACGGTTGGCTACATCACGAACAATATCCCATGCCATGTCACTGCTTCCCTTAATTTTATGTCGTCTACACTACATATTTATACATAGTACCTATATTATAATAATACGGGACACCACCCGGCTAGGTAGACGACCTAAAAAAAGTAGCAGCGAGTGGATGTATGAGAAAAGCGGAACACCTCGTGTGGTAGCGTGCATTGGGAGATGCCTATGTCCAGCAGTGGACTCTTATATATATATATTTTTTTTTATGTAATCCGGTATGGTTGGCTGAGCCGGAGGGGCTAAAGCACATGCTCCGACCAGCCAATATCACCTCCGAGAAGGTAGGTGCCATACCAGAGACTTCCCTGGATTGCTGGCTATACTTACTGGACTAAAAAGAAAAACTAAATAAAACTACATACAATACATAATATGTAGTTAACTCTGAAACTAGGAACATAGGAAGTGAAATGAGGTTTAGGATTTGTGGAGATAGTCTTTCAACAGCACTCTGAATGTTTGGATGGATGCACACTGACGTAATCGAAGAGGAAGTTCGTTCCGCACGCGAGACCAAACATTGACACCACCGACGAAATGAAATATTATCATTACTATTGTATTTTTGTTAGTTCGGATTTAGGTGGGAGATAACGGAATGGTCCTGTCGAGCTCTGGCACCAGTCCAGCCGCATGCGGAGCTAATATAGTTAAATTTGTGCCCGGGCTGAAATAATCGAAGGCTACTATTGCCCTAACTAGGATAGGTACTATTAAAACTTTGTTGGGTTTTGTTGTAAAATTGAACAGCGCGTGACTCGTCGGAGAGAGGCTGGATTTTAAACGAAATAACCAAAGTTTAAATCATTTTCAGAGAAAGCCACGTGACCCAAAAATATGAAGATGATTAAACTGAGATAATTAAATACTGACAGAAACGTGAGACGTCGTTGGTTAATTATGCTCTGTGTATGCGGTATTCGTTACATACGAGTATATTATGTATTTTCCTATGGCCACCTAACCGGATTAGTCTGCAAAGAACAAAACCATAATTGACACCTATGTCGCATAAGCGGTGATGCAGAAAGTAAGAATTAAGATTGTGAATAAAATAATGGATATATAGCTTTACTATACATCAATTGCTGTACGCGACTCGCCGGCCGCGCGCGCCGCTCCGACGCGCCGCCGCCGATTTCGGCGGGCGTGACCTCCGATGCTGCGGACTGACCCCGCTCTCGCGAAGTGTCCTCAACTCCTCACCCCGCCGCCGTGTGTCGCGCGCTCGCCCGCGTCGCCGTCCCGTTGATTCGCCGTTCGCCCGACTGCCGCACTGACACGGAGCAGCCGAGTGCGCGCGTAGGGTGACGCGTACCGCTCAGCGACGATCGGCGAATCTTCTCTCTCTGTTCGACCTGTAGGCTTGAAAGGAACCTAAGGTCCTAACTGGCGACTGTTCTTTTAAAATAAAAACACGGACTTGCGACACAAACGAGCTCCCCACTCAATGTTGGACCGTCTCCAGCGTAGTCCGACGATCGCGGTATATAACGCGTGGGCAAGGTATTTATTTATAGTCAATTTACTACAGCTATTAATCTGTTACTTTACTGACTCCAAGACTCTACACTATATCCTATCACTTTTACTTTATGAGGTGACAATTTAACGCTAAAGGCACACTATTTCTCTCCAACTTCCAAGCTTAATTTTCAACACAATATATTTTCCTTTATCTTTCTGAGTTGACTGTTTCTCGCGGGTGTTGAAGGCAGACTAACCGTCAAACTGTTTCTTCCAAACTCAATAACTTGTACACATTGTCACTGCATACCCCCTCCGCGTGGTCCATGACCATTCCATGTATATAAGCCCCTATTGGTTCGTTACCTTTTTCTTACATAATATCCAACATTCCCGCCTACCTTTTCGTCAATGTTATTGGTTCCTTTCGTTGGTATGTCACCATTACATAACCTTGCCCCCCGCCTATATAAAACGAACCTTCGGACACGCCTTATTCCAATTTGAATGAGAAGCTCCATTTATTTACAATTTCACATACAAAACACACATATTACATTTTGAATACAACAATAATAAATCACATAAAAACTTACAATAAAATACTTCCAAACATTTCCGTAAACATTGCTATTAAACTTACTTCAATTTAATTATAAATGGTGCGGTTAGACCTTTATAATCATGTACATATTATACTTAAATACATTTTATATCAAATACTCAATCATTTCATCACATTACATCATTTTAATTCGCTCAATATGCCCAATGCCTTGACCAGGCGGTCATGGTACATTTACTTCCATATATTTCATAATCCAATAAACATAGTATAAAGTTTATTAGCTTTTTCCAATAATTCAGTTCCACTACATCCATCACCTACTTATTACGTACCTACATACTATAATGATACAATTTTACAATTATCAAACATTCTTAATACAACATATTAATTGATTGGCCGCTTTTAATTTCCTAAACACGTACATAGGAAATAACACATACGATTACATATACCTAAAAATATTTTAAGATGGTCAGCGTCTAACGGTAAATAGTTTCCGGAAAGATACTTTCTAGGCCTTTTGTCTTTCGGTTACAAAGAGCTTTGAAAGTTTATTACTGCGTTCTCATTCTATTTGCGCAATAGAGTCGTCTTACAAATTTGAATGTCTTTACCACTCTTTAGAATCCAAAATCATTCATATTTTTAAAGAATTGTCCAAATATCATTGTTTTGCGTTTTTAAATGAACTTTACAACCATCTAACATCCTGCAATTTAGCTGGTCTTTTAGCCACGCTCAACAAACTATAAAGAATACAACATTTTGTTTAACTCTATTCAGTATTTTATTTTTTAATGTTTTATCGCCTATTCATTTCAGTATGTCTTTCACTCTTTTTGAATGGATATTGCGCTTTTATTCTCATAATATTTCTACCCCAAACCTTTCGATAATTTCTCTTTTATTGCGGGCGGGTTTTCAATTTAGATTTCTCTACCATAAAGTTACTTCACACGAGAAAGACAATAATTTACTTTTACGACATATTTGACAATACCAACTTTCTAAAATCAACAATTAATATTTTTGTACGTTATTAATGGCTTCCTTCGACTTTGTATCTTGTTTGTTTTTTAGTAAACTTTCCAATATTCTGAATGGATGTACCAAGCCTTTCTTTCAATATTTCTAAACTATATTTCACAGTAATGGTTTTAACGAAACCTAGCCTTTGAGACGCTCCCCTTACAAATTCGTCTCGCTCAATATATTTTTCTACAATACTTAAGGCGGGTCGGCTACATACTCCCCCCTGTAACGTACGTGACGTTACACAATTATAAGCCGACACGCATATACAATCATTACATATTCAATGTTAAACAGTTCTTTTCAATAGTCCTCTTTCTAACTCCAATAACCGCACCTATTATAAATCTTATCACTACATACACATTACAACTTCAAACACTTACACAATATCAAATCAGCAACCTTTTACTTCAATCAATTCAAATCAATACGATTTACAAATCAACAATACAAACAAATTCGCTACATTATTACAAAAACAATAAACAACCGCACCTGTCCACAAAACTTTCACTTAATGTCTTTACACTCCTAGCAATCCTTATTATTTGAGTCCATTGTCCTTTTATTATCTTCAATACTTAGGCGCCACTCTATTGTAGTCGGCCGAGTCCGTTTCGTTTGTTCTCAGACAGGTTCGTACCGCACAGGTGCACGGACCCTAACCGTTTACTTGCACTGTTAATTTGTTTATTTACATTTTTATCTTTATGGTTCCGTAACTATTTGTAATTGCCCATACACTTTCGATTTTCACTCTCGCGCACTGGTTTGACTTACGTTTTCACTTTCAATTTTACTTTTGCCCATAGACACTTTTGATTTGCACTATTACACATATTACATTTTTACCTATTTCACTCGCGGACGCTGGCTCAACGCCCGGGCGGAGCGCGTACTACCGATAACGCGAATCACTTCGACGACACTGGTGATCGCGTTTCACTTTCACACATACACAGTCGTACACGTATTTTCAGCTTTCAGGCGGCCGGCGCCTGCTCGTTTCAGCATACTATCTCTCTTTCTCCTCTTGATCTTGTACCTTTTCTGGCCTATATATGAGTATCACCTTAGTCACTGGTCGCCTCGACCAGCCACTTGTCGTTATAACGTCGACTACTCGAACGCGCCCATCTTTCCCTCTTCACATTAGATATTCCGATCGAATCGATCGCGAATTCCCGTTTAACAATCTCAGCAACATTTACATCTTGTTCGTAGCAAGTTCGCACGCTTAACATTCTTTTATTTATTCTCTCATCAATATTTATTCCGTGCACACACCATCCCAATGCAGTGCGTGATGCAGCAGGTGTGTTTATTGCGCCTCTTATGATCTCCTCGGGTAACAATACAGAGCCATTGTCCTGCCCAATAAGTACCTTCGCACGTGCCTTATTGTAACAAGGTAAAAGGTTTATGATTGGCGCTAAGTGCGGGTGCCCCAGCAATTCATCTCGGCTTATTGTTTGTTCGCCGACGTCAAAATTGTTCATTGTCGTTGCTTCTAATACTATTGTTCTCTCTGCCCCAGTTACGGGTACTTTTACTCTTTGTGACTCGCGGCTTACACAGGCGTCGCTGACAGTTTTAAAACGTAGCATTACGCGAGGGCCCTTCAATCCTGCTCTCCTTGCTAATTTTTCATCAATTACCGTTATCGTAGAGCCATCATCTAATAGTGCGAAGGTATCAATATTGGCCCGCGGCCCTCGAATCGTTACCGGAATCGTTTTTAGTCATGCTGTTCGCTCTGTCTCCGTCGAATGGCGGTCTGGTCCGCCGTCAATACTGCCGTCCCGCGAGTTCCTTCTGTCCCTCTCTGCGCGGTAGCTGTCTCGCTCTGTCTCCGTCGAAGGGCGGTCTGGTCCGCCGTCAACACTGCCGTCCCGCAAGTTCCTTCTGTCCCTCTCTGCGCGGTTGCTGTCTCGCTCACTCTCTGAAGCATTATTCTCGCGGCGGTGTGGCTCTTGCCTATCATTTCGCTGGTAATTGCGTGCAACCCAGGCACCGCGACCGTTGTTATATCCGAAGTCTCTATGTAGCAACGCGTGGTGTCTTCTGTAGCATCGTCCTACGCGGCATGTCGGCGCTCGGCAGCTGGCGACGCCATGTGACTTCCCCAGGCACTGGTAGCATCTTTTCTTCTCTTTCACCCAGTCCCAGCGTTGCACTTCCGTCATATTGCGGAATCTATTGCAATATCTCAGCTGGTGTTGCTGTCCGTTGCAACAATCGCAGCGCGGCCCTCTCTCACTCTCGCTTTCTTGCCTGCCGTTGTCATTTTCATGGCGCTCTTCCGCCGTCTGAGTAGTGTTGATCCTCGCGCCCGGTCCTCTCTTGCGTTCCTCTTTGCGCGCCGCATACTCACGTAGCGGTAGCGCCTGTGCTACACCTGCCGCAATGCAATCTTTTGCTTGTCGCTGTAGAAACTTTGCCAAGTGTCTCAACGGCGCCTCTCCGTCTGGTATCGGCCTTCTTTGTCGCTCGTCAAACCATCCGCCGAGAAGAGGCTGTGGCAGCTTTGTCGTCACAAGCCGCAACATATCGGTAGTATTTAGGTTGGCGACCATACCTAAATTCTCCGCCGCGGCGACCGAGTTCGCCACCTTCATTGCGAACTGCGGGAGATCTTGGTAATACATTACCGGCAAAGGCTTCAACTTTCCTAAATCTTCATTAATTTTTGCATCATAGCCTCGGGGACAGCAAACTGCACCTCGAGCGCTTCAATTAGATCGTCCGCCTTCGTCTGCGCCGATGTGAGAAGCGCGTATACGGCTTCTTTAGCGGCGCCTTTCAATGTGGCCCGCATCTCTCGCACAAGCTCTCCATCTGTGTGTGAGTTTAAGCGCTGGGCTTCTCTCACAGCCTCTCTATAGTGGACCCATTCCACGGGGTCTCCTTCAAATTTTGGCAACGGCCTCACGTGTTGCCGCGCTATTAATTGTTCGCTACGCACCTGGTCGTGTTTTAGGAGGCTCTGTAGTAGCGTAGCGACATCTGATACCCTTATCACTTCGCCAGGCTCGCTCACTCTGGGCAGGTGGCTCGGCTCCGCTCGCGCCCATTGTTCCGTTGGCGCCGGGACCGCATTCCTTTCGCCGGGTGCCCTATTGTTCCTAGCAGGTAACGTTGCTTGTGGGCCTGTCCCATGTACCGTTGCGTCTGTTTCCATTTGTGGTGCCGCTGTCTCGTATGACGAGTGCACCCATTCTCCCGTTCTCTGCTCTATTATTTCGTCACGTACAGCGCTTTGGTTTGAGCCATCCTCTTCATCTATATCCGCCAATTCGCAATCGAGCTCCTGATCGGCCAACTCGATCTCCATTTCTAATCTCTTTTTCTGCAACGCCAACTCAGCTTTTTTCCTATTATTTTCCAGTATCGCGTGCCTCCTCCGAGACGACGTGGACCGGATACTCCGTACGCTGCCCTCTGCTGCCTCACTCGAGACATGCCGCTGTGTCAGCATTTCGCTGCTGACGGGCGGGTCTGCCCCCACTACGCCCGTACTCGACGCCTCCGGTCTTACTTCCATTGCTGTCACCTCAATGGGCGCTTCCTCCTCCATAGGCGGTGCGCCGATAATCCGCTGACTCCGACGCAGGGCTCCTGTCTTCTCTGCCATTTTATCGATTTTAATTAGACTAAATAAAATACCTTGCACGTCCATAGGTCGCTGGTTCAGATCCGGCTCGAAGGACCATCCGACGTACGCGACTCGCCGGCCGCGCGCGCCGCTCCGACGCGCCGCCGCCGATTTCGGCGGGCGTGACCTCCGATGCTGCGGACTGACCCCGCTCTCGCGAAGTGTCCTCAACTCCTCACCCCGCCGCCGTGTGTCGCGCGCTCGCCCGCGTCGCCGTCCCGTTGATTCGCCGTTCGCCCGACTGCCGCACTGACACGGAGCAGCCGAGTGCGCGCGTAGGGTGACGCGTACCGCTCAGCGACGATCGGCGAATCTTCTCTCTCTGTTCGACCTGTAGGCTTGAAAGGAACCTAAGGTCCTAACTGGCGACTGTTCTTTTAAAATAAAAACACGGACTTGCGACACAAACGAGCTCCCCACTCAATGTTGGACCGTCTCCAGCGTAGTCCGACGATCGCGGTATATAACGCGTGGGCAAGGTATTTATTTATAGTCAATTTACTACAGCTATTAATCTGTTACTTTACTGACTCCAAGACTCTACACTATATCCTATCACTTTTACTTTATGAGGTGACAATTTAACGCTAAAGGCACACTATTTCTCTCCAACTTCCAAGCTTAATTTTCAACACAATATATTTTCCTTTATCTTTCTGAGTTGACTGTTTCTCGCGGGTGTTGAAGGCAGACTAACCGTCAAACTGTTTCTTCCAAACTCAATAACTTGTACACATTGTCACTGCATACCCCCTCCACGTGGTCCATGACCATTCCATGTATATAAGCCCCTATTGGTTCGTTACCTTTTTCTTACATAATACCCAACATTCCCGCCTACCTTTTCGTCAATGTTATTGGTTCCTTTCGTCGGTATGTCACCATTACATAACCTTGCCCCCCGCCTATATAAAACGAACCTTCGGACACGCCTTATTCCAATTTGAATGAGAAGCTCCATTTATTTACAATTTCACATACAAAACACACATATTACATTTTGAATACAACAATAATAAATCACATAAAAACTTACAATAAAATACTTCCAAACATTTCCGTAAACATTGCTATTAAACTTACTTCAATTTAATTATAAATGGTGCGGTTAGACCTTTATAATCATGTACATATTATACTTAAATACATTTTATATCAAATACTCAATCATTTCTTCACATTACATCATTTTAATTCGCTCAATATGCCCAATGCCTTGACCAGGCGGTCATGGTACATTTACTTCCATATATTTCATAATCCAATAAACATAGTATAAAGTTTATTAGCTTTTTCCAATAATTCAGTTCCACTACACCCATCACCTACTTATTACGTACCTACATACTATAATGATACAATTTTACAATTATCAAACATTCTTAATACAACATATTAATTGATTGGCCGCTTTTAATTTCCTAAACACGTACATAGGAAATAACACATACGATTACATATACCTAAAAATATTTTAAGATGGTCAGCGTCTAACGGTAAATAGTTTCCGGAAAGATACTTTCTAGGCCTTTTGTCTTTCGGTTACAAAGAGCTTTGAAAGTTTATTACTGCGTTCTCATTCTATTTGCGCAATAGAGTCGTCTTACAAATTTGAATGTCTTTACCACTCTTTAGAATCCAAAATCATTCATATTTTTAAAGAATTGTCCAAATATCATTGTTTTGCGTTTTTAAATGAACTTTACAACCATCTAACATCCTGCAATTTAGCTGGTCTTTTAGCCACGCTCAACAAACTATAAAGAATACAACATTTTGTTTAACTCTATTCAGTATTTTATTTTTTAATGTTTTATCGCCTATTCATTTCAGTATGTCTTTCACTCTTTTTGAATGGATATTGCGCTTTTATTCTCATAATATTTCTACCCCAAACCTTTCGATAATTTCTCTTTTATTGCGGGCGGGTTTTCAATTTAGATTTCTCTACCATAAAGTTACTTCACACGAGAAAGACAATAATTTACTTTTACGACATATTTGACAATACCAACTTTCTAAAATCAACAATTAATATTTTTGTACGTTATTAATGGCTTCCTTCGACTTTGTATCTTGTTTGTTTTTTAGTAAACTTTCCAATATTCTGAATGGATGTACCAAGCCTTTCTTTCAATATTTCTAAACTATATTTCACAGTAATGGTTTTAACGAAACCTAGCCTTTGAGACGCTCCCCTTACAAATTCGTCTCGCTCAATATATTTTTCTACAATACTTAAGGCGGGTCGGCTACAATTGCATTTACTTTGAATCTAAGTCTTAGATCTATAATTTTTATCTATTTTTTAACTTTTTAACAATAACTAAACTAAACTAAAACTGCTATGATGAGCGCAAAATTGATAATGTGACAATGTCTATGAAATGGCTCCTTCGAGACGGAGTCAATGTTTGTTATGTGCCGTTTGTAGTACTGAATAAATATCATTTCATTTCATTTCATTTCATTTCACCTAAATTCACATCAAATGAAGCGAATTCATGAATTCTATGAATAAAACGTAATCGAAAAATAAAACTTTAAATAATAAAATAGTTGGGATATTTTTGTTTATAGGTATTTTGCCTTGTGTAAGGTTTTTTATTTTTGTTTATGTATATATTTCTGTTCATTTAATTTATTGAATAAAGTAGTTTACGTATCAAAGAATTATATGTTTTACAGCTTAAACAATTTAAATGAGTCTAATTAAACAGCCTCGGTAGCTCAGTGGTGCGGTCGGTCGTGATCATAAGCACATCTGGGCGCGGTCAGAACTTTGATTTCACGTAACTGTAGGTCCCTTCCTTTCTTACCTTACTAGATGATTTACCCGCCCGGGTTGGTACCACCGCACTGAATGAAAGGTCGATTGAAACGACTGTGTAAATAGTTCGTGTTTTCTGCCCAGTTCAGTGTAGCCAGCAAGACTGAAGGTACCTGACATTGTACCTAATTCACCAAGGTGTTATGGGCTGACATCACGGATGTAGTGGTGATGTAGCCAACCGTGTCAGTTTCTATAAAAAAATATAGATATAAAAACCATGCATAATTTCATGTTATCTTCACTCATTTGTTCCATTGTTGCTTATTATTATTGCTTAAAAATACCGAAACGCCGTTTTCCCCGCAAAGTGAATTCCCAGCAGGTAGCTCCGAGCTGGCCGCGAGCATTTCAGTTTTCATGTAACTTTTTCGGGATCTCTCAGTACGCATACAGTTTTGTATTATTTATTCACGTCGCAAAAAGGCGGTGCGTTCTACCGCCCTCCCCCTCTCCTCCTCTGGGGAAAGGGCGGAGGGTAGTGAGCCGATAATCCGGTAACATGTCGACATTGTTATAAAAAAATTAAAAACAAAAGTCATGAAAATTGGAAGACAACGCTGATGTGTAACAATACGTGTGTCATTAATTGTTGCTATCGTTCGTTGCATATCTTTATTGTTTCGTTAATTTTTTTAATCCGGTATTTATGGCTGACTACGAGGGGCCAAATCACATACTCCGATCAGCAGATATCACCTCCGAGAAGGTAAGGTACCATACCGGAGACTACCCTTTGTGAGATTTATAACTTTTCCAGTGAAGGTGGCGAATACCGAATCGTGGAATTGATTAGGATTAATAAATCTGTAAGGGATGGTCACGGAGTAAGTTACTTTGTTTTATGAGATACTGCGTTTGTAGACTCTGTGTATGATAATAAAACTAAACTGACGATTTTTAGTTTTAGAAATGTTTTTGTTTTTATGTATGTTCCTTCATAACTCTTCAACCGATCATCCGAATTTCGCGCCGAAATAAAGGTAGCTACGGTAGGGGGCTAATTTACTTTCTTTCTAAATAAATAAGATTATTTTCTTTATAAATAAGATTTTCACGCGAGCGAAGGCGCCGGAAAAAGCTAGTAGATGAATATATTTGTTCGACATATCATGGTGTACCCTATACACGGGGGCGCTTTAGGCAAGGGACCGGGAGAGTAACACTTTTTTCGTGTAAAAGCACTTAGCGCCTACTGTAGCTGACCCTGCAGTCTGAGTAGCCTGTGAACTGTGGACTATGGACTGCCTCTTAAAGCATATTCCATAGGTTTACCTATGTGACAAGGTGCTTGGATCTATACCGAGCTAACCAATTTATCGATTTACATACTGTTTTCACTATTACATTCTGTTACTTGTGACTCTTCTGTGGCCCTACAGGGCCGCAAAATGACATTTAAATCATAACGCTATGTCATCCGCGGCCTGAGCTGTGAGCAAAAAGAAGCTAGTATAAAATACACGCTCCTATAGGTATACAAGTACATATACGGCAGACATTTGATTTAGTACGTATTATGTGTTTGTAGGTAATTCATTCACAACTCGAGAACAACTCAACCGATTTAGATGTGATTTTTAGTCATGCATTTCGACATGTTTTATTGGAGTCAAATATGTAGTCCACCTTTAACATAGTATAAAATAATGTACATATATTTAAGAACACACATAAACACTTATTAACATAGATAGTGTCTAGATATTTACGTAAAAACTTTAGTATAAATTGATGTAATGTGTCAATAATAGATGTTTGGCTAGAACCACCGGTCGCGTTCGTGAAGAATGGGGTTCCGTCCATAAAGTTTGGAAGAACTTTGCAAAACTTCTTACCCCTGCGTTGTTTCGAGCAACTTCGTATAGAGAAAGTTGCGAAATACAATAAAACAAGAATGTAATCGAATCTCAAACCAATTCACAATAATCAAATTACTTTTCGGTTGACTACCCCATTTGCTATAAACTTGGACTTTTATAATTCAGACATATTTGTTGCAATGTTGTCCGGGAAACAGTTTTAGAGGATGCTTTACGCCTTCGCTTCCCATACGCAAACGAATGATTACTTTAAAAACGGTTGGCATACAAATTTTACTTTGTATTGGCTTTTTAATTCAAGATCTGCAGATCAAGATCTCAAGATCTCTAAGGAACAAATAATTGTAATATTAGGTTGAATAAAAATAATGTAACCATAATTGGATAAAAAATATGCCTAAATAGAGACACAGGTCTTGAGTAGAAAAGTCGATACAAAGCCAAACTTGTACCCTATTCCACATGGTTTTGAAGTGGTTTCGTATTGGAATCGTTTTCCCCACGTCCCGGTTAATCTAGAACAGTAACTAGATAGTAGTCAAATGTAAATAGTTTAAGGTTTCAAAATAAACTGTTATCTCACCTCACCTCACCTCATCTCATCTCATCTCATCTCATCTTATCATCTTATCATAACAGTTATTTGACGGTTAAAGTTACATTTCTCATACAATTTACAGGAGTTAACTGTGACCTACATTTTAGCCAAATCAGCCGTAAGTTGGTACCTACATTAAAAATACACTACCTAAATCCAAAATTAATGTCTGAAATCGGCATGAGCGATGTGCGTAGTTTCATCAAGGTCCAAGATTTGGTAAAAACGGACATCTAGCAGTGCAAATCTGGGCGAGCTTTAAGCAAAATCGTGACAGTGAGCGATAGAGTTTGGCACCGAGCAAACACTTCAAAATTATAGGACCCTTATTGTCATAAATTTTTAGGGCTTGAAAGAATTACTTCAAAATTTAATTGTTTTCATCATCTCAATATCAGTACTTATATTTTCTGCCTCAGGGCTCAGAGTTCTGAAGGGACAGAGAACAATAATTTAATAAAATCTATGTAAATTGTGAATTTCGTACAATTTATTTTTTTATGTAAATCAGTAATGGGTAGTTGTGCCAAGGAAGCTCGACACATCTAATTCCACCTCCCACATTCAGCGAGGTACCATAGCAGCAGATTTGCGGACAATTGTAGGGCTGTCCAATTTCGAATTTACGAAAAGCTTCAATGACAAAATGGGTTTTCGAAGGTCCATGGACAACAACTAAAGGATGTTCAGCTTCTCTGCGAATTTACTTTATCCTCAACATTGTGCATTGTGATGTTAAAATGTTGTGCATGTAGGATGCACAACATTTACATGAGACGGGCGTTGATAATAATAATCCAAATTTGTACGTTTTTTATGTAAAACGGTATGGGTGGCTGAGTCAGAGGGGTCAGAGCGCATGTTCCGACCAGCCAATATCACCTCGGCTATGCGGCCATCTTTTCTTTTATTTTGTTAATTTTGAACTGGGTGGCTTTGCTCGAGGTCAAAGCATCAGGCGCAGCTAATTTCATCCCTAAGGAGCTGCCAGTCCAGCTTAAATGCGGACTAATGTCGCTGGGGAAAGGCTATTAACCCGTGATTTAAAGATCCGTGGATGGCGGAATAGGGAAAAATATTCCCCGGAATCCAGTTCTGTCCCTTCTGGATTGCTGGCTATAAAGGACTAGAGAAGAACAGAGCCAAGGATGGTACCAATTGGCACCAGTCGTCTACAATTTGAGCCTACCGCAGTAAGGGGCAAGGCAAGGGACCTAAAGTTTTACACCGGTTCCGAATGGCGAAGCAGCAGCTGTAGGTATGCACGAACATTTTTCCGTCAGAAAAAACTCATTGGTGCATGTAGGCCGAATTCGAACCTCTAATCCCGGGCCTCAAGAGTCCAACCCAAAAACGCGCCGACGACGCGCCTAATTGGTTTATGTGCACACTATTCTTTGTGAATGTTGCCCTGTTCGTCGAGTTGATGCGCGTCTAACGTTTTGGGTTCTTCGGGCGTCGAGTAATGATGTTAAAATGTGTGGGTCAACGAACAGACTGGAGGGAGATGTAGCTACAGTACAGCCCAGTTCCGCTTAGTCGCTGACTTATAATGCAAGGACACGAACGCTGTTTAACGGGTGAAGTTAGTGGTGCAGCCAACAATGAAAATAAATAAAGTATGTTGGTACTCATACTGTCTTGTTATAGTGATAGCTTGTCTCAAGTAAATAAAATAAAAACACATTTAAGGTCGTTGTCAGATTTGTGATTACAACAATTACTTTATTCAAATTGATTTATTTGATTGATGATTCAAATAGTTAATAATGACTTGACTAAACCCTATGCTCTTTGTATTTTACCATCTTTTATTTTCTTTTCTACTTAGACATAATATGTTACATTTATCATAATTGAAACTTAGTATGTAAGTTATGTATAAAAAAGCTCTATAAAGTTTCTTCTCCGGTTCTTCCTTATAGATTGCATTGCTGAACGGGACATGACAAAAAAAATGATGACGAACCATACTGAATGTGCATAATATGTCTCAATGAAATATTGTTAATGTTGTGTGTTCTTTGTGGCGAAATAAATATCTGAACCTGAATCTGAATAATAATTAATTTTATTAGCACCTCATATTGGACATGGATTGGCATCACGCGTTTAGTATGCGATGTAGCTAATGACACCAAGTTCAATAAAAATATTATAGCAGAATATCCCAAACTCGCAAGTCTATAGCGGCGGAAGGAAATGTCATCGGTCAAGCGACCACCACGCGCGGAAAATACTCATTTATCTCCACTAGTGTGGAACGGACTACTTTACACACACACGCACACACCCTCCCTCGTACACCCTCTCACACCCTCACACGCCCTCTCTCTCACACACACTCGCATGAACACACTACCTAAAGTATAAATATTACCATACATAATAATATGTAGGTATAGTGCGTTTCGATTTATAATTTGCGTGTTCAATGTTTTGGCCCAAAATTAAATCATCATTATTATCATATTATTTTCTTAATTAATTTTTTTTGAGAACTATAAATGTTTGTTTCATTTATAGTCATCTCAAAATAAAAAAAAAGTTGGAGAACGCTGCTCGGCTTCACTCCAAATCGGCTTATTGGTTCAAAATTGTTCTGTGTACATCACTACATACTCTTTTCGCGAATGAAGTACCTTATTTACTGCTTTCTTTATTTTTAGGGTTCCGTATCCGTCGTACGGGGCCTTATTACTAAGCCTACGCCGTCTGTCTGTCTGTCTGTCTGTCTGTCTGTCTGTCTGTCTGTCTGTCTGTCTGTCTGTCTGTCTGTCCGTCCGTCCGTCTGTCTGCCCGAGGGCTATATCTCTTGAACCGTAATAGGTAGCCCGTTGAAATTTTCACAGAATATGTGTTATTATGGCCGATATAACAACAAATAATAAAAATATAAGAAAAAGTAAAAAATTCACGGGGGTCCCCATACAAAAAACTAAAAAATGTATGAGCGCCATCTACCGAAAACAGTGTGAAGCATTTTAACTAATCATGAATTTTAACTAATATAAAGCATTTCATAAAACACGCCATAGATGGCGTGAGTGGCGCTGACCATGACATGGCGATACGGAACCCTCGGTGCGCGAGTTCGACTCGCACTTGGCCGGTTTTTATTGTTTACGTTTTGTAACTTACCTTAAATAAAGCTTTAATATTCTTAGTATTTACACAATAAATTAATTATTTCGTACCAACTAAATGGACGGAAAGTAATTTTTTTTCCGACATAGAAAGATGCTCCTGCCACGTGACTCATGTTTTAAATGTTTAAGTGTTTAATCTAGACCCCATCCATCTTCCTCCTTCAGTTTAGGAGGAGCTAGACTCTAGTACAACGTGGGTGCTAAGAGGAGAGCACTCCTAGAGCACTGGAATAGGAGAAACTTTTCATTGTAAAAATTTACTTTCAAAAGCTTTAAAAAGTTTAAGTGAAAATTATTTCGCTTGGCCGTTTGAATAATTACTTGAATTATTTGTAAGTAGGTATTAGTAAGTCAGCTTTCTTCATAAATGGAAAAGTGTAATGTCATTCGTGTATTTTTTTTTTATTTTATTATATCTGTAGAATATATTTTCTTTAATGTGTTTTGTAATACAAATTTTCACACTGAAGTGAAAAATAAATATATTTTTTTAGAATAAACTAAAAGGCCTTGAAATATTTCCTTAAATATTGATAAGCCCGCCTTCTGCACAGCACGAAACGTGTGATATAAAACAGGCCAAGTGCGACTCGAACTCGCGCACCGAGGGTTACGTACCACCACACAATATAATATTTTGGGTTAAATATATAACAAAAAAAATTGTGCTTTCTTTCATTCAGTTCGGGATCCGAGCGCGAACATTTGGAGATAATACGTAACGGTCCGGTGGCGTAGTTGGTTATCGCATTGGCGGCTCAAGCCAAAGACTTGTTCGTTCGAACGACACCGTTCGAATCCTGGCCGGGATGTATTTTCGATTTTCGCTTTGCATTTTTCTAATAAAAATATATATAAAGCGAGTACGTGCTTAGTACTAACATATAAACATAAAATATTATTAAAAACCTCAAGTCAACTTCTAGTGTCCGACTTTGGTGACGACAGCATAAGGTTCAACATTGAACCGTGCAAGTTGACTAGTGTTCGCAAAAATTATGCGACGTCATCATGAAGGTGCAAGAGAGCGAAAATTTGGAGATAATACGTAACGGTCCGGTGGCGTAGTTGGTTATCGCGTTGGCGGCTCAAACCAAAGACCCAGATTCGAATCCTGGCCGGGATGTATTTTTTCCAATGATTTTCGCTTTGCATTTTTCTAATAAAAATATATATAAAGCGAGTACGTGCTTAGTACTAACATATAAACATAAAATATTATACAATACACCTAGTTTGGCGCCTGTATTTATTGTCGTTTTTACGATAGAGCAAAAACAAAACAACGTTGAAAAAAAGGGTTTTTTTTTGTATGGCTACTACTTAATTTTTTTAGTTTAGTTTTGTTACTTTCGAGCGACTGTAAGGAGAAAGGAAGTATATTTTATTATTTGTTAGGATATCCGCCACATAACACATATTTTCTGAAAATTTCAACTGGGCACCGGTTATTTTTTTTTATTGATAGCGCGACATGTGGCGCTGAGCCACCTATAAGGTGTCTAACGACGCTCTAAACATTCGGTCGTATACGGCGGCGGTTGCGAATGCCATGCCGACTTGACATTTACGCCCCTCTTGAAGGACCAAAGACTGTTACAAGGGTTTTCCCATTATGAATAAAATCCCAAGACCACTTCAGAAGTCTCTAAAAAACGCAACAAATCATCTGTGATATCAATCAGCAAATTGTTGATTGAGTACTCTTCAATTTGGCTGCGACCCTCCCCCCCCCCCCTCCCCCCTCCCCCCTCCCCCCTCCCCCCGAGCCCCTCGGGCTCCCGGGACCGTGCGACATGCACCGCCGACTGATTGGCCG
Source organism: Nematopogon swammerdamellus (assembly GCA_946902875.1). Taxonomy (NCBI): domain Eukaryota; kingdom Metazoa; phylum Arthropoda; class Insecta; order Lepidoptera; family Adelidae; genus Nematopogon; species Nematopogon swammerdamellus. The sequence goes on from OX336351.1 coordinate 12,634,919, forward strand.
AAATGGAAATTTTCACCCGGAATATTTTACAGTTGCCCGAGCATCAAGGCAATTCGGCCGTGCGGTAGGCAAACTTAACAAAGGTCGCTCAGGGCGAGGTCTAATCAAACGACGAGCGCAAATTTAATAAAGGTAATGGGTTTTCGATTTGGATTTCGATTATGGCAAAGGGTAGACTGCGACTGCGAACTTGAGACATTGTTGTGCGTATTTGTGATTTATAATCATTACCTTTAAATGATTAAATTATCATTATCGTGGAGTTTTAAATTTAGAATAATGTAATGTATGAGAAAGGGATAAAAACAAGGAATAATTAAAAAGTCCTAAGAAAATCCTTCCACACACTAAATAGGTAGAAGCACTAAAAATGTTTCTACATACTTGTACTTAAATTTTTAGGATTCAGTATACATACGGAAGCCTATTACTAAGCCTAAGTCGCCGTTTGTCCGTCCGAGGGCTGTATCTTATAAATCGTAATAGGTAGCCGGTTAAAATGTTCACAGAATGTGTGTTATTAAAATGTTGATCCAGTTACGCTAAGATGTGGCTCTCATACAAACCGAATTGTTCCGCGCGCCGAAATAAAGTTGCGGTAGTAGGCTTACGTACTTTATTCTTTTTAAATACGATTTTCACGCGAGCGAAGCCGCGGGCAAAAGCTAATATCTCATAAAGCAAAGTAACTTAATCCATAATCATCCCTCACAGATTTATTATAAGTATTGATGTGAAAACGGACAATCTAATTCTTTGTATGCGTGTTTAATATTAGCAGTCCCTCCCACACATTCCACGAAGAAATCACACGACAGGTCTGTGCCAGCTAGCTCTTGTCCGCGGGACGAAATAATGTTTCCATTAACTTTTCCGATAGTTAATTTGTCGCGTCAACGCACCAGCCACGCAATGAAGTTTCTTAACAAACGCTGTCTGTGTCGTCACTAACGACAGTTGACTAAATTCAATCAACAACAAATTATGTAGCGCTGGTTGGCCTCGATTAAAAAAACCTATGAGAACCGAACCGAGAAAATATTGTTATTCGATGAAATACGCCTTCATGTTATATTCGCAAAGCAATGCGCTCGAGTAATTTACTAACGATAATTATTTCAATTCTAGATAGAACATAATATGGCGTAAGGTCATGACTCTTACAATGTACGAAAAATATTAGCTCACTTCATTTTAATGTTTACTGTAATGTATGTATGATATTTTGATGGTGTGCTGTCCGTCGTCAACTTGATGTTTAATTGGCCTAACTGGCGTTGCCATTTATTGACAAAGCATTAAATTAATCTTTTTTTTTTATGAAACCTAACACAGTTGGCTACATCAGACATCACCTACAATGTGCCTACAATAGTCGTGATGACACCTTGGTGAACTACGTGCCATCTCAGTGCTTCCCTTTGGTCGTGCCGGCTCACGAGTCAGTAAGCCTGGATGCGCTATACATAGGAGGACAGGGGTAGCCGCGCGCCGGCGCAAACGCGCCAGCGCGTCAGTCTAGCGCCGGCGACCGATCTTAGTCTCCGTCCGCCGCTCAGGCGGAGCGAACGTGCGCGTCTGTCACAAAATGCCTCATTGTGCAGAGCTTTGGTGCAAAAAGTCGTCGAAAAATTCAAACTTGAACACAGATGGAGTCACCTTTCACGAGTAAGTACTTTCATTCAATTTGATAGCATTTTTCGCTTGAATTTCAGTAACAAACATCGGCGTAAATATGTATGGAGAGCTCTTTTCTGCTTACCCACCATAGGTCGACTATCGTGTTGGATGCAGTTAGCTCTTGTAATTTTTTTGTTTATTGATAAATATGTATGTTAAATGTATACAGATATTTCATGCATTCTGTCTTATTGCCAAAGGACATTTCTTCTAGTCAACCTCAGCAGGTTTCCTCGTTCAATATTCGTTTATCGCGCTTTTTTCATTCAACCAGTACATATCACACACGCTGAATCCCGACAATTGGGGTAAGCAGAGTAATCGGTGTTGTGCTATAAGAACTCTGGTAAATTGTAGCACAACACCGACCACCACGTTTCGCAAGTATTCGAACAAGATTCAATCGATCAAGCAGCAAGTAAGGCATGAAGACCCACCTGCTGCATGACTCGGTGGAAGTACCGTGCCAAGGTGAGAGGTGGCGAGCCTGTCGCCCTTTAGCACAGCATCTTGTCCTTATCCCTTAGTCGCCTTTTTTGTTATATAGTCGTTTCAACCAGTACCTACCGGTTTTTACTTTTGAGCGACTCTAAGGAGAAAGGAATTAATTTCTTTAGGTCATGCGTCTACCGGGAATATCAGATCGCGGATATTTAGGAGAATTAAAAATAATTGACGTAATAGTTTAAACGTTTGCCTTTAATTTCAGAGATTCAGAATGTATAGAACGTATATAAATGTACAGGATGTATATGTAGATGGTAGGGTTCAACCCGCCTGTGTTGGTACCACTGCACTAAATAAACGTCGGTCGAAGTCACTTTGAAAAGTAGTACCTACGTGTTTTCCATCCAATTCAGTATAGCCGGATCGATTGGGGGGAATCGGTGACAAGGCACGTACCTAATTCACCTAGGTATATTTATTTATTTTAGACAGGCAGCCTTGGCTGATGTGTCTAAATCCGGTTTTTCTTCATATTTTTTATTTTATTTGGTTTGTTTGTTTTTTTTTTATGTATTTATCGATCTTGATTATTTTTATTATTTTAGTTTATTGTAGTTTTATTTTAGTATTTATACGTGCATTGGGCTCCCATCATCACTGGTACCAAACCGAAGCATTATTACGATGATGGAGCCATCCGTATCAGTTTCCTAAAAAAAGTTAATCTTTATGCTTAACTATTTTCGCATACATTTTGATAATTTTTATATGGAATACACAATTGTAGATTTATAATAAAGTATCCGAGGTATCTCAGAACTTAGAAATATGATCGTGTTTATGCGAAAATCTGCAAATTCGCAAAATTGTGAAAGGGGCGTTGCCTTTGTTCATTTAAGAGAAAGGTATATTATTCCCTTGATGTAAAGAAGGGTTAAATATTGTTAAATCCGTTTCATCTTTTCATCGCGAATCGACACAATGAGCGACTTATTGTATGAATCCCGTTCAAATGTATGGAAGACTGGCGTCACTTGGCTACCTACTCGCTCGGCCAATCACGGCGTTCCATGCGCCGCTCCCACCTGACTTCACACCCCTTTGGCGGCTACCTCGGTTCTCATACAAACGATGCCGTATTTCGTATCCAGGCTTACTGACTCGTGTGCCGGCTACACTGAACTGAACGGAAAACCCGAACTATTTACACAGCCGTTTGACCGACTTTTCATTCAGTGCGGTGGTACCAACCCGGGCGGGTTAACCCCTACCAACAAGTAAGGTAAGAAGGGAAGGGACCAACAGTTTTACGTGGAATCCGAACCACGGTCAAGCAGTCACCCATCCAAGTACTGGCTCCGCCCAGGTGTGCTTATGATCACGACCGACAGTCGACCGACCGCACTGAGCTACCGAGGCTGACAAAGCGACTTACGCTGATTTAAGAGATGTCGCTGTAAGTAAAGGTAGTTTCATAAATTAAGATCACAATATCTGTGTAGCTTATCTGGCGAATATCCTTGAAATTAGCTCCAATTACGATGTCATATAATCATATCGCAGCGTGCGTTAAAGTCGCAGCAAGGAAACTGAATAGTATCGTCGGTCTCTTAATCCCACTGCAATAACCAGTCTGGTATATTGGCTGGGGGTGGGTGCGCTGCGACTTGCGACCTTTCTTGCTGACGATATACACAAATTAAATTCATCCTTTACTTTGTTTTTCTTTTCACGTTCAATTTCTCTGATTTAATTCGTAGGGTATTTTAGTTAAACTAGTTACAACAGATCTGTGGTTGAAGTGACAGTAGTGGACCGTAATGCGGGCACCATGCTACCATAATATTAATAAGGGGGACCTTGGACTATACCTACTATGAATTATCCCCTATGAATTATGAATTATCTAGTTCATAATAGCCTCCAATCCAAATAGAAGTCTCCGGTATGGCATCTTCTCGGATGTGATTTTGACGGGTCGGAGCATTTACTCTGGCCTCTCTGACTCAGCTACCCATACCGGTTTACCTTTGTGAAATAGACATGTTTTTTTTATTAATGAAAACGCGTCATGTATCGAAGAGCCACCCATAAGGTGTCTAACGACGCCCATGGGCATTCGGCCGTATGCGGAGATTTCAAATGCCGTGCCGGCCTGACAGGTGCCTATTCAATCCCCTCTTAATGTACACATCTCTTCAATATTTCTAGATAAAGACTATGAAAATAAGCTCGGTCCGCTCCAATTCACTGTATGTAGTCCCGTCATTTATAAGTATAAGTAAAAGAATAAATAATATCTTCGGGCTGAATATTTTTCTCGTTCCCATTTAAATCGAAATAGGAGCTCCGTCAAAACATATTCCTCACGGTCTTTCGCCTCCTGAAATGACACCTTAAAATCATAATGGAAAAAAAAGTGTGTAGCGGCGGCGTAAAAGGGTTTACCTCGTCTCTCATCCGGTCTCGAGCCCTTTTACCGCCGCTAAGAAGAAAAAATACAGCGAGAGCGCAAAGATTATCTCGAAGAAGTGAAGTATTATCCGGCATAGACAAAGGACTCGCGCCAGCAGTCGAGTGCTGCCGGATATCCGGAATATTAAGAGGACGCGATAATCCGGGGGCTGCGATCGTGATTCCTCGAAGCCTCCAATCTTAAGCAGCAGGGGATAATAAGGGCGTAAGTGGGGAAAATGGCGCGCAGACGACTTTTCGTGCGAGAAATCTAGAGCTCGAAATTAAAGCACTAATATCTTTTTCGACGTAAAATAAACAAGAAATATTTTTGTAAATTTAGACTATACCTACAATAATTTTTAGATAGATAGATAGAAATAATTTATTGCTCCAAAACATTTTGCAATAACAAACGATACTAAGTAATATACATGAGTTCATGATTTCTCCCAGTTTTTTACTCTCCCAATTTTACTCAAGTACTCAAGTTGTTCATACACAGAGGGTTCCGTATCCATTTCCTAGTGCGCATCACTCGTCCTTCCCCGCGTAGCACCTAGCCCCCCCTACCTTGAGACGATTCTACACTCATAAGAATGCAATTTTCTATATATTATAAATATATTTTTATTTTGAACTTGATTTTAGGGGCCCCTATCCAAGTTCAAGACACCTGACTTTGATTATCTCTTACATTATGTTGTCTCCCGGGTATCTTACGCTATGCAAACTATTTTGAAGTTTATATGTCAAGTTATTGAGAAAATAGCATTCTAGTGGACTGCTTCGCGGGGCTGCCGCGAGCGAGACTGTACGCACAAACTATGCATTTTTTTTTATGTAATCCGGTATGGGTGGCTGAGTCAGAGGGGCCAAAGCACATGCTCTGACTAGCCAATATCACCTCCGAGAAGGTAGGTGCCATACCGGAGACTTCCCTGGATTGCTGGCTATACTGGACTAGAGGAGAACACAACCGAGGCTGCTATGCGGCCATCTTACATCCAGTACGGTGGTACCAACTCAGTCGGCTACTATTTGAGCCTACCACCTAGTAAGGGGCAAGGGAAGGAGCATGCAAGAAGATAGCGGTTTAGAATCTGTGCGTGAAAAAAGTTCGCACGTAACAGGCTTTTTCATTGTACTCGCTATGTCGGAAGGTCAGGTTATCAAGTGTTATTTCACATTTATAAAAGATAAAATAAAAATTGTATAAAACCCGACAACGAAAAACGAAGGAAATAACAAGGAAAGTTGATCGAAAAGGCTGTAGTCGGGTTTTCAAATTTTATTTTTTATTTACCTAATTCATTTTAGTTCCAAACCATCTAGTGTGGTATACTTCTACGCCTATTCGAGTTCTTGACAATGATACCGCACTCGATTGGGTTTGAAGAAAAACTATTTTCAAAGTTTGACAATATTGACGCCTAGCGGCCGCCATTTTGATTTCTTGAAAAAATGTGACACTCTGTGCCACTCGCGTTAGTGATACAAATCCAACGACATCTTATTTATTAAAATCCGTCCAGTACTTTAAGCTGTCGAATGGAACATAGATACCTAGTTACCTACATACACACTTACATACACGCTAAACTCTTAACCGTTCCTTTTGGCTTCGCCGTAGTCGGGTAAGAACAAAGAGACGACAGAAAAAATTATTATGAATTGTATAGGAAATTAAGTGGAAATATAAAGATGTTCACTGTTTTCATTCTGCTAACGAACAAAAAAAATTCATTGAAAGACACAAAATATAGTTTCAGTTCGACTTACTTAATCTTGCCCATAACATCCTTACAAATGAGACAGCCCTTAGAACTATTTCGAAAAGGCTGGATATACTTTCCCGATAAGAAATACAAAGCAAGAGCCCCAGTTATCCGTAAAACCCGAAATCCTCAAAGACCTTCATAACGAGGCTTACACAATAAGCAAGTACTTACTCTGATCTCCTTGAAATAAGATACCAAATGATCCCATTAAAACTGAAACCTAGCAACGCCACCGCTTAGCCTTCAGTCTCGACATACAGATTCACGGAGTGAAAAACAATACGCACTTATAACTAAATATAGACTCCTCTCTGAAAGTGGAACCTATTTTAAAATGCCGGTTGTCTCGTGTAGTTTAGTGTTTAATTAATGTTTTATTAGTATTTGCTCGCGACTTTCGTTTTGTAATATTTTGAACGTATTTACTAAGTCGAAAGGCCAAATACCACATACAGATAAGGTGAGTAGAGTAGATTAAGAGAGAAATACGTATACATGATATTTTATTTATTTTACATGAAACGTACAGCCAATTCACAATTTATTATTCCTTAAGTTTATACACACAGTCTGACCAATAACTCGTTCCACTTCTTAGTAGGTACATTAACATAGTGTTGATGTCAATGATGAGATGTGTGTGTGAGTGTGTGTGGGCGGGTGTGAGGGTGTGTGTGAGAGGGAGGGTGAGGGTGTGTGTGTGAGTGTGTGTGTGGTGTTGTTTTCTTGCTTGTGACAATTATTTAGTGACTTTTTCATTTGTCTCAGTAGTGATTGTATCAATTATCTGTTTCCTATACGCATGCTTTCTGAGGAGGAAATCTCTGAATTTAGCAAAACAATTTTCATAAAAAGTTTCCACAATACTGTAGTACCTACTAGGTATGACGTACAGTTACCGGCAGCAAATAATGCGTGTTGAGATTCAGAAAGAGACAATCCGGTTGTAGAGCGTTGTCCCTGTCGCACGAACTCGCACGTCTCTGTGCGACAGGGACGACGCTTAAGGGGTCCCCATACAAGAAACGTGCTAATAATCGATTAGTACATGCTCACGTTACTGAATAACAGATGGCGCCACAGGTATTTATATTTAAAGACAAAATATAGAAGAATATGTTTTTTTTGACAGGTATGGTATTATACCATACTGGGGTCTGCTATAATAGCAGACCCACGGAACCCTCCGTGCGCGAGTAAGATTCACAGTTGACCAATTTTTGTTTAGTTTCAACAGTTTTCTATTGTTATGTTCCAATAATTATGTCATAAATAATTTAAGTGTGTAGTTTTCCAGGTGTTTAGTTTTCACTACTCTGTGAGTACTATACTATAAGGGAGGGGGGAGTGTATCGATTGTCTCTAGAGTAGTCTCTGTCTATACTATACCTACCGCTACCGCTACCGCTACTCTGCTGTGCACACGGGTATGAGCACAATATCGTTTGTAGCGCGGTCGCATCAGTTACCCGATCCTGGAGCTCACGACGCGACGCCAACGCGACGACACACCTTCCCCCGTCCTTACTGGATAAAATAAGTGTTAGTCTTACAATATCTATGTTTATCTATCGATGTTTTAAGCGGCGGGTGGCCGAGTGGTTTGGGCATCGGCTTCTCATGCGGCAGGTCCGAGGCTCGAATCCGGTCGCCGTGTACCAATGAGTTTTTTCTGACGAAAAAAATTACGTGCATACCTACACCTGGTGCTTCACCGTTCGGAACCGGTGTAAAACTGTAGGTCCCTTCCCTTGCCCCTTACTAGGTGGTAGACTCAAATTGTAGCCGACTGGGTTGGTACCACCGTACTGGATGTAAGATGGCCGCATAACAGCCTCGGTTGTGTACTCCTCTAGTCCAGTATAGCCAGCAATCCAGGGAAGTCTCCGGTATGGCACCTACCTTCTCGGAGGTGATATTGGCTAGTCAGAGCATGTGCTTTGGCCCCTCTGACTCAGCCACCCATACCGGATTACATAAAAAAAACAATGAAATAAAACGCTTTTCATAAATCAAATACTGTAATTTTATTATTGTAAATGCGTTTTATTACCTATGTTAAATATTTACAATTTATATTAACAATTTATTTGGTACGTCCCTAAACAATAAAAAAATAAATATAAATAAAAAAAGTGTTTTTTTTTAACTATTTTTAGTTTTGCTCTACGTGTCGACATAACGAATAGATAGGTCATCATAATTAACCATGACGCGAGGGAAGCCACGCTGTACAGGTAAAAAGTAAAGTCAAGTAGTCCTGGATTGTCAAATGTATCTTATATTCTTCAAACAAGAACACATCAATGTAATAAAAAATCGGTCAAGCGCGAGTTTCACTCGCGCGCGGGGTACGGAAACCTGAAAAACGAGCACTAAGCCAAATTTAGAGTGCTTTGACTTCACTCTAAATGACTGATACCAACGTAATATTTTATATTAAAGTACATATACAGCTCACTAGAGATGCATAACACTTTACGAAATGCACCACTGTATACTAGTGTTAAAAGACCTATAAAACTGAGTTAATCTCCATTGCTTCATATGACCGTTATGTGGAGTAATAACGAATATTAGATCGCTTTGCAACGGCATACGTACGTTTTGTCGTTGGGTATTTACTAATATTATAATATCACGAAATTACAGCACGCACGTCCATAACGTTTACATAAGTTTAAATTATTCGTGACACCGTGGAAACCTAGTATAAACTTTGTGAACCACCTTTTTAACATGCCGAAAGACGTAGCAACATTATTAAAGTCTAGGTTTGGTCTAGGTTTGTGATCAGTGATTAGAATCAGTGAGTGAAAAAGTATGATATTCGCACATCAATATCTCAGGAACGAATACAGTTTTTTTACAATTTGGAATCCTGAATAATTCTTGATAGATAAACAAAATTAAAAGTATGCAAAAATGGTCAAAAGGATTTTGAGTTAGGGGCGGGGGGGGGGGGGGGGGGGGGGGGGCGAAAGTGATTTGAAATGTTTCGTGTGTATGTAAGTAAATCCTCAGTCAGTGAGTCAGTGCGTCGGTATTTTATTCCGAACTTGGCTGACAATCAAACCTCCACCTCGTTAAATTATTATCATTCTTTATATACATATATAAGGATATACATATGTAAGGATGTATATTGTTTGTATGCATTTTTGTACAACATGTCTATGTAAGTTGTGTATTTATATTCCATACTACTGTCCACTTGCATTGTCCGCCCCTACGTGTTTTCCACACCCCAAAGGTTAGTTCGTAAGGAATGTCGCAAAGCATTAAACTCGCCTTTTGTTACCCTTTTATATAATGTATATTTTCATTTCATTTCAAAATCTTTAAAAAACTAACCGATGCAAAATTTGTAGATTATGTTGGGGACGAGGTAAAGAATGTACGACTATCCATAGAAGGATATTTATTCATCTATGGTATTATCCTTTTGAAATTGTATCTATCGCCTTATGTCAACCAAGAACGCAGAAATAGAAGTAAATTTTCTCTCGTGTACAGATCCCGTCTCGCAGACAACCCATCACATCTACGTTTATTTTATGTGGTTATAACTATAACTAGATGTTTACGGTCGTTCGTTGCTCGTGATGCTTTTGGTATTTCGTTCCCGTTTAATTTTTGATTGCAGTTTGCGAAATCTAAATTAGCCAGTTTAAGCGGCCTGTTAAAATTTTGAACGTCTGCCAGATCATGCTGTCGTAATTAGGTATGTTGCACCTATATTATTTATTTATGTGTATGCACGCTGATCGCACTGCGGATGGGTTTAGCCCACGAGTCAGTAAACCTGGATACGAAATACGGCATCGTTTGTATGAGAACCGAGGTAGCCGCCAAAGGGGTGTGAAGTCTGAGGCGGGAGCGGCGCATGGAACGCCGTGATTGGCCGAGCGAGTAGGTAGCCAAGTGACGCCAGTCTTCCATACGTTTGAACGGGATTCATACAATAAGTCGCTCATTGTGTCGATTCGCGATGAAAAGATGAAACGGATTTAACAATATTTAACCCTTCTTTACATCAAGGGAATAATATAACTTTCTCCTAAATGAACAAAGGCAACGCCCCTTTCACAATTTTGCGAATTTGCAGATTTTCGCATAAACACGATAATAGTTCTAAGTTCTGAGATACCTCGGATACTTTATTTTAAATCTACATAAAATTTCCAAAACAATGATGTGTAAGACCTCGTACATTGGTATTATCTTATTGGAGTATTTGTTATTGGAATTTTCCAAAATTAAAAAAATAATGTTAGAAAGTCGAAAAGTTTTGTAACCAAAAAAATAAAAATTATATTATTAACAACTATTTGCTAATTACTTAGCCAACGATATGACAAATTATATTGCAATATGACTTCGCGAAAAATTCGCGAAAATCTACCCTACCATAAAAAATTTATGAGTACCCACCTCGATATTTAATTTTTTTACGGTAAAATGAGGTTTTCCAGGCTTTGCCTTTTTTAACAAACTAACCAGCCATACCCACCTGGATATTTAATTTTTTTACGGTAAAATGAGGTTTTCCAGGTATGACCAAATCAAATTATCACGTGATAGATGGGTAGATCTCATCGAGACGTTCAGTTTGAGTACCAACACGATGGGTCTAAGTTCAGTGGTTCTCGAGATATGACCAAAACAAATTAACACGTGACAGATGGGTAGATCTCACCGAGACGTTCAGTTTGAGTACCAACACGATGGGTCTAAGTCCAGTGGTTCTGTAGATATGACCAAAACTAATGATCACGTGACAGATGATAATTCCGACCCCTCACTCGCATGATCGCATCGCATTTCGCATTTAGATGCTAGCTAGCTAGCTAGCAGCGGAGCGCAGGCGCTATATAGCATTTAGCATTTAGCAGTACCACAGATAAATAGCACATACTTCATTGCTTTGTGCGTTCCAAAACAAACGAACCAACAAAGTTTTACGAACGAAACAGCAATGCTAACTAAAATTAAATGTGATTATTGCTTAGCATTTAGCATTAATTTTTATTCATCAGGGCGCTTAGCAGTGCTAAATGCTAGAGGGGTATTCATTATGAATTAATTTTGTTAATGCTAAGCATAACAAAACTAATTCCCGGTAGACGCATGACCTAAAGAAATTAATTCCTTTAGAGTCGCTCAAAAGTAAAAACCGGTAGGTACTGGTTGAATGAAAAAAGCGCGATAAACGAATATTGAACGAGGAAACCTGCTGAGGTTGACTAGAAGAAATGTCCTTTGGCAATAAGGCAGAATGCATGAAATATCTGTATACATTTAACATACATATTTATCAATAAACAAAAAAAAATTACAAGAGCTAACTGCATCCAACACGATAGTCGACCTATGGTGGGTAAGCAGAAAAGAGCTCTCCATACATATTTACGCCGATGTTTGTTACTGAAATTCAAGCGAAAAATGCTATCAAATTGAATGAAAGTACTTACTCGTGAAAGGTGACTCCATCTGTGTTCAAGTTTGAATTTTTCGACGACTTTTTGCACCAAAGCACTGCACAATGAGGCATTTTGTGACAGACGCGCACGTTCGCTCCGCCTGAGCGGCGGACGGAGACTAAGATCGGTCGCCGGCGCTAGACTGACGCGCTGGCGCGTGTGCGCCGACGCGCGGCTACCCCTGTCCTCCTATGTATAGCGTATCCAGGCTTACTGACTCGTGGTTTAGCCACTTTGGCTAATATTTGTATTTGAGAATTTTTTTAAAGTTTGAAAATTACATTGAACTTGCGCTACTGGGTATACCTACCTACATATACAGGTGTATATATGTTTATCATTTTGAATGTACCTAAGTTTATGTTTTTATTGTTGATTCATTGGCTAATTCTAAGTTAGAATATACATTTTTATACATTTCCTAGTATCCCTTGTGCCCTTTAGAAAAATATATTGAAATTTCTTATCACGCATCGTGAAGTATCTGTAAGTATATATAGGTATATGTATATAAAGAGGGAAAGCGAGCCTCTTCGACTCCGGCACTGCCCATTCAGCTATAAAGTTCGCTAACGAACCGCTTTCAAGAGGCTATCTGTCATCAAAGCCTTGGCGGCCGATAACTTTGATTGAAATTGATATTTAACTTAATGGATTTAATGAAACAGAAAATTGATTAAAATGTTGCCAAAAGTTTCCTAATTCGCTCCGATAACAGAGGATTCAGGTTTCGGAATTACGAAAGTAACATTTTTTTGAGGTATTTTATGAATCTTTATAATTTTGTTTTTACAAAGTGAAGAGTGAAGTGCTGACCTCTTCATAAAGAAATCAAAATATTTGTTCATAATAAAAATAATATTGAGAATATAACAATTTGGAATTTAACAATTTTAAATTATAAATGAGCTCTCAAAATTTATGAAGTGTTGCGATTGTGTTGGTTACATTACAGAGTTGTAAAAACAAACAATAAATTGCTGCACCAGGCTGCACCTAAGAATTATAGATCATATAAATAAAAATATATAAGCTTTTATTTCGCTGTTCTGTTCATAATACGAAACGGGAAAAGAATATGTACGTCTGATTCCTTGTTTTACCATAGATACGTCGGTAGATAGTATGTCTATATATGTATGTACAAAGTAGCGGAGATATATACTACGAGTAACTATGCGTTTTGTATTACGAAACAATGTTTACTCATTTCCTCATACTGTTATAAGCAAAGTTTGAAAATGTTACAACCGGCGCGGTTGAATGCTCTGAGGCATTCTATTTTCAAACAAACAAAATATAAATTGAACAAACTACAAGTTTTTCCCTAAGACCCCGATCAAAACTGGCACAAGATACCATTATGTAAAAGCGAAAGACCCTATGTTTTGCATCACAATATTCTGCGTGAGGGGTGATGCTCCCAGAAGTCACCAACTATGGAAAATACATACCCAGAACGGGCATCAACTAGTCCAGGCAGGAGGCGAGAGAAAAGTGAACAGAGACGAAATTACTAATATACATATGTCTCTCTTTGTCACACTCATTTCTCATTTAGTTTTTGCAAAATTTCCGCTAGGCGCGTTTGGATAACAAGTTTTATATCCAGTTTTATAACAGATAGACAAGGAAATACAATTTACGATAATGTTTTTCGGTTACGCGGTACCGCGGTACGCGTAACCGCGTAACTGAAAAACATTGCCATAATATGTAATAGCGGTAAAAGCCTAAACGGGAATACAATTTGAAATTTATAAGTAGATATTTATATATTGTGTATGTACGTGTGCGTCTAATATGCATATCAGACGCACGCATACATACATGCACGCACGCATGCATCACTATGCATAAAGTATATAATTATTTACTATCAGTACTATCATTTCTATGTTTGCATTGTCCGCCCCATACATCTCAACCAAAAAATGATGTACGGTATTTAACTCGACTTTTGTATATTGTCTATCTCGCGGATCATCTGCACGAGTCCATTGGAGCGCATAGCAACCAAATGGCAAATCAATGTAAAAAATACGCACACATTTTGCGCACATTGTATGTACGACAATAGCTATTCTGGTTATTGAATTCCATGTCGCCAACCCTTTGCCTAAGGATGGAGGCGGGTCCCGGCCGCAGCCCCCGGAGGCTGCGTGTATTATGTAGATCAGAAAGAAAAATAATATCCGGTTTGCTCCATGTTCCTTCGATGTCTGTACAGCGTGTCCCTGGGGGGAATACATATTATATAATATATTACATTATATAATTATGTTTATAAGATAAATGGATAAGTAATCATTCTATTCTTTTATTTTATCTTATAGGTAAAACAAGAAACTGTTGGCGAGCCCAAGTGAGAGGGATTTAGTAATTGTGTTGGATTTCGTGGAGCGTTCTTTATCTCTTAGGGCCCTAAGGGATGGAGAAGATGAGTACTATTGGGCTGATTTTAACAAGTTATTGTTAAAAGCCCTAAAGATAAATAAAAAAAAAGGACAGCGTTATAAATACTAATAATATAAATATTTAATTAAATATATATATTTTTTTGCTATAATTTGCAATGGATCTGTATAAATAATAGAACCACTTGTTACATTTTACGCAATCTTTAAACAAATAAACAGTGCGTTAAGTGTGAAGTATATCCCACGCGAATTGCTAATACGCTGGAACCTTGTCATACTAATGCCATTTATTAAAGACAGTTGCGCACACATAGTCCAATTAAAAGCACATGGCATACAAAAAAGAACTTCACTGTGACAAGGTTCCAGCGCATTAGAAATTTGAGAGGGTAATAAATATCAGCCGGCATAGCAAATCGCACCACCGAATGTCCAATGACGAAATGTGCCAACAAGTTTAAAAAAAAACAAAGTTTATAAAATAATAATAAAAAATCATGTAAATGCGAGCATTGTTCACGAGCAGAGGGTTCTGCAGCAATTCCCTTCTGGCACGCATGACGAGTGCGTGCGCGGTTCTTTCTTGCTCCGTATTGCTGCCGTTAACCCCGCGCGCCCCTCGCCGCTGCTTCGCATTGCCGCGGGCTGTTACCCTGTCTAAACCCTAAGCAGTAGTCAATTAGCTACCGTTATTGTAATTATGCCTGTTTCTCAATGGGGTAAGCAGTGACGACGGATCTCCACGTACCACGGGCCTGGCACATCTCTCACGCCACTACCCTTATACTCGTATTTTTGTATGTGCATGTCATTTCCTATCAATCATCACATCAATCAATACTAATAATAAATATGTAAGGGATGGTCATGTAGTAAGTTACTTTGTTTTATGAGATATTACGTTTGTAGACTCAATGTATGATACTAAAACTAAATTGACGATTTTTAGAAATCTTCTCTGTATGAATGCATGTATGTATGTTCCTCCATAACTCTTAAACCAATCATCCGAATTCGATGAAACTTAGTACAAGTATATTTAACTATACGTGACACAGGATAGGCTGAATAAAATTTAATACCGATTATGCTAAGATGTGGCTCTCATACAAACCGAATTACGGTAGCGGGCTTACTTACTTTGTTCTTTTTTTAAATACGAACTTCACACGAGCGAAGCCACGGGCAAAAGCTAGTATAATATAATTCGTCATTTGCCCGAATATAGAATAGAGGCGCTATACAAACTAAACCATTCAAATAAAGGTGTGCGACAAACTATAGATTCTCTCTCACATGAGTAACTTTGAAAACGTTACCAACACCATATTCCTTCAACGGAAGCAGTTCTACAAAGGAACTTAATTTGTGGGTCTGTTACTTTGCCTACAAACAGCGACCCAATAAAGTGTTGAGTTGATCAGTGACCCGTTAAAGGGGTAGATGTGTCGATCGTAGTAATGTGGGTATATTTCTGGAGGTTTATATATCACGCCCTTAAACGACCTTCAGTACACTTTATTTGGTGCTTTGATGTGGGACTGCTAGAGATCAGCCACCGTTTGTGCAACTTAGCAGTAATTTTATTAACGGTGATTTCTGTGTCTGAAATATGATAAATTCCGTGTCATTTTGTTGTCATATCCAATGGGCGGAGACGATTTAGATTTTTTTTTGTCTTTACATTTTTTCTGTCTCATTTAGTATTTAGTGGTCCATAATTCAAAACAAATGTAAACACAATCCTGTATATATATAAAGTTGCATAATAAACGAACCGGTTTAATTAATTAACCAACGCTGAATTATAACTACACACACGCTGAGGATGGTTTTACGAAAACTCGTGGTATTGGCTGTGTCTAATAATTGTTATGTCAACCGACGAACTATTGGAACTATTACCTAAGGTAATGGGCACAGCAACCCTTCGTGCAATAGAAATATTTACAGTATTTTTAGTGAAAACACAGCCGGAATTTGAGGAATTCAGAGAAAGTCTATGCGCGTGCAGAATTGGGATTACATGAACATTTTATTTATTTATTACTGTTGTCTATTGTTGTTGTTGTTGTTGTTTATTGACCATTATTTTGACAGTAATTCCGCGTAAAACTTTAGGTCCCTTCCTTTCTTACCTTGCCGTTGATACCACGGCACTATATGAAAGGTCGGTCGAAACGGCTATGTAAATAGTTCGTGTTTTCCGTCCAGTTCCGTGACGCCGGCAGGACCAAAGGGAAGTACTGACGTGGCACCTACTTCACCAAGGAGTTATGAGCTATATTAAGGGTTTTGTAGTGTAGGTGATGTAGCCAACCGTGTCAGTTTCAATAAATAAGACTGCTCTCGAACTTGCCAAAATAATTTGTTCTATATGTATATCTTCTGTTATACATGTTATACTGTGAGTATTAAGAAGACATAAAACTCGAGTTAGATTTTTTCCAACACTTTGAACGCCTCTTAAGTAACGGGTAAGGTCGTCGAAATGAGAATGAAGTCCTGCCTCTCGAGACCAGAGGGACAACTTTTCCAATTTAATTAATTAATCCTTTGCATAACCCTGATTGGCGCGAAATTGGCAGCGACCTGTGCTCCGGAATCCATCGATTTACCTAGTTGTGTCTGTCATGCGCAGGGTGTTCAAATGTTGCCAGGTTTCGTTTTAATTTCTAATGATATTGCCGGTATAATTTGTGGAGAAAAAAAGTGTGCTTCTCTAAACAGAAAAAATATTTTACATTTCAGCGCATTGACTGTTACGACATTCAGCAAATATTTGCGAATATGATTTAAGTTTTTCACAATAAATACCTAAATCCACCAGTAACGTCGCGGAGGGCCCGCGCGGGCTCCGATTCGTTTTTCATCGCCTCGCTTCGAACAGGGCCGCGCGGGCCCCAAAAAATGGTTTTTTTTTTTCAAATATCTGCACTTCTAATGAGTAAACTCTTACACTTTTCACATTATTGTGTAGGTAATTCCATTGCATATAAAAGACTCAAAAGAGTTAATTGATCTAGCTTCATTAGTTTACTAAATATTTGAGTTTATGTCAAGGTCGGCGCTCGATGTCGAGGCCGAACCGCGGCGCGCCAAAATCATCAGGCAGTAAGCATTATTATAATCTTAGAAGTAAACAGGCTAATGAAAATGTTTTATTTTGAATGAATTATTTATTAACGAACACATATTTGTACTTACATTTTACTGCTTTCTGTCGCTCTCGAGGATAATCAGAATAGGTAGGTGTAAATCTAAATATGTTTCGAAACTTGTTTGATCCTAATTCCCAAAATGAATTATATAAAACTTACTTTATAGGAAATGTCAATAATATTCTATTTGATCTTGATCTCCATTACTTTTTGGCACCCTTTATTTACCTAATGACTATAGACTGCCAGCATCCACCCTGCTCCAGCTTCACCGGCCCCTGGTCCAGTCGGAGAAGTACTCAATTAATTTAATTACGAAAGTCGGAAAAAAGCTTCGAACAAAATTAATGTTTTAATTGAACATAACGTAATTTTTTTATAACAAAAATTTCAATGTAATATGTCTGAATCATACTTCCAAAGACCTAACTAGACGAATAATTCATTAAGCACTGCCGAGGCACCTAATTTAGACAGGGCGGGGTAATAGGCTGATATCGCGGTTGTATCAAGTGATGTAGGTATACAAATATTATATCACATCCGTTCGATCAAAAACAAAAGTACCTACTTGTTTGTTTACAACTCATAGCAAGTTTATAGCTTGAAGAACGTATGTATGAAACCCCTAAGTATACTGAACAGTGCAACTAATTTATATGTAGTATCGCGAACGATGAAATGAATTGTTCAAAGCGAACGGGTTTTTTTCTCTGAAAAGGTCTGAACGACCTTTCCCGTTCCCGACCGGCTTTCTCGTTTCAGTATAATTCGCCTGAAACCAAAAACGTTTTCAAGAAAAGACGTTTAGAAAATTTAATACCTACTTTGATACAGTAATATTAGCGTTAGCACTGGTTCCTCTTGCATCATATGTGGAAAGATTTCGTGGAAAATTCAACCGTATATAGCGAGAAATAATGTATAAAATAGTTTGGTAGGATTGCTACAGTAATACAAAACGGCTATAAAGAAAATTCATAAGTGAAATATCTCTACGCATATTGCGATAATCGCATTTTATTTGTAGCAATTTTTGCCAGCTCTGCCGAATTTATGCCGACGTATATATCATATAAAGAGGAGGACACCTGCGATACAATTTCTTAGAATTGTGATTTTATGCTTTTCTTTATTAAATATAAAGAGACCCCTTAGCTATTACATTCGATTTCCAAGTTCAATTTGCATAATTTACGACTTCGGCGAATCCAACCTGGGTAATAATTAATTCACACATTCGTATTTAAAAAAGGTGTATAAAATGTCCATCATAATAAAACATTACAATTAAAGCCTTCTAGGAATAGTAATTCTGAAGCCCAAGAGTTAGATTTAACAGTACTCTATACTTTGGCCTACTGAAGCTACTTGACCGCTGGATTCAATTACCTGCCACCCCCTCCGTCTTCCTGCCGTCCTCCCCCTCCCCCATCTGTCAGGCGAACGGCCGGCCGACAGCTAATCAGACCCACATAAAATATGTATTTCTTTTTTTCACTCCCTCCCGGCGCAGAATACGGGTTCTACCGGGGAAGGAAACCCGTAAGATGTATTTTTTTATTATAACTTTTCATTCTATTGGCAGTCCATTAATTTGTCGTACAGCTGGGACAAGATGATATGCCTGGATAATGTATTATACATTAAGACGATTTGTGTATTTTATATGAACATGGTAGTTCTTATAGTTAGTAATATATGCATACATAATATGCATACACATATTATATGTAAGTGCCTAAAAAATCAATCTGTAAATTACCGCTAGCTAATGTGCTTGCTCTTGGCGTTGATCCCAAACACCTACAATCGATGAATCATTAATTACACAATGCGGATGATGGTAAATATGTTAACTAAATATTCGTCGATTTATTTGTCTTGATGATGGTCGGTTATTATCATTCACATCTTGAGTTGCATGACTCAATCAATGTTTCGAATTGATTAATTTCGATTTTCGAAATAGCTTTTCCACGATGTACTTCCAGAGCCCAGGTGTACTGTCCAGATGGGGTCATTGTGGGCCGAAGCGTGAGTTGATACATATAGAACCTTGCGCGGAGGTTGTGTTTTGTAGAAATCCGACTTGGAGGGCGAGGCATGCAATCTGCGTAGCCGAGTGCGTGATAGAGAATCAGCTGTTGCTTTATTTCTATGATTCTATTTGAGCTCTTTTTCCTTTGTACGCTTTGTGAACCCGAATAAAAAAATCAGGAAATAAGTAAGGTAAAACAATTTTGCCCAATTCATATAAGAATTGTCTACTTTACCTTGAATTAAAAAACACATAATGTAACCTAAACTGAGATAAAACTTGCATGCGCATTTTAGTAAGTAAAAATATCTTTTTTTTAAATGTGATGATGGCATGTTGAACGATGGACGAGAAAACCTCATACTGTTTGGCAAATTTTACGTTACTAATTAAATCCAAAGAGCGTTTTCACCTTAAATTTCTAAATATTTTCCAACATCATTTATTATTCAAATACTCGTTTAAGCCCATCACCTCGAGGTGCACTAAATCAAACAAGAAGGTCAGCTGGAAAGTGGATCTAAAATAAACTAATCATTAACTATTCAACAGCAGTGAATGAAAAAAGGTTACACCGGTCGTCCGTACGGATCACGCGGGTATTTATCCAAGCCCCATTAGGGAGGACTAGGGTAAGAATTGATTCAGTTTCGCTTAGGCCGCGGAAATCCCGGGTGATGCAGTTCGACCAGTGAATGGGGACCAGGAAGTAATTTGAGTATTTGAGAAAGTACGGCTCGGCCAATTTGAATATAACGAGAATGGACGCGGAGAAAGGGTTGTCTAATGGCATTTTAGATGTTGGACAACACGGGTCACGGGTAGCCGATAAAGGTTGACGCGTCTTTATATGGCGTACAATCTAATCGTTATAAAGCTGTTGTTCATTGGCTTAACACTTTATATTATGCTTTATATTATTTAATAATATTATACAATGTAGGTATATTTGTATCTATTTAAAGGCAAAATATGTCGACTGAATCTAACTCTGACACTTACTTTTCTGCTAACTCTTCTACTTCCAGGGGGAACTTTAGTAATGCAGAAGATTCCACCTCTAACGAACCGCACCTTGGTGACACCTTATTATATGATACATTCTCTTAATTTTCTATCAATAATCTGCCAGTGCATTTACCCTCCACTACATCTATGAATGTATTTATGGTACATTTGAAGAATCTTTTCCTACCCTTACTGATATATTGTCTACGTCTAGGCATCCGTATTAACTCCCCTCTCCTCTCTCTCTCTTGTCATTCAGTCGATGGTGTTGAACAACCCACGTTGATTAATGTACAGCCTCTCTTATTTTTAATAATTTGAATACATTCGCTGCTATTAGATGTAGAGTGTTTCATTTTACGAAGGCACGAGGGGTATGAGGTAGGAAGTGGTGTGAGACTGCGCGGAGCTCAGTAGGGAACGACTCGGTTCGACGGAGCGATGCGGAGACGTGTAGAACGTGTGTACCGACCGGGCACCGAGTTCGTTCTCTACTGAGCTCCGCGAGCTCGCCTCTCCCAACACTTCCTACCTCGTACCCCTCGTGCCTTCGTAAAATGAAAACACTCTACGTATCGGATGTGATCTGCTCTAGTCCAGGATAACATTCAGAATACATTCATTCAAAATACTTATAAATGTAATTAATATAATTATCTGAAATCTTAAGCTATCTGAAATCTACTCGATTTCAGATAGCCGCGATGCACCACGCGCCCCTCCAGTTGTCTGAAAACAAAAGGCTTACTTGTGATTTTCCGGTTCTCTCCGATGGCGTCGATAATCAGTAATCACACACGCCCGCTTTCTTTTATTCGTTATTCATACCTCGTACAGTGCAGAATGCGTGCGTGTAAAGCGGCCTGCCTTTGCTTTGACGCACATTCCAGGAATATTTCAACGTGATTTGGTGAAAGGGTTGGCGCCCACTTGTGTTCTCTCTTTGTCTGTTATATGCAATACCCTCACCTGGCCATGGGCATCGTTAGACACCTACTTGTAGGTGAAATGATGCCACATGTCGCGCTATCAATAATCATAAAAAAAAAAACCTATACTTCGCGGCTAACTGAAATCTATTTTAGGCAGAATGCAGTCATTGAATGTGTGAGACAAGGTTCTGCCATGGTGTCTGCATTTACAGAAGCGAATCTACTTGTAAGTCTGGCAACGCCTCCATTATTATTCCGAGCACGATTGGCAGATCTTGGGTTATGTCCCGTCCCGATACTCATTGTTGATATTGGTTTTTGCAGGCGATACTAATTATTAACGAATGTGAAACGCATTAGTACGCTTATTAAACTAATTCCAGAACAAAATCACTGTTTATAGTTTATGTGGGAAAGTGAAATAATTAAGGTCGTTCTCTTCAAATTCTAGACGAAGAATACATACTATCACAGGATTAGCCACAATATAGGCCAGATTGACACTCTGTGTGCTAAAATTTAAAATTTAAGTATCTATTTTGTTCTTGCACTAAATTACAAAGGATTCAAAAATTCCCTTTCCCGTGACTAAATAAGAAAAATCTTGAAATACATCCAGTAATGCTATCTATCTCATTAACATCAAGGCATACATTTTCGAGATGATCACAAGCACTAACTCAGCTAGATAGCTAGACATCACGGAGCAACCTGCATGCACAGTTACTCAGTTATAGATTTTTACGATAATGAAGATTGACTTAGCGTACGTAGCAAGAGATTACATAAAGGAATTTTAGTATTTTTAGGTTTCCGTTCCTGCACGGAGGAGGTATTGATAAACCTACGCCGTCCGTCTGGCCGTCCGTTCGGCCGTCCGCCCGTCTGTCTGTCTGTCTGTCCAACCTTTAAAGGGCTGCATGTTTTGAACCGTAATAGGTAGCCTTGCGAAACCACGCTCAGTTAGGTGCCATGCCAGCAGATTTGCGGACTGTTGCTAGGCTGTCTAGCCCGTTAATACGACGCTCGAAGACACCCAGGTTAAAGGATTCAGGAAATACACTCGCCGGAAGACAGTTCCACACTCTAACGGTGCGACAAAGGAACGATTTAGAGAACCGATGTGTTCTCAAAAGCCCAATGTCAGCAACAAAAGGGTGCCCAGTCTCTCTGCGACGAGTCATGCCGGAGATAGGACGGAAAATAAACAAATATTACTGCTATAGAAAAAGCGAAGTGTTTCTATTCAGAGCGAGGACCAGCAAAAGCGCATCTTGTTATTCAGCGGCGTTGAGCACGCAAGCGGCCCCTCTGTAAGTTCGCTATCTGTTTAATTTCCGCAGAAGCGATTCTCCTTGGCTGAGGAGGCTTGAGGCGCCTTCGCGTTACACCCGCGACCGTGAGTGGAGGAAGGACATTTTTGTCTTTTGGAACTTCCATAAATAATCTCGACATATTGTTTAGAGATTGTTTATTGTTTATTCCATAATTTCATCCTTGTAGGTAACCTACGCTTGGATATGTCAAAAATTCCGCCAGTTCTAAATTCAATGCGAAGAAGAACTGACAAACAAACTTCGCAAGTCATAACGTTTTGTTAGTACCTTATAAGTATTATATTAAAGTAATATACAATAATTAACCCATACTACCGTTCACAAGAACATTACCTAATATTTACCTACAGCATAAATATGAACACACAAGAATCTGACCACTCTGTCTATTCACATTACCTGTATCTGGTGTATAGTGACATGGTCAATTTTCATACTTCATATATCAAGTCAATTAAAAAACAATTAGTTTACGTTTATTACAAAGAAATTTAATAAGTCATATTAAAAAACGAATGATAAAAAGTGTATCCAATTGTCAAAGTTTGTTAGTGGAAAAAAAAAACAGTAATCAGACTCTCAGATGCGTAGGTAACAAATCGGTAAATCAGTAATTATGTCTTAGTACACTTGCTCGCATGCACATCTGCATTGTCCATTATTATTTTTTTTATGGAAACTGACACGGTTGGCTCCATCACCTAAAACATCCGTCTATGGATGTGATTTGTATATGATTGCCGACCTACAGTTTTACGTGGAATCCGAACCACGGTCAGCCTCCAACCGGTCACCCATCCAAGTACTGACCACGCCAAGTGTGCTTATGATCTCGACGCGACAGTCGACCGACCGCACCACTGAGGTACCGAGGCTGACTTCTGCTTATAATATTGTTTTTTGTCGTTGCCTTCCTTACTTCACGTCCGGCTCCTTTATTGCTTGCAGCCGTTTGATAGTTGTCGGCATCTCTTTGTGACGTTGTCGCGCTGCCGCCATCACCGCCGAGCTCTAGCGCCATCTAGCGGTAAGGGGCGGCAGATACCGCGCCGCTCTATCTTCACCTCCGGCGGTGACACCTGCTGAATTATTGAGCATTTTTCAGATGTGTTTTCTTTATTGGAAAACGCTTCACCGAGGTAAATCTGTGTTTGCGCCCGCTCGCTGCTTGTAAACACGCCTCGGGTGTTAATATGGGTGCGTGTCTGTCTCGCACACCTGAAAAGGTGGGTCTGAAAAAAAAGGAATAGCGTGTATAGTCGGTCTTTTTTCATGGTAAGTCGGTCTTTTTGACATTCGCATCCAACCACTGCGTGTCTTGATCCAGGCCTTTATGTGCAGTGTCGAACGTCTGCCACCAATTATCATCTTTAAAAAGCAGCACTGTGTCATCCGCAAACGTGATTGCCGTGCAGTTTACGATATCTAGCCTGCAGAGTCCATCAATGTAAATTAAGAACAGGACTAGCCCAAGGACGCTACCCTGGGGGACACCATAATATGTTATAGGGAGGAAATTCGAGGAATCGGATTTAGATTTTACTCTCTGCCGTCTGTTGGTGAGATGATTGGAACCAGGACAGCCTTCGATTCCGAGAATTAGTTTTTTTTTTAAAGCATAGGTAAACTCGATCTGTCTGCCGTGCTGCGAATGCTCTGTCGTTCGTTTGGCTCCTGTTACTTCTCATTGTGCGCAGGTGTCATTTATGTTTTAAAGCCAGAATCAATTATTATAGAAGGAGGTATTTGCCCGTCATTGGGGCTGCACTATAGTTAGAAACTTTCTACATTTGTCATCACGAATGAAAATGTGTCAGACCTGTTAGTAAACCTTATAATAAATAAATAAAGCCACCAGCCTTAACTAGGTCTAGGAATACACCTATGCATTTTTACCTTTGTCTAGACAATTGTTTACAAATTCAGTTACCCTCAGAATAGCATCCGCCGTACTGAGATCCACCCGGAATCCATACTCATTTTCGGATATAAGATTATTCAATTCTAAATATTCCACTAACCTCGTTTTAACCATTTTTGCGAGATCTTTCGAAATTACACTCAGTATTGGTCTGGAATTACTAATTGTATCTTATAAGGTAGTACAGAACAGCGATCGGCCGCCGTCTTTTCTCAGCCACGCGATTTCTTGCTTTGTGACAGTTATTACCAGAAAATAGCTCCTAATAGATGTATCAAACCTCATGAATTTCAATAGAAGCCTTGCTTCTTCACCTCACACCACATAATATACAATTATATTCATAGCATATTCGCGTCGAGTCTGTAACCTATGTTTATAACACTACTCAAAAGCCCTACGTGCCTAGAATACTTCGGCAGGTGAGCCCTGCTCATAACTCCAAGTTATTCCGAAGCAGTGCCTCTGTTTACTCCGGGTGACGTCAATTTAATTAAGAATCTAGTTAATTAGTGCTAATTTTCCCTGTCATTTGCTCCTTGCATAAATAAGGCGTCCTAAAGGATTTGACATGCGATGTCGAATTTCTTCCCTACTATTGCATTGACTGTGGATATATTTTTTTTAGTTCCCACCTAATAGCTCTTCATAAGCAGGAATTAAATAGTTTTATTTTAACCAATATTTGGTTTTAGATATTTATAATATATATTTTGTACACAATACATTAAAAAACACATATTTTACATAATATTTCGACTTTTATTTGTCGTCGTCAGATAAAAAAATATTATACAATTTTAAATGTGAAACCTAGTGTGAAACAATGTATATAATATTAAAATTTTGTTATCTGACGACGACTAATAAAAGTCGAAATACTATGTAAAATATGTGTTTCTTAATGTATTGTGTACAAAATATATGTTTCAGAGGGGTAACGCGGCTGGCATCCTCGACACAATCCCGGAGATAAAAGCACTAAAT
This sequence comes from Nematopogon swammerdamellus, assembly GCA_946902875.1. Classification (NCBI taxonomy): domain Eukaryota; kingdom Metazoa; phylum Arthropoda; class Insecta; order Lepidoptera; family Adelidae; genus Nematopogon; species Nematopogon swammerdamellus. The sequence goes on from OX336351.1 coordinate 12,660,571, forward strand.
GAAATTTATTTTTTAAGTTAGTTTATTTCTTAAGTTAGTTTATAAAATTTTTAGATAAGTTAATTATTTAATAACTATGTTACCGTACTTCTATCATTTGAAAATAAATCTCGTTTTTAAGATTAAAAAAAAATGTATTATAAATATTCATAATTCGAACAAACACTTTTGATTTCCGGCATGAATATTGTTTGGTACAGAACCAATAACTGGTATCAATCCAGGCGGGATATACATAATATCAATAGAGAACTCGTATCTAACTAATTGCCTCTAACAGCAGAGGCCTTTACCGCTGGTTGACCAAAACTTGTCACAACTACACTTCCAAATGTCATTAATGTACAGGTTTCGTCACCATGTTTTCTTCACTGGAGTGCCACCGCCCTGGCGAGGAACTGTTAGTAAGCCACACGGAAGCCTATTAGTAAGCCTACAACGTCTGTCTGTCCGTCTGTCTGTCCGCTCGTCCGTCCGTCCGTCCGTCCTAGGGCTGTGTCTCTTGAACCGAAATTTTCACAGAAAATGTATTATTTTCTATGGATGAAATGCCTGCCTATGATATAAATATTAAAAAAGCAAGAAGCAAAAAAAAATCATATGGGGGTCGCCATGCAAGAAACGTGCTAATAATCAATTATGTTAACGCTTCTCAATGATAGATGGCGCGACAGGCAGTTTGGTATCGCAGGTATAAAAAAAGATAAACGGATATTGTTTTTTAATAGGTATAGTATAGCGGATCCACGGAACCCTCTCTGCGTGAGTAAAACTCGCACTTGACCGATTTTTTATGTAATCTTGCATTGTTGACTATATCACCTGCTGTAGACTCATGATGTCTCACGTCAGACGTTCAGAAACAGGTGCCAACGCCAAGTCAGTGCTCTTGTCGATCCTCAGTACGTAACCGCGTTCCCTACGTCTCGTCCTGGCGAGAATCCCCGAGGGCAACGTGCTTCGCCTCAGCAATTAGCAGTTTTATGCAGATTTCTTCCTGGGGAACAGTTCAAGACGGAATATAGTGTTGGCCTGTGACGACAGTTCTCTTGATTAACGAGTTCTTCAAATTAATGCACCGAGTTGTAGGTGTACGCGGGCAGTTGGAACTGTGCGCCATCACTAATTCAACATTTTATTTTATTTCTAAATTGGTCTTGTCGAAGACTTACATTTCTATACTGAACCACTATGTTTCTATTTAAATTACTTTTAAGGTTATTTCATGTTATTTAGTTATGTCACACTTTGCTGAGTGTAATGAATTCTTAAACAGCGGAGCAGAAAGCGAATTTGTTGCAGAATGTAATTTATTCCTGTCAACTTTGTACACAACACTTTATGGTTGAGAAGTGTACACACAGTTGTGTTATTCCGCCAGCTGCGGAAAGATTTTTCACAATTCCATTCAACGCTACCTCAAAAGTAGCCTAATTTGATCAACATTAAACCCAACATTAAAAGCACCTACCGAATCTACCTGTTACCTATCCAGTCTACTCGTAATTTCGAGAATCTAGTCTGGGTAATTCTTGGTTTAGTGACTAATCTGGCGTGCTTAGTTGGAGTGAGCGGAGTAAGCCGCGCTTCTAGCTCATTAGGTTCAGTCTAATTTAGAGCTAAGCCTATACGAACACCCTACCATTACATTGATCAAATCATAGAATTCTAAAGTATAGCGGGGCCACCACCTCTTGAAACAGATGAAGATCTTATAAAGGTTGTCCACAAAGATACAATTTGGTACCTACCTACAAAATGTTTCAAAGTCAAAACATTTAATGTTATAATGACCTGTATCTGTAGCGACCTATTAGCGGTGTATGTGTGACCCATTGTACTTTTGTAAATTTTGTGTTGATCACACTGTTGGTTACTCTAACTAAATAAATAAAATAAAATAAAAATAAAAAAAAAAAATTTCAAATATTTCCCACCAGCGTTTTGGCTAAACGTGTTGCTTTCACGGCAGTTTTTCTACCAAAGTGGTGGGCAAAGATAACGGATCTCCTAATGTCTCGCCATGTCCGTCTAAGCTAATTGTGCATGGTGGTGGTAGCTGACGTGCTAACTTACCAAACAATTGTTTTTACAAGCAAAACCGCAGGCAAAATTAAATAAGTAAACAGGATCTGCATTTTAATTTTATTTATTTTCAGGGTTCTTTAATTTGTTTTTGTTTTTGCTCTATCGTAAAAATTGTAGTACATATAAGCGTCAAACTTGGCGTAATTTTGTTTTGATTTTTCATAACAGCATTACTAGCTTCTTTGACATAAATAGTCTCCAAAATTACATCCTTAAAACAAAATATATACTTTCCTTCGAAAAGATTATCTACGTAATATAAAAAGTTAGCTCTCAGTTAAGTTTTATAGAGATTGCACTAGGAAATAAAAAATAGAGCTATAATCTGGAATGCTTTTCGCCTCAGTGTCCGTTATCTCACTGCAGTAAAAAGATAATATTTTCACTTTTACGTTCAAACACCATTCATTGCTTTGTCCTTTTACGCGAACGATAGAAGCGATGACCTGAATGACGGAGCGATGACGATAGAACCGTGACAGAGGGCACAGACAATTTTAAAACACTGTTTTAAGGAATCTGGCGTGGTTGGCTGAGTCACCTGGTACAGCCGTGATGCCAGTCCATTACAGCGTGTTCCTGTGGGAACTAGGTGCAAGGGATATGACTCCCTTCTCATATTACTAGGTCGTAGGGTTTAACTCGCCCGGGTTGGTACCACCGCACTGAATGAAAGGTCAGTCCAAACGGCTATGTAAATAGTTTGTGTTTTCCGTCCAGTTCAGTGTAGCCGGCACGACCGAAGGGAAACACTGACGTGGCACCAAGTTCACCCAGTGTTATGGGCTGACATCACGGATGTTGTATGTGATGTAGTTTCCAACCGTGTCAGTTTCCATAAAAAAAAAAAATTTCGCTTTAGATGTGCCGGCTAAATCGTGATATTTTTCATATTCGTTTCGAACGGCCTTGGTTCATTATGGTTGTATCGATACAGATAGGTTTACCTCTACCGCTTTAATCTATAAAAAAATCGATCAAGTGCGAGTTTTACTCGCGCACGGAGGGTTCCATAGATCCGCTATATGTTATAAAAAGAACCTTCCGGTTGTAGAGCGTCATCCCTTTCGAACAGAGACGTGCGTAAGACAGGGACGACGCTTTACATCCGGCTGATTGTATTTCTAAAGCTCTACATGCATTATTTGCTGCCGGGAACTGTACTGTGGGTGCGTGTGCTGTGACTCACACGCCGAACACCGAAGAAGATACCAAGACAATAAAGGAGGATATGGATATGTACGTAAACCGGACGTTCATACTATACACGTCCAGTCAACTCCCATCCACGTTTCGTCGCATATACGCACGTACGCACCGGTTTGATGATAAAAATATTGCAGAAAGACTCACTCCGGTCCCATTTCATCCCAGGCCTCGTCCCAGGCACGTGTCGTATGTGGCGAATCTGCCCCGATATTTGACCCTTCCACCACAAAGCGCACTGGGCAGGGATTATATCCCTACACGCCGGACTTACAAGGATGCGTACCGATCGGTTCTGCAGGTCTTTCCATCTCAGAACTGGTAAATTCTGGAACACTCTCTCTCTGCCCACAGATTTCTCCCTAAGAACAGTCTCGAATAATTAGTGAAACTGAAACTAAATACTACGGTTTACGTCGCACATTATCGAACGACCTCAACATGATTCGGGCCAAGTAGTAACTGAAAAACGAGGAGAACAAACTAAACTACTATTCTCTAAAAGCTATTCGCACAATGCACAAGGATACAAAGTACAACGTAGCTTATCTTCGTACCCTGAGGTAACATCTGCGAAATGGAAGCATCGACGTTGCATCAAAACAACCTAGAATCCGGTCTGGCACGTGTTACCTGTACATTTTGCCTGGCCCACGGATGCACTGGGGGCGGAATGACAGCATTTTGCCTCCAGTGAAAGCGCCACAGAATATTCAACGCACTCGAGCACTTTACTAGAAGTGTTCAAAGTGCTTTTGGGTTCAATTTTTCTTTAGCAGAAAGCGTGACATGTGGCGCATATCCACTAACAGTGAGACTAAGTCAAAGTGCACATTGGATTCTTGCGTACTAGACTATCTGCTATTGAATAATCATCATCATCATCAGCCCGTATCGGTCCACTGCTGTACATAGGCCTCTCCTAAGGCATCCACTCCCGGCTACCTTTTTTAGGTCGTCTAAACACCTAGCCGGGTGGCGTCCCACGCTACGTTTGCTTGTACGTGGCCTCCATTCGAGCAACCGTCTACCCCTATGGAATAATAAACAAATTCTAATTCAAAACATGTATATTACCGACACATTACATCTGTACTAAGGTAGGTTAGAATCAGAACTCATATGCCCCTTCCACATAGGTACAATATGCTTTATTCTATTGGACGTGCCTTGGCGGGAATGCATCCGGTGACGCGCTTTGGACGTCACAGGGGATGCATCCGATATTCTTGGAACTGACGCGTACCTACTGCCACATACGATAGTTTACTTTGTTAGGGTAAAACTAAGTAAGTAAATAAAACAGGATCTATACGTCGCTTGCAACGTGTTAGCAAGAGGTCAGGGTCGGGTTACTGTTCTATTCTATTATAATTATATATTGTTAGTTAAATAAATATTTATGGCCATAGGAGTTTTGTACATGCTTTTAAATTATTTGATGGCAAGCTCAATGGAAATAGAATTTATATATAATTTTAAGCTACGTTGAACGTTCTCTGTTCATTATGGACTCTGAGCCCTAAGGAGTAGAAAAGATAAGTACTACGAGGCTGGTACAATTTTAGTTTTTTATCTAGCTAGGCCAACTTTCTTCTTTCTCATATCCTGAGAGATTTCTTTGTTATATTGTTTCCACTTTTTTATATCTTTCCATTTTCTGTACAGATCCTGATGTCATCATCGACCGGCACGCCAAAGACCAAAGGAGGAATTTTATCAATCGTGACAGGCTCAATATTCTGCTCTGCTAGTAACTGCAAAGTCATGGCTGTTGTTCCCTGGGGGTAAGGAAGAGAGGAGGCGGGAGGGAACTGTGCTGTCAAGAGGAAGGAGGAAGGAGAAGCCGACAGTATGTTAGACTTCCGCCTTCAAACAGCCCTCGATAGTGTATGCATGTGTGTATGTTTGTACCACCTATTGCATAATGAATTTTAAGATATTCTTAATTACTACTCATTAACAAAACTTTGTGACTTGCGAAGTTTGTCAGTTCTTCTTCGCAATTTTCGACATGTTCAAGCGTCGGTTCGTTCGAAACCTATGGATGAAATTATACAATAAACAATACACAATTATTGATATACTGCCTAGTTCGAGCACTGGCGACGCCAAACTATCCTTTGAATTTGAAATTGGACGCATTTCAATACTACTTCTTACGGCCAAGCACTTATTTGAATTTAGCATGTTTTGAATATTTTTGGCGAGACTTTTAGGAAGATACAACTTAAGACCAGTGGCGGCTGGTGACCTATGGGACTGGGTGTGCGCTAGGTACTTAGTACTATACCCAAACGTGAATCTAATGGATACCGCGGTCTTGACTTATTTGCTAAAATTATGTACCCACCCAGAGTCCTAATTGCTCGAAGAACCAAAGCGACACTTCACTGCGCGCGCAGTGGCCACGAGCGAGCCGCGGTCGGGGTGCGCGCGAGGCGTGCGTGCGCGGCGCGCGCGCGAGGCGTGCGTGCCCGGCGCGCGCGCCCGCGCCCGCCCGGCCAGACAGCGTGCGGTACTGTTATTAATGTTTGTGTCGGTGTCGCGTCCTTGCCGCGCCGGGCAATGAAGAAAACTTCACAATGTACGTGTTAACTGACGAAAAGTCGTTCAAACTGCTAAAAAACTGATTTGCAAAACATCCCGGCGCGGCGGCGCGGCGGCGCGGCGGCGAGGCGATTGTCGGTCGACGCGTCACGCGACGACGGGTCTCGCCCCGAACTGAGATGGCGCGGCGCGCCAAACAACGCCTGCCTAGCTCTTTGGGTGATTCCATTTTTTGACTTTAACTAAAATAGCGAAATATTGTCGTAACGCATTATTGTTTGTCGTAACATTCGAATATTTTTTAAATTACCATTCGAATATGTATCAAATCGATATTCGAATAATTCAAATATTCAATTGCAAACTCGATCTGTTATATATAAGAAACACCCATATTCCTAAAATGGACTCGCCTGTCGAGTCGTGCAACAGCGTACATACATGTAGGTACTTAGCGCTTGTGTATGTGTGACTTCGACCCAGAGTTTGGATCGCCCCCGCCGCGCCCGCGCGCTCCCGCCCGCACGTGCCCGCCCGCGGTCGGGTTCACGATCTCGGCTTACTTCGGCTCATCGTCGGCTGGCTCGGTCGCGACGTGTCGCACGCGCGTCTATCCACAATATACTGTCCTTCTTTTTCCGTCGTGTGTCACACGCAAAATGCAACCTTGTTCCACACATAACCGTATGAAGAGTGTTTTGTTTCACACGGCGGGGCAGCGGCGTTTGACATTTTCTCATAGTAACACGTTCGCGGTGTTTTGTCATGCACACGGCGGCGAGCTCGGCGGCGATACGTAGTAAGTAGTACGTATTACGTACAGCAAAATCATGCCTTGTTGTCTAGGAAATAGGAACGAATTCAGTTTGATATTTTTACTTCGATCGGTGATAATCATGGAAATGTTTAATATTTTAATTTATTTATTTCTTTCGGGTGAAGGCGCTGTTTTGTGGTAGTGCGGCGCACGAGTGCACTTAAGGGCCAGCCGCCACTGCTTAAGACCCTTGTAATATAACACGCTCTCAAGAAGACAGTTAAAAATTGAATCTCAAAATGAATCTAGTTAGAATCGAAGTGGTCGTTTCAAGTAGATAATCATCTTAGTTGGTGGTACTTACTTGGTGGTAGGGTTTAAGCCGCCCGGGTTGGTACCACCGCATTGAATGAAACGTTCGTTGAAACGGCTATGTAAATAGTTTGTGTTTTCCGACCAGTTCAGTGTAGCCGGCACGATCAAAGGGGGGAAGCACTGACATGGCACCTAGTTCACCCGGTGTTATGGGCTGACATCACGGACGTTGCAGGTGATGTAGCCAACCGTGTCAGTTCCCATAAAAAAAATAAAAAAAATAATTCCATTACCCAAATAACCCAGTGTCTATTGTCTCAGTATGTAAAGTAGAAAAGCCCCCGGAAGCAGCAATCCTAGATAAATATTTGAAGAAATCGCCTGAGTGAAAAGTTTCCACTGCTGAAGGCGGCAGAAAATTAAATTCAAACAAAACGCACTGCCGGCCGAGAGCTCGGTCAACCGGCGAAGTGTTCCGTAATTAATTCAAAATACGACTATTATTAAAAACGAAACTTTACAAATGGAGAGATCTGACTTCATTGCGAAACATTACTTCCTTATTACTTTCTTATTCTGCAATTAAGGTTTATTCCAATTGAGAGTTTTGTTACAATTTCAATTGTGCATTTTGTACTTAACATTTATGTGGTGCAGTGGGCGACCTTATTGATGGATTTAATTTATTTCAGGCAACATTATACATAGGCTTCTCCCAAGGCATGCCACCACAGGCGGTCTTCCGCTCTTTTCACCCATCCACTCCCGCCTACCTGTTTTAGTTCGTCTGTCCACCTAGCCGGGGGGCGTCCCACGCTAAGATTGCTTGTAGGCACATGACCTCCATTCGAGCACCCGTCTAACCCAGCGCTTATCGGGTCTGCGACAGATGTGCCCAATCCACTGCCACTTCAGCTTGCTAATTTTCTTAACAATGTCGACTACCTTTCTTTGACGCATTACCTCATTACGAATTTTGTCGATCAAAGAAATGCCGAGCTTCGCTCTTTCAGCGACAATCAAAATAAATTCAAGCGACCAATCGCCCATGCGTGACCGTTGGCGGCTCAAGCCAGAGACCCAGGATCAATTCCTGGTCGGCATGTATTTTTTCCAATGATTTTCGATTTGCATTTAGAGTCCAACCAATGAATAGTACTTATATGTTAGTACTTAGTACTAACATATAAACATAAATGTTTTTTTTTGTCTATTTATACTTGTTCTATGTCCTCAAAAGAGCTCAAATGTTAAGTGTAATTTTTCAACAACCCTTGAAACAAAACTTTGCAATTTGTTTACCCTCCAAATATAACCCAGAGCTCGGGTTATGTGTTAGCATATGGAAAGGTTGAAAGTAAAACAATCCGCCGACGAAGGAAAACTGGCACGAAAAGTCTGCTATCGTGAGGGAAAATAATTTTCCCACATATTGTGGAATGCGGCAACGTCTGCCTTATGAATGTATGTATGTAGCTACATGTGTGCTGGCTTATAACTCGAGAACGGCTTATCCGATTTACTTACGATTTATTACGATTTATTAGAAGGTGTAGGTATGCACGTAAATGTTTTCGTCAGAAAAAACTCATTGGTACACGCCGACCGGATTCGAACCTCGGACCTCTCGCATGAGAAGCCGAATGCCCAAACCACTCGGCCACCCGCCGCTTGATATTAGTAAGACTTTGTCTTGAGCGGAGCCCTAGTCGTGGACACAACTAGTATGGTAAGATAATAAAAAGTAGGTAATATATGAATAGGTAGTTCAAAAAAACAATGTAGAGAAACCTCGAAGATATTATTTCCAACGTTTATACCGGCTATATTGCTTCATAATCACATTGCACCCACTAGCTAGATTGTTAAGATTTCGTACCCACTTGAACTAGCACTTGACCCGAAATGGCCAACACGCCTTCGCTCCAGCACCGCCCTAAAGAAAATGTTTCAGTTACAGCGTGGGGCAATTCGGGGGCGCCCTGAGCACCGATTCAAGGAGCGATAAAGTTCTCCGCATAGATGACATGAATATCTGTGGGCGAACGACATTGGCGCCATACAGTTATATTATTTTAACTTATCGCCAGAATACTGTTGAAATTGTGACCTTGTTACGATAAAATACGATATAAATTCGAGCAAGAGGAAAAACGAGTTTGCTTTATAAAAATACTCCTGCTACGCCAAAGAGTTAAAGTTGAATTTCGCTTGGTAGCTCTTCGCTGTTCCAGTGATGCATGAGTTTTAGGCAATTCTCGATAAATCCTACATTACCCGCCTTCGCAATCTATTTGACGTTTATTCGCGAATATACTCGTATGAACAGTTTTCTTTTTATTTCGAAACGGAACGTAACAGTTTTTAACAGCTAGGTATTCGATATTTTTAATTTTAAGCTATATTTATCTTCTTGATCTGAATACAAAATCTGGATATCATATTCGCGATTTTTAATGGTGAATTATCATCAGTGTGTTCCCGACATAATAGATATGAGTTGTTTTATTCTTCGGATCCGATGTAAGTATAACAGCTGTGTTGAAGCAATAGATAAGGGTTGTTTGTGTCGACCCCTAAGGTGCCCCCTTTCTAATAAAAACATAAAAATAATATCGATCAAGTGCTAGTCGAACTCGCGTGGAGAGGGTTCAGTACCATTCCAATTTCCGTGAGAACTTTAAGACTTAGGATTTTCGTTTAGGTAAACTATAATAGAGGTGTTATATTCGAAATTTTAGACACAGTAGTTTCGGAGATATGAGATTGGGGGAATAATTGATTTTTTAATATTTTCATTAATATCTTTTAAACTATTAAACAATTATATTAAAATATATATTTGTATTCCTTATAGCAAGCCATTTTCATTGATATGTCACATGATGCATTAGATTATTTTTTTTTGTTTGAACTTTCTAATTTGTCCCCAAAATTGACCTACCATAACTAAATTCGTTCAAATTCAGATATTTATTTCGTCATAAAGAACACAACATTGACAATATTTCATTGAGACATAATAATATGCATATTCAGTATGGTTCGTCATCATTTTTTTAATGTCCCATTCGGGAATGCAAGCTATAAGGAAGAACATTGCAAGAAACCTTATAGAGCTTTTTTTGAAATATAACTTACATATTAAATATAACGTACCTACTATATATAAGCAAAAAATACAAAATATTAAGTCGAGGATATATCCATAATTAATTTACGCTGTACGTCTGTGATTGAGTCATCCATCAAACTTATATGTACCAATCTCAACTTTTTTCGTTCAGTAGATTCGGAGAAAATAAACAGACAGACGGACAGACAGACACAAGAGTGATCCTTTATGATGTGATGGGAGTCCGTGCAAGGCCATTCTGAATCTTAGGTTACGAATTATTTAACAGGCTAAGATATTTCGCCTGGCTGGCACATTTTCTGCCTATCTACGACCTACGGAAATGGCGTATCTTTCCGAAGCAATTTCCTGCAACGCACCTCGTCCGCACTTGACAAATTTCATTGTCCTCCAATCGTCTCGGCTCTCTCTCTCTCTTTTTATTTCCCGCCTTACAAAAATAAAAAGGATAGAACTGTCATTGTCATAAATAATAATATATTGCATTCCATTTACATCGTCCTCAACATAATCTAAGCACACAATTTTATTCACAATCCTATAGCACGTAAACACGCTTGGTGATAATAATTATTATACAAAAGTCCACAATAATTATTATGATATAAATCTAAATACATATAAGGTAATTTATTATCAAGTGTAGGCACTCATAAATAATAATATATTGCATTCCATTTACATCGTCCTCAACATAATCTAAGCACACAATTTTATTCACAATCCTATAGCACGTAAACACGCTTGGTGATAATAATTATTATACAAAAGTCCACAATAATTATTATGATATAAATCTAAATACATATAAGGTAATTTATTATCAAGTGTAGGCACTCATAAATAATAATATATTGCATTCCATTTACATCGTCCTCAACATAATCTAAGCACACAATTTTATTCACAATCCTATAGCACGTAAACACGCTTGGTGATAATAATTATTATACAAAAGTCCACAATAATTATTATGATAGAAATCTAAATAGATATAAGGTAATTTATTATCAAGTGTAGGCACTCATAAATAATAATATATTGCATTCCATTTACATCGTCCTCAACATAATCTAAGCACACAATTTTATTCACAATCATATAGCACGTAAACACGCTTGGTGATAATAATTATTATACAAAAGTCCACAATAATTATTATGATATAAATCTAAATACATATAAGGTAATTTATTATCAAGTGTAGGCACTCAAAGTGGAGCTTTTTTAACAGAATTATATCACATGAATTGATACAAGAAATCAATTAAAAAATGAAGTCTCAAAATAAATTCAAATTATTCTCTAACGACGACTTATTAAGTCGAAATATAAGAAGATGTATAGTTATGTGTATTTTTTTTATGTATTGTGTATAAAATATAGATAAAAATCTGAAACTAAATATTGGTGTGAATAAAAATATTTAATTCAAAACAAATTCTAAAAACCAAACATGAATAATCTCCTAAATATTTTAAACTTAATATTTGCAATTAGTTTCTGCCTGCGGCTACGCACGTCGTAAGTTTATAAAAAATTGTTTTTGCCTATTCGCCCAGCCGGCCTTAACGTTGTGTCAAATTGCAGGTCCGGAGGTGAACTGAATGGAGCGTTTATGTTATGTATAAGATACCTAAATATTATCATACATACAAACTTGTCCGTTCAGGCTTATAACAAAATTTTTTTAGCTGTTGACTTCACACTGACGGAGGTAGATAGATGGATAGATATACTTTTAAGTGTTTTTTGAATAACGGAAGCGATTTGCTACGGCGTGAGTGAGGTAGTAAATTCCACGCAAAGTATGTCCCTGTATTAGACATTTCGTCTGTGTTACTTTTCACCTAATCGACGAGTTCATCGACTTCTATACTTTCGAGTTGTTGCCTCGCATTGTATTCGCTCGCGCGGCAGTAGTGACGCGAGCGCCTGTCCGGCATCAGTCCAGGGTCGGATTTATCAGGCGTGACGGTCGGCTCGCCGATTGTTCACTTTTTGAGCGCCATACGCATTGAGAATGATTATTTGCTTGGAAGGACTTTGTGTCAACTAGAAAGGAGAAACCCTACGTGGGCTTAGAAAATTACTAATAGAATAGAATAGAGCTCATCTTGACAAATTGTATTATACCACAGATTACTCACGATACCCATAGCTGGCTGCTTTGCATAGAAAAAGTTCGTATGTTAAGTCGGTGTTGTTTTTTAATTTTAAAAAATTAATGGTAATAAAATTTTAAAATATACCACGATTAGTGTTCTGTGCTTGTGGTTTAGTTATTTATCAGTGCAATAAAAATTTCATTTTATTCATTCACTATTTTTTTTTTTTTTTTTTATGGAAACTGACACGGTTGGCTACATCACCTACAACATCCGTGATGTCAGTCCATAACACCGGGTGAACTAGGTGCTATGTCAGTGCTTCCCTTCATTTCGCGCCGGCTACACTGAACTGGACGGAAAACACGAACTATTTACATAGCCGTTTCGACCGACGTTTCGCTCAGTGCGGTGGTACCAACCCGGCCGGGATAAACCCTACCACCCAGTAAGGTAAGAAGGGAAGGGACCTACCGTTTAACGTGGAATCCGAACCTCGGTCCAACGGTCGGGCGGTCACCCATCCAATAACTGACCGCACCACTGAGCTGCGAGGCTGACGATCCCTTAGTCGACTTTTGCGTCAGATGAAAAAAATGATTTATTTAGATTTTTTTTCATCTGACGCAAAAATGAATGAATAAAACGAAATTTTTATTACACTGATAAATAACTAAACCACAAGCACAGAACACTATTGTTGTTGATTTTTAAATTTTATTGCCATAAATTTTTTAAATTTAAAAAATAACACCGTCTTACGACCTTTTTCTATGCAGAGCAGCCAGATATGAGTATCGTCTTAAGTGCATGAATTGCCATAAATTCTTGCGATTACTATAGACATTAAAAATGTACCTACCTAAACCTAGTTTTATAATTATTATTTTTTCTAAATCTACAAAAAATCAATTTGCACCTCCGATGTATTTATATTTTCCATTAAAAAATAAAATATTACTAAAAAATGTGGCCGTTATTATAGGGATTTTGCTATTTAGTTGATTGTCTGTCATCAACAACATTGAAATCTTGCGCGTATTTCTTAAAGAGTATGATTTTCTGTATGATGGTGGTCAACGTTGCGAAATATTTTACTCTCAGATTAATAACAGTAATGGTGTAGCTTGTAACGTTATGACTGAAAAGAATCAATCCACTTTTCGTATTCAAAGTAACAATATTTTATTGGAATGGCCAAAACGTCGAAAATATTCATTTCTGATATCACCGAAGTTGCAAACAAAAGTTGTTCTGTATGAAGTACATACTTACTGAACTTTGAATTAAAAACCAAGAACTTTATCTGTCTAAAGGTCCCCCATTCACGGCAGATGTTCTGTATAACTTTAAGTTTTTTTGACCCGCTCTAAGTTAAGGTTTCTAACACGATTTCGCTAGTAAGTTAGCTCAAACACACAATTCCAAGTGTGGCGTGAGGCGTGTCAAGACAACAACATAGTATTAATTAAACTTAATGTGAGTTTTTTTTTATGGAAACTGACACGGTTGACTACAACAGGTCAGGTAGTTTTCTCACTACGAGCTTCACATATTGTGTTTCTATTAACAAATCCGTTTCTATTTATCAAGACTAGTAAGTAGTTGATTTGTCGGCGATGCTAGCTCGACATGTTGAGCCTTCGCGATGTTGGCAATAGGCTGGCTAAAGTTCTGGAGTAGGTACAGATCCTGGCTAAAGCTCTGGAGCAGGTACCGATGGAAGACCCTTTCAAGTGGTCTGACTCTGGAATGCGATCACGAGGGAGCCACTTGATGTAGATAAGTAATACGCGGAAGTATTTCTAGCGTAGAAGCATTAATAATATTAAAACAATTATTTAATGGAATTTTCTAATTATGTTGGCCGCATACCACTTAAAACTGGCAGACACCTTTATAATCGCGGAATGTGAATATATGGCTGTAATTTCATTATAACACGTTTGATAAACATTATAAACTATCTTCCGAATCTGATTGGGAGACGTTTTCTTGAAAATGTTAACACAAAACACAGAAAATGTAAATAAAAATTAAATTTCACAGCCCGTTTGACATCTCCTACTGTATTGTTGCCATATGAATTGTTTGTTTCTTTTTATATAGACACCTGGCACAGGAGGCTGTATCCAAAAGTTTAATGGAAAATAACACCTTTATATTTTTATGAATTTACGTGTACATCAGACACTGGTTTGCCTATAGGTACTTTTGTTTTTTTGCCACGTTTGGAATCGAGCTGGGCATCGAGCCCGAGCTGCGACTATTGAATTTCGCGTTCATCCATCTTTCACTCGGACACTCCATCACAGAATTCTTTCAGCTGAAAAATCCTCAGAAAGACGACGGCTGCTCCCGGATCTCGCCTTCAGCTGGCTGGCTCTATTGGAGCTAGTCTCAGGCTGACGGCGGAAGACGAGGCGACTGCTGATAATTTATACTAGTGTAAGTAGGTACGTAATCAAGATGTAATCAATATAATATGTAGTTTCGTTCACTGCTCCTCAGCCAAGCCCATAGATATTAGTAACATGGCCAAGCCCGTTAGAAAATGTTTTTTATGGAATCTTACGATCGCGATGGTTGAATACATAATTTAGTATTGCATTGTATTTTATTATATAAGTATATTTATTGCACTCAAGTAAAAATATGGGCAAAAGGTAACACTTAATGCCTCTAATCATTTTCTACCAGAATACCTTTTAGAATGTTATCTGCTAGGTTAGTCGTGGAAATAAATATATAAACATTAATATGACTGAGGTACAGTAATAAATAAAAATCACGGCCATCCTGTCAGCCTGTCAACTATAGCGAGCATAATACTAGCTTGCTGCGGTCTGAATACAAGAAAGAAGTGAACATTTTACATCACCAATTTGAAAGTGCAGTGCGTTTTCTTAATTAATTTTCGTTTAGGTATGTAATTAAATAAGTTTAGTAAACATTTAAGAAATTTTATTATTTTCCAGTCGCTTTCATATGTACAAACTGATTTAAGTATAGAAGACCCAGGTCATATTAGAGAAAATAAAAATTAGCTGGTAAATTTTACAAAGTATTTTCTTGTAGAATTCTCGCTTTATGAACTCGGAAGCTGACGTGGGCGGCTCCGGGCGGGAGCGTCATTGTTGTCGGTCACAATGGCGAGTGCGCCCGATCCAGACGTGGGTTGCGTACGAAACATCAACTAGCGACTATAATTAATGTCGGCCAATGCCTGGATAATGTCGGTCTTCCCAGATAATTGGTGATTCCGAATTATTTTAAGGAGAAATCTCTAATCACAATCCGGATTTTTAACCACAGCGGGATCGATTTTGATTTCTATTTGTATATGAATAAATAGTATTTCTAAATTATTCGAAATCGTCTAGGTAAATATTGTCATTCGTCGAAAATTTTCAAATTAACATAGCTTGACGTAGTAATGTGTCTGTTCGTTATGATATTTATTTAATGATGGATTTTTCTTCGGATACTGAAGGATAGTTCATTCTAGACGATGATACTATATGTATAAATTGTTAATGAGTTTAGGAGAAATACATTTTTGAACCTTTCGAAATAAAACTTGATGCTATTCATGACGGCCTTTAAAAAGTGACACAATTAGTTTCGGCCAACATGTCGGTGTTTCGCGAGTAATTCATGCGGATCTGAGCCAAGAGGCGGCCGGCAACATGCCTGACAATTTGTCAGGTAAAATGAAGAAGTAAGCTCAAGCAGGTATTGTACTCGAGAAAATATACGGCGACCGTTTGACATGTTTGATAATGTTTTGAGAAAAGTCTATGAAATGGCCCGCTTGCCAAAGCTACGCCGCGACAGCATAATGTTTACCCGACCGTTCTCGGAGACTTTGATCTTGGAAATAAATTCAAGTCTCCCTGAAACATTGGAACAAGGCGGTTGGATGGAGCTGAAAAATTATTAGTACTGTACCTAATAAAAATGGAAAGTATGAATCTGAATCTTAAAAATTTTACATTCGACACAAGACACAATAAAATTAAGCCATAAAATATTCCACGATGCTTTGCCTCGATCTAGTAAGCTAGGACTAGGTTTTTAGAATTTTCGAAATTTTAATAATTCTTTTCCACTCCGATTTATTTTTTATTTTTTAATGACGTACTATAAATAATTTCAAGTTGATCTATTTCATGCTTTCCTGCAGCCATAATACAACGTTTAATGTCTTCTATCACCCTAAAATTTTACGAAATATTTTTCTACAGTTTAATTTTTTGGAAAGGGCGGCACGGCACCTCTCGCGGTGACGCAGCTATTACGTTCCGTCCACTGAGAGCTTTCTCGTGTCGAAGGGCATTCCGGGTAATTATGGCGCCCTTCGCTCTAAGTATTATGACTACTTTAGGTACACACGTCGAGTGTACCTAGGCATAAAGCCGAGAGTGGAGAATGGAGAACAAAGATAGAGAAATCGTTGCTATTGTCTCGTAAAAAGTTATGTCTGGAGATACTAAAAAATACTTATAGGCTATTCCGAGGATTTAATATATTTGTTTTATTGCTTCGGCAAAGAAGTTGGGCGTATTGCAGAATGAAATATCTTCCAGTCGACCTTGCACGCAATAGGATATTTTAGTGTACAAGTCTCTCACGGATAATGTCTACTTTCTCCGGAGTGGTGGATAAATTTGTGCATGTTAAATTCGAAATTATTGGTACCCGTTGGTACCCCATGCACCCGGAATTCCAATTCCGTGTAACAAGAAAGGCCGGTATCCCAACGGTCATAAGATACCTACCCGATTCATTCCTAGCCAACACTAAATTCTATTCCATCCCGACCTACCTACTCGTATCAGTAGTTCTACATAACTTGACATTAGAGATCAACATATCTGATCTGGTGATAGGCACCCAAAGCAGGTGCTAATGGACGGCTTCGTGCCACGTTCCGTCCTATTCATTCGTTCTGATCATTCATGATGAATAGGCCGATCTTCTGACTCTTGCGCCCCATCAAGTCAAATTAGACCGTATCTGTATGCAGCAAGGTGAGAGGTTGAACGCCACCTATGATTCGTTTAGCAGAAGCCAGGCGTTTCATTTCCAATCAATTAAGCTGGTGAATAGTTCGTGACTTGAAATTAGAAACGCTTTCTATCTGCGAGGATGAGCGGGACAGGTAGGTCATCTATGCTTAAAGTCGACAAGCTTGTTTAGTTGACTTCCAGGCTCCAACCTTCGAGTAAATTACTAAGCACCCTTTTGTTGTCGAAATAGTCTATCGAAACTAGTTACGTACAAGTAATAAAAAGGCCTCTCTCGAAACCAGGTTTCGTAGAAGTAAAAATATTTCCTCCATCGTAACTAGTTACGTACAAGTAATAAAAAGGCCTCGTACGAAACCGATTACGAAACTCTGGTTACGTAGGCGGCCGGAGGGCCGTACTTCCGTCGGTCGGCTGTATCTTTGGAACCGTAATAGCTAGCCGGTTGAAATTTTCACAGAATATGTGTTATTTTAGCGGATATAATAACAAATAATAAAAATTTATAAAACGAAAAATTAATGAGGGTCCCCATACAATAATCATGTTCTTTCAAGGTTTTTTTGTTTTGTTTTGTGGTGTCGCAATCTTTCGCTTATCGCACCGCTACGGTGTGGGGCTGGTTTCTCGACATATACAAGCTGGAGGACGGAAAACATTGTAATAGTCCGCAAATTTACCGACGGTGAGGTAAATTTGTTTGTGTCAAAATCAATCATTCGAAACGGTCTGATTAGATTATATCATGAAAATAATTTGGAATTCAGAGGTAGAAAATCTGGATGGTACCTAAGTGGGCAGTAATTTTTTTGATTTAGAACTGATATCAGCACAAAGTTATGAAATCGCCTACAGGGTATTTTTACCTGTCGATTGGTCAATAGTTGACATATCGCAGAAGTCCCGTGGAGTACTCGTTTGATTAAAGATTATTGGCTTGTTCGTTTTGCGCCTCTAGTACTAGCGCTCTCTCGTGGAAATTCACTTCAAAAATACATTCCGCGAAGTTAGGAGTGGAAACTCAGCACCAAGGCCATCTGTACAAGGTCCAACAATGGATGTCATGGTGTTTATAGTCGATGCTCGTTGTAGGTGCCCTGAGTTTATATAGAGGCAGAGTGTGTCGACATGCCTGCGAGCTTTCATTAGCTGTAGATGTCGACATGCGATAGGTGAGATGTCGCGAGGCACTGTGTAAGTCGTAGACGGAAAAGTTGATTTAGTGAGTTCTATGAAAATGTACGGGTTAGTCTAAACAATATGTTTACCTAACTTCTAGTTCTAGCTAGCATAGTTCAAAAACATTCGTATAAGCCTGATAATTTAATTAGTTTTTAAAATAATAATAATATAGTAGAACATTATTTAGTTTCTTATAAACTCATTTTCCTGCACTTTAGTTCAATATTATAGAAAGTCACATTCGGGGATGAAGTTTGAATGATTTTGTCAAGGAGTGCAATGCAAATGAAATTCTGATATCGGAATTTCTTAAAGGCTTAAAACCAAGTGCATCGAGGCTGGCCGTAGTTCGGATTTCACGTGAATCTGTGCGTTGTTCCCTTCTTACCTTACTAGGTGGGAGGGTTAGGCCTGCCCGGATTGAGGCACTGCATGAAAATTCGTTCGAAGTGGTAAATATTTTCATTTTATTTAATTTTTTTTATTTATTTATTTATTATGGAAAATCAGTTCAGTGTAGTCGGCACGCCCAAAGGGAAGCACTGACACTGTCACAAAGATGTTATGGGCTGACATCACGGGTGTAAGTTTTTTTTATGGAAACTGACACGGTTGGCTGCATCACCTACAACATCCGTGATGTCAGCCCACAACACCGGGTGAACTAGGTGCCACCATGACATGGCTCCCTGCTTCCCTTCATTTCATGTCGGCTACACTGAACTGGACGGAAACACGAACTATATACATAGCCGTTTCGATCGACGTTTCATTCAGTGCGGTGGTACCAATCCGGGCGCGATAAACCCTACCACTTTACCTACTGTGTGTGTAAACCCTACCACTAGGACCTACTGTTTTAGATGGAATCCGAACCACGGTCAGCCTTCAACGTTCGAGCGGTCACGCATCCAAGTACTGACCGCGCCCAGGTGTGCTTAACAACAGTCGACCGACCGCACCACTGAGCTACTGAGGCTGACAATGTAGGTGATGTAGCCAACTTTGAGGTTCCATAAAAAAGTACTTTCAAGATTTATCAACTTGGTTTATTCAATAAAGAATGGCACCTACATATCACAATATCGTGCAAACTTTTGAAAGAGGTTAATTTTAATCCTAAGCGTATACAATTTTGTTCTAATCTAATACTTACTACTACTACTACTACTACCTAGTTTTGTACTTCGGTGGTAATTGAAAATATGTAAATCTTGACTTTCCACCCAAATAAATATTAGTTCTATGAAGAACAGAATAATCATCTTTTCATAAATTATTACCTAATTAATTTATGTAAGATAATAATAAAACAATTTTGAAATGAAAACTAAATTAAACAATTTACAATAAGGGGTTGCCTCGGGGGTTGCCAATCATACTTAAAAATAAAGTATCATGCTTTTAATTTTGTACAATGCTATCTAACTTAAAAATAAATAAATCAAATATTATAAACTAACCTATATATATTATAATACTTTAACGGCTTTGCCACCGGGATAGTCCCGAGGATGAAGGATTGAATTGTCAAAAATGTTATTTTATGAAGCCGTCACAAACAAAATGTATAAGCACTGATATAATATAGTGTATAAATAAGCATAAAAATGAAGTCAGCTGACCCCCTGCTGAGCTATTAAACGTGAAGAAGGCTCGCCCCTGCACGGCGACGATGATATTGCTATTATCACGCGTGCCGTGCATAAGCTTATCAATCAATTTGCCTGACAGTCTATTGAATACTCCTTGCGGAGGTAATATTCCGTGAAATATATGCTGGCAAAATCACTAGAATAAATTAATACATAATTGTTGTAATACACTTCTCTGCAAATGTAAGAAGGTAGACTTATTGTGGAGCAAAGTTGTGGAGCACTATGATTTTTTTCAAGTCCGATGTGTAAAACATGCTTTTGCACTGCCAGGCTTAGGGTTGCCTACCTTTTTTTAATTATTATTATAATTTTTTTTTTTTTTTTTTACCAGTCTCTAGAACAAAAGGCTAAAACAAAACAAACGAATCGCACGCGCACATGCAGAAGAAAACATTGGCTCCTGTGTTACGTAAGATACAAAGTTACTTATTTTAAAACTAATTTAATTCTATAATAAAACTAAAATAATTCGTCCCGTCGTCGTAGCTTGTGTGGCGGGGCGCGTCCCTGGTTCGCCATCCTCACCGGCAGATGCGGGCAATTATCATCATTATTATTATACTAGTATAAGTAATAATGATGATAAAAATCGCCTTGTCAAATTGTGGATACTGTAGGCAAAATAGTGGAGCTTATTGCCATAATACCTACATTAATTCTAGCCAATTAAGTTTATCTTACGTAGTATAGGTTTTCAATTTTCTTAAATATTAATATAGGCAGTAGTTATTTACGTAATCTTTTGTTGATGGAAATAGATAAAAGTACTTATTAGGGATAGAGTGTACACCGGTACATAATATTATACACCGAGCAATAAATTACTGTATGAAAATGTGTTAATCTATTTTATTGATAACTAGCTAAGCCCGTAAGTCGTGTCGCATTCATATTCTAGCCAATCGTTGAAATGTTGTAGATACTTTATGCAGATTACTGTACGCCATCAGCTTATTTCTGTTATAACTATACACGAATATTTTCAAAACAAATCATATTTTACCAACTGGCGCCAATACTTTCATCCCAATGTAAACCGGACCGCAGGAAACACAATGGAGCCTACTCGATATGAAGGGAGACGGTATCAATAGGCTATCCATAACCCAACTCCGTCCGAGCCTTCAGCCATTCAACACTGCCTTTATTTGCCTCGGGGACAACTTGATTAGAGAAGCAAAAATCGCGGAGTTCGGTCAATTCACTAGAGAAATTATATTCTCGGAAGGAAAGGTTCCGCGGGGTTAAATTGGGTGAACGGGCTGAAGCTATAAATATATATATATATGTGTACATATTTTTTTTTTATGGAAACTGACACGGTTGGCTACATCACCTACAACATCTGTGATGTCAGCCCATAACACCGGGTGAACTAGGTGCCATGTCATTTCATGTTCCCTTCATTTCATGTCGGCTACACTGAACTGGACGGAAAACACGAACTATTTACATAGCCGTTTCGACCGCCGTTTCATTCAGTGCGACCCGGGCGGGATAAACCCTACCACCACCAAGTAAGGTAAGAAGGGAAGGGACCTACAGTTTTAAGTGGAATCCGAACCACGGTCAGCCTCCAACGGTCGAGCGGTCACCTATCCAATTACTGACCGCACTCAGAGTTGCCGACCGCACCACTGAGCTACCGAGGCTGACATCTAGGCTGACATAATAAATACAGTAGTCTCGGCCTTACATACATACATGCATACATACCACACGCCCGTCAATCGGGGTAAGCACAGTAATCGGTGTTGTGCTGCAAGGACTTTGGTAAATATCAAACAGAAAGTAACATCCACCTGCTGCATGACTCGGTCGAAGGACGATGCCAAGGTGAGAGGTGGCTTCGCCCTTTAGCACCGCACCTTGTTCTTACCCCTAGTCGCCTTTTACGATATGCACAGGAAAATATGGAGCGGGTCTATTCTTTTTACGTTTATTTTTTATGTAATCCGGTATGGGTGGCTGAGTCAGAGGGGCCAAAGCACCGTGCAAAAAAAAAGCACAAAGCAAAGTGCCGGCCCCACAAAGTCTCGGCCTTGCACTCGTAATACAAATGCTTTGACGGACAGTATGTCTATTTAGTTTGATTATACATAGACTGTTCCGAAAATTGTTAGTGAAATGAAAAATAGTTAGAATATGAAAAAAAATTATTTACAGCTTTTCAAAATATTTCCCTCCAATCCCTATGCACTTATGCATTCGGGTGAACCAGGTTTCAAAACATTTAAAAAACGTATCTTGCGGGAGGTCGAAAAATAACCCCCGAAATTCTTCGACGGCCTCGTCTGCACTGTTGAATTTTCGCCCGCGAAGCATTTTTTTTACCGTGGGAAATAACAAAAAATCGCATGGAGCTAAATCTGGGCTGTACGGAGGATGGGATAACCTTTTTACCCCCGAAGTTGTCAAATAGTCCATGTTTCTACCGCTGTGTGAGCTGGCGCGTTATCTTGGTGAAAAAGCATGCCACGGACGCCGCTCCTTGGGCGCTCGCTATTCAACTCCCCGAAAGCTTGAGGCAGACAAACTTCGCAATACCAATCTTCAGTTCAGCCTGAATCTCCCGATGTGTAATGTGTATTCTCCCGCAATACCCACTCTACCCTGATGACGCTTTCATGAGTGACTGCAGTTGATGGTCGGCCGGGTCTGGGGTCATCGTTTAGGTTCTCTCGACCACGTTTAAATTCACGAAACCAATAAGTAACTGTTGGTAACGCAGGAGCAGACTGCCCAAAAGCAGCTTGCAAATATTCGTGACATTCCTTGAAGGTTAACCCTAGTTTACAAGCACTGGCGGCTGGTCCTAAAGTGCGCTCGTGCGCCGCACTACCATACCACGAGAAGTCTTCACTTCACTCAAAATAAATAATAGCTTACAACATACTACATTAAAACCATAAAGATCGTACTCTAAATAAATACGAATGTGAATTCAACCTTATTTTATAGATTACAAGGCACGTTTTTGCGAGTAAACGCGCGCGCCGTGCGGAATATAAATCGCACGCGGGTCTCCCATACTGAATGTATGGGGATCGGCAAAACACCGCTGGCGCGTGAGACAGAAGATACTTCATAGAAACAGTATGGGCCGAAAGGAGTTCTGCGTGCGGCGCACGAGCGCCAAACAAGGACGCTATATTGTGAATACCCGCGCGTGCGACACGTCGCGTCGCGAGCGATTCGTTTTGCACAAGTCCGTCTTACAAACTCTTTGCCGTCTACCTAGAGTCAGCGCGCTGTCATGTGATGTCACATACCCATTAGCGCGCGAATATTTAAAATGGGATATGGTTAGGTTTTGTGCTTTCTGTCACGTGATACTGTGAATTAAGTGGTGCCGATATTTGCCTAAGCGTTGGTTAAAGGCAAGGCTTTACAATCAGGTGATCCCGGGTTCAATTCCTACTTTTCAAATGATTTTATTTTTATTTATTTTTTTAAGTATTTTTGGACTGTTTTCTTTTTGAAAGCTGCAGTAGTGTTGTGGTCTATGGGGTGTATTCATAAAGGTACTAAAAATAAGTTAAAAAACTTGTTTGGATTTTTTTTTTCTTGTTTTTTGCAACTCATTGAGTGTCTTGAGAATATTCATACTAGGTACTTACATAATAAAACGCAGGCGTTTAAAAAATTCGGAAGTCCCGATCTTAAAATAACATGACGGGAATGTGTTGGGAAATTTGGTATATAAGTAGGCAGGTACTTAGCGCACTACCGGTCACTTAAGTCACCAGCCGCCACTGTTTACAAGCATAGAAAATCATAACACGAAAAGCTTCTCGCGAGACGTCCATTGTTGCAAATAAAATATGAGTGACGGATAACCGTTAAAAATATTTAAAAAAAGAACTACACATAGGTGGCCAATAATTTTCATCAAGGAGATTTGTATTTAAATTAGCCGTCAAATTAAAATAGTTTCAGGAAAAATAAAATTGTATTTATTCTGTGGCTAACAATTTTCGGAACAGCCCACGTATAGCACTATATTTTAAGTTATTTTGTTTAAATTAAAATAGGCGCCTTGATTAGACCACACGATAAAATGTCCATTGCGCACTATATTAAATCTAGGGTGTAGGTAAGTTTAATATGGAAACACATTAATTGTACGTATAACTTTTTTGGCCAAAGAAATTCCAACGAAGTATAAGAGAAGTAGTTGCATTAATATTTAAGTAAATTGATAAACTCCAAAGTGTAAATATTATATTTTTAATTAAGGTATTTTTTATAAATTAATAATATATTTTTAAATGTACGATCAGTATTTGTCTGTTTTAGTTAGATAAAATTTACTAATTATTTTAATAGTATTCTATATAATTATGACTTTTATCTTAGTTAAAGATTTCGCTGATAACTTAAATTTTCATTTTTTTTTCGAATTATTAAGGTTTTTTTAAAGTACGTATTTGATATTTCAAGAGATCTTACGAAATTATATTCACAGTTTGTTAAATGAATAAATTTATATGAACTGAATTTTACGCGGTTTTGAGCACAATTGTCAAAATCTACAAATTCATGCTACAGTTTTGGAAAATGTGCACAACGGCACTCGAACATGCTTAATAATTCACCCCGTTCACTCTGACAGCTCTCAATAAAATATTTCAAACAGAAATCGTTCATCAAAAACATGTTGTCTAGCCATTGCATTGCCAAAGAGCTCTCGATGAACGAACTTGATAAAATATGACAAACAATGAAAAAAATTCCATATACACACCTTTTTTCCATTCACCAGTTGCTTTTCCAAAATGAACAAAGCTTTTTTAGATAGGTGAAATGAAGGCAGACCAAAAACACTTTTTATAAATGTTTTTCTTGCAGTAAATTTTTCCGGAATAGTAGATTTTCGGGTGGTATTTATTACAGTAGATATCTATCTATCCTAATTTTAATACTTTGCAAGAGTAAAGTGAACACTCGGCTTAGGAACATTTAGGTACATATTTTTAAGTTCAGAAAAAAAAATCATATGAAATATTTTGTGAAGTTTCAATTTTCGCTTTACCAGCATAAGCTTCAGGTCTCGACATTGTTTTTATTTGTTTGTTTTACATTGTTTTTAAGTGTTTTTAATACTTCTATTAACTTGACCTCCATTAAGAAAAACTTTATTGTCACAGCGTCTTGAGGAATTTAAAGTTAATATATCTTGGAATCTGTACAAATATTAAACGGTTTTAAATATTAGAAGGTATAATGTGTTGTCTAAAGGCCCGTGACTCAAAACACTGGATCGCAGTACGAGCAAGATCGATAGTGTCGTGACAGAGGTACGAACAAAGAGCCTTCGCGCGCACGTCGTAGGAAATTTCCTATACGTACGTGGATTAACTTGAATTGTTTAATTTTTATACCAATAAATAGTGTTTATTTTAATTTTATTTGGTTGGCAAAATATTGTTTTATTTAATACTTACATGTTTCAAACATTGACATTTCATTGCCGTTATTGCTTTTTAACACCGAACATCTTGATTGGTGGAATTTTGTACAAACGGTTTCTGGAACTATTGGTTTTATGCTTCATGATTTTTGATAGGCCATCCTTGATAAATTTTTTTTGCAAAATTTTTGATTTTTAATAGTTCAAAGTAAATACCTATTAATTTATTTTAATATCCTTTACAGTGACTTTCTAATCTTACTCAAGTTATTTTTCAATGTACTTTCTTTAATTCTAGGAATAATGATATGTATATTTTTTTTTTATTGTTTCTGAACTAGCTGGCTGTGTCCGAGGTCGAAGCCTCAGGCGCAGCCAATATCACCCCCGAGGAGGTGCCAGTCCGGCTTGGAGGTGGACTAATGTCGCTGGGGAAAGGCTATTTACCCGCGATTTGAAGATCCGTGGATTGTAGGAGTGGGGAAAGATATTCCCCGGAAGCCCGTTCCACACCTTTGCAGTGCGGCACAAGAACGATTTAGAGAATCGTGCCGTTCGAAGTACTCGTCTGTCCACTACAAAGGGGTGTTCCGCGAGAGTATGGCGGGTTTGGCGAAGGCGAACAGGAGGAGGAGGGATAAGGGAAGCAATTTCGTCAGAGCAGCGGCCATAGTAGTACCGATAAAACAGGCTCAATGACCCAACGATACTGGTTACGATCTGTGTTTTAGAGGTTGAAGGTCCTTTGTGAGTACAGAGTCGCCAATGAGGCGCATGGTTCGTCGTTGGGTAGAATCCAAGGCTGAAAGAAGGTACTCAGGGGAACCCTCCCAAAGATGACTGCAATATTCCATCACCGGTTTTAATAATGTATGATGGCAAATTCAAACGTAGTGTACTATTCAAAATATGCTGTGAACCCAAGATGTTTTACCACAGGCTTCTTATATTTATCGTTTACATGAACACAGCCCGGCCTTCGGCCTCGCCCCTAGTAGTGACTTAATTTTTTCGACCAGTTAATCAATACACTCCATAATATGGTTGTACCTGAGTGTAGCCGAAAAGGCCGTGTTTTACGCATTTACGCACTGTTTCGTTAATAGAAAACAAAATGGCGTTCTCTCTTACGCATTGTTAAGCCTGTCTACACTATGTGAAAGAAGCTGGAGCAATTTTAAATGCGGATTATTGTATTTATTTTACAGCTTGTGAGAACAGGCGCGCAGTAACGTTCGCTGGTAATGCAGTTTTATTGGAACGTTTATTGCAACTGGAGAAAAATCGTAGACATTCTATCTGCTGGACCGGACGGAACCCCCCCCCCCCCCCCCCCCCTCCTCCTCGCACCCCCCCCCCTTCTTCCCCCTAACACGACGCCTCAACGGCACCGTCGTCGTTGCCCCAAGGTATGAGGTAGACCTCTTAAGATGGCTCGCCCCCTTGCAAGATTTTTGGGAGCAAAATAAATTTAGGTTATGTAGTCAAGTTTACACTGAAATTATATAAATGAAATGAATAGAAGTGAAGTGAAAGAGCGTGCAATTAAATTAAGTTAATTAAGATATTATATTTTATCCATTTATTTACACATCTATTTACAATAATTTTACATACAACTATACCTAAAATATACAATAAAATTATTATAAAATATTACGTTTTATATTATTATTAACTTAATTTAGTGTAAATGAAGATACTTGCATTTTATTAAATTCAGTGCACCATTAAATGAAATTGAGTAAAAGTAAAAATACTGTGAAATTAACTAAATTAATTTAGTACAATTTGTTTTCACAACAAAATCATTTTATTATGGAATTCGTACACTTTCGAAACTCGATTCTCCAAACCCGAAAAGCAAGGGCTATCATGAGATGGATGACGTATATTACAAATTTATATCGGTTATTGTGTAGGGTCGGCAGACGCGTGAATAAATCGTGTTTAGAGGAGATCCGTGTCCGCCTCGCCACCTCGGGCGCACTAGCCAACGTCCCTCCCTACTCTCTAATGTTCTACTCACATTGTATGTATGTAGGTATATACAGGAAGAATTGAAAAGGAATTGAAGGGGCATCAACTCGTGGACCAATTTGAAATTTTTATGATATAGATAGGTAAATTACAGCTCACTTCTCTTCGTTTCTTTTAATTTCAATAATTATTATGCAATATTATATTTGTTTGTTTAATCCAGTGTGGGTAGCTGGATGCAAGGGGATTGCGAATGCCATGCCATGCCGGCCTGATGACAGGGGCCCCGTCACGCCCCCTTTGAAAAACCCCAGGCTGTACTTAGGAGGAAATAGATGGGCAGGGAGTGCGTTCCACACTAATAATATCACCTCCTAGAAGGTGGCATACCGGAGACTTCCCTTTCGATTTCTGGCTTTATAGGACTAGAGGAGAACACAGCCGACGCTACTATGCTGGTCGCTGGCTGCGCGGAGGCGGCGCGGCGGGGGCGGCGCGGCGGCGCGGCAAGCAAAGCAATATTTATTGAACGAAGTGCCGCGTCGTGTCGTGCGTGCCGCGGCGGGGCACGCTGCTGCCGCGTGGTGCGGTCGCACCACAGATTACTTAATAGTTACTTCGTAACAGATAAATCACTCCATAGAAAATGTTCCTACTTTCGGGCTTTAATAGCCTACTGCTTCACGTCGTCAATCGCTGCGTGCGAAAATGCGTAAAGTGGTTATTGCTTTGCAGCTGCGCGCAGTTGCGTGGGCGAGCGTCTATGTATACTTCGTGCGGCTGACGAATTTCGGCGGTCTATTTCCACTGAAAAAGACCGCCGCCGCCGGCGGCCCGTCGGGCGGTAGGTAGTTAGCGCGAGCAAATACATAGAGTGCGTGAGGCCTGGTCGCACTCTTATTATGTATTTCTTAACATGGGTGTTATACCATCTGGCGCATCTTCATTTGTATTTAGATTATGTTAACTTACACGAAGTAATATTTGAAATGCAATAGTCGTTCCATTCTTCTGGGCTCTTTGGTGTGTACACTTTATAACTTTGTTCCGGTTCCGAGCTCACATATTGTGTTTGTTCAGTTATTGGATGCATACTAGAGGAAATAAGCGATTGTTAACATGCATGTGCATTGTGCAGTGCGGGTCAATATTGACTTAGATATGTGAACGAGTGTGCATGTGTATCTATAGTAACAGATGCAATCGGTTTTTTAAATTAATGTTTTGATAAATTTATATACGGTCGACGGTATGTCTGAAATATACAGTTTAGTGTTGTACAAGATAAACAATACGCCTATATATATATTTTTAAATGTTTAATGTGCATACAAAATTTCTAACTTACCTTTTGGTATAGTGCCACCAGGAAATTATGATGCGTGGGAAATATGCGAAACTGTCTGCATTCCTAAGAAGGGATGTGAACTTTCGGTCGAAAGTTTGTCGATAAATTGTATGATATATTAACCTAAATTATCGACGAACTTTCGATCGAAAGTTCACGTCCCTTCTTAGGAATGCAGACAGTTTCGCATATTTCCCACGCATCATAACTTCCTGGTGGCACTATAAGGTTACAATACTAAGCTTCGGGGAAGTGGTAGGTTTTGTAGGTACGTGAAACGAAGAAAATGTTTTTAAATCTAATTAACATTCTAATCGTAATGGAATATTAGATATAATGTAATTTAATAATTGTTATAATTTCAACATAATTTTGGACCATGTCGATTACTGACTTTTAAGTGTCTTTATTTGAACTGGGAATTTCACAGATTAAACTGTTTAATTTCAAATTCTACTCTGGGACTCACTTCGACGAACGAAGAAGACAAAAAAAGAAGCTAAAAACCGAGTGATACTTAAATTGTTTCTACTGCAAATGCATGAGCTCGGAACCGGCGCCGATGAGAAAAAAAACATCATTAGATCTAGTCTAGTTTCCAGACCGCTATAGTCGTCGGAGAGGTTCAGTCACCTTCTCTCTCAGCCCTTACAAATAGTCCACGTATTTATCAAGCGAGATAGATAAATTCGTTCTATCGGGAACAATAGCGTAGCTCCACAGGGACCCGATGGGACGTTAATTAAAATTGTGTTTTGTTAAATGGCGCGTGTATTAGTCTTCCTTTATTCGCTTTTCTGTACTTTGGTCTCTTTTTAGGGTTCCGTAGCCAGCGACTACGGCAGGGACCCTTATAAAATCGGTCAGGTATCTGTCCGACCTTCCGTCCGTCCGTCCGTCCGTCCGTCGTCGGTATGTTACAGCATGCATGTATATTATGTATACGGCTACCCTACCTCTATTCAATTTTTCCTCGAAGATACTTTGACAATAATCTGGTTCTTGGTCAGATGTTTCATTATTTTAGACATTTAATAATAATAATACACTTTTTGCCACCGAAAGCGTGGCAAGGGACGGGCTTATTGCCTTAGGAAATTTCCTCCAGTCAACCCGGTGGACCTACATTTTTACACGGAATCCGAAACATGGAGCAGTGGATAAAGGTTTGCACGTAATTTTTTTCAAATCCGAAAAAAAAACACATTGGTACACGCCGGTTGGATTCGAACCTCGGACCTCTCGCAAGAGAAGCCGACATCCAGACGCCTAATTTAGATTATGAAAAAAAAAACACAGCAAATAGAGAATTGCCAGTAACGATGTTAAAAATAAAAATTATACAAGCGCAAAGTGGTTTTAAAATTATTTAATATTTTTTTCCACCGCGTAAAATGAGCTTATTTCAAGGTCGTAAAAAAGTAAGAGCCTACCGGAATAAGAGCGGAGCGGTGTGATTGGGGCCAGACAGGCTCACGAATAAAATATTAAAAAAAGTTGAAACATAACAAAGGAACCATCTAGACGCGAGAGAACTCGAATACATTAAACTCGAGTGCTTACGGATTCATGACAAAAATAATGAGGTCTCAGCAAGTTTCCTGAATTTTAGAAGCAAGAATGAGTGTTGATTTCTCAAAAATGTTTCTACATGTCAGAACACGCATCTCTTCTATTCTATTCATTATGCAAGCTTTTTTAGGGTTTCTACCCCAAAAGAGGAAAAAATTTAACTTTTATAGGATCAATCTTGTGTCTGTCTGTCTGTCTGTCTGTCATAGCTTATTTTCTCCGAATCTACTGAACGAAAAAAGTTGATATTGTTTGATGACCCAATCACGTTGTATAGCGTAATGAACGAATTGAGATTTTGGGGGTTAAATTTGGAGGACAAAATAAGAAAGTTGAAAAAAAAAAAATCAATATTTGACATACATATTATCAAAATCACAAAACGGCTCGTTTTAAGGAATACAAAACACATTGTTTTTATAATTTTAAAATGTATAGTTCAATATCAAACAAAATATACAAAAATCGACTATTCCCTTATTCCCGAAGCTGGTGAGTCTAAAATTTTATAATAAATAGGGCATATAGGGCCTCCCGTGTTTACAGGAAACCTAAACGAATATTCTAAAGCTTAAAGTTCTCACAGAAAACGGAATGGTACGAAACTCTCTCCACGCGAGTTCGACTCGTACTTGACCGTTTATTTAAATATAAACACTAATTTCACTTATGTGGATAGGCAAGAAATCCTCGACAAGGAACCAATTTATAAAATTTTAACTCATAACCTTCCTTTGAAATTCAGTCACTTTCAGGCGCAATTATTTCTGCAACACAAGAGGTGAGTGAGGATGTTTTATTTTAGTTAAATTACATTATTGTCTAACTAGTTGATGCTCGAACATCGCGCTTTTTTTATTGAAAGCGCAACATATGGCGCCGAGCCACCCATAAGGTGTCTAACGACTCCCATGGACATTCGGTCGTATGCGGGGGCTGGGAATGCCATGCCAGCCTAACAGGTGCCCATTCACGCCCCTCTTGAAGAACCAGAGATTGGCGTTCCAGAGTTTACCGGTTCCAGAGCTTACAATTTCGATTTTAGTTATAGGTTGATTACAACAATAAATAAAAAATTATAGATGTTGCGAATCGGACCACAAGTTCCAACTCCCACTCCTTGACATTTAAATATCGCTCCAATACGCATCGCATAAAATAAACTGCTACAACCTACCTTCATCAAATTAATTGTAACCTACCTACAAATAAAAAAAAAACGACTATTCATTCACGTGTACGTCAAAGAGGTTAAAATTTGCAAACAATTCCAAAATCAAATAAAACTCAAAATCAATATATAAATCAAGCAACAAATAAAGTTTAGAAACATTGAAACCAAACACAAAAATTAAAATTAAATAATAAAAACTGGTGAAGTGAAAGTTGGCGAATATTCCTGTAAGTACCTTTCTTCTTGTTATTCAACAAATTTTCACATAAAATTAGTATAGGCTCGAACAATAGATACGTTAAAATATGCTTTAGCAATAACCATAACAACATATGCAGCGCTCATAGAAAGCTTTGCACCGAGACTTCTTGGCGAGTGCGCCCATTCGAGATATCATATTTTTCTCACGTCTGATATAATACGTTTCGTAGATGACCGTGTTTCAGGAAGAAGATAATCCTTCTTGAATACAGTAAGCAACTGAGGGCGAGGCCGAAGGCCGAGCTGCGTTCGGAAAGACTGTAAACCTTCTCGAAGAAAGTAAGTAACAAAGGGCGAGGCCGAAGGCCGAGCTGCGTTCAGGAAGACGATAAACCTTCTCGAAGACAGTAAGTAACTATGGGCGAGGCCGAAGGCCGGGATGCGTTCAGGAAGAGGATAAACCTTTTCGAAGAAATTAAGTAAGAAAGAAGTTACTTTCTTCGAGAAGATTTATGGTCTTCCTGAACGCAGCTCGGCCTTCGGCCTCGCCCTTTGTTACTTACTTTCTTAAAGATGGTTTATCCTCTTCCTGAACGTAGCTCGGCCTTCGGCCTGGCCCATAGTTACTTACTGTCTTCGAGAAGGTTCATCGTCTTCCTGAACGCAGCTCGGCCTTCAGCCTCGCCCTCTGCTACTTACTTTCTTCGAAAAGGTTATCCTCTTCCTGAACGCAGCTCGGCCTTCGGCCTCGCCCTCTGTTACTTACTGTCTTCAAGAAGGTTTATCGTCTTCCCGAACGCAGCTCGGCCTTCGGCCTCGCCCTCTGTTACTTCGAGAAGGTTTATCGTCTTGCTGAACGCAGCTCGGCCTTCGACCTCGACCTTTGTTACTTACTTTCTTCGAGAAGTTTTATGGTCTTCCTGAACGCAGCTCGGCCTTCGGCCTCGCCCTCTGTTACTTACTTTCTTCGAAAAGGTTATCCTCTTCCTGAACGCAGCTCGGACTTCAGCCACGCCCATAGTTACATACTGTCTTCGAGAAGGTTTATCGTTTTCCTGAACGCAGCTCGGCCTTCGGCCTCGCCCTCTGTTACTTACTTTCTTCGAAAAGGTTATCGTCTTCCTGAACGCAGCTCGGACTTCAGCCACGCCCATAGTTACATACTGTCTTCGAGAAGGTTTATCGTTTTCCTGAACGCAGCTCGGCCTTCGGCCTCGCCCTCTGTTACTTACTTTCTTCGAAAAGGTTATCGTCTTCCTGAACGCAGCTCGGCCTTTGGCCTCGCCCTTTTTTACTTACTTTCTTAAAGATGGTTTATCCTCTTCCTGAACGCAACTCCGCCTTCGGCCTCGCCTTTAGTCACTCACTTTCTTCGAGGCGGTTTATCGTTTACCTGAACCCAGCTCGCCCTTAGTTACTTACTTTCTTCCATTGAAATACGAATTTCACGCGAGCGAAGCCACGGGCAAAAGCTAGTGTTATAATAAACGATCGCTTCTCTTATATTCCCTCTCTCCCTCTCCCCCTCTACCTTTATCCTTTAGCCCTCCCCACCTCCCCCTCTCCCTATCGATAACTGTTTTATCGTTTTTTTACTGTTAGTATCGATAGTGAGACTATTGGTACACAACATCAACTTAACTCGGTACTGTACTTACTAAGGCCCAATTGCGCCAACACGAATTTAGAGTAAGTAGCGAGTTATGGATTTAAACGCGGTTCCCACAGTCAACGGGTACTAGCTTAGGCCCACTTGCACCAACACGAATTTAAGATATAAACCAGTTTAACTCGTTAAGCTAGCGCCCGTTGACTGTGGGAACCGCGTTTAAATCCATAACTCGCTACTTAACTCTAAACTCGTGTTGGTGCAAGTGGGCCTTAGCGAGTTAAACTGGTTTATATCGTTAAATTCGTGTTGGTGCAAGTGGGCCTAAGTATAAATTGGCCTTAAATCTCGAAACCAACGAAATAAATGTCACGACTTTTTCATATTTTCACATAGGCTGACATAGACAATGAATTCGCTCTATTTTGGCTCGAAATTCAAATATATGCGATTTTATTTTGCTTATTATACTAAAATTATTACACAACCAATATAATATTTTCTCAAGTTTTTCACGATTCCCGAGGTCAAGGAATGGAGTTACATACAAATTCCCAAGAAATAGTGCGCCGTTTGGGAGAAACGTGCTAAGAAAGTTTCGTAGAGCGCCATCCCGCTCTGTCTCGTTTTGTTTATCTCATTCTGGTTTTTCGATTTTATATTATAGATACGATTACATAGATTATAGAATGTAGAACTAGAATCCCCAATACAATTCATGTTAATCAGAATTTCTGTGCATATAATTTCACCTTATCACCTGCTTGACGAGTTGATTGCTTATGTATAGTTTTGAAATATTTGTTTAACATATTACACGCGCTTATGTAGGTACTTTCTCGTGAGAGTTAGAGCGTGGCGTGTAAAATACGCCTTGGGCTAACTTATGAAGTTACGACAGTCTGTATTTATGACTAATCTTGTTAGTTGTATTAATGTACGCGGTAGGTTAACCCCTTTCGAGGACCTCGGTGCTCCCTCGAGGCGAGAGGGATAAACCGAGTGCTGGTATTGGATTTGCATATGACCTAGAGACTGTAAGAATTTATTGCCTGCAAATATAATATAAACTGAAAATTGAAAATAGTTCCTGTTTTCGTGCTGTTTCCAGTTTAGTGTAGCCGGCACGACCAAGGGGAAGCGCTGACGTGTTGTTGCAATAGAAACATAGACTGACATCACGAGTTAAGCAATGATGAAGCCAAAGATGTCATGTTCCATAAAAAACACACACATGAATAGCAGTAAAGAAACATTTGAAATTATAAAAAAAAAACAAATTAACATGCTATAATTGGCCAAAATTGCTTAGCTTGTCTTCGAGTTGACCCTCACTGAAAAATATATTTAGAAATTTTCCCCACAAGTTTTACATAAATGCAATCGAACGTTACGGTTCCCTCACAATTTAAATGCAGCTCGACCTACCTGCGAATCGACAGTCAACGAATTTTAGGTCATCACACGTAGATCATAGGGTAGATAATTGCTTCACTCTACATGCGCGAACCCAAGATGCGAACGACTTTAAAGTCTACCGTATATTCTACGATTTATGCCCTAAAATTCGTTAACTGCGTAGGTAGGTCGAGCGCCGTTAAAGTTTTGAGTGAAATGTACCCTAATCACGAGATTTAACCTACTACGCTACACACCGCCGTGTTCTCCGTATCATTTTGTATATAGAAACGGAGCAGCCCCTCTAGTATAGATTTAGATTTACGAACTTCGTTTCTCCATACAAAATAATGCGGAGAACACGGCGTAGCGTAGCGTAGCGTAGCGTAGCGTAGTAGGTTAAATCTCGTGTTTAGGGTACTGTACCCAACATGATTATTTGATCCGACTGAATCCCAAATCCCAGACACTCACAAACACATCAAATAGGTGATTACCTGTTTGATGTGTTGGTGATCTTAGTTCAGCCTGATAATTGAGTGAGCGAGTGCACATACGAAGGCTGTTCCCACATCTGATATTATAGTTTGCTATAGAAACTCTTAACTCTTATACCAATAAGCAGAATGCCGCGGTGGACGCTTGATCTCTCCGCGACTCTCGACTGAATTCAGTATCGCGCTCGCTTGGATGGAGCGCTCCACACGAGCGTCGCACGCTCGTGGGCGAAAAAGACACTGAAAAATTTCGTCATATCATAACCTAAATCGTCGGTGTAAATTTATAGTAATAACATAATATTATGAAAGCTAAATATGTGGAAACAGCATGAAAAGAAAATAAACAAAGAAGAAATAAAAGCTATGATCATTTATAAACTAGAACCCACCTCTTCCACTGTTAGATAAGGGCGGGATGTTAGATTTTTGTATATTTTCTTTAAAATAAAGATTTTAAATTATTTTTAAAATTATAAAAATGTCATATTATGCACTAAAATTTTTTTTTTATCTTTCTAATTGGTGCCCAAAATTTACCCCCAAAATCGAAATTCGTTTATTTACGCTTTACGTCCGTGATTAACATCAAACTCAAGGTTAAAGTTTTACATCAAATATTATATAAAATATAAAATACAGAAATACTAAATTGGCATTCCAAATCGTAACGGCGGCGGCGGCGACGATTTTACGCTTGCCGGGGCATCTTAAATGCATCGCTAACTTTCACCCTCTCTCTCTGCCGGTCACTCACTCTCCACACCTCCCCTCACAACTCCTTCCTACCCTCCTCGTTTCCTCGCTCAGGATGCAATGAAAATATTTTCAGAACAACTTTTCTTTTTCTTATTAACATTGTCTGCAACAGAAACAAGAAAAAATCGTCGCGTCGTCGTAAGGTTGCGCACGGAATTCTCTCGCCGTCTGTCCCTTTGTTCTGTGCCGCCGGTATGACATTATTGCAGTGGCAAGACACATCGTTTTAACTAGGTTGACAAGAGAGAGGGAGCGAAAGAAGATAATGCGGCTAATCTTATTTCTAGAAAGTTCCGAACGAGCTTCACAACACTAACAAGATAGGGGAGGGGCCACAGAAATAAATAACTAGAACGGGCATCGACTGGCATCGGGTATCAATTGTTGATGCCAATCGAAAATACAAAAATATTTCTGTCTACAACGTGTCCCAAAACTCAACGTCAAGCGGGACCAGGGAGTAGGCCAGTTTATGACTACCCAGGGAAAAATAAGAAAAAAAGTCGGAGTCATTTGTTTTTTATGA
Organism: Nematopogon swammerdamellus; assembly: GCA_946902875.1. NCBI lineage: Eukaryota > Metazoa > Arthropoda > Insecta > Lepidoptera > Adelidae > Nematopogon > Nematopogon swammerdamellus. The sequence goes on from OX336351.1 coordinate 12,697,078, forward strand.
TATGAGCATTTTTGAAAAACGTTTAATATTATATACATGTATACACGTTGTATACGTGTTGTATACACTCTGTCATACGTGTTTACTCACTGTTATCTGTCTGCTGCCAATAGACCGAATGTTAGTATAAAGGTCATTTGTATACTTTTTTTTACACGAGTAAATACGGGGTGTATAAAACGTAGATACCGTAGACATTTCACAATGGCAAACAATTTAGGTAGAATTTTTCTCTTGTATTTCTTTTTTTCATACAAAAGTCAAAAATAACTAAAACATTGATAATGTTTTTTACAAAATAACACCTGGTATTGGGTGTAAGAAAATTCCATTTAAATGCTCGTCTTCAAATAGGCTTAGAGAACGTACGGGGGAAAGGTCGACGGTACTTCTTTGTACGCCACAGTACCGTTTCTGGGTATTTATTTCCGTGCCTCCGCTGCACTGTCATGCCACTAGTGTTGTGCTTGTCGACGATATTCTTTCGACATCTAGCTGCGACTTTGTCGACTCGATACCCTTCGTAAGGTTGCCCATATTAGAATATAGTAAGTTACTATCGGCTTGGAGTTTCGACAGCAACTGAAGACGAATGCCTAAATCGATAGTTGATTATGTTTTTCGAGTTTTCCTGACAAAACAATATTGTGACACGCTTAACGAGCCGAAATTGTACATTTAAATTCGGATCACATGAGGTAAGGAACGAATACATTCGCATTGTTATCGTAAAACCCGTCGACTAGGACGATGAAGCTAAAAAAACATTTTCACGTCCATTATTTTTTTAGGAAAAAAATCAATTTACATTTTAGCCACTGAAAACTCTTTCCAATATTGTGTTAAATCCCGACTTGTATTTTTAGGATTTCATGGTTACTGTGCGGTACTGACACAGCAGAGAGTACCTAAATGTGAAAAATTTTATGTAAAATTACGTTTAACAAATCTATTACATACTGATGTGAATAGGTGTAAAATCTTACTAAAAATATTTTCAAATCAGTGTATGAGAAAATGTAACACATTGCGATTTTAGATGACAATGCAAACAGAAGTTGGATAGTTCTTAACTTGCTGAGAGAGAGAATTGAGAAATTTTCTAGCATCACACTATCTTTCACATAGACAGGGTTTCAAAATATTAGTTAAAGACCATACATACATACATACATACATACATACATACCACACGCTGTATCCCGACGATCGGGGTAAACAGAGTAATCGGAGGTGTGGTGCAAGTAATCTTTTAAATTACAGCACAACACTAACCACCACATTTAGCAAAGTATGAGGACAAAAGAACTGTCTAGCAGCAAGTAAGGCTCGAAGACCCACCTGCTACAAGACTCGGTTGAAGGACCGTACCAAGGTGAGAGGTGGCTAGCCTGTCGTCCTTTTGCACAGCATCTTGTCCTTATTCCTCAGTCGCCTTTTACTACATGCACGGAGAGAGATGCAGTGAGGCTATTCTTTTTATTAAGTACCGAGCCCACACGTTACAGTTAAAGACCAGTATTTCGTATTTGCACACACTGTCTAAAATATATTCATTTTTTTTTAAGATTCCGGATTAACCGTAGGTGTACTAAATGTAAGTCTTCTGTAAGTCTTTAGTACACCTACTGTTAATCCGGAAACTCGAAAATGAATATAATTAATAAGAATAACAGAGTAAACTTAAAAACATGTCTAAAATATGTATAATATATTAACTAAACAAATTATGTAATTATATGCATGGATATATATCCTTGCATATAATTACATAATTTGTTTTCGACATTTGACATCACTAGTACAGAGACGTAGGGTTGTGCAAGCACTCGTAAGTTGCCGGGATCGCGTCCCCAGAGGAAGGTTTTCGCCACCACTGATTAAATTGCATTACCTTGCTAACGTTACCTGCAGACCTGGCATACATATCTTTACAGTATTCGTACCTTGTCTTACTCACTGCGCATCCCGAGTATGTGTAACTACATGTGAAGTTAGCTTGTTAGTGTACTCTCTTTCAGTTGCTGAAATGTCGTGATTCCTTAGTCTAGACTTGTTGTACCTAGAGGGAACTTTAGTACCAGCAGCGGGTTAAAAGGATATACTTGCTGAGATAGAATATAAATTAAATTTGGATTATTCACTTGTTTATTAAAACGAAATATTAATTATTCTTTCTTTTTTATTAATTTTTAGGACTTTTAACAATAATTTGTTAATATCAGCCCCATAGTAGGTACTCATCTTCTCCATCTCTTAGAGCCCAGGTTCCAGAGGGATAGAGAACGCTCCACGAAATCCAACACATTTACTCAGTCCCTCTCACTTGGGCTCGCTGTAGTTTTTGAAGTGAAAACTTCTTTAGCGGCGCTTGACACTTTTTTAGGTGGGTAAAAAATGTTAAACTCGCGTCAGATCGTCATCGTCAGTCTCGAAAAGCGACAGATTTATTTTTATTATTTAAAATGTAACCTTAAGTCATTGCATTAAGGGTTAAGTTACGAGTGGCTCGGGATCAATTCTGTTCGTCTCTCATTGACAGTAAAGCCGAAAGCGAATCAAGGGAATCCGATATTCGTTTGGTCGTTTATGTGATTTCGTGGCTCAATGGTAAGAGTGTAGGATTTGTATTTTTTGACCATGGGTTCGAATCCCTCAACATTTTTTTTTGTTTTTTTCTTTTGTTTTCGTTTTTAAGCAATGTTACGGTGTTTACATTTTTTTAGGGTGTTTAGTTTTTTTTATAACCACTTAAGTATTATTTTCGGAAATACAAAAAGTTTTTTTTCTTTTGTTTTCTTTTTAAGCAATGTTACGGTGTTTAATTTTTTTTTAGGGTGTTTAGTTTTTTTTATAACCACCTAAGAATTATTTTCGGAAATACAAAAAGTTTTCACTTCTGCCGGCACTCCCGGAGTGCAACTGGGATTTTTTTTATTTAAACCAGCATGGGTGGCTGTGCCGAGAGACCAATGGTGCAGTCGACAGAGCCAAAATCACCACTCCTCGCGAAACCACGCTCAGTTAGGTGCCATGCCAGCAGATTTGCGGACTGTTGCTAGGCTGTCTAGCCCGTTAATACGACGCTTGATGAGACCCAGGTTTAAAGGATTCAGGAAATACTCTCGCCGGAAGACAGTTCCACACTCTAGCGGTGCGACAAAGAAACGATTTAGTATACTAAAAACAAATTGAGTCGGTCCACCCTAAATGACTCTGAAATTTCTTCTTCTGACCACACTCCATAAGCAAATGGTACATGTCGTCCTCCTTGTTACACCGATCACAATTTTGACATGCAGTATCTGGCGTCTGTATGCATGTATGGTTGAAACTCGCGAACGGCTCAACCAATTTGAATGCTGTTTTCAGCTATACATTCTGACATATCAGCAAAACGTTATAGGCGATTTCATTTGGAGTGAGAAGTAGTGTCGGAAGTGAAATATTCGCTTGAATTCAGCTAGCATTGTGATACGGGATTTAATGTTGGTAATTCTCTCTAAATAGTTGAACTACGGAGAGAAAGCCCGGACGTGCAACCGGCAGGAAATATGATATTCACATTCAACATTTGAATAATAATATGGGTAAGTAGTCAGTGAAGAAATTCAGACGGAGCGTTCGCGGGCTCGGCGCCACATAGCACCATTATTAACCTGCTCTCCTTATTCCTTGCCTTGACATAGATCTGTTTCCTCTTAACCTTGTTGAAAGTAGTGTTGTTTGTAAGGGTTCCGTATCCAAACAGAAGCCTATTACTAAGCCTGCGCCGTCTGTCTGTATGCTGTCTGTCTGTCCGTCTGTCTGTCTGTCCGAGGGCTTTATCTCTTGAACCGTAATAGCGCGCTGAAATTTTCACAGAATATGTGTTATTATGACCGATATAAATAACAACGAATAATAAAAATAAGAAAAAGTAAAAAATTCACGCGGGTCTCCATACAAGAAATAAAAAGTGTATTCGCGCCATCTACCGAAAACAGTATGAAGCACTAAATTATCTAACTCAACCAACAAACCCAATCGTGATTATTCATTGCACAGTTGGCGTCCGCAAACATTCTAAGAGATTCAATAATAACGATAATGAAGGAGGGGGGAGGGGAGGCCCCCATGCCAGGCCCCCAATGATCCGTGCTTGAATACTAATCACATCGTCTGTATGCCCTAGACAAATAGTAGGTACTCGACTGCGGCCATACTACCATACTACAAATACGTCTGCGGTCTAATTCAAACCACTACACAAGGACCAATATCAAACAGTACACGATACTGTGAGTGAGGCAGCTTTCAATATTTAAATTACGAGTACATTCAGCTTTCGCTAAATTAATTCAAAAAGAAAAGTGTCAATAAAGAACTAGTAATACACTTTATTTACACTTAATGTGTGGCAAGGGCGGGCTTATTGCCTTAGGCAATTTCCTCCAGTCAACCCGGTGGACCTATATTTTTATATGGAACCATGGAGCAGTGGGTGAAAGTATCCAGGTATATATATTTTTTCAAATCAGTAAAAACTCATTGGTACGAGCCGGTTGGATTCGAACCTCGGACCTTTCGCAAGAGAAGCCGACGCCCAGACCACTCCCCCCGCCGCCTTAGGTGTCCTTACAACTATATTGATTGGCTTGGCACATACATTTTTAATAATTGTGTCGAACAACAGACTCTCGCACCAGAAACCATTTCCCGACATTCCGTAACCTGCGACTATGTACATTCCGACAATGCTTCATCCTCTATCGCTCCCAAAATATTAGCTCTAGTCTAGATAACCAAACATTTTCTAGTATAATGAAGCATATACTCTTGGTCTAGAGTTTAGACCAAGAGTCTGCACTCTAGACAACTCGTAGTACCTACTAGGAATTTCCAATCTAACCTAATTTGTAGTTGTTACACATTGGTTCAATGTAAACAAGTCCGCTTGAGCTTCTCATGCTAATGCTGTATCAACTATCAATTTGAGAATATGTTGTCTAGTCATTACATGTTTGAGAACTGAGATTGGTCGATGTTCGTTTCATAAATACACACGAAATTCAGAGTCGATGGCTATACCACCTATGATCATCTCTTATTGTATATATTGTGTATAAGGTTGACTGTAAGAAATTTCTGTAAGGGATAAGTCCGCCTTTGCACCTTATGTAAATTTTCCAATGTATTTGTTACTGTTTAATGTTTACTGGAGCAATAAAGAATTTTCTATCTATCTATCTATCTATATATGTAATTAATAATTATGTATATTGGTTGTATCTATATAGCATTGTACAAATTTGTCTATGTGTGTATTGATATTTCATACTACTCACTGTCCACTCTTTAGTACTGCATTGTCCGCCCCTTCATGTTTTCCACATCCCAAAGGTTAGTTCGTAAAGAATGCCGCAAGGCATTAAACTCGCCTTTTGTAACCCTTTCATATGACGGTGTAAAATAAAGTATATTTTCATTCCATTACTTTGCAGTGGCTGTGTTTGCGTAATGGGTAAACTCAAAAGCGTATAAACCGATAATTTATTTTTTTTATAAAAAGCGCGCCACCCCAGAGGTGTCTATCGACGCCCATGGATATTCGGCCGCATGGGTGGATTACGAATGCCATGTCGCCCTGACAGGGGCCTATTCACACTCCTCTAGAAGGACCCGAGATGTACTTGGGAGGAATATGTGGGCAGAGATAGCATTCCAGAGCTTAGCAGTTATGTGGAAGAAGGATTTTGCAGAACCAGTTGGTATGCATCCGCGGTAGGTAAGTCTAACGTGTAGGGATACAATCCCTACCCAGTGCGCGTTGTGCGGAGGTGGAAAGGGGACGGCGGTGTATCGCGAAACAGCATGTCGTTTTCACTAATTAGAATGAGGAATATATCCGGATGATTACAGGCAATCACCCTCAGAGATCGGAGTAACCAATTTACTAACATCAGAATATTTGTTCAAGGGATTTATTTATTTTATTTATTTAATATGCTTTATTGTTTAATATAAATTATATATAACAAATGGCGGACTTATTGAAATGGTATACACGAACGAAAAATTATATATAACAAATGGCGGACTTATGGAGGGATTGAAGTTGTTACACTGAGTGCGTTTTATCGTTTTGCACCATATCGCGTAGCAATAAATGAATGAAATAATAAATCAAATATTAGTACAAGTTGTACAAACTGGTACATTTAATATTGAAAGAAAGAAATAAAACTAAATTAATCGTACTTACATTTAATGCTTACGAGTATATTCCCTGCCATGGTACATTCCTGTATCGGGCATGGTAGGTTGGACTTATGTCGCGTAATTGATCGCATGTAAAAAAAAGAACTTTTAAATTATAATAAAAAAAAACAGTGTACACATTGATTCCCCGTTTTCGCTAGCCCACTGCGCAGAATTCAGACATAGTCGGAATTAAGATATAATACTCAAAGTTTTTATCATTATTATATATTTTGTGGTATATTTTTTGTATAGTATGAACTAGGTATGTATTCATTGAAATAAAATAAATCTTTTGTTTTAAATGGCGTAATGTAATAAAATTGTCCTCATCTTTTGTACCGTGTGGGGCCGGTACTTTAAAAGAATAGCCCCACTGCATCTCTCCCCGTGTATGTCGTAAAAGGCGACTAAGGGATATGACTCCCTTCTTATATTACTAGGTGGTAGGGTTCAACCCGCCCGGGTTGGTACCACCGCACTGAATGAAAGGTCGGTCGAAACGGCTATGTAAGTAGTTTGTGTTTTCCGTCCAGTTCAGTGTAGCCGGCACGACCGAAGGGAATCACTGACGTGGCACCAAGTTCATCCGGTGTTATGGGCTGACATCACGGATGTTGTAGGTGATGAAGCCAACCGTGTCAGCATCAATAAAAAAAAAAAAAAAAAAAAAAAAAAAAATATCTTCGATCTCGTGGTGTTCTGACCCATTCTCAGGACCCATTTAAAAAAAAAATTATTCTTTCGACCCAATGACATTTTATTTTAAGGAACTTTCGGACCCACTTACCATAAAACACAGATACAGTAAGTGAACTTCCTTTATGGCAATAAGTGTACAAAAACTTGAATGTATTTTTATTTAGCAAATGTCTAACTTCAAAGAGTAACGTACAGCAATAAGTAGCGTTCATTTAAATAAAGCATATTGTCAAATAGTTTATTGTCTTTCATTATTTGTTTTATTTATCAAATCTTCTGACACATAAAAAGCCCACCTTCACTAGTGGACCAATAAGTAAGCGACACTAACTTAGGTCGGCCACTCGCACCAATGCACCTGGCAAGTTCGACTCGCCACTAATTCAGAAGCTACGTTTCGTAGAGTGACTATTTGCGTCCTTTTGTTTCCATTTGAACAAAACCGCGCTCTCTTTTCTATTTCCGTGCCCATGACAGCTGATTTTGCTGTCTGCGTTCTGAGCAGTGGACCAGTGGAAATGGAAAATGGAAAATAAGAGAAATATTAAAATGGGGAATACTGAACGAGTGAATAGAGATTCTGTATTGTCGAAAATGTAGAGATGTGTTAATAGAAAAAAAAACTACACGTAAATATTTATAGAAATAGTTTATTCTGCTCAAACTTAAATCAAATTAAAGCTAATTACAAAATAAAAATATACCTAGACTAAAATTACCTATCAAATTAAAATTACTTACCTAAAACTAAAATCTAAAACAAACATTCCTACCAATAATTATTGTCTGACGGTCTGACGGCTACCCATCCAAAGTCTGACCGCGCCCTCGTAGAAAATATAATTACATGAGAGCAAGGTGACGGGGCCCTCGGCACGTGAAAAACCCGGATCCTCATATTATTATAAACAAATTTAATTTAAAGTATTTGTAAGTGTGTGTGTCCGTGCGTCCGTGCGAGCGTGCGTGCGTGCGTGCGTGCGTGCGTGCGTGCGTGTGTGTACGCAACATACAGCATACACAACATTGATGGCTACCCCTCCTAGCAATTCCGCGCTGTTCAAGCGCTAGTTATGTCTGCTCTCACATGTATTAAAACCAAAAGTTGATATGTATATATAAATTCTTTATTTCACGCCAAAACAACCCGTTGATTGTGGATCGGTCGATATCGACCGCTAGAGCACTATGTACCATCAACCATGGAGCGGTCGATATCGACCGCCGCGTTGTCAGCGAGCTCCAAACCGCTGCATGGGCCGAACAAAGGATTTTTTTCCTTCTATCTCACTTAGCCGTGTTTATTTGAAAGAGATAAAGTATAAAGTAGAATTTTTTTTTATAGACAGCCGGCGCGGGTGTCTCTGCCCAATACTTCAACGGAAGATCAGACACAGCCAATAACACCATTCCTCGCGAAACCACGCTCAGAGAGGCGCCATGCCGGCTATGAGGCGGACAAAAAGGTTGTCGTCTAATTTATTGATACGCCTTTTCAAGATTCCCAGGTTATAGGTGGTGGGGAACACACTCACCGGAAGACCGTTCCATATTTTCGCCGTTCGACACAGGAACGATTTAGAAAAACGATGTGTTCTTAGTAGTTGGGTGTCAACAACATATGGATGTTCCGAGCGAGTCCGGCGGGTGTGGCGTAGACGGATGGGGGCTGGAGGGATGAGGGAAGCCAATTCATCAGAGAAACGTCCATGGTAGTACCTATAGAACAGGCTAAGAGAACAGATTGTTCGCCTGTGGCCCAATGATTCAAGTACCTCCGTGAGCTTGGGATCACCAATTAGACGGATAGCGCGGCGCTGGATAGAGTCCAAGGACGCCAATAAGTAAAGAGGGCATCCACCCCACAGATGACTACAGTACTCCATCACCGGGCGAACTTGCGCTTTATATAGCATAAGGAGCTGCGCCGGTGAGAAGAACCGTCTGCTGCGGTAGAGGACGCCTAATTTCCTAGAGGCAAGTGTCGCTTTGGACTCTATGAAACCCCTAAAACCCACATCCTTGGTCAATTCCACGCCCAGGAGGTCCAATTTGTCATTGTTAGGTATGGCCGTACCCTGGAACGTAGCTTGGAAGGGAAACCGATCGGCCTTGGTAGAGAAGGCGCATGTTTGAGTTTTGCTGACGTTGAAATCAACAAAGTTCACGCGGCCCCAAGAGCTACCTTAACGAGAACACTGTCGACTCTATATAACCACCGTGCCAACCACGGTGCCAAAAGCGATCGAAAGCCTTAGATATGTCTAAGGCAACTGCCAGCGACTCTCCAAAGTTGTCTAATCTCTCAGCCCACACATGCGTGACATATGCTAGAATATCTCCTGATGATCGCTGTTTACGGAAACCGTACTGCTTGTCATCAAGGAGTTTACAAGTTTCTAGACATGTCAGAAGCTGGGTGTTAATAACCCGCTCCATAACCTTGCAGAGGAGAGAGGTTATCGCAATGGGCCGATAGTTTTTGGGGTCAGCAGAGTTGCCTTTTTTGGGCACTGGTTGGACCGCAACCTTTCTCCAGCAAGCAGGCACGATACCGGAGGAAAAAGAGCGCCTAAAGAGACGAGTTAGGATAGGTATCAATTCAAGTGCACACATTTTAAGCACACGCACAGGAACGCCATCAGTAGTAGTAGATTATGACCACTACTCTTGGAGGCGTCCAACTGACGTAGACTTTTGAAGACCGCCCTGTTATGGAATCGTGCCTCACGCATCGAGGTATGATCGCATTGAGGTATCGCATTGAGGTAACGACGGAGGGGTAGCGCCTTGGTCGTCGGAAAGGTCGAGTTGGAAGCAAAAAGGCGAGCGAATATATTCGCCTTCTCCTTAGCAACACATCGGTACCACTAACTTGATATGTCCCGAGACGACAGATAACAAGCATACAGAAGAACAATCGTAATAAATACAAGTACATTAAGATGTAGAAATGAAACATTCAAATAACCCATTTCAATTTCGTCCGCAGAACAAGTCCACAAATCACAAAACATTAATTTAAATTCAATACTATCTTTCGCCGCGCCGCCGCCCCCGCCGCGCCGCCCGCCGCCGCACCGGGCCGGGTAGTCAGCGCCGCTTATTCGGCAGGTGCTAAAGTAATAATTAAAAACATGATCACGTATTCGATTGAACGCGGCGGCGGCTTGAAAAGGCTTAGCCGGAAGCGGCGGGTGCGCAAGGGGCGGCGGTGATGGGGGGACGGGGGGTGGAGGCGGAGGCGGGCGCGCGTGACTCCGAGATGAGATTACGAGTAACATTTTGTGCGAGCCCGCCTCGAGGATTTACTTTTGGCTTTCGGCAGGAGCAGTGGTACAAATTGTAGGAATTAAAGCGACGGTGTTAAAGCACTTACACCTGCGATAGCTGAAATATGGCGAATGTTTTGCGAGTGGAAAAATATAATTGAAAATAATACTGCAGGCGCCGCCGCTTTGATTGATGTAATGATTCGGTCGTCTTATAGTCAGTATATGCTGATTGTTTTTGTATATACTCGTAAAATTTTTCTATTACATTATGTAATTCCTTTAATAATGTAAGGTATTATTTATTACTAGCTTTTGCCCGCGGCTTCGCTCGCGTGAAATTCGTATTTCAAAGGAAGAACTATGAGCGAGCTGGGTTCAGGCTAGTAACTAAGGGCGAGCTGGATTCAGGTAAACGATAAACCGTCTCGAAGAAAGTGAGTAACATTTTGAGGCCGAAGGCGGAGTTGCGTTCAGGAAGACGATAAACCTTCTCGAAGACAGTAAGTAACTATGGGCGAGGCCGAAGGCCGAGCTGCGTTCAGGAAAACGATAAACCTTCTCGAAGACAGTAAGTAACTATGGGCGAGGCCGAAGGCCGAGCTGCGTTCAGGATGAGGGTAACCTTTTCGAAGAAAGTAAGTAACAGAGGGCGAGGCCGAAGGCCGAGCTGCGTTCAGGAAAACGATAAACCTTCTCGAAGACAGTAAGTAACTATGGGCGAGGCCGAAGGCCGAGCTGCGTTCAGGAAGAGGGTAACCTTTTCAAAGAAAGTAAGTAACAGAGGGCGAGGCCGAAGGCCGAGCTGCGTTCTGGAATACCATAAAACTTCTCGAAGAAAGTAAGTAACAAAGGGCGGAGCCGAAGGCCGACCTGCGTTCAGGAAGACGATAAACCTTCTCGAAGACAGTAAGTAACTATGGGCGAGGCCGAAGGCCGAGCTGCGTTCAGGAAGAGGATAAACCATCTTTAAGAAAGTAAGTAACAAAGGGCGAGGCCGAAGGCCGAGCTGCGTTCAGGAAGAGGATAACCTTTTCGAAGAATGTAAGTACCAGAGAGCGAGTCCGAAGGCCGTGCTGCGTTCAGGAAGGCCATAAATCTCCTAGAAGAAAGTAACTTCTTTTTTACTTACTTTCTTCGAAAATGTTAATCTTCTTCCTGAACACATCTCGGCCTTCGGTCTCGCCCATAGTTACTTTCTGTCTTCGAGAAGGTTTATCCTTTTACTGAACGCAGCTCGGACTTCGGCCTCGCCCTTTGTTACTTGCTTTCTTTGAGAAGGTTTAGGGTCTTCCTGAACGAAGCTCGGCCTTCGGCCTCGCCTTTTGTTACTTACTTTCTTCGAGAAGGTTTATAGTCTTCCCGAACGCAGCTCGGCCTTCGGCCTCGCCATTAGTTACTTACTTTCTTTGAGTAGGTTTATCGTCTTCCTGAACGCAACTCATTCACAAACTTTCGCGTTTATAATATTAGTAGGATGTATTTTGGGTAGGTTCGGAGTGAGGCCTGATTTTAGAAATTATTCCCAATTATCGGATGCATGCAAGCAAATCCGAAAGCAATAGCTAACGTTAAATAAATTTTTGAAATGTGTTAATTAAGCCCTTTCATTTGATCCCCAACATGGCATCATTAAAAAAAATTAGGTCATGACTTTATGTCCTTTATAGGGCGCCATATACAATTTTATGGGACGTCACATAGCCTCTATCCAGCGTCAAGACGCATCCAACGATACCTCATTTGTCAAATTATGATAAGTAGTTTCGAAGTTATGAGGGAACAGATGATACATACATACATACATATATACATACATACATACATACATACATACATACATACATACATACATACATACATACATACATACATACATACATACATACATATATACATACATACATACATACCGGTCAAACACATAAGTCTTCTTTTCGCTTCGCCGTAGTCGGGTAAAAATAAGAATCTTTTCGCTAATAGTGCGCGCATACTACACTACGTACAATATAATAAAAATACGATCAAAATAACTTAAATCAAATAGGAACTCCGCTAACATCGACTTGCAACAACACTTTACATATGTTTGCACTTAAAATTTATTAAATAGATACCTACCTAACGAAGTAAACCTACATAATATTATGAATCGAATTAAATAAGATACTCTGGCTCGAGACAATGCATACACACACACACACCGCGCTCGGCCAGACCGCACCCCGCGCCGCGCGCGCGCCCCGCGCCCCACCTCCGCCGCCAGCCTCCGCTAGCTAGCCGCCACAAACCGCCCCCGCCGCGGCGCGCCGCTTTTATTTCGATTCGATTTGTATGGGAGCCACATCTTAGCGTAGCCGGAAGTGAATTTTAGTTAGCCTATCCTGTGTCCCGTATAGTAAAATGGGCTTGTACTAAGTTTCATCAAATTCGGATGATGGCTTTAAGCGTTATGGAGGAACATACATACATACAGAAAAGATTTCTAAAAATCGTCAATTTAGCTTTAGTATCATGTATAGAGGCTACAAACTCAATATTTCCTAAAACAAAGTAACTTACTCCATGACCATCCCTTACAGATTTATTATTAGTATTGATATTGATGATGACTAGCTTTTGCCTGTGGTTTCGCTTCGCGAACACGAAAGAGGTTATAATGTGTTTCACTTTGATGTATCTATGTGAACACCAAAACGACTGAATGGATTTTGATCAAAAGTGTGTCTAACGATTTTTCATAGTACGTACTGCAAGTCTGTCGTAAATGGCGAACGCTAGCCGCCATAATTGTCAAATTTGAAAATGTTTTTTCATCAAGGCCCATCGAGTGGGGTATCATTGTCTGAACGTTGAAAACATGATTTCAAAAATAAAGATGATGCTTTAGAACTTAAAAGTGTTAAAAAAAATTAATAAACATTTTAAAACCCGGCTGAGTATGAAAACGATGGAAATGAAAAATGGAAAACAGGTGTAAAACATTCTGCAGTCGGGCACTTAGAAGGACTTTAATAGACTAAAAGCCGGATCACAGTATTTTTTACTCCTGTTTCCTTGTTAATTTCGTTATTATTCGCAGTCGGGTTTTCCCATTTTTATTTTTAATATGTCCCATTCTTCTTTCCTTCAACCCCCGAGCAGCTGTCAGGCATATCTTGTTAAAGTAAATGACATTTACAAATTAAGTAATCTACTTACTACAACACTTTATAAAACTACACACAGCTGGAAAGCTTACAGTATTGTACGCGGGACCCAGAACTTCTCAACTTTGTTTCAGGGTAATTAAATGAATATTTTTGTACCCCGCCTTTCTCCTCCAACTCCCACCGGTCGGGATTTCACAAATAAAGCCGCTAGTTGAATCCGTATTCCCCCTGCTGGCCGTCTATTACTTACAAACCGCGTAATAAAGTTTGGGAGAGTCGAGCACAAATCTCGCGTACGAATGGCTTGGCGGTCGTATCTTGCTGGCGGCGCGGACACGCCATAGGTCAACAGGGAAGCTTTCATGAAGGTTGACGTCGATTTTGTCAACAGGGAAGCTTTCATGAAGGTTGACGTCGATTTTGTCAACAGGGAAGCTTTCATGAAGGTTGACGTCGATTTTGTCAACAGGGAAGCTTTCATGAAGGTTGACGTCGATTTTGTCACCAGGGAAGCTTTCATGAAGGTTGACGTCGATTTTGTCAACAGGGAAGCTTTCATGAAGGTTGACGTCGATTTTGTCAACAGGGAAGCTTTCATAAAGGTTGACGTCGCTTTGAAGCAGTGTCTCAAGGGATCTTTTTATTTTAATGGAAACTGACACCGATGGCTACATCGCCTATAACGTCCGAATTGTCATCCCGTAACACCTTCGTGAACTAAGTGCCATGTCAGTGCTTCCTTTTGATCGATCTACAGTAGCGTGAACAGAATGAAGCTTTAATTTATCAAATTTTAGAAAATTTATCATTATATTAATTTTGATTAATTATTGATTATTTGTAATTTTGTAATTTCAGTGTGGTGTCGGTACTTATAAAGAAGAGCCCCACGGCATGCTTGTCGTAATAGGCGTCTAAGGGATAAGGAGAAGGTGCCGTACTAAAGGGCTACAGGCTACCCACCTCTCACCTTGGCAAGGTCATTCCAGCTGAGTCGTGCAGAAGGTGGGTCTTCGTGTCCTGCTTGCTGCTTGATTCTTGTCCTAATACTTTGCTAAACGTGGTGGTCGGTGTTGTGCTGTAATTTACAAGAGTATACTTGCAGCACACCGATTACTCTGCTTACCCCGATTGTCGGGATATATCGTGTGGCATGTATGTATGTTATTTCCTGAAGTAAAGGCTGCAGTAATACGCGACGAGAGGTTCAAAACATCGTCACGGACAAGAACATTTAAATAGGTATGGACGTCAGACTGTCCAATGCTTATATGAGAAACAGCGTCGCCGAGCTCCGCGGTTAGCGGAGGGGACGGCGCGCGCTCTGATTGGGTGGTATCGTGCGGTATCGCGCTCTGATTGGTTGGTGACGAATGGCATTTGTACGTTTATACAAATGTCGTGTTACGCTGGCGCGGGGAAGATCCGACGTCCTTACCGAGTAAATGTCCTTGGTCACAGAGAGCCGAGTAATAAATCGGGAATAGAGGGCGCCACAAGGTTATAATTAAGTATTGTTGAAGTAGGCAAGAAAGCAATATGTCGACACAGGGCAGGGATCGCGTTCACAGCAATACATTACGCGTACTGAGACCTGCGGCCGCCGAGGGCATTCCACGTATTAAATAACACACCCGAAGCAATCTCGGCGGCCGAAGGGAGGAGCTTAAGTGGATAAACCTTCATAAAACATCGTCTTCCCTTAACCCTTGTAAAATTATTTGAGACTTTGATGACAGCATTACGTTTTGTCTACTCTACTGAAATAATTTCACTCTACAATCTGCTTAGTTTATGATCTTCTATATTGGCCTATAAGAACAGGTATTAATTAATTTCAATTTTATCTGTTCGTTAATTTTACTGTTACTAGTTTTTCTGATAATCATTTCCATCTGTGTTGTAATATAAAAGACAATGTATATTTATTTGTATGTATATCTAACTGTTGCTGGCTAACTCGAAATCGGCTGAACCGATTTATGTGCAGCTCTAAATAATGGAATTAGTCTAATCTCGAAAGTTATTACCATCATGGTATTTCTGGGCTTTGTTGTTCACAATGGACTTTTGAGAAACTATCCGTTGTAAGAACTTCCTTCCCTTATATAATTTTATACACATGACAGAATGTACACAATGTACAGACATGACAGAAATATTGTATAAAAATTATTCTTATTCTATTTCGATCCAAGCAAAAATAGGTCATCGTCAAAACAACAAAATTTACAATCAAAATAACACGCTTAAATACTAAAATTGACACAAGAAATCAAAAGAAACCATAAAACCATTAGATAAAAACCGTCACATGTAATCAAAGAGATTTCATGTAATGTACAGATTTTGGGCTTAATTTTTTAGAAATTTAAAATATTTTTGTAGAACAATAGCGCTTTCAAATATTTTTCCGATATTCGTGTCTATTTAGTTTTCGTTTGATGGATGTCGTTTTACCACCGCCCGGATTGTCAATTAACAAGGATTTAACAGCTGTTTCATGTCGCCCGCGAACAGGTGGATGGAAAAAATCCTTTGAACTTAAGCATCGTATAAAACGCGGCCATAAAACTTCAACTCTAAAATTGGCCGCTTGTACATATTCGCTGACGATGAAAAATGTATTCGCTGCATAAAAACTGTCCTGTGCCGAGTTTAATAGGATTATTCCGAACAAAACTGCGGGCGAGGCGAAAATACGCGACAGATAGAATGGAAATTAAATATCCCGAAACGGCATCTATTAGATTAGATAGACTGCATACATTTTACCTCGTCGCCAACTTTTGGTCGGCATGCATTCCATTTTTTTTTATGTAATCCGGTATGGGTGGCTGAGTCGGAGGGGCCAAAGCGCATGCTCCGACCAGCCAATTTCACCTCCGAGAATGTATGTGCCATACCGGAGACTTCCTTGGATTGCTGGCTATACTGGACTAGAGGAGAACACAGCCGAGGTTGCTATGCGGCCATCTTACATCCAGTACGGTGGTACCAACCCAGTCGGCTACAATTTGAGCCTACCACCTAGTAAGGCGCAAGGGAAGGGACCTACTGTTTTCACCGGTTCCGAACGGTGAAGCAGCAGATGTAGGTATGCACGTAAATTTTTGCACCGGACACAACAAAATTAAAATGAACATGCAAAGCGGTCAAATATACATTAGCTCTTACACTAGATTTGCATCTGTCACGCAAGAGCCGATCTTCAGTAGGCCATCGTGTGTAAGACTTTTGCGCTCAACCGCTCAACTAACTCCTATGCTTACAATTTAAATATACAATGATAATACAAATAAATAAATAAATAACATATTTAAAATTTTACAGCTAAATTATTAAATAAATTATGAATTAGTCATTGATGTCATATACCTAGTTGTAATAAAATTTGGTATTATTAAGAATACAAATTAAGTAATCCTTCATAAGATAAGATTTCAGTAAAATAATATTCCCTTCAAAATTGAACAATACACGTGAGCAAATACATGCGACAGACATATGGGTACATTTATTATTTTAGATCTACTAAAGTGATAAGTCCAACATGTATTCTGTCTTGTATGCAATTAAAAATACCCATATATTTATTTTATTTGACCTTGTTATTAACATTGTCGTGTTGTTCTTTATAATTTAGCTCAATTAATTTTAACTAGTCTTTTTATCCTCAACGTTAACGTTAATTATTTCTAATTTCAACTTTGTGCACTTTCCATTCACCTCCTCTACAAGCGGCGGTTGGTCGGCGCTGCCTTGGTTTGTACCCACTCTTGATCTCAGAGTCGGAGATTCGAGCCCAGCCGAGATGCACCAATAAGTTCTTTCTTGCGCAAACATTTACGCCCATACGCCACCTTCTGCTTCGCCGCTCGGAACCGGTGTAAAACTGAAGGTCGCATACGTTTCCCCTTACTAGGTGGTAAGCTCAAATGGTAGTCAACTGGGTTGATACCACCGTACTGAATGTAAGATGACCGCATAGCAGCCTCGGCTATGTTCTCGTCTAGTTCAGCCAGCAATCCAAAGGGAAATCACTGGTATGGCACCTACCTTCTTGGAGGTGATATTGGCTGGTCGGAGCATGTCCTCTGGCCCCTGACACAGCTACACAAACTGAAATCCACCGATAAGGGATTACACAAAAAAAAGCAGATGCCCCTTCTGGGTAGGTTTGACAGCGACAACAAGTACAGAACGACAAGTACTCGCAGCTAGATGTCGAATCGAAAGGAAAATAACACATTTAGAGCTTCAGTTTAAAAATTGCAAGAGCAAAATGGCGGACTCTTTGTGCGGTCGCAGAGCAAAGTGGCTGTAAGGGACGGGGCGGCCTTTTGTGACGAGCCTCTGGGTATAATTTGATATTTAAAAAGGGTTGAGAAGAAATTAAAGTGTTAGAAATGTCATCACTCGTCGAACAGATGAAGTGGTTGTAAATTCGTGTGAATAAAAACGAAATTATATAAGTCAGGCTCAGTGGTGCGGTTGGTCGACTGTCGGTCGTGATCATGAGCACACCTGGGCACGGCCAATAATTGGATGGGGGACCGCTCGACCGTTCGAGGCTGTACCTGGATTCCACGTAAAACTGTAGCTCAATTTCCTTCTTTTAATTTACTAGGGTGGTAGGGTTTAACCCGCCCGGGTTTGTTTGGTACCACCGCACTTAATGAAGTTCGGTCGAAACGTCCAGTTCAGTGCAGCCGGCATGACCAAAGGTAAGCACTGATATGGCACCTAGTTAACCAAGGTGTTATGGGCTGACGTCATGAATGTTGTAGGTGATGTAGACAGCTGTATCAGTTTCTATAAAAAAGTTACTAGTTAATGCCCTCGTCTTCGCTCGCATTAATAATATAATTACATATGTTCAAAATTATACGCAACCGGAGATATGTTAGACTGCATTGGCTAGAGCGGCATATAAGTCTGTTGAGTGGTTCTCGAGTTATATACGAACACACATAAGTACATACAGACCCCCGGAAGTCTCCGGTATGGCACGTACCTTCTCGGAGGTGATATTGGATGGTCGGAGCATGCGCTTTGGCCCCTCCAACTCAGCCACCCATACCGAATTACATAAAAAAAAGACGACGTTGCATCTGGTAATATGTATACTACCGGGCACGTAACTTGGCCTCTGTGCGAGAGGGACAGCGTTATACGCCTGCGATCGTTGGTATAACGCTGTCCCGCTCGCACAGAGGCCAAGTTACGTGCCGGGGCGTAAAGGAATGTTGGAGACGAAGTAAATTGTGTGAAAATTATGTACACAAATTCTATCTTATTGAATTCTTTGTGTAGAATATAAGCTGCGCGCTGTGCTTAGATATTTTCCTCCGCGGGCCGATTATGAGAGAATAAGTGGGCTTCTGTGGAAGATAAATAATTAGGTTATGCTTTTACAGAACTTCATCAAGGACAACTCCGAGCCGTAGTCTTAATCAGTTAACGAACTCGAACCGCGTCCGGACCGGGCTCACTGACTAAACCATTTGGTCTTCACAGATAGATAACTAAAGAAAATTGGTTGTGTTTTCCTTCCTCCTTATTTCCATGTATCTACTCGGACATAATTATGATCTACATACATACATCGATATATACAAAAGAAAAAATTATAAAGGATCAGATATGGCAGCTAATATTCTAAAATAGATGTAACTATATTTTAAAAGTTTTATGTTTATATTTTAGTACTAAGCACGTACTCGCTTTTTATATATTTTTATTAGAAAAATGCAAAGCGAAAATCATTGGAAAAAATACATCCCGGCCAGGATTCGAACCTGGGTCTTTGGCTTGAGCCGCCAACGCGATAACCAACTTGCATAGGAGGCCTCGGTGCCAAACGCGGTCGAAGGCCTTGGAGATATCCAGGGCGACTGGCAGCGACTCCCCAAAATTATCCAATCTTTCGGCCCATATATGCGTAACGTACGTTAGAAGATCTCCTGTTGACCGCGCTTTCCGGAATCCGTACTGCTTGTCATCCAGGAGTTTATTTGCTTCTAAGTACGTTAGGAGCTGGGTGTTGATAAGGCGCTCCATAACTACTTCATTGAGAAACGGGTATGTATGTAGCCAGTATATAGTCCGGCCGCTGAGAGAATGCGTTCCTGACGTCTGTCAGTTGGTCATTTCATCACTCATTTTACAAGTTTGTATTACTCACTCCTGCAACTGCACGTTCGAACTAAGCTAATTATGACCATTTTTCTATTGTTTATACGGTTTCGTACTATTTTGACAAGCTTGTCGCACTTTTTAGGTAATCCAGACTGACATTACTGTTACTAATTGACAGACGTCAGGAACGCATTCTCTCAGCGGGCGGATTTTAACAAGGCGAAACGAGAACTGAAATTTTGCATAGGTGAAGATCACATACATAGGTATGAACGTAGCTATATAGGCGAATTGTTTGAACATATTACCTGTGAAACAGCTGGCAAAAGCAAGTTTGGGATAAACCAAATATCTATTGATTAACCAAGTTGTGTTTCTGCCAGCGCAATGATGCAAATTGTAGTCTCACCTGCCATACTCTGCAAAATGTATTGTGACGTGCCGCGGTGATGTGTCAATTAGCAAGAATATTGGTGATGGCGTGATGACGGATCGCAGGAAATCTGATGACGGAGCTATCTGATCCGATAACACTATGCTTTGACAAGCAATTCGTTTCATATGGAGCAAATATAATGGAATAGAAAAAAATATGTATTATTGCGCACTAATAAATTTAAATTAAGTAGTACAGGAAGAAAACATACTGAAGAACAATAGAAATATACAAGAATGCAGAGAAAAAACAAAGAACAAGTGCAAATTAAGGTGACTTTTCGGTGATGTGAAGAATACAAGCAAGTGAATGTGAATAAAGGGGTCGGGAAGAGTCTACCTTCGACGTACAATAATATTTTGGAGCTAATAAAGAGCCACAGCCATTATAAACATCATATAGGTAAAAAAATATGTGTTAATACCTAAATAATATTACCCATATTTCGGATCACTTCAGGATCATGATAAGCTTGTAAATCTTTAGATTCATTAGTGAAACTTTTCAGCGAAACCGTTAGACGAAATTTATTTTTTAGGTTAGTTTTAATTAAATTAAATTCTACAAGTTCTTTATCTTGTCTGCCTTTTTTTATTGTACCTAGTATTGGACGAGAGAAATAAAAATCATTTATAATGTTCACTTTAATTTATTTGCAATAAATATATACAATAAGTTTATGGATGTTCCCGACTCGAATTACATTAAAAAATATCAGTTTTAATTGCAGCAAAATCTGCTTGATCCATCGCAGCGTGAGGTTTAAATTTCTCACATTTCAGTGAACAGAGTCCAGAATTACAACTTCGATGCCTTTTTAATTGGAGAACCTGACATCGAAATGGAAGTGGTTCGACAATTATTATTTTAATTGCGAACAGTCCGACTGAAGTTATTATTAGACTCATAAAAGGTGTTGTATTGACGATGCACACTGTGTCTGCAAATTATGCATTTTAAAATTAATGATCAACATTGTTACTATCGAAAGGATTACAATCAATGTTGACACCTTTGATGTAATAGGTATATATTATATTTAAATACTTTCTAACTAACTAAAATAACTTCACATGAAAATATTAAGTGTTTTTTTTTTCTTAAATAAGTAAAACAAACTGTAGAAAAAATATTAACTTCTGGTTAATAATAACTATGTTAAGCGTTAAAAAGTACAATCTTACAAAACGGGATATATGAAATAAGTATGTCTTGTGGTCTTCTGATTAGATGCACGTAATAAATAAGATTGAAATTATTAAGCTTTCGATCGACTCAAACCATTTCCTACTCATGTATTTTAGTATGCTTCAATTGGTGCAGGTTTAACCGATGGGATACATTTACAACTAACGACCCAGAACAAAATTGCCGTGATTCCAACTCACGTTCATAAATAAAAGCAAAAACCAGGATAGCGCTGCTCCCGTGTCTCGTCGCGGTTATAGCACATCAATGATGCGAAAGCATTCATGTGAATTTCATCATACCGGACAAAATCTTTATTTTTTATTATGAAACCTGCCTGACACGTTAAATCACCTACCTAACATTCGTAATGTCAGCCATTTATATTACACCTTGTTTTTACGGTATCGGGTACGGAACCCTATTACTAAGCCTACGCCGTCTGTCTGTCTGTCTATCTGTCCGAGGGCTGTATCTCTTGAACCGTAATAGGTAGCTCGTTGAAATTTTCACAGAATATGTGTTATTATAACAAATAATAAAAATAAGAAAAAGTAAAAAATTCACGGAGGTTCCCATAGAAGAAACTAAAAAGTGTATGCGCGCCATCTACTGAAAAGAGTATGAATCATTTTAACTAATATGAAGCATTTTATAAACACGCCATAAATGGAGTGAATGGTGTTGACCATGACATGGAGATACGGAACCTTCGTGCGCGAGTTCGACTCGCACTTGGCCGGTTTTTTAAAATTTAAATTAACATGGGTGGCTGTGCCGAGAGACCAATCATAGTGCAGTCGACAGAGCCTAAATCACCTCTCCTCGCAAACCACGTTCAGTGAGACGCCATGCAAGCAGATGTGCGGACTGTTGCGTCAAGGTTAAAGGGCTCGGGAAACACACTCTGCTTATTATTTGAATTTGCCGGCGGCACTGAATTGATATTTATATGTAAGTAGCTTTCCGTCCGCATCTTCATCCACGGTGTTGTCGGGCTTTTGTTCGTGCTCGACCGTGTGGGCCCGGTACTTTAAAAGAATAGTCCCACTGCATCTTTCCCCGTGTATGTCGTAAAAGGCGACTAAAGGATATGACTCCCTTCATTACCAGGTGGTAGGGTTTAACCCGCCCGGGTTGGTACCACCGCACTGAATGAAAGGTCGGTCGAAACGGCTATGTAAATAGTTTGTGTTTTCCGTCCAGTTCAGTGTAGTCGGCACGACCGAAGGGAAGCACTGACGCGGCACCAAGTTTCAACGATTTGATGTCCCTTATAACATCCCTGAGATGTTTTGAATATTATGAACACATGTGCCAGAGAATACTAGAGGAAATCTATCCGCATCTCGTATTCCGGTCGTCTCGTCAGACAAAAAGCGTGCATTCGCAATACTGGCTCCAAACTGTTTTTAGTGGGACATAACATTAATCTGTGTTCGCCAGGAATGATTCTTGCACTTCGGAGTATTTGAGAGCACTTTGCGATACATTGCGCACTTGGGGAGATTGCGCGAATATTTGTGTTAAATATGGATGACACGGGAGATAGCATGTACCTACAGTAATTTTTATTTAAATAAAAAATATCGCTGCACGCATTTCTTTTCCTTCTGTAAAAGTCGATGTTTCATATATTAAAAGTACTTACTGGACGTGTAGACTGATCGACTGGTTTTAGATTTGAATTAAATGGTGATCAAGGATATCAAGGATCCATTTTTCCGGTTCTGGATCTTAGAAAGAATAAAACGGAACTCTTATAAGGGCGCTCCTGCCTGTGTCCGTCCGTCCGTTTGCCCCAGAAGATGAGAGTCAATTGTAAGGATTATAAATATATTTATTTACAATTTTAACTTCAGACGTGTGACATGTGTGTTCACCTATGTTTCTAAATCTTTAATTAAAAAATAAATGCAATTTAAATGCACTCATTTAAACCATAGATTACAGGATTACTGCAGGTTTTTTCTACAATGTATATAGTTGCGGGAAAATAAAAGTATATTTTTTTTTTATGGAAACTGACACGGTTGGCTACATCACCTACAACATCCGTGATGTCAGCCTATAACACCGGGTGAACTAGGTGCTCTGTCAGTGCTTCCCTTCATTTCGCGCCGGCTACACTGAACTGGACGGAAAACACGAAATATTTACATAGCCGTTTCGACCGACGTTTCGCTCAGCCGCTCGCTTTTTGTTGTTTTAATACGGAACACATGATATTGTTAGCAGTTAGGGAAAGAGTTAGTTTTTTTTTATGTAATCCGGTATGGGTGGCTCAGTCGGAGGGGCCAAAGCGCATGCTCCGAGAGTTAGAGAGGGTTTCGGAAAAATCGACATTCAACTTCAAATTCGATACATGAATCACAAAAATTCCGTTTTTACCATCATCAAAATATTACCGCCTGAAAGGGATATTTCATTGTCATTATAAAATGTAAATTTCTAGAAATCATTACTCGCCAAAACATTTACCGATCATTTTTATTTCGAAAATGTTTAGCCAATTAACGAAGAATATTTTGATCGTAGATTTTACGGAGAAGGATATGATAAATTAGTCCTTGATAAAGTGAGAACAATGAACAAACTCAATATTTCAGCGTCTTGACAGGTTGTTTTATTCCAACCTTTTCCCATTCAGCTGAAGCGCCGATACGAAGTGACGATAATTGTTTCGAAAGCATTTTAAAAATTTACAGCAAAATAAAAGTTTTGTCGGAGAGACAGTTTGAAAGTTGTATCGGTCGAGCTGGGACCGACTCCGTGGTATGTCCCTCTATAAGGCATGTACTGCGATATGTGAAAACATAGAACACGTACTCCTACGCTATCCTAAACTTAGATGCAGTGTACATACATACTTACTGTATGTCTCTTTCAGCTGTTTCTCTCTCTTTCTCTCCCTTATTTCATTCCGTCTGTTTGTCTTTGTGTTTTGTAAGTTTCTGTTTGATTATTTTTTTGTTTCATGTTAATGTATCAAGATGTACTCTTACTTACGTACCTACTTAATATATGAAAAACGTTGCTGGGTCTTTATATAGTCAATGTTATTTTGTACTAACTTGTTGTTCTAGACGTAAATTCCTGTTTGTTTTTCCAGTATCGAAAAATAAAAAAATCTAATAAAAATCTCTTGATATTATGAATCTTTTGAGATCTCAGGGTTCGAGTTTCGAATCCGGGCGACATGAACCAATGAGTTTTTTTTCTGACGGAAACATTTACGTGCATATCTACACCTGCTGCTTCACCGTTCGGAACCTGTGTAAAACTGAAGGTAAGGAACGCTTACCGCTTACTAGGTGGAATGCTAAAATTATAGCCGACTGGGTTGCTACTATCTTCTGGACCTAAGAGACGTTCTCCTCTAGCTCAGTACAGCCAGTAATTCAAAGGTAAGTCACTGTTATAACACTTACCTTCTCGGAGATTATATTGACTGGTGGGGCATGTCGACATGGCGACTGAAGAACGCAGACGGCGCCACCGAGGCGATTCAGGACGCAAGAACCGGGGCGACAGTCACTGTTTGTGACGTCGTCGGACGCAGACTGACGGACGTTAGACATAGATCGGGACAATATTCGGAGTTGGTGCACTCCAAAGCGGCCACTTTGGTTAGCGGGCCTTCCTGCGTGCAACAACTTTCAATTTATTTACTGTTAATGTAAATTATTTTTTAATGCACTCATTCGTTTCGAGTCATGAATATTTACAGGCTGTGTCTTAGAGCCCGGTCTGATCGTATCGGTGAAAACGGCATCCGAATTGATTGAACAATTCACGAGTTATAAACAAATATACACACATACAGATACGTCGCATTTGATAGTACGAACAGTGTTACTAATCTAGTTTAAGTTTAAGACAAGCCTGAAGAAACGTAACGTTTGACAAATATTCAGTATTGCTCATCAATTAGTTCGGGCTTAGCGTACTGAATGTTTTTTACACGTCAATGTCTAAGTCCTCGACGTTGCTGCGACTGACTGCGATAGTACAGCTCCCTTGCTGGCTGAAAGATCGTGAGATGTTTAGGAAACTCTGAACGTTTTAGACAGGTTTATAAATTTAAAATCATCTTGGTCTGCACGTTTGCGCTGCGTACAAACTTTGGATCATAATATTATGTAGATGTTGATACATGTCGAGGAGCTTCGCGGTAAGACAAGATGGTATGCAGTCTAGGTCCGAATTCTGGAGAATCAACATTTATTTGGTGCTCAAAAATTCTAAGGAAGATCAGAGACAGCCAATAACACCACTCCTCGCGAAACCACGCTCGGATAGGCGCAATGGCAGCTGTTAGGCAGATAAAAAGGTAATATTATACGGGAACGATTTCGAAAAGCGTTTCTCATCTTCTCAGAAAATGTTCTCATCTGATTTAACTCGTTACTGCTGATTTTCATGTTTGGACAGATGATCTCACTAAAGGTGATGAGTTCGTATTTACGACCATCTGGTCAATATAGTTTTTAATTTTAAAATAATTTTTATTCCTTTCTACTTTCCACAATCACGAAGCAACTTGGCAAAAGCAAATTGGAGTAGTTTTCCCATTTCACTGTGATTTTTTATTATTATTTTTATTTATTATACTTTCTTACCTTTTCGCGCCTCTATAACATATTCCAGGGTTTCGCTGATTTTATATAGGAATTAAAATATGTATTTTCTATTTATAAATATTATACTCGTAGATCGAATCTATTTTGAAATGAGCTACTGGCGAGCCACAGTTTAGGAACGCAGCATCCCCGCGGTTGCTAGGGACCTACTTAATTATCTACAGGAACATTAAAGGACCCCCACAGAGGATCCTGTTGCCAGAATGTCTTCTGAAAATATACTCATTATGCTCCTAGGGGTCCTACACGGGTTGTTAGTTACGCGTAGCGTTTCACGACTTTTGCTCGGAGAAAGTAGGTAAGCAGAATTACGGGTTTAGTTCAGGCAACAAAGAGTTAACTTGTTGGTGAAAAGAACAATTGTTTAAAATGAACAGTTAGATACATATACATACACATACATACCACATCTGTATTCCGACAATCGGGGTGAACAGTGTGGTTGGTGTTGTGCTGCAAGAACTCTTTTAAATTACAGCACAATACCGACCAACACGTTTAGCAAAGTATTCGGCCAAGATAACCATCAAGCAGCCAGTAAGGCACGAAGACCCACCTGCTGCATGACTCGGTGGAAGATGCGGTGGAAGGACCATGCAAAGGTGAGAGAGAACCTGTCTCCGTTTGGCACGGCATCATTTCCTTATACCTTAGTCGCCTTTTACTATATGCACACGGAGAGATACAGTGGGTCTATTATTTTTAAGTACCGGCTCCACACAGGTACCTACTTTGGTAAAAATGCTTCATGAAGTTCTACTTTAAGAACGGGTTATGGTCAAGTGGTGAAAACGTAGCTTAGTTTCTGAAAGGTCATGGATTCGATCCCCATTGGCGTGCACCACCTTCTTTCTCTATCTAACTTTGATAAGGATATTTATTCATGACCACGAGTTGCTACGTAGTTCGGCTTCATTTGAGGTCCTTTATTACCCGACTGCGCGACGCAAAGGAGGGTAATGTGTTTATCAGCCTATGTATGTATGTATGTATGTATGTATGTATGTATGTTTGTTCCTTTGTGGCACACTAGAGACCAAACGCGTGGGCCGATTTTGATGATTCTTACGTCAATCGATTTGTCTTAATCTTGCGAGTGTCACTAAAGACATGACAGTAATCAAAATTCAATATGGCGACAACTAGGTGCCATATTGTGAAAAAGAAAAAAATTTAAGTTGACTATCTATGTTAAGTGGGGTATCGTTGAATAGGTATTTGAAAATGATCTCTAGGTTTCTCTTATCATTTTTCATTTCGAATGACCATTTAGGATCTATAACGATTTAAAGTTGGTTAGCAGCCATTCTCACTCTTATAATAATAGAACTGTGATAAATTTCTTATTATACAGGATGCTCGGCATATCGGCCGACAAATTTTTTTTGTAGGTAAGTGGGGTCATTTGCAACGTTTTGACCTAACATACCTTTTGTCAGGTGTCACGTGGTATCGAGATACGATTTTTTTTTTCTTTATTTTTGAAAATTACCAAAATCCCAGCTTTAAACCCTTGTAACTTTTTGGTTCGTGTTTGTATCAGCACAAAATAAAATTTATTGAATTTTACTATGTATCCTTGTTTTAGTAAAGAAAATATTTGATAAAGTTAATACCATGAAAAGGACTCATGACCTCCCAAAGTTCCGAGAACGAGTAAAAAGATGGCAGAATCTTAATTTCTTAATTCATTAAAAAAACAACACCAATTGAGAGCGTCGTTTTCTTTAAAAAGTTTGCTAGTTTACGCCCTTTCCAAAGGTATACCACATTTTATACAAATCATTCACTATGTGATCAAAATTAGAGATATTTTGCAAGAGTCTAAACATTAATATTGGAGAATTGAACAAAGTGCCCGCGCGACCGGTACATGTTCTAAATTTGAAAATGCTCCGGAAAACGCTCTCAGTACCGACCACCGGTACTGTACGTAAGTTACTGTACTGTACTGTACGTACAGTAAGTGGTCCTGTTACAAAGTGCCCGTGTTGTCGTTCTATTCTGGTCTATGTCCCTAATTTTGACCACATAGTGAATTATTTGTATGACATTTGGTATACCGTTGGAAAGGGCGTAAACTAGCGAACTTTTTAAAAGTTAAATTACAAATTTAAAAAACCCCCGACTCTTAAAAAGTCAAAAATAATTTCCGTTTACTTACTTAAAGTAGTCGGTAGACCGCTAAGTAAATTCCCGCGCAACTTTTGAGTCTTTATATTTAATTTACTTAGCGGTCCCCCGACTCCTTTAAGTAAGTAAACGGAAATTATTTTTGACTTTTTAAGAGTCGGGGGTTTTTTAAATTTGTAATTTAACTTTTATTTCAAGCTTTTTAAAAAAAACCGCATGCAAATCGGTCCACTTTTGAAGATAATAATTTTTTTTATTACTTAATTACTTAATTACTTGATTACAAACATAGCTAAGAACCATCCCGATTAAACAGGCTTCCTAATAAAAAAAACCGCATCCAAATCGGTCCATCCGTTTGGGAGCTACGATGCCACAGACAGACACACACACACACACACACACACACACACACACACGTCAAACTTATAACACCCCTCCGTTTTTTTCGTCGGGGGTTAAAAAGAAAATGCTGTCAGTCTTTTTTTAAATGAATTAAGAAACTAAGATTCTGTCATATTTTTACTCGTTCTCGGGACTTTCGGAGGTCATAAGTCCTATTCAGAGCAGAGCAGTGCGGCTTGGGCCTGAACCCGAATAAAACCGTAATAGTTGTGCTGGGGACCAAGCACACGATCAGTAAAATGATGCAATTCAGTCCATGTTTCAAGTTAAACAACGTTCCCATACCCATCGCGACATCGTCCAGGGATCTCGGCGTGTTGATTGACGGCGGGCTGAAATTTGAAGCCCACGTGGAGCAACTAATTCGCAGGTCATATGGAAAACTTAAAAGTCTGTACAAATTTCGGAACTGTGTCAGTGTGAAGGTTCGGAGACAGTTGGCTGATTCACTCGTTCTGTCCAACTTTAATTAGGTACTGCGACGTGGTTTTCGGTCCTTGCATCCTCGAGAGGACGGCCAAGCATATTCAGCGTGTCCAGAACTCGTGTGTGAGGTATTGCGAGCGGCCTAAGAGACGTGCTCGCATTACACCCATTTTAAATAAACTGAGGACGCATGCAATTAAATATGCGCAACCGCAGGCGCCTACACTTCTCGTGCCTAGTTCAAGCTGTGATTTAAAAAAAACAGCCCAAAACACTGTACGATAAACTCACCTGGTTGGGAGATTCGCACTGCTACGGCACGAGATCTGTGAGTAAACTGCTGGAAGCTCCTAGGCACAGAGGCGCCGCATTTGAAGGTTCCTTCAAATATGCGGCAACTCGGTGTTGGAACCTCCTGAGGCTGAGGCCTCCTCTCAGAGAGATTACTAATTGTAATACATTCAAATGTAAATTGAGGAAATTTATATTTGACCAACAGTTAAAAATGTTATTGCTATAAAATCAAGGCCCTATGCCTCCAAAATGTATTATTATGACGTGCGGACCGACAGACGGACGGATGGATTGTTGTGTTTGTTATTGTGTTTTGTGTACTGTAACTTTAAGACTTCTTCTTCTCCTTTTTCTCTGGTTGTTATGAATATGTTTGTGTTAGGGTATATTAGAATATTATTTGTGTTGTGTACTTGGGCCTGACTTAAAATCAGCGTCCCTCTCACTGGCCCCTGGACTCGGTGGTGAGGGACAAAGGCTGTGTCAGGTCCAATTTGTCTTGTGCGTATTGTGTTTTTATTGTATCTACTGTGTGTGTAGGTACTGGATGAGATAAATAAATTCATTTTATTTCATTTCATTTAATTTCATTTCATTTCACTTCACTTCATTTCATTTCATCTCTATTCATTGTATTAACTTCATCAAATGATATTTTTTCTAGAATAAGGATACATTATAAAATCCAATAAATTTTATTTCGTGCTGATACAATCATAAACGAAAAAGTTACAAGGGTTCAAGGCTGAGATTTTGGTAATTTTCAAAAATAAAGAAAACAAATCGTGTCTCGATACCACGTGACAATCATTAATAATAATCAATAAAATTATCAGTAGTTTAGACCACCGAAAGCTACTTAATAATCACCACGATATTAACTTTCTCAATGAAATGACAAGATTACGAAATTTACGGTCTTATAATCCTAACTAAAAAGTGTAAAATAAAAAAAGTTAATTTAAAAAATAAAAAAACCCGACTGCGTAAAAAATTAACTTTAAATAAAAACTGAAAAGAAAAAAAACAAGTCCAGTAGTCTAGAACTCTGTTAAGTAATATTGAATAACTACACCATTGAAATAGTTTCATGATCGATACACACATATAATAAAACAAATAATAAACTCTAATGCGGAACATAGCGACTTTAACAGTCGGGACCCATTGACATTTTCCCAATAATGGGTCCCGACTGTTAAAGTCGCTATGTTCCGCATTAGAGTTTATTATTTCTTTTATTATATGTGTGTATCGATCATGAAACTATTTCAATGGTGTAGTTATTCAATATTACTTAACAGAGTTCTAGACTACTGGACTTGTTTTTTTTCTTTTCAGTTTTTATTTAAAGTTAATTTTTTACGCAGTCGGGTTTTTATGAAATAATTGTTAATGTTGTGTGTTCTTTATGGCGAAATAAATATCTGAATCTGAATCTGCATATTAATGTTAGTTACAAAAATAGACATACATACACACATACATACATACATACATGCATACACACACCCTTACATGCATACATACATACATATATGCATACATACAATCGAAAAAGTCTGCTTTGTTTTCATAGACAATTTAGACGCCAAGAGATACATACATCGAAAATGTTCGATGCCGCCAAATAAGACACTTTCGCCGGCCCTCTATTGGCAGAGAGGGCGAATCACTTATCTCGACCAGCGCAAACTTTGTCTCAAAAATGTTGCTTACAAAGTTGTGTGCAGCGCGCGAACTTCCCTTTTGTCCCTAATGGAAAATCGCAATTAGCTGGCGGCGGCCGATGCAACTTTACTACGGTGCTTCAGGGACGCACTCGGTTTCGGTATCGACTATGCATTAATTATTAACCCTTCAACTTGCGAGCATTATAAAACAAAAAAACGCATCGCCTAATCGACCGTGACCTTGACATTGACTGTTTCATATTACAATAGAATAAAATTCATTTTGGTATGTTTTTACCTGAAACTTTGTAAACTAATGAACGGATTGTATTTACAGATAAATATTCTAGCTACAAATGTTATTTTTTTTATTTAAACAACATATTCTAGCTAACAAAATTATTTCGTAAAGTTGTGTTATGTGAAAATCGCGACCTCTCTCTGATTTTCTATTTTTATAAATTTATCACGAGCGCAAATCGGTCATATAGTATTTTTATCATAAAAAAGAATACATCTAAAATCTAATCATACCTTTCTTGTGTATCAGTAGCTCCTGTGTAGCACACAAAAAAATCTTGAACTCGCACTACATTTTGTCAAAAACAACACTTTCGTACAGACGACAGATTAGAGAATTATTTTATTTTTCTGTATTCTCAGACATATCAAGTTAGTGATACCGATGTGTAGCTAATTTATTCTACTTTATAATTGTCTCTTTCAAATACACACTACTAAATTGAGATAGAACGTAAAAAAATTAATATAAAAAAATTAATATGGCGGACTACTGCGGACCATGTATCGATTCAGTGCCGCGGCCCAATTGGGCCGCTGCATAGACAACGATAAATGTCATTCTGCGGCCCAATAGGGCCGCAGAAGAGTATACGGTATATATATATAAACTTTTTTTCGTAGTTATTTTTTCTGTTTTATGTTTGTTAGGTGCTGAATTTTTCCAAACATAAGTATTAATGTGTACATTGAACATAGGTATATGTAACTAGTTCTTGCCCACGGCTTCGCGCGCGGTAGACTTGGTTTAATAGCAAATCTGATTTAAACACAAATATTATAATAATAGACGATCGCTTCTCTTATATAATATCTCTCTCTCCCGTCCATACTATAATTTATTTGATACTGCGCAGCCCTAAGGCCATTTAGAGTAATGGTATATGAAAGGTATTTATTAATCAAAATCATGACATACAATAGAAAAATATCAAATGGTATATAGCTTATAGTGAGCCTGAAGAAGAACTAGTCTTTCCATTGGTGCAAACCGCATCAAAATTTGTTCAGTGGTTCCGGACTTTACTTCAAACATACATACATACAGACAGACGTTCCCTTTTATAATAAGTAGACATAGAGATAGAGAAGATAACGATAGGCTACCCAACGATAGGATAGAGGAGTAAAAATGACTACCGATCTAAATCCAAACGGACGTCTGTAGTTTTTAGTTTAGATTTAATTCATATTAATAATTAGTGCTAATTAGTTGATATTGTTATTTTGTATTGTTTTGTTCTAATAATACTCGTCTACTCAAATAAACTATATTATCTGACTCATCTTCATTTACCTTTCACATATTACAAGAAAATTTCGTATGTCCGCAATAAATCATGTATAATGTGGATTCCGCCAACTTCGTGTGACATATGATCAGTTGGTTATATTGTAGCAACACGAAGCCACGGACACAACTTGCATCTGATATATTATTTCAAGTAAACGTGCTTAGTTCCTTAAATTTGTTTGTTCATTTATTTCTTTTTTCAGAAGCCGGAATGCGGCCCTGCCGCTCCACTGCCTTGCATAGTC
Organism: Nematopogon swammerdamellus; assembly: GCA_946902875.1. NCBI lineage: Eukaryota > Metazoa > Arthropoda > Insecta > Lepidoptera > Adelidae > Nematopogon > Nematopogon swammerdamellus. The sequence continues at coordinate 12,729,622 of OX336351.1, forward strand.
AACAAGAGAAAGGTCCTCGTAATAAACTTAGACAGCGTTTTATTATGAGTGGGAAGAATGCATTTTGTGTCTGTTCAAAATTTAATGGGCTATAAACATTTTACAATTTTTGGTTGAACTTTTATAACGTTTCATACCTTGTAACTCAGTTATACACACTAATAAATAAGGCCAAGTTTGTACGGGCAACCAGCGACCGTGTAACGTTCATCAATATATGAATATCCTTATAACTCGAGAAGCAGTTTATCGATGTACACACGGTTTTTATTGTTACATTCTGTCACTTATCAAGTAAACTAGTTCTCACGACTTTAGTTTTCTAGTTCTCACGACTTTAGTTTTGTCTGCCGATGCAACCAACATTTCTTTGGTTGCATCTGCGTTAAACCGGCCAGGTGCGAGTCGGACTCGAGTACCGAGGTTTCAGCACCACAAAAACAGAAACAAAAAATTAAAAACATGTATTTTTTATGTAGTGAAACTTTTTAAATGTTTTATTATTGTTATTGTATACATTTTTCTGTTAAACGGTATACCGCATAACCGAGAAATTTATATTATGTGTAATAGCGGTAAAAGCCTAAACGAACACATTGTTGTTAAATCCGCTAAAATAACACATATTCTGTGAAAATTTCACCCGGCTAGCTATTACGGTTCCAAAGATACAGAAATCGGACGGACGGAAGGACGAACAGACAGACAGACAGACAAACTTTGTAGGCTTTAGTAATAGCCTTCCGTACGGCATACGAAAACATAAAAGAATGATTGAAATTTAAAATACAAAGGCGGAACCACTGTGTGTATTAATAATGTTTTTATCAAGGTTCATAAATTACTTTATGTAGTTACACTGAAAAATATATATCATTGCCACCCGTTCCTGTCCAAGCGGAAACTATATTTCATTGTATTTACATGGGAAAACCTACAGACTCATGCCATAATTTAAAGCTCAAACGAATAAAATTAGATATGCTGTGAAATACTTACAACAGATACATAATGTACGAACATGTAGGTGCATATCTAATTCCTTGGTCTATTTGTAGTTATTCGATTATTATTTTTTATAGAAAACGCAACATACAAACGCACGCCCATGGACATTCGGCCGTATGCGGGGGTTGTGAATGCCATGTCGGCTTGATCTATTCACGCCCCTCTTGAAGGACCCGAGACAATATTTTTGCGTTCGATGTACTTATTTACGATATTGTATATATGTGAATGTAAGGGTTATATTGGTTGTAACTTTGTGCAATTTTTCCATGTAAGCTATATATTTATATTGCATACTACTGTCCATTCATTAGTACTGCATTGCTCGCCCCTACGCGTTTTCCACATCCCAAAGGTTAGTCCGTAAAAAATACCGCAAGACATTAAACTCGCCTTTTGTGACCCTTTTATACAATGGTGTATACCTAATAAAGTAAGTTTTAATTTCATTTCATTAATCTGGCGAGACGAGACGCAATTTGGTATCGAGAAACTGATGAATGAATGTAAGTTTGCATAAAACTCGAGAACATTCCATCTGACATAACTCCGGGTAAATAAAACGTCATATATTCTTAACGCGAGTGGAGTCGCGAGCACGTCTAGTACTTTATAAAGTAAATTAAAACTTTAAGGCGCGTACAAGTTAAAATTCCGCTTGCCAAAAATGTTTCAGAGAGATGTACCCATCACTCTTGCTGACATATCCAGTTTTATTACATGCAATACTTCATCAACAACAGGGCATATCACCGAACAACGATCGGGCCACACCACCCGCGCCCGCGCAAGACTGGCCTTAACATACATACATACATACATATCACACACGCTGAATCCCGACAATCGGGGTAAGCAGAGTAATCGGTGTTGTGCTGCAAGAACTCTTGTCAATTACAGCACAACACCGACCATCAAGCAGCAAGTATGGCACGAAGACCCAACTGCTGCATGACTCGGTGGAAGTACCGTGCCAAGGTGAGAGGTGGCGAGGCTGTCGCCCTTTAGCACAGCATCTTGTCCTTATCCCTTAGTCGCCTTTTACGACATGCATGGGGAGAGATGCAGTGGGGATATTCTTTTTAAGTACCGGCACCACACGGTACAGTACCGGCCCCACACGGTACTTACTGGCCTTAACATCTCGGCCACCATAAGCTTCGGAAGTATTGTCCCGCCTTAACATCTTCAATGTAACCACGCCAGATTTAATACTTCCTCGTTGCTTGATTTACTGTAAACAAAGTTCGTAACATCTACCGATGTACCGATGCTAGTCTCACCGAAGCCGGGTAAACGTTAGGCAACATCAATTTAAAGTTTGTTCCAACAATTCTGCGGTAAGTTCTTGAAAATTTGCGACTTGCCCTGTTTGGCTTGTTGTGTTCTGTTCATGTCAATATCCAGAAACGCGATTGTCACAGTATTTAACTCTTTTTATAAAAATCTAGCATGATTGGCTACTTCTTGTTTGATATTTGTCCTTTAATCATGACTAAGGGTCGTGGTCGTCATGCAGAACTTTCTTGATCATCTTTCTCCATATGGACCGGCTTACAGCTTGACGCATTGCGGTTGGGACGTTGCATTTGGTTGTCTCTCGAATGATGTCCGCCCATCGGCAGGGCGTCCTGCTTCGACTCCTCTCGCTTCCCACGTGACCAAGCACGATCACATTTCTCCAATTTGTCTGGCTGGATCACCTCTGGACATGTGTCCGAAGTATTGAAGAGGTCGCTGCATACAGGTCGTGGTTATCACATAATACTCACATTATGTCAGAAAGTTTCGCCTTGTTGACAAACGCTTCGCCAAACGTTAAAGTTTCGCCAAACTGACACCGTTGCCTACGTCACCTACAACATCCGTGATGTCAGCCCATAACACCGGGTGAACTTGGTTCCACGTCAGTGCTTCCCTTCGGTCGTGCCGGCTACACTGAACTGGACGGAAAACACAAACTATTTACATAGCCGTATCGACCGACCTTTCATTCCTTTCATTCAATGCGGTGCTACCAAACCGGGCGGGTTAAACCCTACCACCTAGTAATATAAGAAGGGAGTCATATCCCATAGTCGCCTTTTACGGCATACACGGGGAGAGATGCAGTGGGGCTATTCTTTTAAAGTACCGGCCCCAAACGGTGCAGAATTTGGATGGCATGCAGTCCATTTGCAGAAGATGCTTGAGTTATAATTGTATCCTTTTGCGTGACATATGTATATAGATTATTATACTCTATATATCTTATCCTCTATTGTACCTAATCAGACTCGTGCAGCTCTCTTTCGCGTTTTTGTCTATTCAATGCCACATCTAGATAGTTATTCCTGTGGTTCTGTTTGTGTTGCGGTACATGATAATATGTATATGGAATCGCTTAGGGCTTCCGTGTAGTTTGGTTACGAAAGCCTAGTTGTAAAGTGTTAGTTTGTTTGGAAGTAAGGAATTGTTGCGCTAGAGGTTTCATAATGAGTCAACATTGATATTATGCCAAATTAAAGATATATTTAAATCAACCTTCTAACTAATTAAGAATGGTATATTCTTTATATTTATTGTAGGTGGTGTGCTAAAGGTGTAGCCGCCTGTGTTGGTACCACCGTACTTGACGAAAGATGGTCGCATAGCAGCCTCGCCTTTGTTCTCCTGTAATCCAGTATAGTTAGCAATTCAAAGTCTCTGGTACAGCACCTTCTCGGAGATCATATTGAGCAGAGCATTGAACTATGGCCTCTCAGAATCAGCCCATCATACTGGATTCCATGAAAACATTCATAGCAATATCGCTGCTCAAAATAGAGAGCGATAAATATCGATTCGATTATTTCGCTTATCGACCCCGAGTATACAACACTAAAACTCCTTGCACATCCCTACCACGCACGCCAAGGCTCGATGCCCACTAAGTAATTCTTTCTTTTTAGCCGGGTTCAAAAAAGGGAGGAGGCTCTCAATTCATCAGAATCTTTTTTATGTATGTTGAGCGATAATAATTATTCGTGGACCGATTTCGATTATTCTTTCTTTATTAGAAAGTGGGTACCTAATTTTGGTAAGTTCTTATGATAGGGTAGGAAAATAATCAAATTCTTTATTTTGCATAAGCATGTGCATGCCAAATGGCTGAATAATTCTATACCACGCCAACCGATTTCGATGATTCGTTTTATGTTGGAAAGCAGGTATTTCAAGGGTTGAAGTCGGTTTTTCGCTAAATAGAGTTGTAGTAGGTATAATAAAATCATCTTGTTGTAGAGTGCATTGCTATATGGTATGGATTCCGTGCACGGAATCCATACCATATAGCAATGTAAGGAAAGCGCAACCTGTGGCATCTTTACACCTATGAGTATGTGTCTAACGATACCAATGGACATTCTGTGATGCACGGTGATTGCGAATGCCATGTCAGCATGACAGCAGCATTTTTACGTCCCTTTTAAAAAAACCCCAGGCCGTACTTGGGATGGCCACGGAGTGCGTTTCATGTTTTTCCGATTCTGTGTATAAATTCGTGGTAGGTCGATTGTATAGGGGTACAACCCCGCCCGGTAGACGTGGTGCGAAGGTGCAATGGGGAAGATGAAATCGGGTTAAACCGCTCCTCCAAACACTCCCCATGAAATATACGATAGAACAGACTTAGGAAGGCGACATCCCTACGGAGTTGCAGCGGTTCTAAGTCGCGGGATACCACAGAATCCGGCGGCGTTTTGTAAGTACAAACGTATTCACCTATTTCCTCCCTTAATATTCGGATTATTTCGATTATTAACGTTGTGTACTAGACTTCAACAGACGTCTAGTGACGTCTAGTACACATATTATATATATAGTATATTATGTTCCTTTTTATCTATTTGAGGAGTACATTGTAAAAAGCGACTGCAACTTAATTATTCCTTTTCCATAGCCCGCACGACCAAATGGATGCAACGTCATGGAGCAGTTGCCAAATAGTTCCGGCAGAAACAAAGTAACCGGCTGCCATCATGGGAGCAGCATGCGATGGAGTCATCAGATGATCTGTAAGTTCCATCTCAGGTTCTACAAAAACAAATTAATATTTTGTCTACTAAGTATGCCTGATTTAAGTTCTACATGTCGCAAACGTTCATCGAACATGTGGTAGATATGAGCATACTCTAGCATAAATATGTGTGTCACGCTTGGAATTGATCTACCAGCGTACTCGTGGCCACCGTATAGCGGAATATAAACTTTGACCTGCAGTTATTAAATGAATATTTGCAGCTCCCGCGAGCCTGGTGCCTGGGTTCTATCTAACGAATTTGCGTAATATGCTTCTCTTTGTAGTCATTTTACAGTACTGTTTGTCCTCGGCTTTACTGGGTGACTTTGTTACCATACCCGATGTTTCAGGGTATTAATATGTATTGAAAACTAAGTAGATGAACTAACCAAAAAGAACGGTGTCGAAATGTTTCTGTGTCACGTATAGTTATGTAAGTCAGATTCTTCAGTATTCATATTTATGCTGTATGAATTAATGCTCTTGTGAACGGTAGTATGGGTTAATTATTTGTAAGTTACTATAATATAATACTTATAAGGTACTAACAAAACATTGTGACTTGCGAAGTTTCTTGGTCAGTTCTTCTTCGCATTGAATTTAGAACTGGCGGATTTTTCGACATGTCCAAGCATAGGCTACCTACCTATGGATGAAATTATACAATAAACTTAGTGTTTGTTTTAAGTTTCATCGAATTCAGATGATCGGTTTAAGGGTTATGGCGGAACATGTATTTCTAAAAATCGTCAATTTAGTTTTAGTATCATACCATAGAGTCTACAAACGCAATATCTCATAAAACAAAGTATCTTACTCCATGACTATCCCTTACAGATGTATTATTGGTATTGATGTAGGCAAGTCCTAAGTTCCTTGTTTTATTAAAAAAAAACTGTATTTATTATTTGACTATTTTCTTCTCTTCATCTGGCTTCCTCTTAATTATTATTTGTAATTAATTCGTTTGCTTTCATTTGAATACAATAATTTTAAATGGGACTAATAAATAATTTGACTTGTAATTTATTCATCGAATTAAAGATGTAAAAGACTAAAATAAAGATTTAAAACCGAGCTGTTCCACAGCAACTTTCAAAGAGCACAATTAAGTTTTCTCAAAGCGAAGAGCTTGAAAGAGCTTTTAATAAAAATATTAAATGTGACGGTATGCAGAGAGCCTCTAAAACGCCTGTTAAGTGCGAAAGTTGTTCACACATAGGGGTTCCGTAGCCATTTACTACTTGTGTATCACCGCAAGTTGCGCTCAGAAGAATGATAATTTCTCTATTAGTGATTCAAACTTCAAAATGGTTTTTCACGCCGTAGTAAGCACTAATTTATGGACTAAGTACTTTAACATTTTTTGTAGATTTATCAAGCATTTTATCTTGCAAATTGTATTCGTTAAGTTGAAAAAAAAAAGTTTTAAAAAACATAAAACCGACTTCCTAAAAAAAGTAAAACTAAAAAACTATTTAAAATAAAAATATAAAAACCGCCTTCAAAAATATATGAAATAAAAACCTAAAAAAAAAAACGAACCCTAGAGTTGAAGGCGGTGCTAAAAAGGCTACACAAATCACAAAGGATATTATCATCCGCTCATGTTTTCTTTCATGCATCATTTTTGCTTGCTTTAGCACCGCCTTCAACTCTAGGGTTCGTTTTTTTTTTTAGGTTTTTATTTCATATATTTTTGAAGGCGGTTTTTATATTTTTATTTTAAATAGTTTTTTAGTTTTACTTTTTTTAGGAAGTCGGTTTTATGTTTTTTAAAACTTTTTTTTTATTTCACAGTTTTTTTTAGTAATTTTTTGCTATTAATGTACTCGGCGGAATTTCACAGTTTTTTTTAGTAATTTTTTGCTATTAATGTACTCGGCGGAATCGCTCGGCCTTCGGCCTCGCGATTCCGCCTCGCTTTCCAATCCGATCTTGACCCAATTAAAATAGGACCACGTCAGCTTCGATAGCTCAGTGGTGCAGACAGTCAACTGTCGCTATTGAATTTTAAGCAACGCTGGGTGCGGTCAGTACTTAGATGGGTGACCGCTGACCGTTGGAGGCTGACCAAGGTTCGGATTCCTCGTAAAACTGTAAGTCCCTTCCCTCGTAATTTTACTTGGTGGTAGGGTTTAACCTTCCCGGGTTGGTACCACCGCACTGAATTAAACGTCGGTCGAAACGGCTATGTAAATAGTTTGTGTTTTCCGACCAGTTCAGTGTAGTCAGCACGATCAAAGGGGGAAGCACTGACATGGCACTGGTGTTATGGGCTGACATCACAGACGTTGTAGGTGATGTTGCAGAACTTAGTAGAATGGACAGACATAAACGTGTTACGGAAGCCTACTTTTATTATAAAATAACCGTCGGAGGACCTTGGTTGAAAATTGTAAAATTTAGTAGAACGGATAGACATGCATATGTTACGGAACCCTACATTCATTTTGCAGAACTTAGTAGAATGGACAGACATAAACGTGTTACGGAACCCTACTTAACAGTTGCACTCCGGGAGTGCCGGCAGATCCCGTGCCACTCTAACTTAACCCTTAACGCAATGACTTAAGGTTTCATTTTAAAAATGACGCTGACGCGATGTCGCGAGTTATACATTTTTACCCACCTAAAAAAGTGCCAAGAGCCGCTAAAGAAGTTTTCACTTCAAAAACCTCAGGGTTATCCCCTTTCAAATAAAAAAAAAAAGAATTTTCAAAATCGGCCCACAATTGACGGAGTAATCGCGTAACAAACATCCAAAAAAAGAAAACATACCGTCGAATTGAGAATCTTTTAGGTCTAAAGTAAATTTCTCGTGAAGACAAATGCAACGAGCCCAAACACGATGGGTTTATCATGTGTAGTTTAGGAGTTCCTATGGCCACCTTCTGTCTCCATCATCAAACCAGCTCGATGGTACTCGGTACAGTAGGTACTGGCCAGGTACCATAATAAATTAAACGCCGGTCGGAAAAGATAAAAAAATTTCAAATTTAGAACATTCATGAAACAAGGGTCCGAATATGTATCACTAGTATATCGATTCATGTATTTCAACAGGACAGAGAAAATTTCAAAATATTAGGTATTTAATACTTTTTAGTTTTTTTTTTTTTGTTTTTTGGAAATCGGTTTAATATTTTTTAAAACAGTTTTTATTTCATTCTTTTTAGTAATATTACATAAAAAAGAATAATCGAAATCGAATAATCGAAATCGATTGAAGTGGTACAGAATTATTCGCCATATGTGTCAGACTGCAAATTGCTGAATAAGTCCACATCACAAATGTTTTGCTGAAGGTAACCACACACCATACTAATTTATCAAACTGAAAATTGCCGAAAACGACCACATCACAAGTTTTGCTGAAGGTAACCACACACCATAGTTTTATGCTGATTTTTCGAAAACCACTGAACCAATTTCGATAAAATTGAAATGGGACCACCTCGGAAGTATGACCTAACTAACAAAAAAAGAATTTTCTAAATCGGCCCTCAATTGACGGAGAAATCGTGTTACAAACATACAAAAAAATAATAAAAAAAAAAATAAAAAAAAAATAAAAAAAAACATACAGACGAATTGAGAACCTCCTCCTTTTTTGGAAGTCGGTTAAAAATAGAAATATTTGTATGATGTATCACGTAAAACTGTAGGTCCCTTCCCATCTTTCCTTACTAGGTGGTAAGGCTTAACCCACCCGGGTCGGTACCATCGCACTGAATGAAAGGTCGGTTGAAACTGCTAATAGTTTGTGTTTTTCGTCCTGTTCAGTGTAGCCGGCACGACCGAAGGGAACACTGAAATGGCACCTAGTTCACCAAGGTGCTATGGGCTGACATCACGGATTTAGAATGGGTGATTTAGATAACGGCCCTGTCAGTTTCCATAAAAAGAAAAACTAAAAAAATCATTGCTTGATTTTTGCTCACACCTGATTATGCTTACCCCATAAACTGTGTTGCCTACAAAACCCAAGTTTTAATGAAAATCGCTCAAACCGTTTATGAACTATAGACTGTGACAAATAGACAGACAAACGGACAGGCACATGACCGGTTTTATAAAGATCCCTGCCTCCCAGCGTCGCTGGTTACGGAACCATAAGAAGGACTTCAAGCGTAAGAGTTACACTCGCAGTACGATTAAAAGTTTTTTACGCTCTTCTCTCGACTGAGAAATGTCTCTCTCTCTAAAGTGACCCGCGAGTCCTCAAACTGTAAATTACAGGAAAGGTAGAACTGTAATGTTCCCGCCGGTCATTTGTCAAACAGATAAGGTGCAGGAGAGTTACTCGTACCCTAGATAAATTTACTACGTGACGCGCCATGTTTCAAATTCTTAACGCGTATTTCGTCTCGGCTATTAGTAGTAATGTCTCATTTTTAATAATGTCTAATTATTGAGACAAATTTGTGAAGTATGCATCTAAGTGCTTTGAAATTTTGGACAATGTAATTCTTGAAAATTTATTATTTTTCATAATACATACCATATTTTTATTGAAAGCGCGACATATGGCGCCTAGCCATCCATAAGGTGTCTAACGACGCCCATGGAAATTCAGCCGTATGCGGGGGTTGCGGATACCATGCCGGCCTGACGGGTGCCCATTCATGACCGTCATGAAGAACCCGAGACTGTACTTGGGGGAAAATATATGGGAAAGGAGTTCCAGACTTTACCGGTTCTGTAGAGGAAAGATCTGCAGAATCGATTGGTACGCATCCGCGGTAAGTCCAGCGTGTAGGGATGTAATCCCTGCCCAGTGCGCGTGGAAAAATTTCAAATTCTTCGTTTGTGGTTATCTCCATTGTTTATTGTTTATTGATCACTCATATGGCAGTAAAACTGTACTCGAACTTCTCATAATGTGACCTATCCGGTTCGATTACACCCACGAAGAAGAATCGGCAAGAAACTTCGCAGGCCATTTTTACATTTAATAAATATTTATACAGAAACACCAAATCCGCCCAAGGAAAGATGAAACGAGAACTAACAACTTTTCAGCCGGTAGATTAAGCGAAAGAAAATTAATTCGTTTGTAGTATTTTTAGTCATTTTCATCTACAAAGGCACTAATTTTGAGTGAATACATTATAATCATTTCATCAGTTCTTGGAGATATAGTATATAGATAGATATAGTAAGTAGGCTAGGGAGCGGTAGGTTTGCTTCTAGATTGTCTGCTACGGATTTGGCCTCAGTCCAACAGTTACTGAAGGCCGATAGCCAACTTTGAAAATTTCTTCCTCAAAGGTACTTTCTGAGTTTTTAATGAGATGTTTCCCTAAAATTTGCTTAATATTAGATATGACTGCGTTACCAGAAATTTAAACTTAAACTCCTGACGCAAAGAAACGTTCTGTTAAAACGTTTTTTTTTATGGAAACTGGCACGGTTGGCTACATCACCTACAACATCCGTGATGTCAGCCCATAACACCAGGTGAACTAGGTGCCATGTCAGTGCTTCCCTTCATTTCATGTCGGCTACACTGAACTGGACGGAAAACACATTTTCCGGGTTTTTGAACTAGTGATCGTTAGGTACTGTCTGGTGTCCGTAGACATTTTACTAAAACCTTTTCGATGTCAAATTTTCTTCCGCTATTATTTATTGTCTAGTCATTTTCAGAATCACATGGTAGACCTTTTTACATTTCGCCGGATCGATACCACGGTATTGAATATCGATCGATTGTGTAGCTGACAGGTGGTGTGGTAGTCAACCAGGTCAGGTTTCACACAAACACATGATTCATAAATGAATTTATATTACCTACTTGTATGTAAGTATATAGAAGCCAAAATTATTCCAGTGGTTACCGTTACAGTATTTCGTAGTTTTTCCATGCACTCCGCGCGGCTCGGATAACTTGGACAGGCTCCAGTTGCACTTAAACTTTCATGAAAGTTCGATGCGATCCCGAATTTCAGGTGTGCCGGGGCGGCGCTGGGAGACGCGGCTCGGCGGCGGCGGTGTGCGGACACGGGGCGGGGCGAGCGGCGGCGCAGAGGGTTAGTAGGCGGTCGCCTAACAAATAAATACCCAGAAGAGGCATACAATAAACTACACTATCCTTTACCACCCGGCATATATGTACCCAGATTTGCGAGTACTATCTATTGTGTAGAGTCTACCAAATACCGCTCGCAAATCCTTACGTATGAGTATATGCCTAAAATTTACCCAAAAACGTATCGAATATTATATACATATATGGATATAAATAAAAGACATGCAGAGTAGAGCAGAGCAGAACAGAGCAGAGCAAAGTGGAGACAACCCCGAGCAGAGTAGAGTAGACACTTTTTGTTGCACACGATTAATTTCAAGAAGAACAGTACACAATAAAAATAAACAAGAAATACAGGATGGGCGAACTTATCACTGCAAGTGATTTCTTTTGGTCAACTTTTTAAGGTAAAATTAATGCAATGTATAACAATGCTGATTCAATGTATTTATATGTTTCCAGGGCATGCGCTATTTGAATGGCAAACTAAACCGGCGTCGATTGTAACGTCCGTGAATTTCCCGAATTCAAGGGGACTTACAGAGTAATTTTTGAACGTCCACCTGCGGTTTAGTGGATTTTGTAAACTAAAACGGGCAGGCAGCCTAGCTAGTGGATGAGGCCTCGGCCTGTCATGCGAGTGGTGTGGAGTTCGAAACTCAGATGGGCACTGACCTATTGGAATTAAAATGTTTTATTGCATAATACCCGCTTTTTTCAGTGAAGGAAACACAGATATTACCGAAGATAAAACATTCGTAAATTAGCGACACAAAAATTCAAAAACCTATCGATCTGCTCCAGTAGATGAAGTGCTACATATATTAAAACTAAATAAGTATGTCAGGTGTGTAATATTGATGGTACATCTCTCCGAAAGAGCGAAATTGTACCAGTACCTTGTATGCAATGCAGGTCTTAAGTAAAGCGTGTTAGACCACTCAAGTAAGTAACACGCGGCGGAAGTTTCTAGCGAACACCGCTTTCATTTCCACAGTGAGTCATTAAATAAGTTAGCGCCACCTCTTCCGACGGCTCACCGGAAACAGCTTCCGCCGGAAGTGACGTCATATTCATAGCAAAACACTCCCCACTACAACGCAGGAAGAGCGGCCATAAAATTTGCATAGCTCTCCGGGTGAAACTGTTTAGATGTATTGAAAATGTAAATTTCACGAATGAAAACGCCGCCGCTCCTGCAGAGGTGGATAATAATAGAGCTTATGCCTAGGAAGCGATGGGCGAGGCGACGTGAAATGGATAGTCGGTTCCTACAAATACAAATTTGGGTTATTTATAGGTAAAGAATGAAGTAATGTATGCTTTGATGATGTAAAAAATGTTTTCCTATGTTTTCATGTAAACTGTGGCAAGTGAATGCTGAGCAACAATAATGAAGTCAAATTTCTTCAAATTGAAACCTTTAAATAATTCACACTATATATTAATAAGTTTCTTAATATTAAAATAAAAACATTAATAAAAAACTGGCCTGGCCAGCTTACTACACTCCCGTATGAGAAAAGGCTCAAGAGACAAGACATCCTGGAGTTGTGACAAGAAGTTCAACAACCCAGCTATATAATCGAGGCATCTTCGATGGAGGGTGCACTCACCAAGCCTTAACCACTTCACACACCTGCTTATATAGTCTAGAGACTGATCGTAGATAGTAAAAAAAAAAGTGCGAGTCGGATGCGCACCGAGGTTTTAGCACCAAAAAAAACCTTGAAAAAACATTTTTCTTGTATGGGGACCCCTTAATTTTTTACTTTTTAATTTTTTTATTATTTTACGTTACATCCGCCAAAATAGTACATATTCAGTGAAAATTTCACCTGGCTAGTTATAACGGTTCTAGAGATACAGCCATCGGACGGACAGACGGACGGATGGACAGACAGACATTGTACGCTTAGTAATAGGTTTCCGGTACGAAAACCTAAAACCTACATTAAGATCCAAGCGATTATTTTTTCTCTTGCACATACCACGATTAATCTAAAAGTCAGCCGGTCTAATATAATTTTAACTTTATACCACAGCTCAATACATTATTAATTTTAGAAATGTTCAGTAGGTCATTAGACCGGCTAGACTGCGATTATCGCATAGTTCTAATTTTAGACTGACTTATTTTATATCAACTAGCGGCGACACTATTATCGCTATAATCCATTATATAGATTATAATGGATTTAATTAAAACAATTTAATTAAAAACAAATTTAATTAAAACAATTGGAATTGACTCTGATGCAGGATCTACCAGAGAATGATCATGCTTTCATTTTCCACCAAAATAAACAGTGGCTTTTACTATTTGAATACCGTTGAAAGCAAGTAGGTTCATTAGGAAGTACTATATCTTGTTGAGTTTTCGCGCATGTAAGTCGGAAGGTAGTGTGGATTATGTATGCGTTATGTAAATTAGTCTACTACACTATTCCGGATGAAAGGTGGAATATATCTTAACGAAATGGCGGTGGGAGGTTTGGTTTGGTACAGTGCTGGTTTTCTTGAGATTAAGATAAGGTTTGAATCCCGCATGCTTTTATCAGCGTATTTGCTCGCGTGGAATTTGAAGAGGACAAAATAAGTCACTAAAGGCGAGGTCGAATGCCGAGCTGCGTTCATAGCTATACACTTTCTCGAAGAAAGTACCTAGGTCACTAAAAGCGAGGTCGAAGGCCGAACTACGTTCAGCTAAACAATAAATATTATTTGACAATAAATATGTAAAAGAAGCTATCAATTTTTATTTTTAAAACTTAATATTATGTGCCAATCGTTGAATTTTCTTGCTCTTACCTCAAGGTTTGGAAAAAAATATATCTTATATTGAAAATGATTTTATAAATAAAAAAAATTACAGCGCATGACAAACTTTCCGGGCCTGTAATGTAAGCCTTGCTATATGTATAATGCTTTGTCATTGGGACCGATAAAGGTCGAATATTTTTATTTCTAGGTACTATTTATATTTTCAGTTAAATTTTTGTTCATGTATACTTACATACATACCACACACGCTGTATCCCGGAAATAAGGGTAAGCAGAGTAATCGGTGTTGTGCTTCAAGAACTCCGGAAAATTGCAGCACAAAATCGACCACCACGTTTAGCAAAGTATTCGGACAATATAACTATCAAGCAGCAAGTAAGGCACATTAGTCCACCTCCAAGCCGGCCTGGCAACTCCTCGGCGGTGAAATTTGCGCTACGCCTAAAGTTGCGACCTCAGGCAGAGCTACCAGTTCGGTAGCAATAAAAAAAAACACCCACCTGCTGCACGACTCTGTGGAAGGACGGTGCCAAGGTGAGAGGTGGCAAGCCTGTCGCCCTTTAGCTCTGCATCTCGTCCTTATACCTTAGTGGCCTTTTACGACATGGACGGGGAGAGACGCAGTGGGGCTATTCTTTTTAAGTACCAGCCTCACACAGTACAGTTCATGTATGTACTATAATATTAAAACAATTTGTTTTTTAACAGTTCAATAAATTATAATTATAACGTAAATTAAGCAATAACCTATAAACAAACATATTCATTCATCATGGGGATTAACGGCACGGTCCCCATGATGGACGCAGCGTTCCCCCGTTGAATGGCAATGCTAATTCTCTACTGTACTGTACATAATGTACTTACTTAAATAAATGTTTATGCATGCAAATAAATAAAATTAAAGAATTTGAAATTTTAATGACCAATTTATACTTTTGCGTCAAAATTGCAGACTTTATTATTAGCACTATTGTATTTACATCACCGGAATTTTCTGATCATTTATTTTGTTTTGTGGCGTCACACATCAGGCTCCTGTGTCACTAATTTGTAAATTATGCATACAGTGACGCCGATATAGCGACGCGGTGCCACCACTAAATCAATGTTTCTCTTTAGTTTCATAATGAGCCCACGCACCAGAATTTCCCAATACCGCAGCAAGAGGGCTAATTGCAATTATTGTTCTCTTGTTTGATTCGTATATAGGGAAAGGCGAATTATGTACTTGTATTACGCCTATGTGACATGGCGTATCTATCTATGGGCTTCAGCAGTTCCTGTCTTTTTAGGTGTCCGTACCGCGTAAGGAAGCCTATTTTCTAAGCCTACGCCTCCGTTTGTCTGTCTATCTGTCTATCCTACTTCTGTATCTTTGGAACCGTAATAGATAACCGCTTGAATTATTGACAGAATTATGTGTTTATTATGGTGGATGTAACAAAAAATATAAAACGTAAAAATAAAGGGGCGTCCCCATACAAGAGACGCCTTTTTTAACGTTCTTATTTTGTGGTGCGGAAACTTCGGTGCGCGAGTCCGACTCGCACTTGGCCGGTTTTTTAAGTAATCATGTCTGTGTCAGAGGGGCCAGAATGCATGCTCCGACCAGCCAATATCACCTCCGAGAACGTACTATACCGTGCGGCCATCTTACGTCCAGTGCGGTGGTGTCTACCCAGTCGGCTACAATTTGAGCCTATACAATCTAGTAAGGGGCAAAGTAAGGGGCCTACCGTTCCACACCGGTTCCGAACGGTGAACGAAAAAAACTGAATATTTTTCAGCCGTTTTAATTTCATTCTGGACGATCCAATGCTTCGTACTAGCACAGTGGAGTTAATAAACAAGCTGTGTCATGTTTAATCCTACAACTTAGTATAGATGAGTAAGAGGCGTGATTGCTAAACAGTCTATGGATGACAGAAGTAGTTAGTTAAAGCGTAGGTACGCACAGACAGATACACACACACCCCCCACACCCTCCCCCCCCCCCACACACCCTCCTCCCCCCCCCCCCCCCCCCCCACACACCCTCCTCCCCCACACACACCCTCTCTCTCACCCACACATTTAATTTTAATTTTATTTTCTTCAGGTGATGCACATACACTCTCACTCATGGCGAAACTGCTTGTATTTCTTTGTCTAGGTATTATTTATAATCTATTAGACTCTCTTGACCTTGTAGTTATTATCAACTATTACCTATATTTCTATAGTGTTACAAATCTCTTAAATGTATAATTTTTCTTATTCTTAAATAATTTGTTTCGTTTGTCAAGTATTTTTTATGGAGTATATGATTTATGCGCTGATCTGTAATGTTATTTAATTCCATGAATTCTTGTTTAGGCTATAACATTTTATAATATATGTAATTTTTATTAAACATTGTATGTTTTGCTTTTAAGATTTTGAATTTCCGTGTTAAATAAAATAATAAAATAAAATATACGAAAAGTCACCGCTTTACATGGTATACGAACTAAGGAGCAACTTGTGTTCATAAAACATTAATCCACCATTGCCGTTTCTTCTCTTCGACCGACAACAGCTTCTTAAGTTTTCTCCGACTATGTGGCATAACCAATTCAAACTACTTCCTACTTGGAACTCACAGAGAGCGTCGCCGACCTCTGTGACCGCAGTTCACAGTAAGCGCAAACACGAAAGCGGCCCTTATTTCAAAACTATGTAGAGACATTTGACACGGGAGGAGGCGCCCGTAAATTGCGAGGTGCCGACATGGCGACGCCGACGCTGCGTCGCGACGCCTAACCGTTAGAGCTCCGGACTAATGGAGGCCGTTAGAAACCGACGCGGCGCCGCAGTCTTGTACCTCGGCCGCACAAGTCGTACTGTGGAAATGAGGTACGTTTGGACACGATGACGGAAGAGTGAGACTAACTAGTGAGTCGTATAAATCGGTCTAAAATATATCGGCCTAAAAAATGCTAGTCTAAAATCTGCAAGTTTTAAATCAGTCAACCTAAAATCAGACAGTCTAAAATAAGTCAGTCTAAAATAGGTCAGTCTAAAATCATTAAGTCTAAAATCAGTAATTGTAAAAACAGTTAGTCTAAAATCAGTCAGGTCGATCAGTCATTCTGCAGTTCGAAAGTGTCGACTGGAATTTGTGAAAGTCAAATTGAATTCATTTTGTCTAAAATCTAATCGTCTAATTAGGCCGACGAAATTGGAATTCGGCAAAAATATTTACAACTTCTAGAAAACACATTACATTATTACAATGACCTATCCACACGTTACTTGCTACACAACCGCAACGGAGTAATCATCAATTCGTACAATCGCTATCTCTAGTAGCAATCCCGAAGTGATTGCACTTGCAGTGTAATTCTGCGCGGAGCCGCAGGTTGCATTGTTGGCAGAGCAATTCTATCGGTAACATCGACTGCACGCCATCGGGTAATTAAGGTATATTCAAGACCCGCCTGAAAGTTCCACGCACAAAATGCATTGCTTTTTGTATTACTAGCGTAAGGACGGACCAGTACGAACTCAATAAATGTCCTCACTAAAGTGGTGTCGTCCACCACTTGCTCCGCTTGTAAACTGACGGCGCGCCTCTCGGTATCGGTTCCAGATAGGCCGAGATGATTTGTATGAAAGGCTATATAATTACCTTTGCATATCACTGACAAAAGGCAGAAAAAAATTATACTACGTTTTATTAAAATGTGTGTTAAGTATGTTGAAAATTTTACCAGATGCTTGCTTCTTCGTGTGAAATTTTGACGTACCGATATTTAACTATCCATAAATAATATATTTACAAGTGTCATTGATAGAATGAAATCATAGTGAAAAACAAAACAAAGGACGTACCTACATCTGAATTTAACAATATTTATTTCCAATGTATAATTAATTATCTACACAAGATCGACAATTAATGAAGCTATTTTTAGGGTTCAGTCGCAAAATTCCAGGAATTATGGGATCACGGACAAGAGACTCCCCTTGGCAGATGGACAGACGATATAAAAAAAAAGGGTAGCCGGGAGTGGGTGGATGAGAAAAGCGGCAGATCGCGTGCGGTGACGTGCCTTAGGAGAGACCTATGTGCAACTGTGGACCGAAACGAGCTGATGATGATGAAAGTAAGGGGAGGGAAGTACAGTTTCAAGTGGAATCCGAACCACGGTGAACTTCAACGGTCAGACGGCTACGCATCCAAAGTCTGACCACGCCCTCGTAGAAAATATATTACATGAGAGCAAAGCAGCGATGAAGCTAGGGATCCTCGGCACATGTATATGGGTCACACTTGACTGGTTTTTGTAAATCAGAATGTCTTACTTGTTCGATGAGCTGTACAGAAAGGAATTAGCTTATTTCAGTTTAGTTTATTGTATTAATTTTGCACAATGTAAACGTATTTTCTTTTAAATCGTAACAAAATTTTGATAGAATTTGCCAGCACTCTTCGAAGCGGTCCGCATTCCGCAATATAGCACAATCGATGTCGTTTCGATCCTGATTAAAATTGCAGAGTAGCACCGCGACCTAATGACGGTCGTTACCGTACTTGTCACTGAATATGAAACATGTTGTATCTTGTTGAAAATGCACTTGTGTGTCCTGAGCCATTAAACTAGAATTGTGCCATATTTTCATCGCCATGTCAGAGGTCGGCGGGGAAGGTAAACACAACCGGGGCGGGTGGCCGAGTGGTGTGGGTGGACGTCGGTTTCTCTTGCGAGAAATCGGCGTGTAACAATGAGTTTTTTCTAATGGAAACATTTACGTGCATACTTACACCTGCTGCTTTCACCGTTCGGAGCCGCTGTAAAACTGTAGCTCCCTCCCCTTGCCCCTCTCTAGGTGGTAGGCTCAAATTGTAGCCGACTGGGTTGGTACCACCGTACTGGATGTAAGATGGCCGCATAGCAGCCTCGGCTGTGTTCTTCTCTAGTCTAGTATACACAGCAATCCAAAGAGAAGTCTCCGGTATGGCACCTACCTTGACGCAGGTGATATTGGTTGGTCGGAGTTTGTGCTTTGGTCCCTCTAACTCAGCCAGCCATACCGGATGACTTAAAAAAACCTGTTGTACACTGCATTTGGAAGACTGAATTTCAAATGTTTATAGAAATCCTCTCCTCAGAAGTAAAATGTTTTAAGAGGTAGATTTCTATAACAGCTTCGTACCTACCAGAAAACGTATGTGAAAACTCCATGTGAATTGATTGAGTAGTTCTCGATTTATAAGCAAACAAAAATTAACGACGGCTCGTAGCTCGTTACAGATTTTACGGTTTATAATGTTTTAAAAGATCTATTAATTTCTAGAGTATAGAACACCTTCAAAGAAACTTGGGAGTGTGAAATACTATTGAATCCTTTACTACACTTTTTTTTTTATTAATTTTACATTTTAGAGTAGAGAGCTTACAACAACCTAAAATTAATAAACGGAGTGTCCAGCACAGGGCGATTACATAATATATAACCCTCGCAAATTGCTAATGCGCTGAAACCTTGTCACAGTGAAGTTTTTTTTGTATGCCATGTGCTTTTAATAGGACTATGTGTGCGTAACTGTCAGTAATAAATGAAATTAGTATGACAAGGTTCCCGCGTATTAGCAATTTGCGGGTGTTATTCGTATTATAGGGCCTTGTTCATACAAATTATTTCATCAAGGAAAACCTAATGGTAGGCTGTTACGAACATTCAATCCAAAAGTATTTTCAAAGGCGCAGAGAAAATATTATTACTGAGAATTAAACGGTTAGTTCATGCGAGTCCGGCGAATGGTCGGGATCATCCGTCGCGTAGCCCGCAAATCCGAGCATGACCTAAAATAACACGTCCATGAAACCACAAATTGGATATGAGTAATTTTATTTTATCCTTTCCTTTTTGGGGTTCCGTAGTGTTCCTAACGTTAGGTTCCGTCCTATTACTAAGCCTACGCCGTCCGTCTGTCTGCCTATAAAGGGCTGTCTACTTTTGAACAGGTACCCGGTCGAAATTTTCACAGAATATGTGTTATTATGGCGGATATCCCCACAAATAAAAAAATAAACAAAAAGCAAAAAAAAAGAAGCTTATTAGACCACGAGTGAAAGTGAAATAAATTTTCATTTTATATCTGCTGTAAAATTTAAATTTATTATCCCTTCACCAAGGAAAAGTTCTAATGATCCTGATCTTAGGCCCAATTGCGCCAACACGAATTTAGAGTTAAGTAGCGAGTTGTGGATTTAAACGCGGTTCCCACAGTCAACGGGTACTAGCTTAACGAGTTAAACTGATTTATATCGTTAAATTCGTGTTGGTGCAAGTGGGCCTTAATCAAACAAAGCTAAGAACCGGCCCTGCTAACCCAGCTTTCTAATAAAAAAACAACATCCAAATCAGCCCATCCGTTTGGGAGCTACGATACCAAAGATATACACACTGACACACACACACATACAGGCGAAACCGTCAAACTTAGAACACCCCTTCTTTTGCGTCGGAGATTCAAAACCGGTCAAATTCGTGGTGGCACGGAACCCTCGGTTCGCGATCTCACTCGCACTTGACCGGTTTTTTAATACAATAATACGCGGATTTTGTGGACAAATATTAGGCTCGTGTTTTGAATTTCACACTCTCGGTGTAGTGACAATTCGATCAACTTTCATCTGATTGATACAAGGTTCAAACCTGCTCTCAGGAACTTGTATTTTAAATATTAGTGTGATGCGAAAGGCGTGCTTTATAGCAGGATTCAATTTCTTCCAGTCGACATTTTTCACGACTATTTATCATTGTCCTCACACTTCACAGTGTTTTCCTTTCAATATTTAATTTCTCAAAACACCCGTGTTTCACACTACCATCTTATAAGAGATGCCATCTAATAAATAATTACATACATACATACATATCACACACGCTGAATCCCGACAATCGGTGTAAGCAGAGTAATCGATGTTGTGCTGCAAGAACTCTGGTAAATTACAGCACAACACCGACCACCACGTTTCGCAAAGTATTCGAACAAGATTCAGTCGATCAAGCAGCAAGTAATGCACGAAGACCCACCCGCTGCATGACTCGGTGGAAGTACCGTGCCAAGGTGAGAGGTGGCGAACCTGTCGCCCTTTAGTACGGCATCTTGTCCTTATCCCTTTAGTCGCCTTTTACGACATGCACGGGGAGAGATGCAGTGGGGTTATTCTTTTTAAGTACCGGCCCCACACGGTACTAATAAATAATTAATCAAATCCTCAGATTAATGGTATAATTACAATTGATACTACTTAATGAAATAAGTGAAGAAAAAAAACACAACAGTAATACAAAATTTAACTTGATACAGTGAGTAAAACTAATTAAATAAAATTAACCTAATAAATAAATAAAAACTAAATAATTGCAGTTAGTCTTACTGTAAGTAAAACAATTCGTCCTACTCAGTCGACAACGCCACAGTACCCAAAGTACCCAAACTTTTAATACCTATGAAAACAATGAAGAAATTCGACATACAATATTGTAAATTTTACAGTATCTACAATATTAAAAAAAATATAATTGGCTGTATCTTCAAAAGTTTTTCTGATTATAATTAAGACAGAAGTATCGAAATTTATCGCTAATGAAAGTCGAAGAAGTTTTTTTTAACTGTCGAAGAAGAGGCATCGGGCAGGAGAGTTTGAACTTTACGTCGTTATCGATGGGAGTTCGTTATTTTGATTCTAATTAGTTTAATTTGCGAGATCTTCCTTGAGATAATTTTCAACTGTTCGAGTTTTCGTTTCGCTCTTTCCGTCCCTAACTAGTCAGCTGATTGGATCGGAAACGACTTCACTTATTACGGAGTCAAACATTCTTACATATTTTAATGAGCGATTGCGGTTAAAGTTGTTATATAAACCTACTCGAATAGATATATAAATATTAGCAGGTTTCATGTTGTGTATATCGTTTATGTTTTGCGAGCTTTTAGGATTCTAGTTCTTTTTTAGGATGCCTAGTGAAGTAAGCCAACTGTTACTTAGTTCTGGCGCGCAGACTACGCGTCCTTTTCCCTCTAAGCAAATCAAATGCTCTGTGGGTACTACCTATGAAGTAAATTAACCTTCAGTCTTAAATATGTAGAATCCGAACGGAAAACTGTGATGAAACATTAAAAATATACAATAGCCACACATAATGAGTCTAACGACGCTCATGGACATTCGGTCGTACGCGGGGGTTGCGAATGCCATACCGGCCTGAGAGGTGCCTATTCACGCATAATGTACCATTACATTTTGTAATCACGAAAAAATTTCAAAATACATCCAATTCGCTTGATAGGTAGGTGCGTACATTATTGCCTAAGCTAGAACATAGTCGAATTATTAGTCCCTTGCCTGTGTGGACCCCGACAGTTATAATTGTTAAATTTTTTGTAAAAAAATTGTGACGAACTCAAGTACACCGGTGCGGTGGTGTAGTACCTAAGACTGAAACGAATAAATGAAATGAAATGAAATATATATGTTTTTTTTTCAAATATTGACAATACTATAAAATCATACCATATTTTAAAAAATCAAGTACCTTTTTTCCCTTTTACAACAGAACATTAACTTTTTTCAGCTACACTAAATTCGCACGTACTTACGAACGCTCCCGGAACCCACTCCCCTCGGCCCGCAGAGAATGATCCGAACAGAATAACAAAGCGGCACAAACGCGCGCCTTATCGCTGAGCTGTTTATTACATCTCATTTGCAAGCCTAAATAAAACGTGAGAATTACCGAAACAACGTCGCTCTGAATAGCTAATTCGGACGAAGATAGGTAGGTCATTTAAAAATATAGAGTCGTGAAGAAAGCGGCTAGAAGTGCTGAGGATGGACAAAAGTACGGGAGATCACTCAGCCATTAGAGCTGGTACACCCCACTATGCCGCCTACGCTGTACAGTGGAGGCGTGCCGCGTGTTCGTATTTTGCGTAGACAGTTGAGAAAAAAAAAATCATACTCGTGGAAAGCCGCTCACGCAGCACGTTCACACCTTCTGCGCGATGCCAAACTGACTTAATATATATATATTTATCATATTATTTCCTTTATTTCACATTTCAAAATTCTATATTAATTTTACATAATATTAAACAAAAGTAATAAAAATACACTAAATTAATACATAAATTAAAAACGGTAATAGTATTAGGCACAAAAACACATACAGTCACACGCCTTCACCTTTAGCATCGCACACACTTTTAGAACTTACACATGCACTACACACAAGTCTGAACTAAATCGGCCTCGGGTCCCAATCGGCAAGCGCGTCTAAAAGCCGTCGCTAAAAAGCGTCGCTAAAGGCAGCGTGACACGTCTTCGCTTATTCGGCATAGCCACGCGGCTTTTCCATGCGGCATGTACCCAGATTACGGATTACAAAATCGATCGTCTAGCAACTCCGCACACATACATACACTCTCACATCTTTACACCTCTCTCACCCTCTCACGCACAACACAGCCAAACGTCTAGGGATACATAAAGCTTAAAATTAGATCCCGATAAATTTTGAATGTTGAAGCAAGGATCGCTGGAAATGTTACCTAATTTTTTTTCCTGTCGCAAAAAGCACTTCTCACTAAATGTTTACTCTATGTAGCGAATATTTGTTATGCTCGCGCAAGTCAGCTCAGCGGCCGCTTCCGAATATACAATGGGCGACAATAAGGACGATTTTCTTCTGTCTAGTTGTTACTAACAGTAACTGTACAGTGCAAAATAAAACACGATTATAATCAAACCGACACAATTCTCCTTCCAGTTCCGGAAAGGAACTTTTACGAATCGTAAAGTTTTCATGCTTGCAGGTATTTTTGCAGGCACGGCGGTCTGGCGTTGAGGTTTCAGGTAAGATTGGCTCTAATAGAAGGTAGGTACGTAATGTAGAGCCTTGTCAAAAGTAGGACGAATAGCGATTTATTCATAACAATTTCACCATAGATGGCTAAGAGAATTGAACACAGGTATATTTTATACTAAATTGGTGCTGATATTATGGCATGTTTATTTATTTAACCTTATTAATTCTTTACATAATAATATCAAACATACTTACATAATTTTCGCAAGTTTTACCAATTCCAGAATTGTCTTCACAATATCTCGACAGTTACCTAACTAGTAACTAACTAACCACCTTTCAGACTGTACCTAATGCCTAATAATATGAAAATACGTGATTATATAAGGTTAGTTGGCTCTTCCAAAATTACTGGCTTATTACTCGGTTTACGTGCGTCGTAATTAAATCAAGATAGGTGGTAAAGCGGAGTTCCCATTAACCCAATTGTGCTGATTAGATAAAATAATTGATATCTGACCTCCTTTCTAGGAAATTTTGAAGTTGTCAAAGGTTTAAATAAGCATTTAGCTCTAAAGTTGTAAAAATAATAATTTACGTATTTGTATGAAGTACAATGCTAAATAAGTAATGTAGGTATCAAGCTATCAATGAAATATGGAAAATGCAATTTACTGCAATACAGAACAAAAAATAAACTGTACACGAGTGTTTCTGTCCGTTCTTTCTCACGGACTTTTTCTTTGTGTGATTGCTTCCAAACTGGGTGACTGTGCTTTGTTGCGAGGTTGGAGCCTTTTGCACCGTCAATTTTACCCCCGTAGAAGACGCCAGTTCGGCTGAAAGGCGGACTAGTGGGAAAAGGTCTTAACCCGCTATTTCAAGATTGAAAAGAATTAAATCAAATCAAAATAATATGTTTATTGCACATTTAAAAATTAGCAAAAGGTACAGCTTTACGCTAAAAAGTCGGGTAAAAGGGCGAGTTGGCGTCAGTAGGAAGATTGCAAAAACTTAAAACATGTACTTCGAGCCGGGACGCTCTTGTCAGCTTTCAAAACAAAGAAAAAGGAATCTCGCCTCCATCCAGCGCCATCTATTATGCCATAATTTAACTATTCTCGAAGCTCAAGTCTAATCAGAAATCTAACACATTTTTCTTCTACATAAAACATTATGCTGACTTGTCCAACCGAACACTGAAACAATGGCTGATTCAGAGGGGTCAGAGCACGTGCTCCAACCAGATAATACCACCTGCGAGTAGGTGCCATACGGGAAGGCTTGCCTTTTGATTGCTGGCTATACTGGAATAGAGGAGAACACTGCCGAGGCTGCTATGCGGCCATCTTACGTCCAGTATAACGTTGGTATCAACCCAGTCGGCTACAACTAAGCCTACCAAATAATAAGAGACAAGAGAAGAAGATACCAATAGTTTTACACCGGTTCAGAACGGTGGAGCTGCAGGTGTGGTGGTATAAAAAAAGTCATTGGTGCATGAGGATCGGATTCGAAAATGGAACCCTGAGATCAAGAATCTGAGCCAAAATTGCGCCAATAACCCGATTAATGTAAACGCACCTTAAACGCTGGCGCACGTAGCGACGGCGCGCGGCGGCGGCAGGCTCGCATTCTCAATTATGAATTTTCAATCGTTCACGTCACGCTCCCGTCCCCAAGCTAACGCGTCAAACAACCGCCCTCCTTGCTCGCTGCTTAATTTCATATACTAATTGACGCGCCGTGGCGCTGTATACAAAATTATTACGCGAATATTCGGTCGGTCTTGACTTAAGTCTGACAATTTGAAAGGGTAGAACTGCTAATTGTCATTTTGTATGTAATTTATTTATAATTTTTTGGTTTCCGTACGCGCCGCCGCACGGTCTGTCTGTAAATCATCCGTCCGATGGCTGTATCTTTTGAGCAGGTTGCAATTTTCACAGAATATATTTTATTATAGGGGTTGAAGTTTTCACAGAATGTGATAATAAGCCGGATATAACAACAAATAATAATAAAAAGTTTTTTCAACGTTTTTTGTTTTTCCTCTATCATAAAAATCAAGAACATTTGGTTTGATAAAAATGGTGCGGTAAGTACCGTATGGACCCGGTCGGTACTAAGAATAGGCCCACTGCATCTCCCACCAAGCATGTAGTAAAAGGCGACATGCATGCAAGGTGAGAAACGGCGTTAAGGACATGATGCTGTGCTAAAGGGCGAAGGGATAGCCAGCTGTCACCTTAACACGGTCCTTCCACCGAGTCTTGCAGCAGGTGGGCCTTCGTGCCTTACTGGCTTCTCGATAGTTATCTTGTCCTAATACTTGTAACTAAATCTCGTGAAGTAAAACGCTGCTGCATACAATTTACTTTGGTTCTAACATAACTTACAAATGCACACAATTTTTACGAGACAATTCCTAAGACCTGTTTATAAACTTGAAACAACAAGTGTGCAAGAGATAGTCATACATTTCTAAAAACGTCTTTATTCACACAATTTGTCACTTTCGACTACTCGACGAATTGATGCCGCTTCTATAGGATTGAATTGCTTTCTTTATGTTATATTGAGGTTTGCTGTCTCGTAGACTTATCAGTCACTGAGAACCTGTATGCTGCTTTTAGAATACGTAAAGCTTGAGTTAGTTTTTAAATCATTGCGAATAAATTGAACGATGGATGATATATGAGTCATTTTGGGCCGATATCGACCCTCCGGCGCGCGATAGGTTAAGATCGCTACGCTTCACTCTGATATGCACCAGCATGATACTAGGCATAAAAATAATGTTCTAATAATTACGAAGCACAGGTCATCTAAAATGTCGAAAAGTTTTGTTTGCAACAGTGTTAGATTGTATAATAAAATACCAGAAGAGGTAATAAATCTAAATGATACTTTGTTTAAGAAACATATAAAATCAACTCTTGTAAAGAAAGCCTACTATACTGTAAAAGAGGCATTAGTCGACATGACTACATATATCTTGAGGTTCTGACTGCATAATTAGTTAGCGCATGACTAGGTACTATTTGTACTCAAATTTATTTACTAACCGATTGACAACTTGATACTTCAAGTATCTTAATATTTTTATTATAATATATTTTTTTTTATTATTTGACAATACTACGTTGTAGTATGTATACTTATTATGACTAGGTACTATTTGTACTCAAATTTATTTACTAACCGATTGACAACTTGATACTTCTAGTATCTTAATATTTTTATTATAATATAATTATTTTTTTTATATTTGACAATACTACGTTGTAGTATGTATACTTATTACTAACATTATTGAGTTGATACAAATGACGTATCAAAAATTTTACAAAGGCTCTTTACGCCTGATCCACTAAATTAAGTCCTTGCAGTCAGAACTTCAAAAACAAAACAAAAATCTGTTTTTGATCTTGCTCTCAAGCTGTATTTTCAATCGACTGTAGGCGGTGTTATTATGTGGATAGTCACTAAATGCTTGTAAAAATTATTATGAAAAAAAACCCTGCGAAGTTTCTTACCGGTTCTTCTTCGTGGGTGTAATCGAATCGGATAGAACAAATTGTGATAAATTCGAGTACAGTCATGCTGTCTAATGAATGCTTAATAAACAATATACAACAATATACAATCATTCAGCATGGATTAGGTACGAGCTTATTCCACGGGGAGTGCTCGGAGGAGCTGTTTAATGCGATCACGCCGTCCCCTTTCCACCTCCGCACCATGCGCACTGGGCAGGGATTGCATCCCTACACGCTGGACTTATCGCGGATGCGTACCAATCGATTCTGCAGATCTTTCCTCTACAGCACCGGTAAACTCTGGAACGCTCTCCCTGCCCATATATTTCCCCCCAAGTACAATCTCTGGTCCTTCAAGAGGGGCGTGAATTGGCACCTGTCAGGCCGGCATGGCATTCGCAATCCCCGCATACGACCGAATGTTCATGGGCGTCGTTAGACACCTTATAGGTGGCTCGGGGCCATATGTCGCGCTGTCAATAAAAAAAAATCTCTCATCATTGTTATTGTGTTTGTTAAAAGTCGTCTAGCGTGCAACGGTGCGAGCCATGTTGGAACTATCGCAAGGCGATATGATGCGTCACAAAGCAATTTATCAGTAGACGTTGCAGTAGACTGAACACGTCAGCGGGCATGGCGACGACCTTTGGAGTAACTTTATCCTGCACTGGCGGCCGTGGGCAAGGAACCGAAATGTGGTATGACCACCCGCCAGGTGGGACGACGACATCAAGTCATCGTCCCACCACATCGGTGGAAAGTAGTGGTTCACCGCTAAAAGACTGGAGGAAAATTTAACGCTGATTGACTGACTTCTAAGATTTTAAATATGAAACCAGCATGGGTGTCTGTGCCGAGGGATCTGGAGCAATCGACAGAGCCAAATTCACTTCTCCTCGCGAAACCACGCTCAGTGAGATGCCATGCCAGCAGATTTGCGGACTGCTGCTGGGCTGCGTCTTATGCACTAGATTCTGTGGACTATACCACCGCACTGAGCGAAACGTCGTCGCTCGAAACGGCTATGTAAATATATTTATTCTGTCCAGTTTATATGTTATATGTTTTCTGTCCAGTTCAGTGTATAGCCGACATAAAATGAAGGGAAGCACCGACATGGCACCTAGTTCACCCGGCGTTATGGGCTGGCATCACGGATGTTGTAGGTGATCAGTAGCCAACCGTTTCAGTTTCCATAAAAAAAAAAACAACTTTATTGCAGTACACATACTCTACACTAGTACTCTACTATCAACAGGATATAAAAAATGAATTATTTCTATTTAAATATAATTCATTGACATTCACTCAAAATATTTCGCCCGTAGAACAGAGTTACGTATGTGCACATAATAATGTCATGTTCGTTCGTATTATATCATACCTGTCTTCCAATGATGTCATCAGCTAGACGACGGATCCCCGCGTGTCAGCTGTCCGTCCGTCCGTCCGTCCGTCCGTCCGTCCGTCCATCGCGTTATTTCCACGTTTTTTTTTTCCTCCTCGGTGCTCGAGTTTGACTAGTACTTGGCCGGTTTTTTTTTATAAATTTGCATTTTAAAACGAACCAACTCCCGCCCGGATCGCGCGGGGTCAGTGTTTGCCGCACATATTTTTTTTAACGCACGTACCATTCCGCCGGCTGCTGAAAAGGAAACGCTTGGTGGGCGGAAATAAGAATCAGCTAAATATATTATGAATCAGGAGAATAAAGGGTTTAAAGGTTTCCCAGCGTCCACGTTCGTCACATCACCGGTGCCATTGTGTGTGTGTGACCAGAATACTTTAAATTTCATACAATACGGTCTGCAAGTAACATTATTATATTAGTAAGTCCAATTATAAAATAAAAATATTACCTGTCTGTGCGTTCCTTTGTCACCCGGAAAAAATATTCTACTATAATCCTCAGTTTGTTTGCTTTTTTAAATCCGGTATGGGTTGCTGAATTAGAGGGGCCAAAGATATGGTCCGACCAGCCATTATCACATCCGAAAAGATAGGTGCCGTAACAGATGAACCTTTGGATTGCTGGCTATACTGAACACGACTGAAGTTTACCTACGCAACCAAGGCTGCTATGCGGCCATCTTACATCCAGACTACAATTTGAGCCTACCGCCTGGCAAGGGGCAGGGGCAGGGGAGTTTTACACCGACTCGGTTAGATGTGCTAGAATACGACAGTGAAAACCCTATGTGAATTCATTGAGTAGTTGTTGAATTACAAATAATCTTAGAATCATGAAAGACGACATGCGTATAAATATCGTACCACAGAACAGCGTTCGGCGGCCGTGTTCCCGCCGCCGGCCGGCTACGGCTTCTAACTCTGTAGTTGTTACAGATTTTCCCCTTTATTATTAATTAAATCTGCATACGTGTGATATTTCAGGGTGACCATTGGACCGATTGCCAGCGTTTGAGAGCTTTGAGAGCAGCAAACAGACCAAAGACAACGCTGATACCACTTCTGTTTTATTTTCTAGGTCTGTTTTTAAATTGATAAACTCTTAAGTTCATACAATATTGACATCAAGTATAGTAGATATGTTCCACAGTCAGGGAAAGTTTTATTCAGATACTGTAATACTCGTTAAGGTACATTAATAATGTGGCTATTGATTTTAAAATAGTGATAAAAGGATATCAATTTAAGTGTCAATAATTGAGAATGGAATGCTTCGGTGGTTCGCTCACGTTGGAAGAGTGGATGATAGGAGACTATAACGAAATGAATTTATGGATCGAATGTGAGTGGAAGAATCGGAAAGGGTCGCCCTAGACGCACGTACCTAGAAGGTGTGTCAGGATCGTGGAGGTGGAGATCAGTTGTCTCTGCCTACCCCACTGAGAAACAGGCGTGTCGCTATGTATGTATGTATGATTTAGTAATAAATAAAATGTTAAAAAAATTATAAATACTTTTTCGACGAAATACCTCGCCCCATCGAATTAATCGTTCATTTGTATTGATCTTTAGTGAGTTTGCTGCCATGTAAAAGACATTTAATGTTTTTCTTATAACAAATTATTACCATACAAACCACCCTCACACTTATTACAAATTATATAACTTCCCTCTATATACAATGAAACAGAAACCTAAACAAAAAATAAAAATGTTTTTTTTTTATATCCTTTCTTAAACAAACTAACACAATACATATTACCTCTGGTTATCTCTTCCTAAAAAAAAATATTTAAGGTATGTAACTAATCTATTTATTCTGTTTACTTATATATATTTATTGGCCAAATCTGTCGGGAGGGCGGCGCTGACGTGTGGAACAACGCAAAGACACTGGTGGCGCTGGAGGCTGAGGGTCGGGAGGTGCCGACGCTGATGCTTCAGCAGGCGGAGGTGTCATTTGTTGTAAGGAATTTGGCTCCTGAGGAAGTACGACCGTGTCATCCTCGCCTGGTGTTTGATTCGAATCTTCAGAAGTAGGTATAGTCGTTTGTTGACGTTCAGACGTCTCGATTTGTATATTTGGGTGACGCGATCTCAATTGATCTATATGTCTTTTTATGATTTGACCGTTTTCCCTTTCCACCGTGTATAATCTGGAACCTAACAATTCTTTTACAACCCCAGACACCCAACGATCGTTCCCTAAGAAATAGCGTGCCCATACCAAATCACCGATAACAAAGCTCCTCTCTACTCCTGTGCTAGCGGCTGTCCGGCTCTGCTGAGCCTCGAGTACTCTGTCACCAACATCCGGCCTCAACAGATCGAGTGCGGTACGTAGACGTCTACGCTGTAACAGCATTGCAGGTGATGACCCTGTCTCGCTAACTTCTGTGTTTCTATAAGTGAGGAGAAACTGTTGTAAAACTAAATCTACATTTGCCTTTTCTCTAGTTGCCTTCTTTAATCTCTGTTTCAGAATTTTTACCGCGTCCTCTGCTGCTCCGTTTGACTGAGGGTGATGAACAGGACTAAATTCCATTCTAATGCCGTTTTGTCGCAAGAATGCCGCGTACTCTCCTCCATTAAATGGAGGGCCATTGTCTGCTACTACGATCTCTGGAACCCCGAATCTAGCAAACGTCTCTCTCAACCTTTGTATTACACTGGATGCATTCGTTCTGTTCATCTTAAATACTTCAAACCATTTACTTGTGGTGTCCTTGATCACCAAGTACATATCACCCAAATATGGACCTAAAAAATCCAAATGTATTCTACTCCAAGGCTTACTGCAGTACTTCCAAGGAGATGGAGGTGCTCGCGGAGGAGCCGGTGCCTCAGCTGCACAAACCTCGCATCGTTTACAAATCTCCTCAATGTCTGCATCTATTTTGGGCCACCATACATAACTACGTGCAATACTTTTCGTTTTTACTATTCCCATGTGACTTGAATGCAGTTCTGTCAAGATCCTTTGTCTCAAATTTGGAGGTATAATGACTCTATGCCCCAACATTATACAACCGAGCTCCGAATATAATTCATCTCGCCTGCGGAAGAACGGTAATAGCTCTGGATCTGGACAAGAAGACGGCCACCCTGTCTGCACTAAGCGCAATACCCTACTGAGTATGGGATCCTTTTCTGTGTTTGATTTTACCTGCTTATGGTTTAAAGGTAGCTCATCTTCAACATAATTCAAATACGTGCACTCTTCTTGTAACTCTTGCGCGTTACCCTGGCAAGGTAGACGAGACAATGCGTCAGCACTATTATTCTTACTAGAAATATACTCGATATCGTAGTTGTAACCAGAGAGTAAAACTGCCCACCGTTGCAAACGACTCGCTGCCATTATTGGAATGCCTTTTTTGGGTCCAAAAATGGAGACCAGCGGTTTATGATCTGTTCTGAGGATGAACCGCCTACCATATAAATACTGATGATATTTTTTTACTCCAAAAATTATGCCCAAAGCTTCTTTGTCTATCTGCGAGTAGCCACGTTCCGCGGAGTTTAATGTACGCGAGCTGAACCCTAGTGGCCTCTCCCCCTGCTCTGTAATGGCTGACAAAACCGCTCCTACACCAACAGAGCTGGCATCACATGTTAAAATCAGTTGATTATTTGGATCATAGTGAGCTAATACTTGTGGCGATATCATTATCCGCTTAATCTCTGCAAACGCCCTGTCACAAGCTGTATTCCATTCGAAAACGGTCTTTTTTTTTAAAAGTGAATAAAGCGGATTCAAAATCGTACTAATGCCCTGCACAAACCTTCCGTAATACATAACGAGGCCTATGAACGCTCGTAATTCAGTTACATTAGTCGGCGTCGGTGCTTCTTTGATAGCCTTCAACTTATCATCGCATGCTGAAACCCCTTCTTTAGAAATCTTATAACCCAAATAATCAACGGAGTGTTGAAAAAACTTACACTTCTCCTTCTTCACTCGCAGACCGCAATCCTTAAGCCGGTCGAAAACAGCATTTAACGCTTGAATGTGTTCATCTTCGTTCTTACCAGTGATCAATATATCGTCTAGATACACGACTATGTTAGGTATGCCGTTTAGAATTTCCTCTATCCTCCTTTGGAATATTCCAGGACTTGAAGAAAGTCCAAACACTAACCTGGTGTACTGGAACAAGCCTCGATGTGTGTTGATTACTGTATATTTCCTATCTTGTTCTCTAAGTACCAATTGCGAATAAGCCTGAGCTAGATCGATTTGGCTGAAATGCTCACCACCCTGTATACTAGCCAACAAATCATCCACACGTGGAACGGGGAAACGGTCAACCTCTAAAACTTTATTGACAGTAGTTTTATAATCAGCACAGATCCGAATGCTACCATCTTTTTTTAAGACAGGAACAATAGGCGTGGCCCACTCTGAAGATTCTACCGGTTGTAATATACCTTCCTGTATGCTTTTGTTTAATCTTCAACTTTGTCTCTGAGAGCATACGGTAGCGGTCTCGCCCTCAAATATACTGGCACAGCATCCGTCCGAACCCTCAGTGCGACAGCATCACCAGTGTATCGTCCCAGTCCGTCAGCAAACACCTCAGAATATCTGTCAACAAAGTTTGCTTCATTAAATTTAGATTGTCGATGTCCTACACCACCGTGCGTGAGCTGATTGATTGCTACTGGAAATGATACATGAATATTTAAAGCTTTCATCCAGCGTCTGCCCAACAAGCAAGTTTTGGCTCTCTCGATTATAAATAAATCTAACCGTTTCTTCATTCCTTGATACTCGACAAGCGGCTGCACCATACCATACACAGGAACGCATTCCCCAGTATAATACCTTAACCTAACATTGACAGGCTGCAGTTTTAGATGACGCAACTTCTTCAAATATAGATCAGTGCTGATGCATGATACTTTGGCACCTGTGTCGACTTCCATGGTTAACTTCTCGCCTTCCAAACACACGTTGACCTGTATTTCTTCATCGTCATCTTCAGCAGATAGGTTATTATTGCTAAATGTTACCTCTTCTAGCTCCGCTCGATGTTCCTTCTCTTCCTCCAGAAAATAGTGAGACTGACTCTCCGGACACATTTTCTGTAAGTGCCCTTTCTTGAGGCATACTCGACAAGTATGAAATCGAAATTTGCAATTTTCCATCTTGTGTTCAAAACCGCATACATCGCACCTGCCCTCGGCAGCCGTCGGGCGCTGCCCTCCGCGCGGATTGTACTCTACGCGAGCGGTACGCGGTTCACGTTGTCTGTTGCCGCCGCCTCCGTCACTTCTTCCGAAAACACGGCTCGCCGGTTCGCGTGGCTTGGTCAACACAGAATGTACAGCACTCTCAGATGTCGTAGATACATTCTTTTTTGCTACTTCCAAGGATATAAGCTAGCTAGCTTTACTGCCTCAGAAAGATTCAGTTCATCAACCTCAAACAATCGCTGACGAATGCTGTCATTTGAAAGCCCACATATGAATTGTTCCTTCAGATGTTCTTCTATCTGGTCGCCGAATTCACAGAAACGAGCGAGTTTTTTTAACTGAAGTACAAACTGTTCTATGCTTCCTTGCTGTTGTTTGTACTGGCGGAATTTGTACCGCTCGACCAACTTGAATGACCTCTGCCCTAAATGCTCGTCCATGATTTGCACCAACTCCACATATGTTTTTTCTGCTGGTTTTTTAGGATAACATAAAGCGGAAGCGATCTCATAAGCGTCTCTCCCCATAGAAGCTATCATGAATGGTACCTTCTTTTCCTTGCTCACATCATTCGCCAGAAACCAGTTCTCCATGCGTTCCACATACAGCGCCCATGTGTCGCTCCCCTCGTGGAACTCTCCGATGGTCGATTTCGCCATGATGGCGTGGATTTTTTAAATAATTTTCGTCGCCAGTTAGTGAGTTTGCTGCCATGTAAAAGACATTTAATGTTTTTCTTATAACAAATTATTACCATACAAACCAATCTTCATGCGTTGTCATTGAAAAACCGGCCAACTGCGAGTCGGACTCGCGCACCGAGGTTTCCGCACCACAAAAAAACATTGAAAAAAAAACATGTTTCTCGTGAATTTTTTATTTTTTCTTATTTTTATTATTTGTTGTTATATTGGCCATAATAACACATTTTTTGTGAAAATTTCAACGGGCTACCAATTACGGTTCAAGCGATAGCCCTCGGACAGACGGACGGACGGACAGACAGACAGACAGACAGACGGCGTAGGCTTAGTAATAGGGATACGGAACCCTAAAAAACACCGCATAAATGCCAACCTGTTCTTCCAAGTAATAAATAGAGTAACTTTCACAGTTTGTGGACCGTACCATGCTTTCATCGGTTAGAACCCGTCGAGCGTTGGGGCGGGCCGCACAAACATTGCGACCCTTTTGTGCTCCTACTTCTCAACATATTGTTGCGTTTCTGTGAGCTATTGTTGGGGGCTTTTATCAAATTTTAATCGCGTACAAAACCGCTGTTGCATTCTGAAGGCGCTCGTTACAAAAGGCAAAAGGGTTAGAGTTTAAAAGCAGTTGTTTGAAAAACGCCGTTAGAAGTGGTGAATTTCTAAGACACAAAAATTACAGAATACGAAATTGCTGTGTACGCTTGCAACGGGCGTGTAACCATGTAATTCAAATTATGTAAAATTTAATGTTTTGTGCTGTTGAGTTTTATGTATGCAAGTACACAATCCAATACAGGATGTTTCAGGAGAGGCTTGAGAAATAGAAAGTATTCATTATTAGAAGAAAAAAATTCTTATCACTCAAATCGAAATTCCGTATTTTTTATCATACAAAAATTTTAAATTGTTATAAAAACTCGATGGACAGTAAGATTTGGCAACAGTGCTGTCTAGGTCTAGCTAGGGAGTATAATGAAGTCCAGTCCCCCTTTTCTTTTAATGTCATTCAGATTTAAGTGTTTGGAGTTTACCTACATGCAGTACAATTCTACTAGTTAAGCATGTAAGTAAGTAATTTTATTTTTATTTAATAAAGGTGGACATTAACCGTCCACTAAAGCTCGATGAAACGATTTTCACCAAAACGTACTATAAAATGACCGAATCTGCGAAAACGTTTTATTTAGAGCTTTCTTTTCGTCTTCAAATAACCCTTTCAAACCATATAATAAAAAACCCTAAAATATAAATTTAAAATCTCAAGTTGAAAATCAATTTTCTCCGTATTTTTGTCTGCTTGTCACGGAATAAACAAAATGTCCGATACATTTTGTTACATACCTACCGCCTGTCGCTATATTCCTCTATTTGAACAAAAATCACCCAATTCGGTCAAAGCGGTATGTGTTAGTCTGTGTTCTCCGTCCAGTTCAGTGTAGCCGACACGACCAAAAGGAAGCATGGCATGGCACTTACTTGGCAAAGGTGTTATCTCGTTTAACTGGGTCTGGGAGAAAGTATATATAAAAACTGTTACTTCTATCTATGCAGTATCAAAAGTTAATATAAAAAATAGTTATTTATGTAATCTGCTCCTGCTACAGCATTTTTTAAATACGACTTTAAGGCAAGTGAAGCCGTGGGCAAAAGGTAGTATTCTATAAATACAATGTACAGCAACTTTCAAATATGCATTTAAATATGTACCTATGAAGTATTTCATAATAATGTAGGTCACTAGTTCAGTCGATTTCCTTTAGAAACACCAACAAGGTTACCACACAACAACATAGACAAAGTTATTAGTTCTTTGGAAATGTAAACAAATCATTACATTCCTAACAAACCTCGAATAAAAAAACATGAATATTTCAATTCTTTTGTGGATTTATTCCTTTTGGCTTCCGTCCAAGAAATCTCTCCAAATCTTCTACCGGATCTCGGTGTTCGTATTCTTTCTCACGAACTCCAATTACTATACTATCTGGTTTAAAAAAATGTTAGGCGCCATATCTAGTAAGTAGTAAGTTCTATTAGAAAAATAATTCTAGAACACAATAATTCAAATTTTTGTATAATAGTTGGGATTGGTCATTAAGGACTAATTTTCTTTTTAATGTTTATTACTGAGTTAATTTTGTCAATGTTACTATTAGTTACGAGTATATTGAATAACTACGAAATAAATTCTACGTTAAATTCTATATTTAAATATTCAAATTATATGTCACATGATACGATTACTCGCTTGTTACCCAGTAAAACGATTACTACAGCAATTTTATACGTCAACAGGATATGGCTAAAGGATATGGGTGGCGTATCGCTAGATGTCCTGTTTCCTGATTATGCACAAATTATTCATAAGCTTCCTTGAATGTAGCTGAACACGCGAGCACGAGCATGCATGCCGGTGGCATAAACTTATGCGAAAGCCATCCTTGAAGGCTCCGTTTGGCGCGGGCGGGTCTCTCAAGTAAGCGAATTTTAAGCTTAGCCGGCTTCGAGTATCGCTCCTGGTGGCGCCCTTCTCGCTTATAACTTAACCACTGTAAGCTGAACCAATCCGCGCCTTGCGGGATGTGCGGAAACACGGGCGTGTCTGTATAATCCCGCACCGTGCAAGATGGGGACTGAGCATTGGTCAGTCCATGGTTCATTGTCGCCAGAAGTGCAAGGGACGTGGCAGGTGGAGATCCATTGTCCATCGGGAAAACGGCGTGACGCTGTGTAAGTTGATTGTTATGGTCACAAATTGAGTGGTAGTACCTGCTAACTGCCTACTGATCATTATTCAGCACGAAGACGAATTACGATTGAAACCAGAGCGCTATATTTTAAACCATCCATGACATTAGATTAGATATCTAGGCAGGCCTCACACACTCTATGTAGTTGCGCGCGCTAACTACCTACCGCCTGGCGGGCCGCCGGCGAGCATAATTCAGTGAAAATTCGACAGCCGCGCGGAGCATACCTACACGCGCGCCCACGCTACTGCGCGCAGGTGCAAAGCAATAATCACTTTACACTCGATCGTTTAGGTACATTTTCGCACGCAGCGATTGGCGACGTGAAAAATTAGGCTATTAAAGCCGTAGGTATGGAACTTTTTCTATGGAGGGATCTGTAAGTAATCTGTGTTCTAGGTGCGTCTTCACTGCAAGAAAGAAAGAAAGAAAGAAATAAAGTAAGAAACAAAGAAGGAAGAAATGAAAATATTTATTATACAGCGTGATTTTCTTTCAATGCTGAAACATTTTTCCTTTTTTACCACAGTACGTACTTTTTTAAAATTTACTTAATTTTCTATAGAGTTGAACCCCTGAAACATCCGGAATGGTAACAAATCACCCATTACACATACATTAAAAAGATTACCTAGTATGTTGAACATACCATGGTAGAGTAAGGGTTTGTCAGGTTTTCTCCTTCGTTTCACCCATCTGATGATATAGGAAGGCTCTGCTTAAGCTGGTTTGCCTATAGTAGTGTGGAGGATGTAGTGCGGTAATTACGCTTCAGTCACCGAAACCGCTGTCTCAGGGATTATTGTTAGGTAGTGCCTTCGACGCATACTTAATTAGGGAAGTTAGGATGTGAGGTGGGCCTGGACGATATGGCAAGGTGAGGTGGGGTGTCAACACTATGGGAAAACTGAGGTGGTGCAGAAATTATTAATAAGGTGTAATTTTGCATAATATCATGATGAAATGTCGCATGCAGGAACATTGTATTATATTCTACGAAAAATGTATGAGTATCAAAGCTATCCTATTAAAGAGTATCCCATACGTATCATCACGAATGTGAGTATGTTTGAATGTAATATTGTTATTTTTAATGACGCAAACGAAAAAGTAAATTCAACTTGAAGATTTTATTAAGTATGTTATACATATTGATATTAAGCGGCGGGTGGCCGAGTGGTTTGGGCATCGGCTTCTCATGCAAGAGGTCCGAGGTTCGAATCCGGTCGGCGTGTACCAATGAGTTTTTTCTGGACGAAAAAAATTACGTGCATACCTGCACCTGCTGCTTCACCGTTCGGAACCGGTGTAAAACTGTTGGTCCCTTCTCTTCCCCCTTACTGGGTGGAAGGCAAATTGTAGCCGACTGGGTTGGTACCACCGCACTGGATGTAAGATGGCCGCAGAGGCAGCCTCGGTTGTGTTCTCCTCTAGTCAAGTATAGCCAGCAATCCAGGAAATTCTCCGGTACGGCACCTACCTTCTCGGAGGTGATATTGGCTGGTTGGAGCATGTGCTTTGGCCCCTTCGATTCAGCCATTCATACCGGATTACATAAAAAAATCCAATACGGTTAATTCTTTACCTGAAAGCCAAGCCAATTTGGTTCAAATAAGGAAAAACTTTTAAATTTATTTTATTTCAATAGAACATACGCATTTTCATACATTAGCCTCATTTAATTTTATTCAAACGTTTAGAAATATCCGTAAGTTCTCCTAAAATCACTAATAAATACAAACTCACTTTCAAGTATAGATTTACGACGATCCACTCTATGTACAGAAAGAACGAAAATACGTTTACATTTTTCCATCAAAGCTAATTACTTATCGCAGCTCAAATATTATAAGTATCGCAAACATTGTTTACCAACACCTTGCGGCTGCCTAAAATAACGGAGCCGAACTCAACGCGGTTCACAAAAAAAGCGAATTCCTAAGATAAAGAATAAACATAATCGCATAAGTTGGGCCCCGGCGGGCGCAGGTGTTCCCAATTCCGAACCCCGGGGAGAAAAACATTCGAAGGCTACAAAGGAAAAACTTCATGACAACATAACTCATCCAGGGGCCAGCGGGGACTCTCGGACCGGAGGCTCGCGAGAATTATGAGCGAGCACACCGGAGCTCCAGCGGGGAGTGAGGTAATGCGATGGGGGGAGGTAATGTGGTCGGGGGAGGAGGTGTCCAGAAGTGGCAAACATGGTTTACTTACAGAAATGCCATCATACCAATGATCATATCATACCTGATACCAATCACAAAGTGACAAAATTGTGTACAGAATAGGCTAAAAGTGTCCAGAAGTAGGAAAATGATGTCCAGAAACACGAAAAGTGTATTCAGCAGGGGAAATAAGGTGTGCAGAAGTGACTAAATGGTGTCCAGAAGGGTCTGCACGGTGGCCATACGTGGCAAAAACTCTTCAGAAGTAGCACAACGTTGTCCAGAAGTGACAAAACCACTAGCCGCGTAGATTAAAACTTATTTCATAGAAGATAAAATTAGTGGCCCGCACCGCACTAGTGAAGCGGATTCTGTAGTTAGTGGCCGAACCTTTATTAATCTGCGGTAGCCGTCGTTGCACCGGAAACGGAATCGAGCGTGTGGCGGTTGCGGAAGAAGGGACGAGCTACAGTAAGTCCTAAAAGTGGAGCAAACCCTGAAGAACCTTGTCGAATTTAAGATAACTCTGAGAGAGTATTTTCCCTTTGGCCTCCTTCATTTTTTGTATATAAGACGATCGATTTAAAATTCAGGCAGATACCAGTGTCAGAACAGTTAAATGGAGCAGAATATATAGAAAACGCTATTCGAAACGCTTCGTGAAAGATCGTTTCGCTAAAATGTATTTTATATAAATACTATTAGAGTCGTATTTTTATCTTTGCAGTGTGCAAGAATTAATTCTCTCCATTGCCGTATGTGCGGAGGATAATCGAACTTTGACCTGAAACTGGTTTCGAATTCTAAATTCAAATACGAACGTAGATATACGTAGTGAGTAGACATTACGACACGACGGCGGTTAAGCGCGAAGGAGATCACGCGGCAAAATCTCATATTAAAATAATAAGCCTGGGGCGAACCGTGGCAGGGATTGAATTACTAAATTGTTTATTTAGTCATTCGGTAAGCAATATTGACTGCGATACCTCGCGCTGGCGCGGCGCCAGAGCGGAAATGAGGGCCTTTATGCCGGCTACAGGAGCGCGCAGGGGCGGTCTGAGTTACCCACGCAGCGCATATACTAATGCCTGCATGTTGACTCGGAACGAATGAGCCTATTGTCTTGAATTGAGAAATAAATTTTCTTCCACTTTCAACTCATTTACTTTGCCTACTACTGGGTATAAGCATATACAGATAATTCGGCCTATCTATATACAATTCGGCCTATATACTATACTATATTGTAAAGGTACTGCATCTAGTCCCGGCCGACTGTCCTTTTCATCTCGTCGTACCACCTTAGGGAGTGTCTTTCCACGCTCTCCTGCCAGTGCGCGGTATTCAGTCCACTCCATGTAATTGAGCACTCATTAAGTCTGAGATTTGTCAACTTTCTTCTGTATTGCAGTAAAGAAAACTTTGATTTCATTAATTTACTCTTCCTCGTCATCCGAGCATTTTAACATAATAGGACTATTAATTCCAATTTCAGCATATTATTTCCAATTGTGTGAATTCTAGAAACACTAGACTTCACAATCATATTAAACTAGAAAATGCCAAACCAAAACATACTCCATGCTCAAATCAAACTTTCCTAGTTGGCCTGCTGCAGCCAACAATTATTTTGAAATGATTGATTTGCTCTTTGTTGTGGCATCATTTTATGCACCATGTTCGGTTAACAACGTTTCCAACGCAAGAACTACTAATATTGACGTTCAAATTTCAACTTTGTTTCCTATGGTGTATGATATGTTTTGTGTTGGCGTTATTTATTCAAATTTGTCGATGATATTAGTCAAAAGTCGTTCATTACTATAATTAATGCACGCCATTGTTTGCACGAGCACGTATCTTGTTGAGTAATGCGTGACTTATATCTGTTAACATTCGCCACTGCGTTGTGGATATTGGCCGTACCAATTACTGGCCCACAAATAATGGTGAATTTGCAGCAGCCGAATATTACGAATATCTATTTGGTCGACACAAGAAACGCTGGAGCATTGATTGCAAGACTTGCATGGGCAAATGTTTCTGCCACAGAGCAGTGATTTTGATTCCGTATCGGAATGTGTGCTTTTATTTCTAGATCTTAAATTGTTTTCTTCCTTCGTATGCATATTGATTTCCATTTCCATAATTTGGGACGAATAATTATTGTCCAAGCGAATTCGAAGAAGAAAGAGTGAGGCAAAGGAAAAAAAAGTAAGGCGTCGTGGGACACCCAACAGAGGTGAAGTTACTTAGGCTTTGTATATAAAATCCAATGATTTTTTTCCATAATCCATTTTTCATAAATCCAATAATTTTATTTCGATCGGGATAGCGCCATCTATGCGATATTCCTTATTCTTTCACAGCCTATCTATCAACTTCTAAATTCTCTCATAGATGGCGCTCAGGGCAACAATACGCGCAGTTGCAGGATCGTTGCAACTTTCGTTCGTACGTTCGTGACGCTTCACTTTTTCTGACTTAGATTCCCATCCCAAACGTAAATTTAAAAACTTCGCTTCAATGAGAGAACAAATTCTCTTTTCTTCAAGGAATTTTGTAAATTATATCTATTGTTTTTAAATATAAATTTATAAACAAAAATGAATGAGCCTCTGTAACCAAAACATTTCGTGCGAGAACGGAGCACGGAACAAAGATCCAAAGCAGCCGAGTGAGCCAACACGAAAACAAATGTAAAGCACTCTTGAGCATCGCCAATGACCCGCTCGGAGAGCTTCCGGACAATTTGACCTTTTCCAGCGAGGTGCCGCGCACGCGACCTCCGCGCGCCACGCGCCGTCAACGCACTTCCTTCATAATAACGCTCATTTTATTGCGTCAGTTAAATTTGCCTTTCCACCTTGATGGTGGCTATAAAACAATTTGAATGTTAATGCTGAACTCGTCGAAGTGTTCCAACGCAGACCCCCTTGCGCCTTCCCTTTCCTTTTTGTTTATGTCTTCGAGCTGTGACTGCGATACAGCTTAATTGTTTTAATACGTCTTCGAATGACTCCCGGTGAAATTTCTGTTCAAATGTAGCGTTATCTCGAAGTGTTTAAAGTAACTCTAGAATGTAACACTTTACTGCGAACGGTGACGTATTATGTACGCTACAGCTTGAAAATGCATTATATAAGGTGCTTCGTTATTTATGTCAACAATTACGGGAGGGTCACATACGCACTCAAATAAACACTTTACGTAAGAAAAAAACATATGTTTATAGGAGCATTTTTTTCCCAACAAAAAAATTAAATCAAATAAGTAGCTGTAAAAACCAATCATAGTGACCTTGTTACTTACTTACAACAAACAGCTGTTCTGCGTTTGAACATAGTAGGGTCATTGCCCCGGACAATGCAAGTTACCTACTGTTACACACAGGTTAATGTTTAGGTAGCAAACATGTTTTGTTAAATTTCTCGAAAAGTAATGCTAAAAACATAATATTTTTTCAGCGTAACGTGTTTATTTGATTGTCTATGTAACCTTCCCGAAATTTTTGACATAAATAACGAAGGACCTTATATACAACGTATTTATAATAATGTAAACTTGTACGTAAATATGTTAGCTTTTCTCACGGTTCGGGCGGTGGTAGAATCATGATTCCACAGACGAAAAATAATGAAGAGGATGATCATGTTAGTAGATGATCAATCACTTACAATTTAGACAAGGTGCTGCTGTGCAGATTTTTTCTCCGCGGAACTGGTGAACTCTGAAACGCTCTTCCTGCCCACGTATAATCTCATAATCACGGGTACTTCAAGAGAGGCGTGAATTAGGCCGCTGTCAGGCCGGCATGGCACTCA
The DNA here is from genome assembly GCA_946902875.1 of Nematopogon swammerdamellus. Taxonomy (NCBI): domain Eukaryota; kingdom Metazoa; phylum Arthropoda; class Insecta; order Lepidoptera; family Adelidae; genus Nematopogon; species Nematopogon swammerdamellus. The sequence continues at coordinate 12,772,939 of OX336351.1, forward strand.
TAACACCCGCATACGACCGAATGTCCATGGGCGTCATAAGACAACTAATGGGTGCCTCGACCTTTCGAGCTTTCAATAAAAAAAAGGATTTTTACGTTAAGGGCAATTTGTTCTGTTATATTTTTAAAGGAATGTGACACGAGTCTCTTTCCACCTGACGCTAATTGGCCAACGCTGCCCTTGGACATTCGATGGTGCACAGTGGTTACATCGTAGCAACGTGGGGAAGGGCCAAATTGAGAAAATGAAATACAAAATCGCAGAATTCCTCATCTATACATATAATAAAATCGTAGAGGTAAGAAAGTCTGTACATTGAATGTATTCGGAAAAAAACTAACCAGGGTGGCTTAAAATGAGATACTGAACATGTTAGAACAGTTTTTAAAATTTTTGTTTGTTTGTTTGTTTGTCTGTACGCGCATCACGCCAAAACCACTGAACGGAATTAGACGAAACTTTGTATAGTGGCAATTTATATGCCGGGTTAACATAATACGTAAAAAAAATAAAAAAAATAAAAAAATATTACAATTATAAACATTATTGCGCGTTTAAAATCACGTAGTCCAAAGTACATAATTATATCTTGAGAACTGGCAGCAAATACAATTTGAATAAAATATTCATTCGAAATTTAAAAATAAGTAGATACAACGAAAATGACAGTTCTTCTTTTTTATAACTTGAACACAATAGTCTATACATATCTATTCTTTCTATACATATCATAAAATCGTAAATGCAAAAATGTCTATTTGTACGCGCATCGCAAAAACCACTGAACGGAATTTGACGAAACTTTTTATAGTGACAGTGTATATCCCGGATGAACATAATAATTAAAAAATATAATAAAAATCACGTAATCCAAAGTAAAGGTAAAAAACAATTTTAAATGTCATGTTGACAACGGAGAACTGTCATCTCGACGTGAGCTGGCCGGTGACAAATTGTTTGATAAATAAAAATAATAATTGAAAGTCGAAGTTATATCGCTGTCATTGGTGCAATAAAATTTATATATCTGTTGCCCGTGGCTTCGCTCGCGTGAAATTCGTATTTAAAAAAAAGAAAGTAAGTAACTAAAGGCGAGCCCGAAGGCGGATCTGCGCTCACGTAAACGATATTGTTTCTCGATGAAAGTAACTAAGGGCGAGGCTGAAGGCGGAGCTGAGTTCAGGAAGAAGAAAAACATTCTTGAAGAAAGTAAGTAACTAAGGGCGAGGCCGAAGGCCGAGCTCTATTCTGGAAGACCATAAACCTTCTCGAAGAAAGTAAGTAACTATGGGCGAGGCCGCAGGCCGAGCTGCGTTCAGGAAGAAGCTAAACCATCTTGAAGAAAGTAAGTAACTAAGGCGAGGACGAAGGCCGAGCTACGTTCGGATAATTGAAAACCATCTCGAAGAAAGCAAGTAACTAAGGGCGAGGCCGAAGGCCGAGCTGCGTTCAGGAAGAAGCTAAACCATCTCGAATAAAGTTAATTAATATTAAGATAGAGTTAATTTAATTTAAATTTATTATAAAGTCCACGCTTCTAACGGCAAATATACCGTGCATCCTAGAACCTCGCGGTTATTCCCGGCTGGATGGCAAGAGGCCCGATGCTATCACCTTAGTGCCATGGACTAAGGGTAGTTCTTTGATGTGGGACGCCACTTTTGTTCCCACATTGGCTCCAAGTCACGTTAGGACATCTTCAAGACCGGCTGGCGCGGCCGAGGCTGGGGCGGAGAGCCTCAAACGCAGCAAATATAGAAATATAATTCAAGATTTCGAATTTGTTGCGTTTGCGGTTGAAACCCTCGGTCCGTGGAGCAGTGAAGCCAAAAGAGGCTTGAGCTGGTTGACGCAACTGGTGTCCCGCCATCAAGGGCTTATGTACTTCATTCAAAGGGTAAGCCTTGCCATCCAGCGGGGTAATGCCGCAAGTGTTCTAAGAACATTTGAAAATGCCCGTTTTGATAGTTATTTTAATGTTTGTTAGGTAGGTTTAATTCTTTAGTTATTAATATTACTTTTTTATTTTTATGTAATAAATAGATTGAGTAAACGATATTATATTCTATCGAAGAAAGGAAGTCTTTAAGGGCGAGGCCCGAAGGCGGAAGAGGGTTTTTGGTTTACCTGAACGCAGCTCGGCCTTCGGCCTCGCACTTAGTTCCTTCCTTTCTTCCAGAAGGTTTATCGTCTTCCTGAACGCAGCTCGGCCGTCGGCCTCGCCCTTACTTACTTCCTTTATTTGAGAAAGGTTTATCGTTTACCTGAAAGCAGCTCGGCCTTCGGCCTCGCCCTTAGTTAGTTACTTTCTTTAAGAAGGTTTATCGATTACCTGAACGCAGCTCGGCCTTCGGCCTCGCCCTTAGTTACTTACATTCTTCTTTGGAATACGAATTTCACGCGAGCGGAGCCGCGGGCTCAGCTAGTTGTTATATAATTTTGGAATGCCGAGTCTAAGGGTCTATGAAACACAAATTTAACTTTAATTTCTAAAGCATCTGTTATCTTAATCTTTCACTTCGTTCTGGCGACCCAGTTGCGTTTCACTCGGAGTTATGAATTTTCTTTGATAATTAAAACAAAACTGTCGGTTTATTAAAATGTATTGAAAATAGCAATTTATGTCATTACTAGCTGAGCCCGCGGCTCCGCTCGCGTAAACTTCGTATTTCAAAGAAGAAAGTAAGTAACTGAGGGCGAGGCCGAAGGCCGAGCTGCGTTCAGGAAGATTATAAACCTTCTCGAAGAAAGTAAGTAACTAAGGGCGAGGCCGAAGGCCGAGCTGCGTTCTGGAAGACTATAAACATTCTCGAAGAAAGCAAGTAACTGAGGGCGAGGCCGAAGGCCGAGCTGCGTTTAGGAAGACTATAAACCTTCTCGAAGAAAGTAAGTAACAAAGGGTGAGGCCGAAGGCCGAGCTGCGTTCAGGAAGACGATAAACTTTCCCGAAGAAAGCAAGTAACTGAGGGCGAGGCCGAAGGCCGAGCTGCGTTCAGGAATACTATAAACCTTCTCGAAGAAAGTAAGTAACTGAGGGCGAGGCCGAAGGCCGAGCTGCGTTCAGGAAGACTATAAACCTTCTCGAAGAAAGTAAGCAACAAAGTGCGAGGCCGAAGGCCGAGCTGCGTTCAGGAAGACGATAACCTTTTCGAAGAAAGTAAGTAACAGAGGGCGAGGCCGAAGGCCGAGCTGCGTTCAGGAAAAATATAAACCTTCTCGAAGAAATTAAGTAATTGAGGGCGAGGCCGAAGGCCGAGCTGCGTTCAGGAAGACTATAAACCTTCTTGATGAAAGTACGTAACTGAGGGCGAGGCCGAAGGCCGAGCTGCGTTCAGGAAGACTATAAACCTTCTTGATGAAAGTAAGTAACTGAGGGCGAGGCCGAAGGCCGAGCTGCGTTCAGGAAGACGATAAACCTTCTCGAAGAAATTAAGTAATTGAGGGCGAGGCCGAAGGCCGAGCTGCGTTCAGGAAGGCCAATAACCTTCTCGATGAAAGTAAGTAACTAAGGGCGATGCCGACGGCCGAGCTGCGCTCAGGAAAACTATAAACCTTCTCGAAGAAATTAAGTAATTGAGGGCGACGCCGAAGGCCGAGCTGCGTTCAGGAAGACTATAAACCATGTTGAAGAAAGTAAGTAACTATCGCCCATAGTTACTTACTGTCATCGAGATGGTTTAGCGTCTTCCAGGATACAGGTCGGCCTTCGGCAAAAAAAAAAAGACACTTAAGGAAGTAGAATACTCCACGTCTTAGCGTAACCGGAACTGAATTTTATTTAGCCTATCCTGTGTCTCGTATAGCTAAATGTACGTGTACTAATGTTAATCGAATTTAGAAGATCGGCTTAAATTTTATGGAGGAAATTCATACATACAAATTCGCCTCGCCCCGCTGCTGCCCCCTCTCCGTCTCCGTCTCCGTCTCCGTCTCCGTCTCCGTCTCCGTCTCCGTCTCCGTCTCCGTCTCCGTCTCCGTCTCCGTCTCCGTCTCCGTCTCCGTCTCCGTCTCCGTCTCCGTCTCCGTCTCCGTCTCCGTCTCCGTCTCCGTCTCCGTCTCCGTCTCCGTCTCCGTCTCCGTCTCCGTCTCCGTCTCCGTCTCCGTCTCCGTCTCCGTCTCCGTCTCCGTCTCCGTCTCCGTCTCCGTCTCCGTCTCCGTCTCCGTCTCCGTCTCCGTCTCCGTCTCCGTCTCCGTCTCCGTCTCCGTCCCCGTCCCCGTCTCCGTCTCCGTCTCCGTCTCCGTCTCCGTCTCCGTCTCCGTCTCCGTTCCGTCCCCGTCCCCGTCCCCGTCCCCGTCCCCGTCCCCGTCCCCGTCCCCGCCCCCGCCCCTGTCCCCGTCCCCGTCCCCGTCCCCGTCCCCGTCCCCGTCCCCGTCCCCTCCCTCTCCCTCTCCCTCTCCCTCTCCCTCTCCCTCTCCCTCTCCCTCTCCCTCTCCCTCTCCCTCTCCCTCTCCCTCTCCCTCTCCCTCTCCCTCTCCCTCTCCCTCTCTCTCTCCCTCTCTCTCTCCCTCCCCTCCGCCTTCCCTCCCCCTCCCCATCATTTAATCCTAAAATCTAATTTTGAAATCATCCCCTATTTTAATTTAAGGGTTGATTTATACAAAACGCTGAAACACGTAATTCTTTATTTCATACCAAAAGCCTAAATATGAATCGTTATATCCCTAACTTGAGAAATGATGGGTTCCCTATACAAACGTTCATCCCCTATTTCACCCCCTTAAGGGTTGTTTTTTGAGACAAAAGGTAGCCTATGTCCTTTCTCAGGCAGGATGCAATTCATCTCCGCACAAAATTTTATAAAATCCTAAAATCTAATTTTGAAATCATCCCCTATTGTAATTTAAGGGTTGATTTAGCAAAAACGCTGAAACACGTAATTCTTTATTTCATACCAAAAGCCTAAATATAAATTGTCATATCCCTAACTCGAGAAATGCTAGGTTCCCCATACAAATTTTCATCCCCTATTTCACCCCCTTAAGGGTTGTTTTTTGAGACAAAAGGTGGCCTATGTCCTTCCTCAGGATCCAATTCATCTCCGTGCAATATTTTATCGAAATCTGTTCAGCGGTTTAGGCGTGAAAAGGTAACAGACAGACAGACAGACAGACAGACAGACAGACAGACAACAGAGTTACTTTCGAATTTATAATATTAGTATGGAAGTATGGATAACCAAAACTTGAATAATTTAGTACTTGATTAACGATTTATACTCAATATATTAACATTTGTTCTTTCTTTGTTTAATACATAAACATTTTGTTTCTTTATTTCTTCGACTAATCAACTGAGCAGATTCAACTAGAGCCAGCAGTACGAGGGGTAGTACCACAGAGCACGAAATACCGCGCGCCGCGCCTCCTAGAGACGCCCTGAGCGCGATTTCCCTACAACGGCGTTGAAGTCTGTAGGCGTGGCCTATGACTTACATATGTGTGATTTAAGATTACCGTGGTTAACATTCATAGTGGAAATATTTGTTTACGGCTTTACTCACGGTTTTTGTATCGCGTTGCCGCGACGTTTCGACTCAAACATTCGAGCCATTATCAAGCGAGCTCCTGTGTCCGGCGGCGGTCAACGAGGAACTAGTCAGTTTGACATGTTCCGCCGTTGACGGAGATTGTAGCTGTGGGTAGTTTGAAGATGTTGGCTTTGAGCTGCGTTCCGGAGGTCCGCTGACAGACAAAAGGCACTAGTAGTGTCCTTATTGTCGGTGCTTAATGTTTTTGTCCTCAGCGGTGCTAGCACCGGATTCCACGACGGTGACAACTTAAACGCATCTTCCCTGTTGAAGTTGGCATGCTTGGCGATTTCTATGGACTCTCGAACAAGACGAGGGATGTGTCGGGTTTCAGTCGAGATTACCTCAACCTGATCGAACCTGATCCAATGGTTTATGCCAGAGTTCATATGTTCGCAGACTGCTGACTTCGTGGAATCTTGATTTTTGGCTGCTCTGATGTGTTCCGAAATACGCGTCGCTACGCTTCTCTTGGTCTGCCCCACGTAGACTTTCCCACAACTACACGGAATTTTGTACACACCTGCCGATTGCAGAGGTAGTTTGTCCTTCACGGAACGTATTGATTGACAGACTTTTCGATGTGGTTTAGCACCGCTGAGGACAAAAACATTAAGCACCGACAATAAGGACACTACTAGTGCCTTTTGTCTGTCAGCGGACCTCCGGAACGCAGCTCAAAGCCAACATCTTCAAACTACCCACAGCTACAATCTCCGTCAACGGCGGAACATGTCAAACTGACTAGTTCCTCGTTGACCGCCGCCGGACACAGGAGCTCGCTTGATAATGGCTCGAATGTTTGAGTCGAAACGTCGCGGCAACGCGATACAAAAACCGTGAGTAAAGCCGTAAACAAATATTTCCACTATTACATATGTGTGTTGTGCGTGTGCATTTGTTTTGTGCCTGTGCCTAACTTGCTCCTCTTTGTGTGTAGTGTCGATACTAGCACACACACACACACATACGAAGCGCTAGTAGCACTGCGTCCAGTTATTGGGTTTCAAATATTATTGCTTAGGGCGTCTCTAGGAGGAGGCGCGCGCGGGGGGTATTCCGTGCTCTGTGGGTAGTACTCTACTGTTCGCGAACTTTTCACTTTTGTCACTTCAAACTGTCTTTTTAGGTTTCCGTATCCCGTACGGAAGCCTATTACTAAGCCTACGCCGTCTGTCTGTCTGTCTGTCTGTCTGTCTGTCCGTCCGCCCGTCTGTCCGAGGGCTTTATCTCTTGAACCGTAATAGGTAGCCTGTTGGTAATTTTCACAGAATATGTGTTATTATGGCGGATATAACAACAAATAATAAAAAATAGAAAAAGTAAAAAATTAAGGGGTGTTACCATACAAGAAACATGTTTTTTTCAATGATTTTTTGTGGTGCGGAAACCTTGGTGCGCGAGTCCGACTCGCACTTGGCCGGTTTTTAGGGTTCTGCATCAGTGTTTAATTTTTTTTTTGTTTTTGTTCTATCGTAAAAGCGGTAATACATACAAGCGTCAAACTTGGTGGAATTATAGTTTAAACTTTAACGTAAAATAACAAATGAAAAAAAACTTCCAATTAAGTGGTGGTACGAAACCCTCAGTGCGCGAGTCAGACGCGCACTTAGCCGGTCTTTCCTACATTTTCATTCGCCTTTTAACTCGCTTCTAAGACAAGTACAATGTGGTGCTGAGCGGCCTGTGATTGAAGGCGAAGGGCTGGAGGGTGGAAGGAGGGTGCTTGTCGTGTCGCATCAAGCGTGCGGGTTGTCGGTCAACCCTCCTCCGCACCGCCGCCTCGCTCCACCGTGTAGTTTGAAAGCAGCAACCAACTCTATAAACATTTACCCCATTTGCCCGATAATCGGATTTATGCGGCCGATTGATGGACGAAATTGAAAAAGTTGCTCATCCCCGCCGGGGGTGGCTCCGCACGGAACTATTCTAAGCCTGGCCGAAGTTTCGAGGCCACTGTTTTGAGCGCAAAAAGGATTTAGAACTAATCCGTTTTTAGTCATCAGGGAACGATTTGCTTACGGTTTTATGCTTGTCTTCTTAGAATAGATTGGTCCACAATTGAAAGAAGAACAGTGCACGAAAAGACATAACAGGAGTGCGCAAAGATGGACTTATCACTGCAATTGTATTGTTCCTTATCACTCCAGTCATCCTTTGGGTGATAAGGAACAATACAATAATACTTTTCTAGTTATTTACAACATATTTTATACTCTTACTGTTCAGTTGATTTCCATTCGTTAAGAGTAAGGAACGATAATTAAGAAACCATCGGCAAATTGCTAGTGGATAAGTCCGGTGACGTGCGTGCCAAGGCTTTCATTCATTCATACGACGCATAAGCTTAGAAATTCAAAGAGGGAACGCTATAAGCGTCCTAGGGCTGCCTCGGTTGAACTGGAAGATTTTTTTTATTTGTAGGTTCATGTTTAGTTTTATTTTGTTAGATAGATAGGTAAGTTTTGCTTTAGGCTAGTTTTAGTTAAGTTCTTTCTGATATTTAAGATTTATATTCTTTGTATAAATTGGTGTTCAATAAAGTATAAATTATTGTAAAAAAAAAGAAAAAAGAGCGCTATGAAGTTACAATGTCTAATTGTAATTACTTAACAGAAATCTATATACTTATATAATTTGCTGTTAAACTGAGTCAACCGCGAGCAAAGCCGCGGGAAAAAGCTAGTACTACATACGTATGAGCATGTAGAAAATACATTTCGAATGTAAAGGCGGCGTCAGAGATATATCAGGATCGTAGCACGTGGAGTTTCGTCCTCATTAGGACACGCTACATTGTCGAGACATTAGGAAGAGCAGTTGTGACGTTATGTGTCCTGTATGTATGTACAACTAGAAAAAACATTAAGTAAGTAAACGGAAATCATTTTTTTACTTTTTAAGGGTCGGGGGTTTTTAAATTTGTAATTTCACTTTTATTTCAAGTTTTTTTTTAAACCACATGCAAATCGGTTAACTATTAAAAATAATGAATTTTTTGATTATTTAATTACTACTTGATTACGAACATAGCTAAGATCCATTCCGATTAAACCAGCTTACTAATCAAACAAAATCGCATCCATATGGGTCCATCCGTTTTGGAGCTACGTAGCCACAGACAGATACACTCATACACACACAAGTTAAACTTATAAAAGTTCTCTTTTTGCGTCGGTGGTTAAAAATGAAATGAAAGTTCCGCAGAGAAGCGCTTGAAGCCGCTTTAGAAGTGTAGGCAGATACTCAAATCAAGACAAACGCAAGAATCTCGGCGGCGGCGGCGTTGGGCTGACTTTAGTAAAAGTTTCTTTTGCCGAGATTGTCTAACGATGTGCTCTTGGAAATCTATATGAATCGTACTAAAGGGTTAACTCCTAACTTGTAACCACTGCAAACATTAATGAACAAACTGAGTGCTATAGTTAATATATCATTATAACCGGATCTGGATGGATTGTTCCCTTTATGATTTATTGTTATAAACTTCATCCATAGGCAGGTAACCTACGGTTGGATACGTCAAAAGTTCCGCTAAATTCTAATTCATTGCAAAGAAGAAATTGACAATCCAACTTCGCAAGTCATGTTTTGTTAGAACTATATTAATATTAAACCCCGACGTAAAAGGAAGGGTGTTATAAGGTTGATGCTACCGTCTTTCTGTCTGTGTGTATGTGTGTCCGTCTGGGCCTTGTAGCTCCCAAACTGATAGATCGATTTGAATGCGGTTTTATTTTATCAGAAAGCTGGTTTAACCGGGTTGGTTCTCATCTATGTTTGTAATAAAGTAATCAAGTAAGTAATACAAAAATTACCTCTGTTATAAAGCTTCAAATAAAAGTTAAATGACAAAATATTTAAAAACCCCTTGACACCTTAAAAAGTCAACAATTATTTCGTTTAGTTACTTAAAGGCGTCGTCGTCGGGAGACCGCTAAGTAAATAAAATATAAAAACTCAGAGCTGCCCGGTTATTTCATTAGTGGTTCTTCTAGTTGTCTACAACCAAACGGAAATAATTTTTGACTTTTTAAGGTGTCGGTGTTTTTTTAATTGGTGCTTACATAGTATATATAGTGTAAAAGGTTTTTTTTTTCAGAATACTTGATTTTGTCTGGTCCTAGCAGCACCATAAGTGAAAAGAACATTAGGATGCTTGTTGCACGCACATTTGTGCAAGTAAAAGAAAACGTAGTTTATATCATGGTATTATATCCTCCACACACAATGAGTTGAATTGCGTCCAATGGAGTCGCGGCGTCATTGACTTTTGAATAATTGGAAATCCAAATTATTCCGTGACTCCACGCAATCCAAGTGAGATTTCACACACACGGTGACTTTTCTTGCGTTTTTGGAGTCAAGCGTTGGAATCACGCGGAGTCGCGTCTCCGTGTGTGGCCACCTTTAGATTTAGAACTTCACTTCCAGATTTCTTAATGTTCATAAATGATCAAAACGTGCAAATAGTATCTTTAGAATAATTTAAAAAGCGAAAGGCACCAAAAAGTATCACAAATAAAAATCATGGAGCTATTCTCGGAATGCTCCATAAGGTAGCCACGCCTGTTAGTCCTCGCAGTGGCTGCCCGGCTGAAATGTTGGCACCGCCCCGGGCTTAGGGCAGAATTGGCGAGTTTAAATCTCACCTGTAAAGGCTGTGAAATGTTATATGAGTTAACGTACTTTTATATTCGAATACGGCGAGGCAAAAGGGATTGGTATTTGAGCAGTACGTACGAGTATCTTATTATTTTAAGCGAGCAATTCATGTACGAATATAATTTTTTTTTATGGAAACTGACACGGTTGGCTACATCACCTACAACGTCCGTGATGTCAGCCCATAACACCGGGTGAACTAGGTGCCATGTCAGTGCTTCCCCCTTTGATCGTGCCGGCTACAATTATTGGTTCCTGGGAAACGATTCTAACGATTTGGACGAAATATTGTGTTTAGATATACATATATGTCCGAAGTCGGTGCGCGGTGGAATCGGGGCTGGTACAGGTCCGTCACCGTCTTCCAATTCTACATGGGTTTGACCTGACCCATCTCATACCAACCAGGGCCCCCCAACAGCTCCAACATGTCCCGTCCGGTCACGACCCAGGTCCTGACCCAGGTGCCGACCCAATAATCAAATTGAGCCATGATATAAAAATATATATTTGAAATTATAATAGCAACTTCCGGCTAATGTTTCTTTCTCACATTCCAAGAAGATATTTAAAAACACAAACCAATGTGACTTTGATTTTATTTTGATTCTATAGACTATGATGTATCGAGCAATTTATGTGGATCTGCGTTTCATTGAGACGTCTGAACTTCATATATCTAAGACCAACCACAAAATTGGATATGTGACCCACATAAACAAAGAAGAAAGTATCAAAATACCGATCTTCGCTTTTCGAATAAAGACACAATGCCGACTATCCTGTGTGTGAGCGGAACGATTGTACGTTGATTAGGTGAATTATTATGATACGAGCCGTCCCATTTTATGTGGACCGAATATTTACACCTTGACACGGGCGACTCGGGTCAACTGTCTCCGGCCAATAAAAACAAAGAATCCGTGGTTGGGTTACAAAATAAAAATTCAATGCAGGAAAGGATGGGCAAAGAAAAACTAGAAGTAATTTATGGAATGGATGAACTTAATTCTAAACACATGTATGTAGGTAATTAAACGAAGAAAGTCGGCGAGGTCACGGCCGGACGGCGCGCGGTGTGGTGCGGCGCGACAGTTAGGCCAGGAAAGGCACGGCGGTGTGGCCGTAGCCCAACGATGTGGTAGCCAGCCGGTGAGTGTGTCCCGAGACTGTTGCCTGCGGATGCGCTCTCAACACCCCAAGCGTGCCGTAGAGTAGAAGGATGGTAATTCTACCGGTCGGGAGCAGCTGGAGGAAATTTCCCTGTACTTAGTTTTGATTGGTAAAACTAAATTTGATGGGTAAAAAAAAATGCCAAAATAAATATTTTCCATAGGGAAGAGTTTTGACAAAAAATAATATATAAGCAATTGCAGCAGCAACGGGGAAGAGACCCTAGCGTCTGCCACTGCGACACGGCAGCTGTAACATTATTTGGCGTTACAAAAAATCACAGTTTACAAACCATATATTAAGGAAAAAGAAAAATTACTGTGGACAAGAAGTTAGTATATCACTCATCGGTAAGACCGCTGCTAGTTTCAAATGTGGAGCGCAAAGCGCGGAGCTTCTTATTGTTATTTATTTTATACATACATACATATCACACACGCTGAATCCCGACAATCGGGGTAAGCAGAGTAATCGATGTTGTGCTGCAAGAACTCTGGTAAATTACAGCACAACACCGACCACCACGTTTCGCAAAGTATTCGAACAAGATTCAGTCGATCAAGCAGCAAGTAATGCACGAAGACCCACCTGCTGCATGAATCGGTGTAAGTACCGTGCCAAGGTGAGAGGTGGCGAGCCTGTCGCCCTTTAGCACGGCATCTTGTCCTTATCCCTTAGTCGCCTTTTACGACATGCACGGGGAGAGATGCAGTGGGGTTATTCTTTTTAAGTACCGGCCCCACACGGTTATTTTTATGTATTTTCACATTTATTTTATGTATGTATTATGTGCAAAATAATTATTCGATAATTAACAGCGCATTTTTCAATATCAAAAATCTCTTCTCCCAAGCAAAAACAAAAGACTCTCAACGTCACATAAAAAGTTCAATTCGAATTCTATTCTTTTTTTAAACTCTAACAGAAAATAAATATAGCCAGTACTAAATTTACTTCGTTACAACCGGCAACCTGTATAGCAATCTAGTGTTGTAGGTAGTTGTTTCGCTTTTATCGAATAATAAGCTATGAACTAGATCACATCAGTGAGTGTATAAGTGCTCTACTATAATAAAATCCAACGTCTGCTTTCTGTCTGAGTGTCTGTCTGTCCGCTTATAACTCGAGAACCACTGAACCGATTTTAATTAAAAAAAATCTACGGATAGCTTGATTCTTCCCATCAACTATAGGCTACTTACTATCACGCTAAATGGCTTATGAGGTTAGCAGTGAAGTGAAATATGAGAGCGGGCGGAGCCGCGGGCACAGCTTGTGATCTATAAAATTTATATTCGCATTCAGACACAACAACACTTACCTACTAGGAAAATACACACACTCTCTCTCTCTCTCTCTCTGCTTGTGCAATAATATCGGGTTTCTTCATCCGCTTCATCCGCAATGGTATGTGCAAAAACTGCGGGCAAATAGTTCAGAAATCAGTGCACACATTATGCATGCATGCACCAACATGGCGCATGTTGCCCCACCCCCTCCTCCTCTGATTTGAGGGGGTTAGTCGGCCCCGATTCGGGCGGCGATAAGTTCGACGTAGTTTCTATACGTCCCGTACTTTCGCCATTACGAACAATTCGGACTAATTGATTGGAAATGAGGCGCCAGTCCGCGCGTGCAGACGTGAGCGGGGTTCTAGAAGCGCGGGCGCTGCCGACCCGCCCGGCGGCGGCGGTGCGCGCTCGGGGCAAAAGGATGAGGGGGCGGGAAGAGGAGCGAGTTGGAAAAGTAGAGATATAGGAACCAGGAGGGGATAGAGAGACGCGTTTGGGGAGGAAGGGTGATGGGGTGATAAAATGGGGGTGTTGAAAAGGTAGGAAAAAGTAGGTAGAAAGAATGATTACGTAATGTGAAAGCACTCGGTAACGATGAGTCACTATCTGCTTAACGAGACAATGCACAGGCATCCATCACTCCTGACACACGGTTGGACGCAAATTCTTCCACTTCACGAAAATCAAAATATCAGCACGATTCGTTTCACCACTGAAGAACTAATAATTAATAATGAACCTTTCTTAGATGTAGAATGCTCACTATTGCACAACGTAGGTGCCTAATTCCGTGCAGCTAACCTTGTACATTGTTTTTATTGCTTCCGAACTGGGTGGCTCTGCCCGAGGTCGAAGCCTCAGGCGCAGCCAATTTCACCCCCCGAGGAGGTGCCAGTCCGGCTTGGAGGTGGACTAATGCCGATGGGGAAAGGCTATTAACCCGCGATTTGAAGATCCGTGGATTGTAGGAGTGGGGAAAGATATTCCCCGGGAGCCCTTTCCACACCTTTGCGGTGCGGCACATAAACGATTTAGAGAATCGTGCAGTTCGAAGAACTCTTCTGTCGACTACAAAGTCCGCGAGAGTATTGGCGAAGGCGAACAGGAGGAGGAGGGATAAGGGAATCAAGTTCGTCAGAGCGGAGCCATAGCAGTACCGATAAAACAGGCTAAATGTGCCACCGATAGGTCTGTACGTACATATTATAATAGTGTATAGACGGCCTCACGGTGATCTTCTTCCCCGAAGTGGGGCATTCATACATTCTTCGAAATTGTAAAAAACAAAAAATTTATACTTCAGATTTAGTCGTACTGAATTTGATAGAGCGACTATTACGCGATCGTTGGCAACTTTCGTAATAAGCTTTGCGTGGTTCCAAGTATTTCGTTTCACTTCCGATTGGTTGGGCGTATTAATATACCTACATATTTATGAGATTGTAACTTTTCGTAGTGCGTAACCCACGTTGTAGTAATCGGAACATGCTTATTTTATTATTCATTAACAGCTTTCGTTAAGAGCAGTCCGATACTAAGGCGACTATATAGTTCTGGCGCGCATAGGTGAATTGAATGAACTAACTGTTCCCAATAGACGCGAGTAACGTAGTACAATAAAATTAATTGCGTAGTACACTCCTATGCACTCTACTGTATGCTAAGTAGTTGTTTTAGGGATCAACAGTTTTCCATGTGGCTCTGCTGGAGGAGCCGACGGCCTCCGTCCGCAACATTTGAAAGATTTGACATGCCATTCAGTCGGTTCAGCAATAGCTGTTGGTAATGTATTTCGGCGATTAACCGCAAAAATAGCTGTGGCCTCAATTAAAATGGAAATTGGTAACTATTTTCGTCCAAGGCAATTGGGATTCGGGACCAGACTTGGTTGTGAGGCCTCTGTCCATGCTGCACGTTGCTACACCGACACTTACAGCTCAACAAATAAGATTTTGTTAAAAATAGATATTAAGAATGCATTCAATTCCTTGCAGAGAGACGTCATGCTTTCTGCAGTAAAAAATAAGACTCCTAAATTATTTCCGTTTCTTTGGCAATGTTACGCATCTCCTTCATACTTACTATTTGGTGACAACATTATAAATTCTGAAACAGGTGTTCAACAGGGTGACCCTCTGGGCCCAATGGCATTCAGTCTGGCAATTCATCCGATTATTCAAAATTTGCAGTCAGAATTTAACATTTGGTACTTGGATGATGGTACATTGGCTGGTGACGCAGACACAGTTCTAGAAGACTATAAATTATTAGTGTCACAATTTAGACCTCTGGGGCTCGAATTTAATTCCTCCAAATGTGAATTGTACTTTTGCTCATCTTTTGATTCAGATATATTTGAAAAATTCGAAAAATTAGCTCCGGGAATCAGAAATGTTGGTACAGATCTATGTCTGCTCGGAGCACCAATTTCTATGGAGTCTGTTAATGGCCTACTTACTAAAAAGTTCATCCAAATTAAGAATCTTTTTGACAGACTGTCGGATTTGAAGTCTCACATCGGTTATTTCATTTTAAAAAATTGCTTCTGGATCCCAAAATTGACTTACCTGATTCGGACGACGCCTCTTTGGAAATTTGAAAATTTTATAACAATGTTTGATTCATCCACTCGCTCTACTCTAGAAAAAATTCTAAATATAAATTTTAACGACAAAATGTGGCTGATGGCTTCTTTACCAATCAAAAAGTTTGGTGGATTGGGTACTCGCCGATTAGCTGACATAGCGCTCCCCGCTTTCATTTCCTCCACTCATGCTGTCTTTGGCCTTGTCTCCAACATGTTACCCTTTACAGTTGACAGGTCAGAGTTCAGTCATGTAGCGGATGCTGATATGAGGTGGGAGGCGCTATGTCCAGGCACGGATCCGCCAGAAACTCCCTTTCGTCAAAAAGATTGGGATCAAATCAACATCAAAAGAATTGTTTCAGCCCTTAATTTCGAAAGCCTTGTAGACGAGGCACGCCACGAAGCTTCTTGCGAAAAAGAATCAAGTGCCTGGCTAAATGCGCTACCTTCTAAAAATCTTGGCACGCTTTTGGATGACAACACCATGAGGATCGCTGTCGCTCTTAGATTAGGCTGTAACCTTGTGCAGCCCCACAAGTGTGTTTGCGGGGCACAAGTGCAGTCTAATGGTCTCCATGGGCTTCGGTGCAAAAAGAGCGCCGGCAGACACTCTAGACATCACATCGTTATTGCAACACTGTAAAACTGTAGCTCCCTTCCCTTGTTCCTTACTAGGTCGTAGGCTAAAATTGTAAACGTCTCAGTTAGTACGATCGCACTGTCCACAGTGCACACTGCACACTGCACACAGCACACTCTACAGTGCACACTGCACACTCCACAGTGCACACTGCATACTGCATAATGCACGATGCACAATGCACAATGCACACTGCACACTGCACACTCCACAGTGCATACTGCACACTGCACAATGCACACTGCACACTGCAAATGCACACCGCACACGGCATACTCCACAGTGCACACTGCACACTGCACACTCTTCAGTGCACTCCCGTGTGCAGTATACACTGCACACGGGCCGGTCCTTCTTGTCTTTTGAAAGCGTTTTCGTGTAGCGAGAGAATCCAGATAAACCCTCAGCGATACCCTTATTTCCTGTCCACTTCGAGTTTAAAGCGCATATACACCGGAATAGTAAACACAAGCAACCTGACAAAACTATGGAAATCCGAAGCAGGTAAGTAAATATTCTATGCTAAATGCTCACTCTTCTGTTTAAATCCTTTGAATCGATATTCGCCTGTACCTACTTAAAATATTTTCGAAGGCAAAATTTTAAACCCGCTTTGTGTGTTCCATGTTTTATAGTGTATGATTATAATGAAGTATATTTAAGTATTTGATTTTTTTGTATTCAAAGCGCGACATATGGCGCCGATCTACCCATAGTGTCTAACGATACACATGGACATTCGGTCGTTGCGAATGCCATGCCAGACCGACAGGTGCCCATTAACGCCCCCTTTGAGGGGAAATATATGGGCTGGGAGAAAGTTCCAGAGTTTAATGGTTCTGTAGAGGAAATATCTACATAACCGATTGGTACGTATCCACGGGAAGACCAGCATGTAAGGATCCAATCCCTGCGTAGTGCGCGTGTTGCGGAGGTGGAAAGGGGACGGCGCGGCGGGATTACGTTAAATAGCTCCTCCGAGCACTCCTCGTGGAATAAACGATAGAACACACTTAGGGAGCCGACATCCCTACGGAGTTTCTGTGGTTCTATATAGATCGCAGGGCACTTCCGGGTCATCCACTATTCGCACGACTCTATATCCGCTGGATTCTAGTCCCAGCCAAACGCGCAAGCTGGTATTTGATGTATTTGGCAGAGCCAGGTGCGAGCAGTACTCCAAGGAGGACCTGATCGGCGATTCTATTTCTATTTTAATTTTATACACATTTTAACAAATTTCTGACCTATTATTGCTCTCGAGCCGTTTGTACGCAATTTAATGTTTATTTTTAAAAAATCTAAAAGTTTAAATTAAACGTGGTTATTATTTTTATAAACTAGTTGTTCCGGCGGCTCTGCTCGCGGTAAAGTCGGTGAAAGCTCTACGTAAATCGCTAAAGTAGTTTTCCAGTAAATTACTTGAAAGCTAACCGAATATGTAGATTTTTTCTGACTACGTTCACTTTCGACCCCACTGCTCAGCTCATATGAGCAATGACGTGATGATATATAGCCTATAACTTGGCGGAGGAATGACGCATTACTTTGGCAAACATCGTACGAGCATAGGTTGAGCCGTTCTTGAGCTATAAGCGAACATACATAAATACATAACACACGGACTGCAGACGTCGAATCGCGACATCGCGACATCGCGACATCGCGTCAGCGTCATTTTTAAAATGAAAGTCATTGCATTAAGGGTTAAGTTAGAGTGGCACAGGATCTGCCGGCACTCCTGGAGTGCAACTGTTAAGTAGGGTTCGGTAACACGTTTATGTCTGTCCATTCTACTAAGTTCTGCAAAATGAATGTAGGGTTCCGTAACAAATGCATGTCTGTCCGTTCTACTAAATTTAACATTTGTTTCAAAATGAATGTAGGGTTCCGTAACAAATGCATGTCTGTCCATTCTACTAAGTTCTGCAAAATGGATGTAGGGTTCCGTAACAAATGCATGTCTGTCCGTTCTACTAAATTTAACATAAATTTTTTTTTATTATAATTTTTTTTTTAAGCAATGGTACGGTGTTGTTTTCACTTCTGCCGGCACTCCCGGAGTGCACCTGAGGTTTTTTTTTAAAAGAAAGCTGGTTCAATCGGGATGGTTTTTACCTATGTTTGTAATCAAGGAATAAAGTAATTATGAAGTAATAAAAAAAAATCTCACCGATGGACCGATTTGGATGAGGTTTTTTTTAAAAAAGCTTGAAATAAAAGTTACTTTACAAATTAAAAAAAACCCTATCATTAAAAAAAGAATTTCCGAATACTTACATAAAGGAGTCGGGGTACCGCTAAGTAAATCAAATATGAAAACTCAGAGCTGCGCGTGTGTTTACTTAGCGGTATTAATAATATTATTACGCGGTGATAATTTTGTCAAAAGAAATTGTGTAATTTTTACTTTTCGGCAAAACCACAATCTAAATATAGACATACAATAAATGCTTCCATCCTCTGCACATAAGCGCCGAACTTTAACAACTATTATACACGCCACGTACACACTTTCTAGTTTATATAATTTCCAACTGCAGCCAACAGAGTAAGTTCTCGGAACTGAGGGCAGAGTTGGCAACGAACCGGGTCCCGTTTGGCACCTGTCGATCGTGTCTTGAACTTGCCGGTGGAGGGTTTAATGAGAACGCGACCCGTTTAATTCCCCGCGATACTGCCGACTATCACGCCATATATCGTTAATATGGAACCCGTATGGAATATGCCTTGCCTTTAATTTAATTTTGTATGGTATAGACCAGTGGTTCCCAAATAGTGGTACGAGGGGTACGTAGGTTTAAGAGAAGTCTCTATATAGTAAAAATAATTTATCTCATTAGTGAAAATTGTGATTATTAACCCTTTCACTTTGGGAGCATAAAACAAAAGACGTAGATATTAGAATCAATCAAACTGACTACAAATGGATAAACAAATTTTATTACCTATGTAAAAATAACAACCACTCATATGAAAATTGTTTTATTAAAACATTTTACTCGGGGGTACTTGAGTTTCAGAAAATACGCTAAGGGGTACCGATTAAAACATAATTTGGAAACACTGGAATAGACCAAACAAATTAAATTAAATCGATCTTTTTGTTAAAAATTCTACACAAAATATGTATGTACCTAGGGTAGGTACATATACCTATGATATCTACACGCACCGAATTAATACATGTACATGGTTTGGATTAGGTGAAAACATTTTTTTTTCGTTGTGCACCATCCTTCTAACATTCCTATGAATTTTTATAACAATCTAAGAACAAGCTGAGAACTTATTTTGTATGTACCTATTTTGTTTACAACAGTTTTATTATTAGAACCTATAGGATCTTGGGGGAGGTGTTTTTTTCTGTTTAATTTTTTCTTCTCTCTGTTTTGAGATTTATCTTTCTATTATACATTTCTACTATCTAATAAACTAAAATCCTAAGTATTAAAGTTCTCACGGAAAACGAAATTATACGGAACCTCCACGCGAGTTCATCTCGCACATGAACGCTTTTTTTTATAAAAATAAATTGTATTGTATTTATTATTTATTGCACACAATTTTGCTATAAAAACTAAGGTACAAAAAGGTCGGCTTAATTTAGATCTGCATATTATTCAAGCAAACCTTTGAAATGTGGTAAAGGGTCAAAAATATAGGGTTTCAAAAATCTAAATTTTTCGTTGTGTTACAGTCACATGTTATTATTATTGTGAAGATACAGTAAATAACCCCACTGCATATCTTCCGAGCATGTCGTAAAAGGCGACTAAGGTACAAGGACAAGGTGCCGTGCTAAAGGGCGACAAGATAGCCACCTCTCACCTTGGCACTGTCCTTCCATCGAGTCGTGCAGCAGCCGCGTGCGTGCCTTACTTGATGCTTGATAGTTATCTTATCCACCACATTGCCAAACGTGGTGGTCGGTGTTGTTCTGTAATTTATAAGAGTACTTGAAGCACAACCCTGATTACTCTGCACACCCCGATTGTCGGGATACAGCGTGTGGTATGTACCGATGTATGGTACATTATGTTGTATACAGCACAACTTTAAAATGCTTAATGTATAATATACATTAAGCATTTTAAAGTTGTGCTTAATGACAAACTAAAAATTACCGCATACATTACATTAATTAAAGTTGAAATTTTCGTATTGTAGGTATTGCTTGCATTTTGTTTGAAACTAACTACAGCCATTGTTGGGGTATTGTATGTAAATCCCCGGCCTATGCTAGTAAGTTTTTAGTGTATGCTGAAATTTATGGTTTCAGCGAAAAAAGGCTTTTTAAAAGTAACACTGCAACATTACCCCCCTATTAGTCCCACGAGGCGCCGCGCAGCCGCGTGCCGCGCCGCCGCGCGCCGGCGCCGCGCAGCCGCGTGCCGTGCCACCGGCCCCGCGCCGCGGCCGGTCCGAATTTCGAATTTACTGGGCAATATTTTTATTATAATTTCGGTTCCTTATATTTCAACATTTTCCATTATTTTTAATTCATTAATTCCAAGAGAAACACATTTAAATTTGAGTACAACTAAAACATCTACTCTGAATAAAATTTTTGGCATAATATTTTGTTTTAATTCCTAGGAACTAGGAATAAAAATAAAATTGTTTTTTTATAATTAAGTTATAATAATACTCCTATAATAGATAGATACGTACCACACGCTGTTTTCCGACGTTCGGGTAAGCTGAGTAATCTGTTTTATGCTGCAAGGACTCTTATAAATTACAGCACAACACAGACCACCACGTTTGGCAATGTATTAGGACAAGATAACTATCAAGCAGCAAGTAAGGCACGAAGACTCTCACCTGAAGGACCGTACCAATGTAAGAGGTGGCTATCCAGTCGCCCTTTAGCACGGCACCTTCTCCTTATCCCTTAGTCACCTTTTAAGACACGCACGGGGAGAAATACAGTGGGGTTATTCTTTTTAAGTACCGGCCGAACATAATAAGTAGAAATCTTAAATTCTAGATACCTTTATTTATTACAGGCGATGATGTCGTTTCTATCACAAATACACTTCTAATTTCTAGTTTTAGGACCCATAATAATTATCTATCACTCCTTCAAGTAATTTTCTCTATAAAGGGTCTTATTCTACTCCTAAATGACTATCTTATTATTAAATGTAAATATTACAATTTGGTAGGTATATAAAAGTTTAGTTCCTGCTTAATTATATTGGTTAAACTTGAAACCTTTCTTAAATTCAGCATTCCAAGAGCCTAGTGGCGTAGGTACTTTCTCGGTAATGGCGGCGTGTTCGGTAAACCCCGTCGTCTAAATACTAAATAAATTCCACAACCAACTCCTGCCGGTAAATGCTTCGCTAAGTTTTCCAACTTCGCTCAAAACTAGCCGAAGAGAAAATACTTTAAAAGCTAAGGTGTAAGCTCTTTATCGATTTGCCGTGTTCAAGTGAAACTGTAGAGCCGGGTACGGGCTGACTTGTCGTCGCTATAAAGCCAGTGTGTTTTCTAGCTGAGCTACTCGTACTTTGTAAAGAGCACTTTTAAGCGTCCATACAAAGAATTTAAAAGGAAATAAAGTAAGTACGTGAACTGCTCGATAAATGTGTGCACACAGATGAAACTCCAAACAAAATTTCAGAATCCAACTTGTGGACCTAAATTTTATTTTATGGACAACCGACACACCCTTGTGTGTGGCTGTGTCCGAAAGATCAAAAGACGATCAGACACAGCCAATAGCACCACTCGTCGCAACCACGCTCAGATCAGAGAAACGCCATGGCAGTAATAAAGCGGACAAATATGTCGTTGTCTAATTTATTAATACTCCTTTTGAAGATCCCCATTAGGTTAGTCCCTCCCAAATCGTTCTCCAGGCCTGGAGAAAGATTTGACAGGCGTATATCCAGCAGTGGACACATAAGCGCTGACAAACAAATGTGTCCAGACATTTGATGTAAATTATGTACATTTATGTCTAGGTATTTAAGGTCATATTTGTAAGCTGAAATTTTTTCATTTTACCCGTTTCATAGCCGACTGGTCGACATCGACAGGAATAATCCTTTTATTCATAATCTTAAACCAGTTGCTGGATTCCCCCAAGATACGAAACACTTTATAGTCGCGTACCGGTTTCTACAGTTCGCTGAGTACGGGTTCCAGAAGCCATGACTTAAGTCTGAACGGCGGAGAAATCCTTTCAGGGAAGCATTCGCACAACGTTCGCAGTGCTGCGGGCGTCACAATAGGAAATCCCATCAGAGTAATTCCACGGAGTGATTTTAAAAACAACGACGCGAGCCATCGCAAGAAAGTGGACCAATTGTCTCGTGAAATGAAACACGAGAATCGAAACAAAAAGATTCGAGAGAGCGCAGCGGCAAATTGGACAAAGAGCGGAATTCGAGTTTTTTTTTTCGATCCTGATTCGATACAGAGGACCTATACGCGGGGTTTGATGGAACGATTTTTTATTTGATTTGTGTCTTTGGCTCGACATAACAGGTCGCACATGCGCGGGGTTGAAACGTAATTTGTTCCGTTGAAAGGTTTAGAATTTCGACATGTAGTCTGGTGTTACAACTCATCTAAACAATTTCACTCTGAGCTGCAGTCTTTCAAGTCAGGCATCTTTATCAAATTATACGTTTAATAATGTTTGTGCACGTACATAAGGATCGCATTATTGTAAGAAATAGGCTGTATGTATTATTTTTAGTTTATTTTATTTATTTTTATCTTGAACAATAAATAAATCTCACAAAAAATCACTTAAAGTGATAAGTCCGCCTTTGCATGCTATTGTTCTCTTGTTTCTGTGTATAGTATTGTAGTTTTGTTAATTTCTATTGCTCTTCTGTATGTTATTTCTGTCCTGTGTATCTTGTTAGTGTTTTTGTGCGCAATAAAGCGAGAGGTGAATAAGTGATTCAGCATGAGTAGGTGTGTTGTATGCGAGATTGCGTATCCTTATATATGTAATTCTTCTGTTCGTGTGTTTGTCACCTAACTCATCCTAAACGGCTGGACCAATTTGGATAAAATTTTGTGTGTATATTTGAGGGGGTCCCTGGATGGTTTGAAAATACAATTGAACCCGGTAGATGGCGTCGTGATAAGTCCACGCGGACAAAGTCGCGGGCACAGCTAGTATTGTATAATCGTAGTCTTATAATGACTTAATAACATGAATTAAAATTACACTAGTATAAGAAAGCACACTTAAACTTAGAGTGTCTCTACCTACATCCTGAGCGAGAGATACAAAGTTCTGGAGAAATGAATTAATTAAAATATTAAATTAAAAATAACTCTTTCGGTGCAAGAAGACTACGCCAACGCGATGCCAAGAAACTTCTAAAGTTTCTGTCTAGACTACACTCATATTTTATTCATATTCTGTTTAAAAAAACTTCTTTCGAAAATGACGCCGTGTTATACTTCAGCACCTGTCGCCGCCGGCGGGATTTTTCATAACACAATTCGCGTCCAATTTAAGTACAGCAGCATAAAGAAACAACTTATCATATCAGTCACAACTAGTGGTACTTATGGGCGCTGGAGTACGGTATTCTGTTCTATGGTATGATTGAGTTACACACATTTCGATAAATATTGTTTTTTTTATATATTGTTGTGCATTGGGTTGCACAAATTTATGCCATTGACATCAAACAAGTGAACAGGCCCTCGTCATACATTTCTCTCTGTAGAAATAAATTTGTTTTTTCTCAGAGATACACTAATTATACTAACATTTTACACACACACACACACGTAAAATATGCATAAATAAGACGTGAAGACGCAAACGTCGTGAACACAAAAGGGATGGAACGATAGGAGTTCTTTTACATATTGCTAATATCTAAACAGCAGTGAGAGATCACTTCATTCATAATACGTTTCAGTTCTGAAAACGGAGATAGAGTAACACGGTTAAATGGCAATGTGATACGTATAAGCGAGACAGCGATTGTACGTTCCCAACACTGGTATAATGTTATTTACATCTTCTTGACTGGCGCCATGGGCCTAGAGGCGCACTCGAAATATCCGAAATGTCTGTCCAAGAGAATGCGACATATTCGACTCGGTAGATTTTTTTGTGTAATCCGGTGTGGCTGAGTCGGAGGGGCCAAAGCACATGCTCCGACCAGCCAATATCATCTCCGAGAAGGTAGGTGCCATACATGAGACTTCCCTGGATTGCTGGCTATAGGAGGCTAGAGGAGAACACAACCGAGGCTGCTATGCGGCCATCTAACATCCAGTACGGTGGTACCAACCCAGTCGGCTACAATTTGAGCCTACCACCTAGTAAGGGGCAAGGCAAGAAGGATCATTATCATATATTTAACACACACACAAACACACTCTTCTTACTACCTTTCGGATTGTTAATTTCTAGAGTAATTATATTATTATCGCTGAATTAATTGCCTCAATAATATTTATTAAATTCAAAAATTAATTGGGTAAATAATTATAAAAAGCCTGGACGTCAGTAAAAGCTGTAAAGTGCTTCATTATGGTTCGTTAAATTTTTTACATATTTGTTGAAAGCCACCATAATATCGATGTCGGTAAAATTGAATTTTTCACTATAGTTATGATGCCGATGAAACGAGGGGTAGGCAAATTTGCATGCGGCGGCGGCGGCGGCGGCGGTGCGGCGCAGAGCTCAATTACCGCTATCAATATTTTCCATGAAAACAGTATTTTTTAACTTTACCGAGAAATTTTGTACATCGCAGTTAATTGGGCTCGGTAAATACTTTGTTCCCGAATGCACGACAGTCTACGTGCGTGTCCTGAACAGTAAATTAATGTTTTTATTTATCAATTATATTTCATGTGGCGCCGATCCACCCGTAAGTTGTCCAACGACGCCCATGGATTCGGCCATATGCGGTGGTTGCAAATGATATGCCGGTCTTACAGGTGCCTATTCACGGCCCCTATTAAAGGACCCGAGACTGTTCTTGGAAGGAAATATATGGACAGGGACAGTGTTCCAGAAGTTACCAGTTCAGCGGAGGAAAGATCTACAGAACCTATTGGTACGCATCCTCGGTAAGTCCAGCGTGTATGGAGCCATGCCCAGTGCGCGTGGTGCGGAGATGAAAAGAGGACGGCGGGATCGTTTCAAACTTCTCCGAGCACTCACCATGGAATAAACAATGAAAGACACTTTAGGGAGCCATCCCTACGAAGTTGGAGTGGTTCTAGGTCGAGGTACATATCGGGGTTACCCACCAGTCTTAGCTCAGCTGAGCCATCCCACTAGTGCGAGCTGGTCCTAATTCTGCGCCTGCGTTCGTATCCGCTTTTGGCGCATCAGCACTGGAGCCAGCTCGGGAGCACACCGTTTCAACACCAATGCAGAAATCCTGTCCGGCCCTCTCGTCTTCCTGACTTCTAAGGATAAAAGCTCTGCCCGTACAGTTGGTTGTCGGAACTTCATTTCCGGCATGGAGTTCTCGCCCCTAGTTATGGATGGAGCGATGGCACCCCCATCGTCCAGGTGGAATCTCTCTGCAATGAGAGACACCAGTAAATCGGCTTTCTCCGTTGCAGAGTGAGCGGGTGAGCTTCCAGGACACTACTTTCATCCTCTGCCGGCCGCCACGGATTCTTCTTCTGTGCCCTCGCAGAGGAACAAACCGCTGACCGTATCACGTGTTAGCTGTGCGTGTAAATCACATACCCAAAGGCAAAAGTACGAGTATGTCAACTCTTTTCCATCATAAATGTGTCATAATGTCTAGCTAAATATATGGTTAATGAAAGCTCGCACCCCGGAAGCAAAGGTGAGGGAATTTTGTCACGAATCGCGTGAAGCCTGACGTGTGATTAAGCCTTACTAATTATAACACCTGCCCAACAGCTCTTGCGCCCCGGCACAGTACACAGGTGGAACAGTAAGTTACCTTCAAACTCTCGAAGGCGCGGTGGCGGCGGCCGGCGGAGGCGGCGGAGGGCGGGTATATGATCAATGTTTATGACACGACGACGCGAAACATCCATAAGCTATTTACACATGTTATTGAGAAAATTATGTATTAAATTAAACGTAAAACAAATAATGGGACCGAGAAGAATACCTATAAGGGCATGAGTGACGTTAAACCCAGGATCCGGCTCGAAGGACCAACAATGTTGTCTCTCAATATAATAGTACCCGGGCGACCGAGCTTCGCTCGGCGTCTACACCTATCTAGATAAACTTGAAAAAAATTACATTACGTATATACAAAATTTCATCCAAATCGTTAGAGCCGTTTCCGAGAAACCAATTATATATATATATATATACATACAAGTTTAGCTCACTTAAAGTAATAGGATGTTTGTAAATAATTATTCTCATATGTTTATAGCTCACACATTCAGCTCGTGACAATAGAATGTGTCTGTTTGTCTGAATAGACTTGAGTTCCATCTCTGAATGCATGTCGTTCTGTGATTATACTTAATACATGCACATAGAAACACGAGAAGCTCCACTATGATACCATGGTATTATTTCATATCGAACGAATATCGTGAGTGAACGAAGTTTAGCCAACGATTTAGGTCAGATCTTACAAAATCCAAAGAAAACGATCCGCTAACGCGCCTTGAAAGAATTTTAAGCGGTCGTGTCGAAAAATGAAGTTTCATCTCATTTTTCCATAAGCGTTTATACGATGCCACATCGCACTGCTAAGGTGTGGAACTGTCTTCCGGCGAGTGTGTTTCCCGAATCCTTTAAACTGGGTGTTTTCAAACGTCGTATTAACAGGCTAGACAGCCTAGCAACAGTCCACTAATCTGCTGGCATGGCACCTAACTGAGCGTTGTTTCCCGAGGAGAGGTGATTTTGACTCTGTCGATTGCACCGTTGGTCTCTCGGCACACTCAACCATGTTGGTTTACATAAGAAAATACGAAGTAAACTTACTGTTTTACCTGTGCACTATGCTTTCACCCCGCCCTCACTCTCCTTCCGTATTCCCTCTTCCGCTTGCACACGAATTATTATTAATGTAGAACTGTCTGGCCTTCTGCCTGTATATCAGGTACGTTTTCCGACAGAATGATTGCATACTTAATATAGTAGCGAATGGAGCCGAGCCTTTAGTTTGGAAAATGAAACCACACCAATTTGTTTATGGCCGAAAGAGCTGAGCGATTTTAAATTGCGCGAAAACTAATCCAGATGCAAATTAAATGTTCTTGATCTGATATTTTGTATTGTATTATATATATTTATTGCACTGAAATAAAATATGGGCAAAAGTAATGCCTCTAGGCATTTTCTCACAGAATACATTCGGAGTATGACAACTGCTAGGTGAGTGGTGAAAATAAATGTACTGTATATATTATGTATGACAGAGTTACTGAAATAGATAAAAAGATAAGATAGACTCA
This sequence comes from Nematopogon swammerdamellus, assembly GCA_946902875.1. NCBI lineage: Eukaryota > Metazoa > Arthropoda > Insecta > Lepidoptera > Adelidae > Nematopogon > Nematopogon swammerdamellus. The sequence goes on from OX336351.1 coordinate 12,800,239, forward strand.
TATATATTAATAGTTACACATGATGTAAATATTATAACTACCTATGTAACAAATATATACCATAAGTGAAGGTAAACTAAATACACCTACTATTTACATTTATACAGGATGTATTTGAATTAACTGCGTTCCTTTCAGGGGGTTGTTCTGTATCCCAAACTCAGTCACTTAAAAAAAATCACTTTCTCCATACATTTAAGGGCAGACCTAACCTCCAAATGTATGGGGAACGTGAATTATTTTTTTTTAAATTCCAAAAGTTGTATAACAAAAGTTGCTCAGTTTAAGATACAGAACAACCCCCTAAAAGAAACGCAGTTAATTCAAATACAGCCTGTATATATATTTACTAACTCTGAACATGAATATTTATTTTCAGCGATGAGCGAAGGTCGGTCTATACGGACTTGTAAAAGTTCGTTCAGTTCTCCAGCGTAATCGGCCTGAATTCCAAGTGAAAACCTAACATACACGGTGTAATGAGCTGGCATTGGACGGTGGAAGGAGGTTGACGGTGTATATGTAGGTGATGTAGCAACCGGCAGGTTACATAAAACAATTCGTTAGCAAATAAATAAGTAATTTTATAGGTAGAACATCGTAATTTCGTCTGCATTACTAAGGAAATATAATATGTTAAGTTATATAATAAACCAATATCGCGCGAAAAATTCATCCTTGAAATAAAAACGAGCAACTTCGGATGTCGGTAGCAGACTAGGCATAACTGAGGCACGTGATTTAGGAGGCCCGAATAAACAACCTCGATTCCATTTTTCCGACATCGTTGAGATACATTGAGAAGTAAATTATGCTTTTCTTAAGTCAACGTGCCCGTAAATACTTCAACGATATTTGAATTGTAAAACATATATTCTTTTATATGTTAATAAATTCTGTAGTTGCCATGACCATAGAACATTTTTGTCGAAATAAAATTTAAAATTTCCTAACAACCGTTTAGCTGGCAGGGGGTGGGGACACTTGACTCTAACAAAAATTAGCACTTAAAAGGTTAATAATTCGCAAACGGATCCCTAAATCGAAAAATGCTTACCACAAACCCGCAAGATTTTCCAAAGACCTATCCAACGACATCCCACACGATGGGGTGGACGAGAAAAAAAATTGTATCCCCACTTTACGTGTAGAGGAGGTACCCTAAAAATTTTTTTTTCAAAATGTTTATTGTATCACTTTGTCGGCGTTATTAATATGTATACCCATACATATCAACTTACAACTTTCTAGCACTAAGGGTCTCTGAGCTAAGCCGCGGATAGACAGACGGACAGACAGACAGACGGACGGACATGGCGAAACTATAAGGGTTCCTTGTTGACTACGGAACCCTAAAAATTAAAAGAGCCAAATGTTTTAATTTTCACTGAACAATTTTATAATAATTTAAAGTTGTAAAACAATTCTTCATAAAATCACCCTCTCCGATTGCTAGAACGTTTTCGACACAACCTGTATTGCTCTACTTTTGAACTCCCATCCTCTCCTCAACCTCCAGCCAAGGAGGGTATTTGGTGAAAGACTGAGAAAAGAAAAATGAATATCGCCCTCCATGAAATGCTCGTCACCGCAACGGAAGAAGGCTAACGGAATGGGAGTCATTATTTTTTCCGTTGCCTACTAAATAGGTCATATAAATCGCTTGTCACACGGCGGCGGCGCGGCGCGGCGCCGTCGGCGGCGGCGCGGCGTCACTGAACATTAAGCCAGCCATTTGGCAGCACCCAAGTGTTCGTGGCACAAACAGGTACGTTTTTTATTTGTGCACCATCGTGGAACCTTGGACTTTGGGAGCTGATTCTTCTAATTATAATTTACCAACATTCTAATCATGAAATTAAGGGAAGCACTAACATGGCACCTAGTTCACCCGGTGTTATGGGCTGACATCCCGGATGTTGTAGGTGATGTAGCCAACCGTGTCAGTTTCCATAAAAAAAAATTATAATAATCAATTTTCACTTCTTGTTTTGTTTTTTTTTTTGTGTATTTTTACTATTTATTAGTAGTAGCTTTGGTCCATTGAATATTTAGTCAATATTATTGATTTTAGTTAGCTATTCCAACATGTTGAGTACTCCAAATTTTGGAAAGTTGCCTGCTGTTGTAATGTGGTAGATAAAAAAAGAAAAATTAATTAATTAATTAATTTAATTGTTATGAGACTGAAATCATGGCTACACCACTTTCTGCTACATCCGTCCCAAGTCTTGTATCTGTCCGAACCGTGAAACAACTTGCATTCATGATAGAAATAAAACTAATTTTGAAATTATAGGGAAAACAAATTAACTGAAGTATCAATTTAATTATTCTGGCTATGATGAATGTGACCAGACGCGGATGTAAAAAATGTCTATTCTTTTATTAGTATTATACTCGAACCAAGTAAGCGAACATGACAGGACGAAATTATAAGGGTATCGTTTTTGCCATAAATGGCTACGGAAACGGAACCCTGAAAATGTATTCCCCGATGCAGTTCGATTACACGTCCGGCCCGAAAGACGCATCCGCTGTCCAGACCCTATCCACTAAATCATCCGTATCCGGTAGGCGCACTTGTCGTCTTGGGTTTTAATTTTCTAAGCAGCTTTTTTTATGTAAACCAACATGGATGGCTGTGCCGAGAAACCAATGGTACAGTCGACAGAGTTAAAAACACCTCTCCTCGCAAAACCACTCTCGGAGAGGGCGCGGGCGCCATGATGCCAACAGATTGTATTAATAATTTATATTTGTTTTTGATATGTGAGCCCGATATTAAACTTTATGTATATATTTTTCCTTCGAGTTACTTTAATATAATTAATTTATTACATTCTCGAGTTCGCGAATGATCACTTAATCTTACAAAGGTCGAACATAAAACATGCTGGCTCCATTGAACACAGCTATAATGAAGACGAATATTATGCGAATATTCCAAGCAAACTTGGCACAGATTTTGTTAAATGGGAGATGAAGGCAATTCGTTGAGGTTTTGGTTTTATTTGTTTGGCCCTAAAATTGCTCGCTCTACTAATTTTTGCGGTTTTTGGGATTTTCCGCGGTTTACTCGGTTCTGTTGTTAAATTTGAGTTAATTAAGGCGATTATAACTGCGAAAGTTTTGTTTAATTTCCACGTTACGAGACGCTACGATGTTATAGCGAGAGAAACAAAAAAACAATGTATTTATTATTAGGGAAGAATTCAATAGACTGGAACAAACAATTAGTTCGTCCTCACATTATGTACAAATACACACATCTTGGCTCGTAACAAGCGTGTTGTTATAGATACGTAAGACGACATAAGATAAAGATAGACATTAGAAAACTCATTTGTAATTATAATCTCTTTCGACATGATAATTACAAATAAATTAACTTTAAAATTTAAGGGATAATGACAAGATGCCGTGTTAGGGGCGAAAGGCCACCTCTCACATTGGCGCGGTCCTTCCACCGAGTCATGCAGCAGGTGGGTCTTCGTGCCTTACATGCTGCTTGATAGCTATCTTGTTCGAATACTTTGCGAAACGTGGCGGTTGGTGTTGCGACCCGATGCTCCTCGCATTCACCGGACTTCTTCCAGCACAACAACGATCACTCTGCTTAACCGATTGCCGGAGTACAGCATGTGGTATGTATTTACGTTTAAAGTTTTAACTTAATAATAGATAACAACACAAGTGGTGTCAGGTCCAATTTTTTCTTATCTTAATAATTATTTTATGCGTGAATGAGTAAGTGTTGGACGAGAAAATATATACGAGTAATTTAATTTAATTTAATAACAAACCTTTAAATTTAATAATAGATAGGTAGGTAACAGCAATCACAGATCAGATATCACATAAATGTACGTATGTGCATCGTCCCATTAAATGCTATAATAGTGAAGAATAACACGCATTTGTGAGTTCCGAACGTCACGATTAAGTTGTGTGCACACCAGCTATACCTCACTGGCGAGCGTAATCGCAATCAAATCGCAATTCACTTCAGCCCCGAAAAGTCCAACAAAACAAAAGATGTTTGCACATCAAAAAGTTTTAAAATGTAACCAGTATGCACTGATAGAGTAGATAGATTAAAATACAAATGAATGTTTTTGCTGAAACATTACGGAGCGAGGTGTGAAACTTCATTCGCCGCCCCCACCAATGCCTCTACCGTCCCCCCGCCCGCCCCCGGATGTGTCACTGACACTTCCTGTGGGCGGAGGCGGAGGTCGTGTCACCGGAAGTGAGGCGAATCGGCGCCGGCGCTGCCTCCGCCCTGCCCCATGCCTATATCTAACCTCATTTCACTCAAAGATACGACGAATTGGTAATATTTCGTGATGGACGGGGCTAATAATGTGTATAAGTATGAATAATGTATGTAATTTTTTAAATTACAATTCATACATGCTCCTCGATTTTAAACGTTACGCACCTATCCCTTTTTTCAACCGACTTCTTAAGTTTTCGTCCCCCGTATGGAATCCTATTACTAAGTCAACACCGTCTGTCTGGCTGTCTATCGGTCTGTCCGAAGGCTGATCTTTGAAACCGTAATAGCTAGCCGGTTGACTTTTTTACAGAATATGTGTTATTATAACAGATATAAGATCTAATAATATAAAAAGTAATAAATTAAGAACATACATACAAGAAACGTGCTTTTTCAAGAATTTTTTTTTTGTTGCGGAAACCTCGGTACGCGAGTTCGCCTCGCAGTTGGCTGGTTTTTTATTAAGCATATGTTATCTAGGCACGTACGTCTAGAGTTAATTCCGAGTCTGTAGCCATTCATGTTTGCTGCCCATAAAAAAAATACCGTACACAGCAAATACTGCATTTTTTGCTTTTAATGTAATGAAAATGTCTCACGTCCAAACGCGTACAATTCAATCTAAAACTGCAACACATGAAAAACCAAAGAGCAAAACATAGACGTTTTAGAATTTTCCTTACACAGTGTACGGTGACAGATGTATTAAGTCAGGTGAGCAGTGGGTCACCAGTGCGGTGGTGGCGGCGTCTCGGTGGCTTCTGAGTTTTATTATGCGTCACGTCTCGATGTAGGAGAATTTATAGGTCGACGGATGTTGCTTCTGGCTTGGACAATTCTTACTTTTTTTGTCCACCTTGAGCGCACACAAACTATCGCAAATTATTCATAACTATTAGCTAACCACGCCAGTACTGCATTCTATCAGCGGCCGCTCACCGGCAGCGAGCCAATCAGCGGCTGACCTTCCTTTTCTCTGATTTCTGTAGTGATGTTATACAGGTTGTTTCAGGACAGAGTTTCGTAAGTTCAGGGTTCGAAAGGGTTTCATATTTGAAGAGGAAAAGCTCTGAAACTTTTTCCCAGATTCGGTCATTTTATAGTATTTTTTGGTGAAAATCGTTTAATCGAAATTTGGTGGACGGTTGACGTCCATCTTTATTAAATAAAAATAAAATTACTGACGTACATGCTTAACTAGTAGAATTGAACTGCATGTAGGTAAGTTCCAAACACTTAAATTTGAATGGCATCAAAATAAAAAGGTGACTGGACTAGGTCATTGCACTCCCTAGACAAATCTCTCCGTACTCACTGTCCATCGAGTTTTTATTACAATTTTAATTTTTTGTATGAAAACGAAAAGTACGGAATTTCGATTTGAGTGATAAGGATTTTTTTCTTGTAATAATGAGTACTTTCTATTCCTGAAGTTTCTCAAGCCTATCCTGAAACACCCTGTATAGTCTATAACCCAAAGCATAAACGCTTTGGACAGCGAGTGCGGCAGACAGACGGACGGATGGACAGACGCACAGACACCTGACCGATTTTATAAGGAGAGACCCTTCAGCATTGCTGGCTACGAAACCCTAAAACCGAGTAGAACTAGTGCGATCCAATTATTATATAGTATGAAGACCAATGTATAATCAGACTAAGGGATATGACTCCCTTCTTATATTACTAGGTGGTAGGGTTTAACCCGCTCGGATTGGTACCACCGCACTGAATGAAAGGTCGGTCGAAACGGCTATGTAAATAGTTTGTGTTTTCCGTCCAGTTCAGTGTAGCCGGCACGACCGAAGGAAAGCACTGACGTGGCAACAAGTTTACCCGGTGTTATGGGCTGACATCACGGATGTTGTAGGTGACGTAGCCAACCGTGTCTGTTTCCATAAAAAAAGAAATAAAAACAGATTTATATGGTATGTGGTCTAAGATAATATCATCATCATCAGCCCGTATCGGTCTACTGCTGGACATAGTTCTCTCCCAAGACACGCCACAATACACGGTCTTCCGCTCTTCTCATCCATTCACTCCCGGCTACCATTGTTACGGCGGTCGAAGCGGCTATGTAAATAGTTCGTGTTTTCCGTCCAATCCAGTGTAGCCGACATGAAATGAAGGGAACACTGACATGGTACCCTATTTCACCCGGTCTTATGGGCTGACATCACGGATGTTGTAGGTGATGTAGCCAACCGCGTCAGTTTAAAAAAAAAAGTCGTCTGTCCTAGCCGGGGGGCATCCCACGCTAAGGTTCCTTGTACGAGGGGTTGTCTGGTCTGCGTCAGATGCGCCCATATAATATGAAAGCCTAGAAATAGTAGAGAAATCACCTTTATGCACATTGTTTTGAACGTTTGACGAGTACCCCCTTCCACACTCCTGAACTATATTGGCAGTACGGCACTAAAGTGTTCGTATACTTAGAAATATGTGAACGTAAATAGCTATGAAGCTGGAATCACGTGCAAACTGTTTCGGCCTGCCATCGACAGGGCTCCATCAATACCTGTCCGGGACTCCATCGAATATTCAGTGTTTCCTACCGCCGCCGCCGCCGCCGCCGCCGCCGCCGCGCGACCCCTCCGCCCACCCCCCGCCTACTATTTCTTTTCAATTTCTCGGTTGTGCGGCCTCGGTCGGCTTAGCTGCAGAGAAAATTTCTTTCTCCATGCTTCTACGCAAACTCGCCTATACTTTCTCATATTTCCGGAGAAAATTGGTTTTGGCTTCTAGAGAAAACTATTAATTTAGAAGTACACTTGCTTTTGCCTGAGGCTTCGCTCGCGGTAGATTCGATTTAATAGTGAATCCGATTTAAACGCAAATATGATAATAAACGATCGCTTCTCTTGTATTTTTAACCGACTTCCAAAAAAGGAGGAGGTTCTCAATTCGTCTGTATGTTTTTTTTTTTTTTATTTATTTTTTTTTTTTGTATGTTTGTAACACGATTTCTCCGTCAATTGAGGGCCGATTTAGAAAATTCTTTTTTTGTTAGTTAGGTTATACTTCCGAGGTGGTCCCATTTCAATTTTATCGAAATTGGTTCAGCGGTTTTCGAAAAATCAGCATAATACTATGGTGTGTGGTTACCTTCAGCAAAACTTGTGATGTGGTCGTTTTCGGCAATTTTCAGTTTGATAAATTAGTATGGTGTGTGGTTACCTTCAGCAAAACATTTGTGATGTGGACTTATTCAGCAATTTGCAGTCTGACACATATGGCGAATAATTCTGTACCACTTCAATCGATTTCGATTATTCGATTTCGATTATTCTTATTTATGTAATATTACTAAAAAGAATGAAATAAAAACTGTTTTAAAAAATATTAAACCGATTTAAAAAAAACAAAAAGAACTAAAAAGTATTAAATACCTAATATTTTGAAATTTTCTCTGTCCTGTTGAAATACATGAATCGATATTTACTAGTGATACATATTCGGACCCTTGTTTCATGAATATTCTAAATTTGAAATTTTTTATCTTTTCCGACCGGCCAGGTGCGCATAATTTATTATGGTACCTGACCGGTACCTACTGTACCGAGTACCATCGAGCTGGTCTGATGATGGAGACAGAAGGTGGCCATAGGAACTCCTAAACTACACATGATAAACCCATCGTGTTTGGGCTCGTTGCATTTGTCTTCACGAGAAATTTACTTTAGACCTAAGAGATTCTCAATTCGACAGTATGTTTTCTTTTTTTTTATGTTTGTTACGCGATTACTCCGTCAATTGTGGGCCGATTTTGAAAATTCTTTTTTTTTTTTATTTGAAAGGGGATAACCCTGAGGTTTTTGAAGTGAAAACTTCTTTAGCGGCGCTTGGCACTTTTTTAGGTGGGTAAAAAATGTATAACTCGCGACATCGCGTCAGCGTCATTTTTAAAATGAAACCTTAAGTCATTGCATTAAGGGTTAAGTTAGAGTGGCACGGGATCTGCCGGCACTCCCGGAGTGCAACTGTTAAGTAGGGTTCGGTAACACGTTTATGTCTGTCCATTCTACTAAGTTCTGCAAAATGAATGTAGGGTTCCGTAACAAATGCATGTCTGTCTGTTCTACTAAATTTAACATTTATTTCAAAATGAATGTAGGGTTCCGTAACAAATGCATGTCTATCCGTTCTACTAAATTTTACAATTTTCAACCAAGGTCCTCCGACGGTTATTTTATAATAAAAGTAGGGTTCCGTAACACGTTTATGTCTGTCCATTCTACTAAGTTCTGCAAGATGAATGTAGGGTTCCGTAACAAATGCATGTCTGTCCGTTCTACAAAATTTAACATTTATTTCAAAATGAATGTAGGGTTCCGTAACAAATGTATGTCTGTCCGTTCTACTAAATTTTACAATTTTCAACCAAGGCCCTCCGACGGTTATTTTATAATAAAAGTAGGGTTCCGTAACAAATGTATGTCTGTCCGTTCTACTAAATTTCACAATTTTCAACCAAGGTCCTCCAACGGTTATTTTATAATAAAAGTAGGGTTCCTTAACATGTTTATGTCTGTCCATTCTACTAAGTTCTGCAACATCACCTACAACGTCCGTGATGTCAGCCCATAACACCGGGTAAACTAAGTGCCATGTCAGTACTTCCCCCTTTGATCGTACTGACTACACTGAACTGGTCGGAAAACACAAACTATTTACATAGCCGTTTCGACCGACGTTTAATTCAGTGCGGTGGTACCAACCCGGTCAGGTTAAACCCTACCACCAAGTAAGATTAGGAGGGAAGGGACCTACAGTTTTACGAGGAATCCGAACCTCGGTCAGCCTCCAACGGTCAGCGGTCACCCATCCAAGTACTGACCGCACCCAGCGTTGCTTAACATTCAATAGCAACAGTTGACTGTCTGCACCACTGAGCTATCGAAGCTGACGTGGTCCTATTTTAATTGGGTCAAGATCGGATTGGAAAGCGAGGCGGAATCGCGAGGCCGAAGGCCGAGCGATTCCGCCGAGTACATTAATAGCAAAAATTACTAAAAAAAACTGTGAAATAAAAAAAAAGTTTTAAAAAAGTTTTAAAAAACATAAAACCGACTTCCTAAAAAAAGGAAAACTAAAAAACTATTCAAAATAAAAATATAAAAACCGCCTTCAAAAATATATGAAATAAAAACCTAAAAAAAAAAAAACCAACCCTAGAGTTGAAGGCGGTGCTAAAGCAAGCAAAAATGATGCATGAAAGAAAACATGAGTGGATGATAATATCCTTTGTGATTTGTGTAGCCTTTTTAGCACCGCCTTCAACTCTAGGGTTCGTTTTTTTTTTTTTAGGTTTTTATTTCATATATTTTTGAAGGCGGTTTTTATATTTTTATTTTGAATAGTTTTTTAGTTTTCCTTTTTTTAGGAAGTCGGTTTTATGTTTTTTAAAACTTTTTTTCTTTCTCTCTCCAGTCTAACCTATACTTTTTTTTATACTGCTCAGCCTTAAGGGTAAGCGTGATGGTACGAGTATATAGCCCATAATGAACCTCAATAACTATTCTTTCGATTGGTGCAAACCGCATCAAAATCTGTTCTGTGGTTTCGGAGTTTACCTAAAACATACATACAGACACGTTCCCTGTTATAAGAAGTATATACCTTTTATAGAGATAGGTTTCTAGAGAAAACCGGGGTATTTCTTTAGGTTTTCTTCGGCAAGGAACACTATGCCATGTCGAATTTCCTCATATTGTACGAGAAATTTACTTACAAAGAAATAGGATCTCCATTCCAAGCTCAGCACGTCCAAACATCGTATTTTGTGAACGCCATGTGTGACGCGCCTGTGTACAGCGCAGCGGGGCGGAGCGACGTGATTGGCAGACTTCACGATTCACGGCCGATGTTCCTAGAGTATTTTTTTAGTATGAATTACGTCGCGCGTGGCATGGAAACGGAGTGTAGAAGACCATGCACCAGGTGGGACGACGACATCAAGTACGTCGACGGAAAGCAGTGGTTCCGTACCGCTGAAGACCGGGAGGAATGGAGGTAAATTGGGTAGAGATTTATGAAAAGGAACCATGTGACATTAGCATACTTCGCTATAAATGAGCTTCAAAGTTCACGTTGAATACATTTTTATTCTTTTGAGCAGAAGTTATAATTTATATATAGTTAATTGATGACTATTAATGTTCATCTATTTAAACTCAAAAAGCAAAATATTGTATTATGTAGGCACTGTAATTTTGAAAAGTGCAGATGGTTCCATTCTATTTTTTTATCAAATTCTATAGAGAAGAATGAAATATTGATAAGCATTATAAACCCAAGTACATGGTTCCATTTGATTATTCACAAATGTATAAAATAAGGAACAATTTTATTTTAATTGTGGAACCAAGTACCTACTTGGTTCTTTTCTTCAAATCTTGGACCATATATTTTACTGTAAACGGAACAAAATATTTAAAAATAAAACAGAGCCAAGTACTTGGTTCTATTTGCTGGACCTTTTTCTTGCTTTTTCATACATATAGACATTTGTGCATAAAAGAACCTTTGCTCTCGCTGGGTTTGTAGTGGAAAAACAACATGGTTCTTTAATGCAAAACATTTTTTAGCACTTTATTTAGCCCCTCTTGTATTTAACTCATTTTGAGAAAAAATGTCACATGGTTCCTTTTAGCTTAACTCTACCCAATTGGAGAGGCGTATGTCCAGCGTACTGACTGACTGACGTCGCGCGTCTGAGCCGTGCTAACAAATTATCATCGCATCTGCGACTGTCGCTGCATACATACATTCCGCGTCGCCCAAACTAGTGAATTTAATTAATTATTTAACTATTAAGTTAATAGTACCCCACTGCATCTCTCCCCGTGCATGTCGTAAAAGGCGACTCTTGGCCTTCGCACGGTCCTTACACCGAGTCATGCGGCAGGTGAGTCTTCGTGTCTTACTTGCTGCTTGATATAGTTATCTTGTTCGAATACATTGCTAAACGTGGTGGTCCGTATTGCACTGTAATTTACAAGAGTACTTTCGGCACAATACCGATTACTCTGCTTACCCGAGCACAATACCGATTGCTCTTCTTACTGTCGAAATACAGCGTGTAGTATGTAAATATTATTAAATTTTTAAATTAATTACATACGCCTGCTACTACATTCGTGAGCCTCGTGTCAAAGGGGAATGACATCCACAATGAAATATGCAATCTGGATACGTCTCTTAGGCGTGACATTGCAATTTTGAGGTCGCGATAAACTTGGAATGGAGCTAGAGGCAGCAAACGAGACAGGGAACATACGCTCCGACACTCGGCGCGCCCGGCCAGAGATATCAACCTTACCGCCTACAACTTTATGATTTATGTTCGACTACTGAAACGAGAGGAAATCCTAAAAATAAACTATAAAGGAAGCGAGTAATCCACTTACATTTTATTTTCCGGCAGCAAATCGTATTATTTCGATACAATCTTTTGTTGTCTAAAGGCGCTGTAGGATCTCTAAGCCAGAATTTTTTATCCCAAAATGTTATCCTAAAATGTTAAAATCATAATGGATTTAAGGGTGAAAACCTCAGGAATTTCCTCACACCTTATTTTTCAATGGAGCCGCCATCTTTAAGTGCAGATTTAACACTTCACCGACCCCTGGCTCCATATATCAGGCCCACACGTTGCTCTAAATAATGACAAACTGTATACAATCCAGACTGCGGCCTATGGAAAATTCTGGCAATATTGTTTTAATGTATTTATTCTACATTTCACCACACTTTGTGAAGTTGGAACTATTAGAGTGGAATGTACCGTCAGTATAGCCGACATGAAATGAAGGGAAGCACTAACATGGCACTTATTTCACCCGGTGTTATGGGCTGACATCACCGATGTTGCAGGTGATGTAGGCAACCGTGACAGTTTCCATAAAAAAAAATCTACGAGCATCATATAAATCCCGGATGAATTATTTCAAAAAAATATTGTCAATTTATCTATGATTCGGATGACAATAAGTATCACTCTTGTCCCTTTGCGAAGGGACGGCGAAGAAACCCTGTATATTATCAAAATATTGGTGGTTATAAGTTCACAGAAAAAGAGTATAATTATCGCATATATAAAGTGGTAGCGGTGCATTTCATAGCAAATCCGATTTTAATCGAAAATCATCGAATTTTCTTCGAATGTGTTCACAAAAGTGATGCCACTGCTGAGCTTATATAGATAATTACCTTGCGAAGTTATGTCATATTACATAGGAAAAAACCGTAAGTAAATAGGCTGAGCAGTTCTTATAAGCGAAGATAATATACACATATATAATATACACAATACACATAGACGGCAGACGTTGGATTTTATTGTATTTAGAAGAAGAAGATGAAAGATCTTTTTTTAAGTACCGTGTGGACCCGGTACTTAAAAAGAATAGCCCCACTGCATCTCTCCCCGTGCATGTCGTAAAAGGCGACTAAGGGATAAGGAAAAGATGCCGTGCTAAAGGGCGACGGGCTCGCCACCTCTCACCTTGGCATGGTACTTCCACCGAGTCATGCAGCAGGTGGGTCTTCGTGCCTCACTTGTTGCTTGATCGATTGAATCTTGTTCGAATACTTTGCGAAACGTGGTGGTCGGTGTTGTGCTGTAATTTACCAGAGTTCTTGCAGCACAACACCGATTACTCTGCTTACCCCGATTGTCGGGATTCAGCGTGTGTGATATGTATGTATGTAAGATGAAAGAAGAAGAAGAAGAAAGGATTTAGAATAGTAAGAAAGAAAATAGAAAGTATAGATGAAGACAGATTGATAGAAGATAGAAGAGAGTAGAGAAGAAGATAGACAAGGGAAGAGATAATTTTTAAGTGAAACTATTTATCATGGAGCCAGCTGTTTTCTCAACACTTCAATCTTCAATAGCCGCGCCGCCGTTATATTTCAGAGTGTCTGGATATCGGATATTTTGCAACAAAAAACGTCGCCTCATTTACTCCCAAGCTCTTTTCCGTCTCGATTAACTCTTTTCGGCGAGAGTAAATATAACAAAATGCTCCGTGGGGTGCTACATTTTTTTTATTCAATACAAACTTCCCTAGGCAAGTGGGTCCTTTTCGAGACAGCTGCGTGATTTGTGGCCCACTAATGGGTCATATATGAACAGGAGTGAGGCGGTATATTAAAGGCGACGCTAGCAAAGACGCTGGCAGATAATGTGATTTATTCGTTATGCTAACGACACTTAAATGGCCTCTAAGTGTGTGGAACGGAAAGAAATTGACTGAACGGGTTCACTTAAGGTAGCAAAACAGCTTGTACAGCGTTTCCGCTTTCCTTTTAACGTTTCTAATAATTAATAGAAACGTTAAAAGGAAAGCGAAAAAGGAAAACAATTATTGTTATGTTCGAGCTGTCTCAGCAAATCAGCTCGCGTTAAAGTCGGACTAACAAATCTGAATCTGAATTTTATTTCTAGATCACTTCTGAGTTCCGATTCTATTGCTCAGTCTCTATTAAAGATAGAGTGATGCTTCGATATTTTTTCCGTCTACGCATAAAGTGGATACATTTTTTTTATTAGGCACGTGGCATACTTATTGATGAGAATGGAACAGGGTATTGAGAATATTAAAATATGGTTTATAATATTTTAGGTGTGTTTGTAAAAATTCCATAGAGATTAAAAGAAAACTATAAAATAAAGTCAGATTTTTATACTATTGCGACATAGTGAATTACGGAACCCTCGTCGCCTAAAGTAACTTCATACTTGACCGGCTTTTATTATTACGTATAGTCCGACCACCATGAAAGTCTACAAAGTGGATTTTAAAATGCCATTATTTCAGGTAAAGTCTTAACGTTTAATTCCTTTATTTTCCCTACAATTTTGCATAATTTAAGCAAGAAACTAACTGCAGCCCTTACAAACTTCCCTTGCCGGCCCAAAGCACTATTCCAAGTTGAACACGACTAAACATCGTATCTCGTGAACGCTATGCGCTGTTTACATAAATACAAAAGTCACGTGTATGGCCAGGATTTCGGTTCGGAGGGGCCATGGGGTTCAGATTTGATCCAAATGAATTTCCCAATACTGTAAGGAGCTTAGATCATTTTCTAGGTGGTCGACGATTCGTTACGTAAGGGGAGAAAAAAAATGTGTTGTCTGTAAAGTCGGTTTACGGACGATAGTTTTACGTGATGACATCATAAAGTGGTAAGACTACTGGGAACGGTTAAGAAACCGAAAGGAGGATAATTACTATGGTGTGCGATACGACACCTGAAAGACAACATCACTTATTTATCACTTGGAACCAAACGAAGGATTGCAGGATTAAGGATTCGAGGGATTGATAAAGTCTTTCAGGAGGCGGACCGCTAAGGTGTGTGGTGTGGTCACCTTCAGCAAAACTTTTGTGATGTGGACTTTTTCAGCAATTTGCAGTTTGTTTGACACATATGGCGAATCATTCCACTACCACTTCAACACTTCAGTACACTTCACTTCAGTTCAGTTCAGTACCACTTCAATCGATTTTGATTATTCGATTTAGATTATTCTTTTTTATGTAATATTACTAAAAAGAATGAAATAAAAACAGTTTTAAAAAATACGAAACCGACTTCCAAACAAAAAAAATCCTAGAACTAAAAAGTGCTAAATACCTAATATTTGGTTCTCTGTCGTTGTATTGAATCGAAATACATGAATCGATATAGTGATACATATTCGGACCCTTGTTTCATGAATATTCTAAATTTGAAAACTTTTCCGACCGGACAGTATTATGGTACGAGTAACTTCCTTTCTATCTCTGCCGACCTGGTACTTTCAAGCCGACGCTTGGGCCGATTGTGCCTCTCTATCGCTTGTTACGCGCTCTCGCTTGCACACACAGGCTCAGATGGAACGTGACACTTTTTCGTGGGTGCAGCCGGTGTTCATTAATTTATAAGACGTGATGTCATCACGTCAAAAACCTATAGCAAATCTGGCATGCTTGTAATCGTTACAAAATTTCCTATAAAGTTATCCTACCTATACCTTACAGTTCACAAACCTTTGTGTTGTTTCCAAATTTTGAGTTGAACATGCACGAACATAGTGAGGTTAAGTTTTTGTTTCGATTTCACACACTCGAGAATGGATAAAAATCTCCAATAAAAATGAGAATGGATAAAAATCTCCATTCATGTCAGAAAATATGTGGTACTCTTTCGAATGTATGCAGAAACACAACAATCGAATGTTTAAAAAAACAAAAAATCGAGTTTATTTGAGACACCAGCGCGCCGAATTCGCTCGCGAATATAGCGTCTTCACCGAGTTCCGAATTGAACTGAGAAATCCGTTAATATTTTGCTCTAGGCTGGCGCCAAAGTGAATCAGTTCAAGTAGGGAATACCTTTGTTTAGAAATACAATGAGCCTTATCCCAATATTCAAAGAGCATATACATATTTCAATGCCGAAAGTCAGCCCCTCCGCCATTTCAAAAGTGGAACGCGACTTTTCGGTCACCTTTCGGTGACGTTCAAATTTTGGAACGGAACCGAATTAGTGAATTACCAACTGCGAAGTGCGCTACGACTCGACTGTCGCTATATACAGGCGGACGGACAAGACGTTCACACACACACTCTTACCGATGATGTGTTGTTGTATTTAGTCATTTATTTTACACTTCGCCAGCCTCGGTTTTGAATCTCCTCGATGTTGCGATCAACTGAGCGCCGTTCTTGTAAGCCGCCGTTGTATTAAGCACGACATGTCTTGATAACTAGTATGTTTTTTTATTAAACGGTTTTATTTAGCTTGACTCCGTATATTTGTTTGTTTGTTTGTTTGTTTGTTACTATCTTTGTTTCAAATCTTGCGACAATTTTTTCAACTACTTCTACTGAACCGATTTTTATGAAACTTTGCACACACATTGAGTTCTCGTGACAATACAATATTATGATAATTTCAACTTGGTAACGAGGGTCTGATGATGGAGTCAGGAGGTGGACAGTGGAACTCTTCAACCGTTACTAGTAACCCCCTCGAGTTTGGGCTCATATGGTTGGTTTGGACGAGTGACTCATACTTCTACCAATACACTTGGTGACGAGGGTCTGATGATGGAGTCAGGAGGTGTACAGTGGAACTCTTCAACCGTTACTAGTAACCCCTTCGAATTTGGGCTCATATGGTTGGTTTGGACGAGTGTCCCATACTTCTACCAATACACTTGGTGACGAGGATCTGATGATGGAGTCAGGAGGTGTACAGTGGAACTCTTCAACCGTTACTAGTAACCCCCTCGAGTTTGGGCTCATTTGGTTGGTTTGGATGAGTGTCCCATACTTCTACCAATACACTTGGTGACGAGGGTCTGATGATGGAGTCAGGAGGTGTACAGTGGAACTCTTCAACCGTTACTAGTAACCCCTTCGAGTTTGGGCTCATTTGGTTGGTTTGGACGAGTGTCCCATACTTCTACCAATACACTTGGTGACGAGGGTCTGATAATGGAGTCAGGAGGTGTACAGTGGAACTCTTCAACCGTTACTAGTAACCCCCTCGAGTTTGGGCTCATATGGTTGGTTTGGACGAGTGTCCCATACTTCTACCAATACACTTGGTGACGAGGGTCTGATGATGGAGTCAGGAGGTGTACAGTGGAACTCTTCAACCGTTACTAGTAACCCCCTCGAGTTTGGGCTCATTTGGTTTGTTTGGACGAGTGTCCCATACTTCTACCAATACACTTGGTGACGAAGGTCTGATGATGGAGTCAGGAGGTGTACAGTGGAACTCTTCAACCGTGACTAGTAACCCCCTCGAGTTTGGGCTCATTTGGTTTGTTTGGACGAGTGTCCCATACTTCTACCAATACACTTGGTGACGAGGGTCTGATGATGGAGTCAGGAGGTGTACAGTGGAACTCTCCAACCGTTACTAGTAACCCCCTCGAGTTTGGGCTCATATGGTTGGTTTGGACGAGTGTCCCATACTTCTACCAATACACTTGGTGACGAGGGTCTGATGATGGAGTCAGGAGGTGTACAGTGGAACTGTTCAACCGTTACTAGTAACCCCCTCGAGTTTGGGCTCATATGGTTGGTTTGGACAAGTGTCCCATACTTCTATCAATACACTTGGTGACGAGGGTCTTATGATGGAGTCAGGGGGTGTACAGTGGAACTCTTCAACCGTTACTAGTAAGCCCCTCGAGTTTGCGCTCATTTGGTTTGTTTGGTTCGAATTGCACGTAAAACTGTTAGGCCCTTCGTTTTACCTATCTGGATGGTAGGGGTTAATCCGTCCAGTTCAGTGTAGCCGCTAGTTCACACAGGTTACATGGGTTGACGTGTAGGGAGCGCGGGTATGTAGGTAGGTGACGTAATAAACGATATCTAGTGGTTCCATGAAAATAATGTGTTGGCTGTTTCGCCTACATACTAATCCCTTGAATTCGGAGACAATCTTGGTACTCATTCCGCAGTTGTGTCTTTAGCGTGATGTGGGCGCTATGCTAACTAGTGCCGAGCTTGGAATAGCTAGCAGGTAGCATTATGACTATGGCCGTGTAGTTTAAACGCCGTCCTAGGGAGTTGCTGAATCGACTGAGCTATGACCGGCGCGTGTACATCGAAATATGCAAATTTCAGTGTTCTCCAACGGTGGCCATCAGAGGCGGACTAGCAGCCTTAGTCGCCCTAGGCCGTTTAGTACCAGCCGCCCCAATTCAATGCAGCCGCCCCTTTCAAGTTTAAATACAAATGTGAAGTTGTACGAAAATCAGTATTGCGTTCGGTTCAACCTGCCAGAAATATATTATTTCTCGGTTTATTTTACATATACCAAAAGTATGTTTTATAATAAGTTTTGCGGCAATATTGACCTTATCGCCATAGCTAAATTATTTTGTCCGCGTAAATAGTGCGTCGTCTCCGCCGTGCTCACCACTCCCGCACGTCGCACGCACTTGCTCCGGCCGGCACCCTTTCTATTCTGTACCCGCGCTCACTGCTTCCAGCAGCAGGTACAGATTGGCCGCCCCTAATATCTGGCCGCCCTAGGCCCGGGCCTAGTCGGCCTTAAGGAAAGTCCGCCTCTGGTGGCCATAATTTATTAGCTGCGGCGAGCGTCCTCCGGCGCCGAGTACGGCGCATGCCTCTAAATTGTAAGGAGCATTAAAAATATTTAGACGGCAAAATTTTATTATTACGTTAATTTAATTTGCATTTTTATTTCTTAGTAGTGATAACATTTAATGCCAACGTTGTATAATGAAAAAAAAAAATGTGTGTGGGGAAAATAATTTAATTATTGTAACATAATTATTTTGCGATTTTTTTTTTTATGTAATCCGGTATGGGTGGCTGAGTTGGAGGGGCTAAAGCGCATGCTCCGACCAGCCAATATCACCTCCGAGAAGGTAGGTGCCATACCGGAGACTTCTTTGGATTTCTGGCTATACTGGACTAGAGGAGAACACAACCGAGGCTGCTATGCGGCCATCTTACATCCAGTACGGTGGTACCAACCCAGTCGGCTACAATTTGAGCCTACCACCTAGTAAGGGGCAAAGGAAGGGACCTACAGTTTTACACCGGTTCCGAACGGTGAAGCAGCAGGTTTTTTTTTTTTTTTTTTTTTTTATGGAACCTGACACGGTTGGCTACATCACCTACAACATCCGTGATGTCAGCCCATAACACAGGGTGAACTAGGTGCCATGTCAGTGCTTCCCTTCATTTCATGTCGGCTACACTAAACTGGACGGAAAACACGAACTATTTACATAGCCGTTTCGACCGACGTTTCGTTCAGTGCGGTGGTACCAACCCGGCCGGGATAAACCCTACCACCTAGTAAGGTAAGAAGGGAAGGGACCTACAGTTTAACGTGGAATCCGAACCACGGTCAGCCTCCAACGGTCGAGCGGTCACCCATCCAATCACTGACCGCGCTCAGCGTTGCTTAATAACAGTTGACTAACCAACCGCGCCACTGAGCTACCGAGGCTGACGAATTTTCTTATCCCTTAGTCGACTTTTACGACATGCGACGGGGAGAGATGCAGTGGGGCTATTCTTTTTAAGTACCGACCCCACACGGTACATTTAAGTACCGACCCCACACGGTAAGGTGTAGGTATGCACGTAAATTTTTTCCGTCAGAAAAAACTCATTGGTATAGTGCGCGGGACGGATCTCGGCGTGTCGTCGCCGCAGCGGGCGACCCGCCACGCGAATACACTATACAAGTACGGTGCGAGGGAGAACACCGATGAACCGCTGCGGCGGCGACACGCCGAGATCCACCCCGCGCATTATACACGCCGACGGGATTCGAACCGCGGACCTCTCGCATGAGAAGCCGATGCCCAAACCACTCGGCCACCCACCCGCCGCTTTTGCCAAATCTGACATGGGTTTCTATAGCTACAACATAATGATATCAATCATTATTTTTAAACAAAACAGCTTTACTCACGGTTCTTCACGAGCTATGTGGCTCGACGTTTCGGGCCAAGCGTATGGCCCATCATCATGAGCACTCTGCCTGGTGCCACGGTTGGTTCAGTTCTCTGCCAACCGTCGCACCAGGCAGAGTGCTCATGATGATGGGCCATACGCTTGGCCCGAAACGTCGAGCCACATAGCTCGTGAAGAACCGTGAGTAAAGCTGTTTTGTTTAAAAATAATGTCTAACAACCACCGATATCAATCATATTACATCTTAGTACTGTGGGGGATAGGTGCCATAGCAATACTTTAATGTTGTTACACCATTGATTGTTGACATTTCTAAGCCATGCTCTAGGTGCGAGAAGTGAAGAGCGATGAAGTTTTCTCCAGGGATCTGAGCTAGCAAAATTTTTTTCTCGAAAGCGTATTCTCGCTTTATTTTAATTATTTTAATGGCGATAAATAAAATACACGGGTACTAGACCCACTGCATCTCTCCCTGCGCGTGTCGTGTAAAAGGCGACTAAGGTATAAGGAAAAGGTACCGTGCATAAGGGCGACAGGCCAGCCACCTCTCACCTTGGCACGGTCCTTCCACCGAGTCATGTAGCAGGTGGGCCTTCCGTCTTCGTACCTCACTTGCTGCTTGATAATATTTTGCTAAATGTGTTGGTCGGTTTAGTGCTGTAAGTAATATACAAGAGTGCTTTCAGCACAACACCGACTACTCTGCTTACCCAGATTGTCTGGACACAGCTTGTGATATGTATGTATGCGTATAAATAAACAAGTTGTCTTTCTTTCTTCTTTCTAGGTTGACTTCGGGATTTTTCACACAATAATAAGATGCATTCAATAGTTCCTCATCGCTTATTATAAAGTTTATAAAATGAAAAAATCGTTCCAGAAATAAATCAAGAACAAAACGCTACAAGCACTGTAGCTCCGCCGAGAATAATAAACATCTTTAAAACAAAGAAGAGGAAATATTTTAACTGAGAATTACGGCAACGGGTTAATTAAAAAGATAGGATTTTTCAACAAAATTATAGGATTCCGGGATAATAATTATTATAACGTTTTACTAGTTAATTTAGTTATTACTGTGTCGTAAACTGCGCCCGCATTAAAATATTATGATAGCCTGTAAGCAGCCGCAAATATTATGTTAGACATTGTCAATAACCCTATGTAAATCGGTTGAGCCGTTCTTGAGGTGCATGCAAATATACATACACGCAGACAGCAGTTTGTACCGTGTGGGGTCGGTACTTTAAAATAATAGCCCCACTGCATCTCTCCCCGTGTATGTCGTAAAAGGCGACTAAGGGATATGACTCCTTTCTTATATTACTAGGTGGTAGGGCTTAACCCGCCCGGGGTGGTACCACCGCACTGAATGATAGGTCGGTCGAAACAGCTATGTAAATAGTTTGTGTTTTCCGTCCAGTTCAGTGTAGCCGGCACGACCGAAGGGAAGCACTGACGTGGCACCAAGTTCACCCGGTGTTATGGGCTAACATCACGGAAGTTGTAAGTGATGCAGCCAACCGTGTCAGTTTCCATAAAAAAAAGTTGTTAAATAGCATTTTATCACAGGTAGAGATATGGTTAGTGAATATAGAGTGAGATTACATACAGAGTATTTATTTCGAGCCAAAAATTTTGAAATACTTGAAAAACAGGTTTAAATAACACGTACAACATAACTTTTTACATGAGGTGCAAAAAAGGAATTCAGTATTATTGGGTACTGAAAACGAATTAATTCCGTCGATGCCATTTCTAGTCGTAACTCGTAAAGATAGTCGCCAACTCGGTTCAGATAGTATAGGTGTGTACTGTGACTTATCTAAGGCCTTTGATTGCGTAAATCATTCCATATTATTATCCAAACTTGACCATTATGGAATAAGGGGAGTTCAGCTAAAACTAATAGAGTCATATTTAGAAAGTAGGTCACAATATACTACAATTAGTGAAGTAAGGTCAGAACCCATAAATGTTACTTGTGGCGTCCCCCAGGGATCCATCCTCGGACCGCTGCTTTTTCTCATTTACGTTAATGACTTGCCAGATTATGTCCCATCTCATGTGGCAGATATCGTTCTGTTTGCAGACGATACATCAATTCTCTTTGAAGCAAAATCACATGAACCTACGCCTCACATACTCAACAATGCTTTGTCCAAGGCTCACAACTGGTTCCAAACCAATCAATTAGTGCTCAACGTAGAAAAGACAAAGTATATGAGATTCTCTCAGAAAAGCAATACAGATTCATGTGATATCAAAGTGGGAGATAATAAACTTGCAAGAGTCCCAAATGTAAAGTTTGTAGGCCTAACTTTGGATGAAAAACTAAAATGGGACAAACATACTGAAAATATTGCAAAGAAACTAAACTCCTCAATATTTGCCATACGCAGGATTCGGCGGTGGGTCCTCCACAGCGAAGATAGTATACTTCGCATATTTTCACAGTGTCATGTCTTATGGGTTAATGTTTTGGGGAAATTGTGCTACCAGACATAGAATATTCAGACTGCAAAAACGGGCTATTCGTGCAGTAACGGGTATGAAACCGAGGGAGTCCTGCAGAGATGTATTTGGCCAACTCGGTATTTTGACTCTAGCAGACGAATATATTCGCCAAAACCTTCTATATGCACGTAAGAATATAAATAACACTCCATCAAATGGCGACTTTCATGCCCATAATACCAGAAATAGAAATCAGATTAGGCCCGTCTACTCGCGATTGGCTAGAGTACATAAAAGTTTCCTGTGCCAGAGCGTTAAGTTCTATAACAAGCTTCCACTTGCATTTTCAAAGTATAGTGACAATTGTTTCCAATTCAGAATCAAAGAATTATTAATGAAAAACTCTCACTACTCGATAGATGAATTCCTTAATGACACATATAAATAATTTTGTATTAATGTTAATATTTTAATATACTCAAAAAAAAATATTGATTCACTGTTACTTTAAGTATTTAATTGATTTTATGTTATGTTATTTTTGTTTGTTGAATCTGTAACTTTTTTAAGAATTGTATGCTTTGTTTTTGTATTGTTGTATTTTGTCTCATTTATACCATGTTTTGTTTGTTTGATTGACTTATCTGAGAGGCACCTATTGTGTCCAAAGATGAATAAATAAATCTGAATCTGAATCTAAACCTATTAATTCTTAGAACAATTCAAAAAAGGGTAAAAGCCTACAAACAAACAAATTCCACAATATGGAGTGTACACAGTTCAGCACAAACCCTATGATAACTGTTCAGTCCATCAGTCTGTGTGAGAGAAGAAACATTCTAGAGCGTCGGTAGCTGCAGAACCCTATAACATGTAGGTTATAATAAAAATGAAGGTATATTTGATGAAAGTAAATAAATTTAATGTTGAATAATAAAAAACCCCATCATAAAAAGTAAGCAAATATATTTTTTTTCTAATCAACATCGTGCCTAATGCTATTAAATTGTTTACATGTATTACACCTCCAGTAAGATCCAATCTCCGTATCACATGTATTTCCTATTTCCACCACTCTCCGTTCAAATCAAATAGAATATACGTCTTATCGAGTAGCGAAAGAGAATATTGACAACAGCCCTGAGCCCATACGGAAATCGTCATCCCAAACCCATTTCCCATACGCGCGCGTCGTAACTTGGCTCCAGGGAGCTGTGGAGGTTTTCGAGGAAGGCTCTATTGATTTTAAGTTCCTTTTTGTCTCAGATCACACAACCGCAAGGGCTTTTTCTTTAGATAAAATGAAATTAAATCTGGGAAGGTTGCTACATCGTTCTGAAAATGTTTGTTTAATAAAAATATTAGATAAAATATATTTTAAGTAAAGTACATATTTTAGCCTCTATAAGGTTTTTTGCCCCATTTTGCATTATAGTTACGCTATCTATTATGGGACAAAAATAAACGTTGATAAAACACGTTTCTTGTGTGGAACCCATCTTTATTTTTCACTTTTTCATTTTTGTTGTTGTCATATCCGCCAAAATAACACATATTCTGTGAAAATTTCAACCGGCTAGCTATTACGGTTCCAAATATACAGACATCGGACGGTCCGTCCGTCCGGGACGGACGGACGGACGGACAGACATACGGACAGTCAGACGTTGTAGGCTTAGTAATAGCTAAAAAATTATGACGAACCATACTGAAATAAAAAATGTTGCCTGTTCTTTATGGCGAAATAAATAGTATGTAAGCCAAAACTATTAAATTACTACCGGGTGTACCATTCTAAAGGAAAAAAAAATTGGTTGTCTGTAAAGTCGGTTTACGGACGATAGTTTTACGTGATGACGTGGAATAATCGTAGTACATAGATCAAAGATCAGTAATTTCTATTTCCAGTAGAAAGATTAATCATCTTGTGACTGGCCATCAAAACTTCTGTTGTCTGATCTTGACAGTTTTACTTCTTAAGACGTTTCCATGGTAACTTTGAATATCAACGTGACACGCTTTCGTACGTGCAGCCGGTGCTCATCAATTTATAAGACGTGACGTCATCACGTGAATTTTTTTTACATATTTTCCTCCAGTCTCACCATTCTCCTGCTAATGAACTCTCTTACAAACCACATTCTCATACATTTGTACATACCACACGCTGTATGCCGAAAGCAGAGTAATTGGTGTTGTGCTGCAAGTACCTACTCTTTTAAATTACAGCACAACACCGAACCTCCAATTTTCATCCCACCTTTGTCCAATTATAAATAATCAACCTGTACCATCAACATCATCATCAACAGAATACAAGTTTCGCCAACATATGATTTCGCGTCTACAGCTCCGTTTGTCACCGGACCGTCAATACGGCACTTGGAAACGCCGTCACAGTGTTGACACGTTCATTTCCTGCAGTTACTGTTAACTTCCGTCTGGCCGCTTCGCCACCTCCTCAATGCCCACTCACACCTGTTGTTCCGTAATGCTCAGGTTCCGGACTATGCGATGAGAGTATTCAGAATCACCCGAGTAACTCACTCAGTCATTCAGCGTGTATGCATCCATTGCTGGTCATGCGCTTCTCAAATTTTCCTCCCGTCTTTCAGCCGGCCAGTCCAGTGTCCAGTCGTCGGAGTCCCCCGACTGGACTTCTTTCCGCTGACTTCCCCTTCCCTTGTGTCGCCTCCCCACCCGGCGGGTGGTCTTCCCACACTCCCTTTTTCTGTCCACGGCCGCATAGTTATGTGAACCTGTAAACAACCTTGCACACATGCCAGCGGAGTCGCATACAAACAATAAGAACAATTCAAAAGCATCCACATCTAAGATATTGCCCAGGAGCTCACAAAATAAATGAGATGTAAGCACTGGCTACGAGGCGTTACAAAGTATCATGACGAAATTGAACTAAAACTACGCATGGTTTAATTTTCCCTACAAGCTTTGTTTCCAACGGGTGAAACTATCCTCCAAAATATGTCACAGAGGCGCCGCGTCATTCCCAATCAATTAGCTATTCGGACGCCCGAAGCGCCGCCGCCCGCCTGGGCGCTCAGGCCACCGCTAGCGTGCAAACGCCCAAACGCCCATATTCCGGGCGCAGCACGGCTGACCGGGCGTAGTTTGACTGCCGTCCGTTGGGATACGGCCTTTCGTGCGACCAGTGTGTGCTCTATACTTCGTTCAGTTCAGTCCCATACTGGGTGGAAATCACGCAGTGATTTTCATAGCCGTTTCGACCGACCTGTTTTAAGTGCGGTGCACCACACCGCTAATACCGCCGTACCGTGTGGGGCCGGTACTCTAAAAGAATAGCCCCACTGCATCTCTCCCCGTGTATGTCGTAAAAGGCGACTAAGGGCGGCGGTCTGCAGACACCCCGGTCGACTTGTGGCTTTCATGGAAGACATAGGCTGGCTGAGGTAGCTGGAGATTGCGGGGTTTTGGACGAACCAAGCGGGATTAGTTTGCAGGCCTAGAGCCAACCCCAAACCAAAACAACAACAACAACAACCACACCGCTATGGTAACGATGCACACGGATTTACCTACCACCTAGTACGTAATCACTTACGTAGGATAAGTAGATATAAATACTAATACAAGGGTAGATAGATAGATAGAAATAATGAATTCCTCCAAAAACGTTTAACACAATTAAAGTACAAAATTATGTTATTTACACGAGGTGCAAAAACAGACTTATTTATTTTTATTTATTTATTGCTGAAACATACAGCCAGTCATATTTTTATTGTTTATTTTATTTACGATGACGTGTTCTCTCCAAATTTTGAACAGTTGCATCTTCTATAGTGTGACGCAAGCTCCTGCGTTTTGCCGACATGCACGATTACACATTGAACTAGTAGGTACTGTTCTTATCTAATTGAGAAAGGTGTTAAAATGTTGGGAAAACTCTTAGAAATACTACTGATATACATAACACAACGAAAACATAATACCGAAAAATTTTAAACTACTCTTATATTTGAACCTTCAAACATACTCGTATATAATAAATTACTTAGATACTCGTAATTACGTGAAAAGGAAACCGAAATTTCAGCTTTCAAAAATAAATTGGTTAAATGGCTTCAATGTAAGACCTTCTACGACATTAAGTTCTCTGCGGTCGTTGTATGATTTCTGCATTTGATAAAAAAAAAAAATTTGTGGTAATATATACCTATATTTTTGTAACTATATATTACGAACAACCAATTAAATTGTATTAATATATGTACCTATTGACGATGTAAGCCTACTACTAAATAAAAAAACTTTGACTTTTTGACTTTAATACCCATCCGAGTACCCATCGCACTATTGGAGTATCGGGCGTGTCCCCCGCTGCGTTCTCCGCGCTGAGGTGTCGCAATTACGCGTTCTGTTCGCACCGCGGACTCCGCAGCAGATTTAATTAAACGCGGCGTCACGGGCACTACCAGAGCCGCGCCCGCGCCGTGACCTCACACCTCACTGTCCGTCTGATTTGAGGCCGCCATTTTTTGCCCGCCTAAGCCTCTTTTTAATAGCTTTTGGCAGGTCAGACCCAGTATGAATGTATTTTGGGAGTATTTTTTCGTCATCCGTTCGGATCAGATCGACGTTCGGAAATTGAACGGCGAATGACAGGTCCTTTGTGAAAAGAGATAGCGTGTGATGGAAATGCGTATACATACAGTCCAACCTGAGCTAAGCTAAAGTGAGGCTAAACCTTGGTGATATAACCATTAACCATCGTGAAGGATACGAAGTTGTCACACGTTTCTATGTGAAGTATTATAAGATAAACAGTAAAGTTAGTGAGTGTGGCCTGAGTTTATAATTGTATAAATAACTCTAGCGCCGAATGTGTGAGTACGTTTTTTTATGTAATCTGGTATGGGTGACTGCATCAGAGGGGCCAAAACACATGCTCCGACCAGCCAATAACATCTTCGAGAAAGTAGGTAGGTGCCATACCGGAGATTTCCCTTTGGATGGCTGGCTATACTGGACTACCTATAGGAGAACACAGCCGAGGCTGCTATGCGGTCATCAACCCAGTTGGCTACAATTTGAGCCTACCACCTACCGCTTTCTACCGCCGCTTTTTTTAATTAAATTAAATATGTTTACCTATGTGTTACTATGAAATTAATTACAATGAAAACAGTATGTTAAATAAATTGGTAAATAAAACAATAGATATTGCGCGACAACAGGCGCACCATCAACAGGCAGACAATCTGATCTGTTATTGGTGGAGGCTTCTGCCGCGTAGCACTGATTTTCAGACAGACCACTCTTTTTATTTTCTCTTCGATACATGCTTTTCCTCTTTTATGGTCGAATAAGTAAAACATACGTATATATTTTCCGAAGTGAAATGTTTTTGTACCTATTTGAAACTGAACTAACTTTTGTGAACAAAGTTATTTAGTTTAGTAACAACATGTACTGCTGGACATACGCATCTCTAATTTTCCTCCAGCCCTCGAAGCCTTCAGCGGTACGGAACCACTGCTTTCCGCCGACGTACTTCATGTCGCCGTCCACCTGACGTGTGGTCTTCCTACACTTCGTTTTCCTACCACGACCGCCAGTGTAGGACACGGTTACTCCAACGGTCCAATATCGATTACTTTGGTGCGTCGGCGGATTGCCTCGTTACGTAGCATATTACGCAGCGATTTTCCCAGCATGGCTCGCTCTATTGCTCGCTGGGCAACTTTCATGCTTTGTACAACAGCGACCGTCAAGAGTTCATGTTTCACACCCGTACCACAGATTACCTAATAGTTACTTCGTAACAGATAATCACTCCATAGAAAATGTTCCTACCTTCGGGCTATAATAGCCTATTGTTTCACGTCGCCAATCGCTGCGTGCGAAAATATACCTTAACGATCGAGTGTAAAGTGGTTATTGCATTGCAACTGCGCGCAGTTGCGTGGGCGAGCGTCTATGTATACTTCGCGCGGCTGACGAATTTCCACTGAAATAGACCGCCGCCGCCCCGGGGCGGCCCGTCGGACGGGAGGTAGTTAGCGCGCGCCAGTACATACAGTGCGTGAGGCCTGCCCGTACGTCACAACCGGGAGGACGCACTGTTCATATACCTACTCGTATCAAAATGTTCAGTCGAATAAATTGTTCATCATAATATCCTCCCTACTTCACTTCAAGCCTCATTGAAATGCATTCAAACAGAGTTAGCCATTCAGATGAGGCATGACGGAAGCGTAATTTTATTCACGGCGCGAACACGGCGCTCTTATAAGTTCGGTCTGTTACATTCTGTCGAAGCCCCCGCGTTTGCAAAGTTGAACCTGAATTTTCATCCCGAAAATATGCGGTTGAATCTATGGAATGTTTGTGTGAGGATGCAAACAGCCACAGCACAGAGCAACAATCGCGGCTGTCGGAAGTGCAAAATGGATTGCTGTTGTACCGTACTGCTTTTGTCACTTTTTGTCCACTTAAAACTTAACGAAATTTAACTTGACGTCGTTACGTAAAATTTTAAGTTAACAGAATGATCAAATTGGTTGAGTGAGCCCATGGACTGATGAAATCAAATCGCTCCTGTGTCGTACGGCGAAAATATGGAACGGTCTTCCGGTGAGTGTGTTCCCAACCACCTATAACCTGGTGATCTTTAAAAGGTGTGTTAATTAATAAATTACACGACGGACAAACAATCGTAAGCGTCGGGTGGCCGAGTGGTTTGGGCATCGGCTTCTCGTGCGAGAGGTCCGCGGTTCGAATCCGGTCGAACCGCGGACAGTTTTTTCTGACGAAAAAAATGTACATACGTGCATACCTGCTGCTTCACCGTTCTGAACCGGTGTAAAACTGTAGATCCCTTCCCCTGCCCCTTACTAGGTAATTTGAGCCTACTAAGCTCAAATTGTGGCCGACTACCATAACCACACTTATAGGGTGGTTATGGTACCACGGTACTGGATGTAAGATAGCCGCATAGCGGCCTCGGTTGTGTTCTTCTCTAGTCCAGTATAGCCAGCAATTCAGGGAAGTCTTCGTTATGGTACCTACCCTCTCGTCGGTGATATTGGCTGGTCGGAGCATGCGCTTTGGCCCCTCCGACTCAGCCACCCATACCATTACATAAAAAAAATTAAAAAAAAAAAACAAGTTCTCCTAATAGCTGACATAGCGCCTCTCTGAGTTTGGATTGCGAGGGGTGTTATTGTCTGATCTTCCATTGAAATTTTGAGAACAGCCACCCGTGCCCGCTGTTTATAGAAAAATATACTTACAAAAGTAAAAAAGTGCTATAAACTGGTCCTTAGTTGAAATCCAATAGGAAGTAAGGAAGTAAGTAAGTATTGATTCTATAAGAGAACAAGTTATATGGAATTATGTACATACATACCACACGCTGTATGCCGACATTCGGGGTAAGCAGAGTTATCGGTGTTGTGCTGCAAGGACTCTTGTACATTACGCACAACACCGACCACCATGTTTAGCAATGTATTAGGACAAGATAACTATCAAGGAAGACCCACCTGCTGCATGATTCGGTGGAATGACCGTGCCAAGATGAAAGGTGGCTACCCTGTCGCCCTTTAACACGGCACCTTGTGCTTACACCTTAGTCGCCTTTTACGACATGCACGGTAAGAGATACAGTGGGGCTATATTTTTAAGTACCGGCCCCACACAGTACCAATGGAATTCTCATTCCATTTTTTTTTTTGTAATGATATGTATATACACCAGATATAGGTAATTTAAATAGGCAGTGTGGTCAGATTCTTCAGTACTCATGTTTATGCTGTAAATATTAATGCTCTTGTGAGCCGTAATATGGGTTAATTATTTGTAAGTTACTATAACATAATACTTATAAGGTACTAACAAAACATTGTGACTTGCGAAGTTTGTTTGTCAGTTCTTCTTCGCATTGAATTTAGAACTGGCGGAATTTTCGACAAGTCCAAGCGTAGGTTACCTACCTATGGATGAAATTATACAATAAACAATACGAGTAGTTAAAATTTTGGCGACCCTGCTCCAAAGGCCAAAGCTCCAAAAAGATAAAAATATTGAGAGCCCATTCCGCCCTATACATTTTTCATTGTTCCGTACAAACAGCAATTCAAGAGATGTTTGCTGTTCGGTGGGACTTGTGCATCTCTGCTACGCTCTGGTCGCTCTTAAAAATAGGCGAATCCGGCGCCCGCGACGTGCCTGAGAAGTTTAGAGTGAAGGCAAAAATTCTTAGTCGTATGCACTTTGAGAGCATTGGGTGGGATGTTGTATGCAAGAGCCGTGTGGGCAAGAATAGTCAAGATTTATATATGCGATTTTATACTTGGAAGACGTACGGACAATACTCGTGTCCGTTTTTAGGGTTCAGAACTCGCGGAACACCCGTTTGTAGTCGACAGAAGAGTTCTTCGAACTGCACGATTCTATAAATCGTTCTTGTGCCGCACTGCAAAGGTGTGGAACGGGCTCCCAGGAAATATCTTCCCCCACTCCTACAATCCACAGATCTTCAAATCGCGGGTTAATAGCCTTTCCCCAGCAACATTAGTCCACCTCCAAGCCGGACTGGCACCTCCTCGG
Source organism: Nematopogon swammerdamellus (assembly GCA_946902875.1). NCBI lineage: Eukaryota > Metazoa > Arthropoda > Insecta > Lepidoptera > Adelidae > Nematopogon > Nematopogon swammerdamellus. The sequence goes on from OX336351.1 coordinate 12,831,046, forward strand.
GGGTGAAATTGGCTGCGCCTGAGGTTGCGACCTCGGACAGAGCCACCCAGATCGGTAGCAATAAAAAAAAAAAAAAAAAAAAAAGAACCGTACGAGTACGGGGGGAGCTTAATTACTAAGCTTATGTACGTCGTGTGTCTGTCCGTCCTTTTTTTATGGAAACTGACACGGTTGGCTACATCACCTACAACATCCGTGAAGTCAGCCCATAACATCGGGTGAACTTGGTGCCACGTCAGTGCTTCTCTTCGGTCGTGCCGGCTACACTGAACTGGACGGAAAACCCAAACTATTTACATAGCCGTTTCGACCGACCTTTCATTCAGTGCGGTGGTATCAACCCGGGCGGGTTAGGTGGCCCTACCACCTAGTAATATAAGAAGGGGTCATATCCCTTAGTCGCCTTTTACGACATGGGGAGAGATGCATGGGTGGGGTTATTCTTTTAAAGTACCGGCCCACACGGTACATTTCAAGGGTTGTATCTTTTGAACCGTAATAGTTAGCCGGTTGAAATTTTCACAAAATATGTGTTATTATGGCAATTATAGTAATAAATAATAAAAAATTAAACTGGTACACAAGACAAGTGTTTTTTTTTTACTTTGTTTTGTTTTCGTAATCGTAAAAACGGTATTTCATACAAGCGTCGAACTTGGTGTGATTATAGTGCAAAACTATAAAATACAACAATAAATAATAAAACCGGCCAATTACGTGGTGGTACGGAACCCTCGGTGCGCGAGTTCGACTCGCATTTAGCCGGTTTATATAGAATAATAATTTTGAACAGAACTTGTGTCATGTCATGACCGCGGCACGTGGAGATCCGTTGTCTCTGCTTAGCCTATAAGGAGACGAGCTTGATATTAAATACACAATAGCGGCTCTTGCGGTTTATATAGACCGCTCCAAAGCCAACGGGCACGTCGTCAAAACTTTTCTTTTTGTTTATTGTCACCATAGAGAATATTATTCATATTACACTGTAGAAAAGACAGTACATTTTTTTTATGGAAACTGACACGGTTTACCACATTGCCTACTACATCCGTGATGTCAGCCCCTAAGACCTTGGTGAACTAGGTGCCATGTCATTACTTCCCTTCGGTCGTGCCGGCTACACTGAACTAGATGGAAAACACGAACTATTTACATAGACGTTTCAACCGACCTTTAATTCAGTGCGGGGGTATCAAACCGGACGGGTTAAACCCTACCACCTAGTAAGGTAAGAAGAACCTACAGTTTTGCATGGAATCCGAACCACGGTCAGCCTCCAACAGTCGAGCGGTCATCCATCCAAGTACTGGCCGCGCCCAGGTTATGCCGGGGTTAGGCCAATTATGATCACGACCGACAGTCGACCGATCTCACCACTGAGCTACCGAGGCTGACAATGCCAACATTTCAATATGAACTGTCATAACTCAGCCTGACTGACTACGGTTTCCAGCTTGATTGACGTCCTCTGTGGGTAATAAGTTTCGAAAATAAAATATGAAACCTACAAGTCCGAATAAGCATCCTTGTTTAAATAATCTTCACGACTTAGAACTCAAAGGATTAAGACAGACATCTTTTCCACCGTCTTTGAATAAAACCTCATTTCAGTTCGCAAAAATCTCTCTCAAACGGTCTAAAACCGCCTTCAGTCTTCTATGAAGACCGCCTGCAGATTTGCGTTCCCGCTGAGACCGGAATCGAATTACTAGTACCTATGGCTGGCAGTCGGAATTGTTTGATCTGGACACCAATTCACTAGCAGAATAAACGAGAATCTAGTACGACATTCCAAGTAAACTGTATGCAGGTAGTCTGCGCTGCTCTAGCGACGAAACTGTCACCCGACTACACATAAACATACACTTTTCGCAAGTTATTAACCACATACAATTGTATTTATGTTGCCTTCTAGCTTCTTGTCCATTGTCTTGTCCGAATATTTGGCTAAACATGTTGGTCGGTGTTGCGCTGTAATTTATCCGAGTTCTTGCAGCACAATACCGATTACTTTCTCATCTCAATTTTAGAGCAAAACGTGATTGTACGTTTGTATGTATACATATTGTCACATGTATGTGTACATATTGTATGTATACAGAAATTGTCGACTCGGAATATAATCGTATTAATTTTAATATAAATATCGTCCGCGAATTCTCGATTTTACTTCTCACGAATTGGATGGCCGTTCGATCAAGTTCTCCGTCGGCAACCGGCAACTTTACAATAACGTTTTCATGGAGTCCGCAGATAGCGAGTGGCTCACTCAATAGCAGTGCTTGATTTGCCCCTAACGTCTGCACGGTTGGGTGGGGCAAATCCACCACGGAATGAGAAATAGCTGGATGCTCTAGCATTTAGAGTGAAATCTAATAATATGTCAATAGCTCGTCTTGGTACTGGTTACATACTTACTTACCTGTTAAGTATGTGTTGCCGCAATCGGTCCTTAATCGCCTGAGAACAATAATAAATGTTCTATTTAAATATCTATAAAAAAAAATATAACGCAAAAATAAAAAATAACATTATAATTAAGCGGCGGGTGGCCGAGTGGTTTGGGCATCGGCTTCTCATGCGAGAGGTCCGAGGTTCGAATTCGGTCGGCGTGTGCCAATGAGTTTTTTCTGACGAAAAAATTTACAATATATATTTATTTTTTATGTAAACCAGCGTGGGTGGCTATGCCGAGAGACCAATGGTGCAGTCGACAGAGCCAAAATCACCTCTCCTCGCGAAACCACGCTCAGTTAGGTGCCATGCCAGCAGATTTGCGGACTGTTGCTAGGCTGTCTAGCCCGTTAATACGACGCTTGAAGACACCCAGGTTAAAGGATTCAGGAAATACACTCGCCGGAAGACAGTTCCACACTCTAGCGGTGCGACAAAGAAACGATTTAGAGAATCGTTTGGTTCTCAAAAGCCCAATATCAACAACAAAAGGGTGCTGAGTCTCTCTGCGAGGAGTCATGCGGAGATAGGACGGGTGGCAGGGAATAAGGAATATGTTTTACTGTTATTAGGAAGCGCGATATTTTGCGTTAAATAACGATTTCCACCTATTCGTAGGTTTATAACGATGCCAATCAATGATATTTTAGGAAAGATAGGTTATCTATATGGCATTCAGTGCTCACACATGGCACGTCCTTGAAAAGTTGAGAGGAAGAACTATAAAGTGATGCGCCGACTCGAATAGTCTTATTCCTATTATTAGAATTAGTGCAGAATCTCATTAGTCATTACCATACATCGGAATCCGCGGGGCACGAATGATTCAAGGTTGTTTAGTGATGGGACAATGTATCCACAAATATCGAAAATCGATCGTTATTTTAGAATAATATGAAATAATGTCGATTATTAAAACTAAGAGTATTTCTATAGAAAATAAGATATAATAAACAAATGTTGTATTTACTTTGTAGGTACAATACAAATCTGTTCAAACCACAATATTAGTTTTATTAGTATGGAATAGAAAGAATTTGATTTTTTTTACCAACTTACACGTGTTACATCATAATGATATTGAAGACTTTTTTGTTACTGTTATGAAACTGAATCGATTAGGCTATAAAAATCAACCACCTATTTTTTTATTTAAACACATAAAAAAATATTTTACATAAAAAAAAGGCCAAGGTCCAAAAAATTAGGTCTTACAAAATTAGTTCATAGTAAGCTAAGGGGGGGTTCTGTATTGGAAATAGATCACTTTTGAAGAACAAAGAATTTTTTTTTTTCACAAATTTTTTTTTTTTAATGTTAAATGTAAAAAAAAATTTTTCCTAATCGTTTCGGTTTCGTGCTAGGAACAAAAAAGTCTTCCAACACGTATATCTCTTTCTTTCAGAAATTGTGAAAAACCACAATTTTAGTTTTATTAGTATGGAATAGAAAGAATTTAATTTTTTTTACCAACTTACACGTGTTACATCATAATGGTCATGAAGACTTTTTTGTTACTGTTATGAAACTGAATCGATTAGGTTATAAAAATCAACCACCTATTTTTTTATTTAAATACCTACATAAAAAAAATTTTTACTTAAAAAAAGCCCAAGGTCCAAAAATTTTTATATAGGTTTTACTCCCTATATGATACAGAACCCCCCCTTAGCGTACTATGAACTAATTTTGAAAGACCTTATATAAATATGTATTATATTTACTTAATCGTTAACATAAAGTATACATGTTTATATAAGTACTGTAGGTATATAAGTATTCAGGTCTGAAATATGACATGAATAAAATACAATAAACAAATAAATATGAGTATCGATAACAGTGTCGATTGTTTATTGATCGCCGTAGTCAATCCCTAACAAGGTCGTATTCGTGCCCCGCGGATTCACGACGGCATTTTCGATGTGTTAGCGGCTCGTGGTTAGCTTAGCGGTCCGAACGCGTGCGTAGTTGGTGGGCGACTAACTTCAGACAGGACTGTGGTCTTGTATTTAATGTGCCACTTGGGAGCTCAGATAACCTATCTACCTCCTTTTAACTTATAATATCATTGATGCCAATGGACATTTAGATGATGGAGGATGGCTTTTCACGTCTCTTTTAAACACTTACATGGGAGCGAAACTGCAAAACTAGAAAAAAAAAACTAAGCAAAAAATACTCAGGTGTATTATAATTGCACAGGTTAACACTTTCAGTAATTACACAATCTGCTGTGCTATACTGCAGGTCACATCGGTGTGAAGTTTGTCCTGAAACTTCTAACGAGCCTGCAGCGCCTAACTGCCGCCAACTTCAGGCGACATCACACCGCTGCAACTTTTAATTTGAAAGCCTACTGCAATGGAACAACTGGAGTGCGGTGAAGCCTACCTGCCTGTGCGGCGATTGGTTCGCGGGATATTTTTTAATTATTTCGTAATACAATTAAACTTGACAAATTATATATATATATATATGATGTCGTTTGTGGTGGTAGATTTTCAATGACTTAGCAACTAGCTTTCATCTAAAGCTTCGCTCGCGACATTGTCGGATTTGGGCAAAGGTTTCTGAACTCTTTCTATGGGTAAGTTAATAATAATTATATTATAATTTACTCCAATCGATGTGTGACAATGGCGGACATATTGTCCTAAGTAATTTCTTTCAGACAACATGGATCATTCAACCCAGAAAAAAAATCATTAGTGCACACGGATCGGATTTGAATCTCGGATAGTTCACAAAAGAAGCGCCCAGACCGATCGGCCCACCTATACTATTGACCAACTCATCCAATAAAATTGTATGAGTAACTGTTAGAATGGACTGTTTATACGTGTTATACGTGGACCAATCGGTCCACCTATGCTATTGATCAACTCATCCAATTGTATGAGTAACTGTTAGAAGGGAATTCTATACGTGTTATACGTGGACCGATCGGTCCACCTATGCTACTGACCAACTCATCCAATTGTATGAGTAACTGGTAGAAGGGACGGTTTATACGTGTTATATACGTGGACCGATCGGTCCACCTATGCTACTGACCAACTCATCCAACTGTATGAGTAACTGTAAGAAAGGACGTTTTATACGGTTTATAAGGGAAGTATACGTGTGTATATTATAATCACTCCAAGGTATGCAAGATTCCATTTGTGAAAACTAGATGTAACCGGTTCTTTCATTTTCGAATTATTCTTTACAAACAGACAAGCAGATGTTGCACTTTATAATAGTAGAAAAGAGGTGAATCCAGCCAGAGCGAGGCCGCAAGTTGCGATCTGACAGACAATAATAGAGCGCTCAGGCCGAGTTTACCGCTCGCCAGAGTGCATGTTAGTTTTAAAATAAGAACGCAATATGGCAACTATTTCACGTGCCTCCGTGAACGGTCTCGCCCGGGCGCGCAGCGCGTGATCTGCTTCGCAATCTGTTTAAAAGGTTCTCCCATTTTATACCGCGATCTTATTCAAATCTAGACATGCTGTTATCGGTTCTTTGAATATTAGGTAGTCACAGAGTCTGTCGTCACGTGTTCACGTGAACGGGCCACACGTTTGACGCGAAAAAAATTGCAATCACTGTAATTAAAATTAGTATTAGATGCTCCTCAACTGGTGACGTTCGGGGATCACAAAAACTATCTTGACGCTAGAAAATAAACCGACAAAGAATAGCGAGATAGAGAATTCGTGAGAGGACGAAAGGGATAAAAGCACTCAAAAATTTCATTCTAAGTCCACCGACTTCATTCCATCATTTCTATGTTTTTAAATAAAAAAAGTGTCCAATTGTAACAATAATGATGGAATAAATTTATAAGCTCAATGCGAATGTAATATGTATTTATTAGCTACATAATAATTCAGACCAATTGCTATAATAACTAAAAATCGGAACAGATACACCTATTTTCGAGATTTTTTTCTATGAAGCAAAGCTAATGATATTCCAACAAAAATTGAGAGAGAGAGAGAGAGAGAGAGGGAGAGAGAAAGAGAGAGAATAAATCAACGAAGCAGTCTCGACGCTTTCCGCTAGAAAAGATCGGCCTGTCTATCTCCAGCACAGATCTTTTAGCGAGTAGGTACGCCACCGGCAACAGGATGGGCCTATTGCTCTCTCAGGATATGTGGGCGCTATCCTGTGGATGGAGTGCGTTACGAGCTGGCAGCTGAACTTTTAGATGGAGTAGAGACGCCGGAGAACAGAGGCTGGCTGGCTGTGAATTTTGTCATTTGGGGCTGTAAAAATGTAAAAAGATACAAACCGGCTGTAGAGTGTCATCTCTGTCGCACAGACCCGGATTGTCTCCTTTATAAAACTCGATTTACATTATTTTCTGCCGGGTACTGTACCCATACGGGACTGAGTACAGGTGCAGTGGGAGCGAAGCCGCCGGCCATTTCGGAAAGCCAGCCCTGAGTAATTGGCCAGATTACAACCAGCTGGGAAATGTTTCCTGGATATTATTGCAAATGCCTGATCTAACTGGGCGCTTAGTGCAGCAGGCGCGCGGTAGTATTATTAGGGTGGGCATTTGTAGGCCGTTTTGCTAAGTATGGACTTAGTTTAAAAGGATTTTCGAGTTAAGTGTTAGTATTTGCCGGGCTATGGAAAGAGCGATGTTCGGCATTTCGTTGATCGATAAAAATCCGTAATGAAGAAATGCGACATACTAAATTGGTCGACATTGCTAACAAAATTAGCAAGCTGAAGTGGCAGTGGGCTGGGCAGATGTGTCGCAGACCCGACGGCTGGTGTAGACGGGTGCTCGAATGGAGACCACGCACAAGCAAAATTAGCGTGGGCCGCTACCCGGCTAGGTGGGTAGCAGGGAGTGGATGGATCAGAAGAGAGGAAGACCGCGTGTGTTTGCGTGCCTTGCGAGAGGCCTTTGTCCAGGAGTGGACCGATACCGGCTGATGATGATGATGATGATGATAATTTGCCAGTAATAGGAAGAGGCTCCCTCTTTGGTAATGTCGGTACAGTACAAACGATTCTTTAGTATGGTCATGAACTAGTAATAATAGAAATTAGATGTCGGATAATGTATTTCCATTCCCATGTTTTAATTACTTAATAGTAGGAAAAAAACGTAAGACAAATTTAATGGAACAATATCTCCAAGTTAGATATACTATCCTCTGCCGTCTTTCGTTTACTTCTCTCATCTCAAATTACTATGAAATGCAGACTCGCTGACTCTTGCCAGATTAGGGCAAAATAATTCAAGTTCAAATTGGTGATAAAACCGTTACTTTAGAATTACCTTGATTTTTTATCAATATGGCACACAATCGTAATCGTGTACTCATATTTAAATTTGGAACGTAGGCGGTGAGAGGGCTCACTTGATACTGATATTAAATGTTCGATGACACTCGCTGCTACACGTTCTAAACTAAACTATCAGCGCTGAGTTTAGTTTACTTTTATACTTCTTTAGGCGTTTTATTTAAGACTTCTTTAGGCGTTTTATGAAAATATGATATGAAAATATATTATGTCAATGGGGAGTTAACTCAGAAAAAACGCCATCGTCATCGTCACAAATTTTTGTATGTAGGTATTGTGCGGTGCTACCCGATAGATAAACGGAGAGAGAGGAGAGGGATGGGTGAGGGTCACGTCAAGTATAACTTCTAACGCGCGTAGATAAGTACGCACACCCTTCTTGGTCTCTTATATTAAATGATTTATAATAATGTTTTATATGTTACCTATGTTTGAAATACCATATTTAAAATACTTTCTTCTTAAGGAAATATTTAATGATACAGCCATATTTTCGGGCTTTCGCGTAGTACGCCACATCTCCTCCCCTACTTTCCTCCGCAGGCAGTTTATTGTCATTAGAGCTCGGCGTTGCGGCGAAGGCCAACTCCAACTATTTGTTTAAGTTTTAACATCGGTTGGGAGCCATTAGCTAGACAAATAAAGCCCCACGCACGCACATGCCCAAACTTGCAGGTTTTTAAGAGCATTTTATTAGGCTTTGGGCTTTCGTCAGTGAAATCGTAACTGTGCATATAACAAAGATGACTTCGATTAGGTGTCAAAGGTGTCTCTTCTTGTCTTCATACTTCCTAGATTAATGGAACCATTAGACTGTACATACGTATATAGACATACAGGAATATTCGGTATATAGTAACTCTGAAACCCCTGCCCACATATTTCCCCTTAATTAAAGAGAGGCTTTCTGTCAGGCCGGCATGGCATTCGCAAACCCCCGCATGCGACCGAATGCCCATGGGCGTCGTTAGACACCCATGAAGGAAAGCACTGACATGGCACCTAGTTCACCCGCGGTGTTATGGCCTGACATCACGGATGTTGTAGGTGATGTAGCCAAACGTGTCAGTTTCCGTTAAAAAAAACGTAACTCAGTGTAGCCGACAAGACCAGATGGAAGCACTTGCATGGCACCTAGTTCCAACAGGACATGAGTGTAGCAGGTGATGCAGGCGTAATCTTCAAAAAAGTAATAATCTGTGTTAATTGATGACGACCTTTTTGTCCGCCTTATAGTTTGGCATAGCGCCTCTCTGAGGGTTTTCGCGAGGAGTGGTGTTATTGGCTGTGTAGTATCTTCTATTTAACTTTCGGGCACAGTCTTCTTCTCAATCTCTTAAGCGGCGGTGGCCGAGTGGTTTGGGCATCGGCTTCTCATGCGAGAGGTCCGAGGTTCGAATCCGGTCGGCGTGTACCAATGAGTTTTTTCTGACGAAAAAATTTACGTGCATACCTACACCTGCCGCTTCACCGTTCGGAACCGGTGTAAATTAAGTTTAAATTAAGTGTAAACAAATTCTTTCAAAATGACTAAACTTTTATACTTACCTTTGTAAACGCATCTTATCAATATTTCAATTCTGTGTGTCTGTCTGTCTGTCTGTTGGTCTGTCCGTCTGTTTACTGAATATTTTTGTTTGATTAATTATCTTTACCAATCATACGTCTAGGACATATATTTGTTGTACATTATCATATGTTTAGTTTTAAAATTTAATTTTAAGTACTTATTTGCTTTGTAACAATTTGTAATCTCTGTATGCGAATGTTCACATGTTCTTTGAGGTAATAAAGATTCTTTAAACCGAACTGTAGGTCCCTTCCCTTGCCCCTTACTAGGTGGTAAGCTCAAATTGTAGCCGACTGGATTGATACCACCGTACTGGATGTAAGATGGCCGTATAGCAGCCTCGGCTGTGTTCTCCTCTAGTCCATTATAGCCAGCAATCCAGGGTAGTCTCCGGTATGGCACCTACCTACCTTCTCGGAGGTGATATTGGCTAGTCAGAGCATGTGCTTTGGCCCCTCTGATTCAGCCACCCATATCGGATTACATAAAAAACCGCAAAATTGTGTCGATGTGAAGAGACCCTATAAGAGTACTTTAAGCTTTATCTTTCAGTCTGCTTCGTTTTACCCCCGTTCGGATGTGCGATTAAGTCTTGTTATATTTTAATATTTCCAGCACAACACCGATTACTCTGCTTACCCCGATTGTCGGGATTGAGCGTGTGTGATATGTATGTATGTATGTATGTATATGTATGCTATGTATTCTGTGTTGTTTTACTGCGTTTCGAAACTCGGCTGGAAAACAAAATAATAAACGAAGTGGCGTGGGTTTGGTGAACATTTTTCGGTGGCAACTGGCGGACACAGATATTCCTATTTCTATGTCAATAATGTCAGGTTTCATAAATAAAACCTTAATGGATTGTTACTGCCACGCTCCGTGGAGTTTGTGAATAATGTTATGTGAATCGAAGTGACTCTTTTATCTCGCTCACTCCCAATGTGGCATTTAAAAACACTCTCAAAAAATAAAGAGCGAAGGAGATGAATTTAATACAAATGTAAGGAATTACTTCCGAACGTGATGTCAAGAATGGCAGTTTGAGATAAATTATTGGACAGCTATTTAAAGACCCGAAATCTCCTGAAAAATTACTTACTTGGACGAGTTCCAAATGTTGTAGGCTTAATGTGAAATTTAATACATTTGTCACGCGAGGTGCTCCATGTTTCAGATTTCGCGTACAAGGTGCTAGTAATTTACTGGAGTATTTATTCTACTTATTACAATTACTGAAAATCCCTTTTCGACGCCCTCGGTGTCCATGGATGAGATTTTCTATCACGTTTAAGGTCCTGTCAACCCGTATTCACCCGTACTCCTCTTTCAAGGCGCCGCCGCCGCCGCTTTCGCTGGTTGGAGTAGGATGCAACAAAATCAATCAATCAAAAATTAGGTTTTTATTTTTTTATTCCAAAACTACCGGTCGAAACAAGAAAGTAAAAAGCTACGGATTTAGATATTATATATTCATTAAATAAAATATTTTTTTTCCAAAGCCTTGATTTGGGCACGTTGCCTTAAATACGTTTTTATAACTAAATTCAGAGGCATGTTCACGATTTTTTTCTATCGAGCGAAGTTGAACAAATCGTGGTTTCAAAAAGCTATCGATATGCGCTGATAGATGAAGTTTTACATATATTAAAAGTTAAAACTGAATCTGTCAGGTAAGTAATATTGGCGGTACGCTACTTGAAATTCGAGTCAGACGCAGTCTCACATCACCTTAATGGGAACCGACGTCGTTAGTGGCTTTCGGCATCGCTGCAATTCCGGCTCGTTTTTTTTTTGTATTTTTCATTAAAAATGTTTTATTCTATTAAAACTTGAAGATTGAAATAAAAAAAAACGTTTTAAAAGACATAAAACCGACTTCCTAAAAAAAGTAGAACTAAAAAACTATTTAAAATAAAAATATAAAAACCGCCTTCAAAAATATATGAAATAAAAACCTAAAAAAAAAAACGAACGAGTTGAAGGCGGTGCTAAAGCAAGCAAAAATGATGCATGAAAGAAAACATGAGTGGATGATATCCTTTGTGATTTGTGGTGCCTTTTTAGCACCGCGGTTTTTATATTTTTATTTTAAATAGTTTTTTAGTTCTACTTTTTTTAGGAAGTCGGTTTTATGTTTTTTAAATAGTTTTTTTTTATTTCGCAGTTTTTTTAGTAATTTTTTGCTATTAATGTACTCGGCGGAATCGCTCGGCCTTCGGCCTCGCGATTCCGCCTCGCTTTCCAATCCTATCTTGACCCAATTAAAATAGGACCACGTCAGCCTCGATAGCTCAGTGGTGCAGACAGTCAACTGTCGCTATTGAATGTTAAGCAACGCTGGGTGCGGTCAGTTTTTGGATGGGTGACCGCTGACCCTTGGAGGCTGACCGAGGTTCGGATTCCTCGTAAAACTGTAGGTCCCTTCCCTCCTAATCTTACTTGGTGGTAGGGTTTAACCCGCCCGGGTTGATACCACCGCACTGAATGAAACGTCTCGCTCGGTCGAAACGGTTATGTAAATATCAGCACGATCAAAGGGGGAAGCACTGACATGGCACTTAGTTCACCCGGTGTTATGGGCTGACATCACGGACGTTGTAGGTGATGTAGCCAACCGTGTCAGTTTCGATAAAAAAAAAACAACACCGTAACATTGCTTAAAAAAAATAATGTTAAATTTAGTAGAACGGACAGACGTGCATTTGTTACGGAACCCTGCATTCATTTTGCAGAACTTAGTAGAATGAACAGACATAAACGTGTTACGGAACCCTACTTTTATTATAAAATAACCGTCGGAGGACCTTGGTTGAAAATTGTAAAATTTAGTAGAACGGACAGACATGCATTTGTTACGGAACCCTACATTCATTTTGCAGAACTTAGTAGAATGGACAGACATAAACGTGTTACCGAACCCTACTTAACAGTTGCACTCCGGGAGTGCCGGCAGATCCCGTGCCACTCTAACTTAACCCTTAATGCAATGACTTAAGGTTTCATTTTAAAAATGACGCTGACGCGATGTCGCGATGTCGCGAGTTATACATTTTTTACCCACCTAAAAAAGTGCCAAGCGCCGCTAAAGAAGTTTTCACTTCAAAAACCTCAGGGTTATCCCCTTTCAATAAAAAAAAAATAATTTTCAAAATCGGCCCACAATTGACGGAGTAATCGCGTAACAAACATCCAAAAAAAGAAAACATACCGTCGAATTGAGAATCTCTTAGGTCTAAAGTAAATTGCTCGTGAAGACAAATGCAAAGAGCCCAAACACGATGGGTTTATCATGTGTAGTTTAGGAGTTCCTATGGCCACCTTCTTTCTCCATCATCAGACCAGCTCGATGGTACTCGTACCATAATAAATTAAGCGCACCGGTCGGAAAAGATAAAAAAAATCAAATTTAGAATATTCATGAAACAAGGGTCCGAATATGTATCACTAGTATATCGATTCATGTATTTCAATAGGACAGAGAAAATTTCAAAATATTAGGTATTTAATACTTTTTAGTTCTTTTTTTTTTTGTTTTTTGGAAATCGGTTTTATAATTTTTAAAACAGTTTTTATTTCATTATTTTTAGTAATATTACATAAAAAAGAATAATCGAAATCGAATAATCGAAATCGATTGAAGTGGTACAGAATTATTCGCCATATGTGTCAGACTGCAAATTGCTGAATAAGTCCACATCACAAAAGTTTTGCTGAAGGTAACCACACACCATACTAATTTATCAAACTAAAAATTGCCGAAAACGCCCACATCACAAGTTTTGCTGAAGGTAACCACACACCATAGTATTATGTTGATTTTTCGAAAACCACTGAACCAATTTCGATAAAATTGAAATGGAAGTATGTCACCTCGGAAGTATCTCCTAACCAAAGAGTTTGTATTACGTCGCTGCGCGCAGCGACGTAATACAAACTCTTTGCTCCTAACAAACAAAAAAAGAATTTTCTAAATCGGCCCTCAATTGACGGATAAATTGCGTAACAAACATACAAAAAAAAAAAAAAACATACAGTCGAATTGAGAACCTCCTCTTTTTTTGGAAGTCGGTTAATAAGAATACATAGCTACTTATATTGTTTTTGTTAAAATAAAACAATATAAAATGACAACAAGGAAAGAGGCAAAAGTATTAATTATAATATGTAATAATATTTTCTACTCGTAGAGAGTACATAATAATCAGCATCGTACCAAAAATTGTTCGAAAATTAGTAATATACGAGTAGTTACGGTAAATACTGTGCACTAAAGAGCGCTGTCTGCCTGCACATAGCAAAGAGAATAACTTCCATCTTTAAGTTTAGTAAATCCCGGAAAGACGTTCTTTAAATATTGAACAGTTTCTTAACGTGCATTACAATGCCGTAGCTACAGGGTGTAAGAATGTTGTCTTATAAGGAACCTGACATGATTAGCTAACATCCCTCTGCTACACCCGCTATGTCAAATCAAATCAAATATTTTGTAGGAAACATAATTAGGCATATAGAGTAATACTCTAACAATAATCCTTCAAGAGGGGCGTGAATAGGCACCTGTCAGGCCGGCATGGCATTGGCAACCCCCACAACGACCGAATGTCCATGGGCGTCATTAGACACCTTATGGGTGGCTCGGCGCCACGTGTCGCCCTTTCAATAGAAAAACTATGTTCCAATCACATAATAAATTAAAAGAGGTAACGCTATAAGCGTCCTAGGGACTATGGCTGCCTCGGCTGAACTAGAAGACATTTTATTATTTATAGGTTCACGTTTAGTTTTATTTTGTTAGATAGATAAAATATGTAAGTTTTGTTTTGTATTAATTTTAAAGTACTTTCTGATATTTAATTTTTATGTTCTTTGTATAAATTGGTGATCACATAATGGCTCTAGAGTCTTGACTACTATTTTGACATATTTTAGGTAGTAGAAAGATTATCTGGGAGCCAATAATGTAGTCGGTTGTTTGTAAATTTTCTCTTCATGAATGTTTTTTGGAAGTTTATTGAAAATGTTAACACTATTGAATTGAAGGCTTTTCTGATAGTTTGTAGTATGTAATTTGTTCAATGTTGTTTCCAAGTCTGGTTTCATATTTATCTTCTTTGTCCTCAAAAACTTGTGGGTTCAAGCAGCTTTCTTTAATAAAATTATAAGTCGAATGTGGTGAGCATTTTTAGTTTTTTCAAATAGTCAGTCCATTGCTGTTTTCCTTTATCTGCCGGCTACACTGGACTCAAAATATGAAATGTTTTTCATAGCAGTTACGATCTATGTTCATACCTTCAATCAGTGCGATTCCAATCTAAATCGGTTACCACCTATCATTATTTTATGATTTATGATTTTAAGTTGAGAGTTAGGGCCCCTGAGCCCTATTATCACTGCGACCTAGATAGATCTATTGTGATTCCTCAATAGTTTGAACAAGATAAACTATCAAGCAGCGAGCAAGGTACGCAGATCCACCCTCTGCGTGACTCGTTGGAAGGACCGTGCCAAGGTGAGAGGTGGCTATCCTGTCGACCTTATGCACAGCATCTCGTCATTATACCTTTATTATAACCTTTTACAACATGCACGGGGAGAGATGCAGTGGGGCTATTATTTGTTAGTACCGGCCCCACACGGTACAGGTTACCACGTTATACTTAGTCAGATAAGGAAGGGGTCTATAGTTATACATGAAATCCAAACCAGGTAACAAGTATGAAACCAAGATGATGAATAAAGAATTTTATCGGGGATAAAGGACCTTTCTCTAAAGATTCCAAGGCCGGAGTGGCACCTTCTCGGTAGTGAAATTGGCTGTGCCTGAATCTCTAACCTTGAGCTCTAAGGCCATTAACGGAATCTTACTCGTATACAAATATAATATCTCAAGATTAAGCGATTACACAACCTAACTACAAACAGCTCCGAAGCATCCTGTGGAATCTTCAAGGCGAGGAAGGCTGCAATTTCGCTTCCGAAACTTTCGGCTCTAATAAACGCGTTGCATATTTTCGCTCAAATTCTTGTTGTTTACCTCCTCCGAGAGATGTAGCCCTATTCCAAGTTGAGTACGACGAAACATTGCAGCTTGTAAGTGCCATATAATATGTGTCTCCCGACGAGTGTGTTTCACGAATCCCTTAATGTGGCCTTCAAAACGTCGTATTAACAGGCTAGCTAGTCCAGCAACAGTCGGCAAATCTGCTGGCATGGCATCTCATTGATCGTGGTTTCGCAAGGAGAACTGAATATGGCTCTATCGACTACTGCACCATTATTGGTCCTTCGGGAGAGCCACCCATTCTGATTTTAATAAAAAAATGGGTGTTGCCTGGAAGCAGCAATGAATTGTTATGTGTCACCAGCTATATCTGCACGTGACGTGATTAGTAGACGTCGCGATGACCTTACTAATTGGTTTCCCTAAAAAAATTAATCGCTCGCCTGAGCCGTGCGAGTTAACGACGAGTTTAGTGTATACCAGACGGCATATAACTTAGACCAGTGCAGTAGCCGATTTTAGAGTATCTTTGGTGGAGGGCGCGGGATGCGACGGCGGCGGGGAGTACGCCTGCAGACCTCGTGATTGGTTGGCCAGTCGACCGCCGCCATCCGCACCGCGCGCGCGCGCCGTTCGCTCCCAAATACACTTTCCGACTGTCGCGTCTCTGCATCACAACTCATACGTAACACAAACTATTTTTTTTAGGTGAATGCAATGCCGAAAATAAAGCGGCTTTTCTGTCAAATACGAAAAAAAGGTGAGGTGCCCTGGGACATCCGACAGAAGCGAAGCTTCATACGCTTTGTATTTAAAGTCAAATTATTAATTTAATTTCAATCGGGATAGCGCCATCTATGCGATATTCCTTACAACTTATACAATGGTTCGACTTCAAAATACTTTCCTAGATGGCGCTGGACAGCGCAGCTATCATTCCTCATCCGCAGCCAATGAGGAGCGTTGCAACTTCAGTTATTTCTTTCGTGACGTTTCGCTTTTTCTGAGTTAGCTCCCCATTTGAAAAGTGCGTTAAAAAGCTTCGCTTCAAAAACCGTTGAAATAATTCCGTTACATACAATAGCGTTCGCGTCACGGGATGTCATAGTCATACTACATTTGGAATAGAGCTGACGGCGTCGTGTAACGTAATCCAGTTTATGAGTTAGGCAGTAACTGGTGTGCTCCAGTTTTTTTTTTAAGTTATAATAATGGAGTATATAAGGATAACACGCGTCCTAGATAATAACGTGTCAGATATGGAAAGAAAATTTCGTAGTACTGGTTTATAATTTTAGCTTCACTTATTTAGGAAAAAAAATCAATTCTCAATACATTTTGCTAAAATATTGATTTGTGCGATGTAGTATTTATAACTAAGCTTTAGAAGTACAAAATGAAAACTTGTATAGATGTAAATTTATATTTCCGATTTTTATGGAACCTGCCATGTTTAGCTACATCATCTACTACACCCGCGATGTTAGCCCTAACTAGGTGCCGTGTCGGCGCGTCCCTTTTGTCGTGCCAGTTACATCGAAATGGACTGAAAACACGAAATATTTACTAGCTTCAACCGACTTTTCATTCAGTGTGGTGGTTCGATCCGGTCCGATTAAACCCTACCACCTAGTATAAGATAAGAAAGGAAAGGGCCTACAGTATTACGTGAAATCCGCACCACGGTCATTCTTCAACGGTCGAACGGCCACCCATCCATGTACTGATCGCGCCCAGATGTGCTTTCGATCCGACCGACAGTAAACCATTCGCATCACTAACACAGCCACTGAGCTACCGAGGCTGACAGAATTTCTCAAAGGTCGTTTCCGGGAACCCAGTTTCTAGGATGCATGCTGATTTATTTTGCGCTCAATAGTGAGTCAGTGAGTCATTCAGTCAGTCAGCGTGTATGCGTCCACTGCTGGGCATACGCCTCTCCAATTTTTCTCCATTCTTTTTCCGCCAAACTCAATCGATGTATTTGTATTTCTTTACAATTTCATATTCTCAGTGTGTTTTTTTTTATTTTCCTCTGATTTATAATACGTTTTATAGTATACATGTGAAAATACTTAGAAAACAACCTTTTAACTATAAAAATTTTTTTAGTGGCGTGATTTTTTTATATATATATTTTTTTTCATTTCATCATAAGTGCTTTATTTGTATATGTATATGTAGTATAACTTTGATAACGTAACATTATTTTGTGGTGAGAAAGTTGAAACCGTCCTTCAAGAGCGGCGTGAATACCACCTGTCAGACAGAGATGGCATTCGTAACGCCCGCATACGACCGAATGTCTGCGGTCGTCGGTACACACCTTAAGTATGACTGGCTCGGCGCACATCAAGCGCTTACAATAAAATAAAATAAACGTGCACTTTCACACACTTCAAGCTCCTTAATACCTTCCATCTTACATAATGTAGGGTTCATTGTTCAAGAATAAATTACTCCAAAGTCACAATTTCTCGCTGTCTAAAATCACTGAAACCGTTATCCAATTTCGAACGTTAAAGCGGATTTCAATATTTCAAACTGTGTCCCGAGATATTTCAAAGTATCCGACTTGTATTTCGTTCGGCGTTCATTCTCAGGCGACGCTGCCTCGTTTGGAAGGTGCAGTGATATTGAGCAGGAGGGCTGGGACACAGGCGGGGATAAATGCGAAGGATGCGAACAAGGTAGATAATAAAAAAATATTTTTTTTGTCAAAATACTTATGATAAGTAAAACCAGCAGTATTTAGTAATAACTAGTAACTACATTCAACTTATTAAAAGAACCGATATAGAGATAGATGTATGTCTTGCAATTTATTGAATGCAGAGAAAATGAAAATAATGTTGAGCGTTATATAATTTTAGCTATAGGTAGGTATATTGTCGTGTAATTTTAATTAGGCACAATTCAAAATAATAAAAAAGTATGCATGTGTACCTAAAAATAGGCTAACCGTAAAGCAGTTTCAAAAACAAAATTTCATACTAATTAATTTTATTTTCTTTCCAAACTTTCAATAAATTATAAGAAATCCGAAAACATTAGAACGCGCATTCATCGTCTCTAATAAGGTATTTAACAATATAATCACGTGCGTCGATTGCTCATGTTCGCTTGAAAGCCCTCGCCAGGGCGAGGCCGCGACACTGGGCCGCCAGTCACCGCTGTTCTGTTCTTTTTGACAGTCAAATGTCATAAAAGGTTCTCCTTACTATACATGGTTCGATAGAGAGCCAAGTCACTCAATACTTGACTTCGTTTGGTTGTTAAAATAACATAGTATAAGTAAGGGCTAGCAATACGCTACATACAGTCAAAATTTCCCCTGACGTATAGCCACTCAATCAGAATCAGTATACATAAATAATAATATAGTATGCATCATAAGCAAACTGTGCTACGCCGAACTTAGGGCAGGCACTGCTGCTGGACAATGCGCTTCCGACTATCGCTGAATGCAAGCACACCGCGTCACACGTACTATTTTAGACGTACACACAACGTTTGCAAGCTGTTGGAGTTGTGCCTCAATCAATTGCAATCGTCCTACATACAATACTCGTAGTATAGGAGAGCACTATCGAATGTATGCATTTTTCTTTTCCATATTGATAGTCCATTGACAGGAAGAGATGAGTCTTCACTAGTGCGTTCGTAGCACTCAGGGGGGTATCAGAAGTGCAAAAACATAAAAAAACAAAAAAACAAAAAACAAATACAGTCGAATTGAGAACCTCCTCCTTTTTTTTGAAGTCGGTTGAAAAGAACGTACCTCTTCATTGGTTGATCTTTTTCTTTTAGTTTTAGCATCCGAAAGAACTACCTTCGCCAGCATTCAATGACGTTTTGATGTCTTCGCTACTAGGCGGGTGGTTTTTTTTTTTATGTAATCCGGTATGGTTGGCTGAGTCAGAGGGGCCAAAGCGCATGCTCCGACCAGCCAATATCACCTCCGAGAAGGTAGGTGCCATACTCCGGTATGACTTCCCTGGATTGCTGGCTATACTGGACTAGAGGAGAACACAACCGAGGCTGCTATGCGGTACAGTAAATACAGTTTAAACGTGTATTTGGCTCTGCCGACTGCAGCATTGGTCTCTTCAACAGTTCGCTGTAACATGATATGGTGTACAGGGAATCAGTGTAGGAAGGGGCGGAGTGGATCGGGCCGGTGCGTGACTCTGAGCTGGTGGAGATATTTTCTGCAGACGTGATGGAAACTCATCGAGCTTCATAAATAGGCTCCGAGCTAAACCTTTAGACACACAGCCGATGAGGATTTTCCACACCCTAGAGAATTTCTGAGCCTTTATTGCACGCTAGCCCATTTAACAGATTTAACGATGCACTTTTTATAGACCCTCGAAGTCATTCCATTCCATAACTGAAAAGGCTATTAATATTTCCAGTGTAACCTCGAATTGGCGATTTGTTTTTATTGTATAAAGATATATAAGTACGTATATTTCGTAAAAACGTATATATTTCGTACGGCATCAAACTAGTCTATTGCAACCCGGTATAATATGTACATAAGTATAACTACATAATTTGCTCTGCGGTATAACGTTATGCAAAAAATTATATGATTTTTTTGCTTAGTTATATTTCTTCCAGTTGTGATTTCAACGAGCATGGTTGTTATATTGTCAAATGTGTATTGACCGAAACTGGAAAAACACGTACAAATTGTTATCTCTGATGAATGTTATACTCGTATATGCAATTTGAAAAAAGCACGAAAAAGCAAAATCTCTCTGCGACTAAATTATGGTCGCCCGTCCCGCCTATATCGGCCAATATCCGGTCGCTTTATGAAACGGTACCTCTTTATTTGAACCAAAAAAGTTAAAATATTTCGATGACAAACCTGAGTCGAAATTATTATCGATTTGCTTATTGGAATTCTGCATAGGCCACGTTCATTATGCCAAACGTAATCCAACATATTCTAACATATATATATTTATAAACAATTGTCAGAAATCTGGCCATCAGTATAATTTTTATTTTATTTCTCTGAACCCATTGATTTTGGATGAAAACATTGTGACGAAACATAATTTATTCACAAATTAGAGAAAATAATTGGTGAAACTATTTGAAATTGACACCTATTATTTAAACAAAAACTTTAAGCAGAGCCGCGCAAAAATATATTAAATTAGCGTACATGACACCATATACGACAATGACAGGAAGTTTTTCATGATATTTTCTGTGAACCAAACACTTTCTAATTTTAAAAACCCAAGTTAACTAGAATGCTTCAACTTAATTAAAAGAATACAACCTTATATCTTTTGAGAGCTTGGCCCTTCACTATTTTTATGAACTAAGATAATGTCGCTTGAGAAAAGGACATTTTACCATAATGTGGTAAAAAATGCCTGTCAATTATTTGCGTTTAAACCTCTCCAAAGCCTTAAGATATAGCAAGCGTTATCTAGTTCCAGCTGCCAAGGAATTACGACAACTTATCCAGTCGAGCGTGAAGTCATATTGCCGCCTTCGGTATAATGGAAATGAATTACATCAAACTTCCAAATGAAGGCTTGGAATATTAGGCAGCGCGAATTACGCCTTACCTTTTCGCTTCACGCCTCCCACATTCATATCAATTCAACTACACTCATCATTTAGACTCTGACAATGGGAGTGAAAATAATTAATTAATTTAATTCGTAAAAAAATTCAAGACGAGAGGTGTCGTGGAATACCAGGTTGGAAAAAAGTTCCTTTTGTTATTATATATTATGTATTAAATACCGGGCTCAATGAAAAAAATTAACAACGTTGAGGGTAATTAAATAAAAAATAAAACATAAATAAATGACTTCTATGCTGCAGTAATATACATATACATACACATCATTATAAACAAACACACATACTACAGCAAAAGTGTCGTGACGGTCGAAGTCTTACACTCTCATTCGTCAAGTGTCATGCGATAAGGAACGACGCGACGTTCCAATAATTTGTTATAAGAGAAAATAAAAAAATACACATAATTCATCTAACAAAATGTCACTAAAATTTGAATTGAGGATGGAGCATTGTCTTCCGCGGACACTCACTGTATCGCAATTCTGACCCTATATTTGAGGTATCTCCTGAAATCATTTTCAATGTTGAGGCTAAAACGTGCAGGAAGTTTTTATCTTCCTTACTCCAGAGGCCGAAACATAGTTGACACTTATTTACACAATCACTTTGTTTGCGCAAGTAATTGAGGGCTCTTTTTTAAGTTTTCAACATAAAGATATTAGTGGACAGAGTCATTGACAATTTCGAAGTATGTATATGTTTTATAAGCACTTTTTGAATTTGATTGAAGTGTGCTTAAGTATACGAAGACTTAGAAATATCTATTCAATTTTATAAATTTTCATTATAGAATGTGTTAGGCGAGCCATGAACGAACATGGACTGTCACAGTCAAATCTGTTTCCAATGCATATAGTTTATTGTTGTCTTCGTTATTTGTTTCTCAAAATATATTTAGAATAGAGTAAAGCCCTCCGTCGGGTATTCCTCACACGCAATTTAATTCAAAGTAGACATAAATGATTTCCACACGTCAAGACAGTGGGTCGGACGCCGGACAGACAATACGATCGTTTGAGAAAATTATTTACCATCTCTCTGAAGGCTCGCTCGGCCATGAAACTTCGCAGCCGCTCCGATAAATACGTACAAAAGAAAGATTCTCAATAAGAAGGGGAAAAAATCGCCGGCCGACGACGCTTCACCACACTCAATCGCTCCTACTCAACCTCTAAGCTATCCTGACGTCTATCTAGACTATCTGGATGGACTATTTGAACAAGAAATAAAATAGCGGCCAAGAGCGAGCCAGGCTCGCACAAATTATGGTTGCGTACTAAAACTAAAATATATAATTTCCCCACAAATATTACATTGTCGAAAAAACCTGCAATCTATGGCTTAATATCTATTAACCCTATAAAAATCAAAATTTTAGCTCTAGAAACCTAGGAGAACAGAGGGGGAATGGTAATATTTTTTACAGTTTTTCACAATAATATTTTTAGAATCCTTACAGTTTGTTGTTTCGTTTAACAACAATTAACATATCCCCCCTATTAAGGTAAAATAAATTTTTATCTCATTTTTGACGAGCGATATTTGTGCGCGTCATTAAGATCTATCATTATGCCAAATTTCAAGTGTCTACGTTACTTAGTTATCGAAAAAAAAAACTCTTAAAGACGATAAAGACGGATGGACAACGGAGTGATCTTATAATGGTTCCGTTTTTCCTTTGAAGGTACGGAACCATAAAAATAGTCAAAATACTTTGATGGTAAGCCGGAATAGACATCACTATCGATTTAATTATTGTACCGTGTGGGGTCGGTACTTAAAAAGAATAGTCCCATTGCATCTCTCCCCGTGTATGTCGTAAAAGGCGACTAAGGACAAGACGCCGTTCATAAAGGCGCCAGGCTAGCCACCTCTCACCTTATCTCTACTCGAATTACTAAATATTATCTAGACTCTAGAGTAGCCTATCAACACACATATCTACCGTATCAACACATACCGTCTAGTTCATTGTACCCGGCAAGACCGAAGGGAAACGCTGACGCTGCACTTAGTTCCGGCAGCAACAAGGTGTGCTTAACTATAGGGGCTCTAGAAATGTGTCAAATATAATTGCGTTTGAATATTATCTAGACGATCTCTAGCTTCCACGGAGTGGAATATTCTTGTCGCTGACTTTAAATATAACAAAAGATGCATTCGGTTTACTGCAAGTCCTGCCTTACTGAACCGCATAAGGAAATTACATACATATCATACATATCACACACGCTGAATCCCGACAATCGGGGTAAGCAGAGTAATCGGTGTTGTGCTGCAAGAACTCTGGTAAATTACAGCACAACACCGACCACCACGTTTCGCAAAGTATTCGGACAAGATTCAATCGATCAAGCAGCAAGTAAGGCACGAAGACCCACCTGCTGCATGACTCGGTGGAAGTACCATGCCAAGGTGAGAGGTGGCGACCCCATCGCCCTTTAGCACAGCATCTTGTCCTTATCCCTTAGTCGCCTTTTACGACATGCACGGGGAGAGATGCAGCGGGGCTATTCTTTTTAAGTACCGGGCCCACACGGTACAATAATTAAATCGATAGTGATATCTAATTAAGGAAATTAGAACTGAAAATCGCGGTAAGCGAAAGAAAACTGATTACAGAAATATTTACTGAAAAATATTTAAAACTATACAATACATGTACTAATGTAGGTAATAGAACAATTTCAAAACAGAACTATTTCCGTAGTACAAAAGTGTGCAATCAACGACCTCGTCAAAATGAATACGAACATTTTGGATTTTTTCTATGTACGAGTATATGCCGTGCCACACTCAGGAAACAGAAAGATGCGTCTAATGAGTAACCGAACCTTGGTCTACAGTTTGTGAACCGGAGAGAAGAGTAGGATTATTAATAAAAAACCGGCCAAGTGCGAGTCGAACTCGCGCACCGAGGTTTCCGCACAACAAAAAAAAAATTGAAAAAACATCACGGACTCCCAAAATTTTTTACTTTTTCTGTTTTTAGGGTTCCGTATCCCGTAAAAAATTCACGGGGGTCCCCATACAAGAAACTAAAAAGTGTATGCGCGCCATCTACCGAAAACAGTATGAAGCAGCGCTGACCATGACATGGCGATACGAAGCCCTCGGTGCGCGAGTTCGACTCGCACTTGTTTATTATTTATGTTTTATATTCGCCATAATAACATATGTATATTCTGTGAACATTTCAACCGGCTAGCTATTACGGTTTCAAAGATACAGTCAGACAGACAGACAGACAGACGGCCGGCGTAGGTTTAGTAATAGGCTTCGGTACGGAAACCTAAAACCATGCTCGAGGAGACACCATTGCCTCATGCCGGTCTCCAATATCAATAATGTTTAACGACCACAATTAATTAGACATGTTTTATGTATTGGTTTATGGTTATTAATTTATTTAATTGACTTAATTCTCTTTACTAACCATCGCCATAATAACACATGTTCTGTGAACATTTCAACCGGCTACCTATTACGGATCAACAGATGCAGCACTCGGACGGATGGACAGACATACATACAGACAGACAGACGACTTAGGCAGAACCCTAAAAAGGGCCAAATTGTACAAAAATTACTTTATAAACTGCAATAGTTACCTACCCGTTTTCCACATACCAAAGGTAAGGTTGTAAAGAATGCCGGGAGGCATTAAACCTTTTTTTAAGTAATCCGGTATGCGTGGCTGTGTCGGAGGGGCCAAAGCGCATGCTCCGACCAGCAAATATCACCTCCGAGAAGGTAGGTGTCAAAGACTTCCCTGGATTGCTGGATATACTGGACTAGAGGAGAACACAACCGAGGCTACCATGCGAACCATCTTACATCCAGTACGGTGGTACCAACCCAGTCGGCTACAATTTAAGCCTACCACCTAGTAAGGGGCAAGGGAAGGGACCTACAGTTTTACACCGGTTCCGAACGGTGAAGCACCAGGTGTAGAGGTATGCACATAAAGTTTTTCCTCAGAATAAAATTCATTGGTACGAACCTCGGACCTCTCGCACGAGAAGCCGATGCCCAAACGACTCGGCCACCAGCCGCTTTTAACCTACGCATAATTGTTTAACAAAACCGTTCAACACTACGATACACTTAAGACAATTTGCACTTGCCAAACTCGTTTGCCAATTACGCAGCTAGAAGATCCATCCCCCTTCATTATTGTTTACATTTTCATCAAGCGACTTTAATAGTATCCGTCTGGTCCGCCGGGCGGCGCCGCCGCTGCTCTAATATTATTAAGATTTACGACAGAAGGGCTCTTTATTAATCAGACTCTCCGGTTAATAAACACCGAACAGAATCGTAAACTGCGATCCCACTGCCGGGCCGGGCGGGGCGCGGCGGAGGTTCGCCCCAGCTCCGACTTACGCAAGACGTGAGGGTTGGGCGCTGCGGGTGGATGGGGAGTCTGAAACTTTTTAATACGGATTGGACTATATGAATTGTTTTGTTTGTTTATAACAATTCCTACGTATTATAAAATATAGAATTGAGGATAGACACAGACACAGCCATAGACACAGTGAGCTACGTGTGCACCGAACTTTTCCAGCTAGAGATGTCGAACCTACCCGCATCGGCCTAAGTAACCTCACAACGCTACAATCTTCGTCAGCGGCGACCGGCAGTTGACATCTGACTGGACGACGTGTCGGGTGTCCTCCAGGTCGTCGCAGACCGCGAGTCCTGAAGATGTCCCCGGAGTGTGGGACGAAACGTCGACAAACAAAGTGATTCGTGTTCAGTACCTATACCGCGTAACCGAAAAACATTGTCATAATGTGTAATACCCGGTAAAACCCTAAACGAACATATAGAATTGTGGAGTATGTGTAAAGAAATATAATGTGTAGAGAAATAGAGTAGAGAACAAGGATTGAGAATGGAATGCTTCGGTGGTTCGGTCATGTTGGAAGAATAGATGATAGGAGACTAACGAAAGAAATTTATGCAGCGAATGTGAGTGAAAGAGGCGACAGAGGTGTGTCAAGATCGTGGCACGTAGAGATCCTTTGTGCTTGCCTACCCCATTGGGAAACAGGCGTGACGCTATGTATACTAATAAATAAAGCGAAATTACTACGGCTACCGGGTAGCATAAATATACAAAGTCTAGATGCGAGTTGCTCTGATTGGTCGATGCCAGTTTGGCGGGAAATTTAAATTTCGTCTGGCTCCGTCTCCGGTACTCCCAGCGAACCTACTGAATCCGATATTCGTTTGGTCGTTTATGTAATTTGGTGGCTCAGTGGTAGGGTGTAGGGTTTTATTTTTTCGATCTCGACCATGGGTTCGTGTCCCTTTTGCCAAAATTTGTTTTGTTGTTTTTTTTAAGCAATGTTATACTGCGCGGGACGGATCTCGGCGTGTCGTCGCCGCAGCGGGCGACCCGCCACGCGAATACACTATACACGTACGGTGCGGGTGCGAGGGAGAATACTGACGAACCGCTGCGGCGGCGACACGCCGAGATCCGCCCCGCGCATTATAGGATGGTAAAATTAAGGTATAGTTATCTTTTATGACCACTTAAAAAAACTTTATTTTCGAAAATACTCCAAAAATTTATATTTCTTACTTTTTTTTGTTAAGCAATGTTAAGGGTGTTAAAATTAGGTTATGGTTATTTTTTTATATCCACCTAAAAAACTTTATCTTCGAAAATACTTCCGAAATTTAAATTTCCCGCCAAACTGAGAACCACCAATCAGAGCAACTCGCCTACTAGACTTTGGAAATATGCTGCGGGGTTACGTATCTACGTCAATATATGAATCCTCAAATTAGAAAACTATTTAATCGATTTACATACGGTTTTCATGTTGCTTCTCAAGATGCTTTTAGGCTAGATACAGCATCACGCTACGTCATCGGCGGCCTGAGCTATGAGCAAAAATTAACGTGAAGAATTTGTATATACAAAATAAAATAACTGCCGTTGCACAAAGCGCACAAAAGTTAAATGTTACCTCTTGTATTGGCTGTCTTCTACGGATCAATCGGGTGGCCCCACTCTAGTTGGAGTCACAGGCACAGCCAATTCCACCCCCAAGGAGGTGTCAGTCCGGCTTTTAGATGGACCGTAGTCGCTGGGGGTAGGGCACTAGGTCGCGATTCGAAGATCCTTGGAATGTAGGATAGAAGTAGGGAAAGATATTCGCTGGAAGCCCATTCCACACCTCTGCAGTGCGACAAGAACGATTAACACGAAAAACTTCGAAGAACTCATCTGTTGACTACAAAGGGGTGGAGCGTGGCGGGTTTAACGAATGAGAATAGGAGGAGGAGGGATGAGGGAAATATTATATTATTATTCTTTATTTTGTCTTTCGGCTTTGCATGGCGTTTGCTATATCCCATAACCATCATTGAACTAAATTGATCGAGTAGTTCTCGAGTTATGTATAAGAAAACATAGAATCGATGCGCGCGTCGTCGTCGGTCGGTTGGCGCGCCTTTATAAATTTTCCGCATTATTTATTAGTATTCATATGCTCGTAGTACCGACTCGAGTAAGTGTTATTATGGCGGACATCCTAAACAATAATAAAAAATATATATTTTTTTTTTTTTTTTATGCAAACTTCACACGGTTGGCTACATCACCTACAACATCCGTGATGTCAGCCCATAACAGCGGGTGAACTAGGTGCCATGTCAGTGCTTCCCTTCATTTCGCGCCGGCTACACTGAACTGGACGCAAAACACGAACTATTTACATAGCCGTTTCGACCGACGTTTCGCTCAGTGCGGTGGTACCAACCCGGCCGGGATAAACCCTACCACCTAGTAAGGTAAGAAGGGAAGGGACCTACAGTTTAACGTGGTATCCGAACCACGGTCAGCCTCCAACAGTCGGGCGGTCATCCATCCAATAACTGACCGCACCATTAAGCTGCCGAGGCTGACGATCCCTTAGTCGACTTTTACGACATGCGACGGGGAGAGATGCAGTGGGACTATTCTTTTTAAGTACCGACCCCACACGGTACAAATAAATATATATTTAAATAGAAAAAATTCAAAACTACCTGTCTTATGTATACAATAAACTTTTTTTTTTTAAGATTTTCTTTTGTTTTTGTTCTATCGTAAAAACGCAAAGTCTATACGAATTGTTGATATACCTATACAAAATATTATTTATACGGAAACCTCGGTGCGCGTGTCCGACTCGCACTTGGCCGGTTATTTTTGTATTCGATATTGCCGGTTACAATGTAAAACGCATACATGGCACTGTCATGTCTGTCTATTTATTGCCATACGTGCTATACAGCCAGTTGAACAGCTGTATAGTATAGTACTCAGGCGCATGCTGCAGGAGACATGTTTATTAGGTTACGCCGAGATGTAGGACCGGTTCTGCTGTGATTAATCAGGAGGCGAGATGTGTGAAACTGCCGTACCGTGTGGGGTCGGTACTTAAAAAGAATAGCCCCACTGCATCTCTCCCCGTCGCATGTCGTAAAAGTCGACTAAGGGATCGTCAGCCTCGTCAACTCAGTGGTGGGGTCAGTTATTGGATGGGTGACCGCCCGACCGTTGGAGGCTGACCGTGGTTCGGATTCCACGTTAAACTGTAGGTCCCTTCCCTTCTTACCTTACTAGGTGGTAGGGTTTATCCCGGCCGGGTTGGTACCACCGCACTGAGCGAAACGTCGGTCGAAACGGCTATGTAAATAGTTCGTGTTTTCCGTCCAGTTCAGTGTAGCCGGCGCGAAATGAAGGGAAGCACTGACATGACACCTAGTTCACCCGGTGTTATGGGCTGACATCACGGATGTTGTAGGTGATGTAGCCAACCGTGTCAGTTTCCATAAAAAAAAAAAAAAAAACTAAGAGTGTCGTGGAGATGAGCCTCCACGCGCTGTATGCGCTTCAGTTTGTAAGTACGTGCGTGCGGCGTGACTGCGCTTGACTGGGGTTTTTTTTTATGTAATCCGGTATGGGTGGCTGAGTCGGAGGGGCCAAAGCACAAGCTCTGACTAGCCAATATCACATCCGAGAAGGTAGGTGCCATACCGGAGACTTCCCTGGATTGCTGGCTATACTGGACTTAGAGGAGAACACAACCGAGGCTGCTATGCGGCCATCTTACATCCGTACGGTGGTACCAACCCAGTCGGCTACAATTTGAGCCTACCACCTAGTAAGGGGCAAGGGAAGGGACCTACAGTTTTACACCGGTTCCGAACGGTGAAGCAGCAGGTGTAGGCTCCATACCGCACGTAAATTTTTTCGTCAGAAAAAACTCATTGGTACACGGCGACCGGATTCAAACCTCGGACCTGCCGCATGAGAAGCAGATGCCCAAACCACTCGGCCACCCGTCGCTTTATTCAGAATATTAAAAAATATTATAAAAGCAAGTGCGAGCCGAACTCGCGTGGAGAAGGTTCCGTATCACTCCCTTTTCCTGTGAGAACTTTAAGAAAATCCTAAGACTTAGGATTTTCGATTAGGTTTTCCTATAAAATATTACTATATACATATTACGTTTTTACGATAGAGCAAAAACAAACTAATAAAAAATCACGTTTCTTGTATGAGGACCCCCTTAATTTTTTATTTATTTTTCTTGTTATTGTTATCCACCATTATTTTGTGAAAATTTGTGTAAGAAGTTTAAGAAGATGTAGGCCTCCCCACGGACACGAAACCCTAAACATTAATGAGAACATAAAACCTTTCTCAGCAATCCATCCTACGAGAGCGAGGCAGACGAGAGAAAACGTGTTCTAACAAGAGTTCCAGCTATACATTTATTCATCCTGCCACGTACGTAGATAATTTTCCGGCCAGTTCAGTGTAGCCAGCACGACCAACATGAAGCAGTGGAATTACAACTAGTTGCAACAGCAAAAGGTTGAGATTCCAACTATATCAGATTCCCATAAGAAAAAAAGATAGTTTGTACGTCAGCCTCGGTAGCTCAGAGTGGTGCGGTCGGTCGACTGTTGTTAAGTAACGCTGAGCGCGGTCAGTACTTGGATGGGTGACCGTTCGACCGTTGGAGGTTGACCGTGGTTCGGATTTCACGTAAAAGTGTAGGTCTCTTCCCTTCTTACCTTGCACTAAATGAAACGTCCGTCGAAACGGCTATGTAAATAGTTCGTGTTTTCCGTTCAGTTCAGTGTAGCTGGCATGAAATGAAGGGATGCACTGACATGGCACCTAGTTAACCCGATGTTATGGGCTGACGTCACGTATGTTGTAGTTGTGTTGTGTGTGTGTAGCCAACCGTGTCAGTTTCCATAAAAAAAGTGTTAGTATTGCGTAGTAAACATTAAGTATCTAGTCAGTTATTTTTGCACCTCCCATCAACTTTATACCTGAGTATGATTGGTAGGAAAGCTTTTAGGCATTTAGTCAGTCTTTTGTCAACTTTTTGTGTTGTAAATGAAGATTGTTTTAATTAAATTTCAATAATATACGTAATCCCACGCGCGCGCCTACTCCACGTCTTGCGAATATGAATATCTAGCAGTCAGCTTTGTAATATGTGCGTTAAACCGAGTAACTTGATAATGTAGGTCTTTAATCACTGTAATAAACGTTACTTTACGCCGCCGTTGTCGCTCAAGCAGCGAAACAGTACACCGCTATAATTTCGATACAAGTTTTAATCATTGTTATTGATGTGTGTGTGTTATTGATGTTGCGCGAATATGGCGGTAAAGCCTCATGCGATATGGTAAAATTTCTATTTCAGTTCAAATATACTTTATAACATACTTCTTTAGGGACAAAGTCCTCTAAAATGTCGAAAAGTTTTGTTTGTAAGAGTATTAGATCATATAATAAAATATCTTTAATAGAGTCCTTGCAGCACAACACTGATTACTCTACTTACCCCGGTTGTCGGGATACAGCGTGTATCAGTGCGAATAAAATACCAGAAGAGGTTAACAATCTTAATGATAATTTTGTTCATAGGTCTTAACTAAATTATATCTTGAAGTTCTCACTGCATAATTAAAATTAATTAATAGGAATAGGTACGATTTCTGTCTTATTATACTAACCATTAATTTGATTATTTCAATTATTTTGCTAATTAACACTAAAGCGTATATTAGCAAAATAATCTCCTACGTAGAAATCTCCTTAATTTTTTTTACAAAATCTCTTTACACCTTGACTAATTCACCGAGTCTTTTGTATTCAGAAATCTCAGTAAAATCTTTATTTTTGCTCTCAAACTGTATTTCCGATTACTGTAGGTAGGCGGTGTATAAATTGTCACTAAATATTTGAATAAGTCTCTTCTTTGTGTGCGTAATCGAACAGGATATAAAAAAAAAAAATATGACAAGTTCTAGAGTATATAAACTAACGAATATTCTTATTCTTCTTCATTAGATGCAAAGCCGAAAATTAGCCGAAGATAAAAAAAATTATTTAAAATAAAAATATAAAAACCGCCTTCAAAAATATATGAAATAAAAACCTAAAAAAAAAACGAACCCTAGAGTTGAAGGCGGTGCTAAAAAGGCTACACAAATCACAAAGGATATCATTCACTCATGTTTTCTTTCATGCATAATTTTTGCTTGCTTTAGCACCGCCTTCGTTTTTTTTTTTAGGTTTTTATTTCATATATTTTTAAAGGAGGTTTTTATATTTTTATTTTAAATAGTTTTTTAGTTTTACTTTTTTTAGGAAGTCGGTTTTATGTTTTTTAAAACTTTTTTTTTATTTCACAGTTTTTTTTAGTAATTTTTTGCTATTAATGTACTCGGCGGAATCGCTCGGCCTTCGGCCTCGCGATTCCGCCTCGCTTTCCAATCCGATCTTGACCAATTAAAATAGGACCACGTCAGCCTCGATAGCTCAGTGGTGCAGACAGTCAACTGTCGCTATTGAATGTTAAGCAACGCTGGGTGCGGTCAGTTCTTGGATGGGTGACCGCTGACCGTTGGAGGCTGACCGAGGTTCGGATTCCTCGTAAAACTGTAGGTCCCTTCCCTCCTAATCTTACTTGGTGGTAGGGTTTAATCCGCCCGGGTTGGTACCACCGCACTGAATGAAACGTCGGTCGAAACGCCTATGTAAATAGTTTGTGTTTTCCGACCAGTTCAGTGTAGTCAGCACGATCAAAGGGGGAAGCACTGACATGGCACTTAGTTCATCCGGTGTTATGGGCTGACATCACGGACGTTGTAGGTATGTAGCCAATGTATGTAGCCAACCGTGTCAGTTTCCATAAAAAAAAAACCTCAGGGTTATCCCCTTTCAAACAAACAAAAAAATAATATTCAAAATCGGCCCAAAATTGACGGAGTAATCGCGTAACCAAAGAGTTTGTATTACGTCGCAGCGACGTAATACAAACTCTGCGCGTAACAAACATCCAAAAAAAGAAAACATACCGGCGCATTGAGAATTTCTTAGGTAAATTAAGTAAATTGCTCGTGAAGACAAATGCAACGAGCCCAAACACGATGGGTTTATCATGTGTAGTTTAGGAGTTCCTATCACCACCTTCCGTCTCCATCATCAGACCAGCTCGATGGTACCTACTCGTACCATAATATATTAAGCCGGCCGGTCGGATATTATCTGTCAGTCAGTCAGTCAGTCAGCTTGTAAGCGTCCACTGCTGGACATACGCCTGTCCAATTTTCCTCCAGTCCTCCCGGCCTTCAGCGATACGGAACCACTGATTTCCGCCGGCGTACTTGATGTCGTCGTCCCACCTGGCGGGTGGTCTTCCCACACTTCGTTTTCCTGTCCACGGCCGCCAGTGTAGGACACGGTTACTCCAATGGTCATCGTCTCTTCGGCTAACGTGCCCAGCCCACTGCCACTTGAGCTTAGCCACCCGGTGTCCAATATCGACTACTTTGGTGCGTCGGCGGATTGCCTCGTTACGCACCATATCACGTAGCGATATTCCCAGCATGGCTCGCTCCATTGCTCGCTGGGCAACTTTCAACCTTTGGACAACAGCGACCGTCAGAGTCCACGTTTCACACCCGTACGTCATAACCGGGAGGACACACTGGTCATATATACGGGTCTTTTGCGGACGGTCAGACTTCAGGACGAATTTTAGTTTTCCAAAGGCAGCCCAACCCAGTGACAGATATTATCTGGCCGGTCGGAAAATAAAAATTTAGAATATTCATGAAACAAGGGTCCGAATATGTATCACTAGTATATCGATTCATGTATTTCAATAGGACAGAAAAAATTTCAAAATATTAGGTATTTAATACTTTTTAGTTCTAGTTATTTTTTTTTTTTGGAAGTCGGTTCTATATTTTTTTAAATAGTTTTTATTTCATTATTTTTTGTAATATTACATAAAAAAGAGTAATCGAAATCGAATAATAGAAATCGATTGAAGTGGTACAGAATTATTCGCCATATGTGTCAGACTGCAAATTGCTGAATAAGTCCACATCACAAAAGTTTTGCTGAAGGTAACCACACACCATAGTAATATATCAAACTGAAAATTGCTGAAAACGACCACATCGCAAGTTTTGCTGAAGGTAACCACACGCCATAGTATTATGTTGATTTTTCGAAAACCGCTGAACCAATTTCGATAAAACTGAAATGGGACCACCTCGGAAGTATGACCTAACAAACAAAAAAAGAATTTTCTAAATCGGCCCTCAATTGACGGAGAAATCGCGTAACAAACATACAAAAAAATAAATAAAAAAAAAACATACAGTCGAATTGAGAACCTCCTCCTTTTTTGGAAGTCGGTTAAAAATACGGGAGTGATGGATGACTCAATAAAAAGTAATCACAGCATTTCAAAGGCTTATCTCCAACTAATAATTTCAATAAAGAACCTTATCGAGCGGATACAAAATTCTTATCAGATAATCCTTCATTTAGCAAACATACCTATATTAATCATTTGTGTCTAATGGTGTGATTTGAGAACATCTTTTGTAAAGTTCAATGTTTTACGCATACTTAATCAAATTTAAAACTCATGGGTAGATAAACCCATAAGTATAAAAAAGCGATATCAATATGAAATCAAAAATAATAACTTGGACAGTCCTAGCACTATGTCTAGCGTATACATCAGTGTCCGCCCAGGAATCAGATTGTGTTGTGTTCAACTTTGAAAACGATATTGGAGAAACGTTACAAAACGGAATTGAGTGCAATGAATACAGCGATGGCTTATGGCAGCAAGAATCGTACCAAATATTTGATATAACATCGCCTCACCCCAGGAGTAACCATTTCGTAAGACCGGACACCGGAGCTTGTGGGACGACTGTCCAAGATTTAAGAACACACAGTGGAGGAATTCTTCATGTTCACGCTTTCTTGGAGACGCCACTAACTGCTTCGGGATCCCTGGATGTCATAGTAAAAGAAAGAACGACTGACAGAATTATTGGGACCAATTCTCTCGACTCAAATAATTATGCAAACGGATGGCATATAGTCGAAGTCAGTATACTTGAAGATGTTCAACAGGCGTATGTAAGTATTTTTTTTCCCCCAAGAACTCACAACGAAACTGTGAGCCTTCACCACGAAACTCACCAAATTATAATCACTACTTATGTATTTCTATTTAATTACATCGCTATTTCTGATACATTTAAGATTCATTAGAAGACAAATCTGAAATTTTAAGCCCAAACCCACGTAACCAAAATCATGTACTTGTACGAAAATGCGAGTAAATGCCAGAATGTTTGGAAATTTGGTAAAATGTTTATACTAAAATATCGCAATTCGTTATATATAGAATAGCGATCCTCACGCTTCCGCTCGCGTTAAAGTCGGTATAGCAAATCAGATTTTCTCCGAATGTGTTCGCTTCCGGCCCCACTGCTCAGCTCATATGAATAATGGTGTGAAGCTACATATATAGCCAGAAACCTTGCATAGATATGTCGTATTACATTGGCAAACACCG
Organism: Nematopogon swammerdamellus; assembly: GCA_946902875.1. Classification (NCBI taxonomy): domain Eukaryota; kingdom Metazoa; phylum Arthropoda; class Insecta; order Lepidoptera; family Adelidae; genus Nematopogon; species Nematopogon swammerdamellus. The sequence continues at coordinate 12,865,937 of OX336351.1, forward strand.
TAAGTAAATAGGTTGAGCCGTTCTTGACTTATAAGCGAACATACACTCATACACACAGACGGCTGATGTTGGATTTTGTATTATGTATAGAAGATAGAGATCGAACTCTTTTCAAATTTATCTCGTAAATCGTGCGATATATCGACATATGATGCAGATAAACTGCTTCCATACGATATTACAGTAAAATTCAGAACAGGTCTAGTGCACCAAGTGACCTTGTTGTAAGGTTGTCACACCTTTTAATTCTTGAATGAAAATGATGACAGTTCTCAGGAACATTTGGCGCACTAGGTATTCAAGTCTACTCGACGATCACAGACGATAGAAACATTTTAAATAATATAATTTTATTGATTATGGCTTATTTATCGAATTAAATATATAAACTTAACTAAACAAATTCCATAAAAAAAAAACATTAAATTAAATCTGAAATCGGCATTACTTTTAATTATCCATGAATACGTTTAGGTATCATAACAGTCATAATACACTTATTGCACATATTATTGCAGATCTATTTGTGTTACAATTTATACTCTTTTTTTTTCAGATATTGTTAAGGGGTTCACATTCACCGGCTTCCATTCTCTTAGTAGATTGTATGTGCTACGTTGAAAACGTTGATCATCTGGATGCATGTACTATTTATGCTGATGATACTGAAGAGGAGACAGACCCCAATTCAGAAGAGAGCACTGAGGAAGAGACCGGCCCAGACCCAGATGTAAGCACTGAGGAAGAAACCGACCCCGACCCGGTTGAAAGCACTGAGGAAGAAACCGACCCCGACCCGGATGTAAGCTCTGAGGAAGAAACCGACCCTGACCCGGTTGAAAGCACTGAGGAAGAAACCGACCCTGACCCGGATGAGAGCACTAAGGAAGAAACCAACCCCGCCCCGGATGTAAGCACTGAGGAAGAAACCGACCCTGACCCGGATGTAAGCACTGAGGAAGAAACCAATCCCGATACGGTTGAAAGCACTGAGGAAGAAACCGACCCCGACCCGGATGATAGCACTGAGGAAGAAACCGACCCCGGTCCAGAAGTGAGCACTGAGGAAGAAACCGACCCTGACCCGGATGTAAGCACTGAGGAAGAGACCGACCCCGACCCGGTTGAAAGCACTGAGGAAGAAACCGACCCCGACCCGGACGAGAGCACTGAGGAAGAAACCGACCCAGACCCGGATGAGAGCACTGAGGAAGAAACCGACCCCAACCCGGATGTAAGTACTGAGGAAGAAACCGACCCTGACCCGGATGTAAGCACTGAGGAAGAAACCAATCCCGATACGGTTGAAAGCACTGAGGAAGAAACCGACCCCGACCCGGATGATAGCACTGAGGAAGAAACCGACCCCGGTCCAGATGTGAGCACTGAGGAAGAAACCGATCCTGACCCGAATGTAAGCACTGAGGAAGAGACCGACCCCGACCCGGTTGAAAGCACTGAGGAAGAAACCGACCCCGACCCGTACGAGAGCACTGAGGAAGAAACTGACCCCGACCCTGATGTAAGCACTGAGGAAGAAACGGACCCTGACCCGGATGTAAGCACTGAGGAAGAGACCGACCCCGACCCGGTTGAAAGCACTGAGGAAGAAACCGACCCAGACCCGGATGAGAGCACTGAGGAAGAAATCGACCCCAACCCGGATGTAAGTACTGAGGAAGAAACCGACCCTGACCCGGATGTAAGCACTGAGGAAGAGACCGACCCCGACCCGGTTGTAAGCACTGAGGAAGAAACCGACCCCGACCCGGATGAGAGCACTGAGGAAGAAACAGACCCAAACCCGGATGTAAGTACTGAGGAAGAAATCGACCCTGACCCGGATGTAAGCACTGAGGAAGAGACCGACCCCGACCCGGTTGAAAGCACTGAGGAAGAAACGGACCCCGACCCGGATGAGAGCACTGAGGAAGAAACCGACCCTGACCCGGATGAGAGCACTGAGGAAGAAACCGACCCCGACCCGGATGTAAGCACTGAGGAAGAAACCGACCCTGACCCGGATGTAAGCACTGAGGAAGAGACTGACCCCGAACCGGATGACAGCACTGAGGAAGAAACCGACCCCGACCCGGATGTAAGCACCGAGGAAGAGACCGATCCCGACCCGGTTGAAAGCACTGAGGAAGAAACCGACCCCAACCCAGATGAGAGCACTGAGGAAGAAACCGACCCTAACCCGGATGTAAGCACTGAGGAAGAGACCGACCCCGACCCGGATGAGAGCACTGAGGAAGAAACAGACCCAAACCCGGATGTAAGTACTGAGGAAGAAATCGACCCTGACCCGAATGTAAGCACTGAGGAAGAGACCGACCCCGACCCGGTTGAAAGCACTGAGGAAGAAACGGACCCCGACCCGGATGTAAGCACTGAGGAAGAAACCGACCCTGACCCGGATGTAAGCACTGAGGAAGAGACTGACCCCGAACCGGATGACAGCACTGAGGAAGAAACCGACCCCGACCCGGATGTAAGCACCGAGGAAGAGACCGATCCCGACCCGGTTGAAAGCACTGAGGAAGAAACCGACCCCAACCCAGATGAGAGCACTGAGGAAGAAACCGACCCTAACCCGGATGTAAGCACTGAGGAAGAGACCGATCCCGACACGGGTGAGATCACTGAGGAAGAAACAGACCCTGACACGGATGAGAGTACTGAAGAAGAGACCGACGCAGAGGGCAGCAGCGAAGAAGGTCCAATAATAGTCGCCCCAGATGGGGAAAGGTCATTTTGGAACCCTTTGACTATTACTGCGATTGCAATTATTTCTGCCCTAGTAGTGTTAGGCCTAGCAATACTATTTTATCAACTAGGAAAAAGGCGCGCCCGAAAACAGATGCCGCCAACAATCTATATCGAAGACATTGAAATTCCAAAATCAGTCATCGTTCCTAGAGTTCATAGTGTTTATAATAATAATTCTCATCCACAGAGTAAGAAAGACCCAAATTTCTATTTATATCCTTGAATGAAATTTACAATAATTATCTAGTGCAAAGTGCTTCAGAATTGAATGAAATATCTCAAACATTAATACAGTATACATATTATTTTTTTATGGATCCTGCCTGACTGACAATGGTTGGCTACATGCATCGCCTACTACGCCCGCCCGTAATGTTAGCCCGTCCCGACGTGGTGACCTATGATGGTGCTATGGTGGCCGAGCTTCCCTTTCGTCTTGCCGGCTGAACTGAAATGGACGAAAAACGCGGACTTTTTTTATGGAAGCTGGCTTTTTTTACGGCACAGTTGGCTGCATCACCTACAACATCCTTGAAGTCAGCCTATAACACCTTGGTTAACTAGGTGCCATGTCAGTGCTTCCCTTTGGTCGTGCCGGCTATAGTGGACTGGACGGAAAACAAGAAACGCCGTTTCGACCGACCTTTCAGTGTGGTGGGTAATCGACCCGGGGGGCGGGTAAAACCCTATTACCTAGTGTGGTAAGAAGGGAAGGGAGGGACCTAAAGTTTTACGTGGAATCCGAACCACGATCAGCCTCCAACGGTCGAACGGTCACCCATCCAAGTTCAGAACGCGCCCAGGTGTGCTTATGATCACGAACGGCAGTCGACCGGTCGCACCATTGAGCTACCGAAGCTGACAAACTATTTACTATATTACAAACTATTACTATATTACAGACTATTTATGAATTACCTATATAAGAACTACTTATAGTTAGTATTATCGCACCAATGTAGTTCTATTTATACAGTATCGCATAACACTACGTTTATTGAAGTCAGTGCCGTCGGAATTGCTTCCATTAAATTTAATTGACGCCAATAATAATACTGATATTCACGAATACTGCAGTAGCAATAATTACTAATGAATGACAGAATCAATGCAGGCGATGCCACTGATTATTTGATAAATCTGTATTGTCAATACCATATTATGTAAATAAGGTATATTTAATAACTTGTTAAATTATAAGATAAGTACCAGACATTATTATAGATTATTATTATAGAAATTGGGGTTGTAATTTCAGAGGAAAAATTCGTTTTTTTTTCAGTGCATCATGTGTGACGTATAAATGAAAAGATGTCGTTATAAGGAATACAAATTTATTTTTATACTTTTAAAATACATAGTTTTTTTTTATGGAAACCGACACTGTTGGCTATATCACCTACAACATCCGTGATGTCAACCCATAACACTGGGTGAACTAGGTACCATTTCAGTGCTTCCCTTCATTTCATGTCGGCTACACTGAACTGGACGGAAAACACAAACTATTTACATAGCCGTTTCGACCGACGTTTCATTCAGTACGCTTGTATCAACCCGGGCGGCCTTCAGCGGTACGGAACCACTGCTTTCCGCCGACGCACTTGATGTCGTCGTCCCACCTGGCAGGTGCTCTTCCCACACTCCGTTTTCCTGTCCACGGCCGCCAGTGTAGGACACGGTTACTCCAACGGTCGTCGTCTCTTCGGCTGACGGGTCCAGCCCACTGCCACTTGAGCTTAGCCACCCGGTGTCCAATATCGACTACTTTGGTACTACTACTACTACCCTGCAAATAAATAACATCTGGAACCACAAATGAAATTAAAAACTTCTGTCTGACATATTAATGGTAGTGCCTGAAAAGTGTCGCGTCCAAGGAAAGTAGCGGGCAAAATCGCAAATAGCCAAGAAAAACTTTACTAATTATGCTCTCCTCGCTATAGGGACCGGCGACGCAGTCGTAAATCGTCATGTACTGTCATACAGAGTGTCCATAGAACATTGGAGAATAAATAATGTGGGTCAAATAGAAGGCACTGCGTTAAGTTTTATTTTTTGCAAGAGCAAGAAACAAATTATTTATTTCTTCACTAGATAGATATGCAAAGCCGAAAATGAATAGAAAAAAATACGTCCCGACCAGGATTCGAACCTGGAACTCCGGCTTGAGTCGCCAGCGCGTTACCAATTCCGCCATCGGGTCGATGACGTATTCTCTTCATTTTCGGGTTTGCATTAGTGAAGAAATATAAAGCCAGTACATGCTTAGTACTACTAACATATAAAAATTAAAAAAATATTTATTATCGCGTAGTACGCGTCACCAGCGAGCATTTATGAAGAACATCGTAATAGTGGAACAAGCGGCAGAGGTGTGTACGGATCGTGGTCCGTCTGTTTTACTGCCTGCCCCACTAAGAAACAGGCGCTATGTATGCGAATTATTTATTTATTTAAAATTATGTTGTTGTGTATTGATGTCAAATGTATTTTGTTCGTAAATAAATAAAGAAAGAACGAAATAATTTATTCGAATTTTGATCTCAAGCGTAGCGCTTTTCTCTCATGAGACACTTTTATGCTTTGCAGAAGGTGAGCTATCATATACAACTTATTTCAGTTGGCCTCATAGAGCAAACGAACTTAGCATTGTTAGTGTAAACATTTTATTACTGAGTTTTCATTCACTGGAGTGACGGTGACATCAATATGACCGTAATTTTTTCAAAATAGTTGCACACACCTGAGATTCGATCCTCTGATCTCCTTGAGAGACCTAATAATCACTGTCCGGCCCATCTTCAGAACTAGCCTTCTATAGAATATCTCCACTATGTGTCTAGGGTCGCCCCCGCGCGCCGTCTCACAGCGCGGAGCGGAGCGTGGTGGCGTCCTCCGTGATACATTGCACAAACTTGCAACAGGAAGTCGGAACTCAGCGCCGTCGCCTCCGACGATGCCGACCCCCGTCCGTCGCGACGCCGCCGCGCCGGTGCGCGTCGAGACATTGCCAATACATTTTTATTCTTCACACTACGACTGTGAACTCGTAAACTATTGACAATCGAAGATAACGCAGATGAAGAACTCTAAATTTAATTTATCATAGCATACGAGGAAAATCTTTATAGAGACGGAGTTAGGTTATAATTTTTTTATTGCTTCGGAACTGGATGGCTATTCTCGACGTGGAATCCTCAGGCGCAGCCAATTTCACCACCGAGGAGGCGTCAGTCCAGCTTAAAGGAGGACTAATGTCGCTGGGGTCGCGATTTGACGATACGTGGATTGTAGGAATAGAGAAATATAATCCCCGGAAGCCCGTTCCACACCTTTTGCCTTATTTCAAATTTATTTTATCGTTGCACTATAAAATAAACTTGTGAGACAATAATACGTGAGATTATTCTTTCCTCAAACACTATCATCTGCAAAAACGATCAACCTTGAACCTTACTCCGATCGCCCCTAAAGTCTATTTTCAATTCAGGAGGGAGTTATCCGCGTGTGACCGCGTATCCCGCGTAAGGAGATATTCCATCAAAACATTTAGTAAACTTCGGAGTTTGATGGAAAAGTTGATTCCGGTTTAGGGAAGTGTCGTAACTACTTAAATAAAATATCCTGCAAAAACCTTTTCATCGTTAGAACAAAGTTTGGGTTAGAACAAAGGGGACGTGCGACATGCGCGTTTCGAAAATAGGCCCATTTGCCGGGAGAATTATAAATAATGTCAGTAATATGGAATTAAACTAGAATATAGAATGAAATAATTGCTAGTCGTGGTTCGTTCGACGTTCAGACCTATTATTTATTCATCTGTGATTGATTGTGATTGAAAGATAACTGCAACACATTATCCACCTTGGTTTTGGTTGGAATCTGTAGACTTGGAGAAAGCAACATTTGGAAAGGCAGTCCCCAATATCGTTTGGTGTCTTTAGACTCAATACAACGTCGAGCGTCCTTCTTGATTGAGACCCGAAATCACAGATGGTCGGCAGTGAATAGACGATTTTTAGGGCCACGCAGCCTGTTCTACTGGTACTGTCATGGACACAGGGAGAATCGCATCCCTTATTCCTTGCCATCCAATCTATCTCCGCAGCACTTGTCGCAGAGAAACTGAACATCCTTTTGTTGTTGAAATTGGGCTTTGGTGTACCCATCGTTTCGCAAAATCGTTCCTCAGTCGCACCTTCTAGGGTGTGGACTTGTCTACCGGCGAGGTTGCTTCGCGATACTTTCAACCTGGGAGTCTTCAAACGTCATATAAGCAAGCAGGATCGCCCCAATAGTCCGCAAAGCTGCTGTATCTCACTAGCCACGGGTTAGCGAGGCTCACTGAGCCACGGGTTAGCGAGGTAAGGTGCATTTAATTTTGGCTGTTCCGAGTACCTCTTGTCTCTCGGAACAGCCACATTGTGTTCACACGGTGTTCATTAAAAAACTTACTATTTTGTACGAATTATTTAAAGTTCGCAATATGTCATTCAATCCATTGTTGAAATGAGCTAGATATGATAATTCGATATCTTGCGGTTATAGCCTTTGTCAACTGTTCGAAGTATGTTATTAGTTATTTATTATAGAAGGAAAAAAAAGACCCAGCCCAAAATTTTACACAACACGCAATTTACCGTAATGTTTGCATAGCGGGCAATTCATTTACGCGAGTACTCTAAAATTGGAGTGGTTCGAAAGTTTCACACCTCAAACTAGGCGAAACAAAGGTTGCACCCTGCAGTTAGATTCCAAGTTTGACCTCTTGTCGGTTTTGTTCGCCAGTCGCAAACATATCAGTCGCAGTCGTCAGTCTTTGGGCAAACTGCTGGACATACGTTCCTCCAATATTTCTCCAATCATCCCAGTCACAAACGTATACGAGCGATGAATGTGGAAATAGCAGATTCTTTTTTTTTATGGAAACTGACACGGTTGGCTACATCACCTACAACATCCATGATGTCAGCCTTGGTGCCACGTCAGTGCTTCCCTTCGGTCGTGCCGGCTACACTGAACTGGACGGAAAACACAAACTATTTACATAGACGTTTCGACCGACCTTTCACTCAGTGGGGTAGTACCATCCCGGGCGGCTGAAACCCTACCACCTAGCAATATAAGAAGGGAGTCATATCCCTTAGTCGCCTTTTACAACATACACGGGGAGAGATGCAGTGGGGCTATTCTTTTAAAGTAGCGACCCCACACGGTATATTCGTCGCAGGTGGTCGCTTTTGGGCGAGTGTGAAAAGGTACAGTATCGATCGACTTTGGTAGGTTATTTTTTTCGCGCACGTTGCTGCCTCGTTCGTATTCCATAAAACTATAGGGTACTTCGTTCCATATTTTTACTAGGTATGGGAATCGCCCTTTTGCATGGAGACTCTTGGTTGAGCCCGGACGCTTTCATAATCAGTTGCATCAACTGCTTAATATGTAGGCGTCCGGGGAGCGTCGCGCGTCCTTCCATAGCGTTAATCACACAAAACATACCATTGGCTATTCAGCGGGGAAACGCTGCTTCGGTCAACAAGGAGATATTTATTTTAATTTAGTTATATAGTAGTTTGATAATACTTTATTGTTTTTTCATGTATATACTGTTTTAGCCTTAAACTGTTTCTTTGTTAATAAATATTTTTGAACTCCTTAAACGAACGTCTAACACACTCAGTCAGATGTAGTAGCGATTTTTTTTAACATAAAAATTCAGTTTGTTTTCTATACAGTTTGTTCTGCTGTGATCCGCTCGGCAGCGTGCTGCACTTGGAATCGACTATTAGAGTGGCAGTTACCGAACTGCAAGCGGGAGCTCAGTACTGGGGCAACTTCTGAGCCTGACAATTTGTAATGTGGCTTTCTCGCCTGGGTGCGGCGGTGCCGGAGTCGTGGTGGCGTCAGCGTGGGTGTTGTGCGGTACCGCGCGTGCTGGGAAACTTTTCTGAGCTTACATGCACTTTGGCTTGAGATAGAATCTTTCTATATTGATTTATGGTGAATACGTAATACCAATATAAAATACCAGCTTGCGCCTTTAGATTCGATCCAGCGTCGAGCCGTGCGACTAGTGGGTGACCCCGATGTGTCCCGCGTTCTAGAACCACCGCAACTCCGTAGGGATGTCGGCGCCCTAAGTGTGTTCTATCGCTTATTCCAAGGGGAATGCTCGGAGAAGCTGTTTAACGCGATCCTGCCGTCCCCTTTCTACCTCCGCGCAACGCGCACTGGGCAGGGATTGCATCCCTATACGCTTGACTTACCACGGATGCTTACCAATCGGTTCTGCAGATCTTTCCTCCACAGAACTGGTAAACTCTGGAACGCTCTCCCTGCCCACATATTTCCCCCCAAGTATAGTCTCGGGTCCTTCAAGAGAGGCGTGAATTGGCATCTATCAGGCCGGCATGGCATTCGCAACCCCCGCGTACGACCGAATGTCCTTGGGCGTCGTTAGACGCCTTATGGGTGGCTCGGCGCCACATGTCGCGCTTTCTATAAAAAAAAGTATATTTACTTTAATTTTAAATATACAGAGTACAAACATGCAAAAATATACCTAAAATTAATATAAAATAAACGGATTTTCCACCACCGACGACGCGGCGGCGGGGCGAGCCCATGCTACCGATAGTTAGGTCCTAGCTAGGGCAACCAACATTTGGATACAATTTCACATTTCTTGATATCTATCGGTACGTCTAGGGCGACGCTTCCCGACTCTTCCACTCACATTTGCTTCATAAATTTGTTTCGTTAGTCTCCTATCATGCATTCTTCCAACATGACCGAACCACCGAAGCAGTCCTTTCTCAATCCTTGTCACCATAATAACATATTCTGTTAAAATTTCAACCGGCTACCTATTACGGTTCAAAAGATTCAGCCCTCGGACAGACAGACAGACGGCGGCGTAGGCTTAGTAATAGGCTTCATACGGACACGGAAATCTGAAAACTTCCAGGCTGAGGAGGTATTTTGTAATTTGCGAAACCCCTTACGGTGGGTTCACAGACTTGCCTGGCTGCTAGGTTCTCTCGACAGTTCCTGGAGCAGTATCGCGGAACTCCGCTCAGGGGCTGTTTGGCGAACTCAATTCCGACTTTTCGGATAGTTTTATCAAGCACGTAGGCACTAGGTAGCGAGATGCGGGACTATGTTGCAGTGCGGAGCGACTGGCTGTTGAGAATCAGTTCAATTTGCTGATGGAGTGGAACTTTATCACATAATTAATAAGGTAAGGGAATCAAATTTTTTGTTAGTAAAAAGAAAAAAAATATAAAACAAGTTTAGTAATCTATACATATAATAAAATCGTAGAGGTAAGAAAGTCTGTACATTAAATGTATTCGGAAAAAAACTAACCAGGGTGGGTTAAAATGAGATACTGAACATGTTAAAACAGTTTTTAAAATTTTTTTTTGTTTGTTTGTTTGTTTGTTTGTTTGTTTGTCTGTACGCGCATCACGCAAAAACCACTGAACGGAATTAGACGAAACTTTGTATAGTGGCAGTTTATATGCCGGGTTAACATAATACGTAAAAAAAAAAAACAAAAATAAAAAAAAAATTAACAATTATAAACATTATTGCGCGTTTAAAATCACGTAGTCCAAAGTACATAATTATATCTTGAGAACTGGCAGCAAATACAATTTGAATAAAATATTCATTCGAAATTTAAAAATAAGTAGATACAACGAAAATGACAGTTCTTTTTTTTTATAACTTGAACACAATAGTCTATACATATCTATTCTTTCTATACATAATATCATAAAATCGTAAATGCAAAAATGTCTATTTGTACGCGCATCTCGCAAAAAACCACTGAACGGAATTTGACGAAACTTTTTATAGTGACAGTGTATATCCCGGATGAACATAACAATTAAAAAATATAATAAAAATCACGTAATCCAAAGTAAAGGTAAAAAACAATTTTAAATGTCATGTTGACAACGGAGAACTGTCATCTCGACGTGAGCTGGCCGGTGACAAATTGTTTGATAAATAAAAATAATAATTGAAAGTCGAAGTTATGTCGCTGTCATTGGTGCAATAAAATGTATATATCTGTTGCCCGCGGCTTCGCTCGCGTGAAATTCGTATTTTAAAAAAAGAAAGTAAGTAACTAAAGGCGGGCCCGAAGGCGGATCTGCGCTCACGTAAACGATATTCTTTCTCGATGAAAGTAACTAAGGGCGAGGCGGAAGGCGGAGCTGAGTTCAGGAAGAAGAAAAACATTCTTGAAGAAAGTAAGTAACTAAGGGCGAGGCCGAAGGCCGAGCTCTATTCTGGAAGACCATAAACCTTCTCGAAGAAAGTAAGTAACTATGGGCGAGGCCGCAGGCCGAGCTGCGTTCAGGAAGAAGCTAAACCATCTTGAAGAAAGTAAGTAACTAAGGTGAGGCCGAAGGCCGAGCTACGTTCGGATAATTGAAAAACCATCTCGAAGAAAGCAAGTAACTAAGGGCGAGGCCGAAGGCCGAGCTGCGTTCAGGAAGAAGCTAAACCATCTTGAAGAAAGTAAGCAACTAAGGCGAGGCCGAAGGCCGAGCTACGTTCTGACAAATGATAAACCATCTCGAAGAAAGTAAGTAACTAAGGGCGAGGCCGAAGGCCGAGCTGCGTTCAGGAAGAAGCTAAACCATCTCGAATAAAGTTAATTAATATTAAGATTGAGTTAATTTAATTTAAATTTTATTATAAAGTCCACGCTTCTAACGGCAAATATACCGTGCATCCTAGAACCTCGCGGTTATTCCCGGCTGGATGGCAAGAGGCCCGATGCTATCACCTTAGTGCCATGGACTAAGGGTAGTTCTTTGATGTGGGACGCCACTTTTGTTCTCACATTGGCTCCAAGTCACGTTAGGACATCTTCAAGAGCGGCTGGCGTGGCCGAGGCTGGGGCGGAGAGCCTCAAACGCAGCAAATATAGAAATATAATTCAAGATTTCGAATTTGTTGCGTTTGCGGTTGAAACCCTCGGCCCGTGGAGCAGTGAAGCCAAAAGAGGCTTGAGCTGGTTGACGCAACTGGTGTCCCGCCATCAAGGGCTTATGTACTTCATTCAAAGGGTAAGCCTTGCCATCCAGCGGGGTAATGCCGCAAGTGCTCTAAGAAAATTTGAAAATGCCCGTTTTGATAGTTATTTTAATGTTTGTTAGGTAGGTTTTAATTATTTAGTTATTAATATTACTTTTTTATATATTTTATTAAATAAATAGATGGAGTAAACGATATTATATGCTATCGTAGAAAGGAAGTCATTTAAGGCGACGCCCGAAGGCGGAAGAGGGTTTTTGGTTTACCTGAACGAAGCTCGGCCTTCGGCCTCGCCCTTAGTTACTTACTTTCTTCGAGAAGGTTTATCGTCTTCCTGAACGCAGCTCGGCCTTCGGCCTCGCCCTTAGTTACTTACTTTCTTCGTGAAGGTTTATTGTCTTCCAGGATGCAGCTGGGCCTTCGGCCTCGCCGTTAGTTGCTTACTTTATTTGAGAAGATTTATCGTTTACCTGAACGCAGCTCGGCCTTCGGCCTCGCCCTTAGTTACTTAGATTCTTCTTTGAAATACGAATTTCCCGCGAGCGAAGCCGCGGGCAACAGCTAGTTTAGTAATATGCAGCCTCGATAGCTCAGTGGTTTCAATCAATATCAATCAATCAATTCAATTCAATAGCGACAGTCAACTATCGCTATTGAATGTTAAGCAACGCTGGGTGCGGTCAATACTTGGATGAGTGACCGCTGACCGTTGGAGGCTGACCGAGGTTCGGATTCCTCGTAAAACTGTAGGTCCCTTCCCTCCTAATGTTACTTGGTGGTAGGGTTTAACCCGCCCGGGTTGATACCACCTCACTGAATGAAACGTCGGTCGAAACGGCTATGTAAATAGTTTGTGTTTTCCGACCAGTTCAGTGTAGCCGGCACGATCAAAGAGTGAAGCACTGACATGGCACCTAGTTCATCCGGTGTTATGGGCTGACATCACGGATGTTGTAGGTGTGTAGCCAACCGAGTCTGTGTCCATAAAAAAAATAATTGGGAATCAAATAATAAAGAGATTTATAAAAACACAAAGACAATCGAAAATGCTAGTGGGGCTCCCCTGTCTATTTCAATCCATCTACATGCCCGACTACAGCATTTTCGATGAACTTTTCTTTGTATTTCTTGGTCGGGTTTTATAAAATCATTTTGTTATTCATTTAATTTACACATTTTCTTTTTAACTTATTTTTTATACATTATAATGTAAATATGATTTTCCACCACCGGCGGCGGGGCGAGCCCAGGCTACCGATGATGGTCGGGTCCCAATGAGAGAAACCTCCGGACTATACGCGCAGTGTCGAGCAGGGCTGCCTTCTGAATCCGGCCCTTGACCCAACTACTCAGCGAGAGCTTCCTAAGGTGGTCGTCGAGGCTCTTCGCTATCAGACCACGCGCCGAAACAACTATGGGCACAACGATCGTCGTGTCGACGGGCCACATTATATTTAACATCTTCTTTGCTTCCTTACTGACAAGGTTACCATCGTGCGGCACGGTGATATCGACGAGCGTTGCGCGCCTTGCCTCCCGGTCTACTATCACAATATCAGGCCTGTTCGCGAGAATAGTCCTGTCTGTGATAATGGGCCGGTCCCAGTAGAGTGTGACATGACCGCTCTCGAGAACTGGCGGTGGATTGTACTTATGTAAGGCACCTCGGTACCCATAAGGTTGAACTTTAAGGCAAGTTGCTGGTGGATAATCCTGGCTACTAGGTTGTGTCTATGCAGATACTCGGTGCTGGCAAGCTGCGAACAACCGGAAATCACATGTCTGAGGGACTCGTCAGGTTGGTGGCAGGCGCGGCAGATGTCAATAGTGCCGTCCTTCATTATGTGTTTCCTATAGTTGTTCGTCTTGACAACCTCATCTTGTATTGCAAAGACAAAACCCTCGGTTTCTCCGAAGAGGTCCCCGAAGCGTAGCGAGTGCAAGGAAGCAAGTTGGTCTACATCCGGTCCCGTGAGAGACCGGAAGTACCTACCGTGTAGCTCCTTGCCTTTCTATACTTCCATGCGGTCCTCAGTGCTAAGTACAACCGGCTTCCGCCAGTTCTCTTTTCCCATGCTCAGCGGGTAAGACTTTTATCGCTGGTGACGACATCGCGGTGCATCTCACAAACATCAGTCTTTTCCAAAAAGTACTGACGGAGATTGCATACCTCGCGGTTGTGCGGGTTCTTGACATTTAACATACCTCGACCCCTACCGACCCCGACCACCTCTACATAAAAAAAAAAACCTCGACCCCCACACTTCCGCGGAATATACAACCTCATGACCGATGATCGTGGGTGGTGCATACGGGATTTCGTCATCAGCGTCCTGACCTTTCTGTCCAGCGAATCCAATTCTGTCTGAGTCCAATTCTGTCTGAGTCCATCTGAGAATACCGAAGGTATACGAGCACAGGCATGACCCGACCGTTATAGGCACGAATTTTATTTCCGTCTGGCAAAAGGCTATTTAGCACTTTTGTAAGACGGTGAAAAAACTTTTCCTTAACTGATTGTTTCATGTCTGTATCTCCTATGTTGAGGGTCTCCGATATTTCCAAATATTTATAGGATTCGTCTTCGGAGAGAGCTCGAACATTCATGGACTCCGACAACTGTATGCCACCGGAGTTCACGATCACACCACGTTCCACATGAATGGCTCTTCTGCACACTTCTCCAAGCCGAACTCCATTCCAATGTCGTTGCTGAAGCGTTCGGTTATCTTCATCATCGACATTACTTCCGTGTCCGACCTGGCAAACAGTTTGAGGTCATCCATATAAAATAGGTGCGATATTCGAGAACCTCCTCTTCGAAGACAGTAGCCCAGCCCTGAGTCCTCCAACAGAGTGCTAAGAGGGTTCAGAGCCAGACAAAATCAAAGCGGACTCAGACTGTCTCCCTGGAAGATCCCCCGCCGTATGGGAATCCGGTCGTCTGCAAGCGGAATCCGCCCACCACCCGGAACACGAAGGATAGTGCTCCACTGTCCCATACATGTGCCAAGGAACTGACAGATGTTCGTGTCAGTTTTATATAATTCAAGTATCCTTAGCAACCACGTATGGGGCACTGAGCATTCTTGTAGTCTATCCAGGCAGCAGACAGGTTCTTTCGATTGCGTCCGACCGGCTGACAAACGATCATTTCTATGAGGAGGAGCTCATTAGTACCGCGGGACTCAGCCCGACATCCATTCTGAGCAACGGACAAGAGGTTATTGTCCTTATTGTGAATTGATATTTTGTGTGTCAGAATGGATGTCAGGAGCTAGTAGATGGTAGGCAAGCAAGTCATTGGTCTGTAATTTTTGGGTTCCGCAGTGCTACCAGATTTATGGAGCAGGTAGGTGACACCAGTGGTCATGAATTCCGGGAGAATCCGACGCTCGAGGGCATCCTAGAATTGAACAGCCAGGCGGGAGTGGCAACTTCTGAAGCATTTCAGCCAGAAGTTCTGCAATCCGTCCGGCCCTGGAGATTTCCAGTTCAGTGCCTAGCGGATTGCAGAACCTACATCCTCTTCGCTGATATTTATGGCTGACATTAGTTCTACCGACTGACACGCCCGCTGGACAGCTCTCATCCATTCACCCTCGACGTGACAGACAGGATCGGACCAGATGTTTTTCCAAAATGAAGCATTTTCTTGATCAGTCGGTCGGATCGTGTCTGTTGGCCGTTGGTTCGGGTGCTCCCAGTTAAATTATTATTTCTTTATTCACGTTTTTACAATATATTATATTAATTTTACATACATTTTACAAAAAGTAATAAAAATACACAAAATTAATATAAAATCTAAATAAAAACGGCAATTTCCGCCGGCGGCGGGAGGCAGGCCTCCAAGCACGCCGGCGGGTGCAGGCCGTGGCTACGGAGCTCTCCGAGACGACGCGAGGCAAGCTACGAGCGATAGGTGGTGGTACTAGACTCGTAGGCCACCACCACTCCCATCTCGGAGAGCTATATATAATAATAATAATTATTATTATTATTTTGTATCTCTTTATTATTTGATTCCCAATTTTATTCCTAACCATATTTTCTGTTTTATTTTTATTTTTAATAACCAAAAATGTCACCAAGTCGTTTAAAGTGAATTATGCGCATTTGTATATTATATTGGACACGAAGTATGCAATAATATGATTGATAAGGCAGTTCTGTCTGTTTTTAATTATTATTTGTGTGACTTCTTGATACTTTAATTTTCGTGAAAGCTCTTTAAATAAGGTTATTTTTTATTTTAAGGCGGCGCAATAGTGTTTAGAAGTTATGAGCCAATGTATATAAAAATAGGAAATAGGTTTTAGCCTTTCCGCGAATCCGAAATTTCGATATTGAAACACTTTCGGGAATTTCGCGGAAGGTCTGATTCGTCGATGCAGGAATTTTAAGAATTTAAACTTAAGTTCGATAAGTAGCGGCACTGGATGATTCATGATTTATGCGTTCTCGAGGGGCCATTACTTTTTCATAAATTTCCAAGACAAAGAGAATAATAATTGCGAAGTTTTAATTAACTTGAGTGGGAGCGCCTTGGGCTTTGTTTTATTTCCGACGCTTCATTTAATTTTGAAACAATGTGCTGGTGGTGTCTGACGGAGCGACTAACAATACGGCGGCAGGGGGCGAGGGGGAGGCGAGCTCGCGGGAGGGGATGACACTGGAAATGTCACTTAGGATATGAAGTGCCTACTGCAGTGGGAAAACATTTTCGTTGAGTGAAAAAAAAAATATATTCCAGAAGCTATTGTGTTGGAATATCACCAAATTGTTTGAAATACTGTTTGAAGAAGAATTTATATATTGATTTCGTTTCTATGGGTCACGTGGTTTATATCGCGCCCAGATTCCTATCCTAAATATTATGTAATGTAACGTCTGTATGTCCGCTTACAACTCGAGAGCGTCTCAACCGATTTAGATGAATTTTTCATCAATGCTATCTGATTTTTATTGAAAGCGCAACATTTGACGCCGAGATACCCATAAGGTGTCTAACGACGACCATGGACATTCGGTCGTATGCGGGGGTTGCGAATGCCATGCCGGCTTGACAGGTGCCCATTCACGCCCCTCTTGAAGGACCCGAGACTTTACTTGAGGGAAAATGTAATCTCTGGATGTTCACAGACTATGTATATTGTGTGCCAACTAGCAGCGCCAGCTGGGCCTATGATGCTGAGCTGCTACATACTTATGTACCTACATACTCGTATGTACATAATTAAATAAGAACTTTATAAATACATAAGGTTTAATGTGTATGTTGAAGTAAAAATATTTTATTCTTAATCTTATTCTTATAAAATAATAATTACGGTGTATCACGTTATCCTTAACTCGAGCGGAGCCATAACAAAAGCTTGGATTCTAAGGTTTTACAGCCGATATGAGCTAATATTATATATAATTATACACAATATGTGACGTTTTCATTTAGAAGACTGTTTTTTATAAAACTAGGGATTACAGAACACTTAGACCTATTGCACATTATGTATACAATTGAAATAAATACCTTCCCATAAATTGTATTTTCATACATAGCATACTTTTATATTAATGTAAACATACCAGCATTTGGTCAGCGTGCTATCCATTTTCATCAGACAGAATATACGTAAGTATACAAATATGACAGAGATTAGAGCGTACATACCTTAGTAATTTAGTAAGTTAGTCATTACTTACTTGTTTTCTAAAAAAATATTAAAATCCGGAAAAATGTTTTTGAAGATTCATGATATAAAGAACACTCGTTATTAAAAATAAAAATAAATAATTGAGCATCATTAATAAAAATAATTAAATTCTTAATAAAAATATGGGCAAAGGGTAACACTTAATGCCTCTAGACATTTTCTACCAATATGCCTTTGGGGTATGATAACTGCTAGGGTAGGTGAGGGGCGAAAATAAAATATTATGAGATAGGTACAGCAATACAAAACATAAAATATTAATGAGTAGAAACTAATTCATGCCCCATCTAGGAATTAATTTTTAGGATTATGTCCTTTCAGGCTTCTCATCGTCCGAAGTGGTTGTGAATCTCAAGCTTATAAACATTTGGTACGTTGTTGTTGTAACTTGGGTTGCTTTGTAAAGTTGAACTATTTGAATAACCGGTCGCCTTGGCCCGGGGAAATGTTATAATACTTGAACCTGGAATGTCCATGATTTCTTCAGCGTTTACAGAACTGAATGCTTTGGCTCGGGGAACAGTTGTAGAACTTGGAACTTCCGCAATTTCTTCAGCGTATGGATATGGCATAATTGATTTCTTCTCGGCTCGATTTCGCCCTATTAGAAAACAAACGGCAGCAACTGCAACTGTAACTAAGACGCATCCAACAACGATAGCAACTATAATCCATACACTCAAACCGGCGTCGTCGGTTTCTTCTGAAGAGTCGGGTTCGATCTCTTGCGACTCTTGAGTATCGTCTGACTCGGTCTCTTGAGTCTCGTCTGACTCGGTCTCTTGAGTCTCGTCTGACTCGGTCTCTTGAGTCTCGTCTGACTCGGTCTCTTGAGTCTCCTCTGTCTCGGTCTCATGGGAACTTTCAGTGTCTTCAAGCTGATATATATTGCATTCATCGAACATATCTGTACTTTCGACATAGCGCAAAGAATCGATTATGAAGTTGGCATGACCTCGTAAATAAATCTGAAAAAAAAATTCATCCGTTGTTTGACTTGAACCAAAAAAGGAAAGTACTGTAGAAAATGCTGTAGTTCCTTCTTAATTTGAATCCTTCAGTCGGCTCCGCACCCGACTACACCATTTTCTACTGCTCTTTCCTTTTTTCGTCATTTTATTAGCAGAAATTTTGAATTTTTTTTATTTAGATGTTTTATTTTATTCATTTTAGTTCTAATCCATAATGTGTTGTGTAATTTTGAATTATATAACACTTTGTTACAAATAAATTCAACTTCATACATACACGTACATACATACATAGATACATCAAAGTGAAAAACACATTAGCTTTCTTTGCGTTCGCAGTGGGGTTATTTATTTTTTTCATATATATATATTTTTTTATTGATTTATTTAACAAATGCACATAGACGCATTTTCATATAGAGCCTACTGCACTAGATTCGACTCGTCTCGCAGTATCAGGAATTTAATTTATTTTAAGTATTCGCTTAATGTATTTTATGGATCCTAGCGATTGAATATACCTCTTTATTTCTGATCAGTTTTTTGTTCTTCAAATAATTCCTAAAGAAAAATATACTCACATAGGCATCTTCAATTTCCGTGTCCGCTTCAATTTCAATTTCATCCCTGTGCCATCCATTTTCAAATTCCGTAGTTGATATACATCGTTCTATTATAACATTGTTGTCATTCCTTTCACGAATTTCGATACATGCGAGATCTTCAACCGATGTCTCTTCCGGTACTTCTATATGAAAAACAATTTCAAGTGTTGCTCCATTGATCGAACGAACGTTTTGTGCAGTGCCAGCACAAGCTGTTCCACCGGTTGGAGTTATGTAGTGGGTGGCGTGCTCCGGAGGGATTATTTCTGTGTCATCGTACACTTCACGCTGCCAGTGACCTTCACATTCGTTGCTATCTTCGAAAACAACACCGAAGTTGTCCTCCTCGAAGTTAAAAACAGTACAACCGTCTTGGCCATGTATCGATGAAATTTGTATGCAAAGAATTGCCACTGTCAAAATAGTCCACATATTTATATCACTTGTTCTTATTTATTAAAAATGTTTTACACACAACCGAGATATAACTCACTAAACATGTTCTAGCAAATAACAGGTGGGGAGTGAATAAAATTTCAAAGGACATTACTTTTGGATTATCGGATATAAATGTGACTTATGATAACAGGATTAATGAAGTAAGACAAGGGGACAATATCAATTATTGGACTGATTCGGCGGAAGATTACTGAGCTGTTTTACTGAACTAAAGAGTGCAGTACCTACATTGTGCGCATGAATCCGTGGCATTATGTCTCGATAAATATGATAGTTGATATTTACTGGTAGGTTTAATATATATTTTTTGTTGGATTGTCTCACTTCATTTACTCTTGATGAGTAAAGGATGTTTTATTTTAGCTTATTTAGAATGTTTAAAATTAAGTAGTCTGAATTTGAAATTGTTTAAATATTTAAAATATATAAGTTGGAAATAAAATACAGAACTTTCACAAGCCAAATACAGATTTTCAAAATATTTGATTATTACTTAGGTCATATTCCTAAAAAGACTTAAGGTTCTGGAACATACTGGATTTGCCATACCACATAGACTAACGTAGCGTGTACATATTATGTATACGCACACATGCACATAATAATGAATCTACATCACAGGCGGATATCTAGATACGTTTTAATCTGCTTGTAACAGGTTCGCGGTTTCTCGACGATGATCGCGTGAAGGGGATTCTTTCTTTAGATCGACAAACATCGAGTATGTAGTTTCTATTAATATGCTAAATAAAAAAAAAATATATTTTACATAAAAAAAAAGCCCAAGGTCCAAAAAATTTTATATAGGTTTTACTCCCTATATAATACAGAACCCCCCCTTAGCGTACTCTGAACTAATTTTGAAAGACCTTATATATTTTTTTATTTTAAAAGCGACCTCTAGATCGGAATTTCGCCTAATCCCTAACCTCTTCAAAGCTGTTAGGTCATAATATGTTTTTCTTGTTTTTTTTTTTGGCATAATTTTTTCATTTTATTTTCTTATTTAAATATTATAATTTGTTCTGTGTTTAGGGACTCGTGCTTGATTACTATTTGTTAAAAAATCCAAATTTTCCCACCCTTAAAATCGACTTTTACTATATGTATTGTATTCTGATCTATTTTTAGTTTATTTGAATTATTTTGATATTTTTTTCATATTATTTATGCCAGAGCTGAATTTTATAATATTTTTTTTATTTTTGAATTTTTTTTTCTTATTATATTGTATTTTTAATTTGTTGTGTGTGGTTTGTTGCCTGACTAAATAATAATTCTATTTTATTTGATTTGATAATTCCATACAAATATCTATCTATCGTATGTATCCCCGCATAGCGGCTTGACAACCCTGCAGGCAGCTTGACAGGCACCGCAGCCGCAGCGGAGGCGCGGGGCGGTCGCAGCGTTACAGCTAGATGATGCTAATAAGTTATAATAATATCTACTTTCATGGCGGATTATGACTTTATTATCTTACCAGCCAGCCCGAGACTCCACGCTTTATTTGTACTTTGCGCTGCATTAATTCCCAGTTTGTAGAATTCATGAAACAAGCGGATGCTAAATTTTATCGGACGTTGAAGAAATTATAGTGAAGGACGATTAGGATTATGTACAAACATATTTCTCTTTAGAGTTCTTGTTGAGTACGCGTATGATGGATGACGGATTCCTATATTTCGGGGTATCAAATATGTAGAGTATCAAACTAATGTTTTATGATCTATCTGATACCAAAATGTATGTTCGCTGTATAGCGAAGCAAACACAAAAATATAAGAGTTCGGCGCACCCGGTGCGCCAAGCTTGGTGTCCGTACCTCAATCCAGCGATGTCCCTTCATGATGCGTAGCACTCTGTGAGCTCACAAACCATTACACGCATATACATACTTAATCGAGCTAGTCAAGGTTCGATCTTATTCTAAAACACTCGCTAGCGCCGTAAAATTAAGTTCAGTCAGTGACCTTACAGAACTGAATTTGAAATGGGTTTTGTCGTTACCTAAATGTGTCTAATATAGGTCTTAAGTGAAATTTCTCGCAAATTACTCTCTATGTAGCTCACGGCTCCCCAGCTCAATTTAAGGTGTTTATTCGGCGATATATTTCCAAACGTCTGTTTGTAATTTTGACGCTGGCAAGTTAATTTCGGCGTGTGAAATATTAACGCACATTGTATGGTGATTTTACGTCGGGTAATAAATAATTTGAAGCAGTTATCGCTGATGCCTCGGGAGCGAGAAGGCGAGGCCTGCCTGCGCTGGAAGCGGCTTAACCGTTTCAACTTGCCCTTGTTCCATAATCGTGACTTCAGCTACTATTTTAGGTAGGTTAACTAAAATATAACTAAATCTAAAATATAATTTAAAGGTATAATTTTATGTAATATGTTTTTTTTTTATAAAAAGCGCGACATGTGGCACCGAGCCATCAATAAAGTGTCAGACAACGCTCATGGACATTCGGTCGTATACGGGGGTTGCGATACAGGCCTGAGAGGTGCCTATTCACAGCCCTCTTGAAGGACCCGAGACTGTCCTTGGTTTTTTTTATGTAATCCGGTATGGGTGGCTGAGACTGAGACGGAGGCCAAAGCGCATGCTCCGACCTGCCAATATCACCTCCGAGAAGGTAGGTGCCATACGGGAGACTTCCCTGGATTGCTGGCTATACTGGACTCAGGGGAGAACACAGCCGATGCTGCTATGCGGCCATCTTACATCCAGTACGATGGTACCTACCCAGTCCGCTACAATTTGAGCCTACCACCTAGTAAGGGGCAAGGGAAGGGGCATACAGTTTTACACCGGTTCCGAACGGTGAATTAACAGGTGTAGGTATGCACATAAATCTTTTTGTCAGAAAAAACTCATTGGTACACGCCGACCGGATTCGAACCGCGGACCTTTCGCATGAGAAGCCGATGCCCAAACCACTCGGCCACCCGCCGCTTTACTATACTCTTTTAATATCGTCCCAAGCTAACACTTGACCTGAAGTGCTTGCTGCATGGAGATTAATCGCGGTTCACGTCTCAACATCGGAAATAACTGCATCGTGTTATGACGTACTGTGTGAGGCCGGTAATTAAAAAGAATAGCCCCACTGCATCTCGCCCCGTGCATGTCGTAAAAGGCGACTGAGGGATAAGGACGAGATGCCGTGCTAAAGGGCGACAGGCTTGCTACCTCTCACCTCAGCACGGTCCTTCCACCGAGTCGTACAGCGGGTGGGTCTTTGTGCCTTATTTGCTGCTTGATAGTTATCTTGTCCGAATACTTTGCTAAACGTGGTGGTCGGTGTTGTGCTGCAATTTTTCAGAGTGCTTGCAGCACAACACCGATTACTCTGCTTACCCTGACTGTCGGGATACAGCGTGTGTGGTATGTATGTATGTGTTATGACGAGGGTGGGGCGCTGTATACTTCCATGGAAGTAGCCGATTTTTTAAACCACAGTCAGAAGCTAGTACGACCGGTCGTATGAGATAAAAACCCAACAAACAAATTGGTGCTAACGGCAGGTTGTTTTAGATCTTAAAGTGGTATATTGGATTAATATAACGCGTCAACTGTAGAACTCTTGTCCCACCCTCATAGCACTTACTAACGCTCTTGTAAAGTCATTATAGAACCTTAACCTGTATAGGAATGGTCCTCTATTAAACAGCTCTTATAACGCCTGTCTTAACACCATAATGTTAGTTGGGAAGAGATGAGCAATTATGGAAATGCACGTAACACACTGAGTTTGATTAAGATTTATGAATCTGAGTACCGTTTTCACTTCGATAAGCCTTTCCCTACCACTGTGCCAAGCCGTTGCGATACAGCCAGTAGATACATACTGTGTAAAATTATAAAATTTGGAGGAATGTGGCAAATATTGAAATATCTTCTGGTGAGCGTGTCTTCTGACTCTTACAACATGGATGTCTTCAAAAGCAGTGTAAACAAATTGACTGATGCCCTTTAGTCCGCCTTATAGCTGGCATGGTGCCTCACCGAAAATATGGAAATACACAAGCACATAAAGAATCTCATACATAGTTTACTTAATTTTTAGGTTTCCGTATCCGTCGTACGGGACCCTATTACTAAGCCCGTCTGTCCGTCTGTCTGCCCGTCTGTCCGAGGGCTGTATCTCTTGAACCGTAATAGGTAGCCGGATGAAATTTTCACAGAATATGTGTTAGGCCGATATAACAGGCAAATAATAAAAATAAGAAAAAGTAAAAAATTCTCTGGGGTCCCCATACAAGAAAATAAAAAGTGTATGCGCGCCATCTAACGAATGTTTTTTTAGGTTTAGATTAAAATTTTTAAGATAGTTTAAGATTGTTAGTTTTCATATAATAGGTATATATATGTTATGTTATTACACAATTACATATGCTCTTTATAGCTCACTGACCAGAGGCCGACCAATCACTTCTTTTAGCTCGCAGTCAGCACGCTCACAGTCAGCGACTCACTAAACGCTTATATTTGAATACAAGTCATTTTAATGGTCATGTAATGCATGAGATGTGTGAATTTTTTACATGTATGGTATAGCGGGTATACGGAACCCTCCGTGCGCGAGTAAAACTCGAACTTGGCCGATTTTTTTAATAATCAGTACAGATTATAAAAAATAGCACAGTATATGAATAGTGATTGTTCGTCGCAGTGAGCTAGCACACCAACTCCATACAGTAAAGCCCACACCAGGTAATGTATTAAAATTAAATTTCCTCCCTCCTCCCTCCCGCCTCTTGAGCCGTTTGTCTCGGCTGACGTATGGTAATCGCGGGATAATATTTCAGGAGGCAGCCGCCTAATTTGTGGTTTTTAACGTCAGGTGTACTCAATGTGTTCATTCCAACATAATACTGCATGCAAACCAAATTATATAATACATTTTATTATAGGTATAGGCCCTGACATTGAGTTACCGGCAACCGTCGTAATGTGAACTAGGTTTAATGTGAGTGATTCCCATTAGCCGTACCGGCTACACTGAACTGAATGGAAAAGGAAAACCATAACTACTTATCCACCTGACACACCTCTGCCATTGTTTTTGTTGCCGATTGGTCGATACACGGACATCTTGTCAACCAATCAGGGCATGTTTTTTAGAGTTCCGTATCCGGTACGGGACCCTATTACTAAGTATAGGCCGTCTGTCTGTCTGTCTGTATGTCTCTTTGTCTGTCAATCCGTCTGTCCGTCTGTCCGAGGGCTGTATCTGTTGAACCGTAATAGGTAGCCCGTTGAAATTTTCACAGAATATGTGTTATTATGGCCGATATAACAACAAATAATAAAAACATGAAAAAAGTAAATTTACCCTGTGAATTTTTTACTTTTTAAATAAAATAAACTAAAAAGTGTATGCGCGCCATCTACCAACAGTATGAAGCATTTTAACTAATCATAAATTTTAACTAATATGAAGCATTTCATAATACACGCCATAGTGGCGCTTACCATGACATTGCTATACGGAACCCTCGGTGCGCGAGTTCGACTCGCAGTTGGCCGGTTTTTTGCGTATTCGTATTTCAGATTCAGCCAAGCAGACGCAGCAACTCTGTTTAACAATCATTCATTTAAAATGCCGGTGTTAATTGGATTTCGTGCCGTTTCATGTGGACGCTCGTTTGTAACAAACGGAAAAATTACCGCCCAAAGACATTAATACCTACAAACTGCAGCTGTGCAGTGACAACATTGCATACCTTGTTAGAAACATTGGGTTGTCGTGCACTCCATTTGCACTACAAAAAGCGGTATGTGAATAAACAGGTATAATAGATGTACAAGTATATATATATTTATTTTATTTTATTTTATTTGAGGGCTTTTAACAATAATTTGTTAATATCAGCCCCATAGTACTCATCTTCTCCATCCCTTGGGGCCCAGAGTCCCTAAGGAATAGAGAACGCTCCACGAAATTCAACACAATTACTAAGTCCCTCTCAACCAACGCGATCAGTTTATGTATGCTAAAAAACAAATTGAGTCTGTCCACCCTTAGTGACGTCTGTAATTCCGTCCGTAGATAATTCCTCGTTCTGACCACACTCCATCAGCAAATGGTACATGTCATCCTCCTTGTTACACCGATCACAATTTGGAGAATCTCTCTTTTTCATCAGGAATTTAGATTTAGGAATGTGGCCAGAACGAAGTCTTAAACTAACACTATTTCAGGCCTTCGTAAATTAATATACAAGTATATTTGTAACTTCGTTTCGAAGCAAGATGAGCTTGTCTATATCCAATCCTTAACTGAAACTGTTGACGAAAAGAGTTTATATGTATGTATACAAAAGTCATATGTATATTCAGAAGACATCATAAACAACGTGAGATGCGAGTACTTAGTCCTAGGCAGAAATGTGATGCCCGTTTTCAAACCCAGTTCATTGCCCCTCTCGAAGTAAATACAAGGAGAGACGCTATAGAAGCATAAGTTACACTTTCCTATTGAAATGTTAGTTAAATAGCTACGTAAATAACATCTGCAGATAGCACATACGCGTCGGTACAGTCTGAGGAAATATTGATTGATTTATTTAAATCTTACTGCTCGAGCACACTTGGAGAAATTTCCCGACAATGCATTAAGCCAATAAAGACTGCATGTAAATGGGCTCAGTCTTTTTCGATTTCAGGCCGGCATGGCATTCGCAACCCCCCGTGTGCGACCGAATGTCCATGGGCGTCGTTAGACACCTTATGGTTGGCTCGACGCCACATGTCGCGCTTACTATAAAAAAAACATATAGGCATATTCACAGATGGATAGACCAATTAACCGATGAATTAATTTAATGATAGCTATTAATTAAATATTTACAAAAATATGCAGTTACTGAGTTGAATTTGAATTTGAATTCTTTGCATACTATCTGCCAACTGTACCAGAGCCTACGCAAGGCAACCCTTTCAATTAGATCCATTATCCTTGCCAGCTTTTAACCGCTCTTTATGACTACCTGGCTGTCTCCCGCGCCTATAGTGCGGAGGGTAAACGCTTCTCGCTGGTGGCAATGAGCGGATTGTGAATTTCCCGATTCACAAAAATCCGTGTATTTCGTCTAGTTCAGAGTAGCTGACGCGACTAAAATGAAATACTGACATGACAGCTGCTAACTAGGTGTGAGGATGAAAATAAATATTGTTATGCTACAACAAATAAATGTATGTACCTGCGACTGTGAGTAAATACACATACCAAATTACTTACCATTTAAGTTACTCACATTATATCAAGGTACTAAAATATATGTTTGCTTTCTTAGTTTTTTTTTTGTGGTGACAGAATTGGCTACATCACCTAAAACATCCGTGATGTCAGCCTATAACACCGGGTGAATTGGGTGCCATGGCAGTGCTTCCCTTCTGTCGTGCCGGCTACATACTACTAATAGTAATAGTGATTTAAACTGAAACTCAAATGGTGAATGTGTGCATGTTCGTCGGTCACCACGTTCACCCTCTGCGTGTTACCGATTTAACAAAAAAGTAAACTAAATATTTTAAACCAATCATCAGACGAACGAAGCCACGGACAAAGCTTTTTATCGTCAAAGCAAATATTGAATTAGAAACATTATGAACACTTTATTTACGAGTATTATCTTGAAAGATAATTAATTGAGGCCTACGAAATCAGACGACGCATCAAAGTAGTCGCGGGTGTCTAAGCTCAAATGGCTGGGCACGTCAGTCGACGAGACGACGAACGCTGGAGTAAACGGATTCTATACTGTTGGCCGTGTACAGAGAAACCGAGTGTGAGAAGACTACCCGCCAGATCGGACGACGACATGAAATACGTCGGAAGCAATCAGTGTGGTTCCGTACCGCTGGGGGTTGGGTAGACTGGAGGAAGAATGCAGAGGCGTATGTCCAGCAGTAGACGCTAAAACGATGACTATACTATATATATATATATATAATAACATGACCTACGTTCACTGATAATGCGACTGAGTGTGCGAAATAACTAGATTTTCTAGTTTGACAGAGCTGCGATCGACGGCGACCGTCTTTTCCCAATCGGCAAGTGCGCGGCATTTCTTGCTCTGTGCAGTAAATGAATATACCAGACAGATACGTGTATCTTTTATCACAATGTCATGAATCAGTGAGTTACCGATAAACTGACTGCGAAAGGCGATAATGTTTTACAAATGAAACAGCAGTACGTACTTATATACTAAATCGGTACCGTGATAGCACTCTCTGAATATTTTTGTAATACATTTCGTTACCAATCTTTATCTGAAGATATAGAGATTACAATTTTTCTTTAAAAGAACCGACCAAGCGGGAGTCGGACTCGCGCAAAAAAAAAACACGTTCCTTATAATATGGGCACACACCTTTATTTTACGCTGTTTAATTTTGTTTATGTGTTGTTATATCCGCCAAAATAACACATATTCTGTGAAAATTTCAACCGGCTAGCTGTAACGGTTCCAAAGATACAGCATAGGACGGACGGACGGACGGACGGACAGACAGACGTGGTACGGAAACCTAAAAATAGTAATTGCGACTGAAATGATGGCAAGCTAAACAAAATGACGATGCGATAATATTAAGATATATAGGTATTACATTAAAATAATGTTTTAAATGCTTGTTTATGGATTTTTGGTCTAAATATAGAGGCACAACGGAAACACGTGTATCTGTATCAAACTAAATATTACGAATATGTTCACAATGTTTTATTATTTTCAACACAAAAGTCACAAATGCTACTGAAATATTACACTTAACTTGTAGACTAAAATACTCGTAGAGATAATTAAGGACTTTCTAAACAATAGAAACGTTTACCGTGTGTAGCTGGAACAAGGGAGAATTTTATGGAAAGGCCATTACGTCCTCTATTGTTCTATGAAAAGACAATTAATTACCTTCGTGACTTAGGTACCATTCAATTAATAAAAAAAACCATAGGAGCCGAGTGCTCTCACAGGAGCCGGCGGCGGCGTTTTCTTTTCACTGAAAGACAACGACTTTAGAAATGAACGTATGAAAAAGGAATTAGAATTTTTAAATAGAATTTTCCAATGCTCTTTGTAGTCCCCGCATTTACATAATCAATAACTTTCAATATTTAATCATCTGAATGTTTCAAAGAATAATTTTGTCGCAATATAAGAAGATGCGTAACATGTGTATTTTTTAATATTTAAGTATACAAATCTGAAATCAAATATTGGTATGAATAAAAATATTTCATTCAGAGATTATAATTGAATTTATTGATTGAATTTTTTTTTTTTTTACCTATTACATAAAATTTTTGATTGTAGGTACGTAGCCGCGCATGACATAAACATTTCGATGTTTTAAAAGTTCATCAATTTAATTTTAAGCAGTTTGACCTAAACTTGACTCACTAGGCCTAGCCATCAATAAAGATAAGAGCAATAAAGAGGCGACCTCGCGGATACATCAAATGGCCACACTATCCTTTACGTAATATTTCAATTCGAGCGCCGGCGGTAATAGAATTCTGCAGGAAAGCCCCCGGGCTATACTTGGACTTTTACAGCTTCGACAGGTTGGGGGATATTTTTATTCCCTTTTTATATTTTTGAGGCTTCGGCGCCTGCTTCCCGCGGGGGCCACAACTCCTGCTCCACGCCGCACGGGAGGGGGTCCACCACCGCTCCGTTGAGACATCGATACTACGATGCAGTTTTCAACACCGAAGCGACTTAACCAGGTAGAATGCTCCCATCGTGACATTTCGTGACCCACTTCACTTTGGCGTTTTTTATGGAGATATTATATTATAATTTTGGTTTTTGTTTGTTTTTTTAAATGACGCAAGGTATATTTTTTTATAATTGTTTACCTGAAAAATCGTAGTTTCTTCGAAAAAGTTACAAAAGTTGAAAGCTTAGGATTGAATGTTATAAAGACACTTGTACAATTTTTTTATATTTTGAGAGTGAGTTACTTCTGAAACTATGTTTGAAGGAAGAAAGCCACCTATGCCGTAATTGTTGCGGCTCGCTAAAAGGGAATTCGTGACAAAAAGTTAAAAAAGAAAATTCACTGGAAATACTATACCGAAATATCTATCAAATGAATGTTCAAGGCTATCTTATCGCATTTGTTATATCTATATAATATCATGCTAATCAATATTATTTTATAGTGTGTCTGTCACTGTGATAAAGATATTGGAAAAATGTACCTGACCTGTACATGACGTCACGTGTCTGTGTTATAATAATATAAAATATATAATATAATCTATGTAAACATAATTATTATACATATTTTAATGTTTATTAAGTGTATGTAATATTTATAAAATAATTTCCCACAATAAAAACTGACACGCATAATTATATATATATGTATATATAATTGATATTGACTATCTGACCAGAGCCGGTCAGATAGTCAATAATATCAATTATGTAACAATAAAAAAATGTATGCCTTTTCAGATTTCTCAGTACCTACTTTGTTATTAGCTGTTAATGGATGGTTAGTACAGTTATCATGGTATTAACATAAATTGCACTACAATGTAGTAAAGTTTTTTTATAAAAATTTCGTGATTTAATTTAAGAAAATATTGTTAGGTAGGTTTTAATTCTTTAGTTATTTATTAGTATTACTTTTTTATATTTTATGAAAATAAACTCTGATTGAACAAAATTAACATTTAATTTTTATTTTATTTTTTTCAAATCTAATTAAATTTTTTGTTCACGACCCTACGCCGTCGATCTATCGGATGTCGCAGCAGACCGGACGGATGGATGCGCGGCGCGGGAGGATTTTTTATTTGCTGACCGAAAATATTATCGCCCTGTGGTGGTCGTCGACCTAATACTGAGAGTGGCTTATTCGGATATACACACTGATTATTTTTATACAACTCTCCCATAAACGCAACGCCTGTCCGTTTAGAATTGGTATACTCGAAAACGTCTTATTCGAGGAACTTATCTACTAATGGAATAATATGTTATATTCCGTTCATTCCATAATAGAATTGTCGGGTAAATATAATGTTGGTCATGTCCAAGTGCAATAACTGAATATTTTTCAATATGATTTGTTTTTGATAGTACACTTATTTAAAAGGAATAAAACAGATCTGTAAGTAGGTTTACTGTATGTATATTTAGTTAGAATGTCACCAGGAAATATAGACGAATGTCTCGATAAAGCCGAATTTTGATCGATGGAATCATTTTCAAGTTATAAGCAACCATACATACAGATATATGGAAGAAAAAGATAGATTGTATAAATAAAATATTTTAGTACTCTAGACTTAAATGGCATCTAATGGCAAGAAAAGAATGAAATCTAAAGGCAATGTAGCTAAACTTGTAATTTATTTGTTTCTATTACCTAGAAACTTATTCTGAGAGCAAAACGTTAACGGCAAACATAAACGTTCCAATATACAGAGACAAAACAAATTGGTAATGTACAAACTCTCACGAACTCACGATCCTTTGTAAAATACGAGTTAATTACAAGTAATGGTCTTTAAATTAACCCCTTGTAACAAGCAAGTACTCAGTCACTCGGCGAACATACTAACATTACATACATTACACGCTGTACTCAGAGTTATGTGCGCTCAAGCTAAATATATGACATCCAACTGCTTCAAGAAACCCACATATCGCAGCCGGATTGAAATAGATCCGTAAGTACCTATAACAAATTAGTTGGTCCTAATAAAATAGAATAAAATAAAACTCTTTAATATCTTTATATGTATAATACAGCGGAAGAGCGGAAGACCGCGTGTGGTGGCGTGCCTTGGGAGAGGCCTATATCCAGCAGTGGACCGATACAGGCTGATGATGATGATGATGATGTATAATACAGGAGCGAGCAAAGGCGGACTATTAATTAAGTGCTTATAGGTAAATAGAAAATTCATTATTTCTCCACAAATATTTAACAAGAAAAATAATACAATGAATACAGTACATGAGATGCAATGACGGACTTATATCTTAAAGAGATTTCTTCCAGCCCACCTATAGGTGTGTGAAAAGTCTAAATTAGTTAATGTAGGTGTAACAAAGAGTCTCGCGTATCCATAAAAAAAAGCCCCAGTTGCACTCCGGGAGTGCCGGTGGAAGTGAAAACTTTTTGTATTTCCGAAAATAATTCTTAGGTAAAAAAAACTAAACACACTAAAAAATTTAAACGCCGTAACATTGCTTAAAAAAGAAAACAAAAGAAAAAAAAACAAAAAAAAAATTTGAGGGATTGGATGGAACCCATGGTCAAAAAATACAAATCCTACACTCTTACCATTGAGCCACGAAATCACATAAACGACCAAACGAATATCGGATTCCCTTGATTCGCTTTCGGCTTTACTGTCACTGAGAGACGAACAGAATTGATCCCGAGCCACTCGTAACTTAACCCTTAATGCAATGACTTAAGGTTACATTTAAATAATAAAAATAAATCTGACGCTTTCGAGATCTAACGCGAGAGATCTGACGCGAGTTTAAAATTTTTTACCCACATAAAAAAGTGCCAAGCGCCGCTAAAGAAGTTTTCACTTAAAAAATAATAAAAACATGTGAACATATATACAGGGTGTCCCAGAAACCGACGATAATCTTTTGACAGGAGATAGGGTTGCTAATTACCTCTCAGAATATCTAATTTTAGGTTTAGTAAAAATGGCTTAGTTTTTGAGATATTGTCATTTTTTTAAAAATCCAAAATTTTCTCCCTCAGCTAATTTTTTTAAATGCCACAGTTACAAACGTCAGATTTTCTTAAATCTAGTTTTTGTCAAATATTCGTGAAAAGTAAGGCTTTCACACGGTATAATTTATTTTTTCATGTTTAATCCTTTTTAGCTGAAAAACGACTTAAGAGCCATATGTTAAAATTTTTTCAGCCTCATCCCTTGAACTTGGCCCTTCGCGGTGAAAAAAAAAATAACTACACTAAAGTGGCATTATGCAACAAAAATATGCCCATCTAATGTAGTTTTTAAAATGGTACATCACTTACCGATTTGCCCAATAATTTATGAGATATTGTTATTTAACTGCAAAAAGACCTCGGAATTTGATAACAGTTCTACCAACTACGAATTGGAATAAAATAAACACTTGAAGTAAATTGGTCTTTATTAACCTGTTAAAGTAGATGTTCAAATTGTTTACAACCTGCACAAATGCTAGCTCGACATCTTCTCACAAATGCCCGGTTGATGCGTCGAGCAAGTACTCGATGCAAGTGCAGATACGTCCACCTATGCTATGTAAATAGTTTGTGTTTTCCGTCCAGTTGACTATAGTCGGCACGACCGATGGGAAGCACTGACGTGGCACCAAGTTCACCCGGTGTTATGGGCTGACATCACGGATGTTGTAGGTGATATAGCCAACCATGTCAGTTTACATAAAAAAAAACCTGAGCTACTGCCGTAATTCTTTCTTTGAGCTCTATCATGTTTTCCACCGGTTTCCCGTAAACTTTTTCTTTTAAATAGCCCCAATAATAAAAATCTAACGGATTTAAATCCGGTGACCTAGACGTCCGATAATGCTTGGTCTAAAAAATTACGCACTTCTCTAGCGTAATGGGCTGGGCATCCATCATTTTGCACCCACCTCCGTATGGCCAATGGTACATCTTCTAAAAGGCTCTGAAGCTGATGTTGCAGAAAATCAAGATAATTCGCCCGTTTAAAGTCTCTACAATTCAAAGGACGTCTTGTGGCCTCCTAGCCACTTGCAGTCCCACAGATAGACCGGACGTCTAGATCACCGGATTTAAATCCGTTAGATTTTTATTATTGGAGCTATTTAAAAGAAAAAGTTTACGGGAAACTGGAGGAAAACTTGATAGAGCTCAAAGAAAGAATTACGGCAGTAGCTCAGTTTTTTTTAAATGTAAACTGACATGGTTGGCTACATCACCTACAACATCCGTGATGTCAGCCCATAACACCGGGTGAACTTGGTGCCACGTCAGTGCTTCCCTTCGGTCGTGCCGGCTACACTCAACTGGACGGAAAACAAAAACTACATAGCATAGGTGGACGTATCTGCACTTGCATCGAGTACTTGCTAGACGCATCAACCGGGCATTTGTGAGAAGATGTCGAGCTAGCATTTGTGCAGGTGGTAAACAATTTGAACATCTACTTTAACAGGTTAATAAAGACCAATTTACTTCAAGTGTTTATTTTATTCCAATTCGTACTTGGTAGAACGGTTATCAAATTCCGAGGCCCTTTTGCAGTTAAATAACAATATCTCATAAATTATTGGGCAAATCGATAAGTGATGTACCATTTTAAAAACTACATTAGACGGGCGTATTTTTCTTGCATAATGCCACTTTAGTGTAGTAATTTTTTTTTTCACCGCGAAGGGCCAAACTCAAGGGATGAGGCTGAAAAATTTTTAACATGTGGCTCTTAAGTCGTTTTTCAGCTAAACAGGATTAAACATGAAAAAATAAATTATACTATGTGAAAGCCTTACTTTTCAGGAATATTTGACAAAAACTAGATTTAAGAAAATCTTACATTTGTACTTGTGGCATTTAAAAAAATGAGCTGAGGGAGAAAATTTTTGATTTTTACAAAAATGACAATATCTCAAAAACTAAGCCATTTTTACTAAACCTAAAATTAGATATTCTGAGAGGTAATTAGCAGCCCTATCTCCTGTTAAAGGATTATCGTCGGTTTCTGGGACACCCTGTATAAGAGAACCTGAAAAATTAGTATAAAGTAATTATTATAAAAAATACGTTTAAAATATAAATATATAAATACTTATACAAAAATAATAAGCTACATTCTAAAGAAGTAGCTGGCGTTGTAATTCTTTAAAACAAATTACTTTATGAAGAAGCTCAGTTATGTTTGACATGTAACTTGAAATTGGCCACCATTTTGAAATACGAAAATATCAAACTTTTCTACTGTAAAAATTCAGCTATGGTATTTGTTAGTGGTATTTTTGTTACTCGTAAACGTGATATTGCAAATATAAAAAAAAAATCACGAAAATAGTTAACGCGCCGACATAGAGCGGCTAATGGATGAGTCTGTTGCGACCTCTATCTAGCCACTGCATTAAAATCGATAATCAGAGCTTACAACACGCTTCGTGCTTCAGGGACACCTAAGGTTCACACCAACGCCGTGAGATGGCGCTTAACGACTAAATGTCAGATGTCATACTTTCCTACAACCACTTAACAAAATTCTCTCGACGCTCAGTATACATACAATTAGCAACACAGAAAGCATTTGGCAGCAGGCCACATCAACAGCAAGCTACGCAGCCAACAGAGTACAGACAGAGAACACTTTTACATCGTCCTCCATAAGTCCACAAGTGTGACAAAGACATACATACGAGTATTATATATAAGGTGTTTCGTTAGTCATGTCAATAACTTCAGGAGGGGTTACATACACACTCAAATAAAAAGGTTACGCAAAAAAAATATATGTTTTTAGCATTACTTTTCGAGAAATTTAACAAAACATGTTTGCTACCTAAACATTAACCTGTGTGTAACAGTAGGTAACATGCATTGTACGTGGTCAATGACCGTACTATGTTCAAATGCAGAACAGCTGTTTGTTGTAAGTGAGTCACAAGGTCACTATGATTGGTTTTTACAGCTACTTATTTGATTTTATTTTTTTGTTAGGAGAAAAAATGCTCCTATAAACATAATATGTTTTTTTTGCGTAAAGTGTTTGTTTGAGTGCGTATGTAACCCTCCCGAAGTTATTGACATGACTAACTAAACACCTTATATATTCATAATGATTATGTTGTACTTATGTAATTGGGAACTTTATACAAAAATGTACAACAACAATATGTATACAAATGGCTTTCTTTTTAAATAAATCTAACTTTATCTTTACCTTGGTTTACAAATTCGTTTGCCCGGCGAGTTGACGCCTCTTCTATTCTTTCGAATTCTTCGCATTACCATAGCAACAAAACAGGCCAGTAGGTCAAAACAGCAGTCGATTTGGACATTCAAACTTATGTCGAAGCCAAACCCTAAATGGAAAAAGTTTCATCGGTTAATATTCAAATTGAGCCAAATTGCTTCATTATTATTAGGAAGGCTTTTTCCCCAGATTTAATCGCTACAGATTTTAAGGCCGTCTCGGAGAATGTTGCTTTGGATTCGACTAACTCATCATTGGAGGCACATTCGGATGCTATTTGAACAAACTCCTACTATCATTTAGAAGCGAGTCCAGTCAAAATTACTGTGGTGCTCTCTACAGAGTTGTGCCAGAAGTAAAGCGAGTCATTCACACTAAGTGTTGGTGTGGATTACTTTAGGATGATAGCTCTTAATTGTTACGAAGGATCGTTGAACTTTTGCCGTGCGATATGGAAATTGCGATGAATATGCAATAACTCCAAATTTGGAGTATTCGCATGAGTGTTGTACGTAGCCAACGAATGAGTCCAACCTCGATAAAACGACGGGTAATAAACTTTTAAAAATAGAACACATTAAAAGAACATAAACACGAATATAATACATTAAAGTGGGCATTACTTATTGTAAAAGTTGATCGTCGAACCAAACGTAAAATAATCTCTTGACCATTATGTATGTATGTATTATACATTATTTATTTATTATACAGGCGGGAGGGAGGTTCTTACTCAGCGGTGAAAATATCGAAATAAATTTACAAATGCTAAAAGAATGAACGACATTATTTTACGTTATATCAAATATATACACTTAGGACTTAAGGACCTTTTCATGTATTTTTTTTTATGGAAACTGACACGGTTGGCTACATCTCCTACAACATCCGTAATGTCAGCCCAGAACACCGGGTGAACTAGGTGCCATGTTATGCTTCCCTTCATTTCGTTTCTAAGAGTCTTCATGTCTAAGAGGAGTTTATAAAATTAAATTTATTTCAAAGAAACACCTATAATAAATTCAATCCACATAATACAAATTTCGTTTATTTTCATAAAACTAAACTAACACAAAATAAAACTAAAATCGACCGTTGTCGTCGCCCCGGCAGCGGTACCCAGCACACTGGCTTCGTTGCCCCTCTGAATTTCGAAGCTAATTCTCCGTACGAGATGAGCCTTGGCACGTGGGTCACCAGACTTGTCGACAAGCATATCGCCCAGCTTGTCGACGAACTCTTTTGATTCTGATGCCCACGCACCGACGACGGTCTCCACATAATATAAACTAAGTTCACTCAAAATTTTTTTTTAATGCATACATACAGATATACATGAATTTTTTTATAGACAGACCGGTGAAGGTGGCCAAAAGTTCAGTGGAAGATCAGACACAGCCAATAACACTCCTCGCGAAACCACCCTCAGAGAGGCGCCATGCCAACTATAAGGCGGACAAATTGTCTTCGTCTAATTTATTAAAATAAAAACAATATTTAAATTTAAATAAATTATTAAATAAATACGTAAATTAGAATACGAGTAAGTACCTACTTACATGCAGAATCGCACTCTGTAGTCTGAACCTAAAAATAAATGGCTCCAAGTCACGATTTTACATTCAAAATTTAGCCCATTTAAAACAGGAGATAAGCTAGAACGTTACCCCGACCATAGCTGTTCCGTTGTCGACCCCCAAGATGTAGAGGGCTACGCCTAAAACTTTCAGGTAACTACACCATTGTGGTTCTATTCCAAGTTTAACGCTACGAAAACATCCTATCTCTTGAAAGCCATTTGTATTTACGGGCAGTATTCCCTACCTCCTAATACATGCTCTTATGAGCATACTTTAATTAATGGTATGTAGCTAATATATGATGTACAAATATGTTTTTTTTTTATTCTTCTAATTTTACCCCATATCAGTGAAAGTGCGACGAACCGGCTATGAAAAATGGTTACATCCAGTTCAGTATAGCCGGCCCGATCAAAAGGAAGGGCATGCAACTAGTTTGAAAAGGATGAAGTTGTCATGTTAGAAAATTTCCTCTGATATCAGCAGGTGATGTAAGAAACCATGTCAGGTTTCATGAAAAAACATGACGTCTAAAATCTACAGTATTTCGGCATATTAAACTTGGAATAGAGGTGGAGAACGCCCGTAGCGGGTTTAACTGGGCTCATATATTACCAAGCGCCGAAACTCGCTGGAACTTTTCGGCAGTGAAAAAGCGGTGATGACATCGCACTTGTTGTTACTGCGACATCATTTTGTCTAAAAATGCTGTCCTGTTTAGATGAATATGTAGATTTCACGAAGATACTCGTAGCTCATACTAGGAGTTTATGAAGCTATTTAGAGGTTTGAATGTTTTCTTATTTTTCTTCGAACGTAGTAGTACCTAGTAAGTAAGACCAACTTCGAAAATTTAAAAAACAAATAAATAGAACATTTTCGACGTCTTAAAATTCGTCTTGTTAATCTATTCATGAAGAAAAGTCAAAAATAAAGACGAAAAAAAAAACATTACCCTCCTTTTTGCTACGCCCAGTCGGGTAAAAAATGAGAGAGCGTTATAGATTGACTAGAAGAAATTACTTTCTCTCATATATAGTTTGTTAGTCTGTATTGAGTGTCATAATAAATAAAAATATAATAACAAAATATAAGCAGTAAATAAATTTTTTGTAATTTGTGATGTGTTTAGTAATCATTCCAAGGATCACATAACGACACACATAACGACTTCTACTCTCAAAATATAACTTAAATTCGATTTCTCTTTATCGCAAAAGAAACCTACGACGTCCGTTACAGCCGGCGGTCGTGCGTTCCATAAAACTTTTCCCTCTGACGCGGGGCGCGCAGGGCGGGCGGCTTAGCGCACGCGCGCTCGATCGCCCACTCAGCTGAAGCTTCCGCGCAAGCCTTCAGTACCGCGCCGTCGGCGAACCGAACAGTTCGTCTCGAATGCTCGCGCTCGCACCTCGTTACAGAACGTAGATTTCACGTGGTGAAAGAAAAGGCCGGCAGAGGTCGCGGTTTAGTTAAATGTGAACACAAAATGTGTTGTGATAGTGGATTCTGAGCTGCAGTGTCATAAGATGTATGTATTTGCTGTATAAATAATTGCATAATATGTATGTGCCCGCATGGGTAAGTAATAAAAGATGAAAAGGAAAGCTCTACAAAAAGTAGATATTATGTAAAACACTTGTTTTATTTCCTTTGACGTTATGGCGATATTAATATTAGAGTGGAATAATTTTGATGAAAATATCTTAAGATGTCATTTTCATACATTTTCTTACAAGGAAAATTTTTCAGTGTATCTGGTGCCGCCTATAAAGCTACCATGAAGCTTGCAAGAAAAATTTCTTCATAGGTAGGCAAAAAATTTTAATTCGGGTCAACAATTAGTAGTACGTTACGTCAACAAGTAGGCAGACGTTTGAAATTTTGAAAAAATCTAAAAAAATATTCGTGAATCCTATTTTATTATTGGTGGCATCCACTTTATATGATGAACAAAACCACAGCTACCGGTGAGTAAAACTAATAAAAATGTGATTTCACAACAATCAATGCACATTAAAATTCAATCTGCGATTTCGGGTTGAAAATACATTTAATAGCTTTATTTGACAACCGAAGTTTATCACTGAATAAACTACATAGGTACCTACATCATCATTAATTTATATCGTAACAATATGAGTAAGCGGAGCAATTGGTGTTATGCTGCAAGGACTAGGACGAATTATCATAAATAACAACGACTAAACTAATTCGTGATATTGTGATAATATACATTTTAGTTTTTATCTGTGTCATAATATTTTTACATATTCGTAGATGAATTAATTATAGCCCTAGATTTTGCTCTGTCAGCGAATTACACGTTTCAATCTTATAAGCGTGCCTCTGCCTATATAGCCTCTTTGCCTCTTTTGTGCGGATAACCTCATATTACATCCAATCAGGATATTTTTCGTTACCTTTCATTCATCTCTAGGATTTCTAATTTTGGGAAGAATCCCTTAGTCTAGCAAAAGAGACCCATTTGCGATTACGTATTACTCTTTACAAAAGATCCCGGCACCAATCAGGCAACTCAAATATATTCGGCATTTAGGGTAGAGTTTTGCACGAAACAAAATGAGTATTTTTAAGGCCGTGGTTGTATTTTTTAAGGTTCCGTAGCCAGTGACGGCGGCAGGGATCACAATAAAATAGGTCAGGTGTCTGTCCGTCCGTATGTCTGTCTGTCGCAGTCTGTCGTTCCTAAATGAGTCGAACTCTTCGATATCTTTTTTTTTATGGAAACTGACACGGTTGGCTACATCACCTACAACATCCGTGATGTCAGCCCATAACACCGGGTGAACTAGGTGCCATGTCAGTGCTTCCCTTCGGTCGTGCCGCCTACACTGAACTGGACGGAAAACACAAACTATTTACATAGCCGTTTCGACCGTTGTTTCATTCAGTGCGGTGGTACTAACCCGGGCGGGTTGAACCCTACCACCTAGTAAGGTATGAAGGGAAGGGACCTACAGTTTTACGTGGAATCCGAACCACGGTCAGCCTCCAGCGTTCGAACGATCACCCATCTAAGTACTGACCGGCCCAGCGTTGCTTAACCATTAATAGCGACAGTCGACTGTCTGCACCACTGAGCTATCGAGGCTGACAATCTTCCTGCAACCTTGGAACGTTTATAGATTTTC
The DNA here is from genome assembly GCA_946902875.1 of Nematopogon swammerdamellus. NCBI lineage: Eukaryota > Metazoa > Arthropoda > Insecta > Lepidoptera > Adelidae > Nematopogon > Nematopogon swammerdamellus. The sequence goes on from OX336351.1 coordinate 12,906,233, forward strand.
GGTAGATAACAGAATTTTATTTATGAACAACGTCATTGAGTCCTCAAAAATATAATACATACATTCATACATACCACACGCTGTATCCAGACAATCGGGGCAAGCGGAGTAATCGGTGTTGTGCTGCAAGTACTCTTGTAAATTACAGCACAACACCGACCACTACGTTTAGCAATGTGTTAGGACAAGATAACAATCAAGCAGCAAGCAAGACACGAAGACCCACCTGCTTGCATGACTCGGTGGAAGGACAAAGATATAATTTTTTTTTTAAAGGTACGTCCATTAAAATGTCTTCCAAAGCGTAGATTGGAAAATGTTTTTGAAAAAAAAAGTTGTATAAAAAGTTATGTATACTGCACTGGCAGTTTGCCAGCGCAAGATTTTATACTTTTGGCCATAGAGACAATCTATGCTTTTCAAAATTAAAATATTTTAGTTTGTTTCGAATGTAATCCTGTTTTGTTCTTGTTATTGTTTTTGCTTTGTAATGTGCAGTTCGGCCCTAGAGCAAAGAGATTGATACGTCATTGCCCTAGAGTTCTAAATCTCAACGAAATCTCTTAGTACGAAATTTGTACATTGTTTCTTTTATGGAGATATTGTTATTGATATTGTTGGCTTCGACATCACCGTTCGAACGTTGTTGGAGGCTGACCGTGGTTCGAATGCCGAGTAAAACTGTAGGTCCCTTCCACAGAGCAAAAAAGTCCGGTCTTGTAGCCGATCGTTGTTCTGTGGTCCCTTATTAGGTGGTAGGGTTTAACCCGCCTGGGTTGGTACCACCGCATTAAATGATAGGTCGGTCGAAGACTATTTAAATAATGTTTTCCGTCCAGTTCAGTGTAGGCGGCAAGACCAAAGGGAAGCACCTACATGGCACCTAAGTAGTTGTCCAAGGTGTTATGGGCTGACATCGCGGATGTTGTAGGTGATGTATGTAGCCTACCGTGTCAATTTCAAAGATATACATTTAATTATATAAAAGTTAATTAATAAAGTATCAAGTGCGTAGTACCCGTAGCCGACGACCTTGTATGAAGGACATTATGAGAATGGAAGCGGTGTTCGACCGTTGGAGGCTGACCGTGGTTCGGATTCCACGTAAAACTGTAGGTCCCTTCCCTTCATACCTTACTAGGTGGTACGGTTTTATCCCGCCCGGGTTGATACCACCGCACTAAATGAAACGTCGTCGGTCGAAACGGCTATGTAAATAGTTCGTGTTTTCCGTCCAGTTCAGTGTAGCCGACATGAAATGAAGGGAAGCACTGACATGGCACCTAGTTCACCCGGTGTTATGGGCTGACATCACGGATGTTGCAGGTGATGTAGCCAACCGTGTCAGTTTCCATAAAAAAAAATTAAAATAAAATAGCAATTCCCTCTTCCATACGCCCTCCTAGGCTGCTTATGCGAGGGTAGAAAACGCGAAGCCAGCACGGCCTACGTGAGCCTAACTTTTGAACCTTTGGCCTTTACATTAGCAACTTTGCACATTTTCGCCGTACCACGGCTGAATAAGTTGACGGCTAAGTGAGAGGCTCGATTGGCGCACTGAAGGCTGTATTGTTCGTTTTATCTTAATCCTGATAACAGGAAAGCTGCAGAGTTAGCGCTGGCTTTTAAGCACTAACTGTTGCTTCAATGCGTCGCATAGCTTTTTGGCGATTCTATCGCAAGTCATCCATTTCGTTGGCTTTTGGATGTGAATTTTTTTAAATTAATAATATTCAAATGTTTTGGAAAGTAGTTACGATGAAGCTAGCTATGAAGTTATCTATTCAATTCAAACATAGTAATTAGCCTAAAAATTATGAAAGATATTATTTTCAGCAATTTCATAAAATAGCAAGCGCTAGTCCAGTATAGCCAGCAATCCAAAGGGAAAACTCCGGTATGGCACCTACCTTGCCGGAGGTGATATTGGCTGGTCGGAGCATGTGCTTTGGCCCCTCTGGCTCAGCCACACATACTGGATTACATAAAAAAAAATTTTTCTTCCGGTTTAACTACGATGTTACGTATAATATAAATTAATGAAACATAATACAGGTACCTACATTTCATAATTATAATAATGTATGTATGTAATATTACTGATATTTTTACCCTCTATATTGCGAAATAAACATTCGAAATGAAACATTATGTTGAAGAATATTCAAATAATTCAATCATCTACACTAATATTATAGAGAGGTATAGTTTGTAAGTTTGGATGTAGAAGGTAATATCCGAAAATACTCATCCGATTGTAAAAATTATTTGACCAATGTTTAGAATGGACCTTCAGGTTGGCTATGGGAGGGATGACGCGAGCAAGTCCTTCCTTACCTTTAATAAAATCCAACGTCTGCTTTCTGTCTGTCTGTTTGTCTGTCCGCTTATAACTCGAGAACCACTGAACCGATTTTCAGAATACAGTTTCCTTCTACGGATAACTTGGTTTTTCCCATCAATTATAGTCAGAATCGTCACGTTGACAATTATAGTCACTCATCACGTTAAATGGCTTATGAGGTTAGCAGAGAAGTCAAATATGAGAGCGGGCGGAGCCGCGGGCACAGCTAGTCCTTACCTTTAATCTAGTATAAATATGTCGCGGCGTGGAAGGCTTTTTTACAATGTCTTATTTTTATCTTTAACTGTCCTGTACACTTTCCGGCTTAAGAAATACGTCGCATAGTTTTAAAATGTCACCTGGAGGATGGCAACAAAGTAAACACTTTTCGAAAGTCCCTACCGTGCTCGCTCTCCCCTTGAATTAATTTACCTACCTTTGACCCCGACTTGTTTGTGATCAAAATAACTGTGTCAAAAGAAGTCAAAATAATAGAGTGTCATTCACTCGCCAAGAATTTATAAATTGTGAGCACAAAAGCTAAATTACAATATGTGTATTACTTGTTTTTCCGCGACTTCGCTCGCCCTAAACTCGCATTTCTAAAATACTGTAGAAAGTAACATTTTTTTACTCAGATTATATCAAATAAGATAACCTTCTATACAGCATAGATAGAAGTGTCAGTTTTTATATACCTACTTTATCGAGTCTCCGACTTGCTTCAAAGGAGTCCCTGATGTAAGACTTTCTCGAAGAAAGTACCTACTTAAATCATTGAAGTGGTTCTGCGTTCAGGTAAACGCCATGCTTTCTCGAAGAAAGTAAGTCGATAAGGGCGAGGCCAACGGCCGAGTTTGCGTACAGTTAAACGATATGCTTTCTTCAAAATGGTAAGTCACTAAGTGCAAAACCGGAAGCCTAAATTTTGTTCTTCTGATTTCAAAGGAGGACAGTAGGTACCTTTAGTTGCCATCCTTCTTAATATAATATAATATAAATATTTTTGAAATCTACTAAGAAGTTCATTAGCAATAAGCGTTTTTGTATCGCGCTCCGGTTTGCGTTTTATATTATATTTTGTTGAATGATTGATGTACTCGTAGATCAACGTTATGGCATCGCGTGTATTTATTTACGCCCCCAATATGAATTATGTGCATTTATGAAATATATTGGGGCCAAAGTAAGTTGTATGCAATGTTTGACAATGGCAGCACTATACATTTGATTTCTTTGTCAGTGACGTAGTTACAAGAAGTAGATAATATAGAATTCTGTATAGGTATTCTAGGTCGAGTTGTTGATCGAAATTTAAATTATGTAAATAAGTTTATTAAAGTCCTTGGAGAATAACGCGCTGTTAATTCGACCCAGTACGGCGGCGGCGTCTGAATAGCTTTTGTTTTCTTTGCAGGTTATATCACTAATACTTAGAGGTTATAACACTAAGTGAGCTGCGTTCAGTTTAACGATATACTTTCTCCAAAACAATAAGTCGATAGGGGCGAGGCCGAAGTCCGAGCTGCGTTCACGTAGTAAACCATTATACCCTTCAACAAAATAAAAAGATATCCTCTCGAAAAAATAATAATAATATAAAAAGCTCCGTAGCCACGGCCTGCACCCGCCGGCGCGCTTGGAGGCTTGCCTCCCGCCGCCGGCGGCGCGGCGGCGGTATTACCGCTTTTGTTTTATGTGTTTATATTAATTTTGTATATTTTTAATTTTATTATCTATATAGAATTAATATAAATATTGTATTATAAAAACGTGAAAATAAAAACATAAAAATATAATATCCTTCCTAAAACAGATAATACATTTTACGTGTTCTTCCGAGTGTTTAGTAATAAAGTGGGTTATTATTTCTGACTTAGTAATAGTGAGGGTTTTCATCAAAAATACATATTTTATTCACGTGTAATTTTCCAAATCAGGCATTTGTCAAACGTTATTCTGTATTTTTTATTGTATGTTCATTTCGTACTCTTGAATTTGTCAAAATTGTTTACTTAGAATCCGGTTCGACCACACATAACCAAAAAATATCTAAGGTTCTAGTTCTAAGGTATGGACGGCAAAATTTATTAACCTTTTCAAATAAATATTTTGCCTTAATGTACTTTTAAACTAACTTAACCTACACTTCAATAATATTCGTCGTTGTTACCATCATGTTATTATATCAGAATAATAACAACGTTATATACCTACTTAAAGATAATTTCATTCATACTAACAAGGTAGATATTTCTCGTATCCGACCCGACCACCTTTGTAATATTACATTTTCTCTGTCATATCTTGTCTGTTCTCTCAATTGTTTATGCGTAAGCCTTCGAGGAAAAAATTACCTTCATATGAGGCGTGTTCTCATACACATGCTTCACAAATTATGATATACCGAATTGATTCAAGTCACATACAAAATTGACGCATTGTGTATGACTTGGTAGTACCGCGCCGTGGGACAAATTTGATCCCTTAACCCCCCCCCCCCTATATTAATTTTTCCTCCAAGGCGTAAGTCTTTATTTTTAGAGCCCAGTCTGAAAATAAACGCTGTGGCTCTCATACAAACCGAATTGTTCCGCGCGCCGAAATAAAGGTACCCAAATATGGTGGATGTATCATGTGTAGTTTAGGAGTTCCTATGGCTTCCTCCCGGCTCCATCATCAGGACCCTGGAAATAACATATGACTAGAGTGCTTGCGAAGACGAGCCCAAACACGATGGGCTTGGCATGTGTAGTTTAGGAGTTCCTATGGCTTCCTTCCGGCTCCATCATCAGAACCCAACTAACCTTTTCCTTAGCCCGACTTTCTCGTGTCGCTCAGCGACAATATTTTTTCGAATTCCGTAGATTAATTTTATGTGCTCGATAGTCGTGTAAGGCACGAAATCTGTGAATTTTTTATTCCATGTAGGAGGTCCTTTATTTTTATAGTTTGGTTACGACACAGAGCATCAAAAGAGGCGCCCTGAGCGCGATTTCTCTACAACGCCGTTGAAGCCTGTGGGCGTGGCCTATGACTTACATATGTATGTTGTGCGTGTGCATTTGTTTTGTGCGTGTGCATAACTTGCTCCTCTTTGTGTGTAGTGTCGATACTAGCACACACACACACATACGAAGCGCTAGCAGCACTGCGTGTAGTTTTTGGGTTTCAAATATTATCGCTTAGGGCGCCTCTAGTAGGGGGCGCGCGCGGTAGGTATTTGATGCTCTGTGGGTTACGAACTGTTAAATTATTAGATATTGATGCTCGGTTTTTTTTAATTTATTGAGCGATTGTGAGTGGAAAAGTTGGGAAGGGCCGCCCTAGAAGCATGTACCGAGACAAGATCAGGCATGTGCTCAAAAAGGGTCTAGTGCTTAGTATGTACCCGTAACGGACGAGCATGTATGAAGAAAATTGTGAGAGTGGAAGAGGCGGCAGACATGTCAGGATCGTGGCACGTGGAGATTCGTCGTCTCTGCCTACCCCACTGGGAAACAGGCGTGGTGCTATGTATGTATTTATTTAGCATTCATATGGTAGTAATGACTAAAGTAACTATTGAACTTTGTCACAATTTTTATTTCATGCGGTTTTTATTTTCGATCGTTCGGACTGGTTACACTGAAAGGTCGATCCTTAGCTATGCAATAGTTCGTGTTTGCGTCTAATACAATGTAGCCGGCACGACCTGAGGTAGCACTGCAACGGCACTTACTTCACCAAGGTGCTATGGGATGATGACATCACGGGCCTAGGAATGGTGGTGTGGTCAACCAGCTCAGGAGCAATAAAAAATCGTGAGAACTCTTACCACTATTACTATATTTAAATATAATTCAACGGTCTGCCTTTCTTTAATCAAAAAACTAAAATGGTAAGTGGTAGCCGCCGCCCCCTGTGGCTAGGTCAAACCACCCAATGACATGCCGCCCAGTCTTGTTCATGAGGAAGTCACGAAATTGTGCCACAAATTTAATGTCTTCAACTAGAAATTATCCAATATGGAGGCTAGGAATCAAGTAATTGTTTAATTAAATGACCTACTATTAGGATGAGATATGGATAGTCACCACGCGCTTCTTTTCGTTTCATAATTTTTTTGTATTGTATTTGTTTATATTTGCATAAGGAGAAGGTGCAGTGCTAAAGGAAAACAGGCTAACCACCTCTCACCTTGTCACGGTTCTTCCACAGAGTCATGCAGCAGATGGGTCTACGTGCCATACTTACTGCTTGATAGTTATCTGGTCCGAATATTTTGCTAAATGTTGTAGTCGGTGTTGCGCTGTAATTAACAAGAGTACTTGCAGCACAATACCGATTAATCTGCTTACCCCGATTGTCGGGATTCAGCGTGTGGTATGTATGTATGTATTAGCAGTATGTATGCATTACACGAGCTTCAGATTTATTGTATATTCTCTTTAAATAGTACTAGCTTCTTCCTGCAGCGGCTTTCGCGAGTATGAAATTCGAAAAGGACCAAGTACATATTCGTCACAATTATATGGATTGGCTACTCTCGCAATTAGAGCTACTGCTCAGTACACCAAGTAACAGCGTGATTATAAAATAGGTATCCTAAAATGATCTCAATGAGTTGCTTAATCCAATAGAATAACCGCCATGAAATTCTATAGTAGTAGTAAAATAGTACCTATGCAGTTTTTTTGTAAATTGCGAACATAATATACAAGCCATAAACTTTCCAGGGCAGTTAAGTCCCCAACGATGTTACTCCGGGTTAAGTAATCTGTGCTCTGGGTGTTCTGGGTATGGATGGATGTGTCCAGAGACGTTGGATTTCGATCGTTCATTTTTTTATGTAATCCGATATGGGTGGCTGAAACGGAGGGGCCAAAGCACATGCTCCGACCAGCCAATATCACCACCGAGAAGGTAGGTGCCATACCGGAGACTTCCCTTTAAATTGCTGGCTGTACTGAACTAGAGGAGAACACAACCGAGGTTGCTATGCGGCCATCATTCAGTACAGTGGTACCAGTCAGCTACCAGTCGGCCAAAATTTGAGTCTACCACCTAGTAAGGGGCAAGGGAAGGAGATTTAGGGAATGGTGCTGTTCGAAGAACTTTTCGGTCGATTACAAAGGGGTGTTCCGCAAGAGTATGGCGGTTTTGGCGAAGGCGAACAGGAGAAGGAGGGAGAGGGAAGACAGCTCATCGGAGCAGCGGCCATCGTAGTACCGGTAAAACAAGCTCAATGACCCAACGATAGATCTGCGCTTAAGTGGTTGAAGGTCATTTGTGAGTACAGAGTCACCAGTGAGGCGAATAGCTCGTCGCTGAAAAGAATCCTAGGCTGAAAGAAGGTACTCAGAGGAACGCTACTAAAGACGACTGCAATATTCCATCACCGGTCTTACTTGTGATTTATACAGTATAAGCAGTTGGAACGGCGTGAAAAATCGGCGACAAGGGCATAGGATCCCTAATTAGGATGCTAAGTTAATGGGGACGCTAGTTTCGCCTTAGACTCTAAAGCCCGCTACACATGGAGACGCGACTCCACGTGATTCCGACGGTTGACTCCAAAAACGCAAGAAAAGTCACCGTGTGTGAAATCTCACTTGGATTGCGTGAAGTCGCGAAACAATTTGGATTTCCAGTTATTCCAAAATCCATGATGCCGCGACTCCATTGGACGGAATCCAACTCATCGTGTGTGGAGGATATAAGACTCTATGATTAAGCGGCGGGTGGCCGCGTGTTTGGGCATCGGTTTCTCATGCGAGAGGTCGGTAGGTTCGAATCCGGTCGACGTGTACCAATGAGTATTTTTCTGACGAAAAAATGTACGTGTATGCCTACACCTGGTGCTTCACCGTTCGGAGCCGTTGTAAAACTTGATCGATTGAATAGGGATTAGGGATGCACCCTTATTCAATCGACCTACCACAACCGGTTCTGTAGGTCTATTATTCACAGAACTGGGAAAATGTGAAACGAACTCCCTGTCCCTCCAAAGTACAGCCTGAGGTTGGTTTTTCAAAAGGGGCGTGAAAACGATTCTGTCAAGCCGGCATGGCATTCGCAATCCGCGTGCATCACAGAATGTCCATGAGCATCGTTAGACACCTACTTCTAAGTAAAACGATGCCACATGTCACGCTATCCTTAAAAAAGACGTTGAATAAGAACACGACATACATTCAAAGTTACAAAAGTTACACACACAAACCTAAGAGGAATATTAAATTACATTTGCTTCTAAATGGGAGTCCCAAGGGACCGTTTTTAATTTCAGAATATTAAAGGGACTTATATTGCTGAGTTTGCTTTACATAATTAGGTGAACTCGTTAAAAAAGAGCAACGATTACTAAAAATGTAGCCGGTAATATTTTATCTAGAGCTTGAGAGTTTCACATTTATTAGCCTTTGTTAGTTATTAAATTTAGACGTGGAATATGTGCTAAGCGTATTACTATGTATACACTTTATTTCACTTTTTTTTTATTTTACATTAATTTTACATAGTTATATTACACTACAAAGTAATAAAAATATAGAAAATTAATACAAAAATTTAATAAAAACGGTAATACCGCCGGCGGCGGGAGACAAACCTCCAAGCACGCCGGCGGGTACAGGCCGTAGCTACGGAGCTCTCCGGGACGTATATATATTATTATATATTGTATTGGGATGTATATATTATTATATATTGTAATCATGTATGATGTCTATTCGTACCTATTTATAATTTTGTATTATTCTCTCACATTATCCGTGCGCCTACTTATACAGTCTTTACCACATCCCAAAGGTTTGCTGTAATATAATGCACATCTGCATTAAGCCGACCTTTTGTACCTTATTTTATAGTAAAACTAGCTGTGCCCGCGGCTCCGCCCGCTCTCATATTTCACTTCTCTGCTAACCTCATAAGCAGTGGCGGCTGGTGACTTCAGTGACCGGTAGTGCGCTAAGTACCTACCTACTTAAATACCAAATTTCCCAACACATTCCCGTCATGTTATTTTAAGATCGGGACTTCCGAATTTTTTAAACGCCTGCGTTTTATTATGTACGTACCTTGTATGAATATTCTCAAGACCCTCAATGAGTTGAAAAAAAAAAGTTTTTTAACTTATTTTTAATACCTTTATGAATACACCCATAGACCACAACACTACTGCAGCTTTTAAAAAGAAAACAGTAGTAATGTCCCAAAAATGCTTCAAAAAATATATAAAAATAAAAGCATTTGAAAAGTAGGAATTGAACCCGGGATCACCTGATTGTAAAGCCTTACCTTTAACCAACGCTTAGGCAAATATCGGCATCACTTAATTCACAGTATCACGTGACAGAAAGCACAAAACCTAACCATATCCCATTTTAAATATTCGCGCGATAACGGGTATGTGACATCATTACATCACATGACAGCGCGAGCGCGCTGACTCGCTTCTAGGTAGACGGTTCGCTTTGAGGTAGACGGCAAAGAGTTTGTAAGACGGACTCGTGCAAAACGAATCGCTCGCGACGCGACGTGTCGCACGCGCGGGCATTCACGATATAGCGTCCTTGTTTGGCGCTCGTGCGCCGCACGCAGAACTCCTTTCGGCCCATACTGTTTCTATGAAGTATCTTCTGTCTCACGCGCCAGCGGTGTTTTGCCGATCCCCATACATTCAGTATGGGAGACCCGCGTGCGATTTATATTCCGCACGGCGCGCGCGTTTACTCGCAAAAACGTGCCTTGGCATCTATAAAATAAGGTCGAATTCACATTCGTATTTATTTGGAGTACGATCTTTATGGTTTTAATGTAGTATGTTGTAAGGTATTATTTCTTTTGAGTGAAGGGAAGACTTCTCGTGGTATGGTAGTGCGGCGCACGAGCGCACTTTAGGACCAGCCGCCAGTGCTCATAAGCCATTTAACGTGATGAAAAGTAGCCTATAATTGATGGGAAGAACCAAGCTATCCGTAGAAGCAAACTGTATTAAAATCGGTTCAGTGGTTCTCAAGTTATAAGCGGACAGACAGACATACATACATACATACAAACAGAAAGCAGACGTTGGATTTTATTAAAGGTAAGGATGGTGTACTATAAAAAATACATACAAATACAATACCCAATGTTTCATTCAATACCCTTGAAAGAGGTCTCGAAAGTACTATGTGAAACGATGTACATTTTACTAGTTTACTAATAATTTATTTTGAGTTGGCATGATTGGTCACACCAGCTGCCGGATTCTAACTGACATCATGCAGTGCAGCCCATTATACCGTGTTCCTGCCGGAACCAGATGACATGCCAGTCCTTCCCTTGTGGTCGTGCCAGCCGGCTACCAAAACGATTAGAAGCATACTATAGAACACATAATATGTATAAAATTAACAAGAACTGAAAAGTAATGTGTTTTTGCATTACAATACCGAAGCAAAAAGGAGCAATCATAGTTTTTGTTTCCTTGTATAATATAAAATCAAGCACGCCATTAAATGCAATAACATATATTGTGCGAGCATAAATACTGAAATACCATATTATATAATACATAATTTGAAGTAGGTACTGCAAACTACGTACGGCCGTCGCGGTCGGTCGCATGCAAAATAAGCGAACACCCGTGCACGTGTACTTATAATATAACATAACATAACCGTTTATTGGATGAAAAAAAGACATAAAAACAATATTACAAAATACACAGTAAAAATAATACTGATAATAACTAAAAAAACTGGCCAAGTGCGAGTCAAACTCGCGCACCGAGGGTTCCGTATCGCCATGTCATGGCGCTGCTTAATACTGTTTTCGGTAGATGGCGCGCATACACTTTTTAGTTTCTTGTAGATATGGGGACCCCCGCGAATTTTCATAACTTTTTCTTATTTTTATTATTCGTTGTTATATCGGCCATAATACCTAAATAACACATATTCTGTGAAAATTTCAACGGGCTACCTATTACGGTTCAAGAGATACAGCCCTCGGACAGACAGACGGCGTAGGCTTAGTAACAAATACATTGAAGAAAAATATAACTAAATAACATGTATAGGTAAGTACATACTTTCTTTTTGCTTTCATTAACTTATAAGTTGTAGGATTGCATTACATTTACGTTAAATTCGTTCATTGTTTGTATGGAAACGTATTGCTTTATTCAGGCCAAAGACATTAAACCCACCCTCTTCCATATAGACCGGACAACACGAACAAAATCGTAATCTACTACTTAGATCCTAGTGGTACAAAGTCGTTCAGTCTAGCGCCACCAGTCCGCATGTGAGGTCGTATTCGTGTGCTAGAGAAAGAAGAAAATCTAAGAAAATATGCCGAGTTGCGCATTGCGGTATTGCAAATCTCGATATAAAAATACGACGGAACATGTAATCAGTTTATTTTCATAAGTATTGTGTATATTTATTCAATATTTGAATATAATACATAATTTCCATAGATGATTCTAGAACAACGATCAACTAGGCCATATTGAAAAAATAAAAAGCGCCCTCTGTTATACAGTAGCTTTACTACTATTATAGTACGAGATCCCACAACCAATATTTTTGTCTCATGGTATTTCGTTCAATTGTCCTCAACCCGATACTAAATGTTTTTCGTGTAGCGTCTCTTGACAGTATTTTTTAAAAATGGAAACCACTTTGACCGAACCCTGTCATGGTATTCCGTTTGATTTTCGTATTTTTTTTTTTTTTTTTTTTTTTTTATGTAATCCGGTTTGGATGGCTGTGTCGGAGGGGCCAAAGCACATGCTCTAACCAGCCAATATCACCTCCGAGAAGGTAGGTGCCATACCGGAGACTTCCCTGGATTGCTGGCTATACTGGACTAGAGGAGAACACAACCGAGGTTGCTTGCGGCCATCTTACATCCAGTACGGTACCACCGTACTGGATCAACCCAGTCGGCTGCAATTTGAGCCTACCACCTAGTTGTTGAATTACCGATCTAAGATAACCAGAACATGTTTTTCAGACGTCAGTAGCGGTGCGCGTACCAACCTTTACAAAAATGCCAAATGAGGCAAAACAAATATTAGGTCCTTGCCTATGAAATTGCCGTTTTACCTATATAGAAAAAAAAAAATTTTTTTTATGAAAAATATATATTTGTTTAATCGAAGTATTGGCCATTATTATCAATGCACTTTTGCCATTTTACTAGAAGTTCATTGATGCCTCTACTATATAAATCCTGGGGATGGGAATCGATGAACTCTTTAAAGGCGTTTTTCACTGCCTCGTCGGATTTGTTTTGACGTGATGATGTCACGTCTTATAAATTGATGAACACCGGCTGCACGCACGAAGAAGTGTAACGTTCCATCTAAACCTGTGTGTGCAAGCGAGAGCGCGATAGAGACCTGTGTGTGCAAGCGAGAGCGCGATAGAGAGGCATAGGCATATAGTAGGAAATACAAAATATATTTATCCGTCTTTTGCGAGCCTCGAACCCGCGGTCCCTGCCACCATCACTGACCAGACGTGCAAGAAGCTGTAATGAATAATCCCGGCACAGGTCCACCATACACTGACAAGCAACTTCTTTTGACTCAATTTGCGTTTGGGACATGGTTTGGCTGCCTCCCCTGTGTCCAACCAGTGTGACGGACGTTTTCGATTGTCATACAGGATCCACTTTTTATCACAAGTGACAATCCGATTCAGAATCCCCCCATTTCTGTGCTTATTCAACAAGTTAAGACAACCTTCGACGCGATTTTGTTGTTGTTTTTCAGTGAGTTCATACAGTAACCAATTTCCGAGCTTTTTTATCTTTCCAATTTGACGTAAATGAATCAGTATCGTTTTATCACTTACATTGAAGGCTGCTGCTAATTCCGACGTGGTTTGTGATTAATCTGCTTCAACTATGGCTTTAAATTCATTGTTATCGACTCTCGTCTCCGGTCGGCCACGGGGCTCATCATTGAGATGAAAATTTCCAGAACGGAAGCGATCAAACCAAAAACGCATACGTCGATGATATTGCATGCCGCCTGTGCTGCGTTGGTGCTGCGACGGGATTCATATTCGAAAATAACGCGCAATTTAGATTTTTCCATGGTCACAGAACCAGCGATGTAAAAAAAAACGAACGATGGGAAAACAAATGAACAACTGATTGAAAAAATGATTTTGAAAAAAGAATAATTTGCCTTTATAACAGAAAATATTTGAAATTGGAATTCCTACGCAAAAAAAAGGTAGCCACTTTCAAAGTTTTATTTTTATTTTTATTTTTTTATGGAAACTGACACGGTTGGCTACATCACCTACAACGTCCGTGATGTCAGCCCATAGCACCGGGTGAACTAGGTGACATGTCAGTGCTTCCCCCTTTGATCGTGCCGGCTACACTAAACTGGTCGGAGAACACAAACTATTTACATAGCCGTTTCGACCGAAGTTTCATTCAGTGCGGTGGTACCAAACCGGGCGGGTTAAACCCTACCACCAAGTAAGATTAGGAGGGAAGGGACCTACAGTTTTACGAGGAATCCGAACCTCGGTCAGCCTCCAACGGTCAGCGGTCACCCATCCAAGTACTGACCGCACCCAGCGTTGCTTAACATTCAATAGCGACAGTTGACTGTCTGCACCACTGAGCTATCGAGGCTGACATACAAGTGGTCAGTTTTTTAGAAACGGCAATTTCATTTTCAATTTCAGCACCTAATATTATAGCTCAAACAGTCTCAAAATCATTTTTACAAGTGAATTTCGGTCAATTGATCAAAACGGAACAGTAAATTAAATTTAACGATATTATCGCTCATATAAAATCAACTATCATTTTGGTCGTTGGCTCTTGTCCTATTAGACTATTGGCTTCATCTATCGACCGATAGATGAAATGTGTTCTAATTATGTGTTCTATATTACATCATGTTTTTGCTATTCAAAGCTAGATGGCGTATTATAATCTTGAGCTCAAAAGGTTTATATGAAAATGTTCCCATTGTCCTCTCTATATCCTGGTTTTTTAATCTCTTTGATTCAGGCTGAATTCAGAAAATATATAATTCACTTTTATGTTCCTATTGATTCTACGAATCTGATCCCAGGGTTGATGTAGTGACTTCTGCAAAGCCTTGTATAACCAACTCGTACCTGCAGTTAAGAAACCTGTTTCCAAGTACGACAATACCCCAAGAGGAACTAGGTACCTGCAAATGTTATTTATAATAATCTGCGACCTCAAAATGTCTATGAAAAGCCCGAGACCTATGACAGACAGACATTCACAGTTACTCGTCTTCAAAACTGGAACAATGTTAAAGTTTTGAACAGTCTATTGATAGAATGAAACAACAATTTTCTCGACATTTCCCAACGTCTGTTTGCCTCCATGTTTTATTTAAGATCTCTCCTTCTGAATTATGGCCGAGTTGTGGACTACAACGATTCAGTTCTGTCAATATATGCACGTAGAATGACAAGCGTTTTGCGTCTACTAAATACAAGGATAGTATTGACAGTTTAAAGTGGAATGCGCGTACAGTTAAGAGGGAGGTGAGCGGAAATATTGTTTCCAACCAATATTACGTTTTCTCAAAGAGCGTTTTCTAAAACAATATCGAAGCCACATTTCCGCGTCCTTTGTTTCCAAATAATGGTTTATTTATGGTTACTCACTTCCCACACATTATTTCCCCCCAAGGTATAGTCTCGGGTCCTTCAAGAGAGATGTGAATAGGCACATGTCAGGCCGGCATGGCATTCGGACCCCACGTACGGCCGAATGTCTATGGACGTTGTTAGACCCGTTATGGGTGGCTCGGCGCCACATGTTGCGCTTTCTATAAAAAAAATACATGCTACATATGTTTCAGATCATACGCTCCAATTAAATACACCAACTGTAGTAGTACCTAACACACTAGCTCCAATAACCTTCAGTAATCTTCGCTTACGAATAACCTCTAGTCTAGCATATAATTGTCAGTATATTGTTATTAATATCCTGCCTGTCATTACGTTGTCTAGTAACCTAGCACCGCGTGTGTTGAATACATTCAATTATTACCCCAAAATTATTGAGATCGGCATGCCGTCTTCAATTATCGTGCATTAGAGGATAATATTGGTATTCTGTGAACGCTGTGATAATTTGATATAACGACGAGTACAATTGGAGTAAGAGGTCAGGGGTCGAATCGTAGTACACAGATTAAAAATAATGGCTAGGTTTTTCCACAACTTCGCTCACGTTACAGCTGAATAGACGTAAGTCCTATAGGGTTGAATTTAAATTGACCACTTGATGGATGGATTGTGTATGAACAAATTATTATATTTATACGAGAGCTATAGAACTACAAGAGCTCTTAATATTCTAAGGCGAGAGCCTTACTTTGATGCGAAGTGGCCAATGTTCAGTCGAGGTAACTACTATTACATTTCAATTAACACAATTGAATCTGAATAAATTTTTATGTTGGGTGTAAAGTATCTGATAATAAGTTAATTATTTTTTAACATTTGACTAATTTTAATTAATTGTAATAATTTCTTTTATTAATCTCTTTTATTGACCAAAATGTTTCTAATGTTTTAATGTATTTTAATCAGTGCTTTCCTTCGGTCGTGCCGGCTACACTAAACTGGACAGAAAATACAAACTATTTACATAGCCGTTTCAACCGACCTTTCATTCAGTGCGGTGGTAACAACCCGGGGTGGGGGGGGGGGTTTAACCCTACCACCTAGTAGGGTAAGAAGGGAAGGGACCTACAGTTTTACATGGAAGCCGAACTCAAACGGTCGAGCGATCACTCATCCAAGTACTGACCGTGCCCAGGTGTGCTTATGATCACGGCCGACAGACGACCGACCGCACCACTGAGCTACCGAGGCTGACAATATCTATTGACATAAACATATATAAGAAACGCTCAGCAAAGGTTTGACGCCCGCTTATTATATTTCGCAAATCAGCTTTGAATGCTGTGACAGTTCAGTTAGAAGATAATCTAAAGAGCCAATAGTGTTTGAATACACCCAAAAGCCTCAAATAAAATCGATGAGGATTTTACCGAGAAAGTATTCCTTAGTGGAGGCCGAGCGGTGAGGACGGGCGGGGCGTAACTCCGAGCGACAGATCTTCAAAGAACTTGAGCCGCGCTCAAGTGATGCTAAAATAGAAAATTATGTACAAACAAATTGTTATTTACCTAACAGATGGTTCGAGAGCTTAGGCCCTTTCCAGCGCGCGGGCTAAGCCAGATTCATCGCTTTTTAAGCGTTGCTTATCTAATTTTTCCTTCGTATATATTTTTTTTCATAACTTGCGAGAGTTTCATCCCCTAATTTCTATTGAGCGCGGGCTCGTTAAGATCTAGGTGGCGTTCGCGAAATCCCGACGTATTCCAAGGGTGCATGTCTTTATTTACAAACGAAATTTCACAGTGGTTATCAACGTCGAAAAATTTTTGAAGTGAAAATTTCTTTAGCTGCGCTTGGCACTTTTTTTAGATTGGTAAAAAATGTTAAACTCGCGTCAGAACTCGCGTCAGATCCGTAGCCTGATCGAAAAAGCGTAAGATTCGAAACTTCTTTAGCGGCGCTTGGCACTTTTTTTAGATGAGTAAAAAATGTTAAACTCGCGTCAGATCCGTAGCCTGATCGAAAAAGCGTAAGATTCGTTGAAATTATGGATGAAAGTTGATTTTTCTGAGAAATAAACTTTTTGAAGTAAAATAATTATAATAGTTCTGTAGTGTTAAATTTTTTATGTAATATAAATTGTCATGTTTGTCTACGATAGCGCAATAAATGAATATTGTATTTTACC
Organism: Nematopogon swammerdamellus; assembly: GCA_946902875.1. Taxonomy (NCBI): domain Eukaryota; kingdom Metazoa; phylum Arthropoda; class Insecta; order Lepidoptera; family Adelidae; genus Nematopogon; species Nematopogon swammerdamellus. The sequence continues at coordinate 12,923,388 of OX336351.1, forward strand.
ACATAAATGATAGTACTTTTATACTGATAAATAAAACAATTCGTGCGAAATTATTCCCTAACCATTCCAAAATATTCAAAAATGCACAACGTTGATGTTTAAGTTTTCACTTCTGCCGGCACTCCCGGAGTGCAACCCGTCCGTTTGTTTTTTTAAACTAAACACTGAAGCAGGCTTTTAAATTTACATTATTTTTTTATTTATTAATATGATACAAGAATACTATTTATTTATTTATTTCGGAAACTTTACAGCTACAATGTACATTAAACAAGTTATAATATATGAATAAAGAAACAGTAAAGCCAGCCAAAGATAGCACGTTTACTTAAGTTCTGGCGAACAATAGTAGCAAAGTAGGAAATAAAGAAAAATCCCCAACCAGGTCGAACCTGGAACTCTGTAATAAACGTTTAAATCTTGAATCAAAGGCATTTTACAATAATATGTAATAGTTTATTAGAGTTATAGTCAATATATTTTACCGCGCATCGAATACTATCTTAAATTCATAAGAAATAACCTACATACAAATTTATACAAGATACTAAACAACTGAACACATTTATTTTGATATAGTATTGTATGATATTGTGTGATACCTAATGTATTATAATATTTGTATGATACAGCATTATTAAATTATGTAGAACTATTCTTGACCTCCGCACGAATTTGAAATTTAATCAATGCAATCCTTTTAGATTGACATCGGTAAATGAGATGTGACAGGTGTGTACAATTTGCTCTACAACATCACGTATGACTTTGGTTATTAATTTCCTGCGCGGCCCTGTACGCCACACGGTCTGTTATCTAAATCGGGATATGGTAACGTGTTGACAGCGCGTGCCGTCTGGGGTCTGGGCGTCGCCGCACCCCGAGGGCGGACGGCGGCGCGGCGGGGGCAGCGCGGAGGCGGCGGGGACGACGCGTCGGCGGCGGTAGGGCGGACGGCGCCTACAGCGGCGGGGGCGGCGGCGGTAGGTGAGATGGGGCGTGGGAGGCGCGGCATGTGTTTCCATTCGCCCGACGACCAACTTGTTTTATGTTTATGAGAGATTCAATCAACGTTATCCAAAACTTTATCAAAAATTCCGCATAACGTTTGAAACATAGTCCGCTCGCGGCCCCCACCGAGTGCCCGCCCGAACCCGCTCCGCTCCCGGCCGGCCTTCATTTACGTCCGATCTTTTTCACGTTTGCAGATTTATGTTAAAAGTTGGACGATTTTTACAGGCTAATTGCCACGAGTTTTATTTTGATACAAAGTAGAGCGCCTTCCACGAGAATAAATTAGGTTACGAAGTTAGGATGCGAGTGCGTATTACGTAACGTTGTCGAGATCTTACGTCGTACTTTAAATTAAATCTAATTAAAAATTATCTTTCTCTTTTGTTTCAGACTGAGCGGCGGCGCCTGCTTGAGTATAAAATTAGAGCAAAGATAATAAAACATGTAACAATTTAATCAGTATTAATGGCGAAACGTGGCATAATTTATGTTCGCAATTTTATCAAATTAATAAGTCAGTAGAGATAAAGGTTCACATATACCATGTTTTTGGACATTTGTGAGTATCGTCTTACATTCAACTGAGTCTATAATAATCTTAGTAGTTCTAATTTTAAAATTCCATAATGTCATTGATGTGTTGATTTCAAAATGGTCGAGTTCAGGGAAGAGACATTTCAAAATTGGAACGCAGAGTGACGCGGCATGGCAGCTCACTGAGCTTAAGGCGACTGGAGATGCGGAGTCGGGTGGCGGCGCTCGCCGCGATGCTCGTGCTCGTGCTCGCGGCGAGCGCGTGCGTCGCGAGCACTCCGCCCGCGCCGGTCTACCACGACCAGTTCGCGGTGCACGTGCCGGCCGGCGAGCACCGCGCGCGCGCTATCGCCGAGAAGTACGGCTTCGTCTTTCACGGACAGGTGAGTGCCAGAGAGTAATTTGAGCACGCATCAAATGTTCCTATTACTTGGTGGGAATACGAACTAACCCATATCACCTAGACCTAGATGGTGCGTTATCAATTAGTAACTAACTGATGCAGATAAACCGACGGCATAAAATGTTTGTATCTCTCTAAAGTAACAGAATTGGTACAAGTAAATATATTATGAAAGCATTTACCGATTAGACTAAAGTTCGGTTTTACGGAGCAAATTCATCTAAGTTTGGTGAATTTTGCTAGTTTCGTGACACTAATTATTTCCAGCGATAAGATAGGATATTGAGTAAATTTTACTCACTGTGGCAAAATGCAGAAGTTACTATTAAGAATCTAATTAAATACGAAATAGAAATTACTAAAGTTTAAATTATTCTACCTAAGATTCTAGATTCTTTTGTCAGAACAATGGTCTTTATACACCTTAAAAAGTTTAATTCTAGTCATGAACTCAACATTGGTTTTCTGTGTTCCTTTGGTGGAAAAAGTCAACTGGGTTGCAATTTGCATAGGAGACCGAAGCGCAGCTGACTACGTAAAAGTTAGTCGAATGTTTGTAAACTCATTAGCATCATTGTGAAAAGATTTGTAATGGAGTTGGGGAAATGCTGCGTAAAATTAAAAATATTCTCAATGCTATGTTTATAAAAACTTATACTCCAAATTTTGCCGTATTATCGAGATCAATTAATTAGTGATAATACTGGCTGTAAAAGGGCTCATGTTTTCGGGCCAAAAATTTGTTTTTCATTTGAGCATAAGGGCTCAAGATATCTTTAAAAATGGCTAAAATATCAAACGATTTAATAAATATAAATATATTGACTTTGGACTAAAATTTTATATTATTACATCGGAAAATTAAATTTTTTTTACCAGATGAAATATGTTTTATGGCACAAATTAAGTTGAACCCTCGCCACAGATTACTTAATAGTTACTTAGTAACAGATAAATCACTCCATAGAAAAACCTCAAACACAAATAAAATTAGTTCGCGAAAAGCAATTTAATAGAAATTGTTTCTTTTTTAGGGTTCCGTATCCGGTACGAGACCCTATTACTAAGCCTACGCCGTCTGTCTGTCCGAGGGCTGTATCTCTTGAACCGTAATAGGCAGTCCTTTGAAATTTTGACAGAATATGTTAATATATTTATATGGCCGATATGTTTATATGGCCGATATAACAACACATAATAAAAATAAGAAAAAATAAAAAATTCACGAGGGTTCCCATAGAAGAAACCAAAAATTATATGCGCGCGCGCCATCTACCGAATAGAGTGTGAATCATTTTAACTAATCATGACATCTAATATGAAGCATTTAAAAACACGCCATAGATGGCGTGCGTGGCGCTAACCATGACGATAAGGAACCCTCGGTGCGCGAGTTCGACTCGCACTTGGCCGGTTTTTTTGCAAAACATTTCACATGTTATCTATTTTATTATCTGGAATATTTGAAATAAGTGCTCATTTGCAGGTATTTCGCATAGCTTTTATTTCTTTAAAATGTTGTATACCTACATAGGTCCAACTTTAAAAAAGTATTTTACCACAAACCAATTTTATGGTAAATAAGGTTTAACTCTCTTTATCTATAAAACAGATTGTCAGATAAATAGAAACATTATTCCATTTTAAAGAGAAAAAAACTGTTGACTCGCACAATCATTTCATAAAATATTATACGCACAAGAAAATGAAAAAAACTAAACTGAAGACTATTTTTTGGCTCTACTGTAAAGTTGTGATTTTTGAGTTAGGGCATTTTCCACAGGAGGGCCTCTTATTTAATTAAATTTGTTTTTCAACCTTTTACAATAATATTATGTTTCAGTCACGCCCTTTTCTATATATATTTTTTTTTTATAATTGGAAGCTATTACGCATCATTTAACATTTTCTTAACTTATTTTATTTTTACCAAGTCTTAAACATCGGTTACCATTTTAAATGCAAATTTATGTTTAAAATTTAATATGATAAAACTGACGTCGGTGTCACCTTGATAAATGTACCTGCTGTCTCCAAATCTTTTGTCACTCTCGCTATTTTGATTTGTCACTTTTGACACTTCGGTGGCCTTTAACTTTTGACAGTCGGGTCATTAGTTTGGCAAATTAGCACCGTCCATTACTCACCGATAACGACGCCGAAAGAGCTACGATACTTGTTTCTTGTTTAGTTGAAATTCGTCTAGGGATATTTTCTTATTATGTATGTTTTCTATAAAATGTTTGTTTATTAACGAGACAACTGTAACTATTACCGGGTTGACTGAAAGAAATTGCTTAGGGCAATATCTCTTCACTTGTGGTGGCAAAGTCTTGTATTAAATTTTAATATTTGTTATTTATTATAGTTTAAAGAAATTGCATTTAGTCAACTTAGATAAATGTCTAAGAGGTCCGAAGTCGTCTAAATAAAATTTCATTTGTGGCCAACTAACTCAGTGTAGCCAAACATCAAAAGAAACACACCGCACAAAACGGTTAAAGCAGCATTTAAGCTAAATTGATATTTTAGCCGATGATATAACCCACGTCAGGTCATATAAAAACGTGAATATCTCAGTAAAACTCCTACGTAATACTGACCAAAATATGATATTTCGAACAGATAGGAAAACTCTCTTCCAATATCTTAAATAAATAAACAAGGTATCGAGGGGGCGTCACGCACAGAGCCACGCTCTACAAGGACTAGGAATAGCCGTCACACTTTGACCCTCATCAAAAGTATACTGAAAACTAATAAGGTACACGGGACCGGCAAAATCCCTCAATGACCTTACTAGGATATAGCCTTTGTGTTTGTTTTGGTCGTTATATAAATATACATTATAATATATAAGGTATATGGTAAGCTATAGCATATATCCTGTAAACATTATAATATCAACGAAAAGCAGATTAATTAATATATATTTATAAATAATTATGTAATGGAAGAGGGGTAACATTCAAGTAGGGATTCGAATGAGCAAAGCAGATTCACTTTCCTGTAAATGATAGATAGATAGAAATGCTTTATTGCTCCAGTAAACATTAAACAGCAACAAGTACATTAGAAAATTTACATAAGGTGCAAAGGCGGACTTATCCCTTACAGAGATTTCTAACAGTCAACCTTGACCAAAAAATGATGCTGGTATTAACGATTTAAATCGGGTTATAATCTAATAGAAGTTGGAATACAACACCTTCGAAAATGTGAACTCATCGCCCAGTCTATCTAGGGATTTTTGCTTAGATAAATAAATTCATAACACAATTTTGTTATCGTTCGCTAGTTTATCATTATATGACTTAGATTTAAAAAGAAATATTTGAGAAATATTTAATTTCCTTATTACAGATTACAGATGATTAATTATCAACATTTAGAACACAAAACCTTCCTCTATTATTCTTCCGTTGAGGAGTGATTAAAAGAGGATTAAAAAAATGCACTGATAATTTATGTAGAAAAAAACTTCATTGTGAATTAATGCTAATAATAATTGTTCCTTTGTCAAGCATTAGTAACTCTAAAAGGCATGATAATATTTTTGTCAGACGTATTCGAAACGTTAACTTCTAAATGATTAAATTAAAATAAAATGCTGTCTGTTTTAAAACAGAGTTTCACCATTTCAGATGTACGAGTACGTTCACTTTGGCACAATTCACGAATAATAAATTAACGAATTAAAATGGCTTTTACATTGGCGTAAGGTTTTGCCGTAAATACGCACAGTAGGTAACGAGGATTGCATTACTCAATAGTCCATTTGAAATCCAATTCAAAATGAAAGCGCACAAGCGCTGTCCCATCGACATATATACCCAGACACGGCACCGTCTCACATTGCATACAATTTACATTGTTAACAACATTTGGTCAGCCTGCACTCCGCTTGCAGCTGACGAAGCATCTATGTGAATACGTGAGACAATTGATATACCTATAATATATATTTTAATATTTCTTTATGTCTGCATTAATGAGGCTGAGGTATCGACAACACCACTTTCCCGGACCAGCACCACCGTGCCGACTCCCCCGCCAACCCCCGTCCACTCCAGCTGCGCGAAGCCGGCCCGGAGGATCGTGATACTCGGTGATGAGCTCGCACTCAACATGGGTCGCACGTTCAACGAGTCGCGACAGTCGTCGGACACCGTCTCGACCACGTGTAAACCAGCGGCGAGCATCACCGACATTATTAGGGACCTTCCGAGTCAAGTGAGCAAGCTGGAGGAGAATGATATTGTTATCTTATTGGTGGGCGGCGCGGGGACTAACACAGATACAGTAGCATACCACAACTGTGTGAAGTATGCAGTCGAGGTTTGTAATGCGGCGAAAGTAACGATATTCATCAGCTCACTACTGTATGTGCCGACTCGACTGCATGATTCGTACAGAATTAATACTGCCGCACACAAGAGCAACCATCTAGTATATATGTTGACCAGGAGCGTTCCTAACACCATCTATATCGATGTGAATGCGCTCGGAAAGTCATGCTATGCACTGGATGGCCGTATTAATAGCATGGGCCGAAAACAAATGCATTCTAATGTACATAACTGTAATTATAGCATGAAAAAATCAAATCTACACTTTGTAGAATTAGAAAATAGTCCTCCTAAAAATAAGCTAATTAAATCAAACTCTTTTTTAGGTTAAAATCTGTTCCTAGTGGCTGTGATTCGTTCGGATCTAAGTTAAATTCTTCTAAACATTGTTGTCTATTGAAAAATAAGCTAGTTATCAGTCATCAAAATGTACAGGGTCTGCGCGGTAAAAATTTACTGTTAGAATTAGTTTTAAAAGAAAATAAAATTGACGTTTACTGCGTAACCGAGTCATGGATAGATTGTAATGAATTGAGCACTCAATGTATTAATAATTATTCTATTATCAGCAGTAGCCATCGAAAAAACTTTATAAGAGGTGGTACTTTAATTCTTGTGAAGAACGGTCACAAAGCTAAAAACAGACTAGATGTAGTAAAAAAGTCAGTGGAAAAAGAGTTTGAAATAAGTTGTATAGAAATGGACTCAATATTCATAGTATCAGTATATAGGTCGCCATGTGGGAATATGCATTCATTTATAAACAAATTGGAAGAATGTTTGTGTAAATTGAATACCAATAATAATAAATCAATAATTGTTTGCGGAGACTTTAATATTAAATTTCCCCTAAAAGAAGGAGGGCAACATGAGCTATCTGATTTGATGGATAGTTTTTTGCTTAGACAAACAATCTTCCAATATACTAGAGTGACAGATTCGTGTTCATCATGCATTGATAATATTTTTACTGATTGTAAAGTACTAGAGTCAAAAGTATTTCCTGGAATATCGTCAGATCATTACGCGCAGTTAATTTCTATAAATTACTCGACAAGTAAGAATACTACCTCGGGCAAGACGAAACGAATATCAAACAAGGTCCAGATAAATGCGCTAAACTTAGATTTACAATCTGAATTCTGTGGTAATAATATTTATAGTTTTAAAAACTTCTTTAATATATTTATGAGATACCTAGACAAGCATATGCCACTAAAAAATATGTGTGTAACTAATAAAAAAGCATTTGCCGACTGGGCTACTCCAGCTATTATTATTTCTAAAGACAAGTTATTTTATTTATATGATCTTCTTAAACTTAACAATAATCCAGATCTTAGATCATATGTTACACGTTACAGCAAAATCTTTAAACAAGTTACCATTAAAGCCAAGCAACTGTTTCTTAAAAACAAACTTGTGAATTCAAATAATAAAATAAAAATGGCCTGGAACATAATTAAAGAAGAAACAGGCAAATCCAAAGAGTGTATCACCAAGCTAGAGTTAAAAATTGGATCAGAAATTATTTCAGATAATACAATGATTGCCAATCATGTGAATAAATTCTTTTCCACAATAGCCCATAGTACTACTCAAAATCTAAAGGCTAGTAAAGAAGTATCACTAAACTACCTCAAAGCGTTTATCCCCCGGAATTCTGAATCAGCCATATTTGCACCTGTCACATACTTAGAGACTAAGAGAGTAATTAGGGACCTTAAACCTAAACATTCCCAGGACCTTTGGGGTATGTCTCCCGTATTACTGAAATCTGTAACAAGTGTCATCGGCCCGCTAACAGATATTGTAAATTACTGTCTAAAAAATGGCATATTCCCAGATTCATTAAAAGTTGCCAAAGTCATACCTTTGTATAAAAAGGGATGCCATAACAATGTTGAGAACTATCGTCCCGTCTCTATATTGCCGGTTTTCAGTAAGGTCTTTGAAAAAATTTTGGAAAAACGGTTAATTAAATTCTTTATTGATAATGAACTTTTAAATTGTAAACAATTTGGATTTCGGAAAGGACTGTCAACGGGTGATGCTATAGCTTCTATGGTAAAATCAATATTAACTTCCCTAGACGACTCTCAGCATACTTATGGCATCTTTTGTGACCTGTCCAAAGCCTTTGACTGTGTAAATCATGAAATATTACTAATGAAACTAGAGCATTATGGTATACGAGACAATGAATTGCGTATATTCCAATCATATTTAGAAAATAGAGCTCAAATATGTGACGTCAATGGCATAAAGTCGAATGTAGAATCAATCACAATGGGTGTACCGCAGGGTTCTATCTTGGGACCATTATTGTTTCTAACTTATGTTAACGACATCTCGAGCTGTATAACAGACGATATAGAGATGGTAATGTTTGCAGATGATATCTCAGTTGTACTGAAAAACAATGACATAGGTAAACCTCTGTAGAGTAGTGCACGGTTGCAAGCTTCACCTGTATGCGGACGACACTCAGGTTTACATGTCATTCGACTCAGAAGACACAATCCAAGCCATCTCGCGCCTAAATGAGAACCTAGAAAACGTCTTTGACTGGGCCAGACGAAACACCTTAGTATTAAATCCCACCAAGTCACAATTTCTTATTCTGGGTACAAAAAATCAACGAAACGTTATACATTCTTTCAATCCTAATGTTACCATAAATGGCCTCCCCGTTCCTTACGTGCCCTCTGCTCGGAACCTTGGACTAGTGATCGACAGCGAGCTCCGCTTTCAAGAACATGTAAATTTGAAAGTAAGAGCAGCCTTCTACAGGCTTAAAGCTCTATATAATATTAGGCCCTACCTTTCGGAAAAGGTAAGAATATTACTCACGGACGCTCTGATCCTTTCGCCCTTTGATTACTGTGACACGGTGTATGGCCCGCGGCTACTGGCCAAGACAGCACGGGCAATACAACGTGTGCAAAATGCGTGCGCGCGTTTCTGTCTGAACATTCCGCGGCGTACACACATTACTCCCTACCTCAATGAAAGAGGAATATTGAAAATGAAAACCAGGCGAGCTCTTCATTTAGCATGTCTCGTTTTCAAAGTTATACAAACGGAAACACCGGAATACCTTCATGAAAAGCTTACTTGGTCCCGGAACATGCATAATCACGACACTAGAGCCAGAGGCCATCTTCTCGTAGTACCGCGTCATGTCTCAGCAGGTTTTGAGGGGTCTTTCAGGTACTGTGCAACCAAGTGCTGGAACAATCTTCCTCCACCCTTGCGTGAAAAGCGCACTATATACTCTTTTCGAGCCGCCTGCAAGCCTTGGTTGTTGCAGTGCCAACGTTCTGACCTCTTGGGTTGAATCTCATTCATAGTAATTAATTTAGTTTCTTTTGTAATAATGTTTGTCTTAATTTATAGTCGGTAGTGTCATTTTATGTTAATTTGTAATATGTATGTACACACGTAGGTCTTTTGTTTATGTTGTATTTTGTTTATTTTTCATTTTAATATTTTGTTATACAGTTCTGGTTAGTTTTCCATATTTATGATGAATTAGTTTTTTTTTTTCGTGTTTTTGATAGTAATTTAAGGTTATCTTTATTTTTTTTGTTATTCTCGCAATTGTTTTTATCATCAATGTATGTCTAGCCTGTAAGTAAAAAAAAATGTATTTCCCGGCAAAATGGGTTCAACTGAAAATCAGCGCAATAGGTATCTATTGCACACGCTGAGTTGAGCCCAATTTGTCGCCAATATTAACAAATCATTAGATTGTGTTGTTTCTTAAAATTGTAATGCAAAATGGCGATAAATAAACGTTTTTCATTTCATTTCATTTCATTTCATTTCATTTCATTTCATTTCATTTCATTTCATTTCATTTCATTTCATTTCATAAACTAAGAGAATCTTTTAAAACTGTACTAACATCTCTAAAATCATGGTTCGAGTGCAACAATTTATTACTAAATGTTAACAAAACTAACATTATGCACTTTGCTCTAGGGACTCATAGACGTAATAACACTGATGACATATTAAAAACTGCAGAAAACTTGTCATTAAACCTTGCTAATGAACTAACTTTTCTTGGGGTAATATTTGATAAAAGTTTTACTTGGAAAGCCCACATAAACTCTTTAGCTGGTAAGTTGAGTTCCGCTTGTTATGCTATAAAAAAAATTAAAGAGCTATGCGGAACTCATGCTGCAAAGACGGTTTATCATGCCTATTTTGAGAGCATCATGTCATATGGCCTTATGTTTTGGGGAAATGCAGCAGATTCAAATAGAATATTTTTATTACAGAAGAGGGCCTTGCGGTACATCTTAAATATGAAAACTAGAGATACTTGTAGGACAGCATTCGGAGAGATAGGAATCATGACTTTACCAAGTGCATATGTTTACCAGAACATATGCTATGCCAGAAAATATATTCATGATTCCTCTCTTAACTCCGACAATCATAACTATGACACACGCTGTAAGAATAATGTACAATTAATAAGACATAGATTATCCAAAACGTCAAAAAGCTTTATCTGTAATAGTGTTAGATTTTATAATAAACTGTCTTCTAACATAAAACAATTAGATGACAATAATTTTAAACGACGGATTAAACTAATGTTAATTGAAAAGAGTTATTATACTGTTAAGGATGCGTTAACTGACCGTAATTTTATATAAGAGTCTGACTACTGTTTTTCCCACTAACAACTTTGACAATTGGATACACTTTGTATCATTAGATTTTTAATATGACTCATTACATTTCTTTGTAATAAACGTAAACTAATTGTTTTTATTTGACTTGATATATGAAGTATCAAAATTGACGATGGCACTATACACCAGATATAGGTAATGTAAATAGGCAGAGTGGTCAGATTCTTGAGTGTTCATGCTTATGCTGTAAATATTAATGTTCTTGTGAGCGGTAGTATGCGTTAATTATTGTAAATTACTTGAATTATAATACTTATATATAAGGTACTAACAAAACATTGTGACTTGCGAAGTTTGTTTGTCAGTTCTTCTTCGCATTGAATTTAGAACTGGCGGAATTTTCGACATGTCCAAGCGTAGGTTACCTACCTATGGATGAAATTATACAATAAACACAATAAACAATATGATTATTTATTGTTTTTTTGTTTATGTATTTTTATAGTTCCTTGTTACCTAGGCTTGCTACTTTTAGGGAAATTTTAAAAGCGGCGGGTGGCCGAGTGGTTAGGGCATCGGCTTCTCATGCGAGAGGTCCGAGGTTCGAATCCGGTCGGCTTGTACCTACCAAACAGTTTTTTTTTACGAAAAAAATTACGTGCATACCTACACCTGCAGCTTCGCCGTTCGGAACCGGTGTAAAACTGTAGGTCCCTTCCCTTGCCCCTTACTAGGTGGTAGGCTCAAATTGTAGCCGACTGGGTTGGTATCACCGTGCTGGATGTAAGATGGCCGCATAGCAGCCTCGGCTGTGTTCTCCTCTAGTCCAGTGCCTCCAGCCAGCAATCCAGGTAAGTCTCCGGTATGGCACCTACCTTATCGGAGGTGATATTGGCTGGTCGGAGCATGCGCTTTGTCCCCTCCGACTCAGCCACCCATACCGGATTACATAAAAAAACAAAAAACAAAAAGAAAATACTTTAAAAATTAACCGCACAAATAATACAAAAAAGTTAAATCAAAAGAACTAAATTGTTAACAGATTAAAATAAACAATTTGACCATCTATAGATTTTTCACTAAATAAAATTAAGTACAATTTCGTCTTGGTTGACCTTTTTTCCGACCTCGGCAATTCGATGCTCCCTCTACCTATATATTCCAATGCGCTGCGCGTTAACGAAGTCCCTGCCAACGTCGAAAGTAGGAAATTTGCATTTCGTAGTTAATTCGGCAGTCAGATAGTGTTGATAGGACACAACCCGCTCAGTCTCCGGCCTTGCATATTGCACACTTCGAGATCGATTCGATTGGACGTCGTATCTACTGAAATATTTAGATTTCAAACGCAAGCTGGATGCATGTAACTAATAAATTTTAAATTTCGAGCGTACACATAAGCTTCAACACGCCGCATTATTGACAAATATTTTATGAAACGTAAAATTTTTTAGTTTAGTTACAATTTCGAATATTTAAACTTATCAACAGTCTAGAATAGGTTTTTCAGAAATTATACAATGCTAGCGGTCCACGCTGCTTCGCTTCGCAGAAAAAATATATCCTATACCCATCCCGAGATGTACCAGACCAGAATACATCAGTGAAAACTGCGTGAATTTATTGAGTAATTCTCGACTTTTAAGACTGCGATACTACAGCGTGAGCCACAATTTGCAAAATTTGCCACATTTTCGTTTTGGTTTTTTGTTCAACGAATTTCAAAAATATATATTATATTAAAAAAAACTGTCTAAAAGTTGACCATATTTAAAAGTTGGTGACTGATTTTTATTTTTATTTATGTCAATTAATATGTGAAAAAAAAATCACAAACGTACTACTAAATGGTCCTAAATACTCCGAAATGCTCTCTTTGTTTCGAAATTGCAGCTTTCTAAAACATTATTTTGAGTTTATACTAATTGCAGATGATGTAAGATAACATTTTACTTCTTTTGACAGATTTGGATATTCGTGTAATGTAAATTGGTTTAACAAAATGCGCCATTTCAGTGCGCATTTTGATGCAGCTATAGTACCGCCACAGATTACTTAATAGTTACTTCGTAACAGATAAATCACTCCATAGAAAATGTTCCTACCTTCGGGTTTTAATAGCCTACTGCTTCACGGCGCCAATCGTCGCGTGCGAAAATGTACCTTAACGATCGAGTGTAAAGTCGTTATTGCTTTGCAGCTGCGCGCAGTTGCATGGGCGAGCGTATATGTATACTTCGCGCGGCTGACGAATTAGCACTGAAATAGACCGCCGGCGGCCCTTCGGGCGGTAGGTAGTTTGCGCGCGCAAGTACATAGAGTGCGTGAGGCCTGGTACCGCGCTCTTAAGTGAACATAGAATCGCGTCGACGCTATGCGCCGATAGGCGCATAGGCGATCGGTCATTACAGATTGTCCACTTTATTTATTAGAATGTAACAATATATACATAATTTAGTAAATGCACATTATTAATCCTAAATAATATTTAGTAATTATATCGAAATTTTAACACAGACACTACAAATAAATTAATTTTACATTCATTGAAAGATTGATCAGCACATAAAACCTTAGGCAGCTTGAAATGTGTAAAACAATGGAAAATAATTTCCTCAATCGTTTCAGCACCTATTCGGGAAGGTCCAAAGGGAAGACAATCTCTCCGCCAGTAGGGAAGGGACGAAATTTCCATTTCGTATCTAATTTGGTTTTCAGATAGAGCGAATTTGATTGGAGCCGGCCCGGCCCCCGGCCTTGCATATTTGATGCAGTCTTCGAAGCGGTTTGCTAGTCGCTGGAGGCCAATTCAGTAACAGGCAAATCGAGAAATTTTTTCGACGCTTCGAGTAAAATTATAAATTGTGTACTTTGTGTAATACAAATTAATATAATACATTTCGATTCCATAGCGACATTTACATCGAGAAAAAACGCTATTTCTGAAGGTCAATTACGAGTTAGCTAGACCGACGAAGAAATCAAATTTATTCACGGTGTAAATACACGTATACATAACAAACAAATTATTTATTATGAACAAATACAATGACATTCAGATACATAGTTGATTTTGTTTACAAAAATTACATTTTGAACTGAGTATCTTAACTTACTTTCGAAACAAAAACCTGGAATTGCATATGTTTTGTTTTGCTCGATTTCATTAGAGACGCCCTGAGCGCGATTTCCCTACAACGCCGTTGAAGCCTGTGGGCGTGGCCTATGACTTACATATGTGTGTTGTGCGGGTGCATTTGTTTTGTGCGTGTGCCTAACTTGCTCCTCTTTATGCGTAGTGTCGATAGTTCGATACTAACACACACACACACACACGTACACAGAGCTAGCAGCACTGCGTCACAGCATATATATGGCTATATATAGCATATATATGGCTTAGCCATATATATGCTGTGACTGCGTGCAGTTATTGGGTTTCAAATATTATCGTTTATTCGATGCTCTGTGGGGTTAGTAGGAATGTTACCTGTTTAACACATTTTTGCATGCGCTGTGTATGTATTAGTGTAGAATAAAATTATAAATGTAAATGTATGTATGTATTCACTATCCGTAGAATTTGTTTTTTTAACGTCACGCCTGTTTTGCAATGGGGTAGACAGAGACAACGGATCTTCGAGTCTACCGCTTCTTCCACTCTCATAATGTTCTTCATGCCTGCTCGTCGGCTACGTACGGGTAACTACACACTTGACTTTTTTCGAGCACATGCTCGATCTGGTCACACTTTCCGACTCTTCCACGCACATTCGCTACATAGATGTTTATACATATATCTGCATCACATTTTACTAGAATATCGTAACGTGTGGAGCCGGTACTTAAAAAAAAGAATAGCCCACTGCATCTCTCCCTGTGCATGTCATAAAAGGCTATTTAAGGGATAAGGACAAAATACTGTGCTAAAGGGCGACAGAGTAGCCACCTCTCACCTTGACACGGTCCCTCTACCGAATCATGCAGCAGATGTGTCTTCACGCCTTACTGGCTGCTTGATAGTTATCTTGTCCGTATATGTACTTTGTTAAACGTGGTGGTCGGTTTTGTGCTGTCACAACAGTCCTTGCAGCACAACACTGATTACTCTGCTCACCCTGATTGTCGGGATACTCGATTTCTATTTCCCTGCTATTCTAGAGAGCCGGCGGCGGTCGAGTTGCAGGTCGGCACGCAAATGTCGTGACATTTCAGCGGACACACTGCAGCAAGCAATCCCTGCGGTAATAATTTAATGAGTTTGCTACGGTTGATTAGGGCGCCCATGTTTCATGGAAAGGTCACGGCCTATTTGTGTCGGCTTTGCTATATTCAGAGAACCACCTCCATAAATTATTATCTGCTTGTACTTAATCGAAATTATTATTATGCGTTGTCTGTCTATGTCATTTGAAGATAGGCCTGACGTTATGTGTAAATATATACAGGGATGTTTCAAGATAGGCTTGAGAAACTTCAGGAATAGCTATTACTCATTGTTAGAAAAAAAAAATCCTTATATCTCAAATCGAAATTCCATATATTTTTTTTTCATACAAAAATTTAAAATTATAATAAATACTCGATGGACAGTGAATTTGGGGAGATTTGGCAAAAGTTCTGTCTAGGTCTAGGGAGTGCAATGACCTAGTCCAGTCCCCTTTTTCTTTTGATGTCATTAAAATTTAAGGGTTTGGAATTTACTTACAATTTTATTTTTATTTAAGTACTAAAGGTGGACGTAAACCGTCCACTAAATCTCGATTAAACGATTTTTACCAAAAGTACTATAAAATGACCGGATCTGGGAAAACGTTTCAGAGCTTTTCGTCTTGAAATATAGACCCCTTTCGAATCCTAAAGTTACGAAACCCTATCCTGAAACATGTAATGCAAAGAAACAAGCAAATTTTATTGTACACCAAAAATACACAAATACTATGCAAAACACACAAATAATTTAAATAAAAATTAATAAAATAATGTTACAAGTTTGGTCACTTCCGTCTAAATTAACCGACGCACTTGTCATATAGACGGTTGTAATAATAAGGGCGACAGGCTAGCCACCTCTCACCTCGGCACGGTCCTTCCACCGAGCCATGGTCTTGGGTGGTCATGGGTCTTCGTGCGTCTTACTTGCTGCTTGATAGTTATCTTGTCCTAATACTTTGCTAATGGTGTGGTCGGTGTTGTGCTGTAATTACAAGAGTACTCGCAGCACAACGCCGATTACTCTGCTTACCCTGATTTTTGGGATACAGCTTGTGGTGTGTATGTGGGTGGCTAAGTAACTGGGGATGTCTCAGTGCGGAGAATGCCCCCCCCCCCCTCCCCCCCACCCTAACACAAGAGGCTGGGCAGCTGCAAAAGCACATGCTCCCACCAGCCACTATCACTTCCGAGAAGGTAGGTACCATATCGGAGAATTCCCTCTGGATTGTTGGCTTCACTGGACTAGAGGGGAACACAGCCGCGGCTGCTATAGGGCCATCTTACGTTCAGTACGGTGGTATCAACCCAGTCGATTACAATTTGAACCTAACAACTAATAAGAGGCAAGAGAACGGACCCACAGTGTTTTACACCGATTCCGAACGGTGAATCAGAAATAACTCATTGGTGTATGTCGTCCGAATTCGAACCTCGGATCATTAGATCGAAAGTCCAAGCCAAGACCCCGCCGACCATCCGCAGCTTGAACGTACGATGAACGTATGTATGTGGGTGACCCCGTGGTGTCCCGCGACTTTGAACTACTGCAACTCTGTAGGGACGTCGTCGGTTCCCTAAGTGTGTTCTATAGTCTATTTCATGGTGAGTGTTCATAGGAGCGCGATTCCGCCATCCCCGTTCCACCTCCGCACTACGCGTACTGGGCAGAGGATGCACCCCTATTCAATCGAACTACCAAGGATGTGTAACAAACGGGTCCATAGGTATCTAATTCACAGAACCAGGAAAATGAGGAAACGCACTCCCTGCCCATCAATTTCCTCCCAAGTACAGCCTGGGGATTCTCAAAACGGGCGTTAAAAGGCTCCTGTCAGGCCGGCATGGGATTCGCAATCCCCGTGCATCACAGAATGTCCATGGGCATCGTTAGACACCTACTTGTACGTGAAACGATGTGACATGTCGCGCTATCCGTAAAAAAAATGTAGTTGTACATAGCATAATAAAATGGGCGATATGAATATATTACTATTGGAACAATAAGAAGAAACTGAGACTGGACTGAAGTGACTGTATAAATAGGTTGTATAGCCGATAGCCTGCCTTTCTAGCCTTTTCCCACCGACTTTAGTTCGCGTAAAAGCCGAACTGCCACCTCCTCGTGGATGAATTGGCTGCGCCTCAGGCTCCGACCTCTAGCACAGCCACCCAGTTCGGGTGCAATAAAAAAACCTAGTGTATATTCTTTGTCCTTCTCTTCCCTCTCATGAAAAAAGGCTTTTCAATAAAAAATATGAAACGAGCAATTAATATGTAATAATAAAATAAATACCAATCAAATATCTCCAATTTTTTTATTCTGAATTCAACATTTCACTTCATGATATTAAAATCATAAATATTCTTTTGATGAGGTCAGATCATCGATAATTTATGTAATGATTTATAATTCAATATTATCGCTGCATTTATTTACTTGTACGCTCCATGAAATATTGCGATTCAGTTTCCTGTTGGTTTCCTGCCTGTCCGCGAAACGAATCTTTTGTGATCTCAAATACATACTGAAACATAAAATTTGAAAAAAATATATTTTTTTTAGGGTTCCGTAGCGGGTGTCTATGCGTCCGTCCATCTGCGTCCATACTTCCGTCCATCAGTCTATCTTTTTTTTTTTTTATGGAAACTGACACGGTTGGCTACATCACCTACAACGTCCGTGATGTCAGCCCATAACACCGGGTGAACTTGGTGCCACGTCAGTGCTTCCCTTCAGTCGTGCCGGCTACACTGAACTGGACGGAAAACACTAAATATTTACATAGCCGTTTCGACCGACCTTTCATTCAGTGCGGTGGTACCAACCCGGGCCGGCCAAACCCTACCACCTAGTAATATTAGAAGGGAGTGATATCTGTCACACGTTCTGTCCGAAGTCATTACTCCGAAACGTTAAGTAAAATAAATAAAAAATAAACGTAAGAAAATATTTAATTTTTTTTAGAATTAGATTAAACATTTTAAGATAGTTTATGATTGTTTCTAAAAAATATATAGTATACATATATAGTATAAATATAAAGTAATACATTGTGCCATTACGGCATGAAACTATTTAGAAGTTTATATCCTATACTCTAGTGCAGCCATTCTCAACCAGTGTGTGTCGGCGAGCATGTGTCAGGTGTCGCGAGAATTTCTAAAAATTCAAAAAATTTGCCCTTCCGCACTAAAAAACATCAAATCCAAAAACAGATCAAGACTGCTCAATGTGGACAGTGAGTCTGTTTATCCAAAATTCGTCTTGTCAAAAGTCGACTTGTGTTTTCTTTGAGTGTGTCGCCAGTCTAAAAAAATCTTGAGATGTGTCGCAGAGGAAAAAAGGTTGAGAACCCCTGCTTTAGTGAACTGCGGCACGGCGGCGTGATCGCTGCGCGTGCGCACTCGCTATGCATGCAAGAAGGAAATGACTACGGAACCCTCTGTGTAAAAACACGCTTTTCACTTAATTCACGGCTTTTACTTAAAACATTTACAGATCTATCAGCAAAAATCTATACTAGCAGCGTCTAACAGCATACCTGAGATCGTGGGTTGAAGGCAACGCTCTACACTATCCACCCACACGTTTGATATTCACAAAGCTTGTGTCCCACTCCTTCACTGTCCGGACTTACGTAATATGCCAATAACAGATGGCGTTCTACAATATTATTATATCCAATATTATTCCTACATATTAAGTAGAATCCTGTAACCCAAACAAATAAATATCCACCTAGAAGCAGCATCGACTCCTTGAGGAGGTGAACGAAGTTAAAAAGTTACATAACCCGACCCCTTATAGAGACAAAAATAATTTCCGTTCAGTTACTTAAAGACGTCAGGAGATCGCTAAGTTAATAAAATATAAAAACACAGAGCTGCGCGAGTATTTACTTACAGGTCCCCCGACTCCTTTAAGTAAGTAAAAGGAAATTATTTTTGACATTTTATGGTCGGGGTTTTTTAAATTTTCAATTAAACTTTTATTTCGTGCTTTTTAAGAGACGTAATCTTTTGATTACTTGATTACAAACATAGCTTAGAACCATCCCGGTTAAACCAGCATTCTAATAAAAGAACCTCATCCAAATCGGCCCATTCGTTTGAGAGCTACGATACCACAGAAAGACAGGCAAACGTAGGCGTCAAACTTATAACACCCCTCTGTTTGCGTCGGGGGTTAATACTCTCTCCCTTGTTTACTGACGTATCTTCTGTCTCACGCAAACGGAGTGCACACCAACCGAATGTAGGAAATAAGAGAGCATCTATGCAATCTATGTTTAATGTCGCTTGCGGGTATATATTCATTTATCTGTAATCAGAATCGAGTTCCACTGAATCCGTCAGAGCTGTTTGACTGGAAGGACATATCGACAATATGTCCGGCTGATGACTCACTAAATTTGGGCATTTTCCTTTCGGATTTGCTAAGGTCTTCTGCTAAGGTTTTCTTTTTTTTCTTCCCTACGAGCCACAGAACCCAGATGCGACGTTGTTAGAAAGGGTCTATAGTGGTACAGTGAAAAATGAAATCAAAACAGAATAGCAGTAGCAGTTTCACTTCGTTCATTCAGTACGCAGGCGCGGCGGTACAAATATGAGTAGCGGACTAAATTCTACCATTTTTAGGGTTCCGTATCCGGTACGGGACCCTATTACTAAGCCTACACCATCTGTCTGTCTTTCTGTCCGTCCGTCCGTCCGTCCGTCTGTCCGAAGGCTGTATTTCTTGAACCGTAATAGGTAGCCCGTTGAAATTTTCACAGAATATGTGTTATGAAAATAAGAAAAAGTTAAAAATCATGGGGTTTCCCATAGAAGAAACCAAAAAATATATGCGCGCGCGCCATCTACCGAATAGAGTATGAAGCATTTTAATTAATCATGAATTTGAACTAAT
The DNA here is from genome assembly GCA_946902875.1 of Nematopogon swammerdamellus. Lineage (NCBI taxonomy): Eukaryota > Metazoa > Arthropoda > Insecta > Lepidoptera > Adelidae > Nematopogon > Nematopogon swammerdamellus. The sequence continues at coordinate 12,943,464 of OX336351.1, forward strand.
ATGAAGCATTTCATAACACGCCATAGATGGCGTGAGTGACGCTAACCATGACATGGCGTTATGGAACACTCGGTCCGCGAGTTCGACTCGCACTTGGCCGATTTTTTTTAAGTTACAAATTGCCTACTGTAGCCGTCTTCTTTAACTTCCAAAGGTGTATCATCAAAACAAACTATGCACCATTGAACTTTGGATATTAAAAGGAATTATGTGCACGCACCCGTTGGTCGGTGGAGCAAAACATTGTAAAATATTATTCTACCTTGCTACGGTGCATAGAAATGAATATTACGCACTTGTATACGCACAGACTAATTTATTCTGGGAACATAGTAAATATAAATACATTACAATTAATTAGTATTGTTGGTTTAGATAATATCATGGAACACCAACCCTTGATAATATTTTTAAGCTATAATTTAAAATATTATTATTTAAATAAAAATATTTTTATAACAATAATATATAAATGTGATAAATTAAGTAAATTTAATTGTGCGTTATCAATTAATATACAAATACCTCTGTCAAATTAACAACAGAGGCAAAACTCTTCGTCGCTTTGCCACACGCCTCCGCCGCCGCCGCACCGCCGCGGCCGCCCGACATATCTCGGATAACACACTCGATAGTCAATAAAAATTCCGATCACGTTTCATCACTGAACTTATTTTTACCACCAAAAAATTCAAATTGACACAAGCCCACGCAAAAAAAAAATCGCGTTAGTTAATTTCTGTTAGGCGCCGACATAATTTATTCAAAAGAATTCAACATTTATTTCCAATCCAAAATCCCACGCACACATCGTAAACACATTTTTCATAACGAATCTTTTGGCATTCAAAACATGAACGCGCGAGCACACCTCAATAATTTAGGGCACGTATATCGAAAGCCTGCTCAAAGCGAAGCTTGACAGGAAAGGTGCTCGGAGGGCAGAGGGAATGTTCATCGGAATTTTTCCTCCCTGCGAATAAAATGACAGACGCTTTTTAAAAAGTCTGTTTGAATGCCTACACGGCGAGTTTATCTTTGACAGCGGGGTAGCTACCGCTAGGGAGAAGGTGGCAAGCGCCATGAATATTTATTTTTCATTTTTGTTAGACAGCCCACCTGCCGGCGCGGCCGTCACTAGTTAGACGGGTAATGAATGGTCTAGAATAAGATAACGTGAAATTTTTATTATATTATATTGGGTTGACTTTTTAATAATATGTTATTTTATTATTTAAATTTTCCAATTAATTTCCACGAGCTTTTCCGCGGCTTTGACTTTCTGGTTGTATTTTAATTATTGTATACTCTCTGAGTCAGAATTTCAGTTAACCACGGGCAGAATGTTAATTGTTTGTAGGTACTTATAGAGTTATAAGTAACTAACAACGAAAGATATAAAGATAGAATTTGCATTTCATAATAATTATATTGTGGAGTTAGGTTTATAATAACCAAGGGAAGGACCCGGTCACACTTGCTATTTTCGGGCAAACAAATTTCACACAGTTTCTAACTCCGCGGACAAACTAACAATTTGTTCACAAATTAACTCATGCCTATCAAGTGGTCTCCTTCATTTGAGGACTTTACTAAAACAACTTTTGCTGTCTGAGGATAAGCTACCCTTGGAGCAGAATGGTTATTGGTTAACCTTGTTTGGAAATAATTGAATAAGCTAATTCTTTTTTCGCCTGTCAACTACGATAAAAACATCAAAATGTTTAAAATTGCTGTAAAACTTTATAATTATAAGCGTCGGGTCTGAAGACGAAGCGAGACAAAACCAAGGCCGTGGCGACCGAGCTTATTATAGGAGGACAAATCGTTATTGACGAAGAAGTGATCGAACAGGTTGAAGAGTACCTACGTATATCTCGGTCAAATTCTGCAGCTTAGTAGACAAGGTCATCTTAAAAGGAGGTTTAGAGACGAATTCAACTGGCTGCCTTCGGAAATTTTATATTCACCCTGGGCTCTGAACCTTCTCCGCCAAATTTAAAGACCCGTATAAATGACCAGTGCGTTCTCTCGGTTATGACTTACGGCTGTGAAACGTGGACTCTGACGGTCGCTGTTGTCCAAAGGTTGAAAACTGCTCAGCGAGCAATGAAGCGAGCAATGCTGGGAATATCGCTACGTGATATTTGGTGCGTAAGGTGATAATCCGCCGACGCACCAAATAAGTCCATATTGAGCACCAGATTGCTATGCTAAAGTGGCAGTGGGCTGGGCACATCAGCCGAAGAGACGACGACCATTGGCGTGACCGCATTCTACACTGGCGGCCGTGGACAGGAAAACGGAGTGTGGAAGACCACCCGCCAGGTGCGACGACGACATCAAGTAAGTCGGCGGAAAGCAGTAGTTCCCTACCGCTCAAGGCCGGAGGGCTGGAGGAAAATTGGAGAGGCGTATGTCCAGCAACGCTAACTGACTGAAAGTAAAATAAAAAAAGTTTTGTTGTGTGTAGACTAAGAATGTAATTTCCTTTATGTATTCAATAGTTTGCTTTACTCTCGCCGCTATCATTTTGGGAAAGGCCGACCGCTCACCCGTCTCCTGAACATAACATTCTTCAGATTTATTATGCAAAGAAGACTCGCAGTAGTTATGACGAAAGGGACAAAATATTCGTATTCGGAAAAGTCTGTCGGAATACCTGGACGAATTCCAGGTTGGAGGGCTCCGGTAGACGAGGTTTCGTCTCTTAGTAGATTTTTCGAGAGCACAATGAAAATATTATAAGTGCCTTTGGAAGGTTTTGTGCGTGGGTGGAATGAGGCAGCTATCGTTCTAGGAGGCAGCAATCTGAAGAAAATATATATATACCTACCTACCTGTATGTATTTTGTTTTATTTTTATAGAGGAAATTTGAAATATTACTTAGGTGGTTGAGTATTACTAGTACTTCTTTTTACATGATTTCACTTGCCCCTTATTAGGTGGTAGACGAAAATTGTAGGCGACTGGGTTAGTACCAACGTACTGGCATTACTATTACCTCATGTGTGCTACTGGACGCAAGATGGCCGCATAGTATTTTACTCTACTCTACATAGTATAGCCAGCAACCCAAAGGGAAGTCTCCGATATGGCACCTTCGTGGCACCTAAACACTTTTCGGCCTTTTTTGGATGATACAAAAGATTGTATACAAAAGACAATGCCATATGGAATGTTGTAGTAGTTTCAGAATTCCAGCAGATTTCTCTAGAACAAAAACTGGGTACCTACCACAAAACAGCGTTAGACGACCATCTCACCCTAGCAGCGGCGCGGCGCGTGTCTGCAATCCTTACTCTGTGGTATCTGTGTATCTTTTAAAAGAGATGGAAAATCAGCCTGATCGCTTCTTCACGATAACAGTTCGTCACAACAGAAAAACGTTTTTTCCCCCTCAACAAACAAAGACGCGAGAGCGTTCACAAAAAACAAGCGAAGCAGCGTATTATAATCGAAGTCAGCAAAACAACACACAACAAACACGACAAAATCCAACAGATACCGAGCTCTCGACATTCGAGTCACGGTGCAATAATCTTCTCGACGTCGATATTCGCGATATTTTCGTGACAAGTTGCTCTTTCGATATCTCCTCGGAGATTGTCGCGGCCATTCAGACACAGTCATGCGGAGACACTCGGACTGCGATACGAGAGGCTGTTTCTATGTCCGCGTGCATTTTCGTTGTCAACAACACAAATAGTAACTGGTATAGAAGCCTAAATAGAACGTATTGTTTTTTGACGTAAATACGTCTTTAAATTTTCTTCCATAGTGGGAGCCAATCCAGAAAACTGATGATAACAAAATCGGGGGATACAGTTTGGTGTTGCAGCTTCATATATATCATCTACATCCAAAATTTTATTACACCACTCGTTAGCTAAAGATCAAAGAATTCGTTACGTAATACGCTCTAGGAAAATATTACCCGTTACGTACACGTATTCACGTAAAACACACGGCCGTGTCCACGACACAGCCACACCCCGTTTTTTTTTTTAGATTTGATTTTAGCTAATTATGTTAAGACAAAGTAATTGTAAAGTATAATTTGATCGATTCGTCGATCTCCTGAAAAAGGTCAATAGACTAATGTTCTGTCAGCCTCGGTAGCTCAGTGGTGCGGTCGGCCTACTGTCGGTCGGATCATAAGCACACCTGGGCGCGATCAGTGAATGGATGGGTGACCGCTCGAACGTTGGAAGCTGACCGTGGTTCGGATTCCACGAAAAACTGTAGGTCCCTTCCCTTCTTACCTTACTAGGTTGTAGGGTTTAACCCGCCAGTATTGGTACCACCGCACTGAATGAAAAGTCGGTTGAAACGGCTATTTAAATATTTCATGTTTTCCGTTCAGTTCAGTGTAGCCGGCACGACTGAATGGAATCACTGACATGACACCTACTTCACCAAGGTGTTATGGGCTGACATCACGGATGTAGTTGGTGATGTAGCTAACCGAACCGTGTCAGTTTCCATAAAAAAAAAATATACGAAATGAAAAAAATAAATACTTCCAAAAATATGAAATTGAATGCTTTGTCCATACTAAATCCACAAAGTTTTACCTACCTAATGCAAATAATTTTCCTTCGAGAGACGGACGCATGAGTCGATCTTATTAAATCTTGTTCGTTCGCCTTCACTTGGCTTTTGCCAACGAGAAAATAAAGGAAATATATTTTTAATTGCACCGGAATATTACAATATTCCCACCGCATAACTCTTGTTTAGCCAAGAGCGCCTCGCCCCTAATTTGATAACGCAGGAAGAATGGAAGGAACAACGTACTGTGACCGTCATTAGTAGAGCGTCATCTTCATTATTAAAACGGAAAAAATACAGAGGCCGAATTTGCCAGCGCTTCCCTTATTGCGGTACGCGTGCGCGCGTACACTAGCCGGTTTTACTTCCCGGTTGTACCGGACCGGACGGCGGCGGCCGTTTTGCCGGTTTATCATAGGATGACAGAATTAACAGTTACTCATACATATTATGTGAGTTTTAAATTGTCTTTGCTTCCCACATCTCGAATATACAGGGTGTCCCCGGACTGGTGTAGTTCTACGCCTTGTAACAAAAGTACTCATGAATGATTTTTTTTAATTTGTGCTTTAATTAAAATTTTAGAATTTCCTAACAATCTAAATGCGTACTACAATGTGTGTGCGCCCTTAGCGGCGCGGCGGAGCACGGGCAGTACGCGGGTGGAGCAGCCGGCGGCGACGCGGCAGGGCGCGGGCGGTACGCGGGCGGGGCGGGCTACCTGTTTGCGTTCACTCCGCTTCGCGTCGTCCGTATTCCCGCTGCCCACTGCCCCGCGCCCCGCGCGCGCCCTATTAGAGCATTACAACATTACACTACATTAATAACTTACAAAATTTATATCTCCGCAACGGGCATACCTAGAACCCTACTTTTTTACTAATTATGTTTGTTACAAAGCGTAGGTGGCCACCGTAATCCGTTATAATGATTGTGCATAAACTGAGCAATATAAAACTGTTTTCAGTATCTTAGAATAACATAATCAAAATCAACTACAGCTTCATGGCTTGTTTTTTTCAGTTATGGCTTTGTTTAAGAGATATACAGGGTGTCCCAGAAACCGACGATAATCCTTTAACAGGAGATAGGGCTGCGAATTACCTCTCAGAATATCTAATTTTAGGTTTAGTAAAAATGGCTTAGTTTTTGAGATATCGTCATTTTTGTAAAAATCCAAAATTTTCTCCTTCAGCTAATTTTTTTAAATGCCACAAGTACAAATGTAAGATTTTCTTAAATCAAATTTTTGTCAAATATTCCTGAAAAGTAAGGCTTTCACACGGTATAATTTATTTTTTCATGTTTAATCCTGTTTAGCTGAAAAACGACTTAAGAGCCACATGTTAAAAATTTTCAGCCTCATCCCTTGAGTTTGGCCCTTCGCGGTGAAAAAAAAAATACTACACTAAAGTGGCATCATGCAACAAAAATACGCTCATCTAATGTAGTTTTTAAAATGGTACATCACTTACCGATTTGCCCAACAATTTATGAGATATTGTTATTTAACTGCAAAAGGACCTCGGAATTTGATAACTGTTCTACCAAGTACGAATTGGAATAAAATAAACACTTGAAGTAAATTGGTCTTTATTAACCTGTCAAAGTAGATGTTCAAATTGTTTACCACCTGCACAAATGCTAGCTCGACATCTTCTCACAAATGCCCGGTTGATGCGTCGAGCAAGTACTCGATGCAAGTGCAGATACAAGTGGCTAGGAGGCCACAAGACGTCCGTTGAATTGTAGAAACTTTAAACGGGCGAATTATCTTGAGTTTCTGCAATAGGAGCTTCAGAGCCTTTTAGAAGATGTACCATTGGCCATACGGAGGTGGTTGCAAAATGATGGCTGCGCAAATTCTCTAGCGCAATGGGCTGGCCCATTACGCTAGAGAAGTGCGTAATTTTTTAGACCAAGCATATCCCCACGCATGGATCGGACGTCTAGGTCACCGGATTTAAATCCGTTAGACTTTTATTATTGAGGCTATTTAAAAGAAAAAGTTTACGGGAAAACGGTGGAAAACTTCATAGAGCTCAAAGAAAGAATTACGGCAGTAGCTCAGGTTTTTTTTTTTTATGTAAACTGACATGGTTGGCTACATCACCTACAACATCCGTGATGTCAGCCCATAACACCGGGTGAACTTGGTGCCACGTCAGTGCTTCCCTTCGGTCGTGCCGACTATAGTCAAGTGGAGGGAAAACACAAACTATTTACATAGCATAGGTGGACGTATCTGCACTTGCATCGTGTGCTTGCTTGACGCATCAACCTGGCATTTGTTAGAAGATGTCGAGCTAGCATTTGTGCAGGTTGTAAACTATTTGAACATCTACTTTAACAGGTTAATAAAGACCAATTACTTCAAGTGTTTATTTTATACCAATTCGTAGTTGGTAGAACAGTTATCAAATTCCGAGGTCTTTTTGCAGTTAAATAACAATATCTCATAAAATATTGGGCAAATCGGTAAGTGATGTACCATTTTAAAAACTACATTAGATGAGCGTATTTTTGTTTCATAATGCCACTTTAGTGTAGTATTTTTTTTTTCACCGCGAAGGGCTAAACTCAAGGGATGAGGCTGAAAATGTTTTAACATGTGGCTGTTAAGTCGTTTTTCAGCTAAACAGGATTAAACATGAAAAAATAAATTTTACCGTGTGAAAGCCTTACTTTTCAGGAATATTTGACAAAAACTAGATTTAAGAAAATCTTACATTTGTACTTTTGGCATTTAAAAAAAATTAGCTGAGGGAGAAAATTTTGGATTTTTACAAAAATGACAATATCTCAAAAACTAAGCCATTTTTACTAAACCTAAAATTAGATATTCTGAGAGGTAATTAGCAGCCCTATCTCCTGTCAAAGGATTATCGTCGGTTTCTGGGACACCCTGTATATTATTTACTTGAGTAGCAGCACCGTCGCCTGTCATTTTGCACGACACGCTCTTAAGATACTTGTAATTTACCAGAGTTCTTGTAGCACAACACCGATTACTCTGTTTACCCCGATTGTCGGGATTCAACGTGTGTGATATGTATGTATGTAATGTATGTATGTAAGATACTTGAAGTATCAAGTTGTCAATGGGTCAAAAAATTTAGGTACTAATCATACCTAGTCAAGAGTTAACTAATTGTGCAGTCAGGTAAGTAGTAAGTAACTAACTGAGGTTAGGTCAACTATGTCTACGGCGACGGTATCAGCAGTCGAGCGTGCTGCAGTGGTCGGTACGGCGCTTGATGCGTGGGTACTCCTTTCGTTCTTCTGGGGATCTGTTGTGAAGCGTTGGGATATTCTGCACGCTCGGTATGGATATGACAGCGAATGCCATACTGTCAGAAACTTCAACGTCGGTCGTCCGTAATAGTTTTACCCGCGCCGCTATAATCGGACAATGTAAAAGCTTCCTGCGAATATTCCCAGCAGTTGTTCGACATCAAGCGTTTAAAACAAGGACGCTCGTTAGTGTAAATAGCTGGCCGTTTTACGGCAGAGGGCGCAGCGATTACCGAGACCGCCAGCTGTATGGAAGAGGCTTATTTTGTCATTTCGGGCGGAGAATGAAAAGTTTTTTTTTATTTCACGCCGTCCGATACAGAACTTCAATCGTGAAATGGAAGAGTTTATTTGGAGAGTTTTTGCGATTTGCCATTTACATAATTGTCGGGTCGGAAAACGCTTCTGCCGCGCTCGAGAAGGTTTCAGATTTAATTTCTTATTTGCCCAACTCTTCCCGCACGTACTTTTTATGAATCCAAATCGGAATCTAAAATTACTGAATATTGTGAAAGGTTTACAATTTTATCTACCTAATCAATTGTATGTAGGGACATCAATGTATATTTATTACTAATAATGTCTTGCAGTGAAAGCATTTTCGTCTTATTTATTTAATTCTGTAGATAACTTCTTGGGGTTTAGGAACATATTCGACAGTTGTTTCCACTTCTCTGAGGCGAACAGTTCCAAATTGTAGTTTTTCATGTAAAAACGCTTCATAGAACAGTTCTTAATGAAGCCAAAGTTTACACACATGTATCACGCCTTACTCCCAATAGGGTACGCAGAGACAACGAATCTTCATCCAGCTTCCAATTAGAAAACGTCATTATTGGCCCATATAGGCTTTACTGAATGAAGTGGGTTAAATGAGATACTCGGATTATTATTGCGAAGATTATATTTTGTTTTCATTTCTACAGTCTAGTGGAAACATAATAGTCACTAGTAATTTTCCTTATAAAATGATTTCCGTAGTCTTGCGTGACGGGTAACGGAAGTTGGTCCTGCTATGCGGCGGCGATTGTACATATCAAATGACGTACATTCCACGATCTGCTTAAGGCTTAAGGTGACATGAGACTTGAGAAAAATAAATCAAATGGGCGCAACAGCACCAAGAAATCTCGGCACAATGAGAAGAATTTTTGAGCGCTGGATATTTGGAGCGCTAAGGGTGTTATTTTCAAAGCATATTTTAGCGTATCTCTTAGAGTTTTCTTGTGTTTTAATGTATTGCTGGAGAATATGCCCGTCAATATAATTAAATACAAATAAAACACCCTAACCACTTTTATGTCATAGAAGTAATCGCCCCTGAAAGTTTTTCAAATCAGCTTAATTAAGGCCTGAATGTCATGAATCGCGAAAATTTGTGAATTTAAATTATAAATTATAAATTGGTTTCTGGTCGAAGGTTTCGCTTAATCACATTTCTAAATTGTTGGTTATATTTAAAAAAATATATATATATAAATTTATATCTGGTCAGAAATGGACGTTCCCAGGTATCATGTCGCCTTAAGCCTATACTTAAAATTGCTAGCGCATACAATAATAGAGGGTTAAGTACAGCTTACGACTTACGAGAAGTTGGAAAATAAGCCATAACGAATTTCTGTGAATCGGATAGAAATATAGGCCAGCTAATCCGGGTAGGAGCGGGTTATAAAATCGATTATGTTCGGCTCTCAAGATATTTTACGAAATTTGCGGCAGAGTAATAAAGCTTTTGAAATAGTAACAACGTATGAGTAAGTAGCGGCATGTGGAAACACCGATAATTCACGCTTTCTCTAGTAGTTTACAACTTGGAACCATAATTTCAGGATACTTATGTATTTGTAACACGCAAGTAAGTAGGTTAAATAAGCGTACCTTACTTATTCTATTAGCAGTACACGTGGTACTACTAATAGAATAAAAAAAATCAAAATGAATGTTTGCATAACATTCAGTGAAAGTGAAGACATTTTTGATTAAATTTGTAGATGTATAAATTGTTTTTTCAAATACATGGTTTAGTTTTGCTTACTAAATACAAATTATTGATAATTTTCACGCAGGTTGTTTATCCCAAAATTAGATTTATATTAAATTTATTTGTTTAAACAATATTAATAATTCAATAGTTTTATTTTAATATACATTTCATCATTTCTGTGAGGCCGGTACTTAAAAATATTAGCCCCACTGCGTCTCTCCCCGTGCATGTCGTAAAATGCGACTAAGGGATAAGGACGAGATGCCGTGCTAAAGAACGATAGCACGGTCCTTCCACCGAGTCGAGCAGCAGGAGGGTCTTTGTGCCTTACTTGCTGCTTGATAGTTATCTTGTCCGAATACTTTGCTAAACGTGGTGGTCGATGTTGTGTTCCTATTTACAGAGTTCTTGCAGCACAACACCGATTACTCTGCTTACCCTGATTGTTGGGATACAGCGTGTGTGGTATGTACGAGTATGTATGTATTTCATCATATTCTCATTTAAAATGTATATCTCACAACACTATGTACCTCCAACTAATACAGCAGACGATCGGATGAATAGAGCCTCGTTATACGGGCTCTTTCGAATCGCGAAAAATGACATTAGCAAAGCTTCCTTCCCAGAAAGGTCCCACAGGGCCTAAAAAGGGTCCCAAACTGTACTATGCATATTTAAATTCTTGAATTATAAAGGAGGCGGGTGTAGTGGGGCGGAGGGGTGAAGAGAGGTCACCATATTTCAGGAGGCTGAGGTGTCCCTCTTAAAACCATTGTGGTCGGGCATTTTAAGTTCGTGTTTTATTATTTACTAGCATTTGTCCGCAGCTGAGCTCACGGTAGGTATTTGTTGGGTTTGGGTGAAGGCTTCGGAACTATACTTACGAGTTTTTTTTTTATGGAAACTGACACGATTGGCTACATCACCTACAACATCCGTGATGTCAGCCCATAACACCGAATGAACTTGGTGCCACGTCAGTGCTTCCCTTCGGTCGTGCCGGTTACACTGAACTGGACGGAAAACACAAACTATTTATTATTTTTAAACAAAACAGCTTTACTCACGGTTTTTCACGAGCTATGTGGCTCGAAGAACCGTGAGTAAAGCTGTTTTGTTTAAAAATAATGTCTAACAACCACGGTAATTTCAAAAACCATACAAACTATATAGCTGCATAGCTGTTTCGAGAGACGTTTCATTCAGTGCGGTGGTACCAACCCGGGAGGGTTAAACCCTACCATCTAATAATATAAGAAGGGAGTCATATCCTTTAGTCGCCTTTTACGACATACACGGGGTGAGAGGCAGTGGGGCTATTCTTTTACAGTACCGGCCCCACACGGTACAAAGTTAGATACATACATATATTCCACACGCCGCATACCGACAATCGGGGTAAGCAGAGTAGTCGGCATTGTGCTGCAAAAACTCTTGTAAACTACAGCACAACGCCGACAATCACATTCAGCAAAATATCAGGACAAGCTATCAAGCAGCAAGCAAGGCACGAAGACCTATCTGCTACATGACTCGGTTGAAGATGAGAGGTGGCTAGCCTGTCGCCCTTATGCACGGCGCTTGTCCTTATCCCTTAGTCGCCTTTTACGATATGCACGGGGAGAGATGCATTGGGGCTCTTCTTTTTAAGTACCGACCCCACACAGTATGGTAACACGAGTTAGATATGTATGTAAATAAATACTGTAGGTAAAATTTTAGTTTCCTTACGTCTTTCCAGGTGGTAGGCTCTAATTGTAGACGCCTGCGTTGGTACGACAGTACTGGATGTAAGATGGCCGCATAGCAGCCTCGACTGTGTTCTCCTCTAGTCCTGTATAGTCAGCAATCCAAAATCCAAGTCCGCGGTATGGCACCTACCTTCTCGGAGGTGATATTGGCTGGTCGGAGTATCTCTCTGGCTCAGCATAAAGCAGCTTCCATATGAATACGGAACCCTAAAAAAACTACCTAGCGAACAATAATATATATACAGGGTGACTGGAAATTCGATCTATTCCTCGTAATGGATTATACCAGGCCTTCGTCACTCGCTCAAGGTCGCGAGTTAAATGCCTACCGCTTGGCGTACCGACTAATGTACAATTAACAGTGGGCTGCCGCTATCCAGCCAGACCGGGCGCGTGGCGCTTTCGAATTTAGAAAATGTCGAAATCACGTAATTATTGTGCAGTGGACGGGTGCAAAAGTCAAAAGACAAATGAAAACTTGTCTTTTTTTTCATTGCCGAGAGACGAAGAAAGGTAAGTGTTTTGTTTAGTAGCATTTTGATTTATTTCTAGTAATTTATTTATTCATATTAGTAGGAGGTCATAGATTTAAAAATAATATCATATTGCCAATAACATTAGTTAGATGACGCCGAACAGCGTGGTATGTATGGCCTAATTTGTATAAGGATAATAGATACATTGTAGATGATCATTGATCATTAAATTTATTGATCAAACAAAACTATCACTGGAAGGTTGCACGCAATGCACGCTTCGATGTGAGAAACTAATTGTGACGCTAACGCATGCATGAATTTGTTCGCATGAATTTGCCGTACCTAAATATCGTATCGTTGGTAGCTAGAACGATAAAAGTTGGTAGGTATCATCTTCATTTTATTCCTCACAATAAGACAGCACAAAGACACAGCCCTTAGACGCGCTGAACGACGCGCTTTCGAGATAGAGTTACACGACAGAAAGAGAAGCGAAATGTAGGCAGTTATCGTGTGTAGGCATGCAGCTCTGTGCGAGTCAATTTGTACTTTATCGCGTCGTCGCAGAGTAGCTATTTCTTTGTGAGTGTTTGTACAGAGCAGCTTCTGTACGGAGTACTCTTTTCTATTCTGTGATTATACTTTTGTTTAGTAGCATTTTGATTTATTTCTAGTAATTTATTTATTCATATTAGTAGGAGGTCATAGATTTAAAAATAATATCATATTGCCAATAACATTAGTTAGATGACGCCGAACAGCGTGGTATGTATGGCCTAATTTGTATAAGGATAATAGATACATTGTAGATGATCATTGATCATTAAATTTATTGATCAAACAAAACTATCACTGGAAGGTTGCACGCAATGCACGCTTCGATGTGAGAAACTAATTGTGACGCTAACGCATGCATGAATTTGTTCGCATGAATTTGCCGTACCTAAATATCGTATCGTTGGTAGCTAGAACGATAAAGTTGGTAGGTATCATCTTCATTTTATTCCTCACAATAAGACAGCACAAAGACACAGCCCTTAGACGCGCTGAACGACGCGCTTTCGAGATAGAGTTACACGACAGAAAGAGAAGCGAAATGTAGGCAGTTATCGTGTGTAGGCATGCAGCTCTGTGCGAGTCAATTTGTACTTTATCGCGTCGTCGCAGAGTAGCTATTTCTTTGTGAGTGTTTGTACAGAGCAGCTTCTGTACGGAGTACTCTTTTCTATTCTGTGATTATACTGCTAGAGGCTATTTGGAACAATTTAACCCCCATAAACTGGTTTTTTTTATTTTCATGAAAAAAACTATTTAAATAAAAATTTACATAACAATTCATTTAAGACCTATTATTTCCGAGATATTGAGAATTTTGGGCCGATATTTTTATTTGAAATGATTGGTAGCTTACCAGCTTTCAGAAAAATATCAATGGAGTACCCAAAAACAAGGATATTTTTTTACACCTTTTTTTTCGATTACAAGTCATAAATTAAAAAAACAAATCTTAAAACCCCGATATCTCGGAAAGCACTCCTTTCCGACCCCCAGTTGATGCCACTTAAATTGATCCAAATAACCTCTAGTAGGTATAACCCCTTTCAAGGAATAGATCGAATTTCCAGTCAACCTGTATGTATGTATCCGTAGGTAGATTGTTTTCATTTTACGAAGGCACGAGGGGTACGAGGTAGGAAGTGGTGCGAGAGGTGACCGCGCGGAGCTCAGTAGAGAACGAACTCGGTGCCTGGTCGGTACAGACGTTCTACACGTCTCCGAACGCTCCGTCAAACCAAGTCGTTCCCTACTGAGCTCCGCGCGGTCTCACACCACTTCCTAACTCATGCCCCTCGTGCGTTCGTAAAATGAAAACACTCTACCTACCCCAAGTTCCAAGCGGTCCGCAAGTAAGGAGGCTAATATGATATTATGCTGGCCCACGGAGGAAACGTGCCACACGGCCAGTGGGGAGGAGGGGTTTAACACGCTATTTTGAAATCCGTATAATAATATTTTTTATTATAAGTACCTATTGTGTGTTACTTGTTTTTGAAGTGAAGCTTTTTAGCGCACGTTGACCATGAGGACCAAAAGTGAAACGTAACGAAAGTACGAAAGCAAGTTTAGGGACGCTCCTGTGATGAATGAGGAGCGATTGCTGCGCTGCCCAGCGCCATCTATGAGAGTATCTTAAAGTCGAACCATTGTCAGTCAGTCCCTATGAAAGAGCTTTTTATTTTAATTTAGTCATTGTTTTGCTTATACTCGTTGTTTTGTTTTTTTATGTTTTAATAATATTATTGTAATTAGGTTTTACATTAAATATATTACCATTGTATAAGTTGAAAGGAATATCGCATAGATGACGCTATCCCGATCGAAATTAAATTAATAATTAGTTTTTTAGTAAATACAAATCGTAAGAAGCTTCGCTTCTGTCGGGTGTTCCACGATACTTCACCTTTTTATTGTGCAACTCATTCGTTAATTTCGGAATTTAATATTTAAAAAAAGTTGGAATAAAAAAGAAAACCTTTTACCACCAATTTATAATTAACTTTTGTGTCAGATATCTTTTTTATTAATTTAACTTTTCATCGTTAGCTCGTAGGAGACTTAAAAATTTGCATACTTTTAAGTTTTCAGTAAGTTGTCAAACACTGTGTAGTTGTCCGAAACTAAAGGAGTACTATTTAGTATTTTTTTTTTTTACATTTAAGTAATTACTTTATTTAACACCTATTTATACAAAGAATATAAAAATGTAATTCTATTTAGTTGAAAATTGGTTTTCCACGATTCAGAAATTCATTAAAATTTACTAAACAAACAGCATTCTTGAAACGTCCTGACGTCAAGTAATTAGGTCAATTGCTCAGCGAAGCGGGTCCGAAGCTGCTCTATGAGAACGAATCCTGACAAAAAACATGAAAAATCAACGTAATTAAAATTATTTACAGAGAGCGATATTTTGTACTGTTCACGGTACAGTTCAGTTACTTTCTAATAATATACAGATTTGGTTTTATTTAGAATCTGTCATGTTTGGCTACATCGCCGTGATGTCATTACACACAAAATTACATCACGACATGAAGCACTGACATGGCACCTAGTTCACCCGGTGTTATGGGCTGACATCACGGATGTTGTAGAATGTAGATGATAGCCAACCGTGTCAGTTTCCATAAAAAAAGTCTACCCAGCTTACCTTGTTCCTGGTCACCACGTGTCACGTGCCACGTCAGTTCAACGTATCGTAGTGCGTCCCCGCACAAAATACGGAAATAGTTAGAGGCGGAGTCCGCCGCTGAGCGGAAATGAGGTTTCCTTTTGACACATTCTGGTTAGATCATAAGCGGATACGGGAGGTAAATGGGTCACAAATGGCACCGTCGAATGCGGCCCTCTCCTAAGTGCGGCGGAATCAATTTTGTGATAAAAAAAATCAGTTAAACGCGAACGCAATTCACATACAGAGCCTTTGTCAGCCTCGATAGCTCAGTGGTGCAGACAGTCGACTTCGACTTTGAGCGGCGGGTGGCCGAGTGGTTTGGGCATCGGCTTCTCATGCGGGAGGTCCGAGGTTCGAATCCGGTCGGCGTGTACCAATGATTTTTTTCTGACGAAAAAATTTACGTGCATACCTACACCCGCTGCTTCACCGTTCGGAACCGGTGTAAAGCTGTAGGTCCCTTCCCTTGCCCCTTACTAGGTGGTAGGCTCAAATTGTAGCCGACTGGGTTGGTACCACCATACTGGATGTAAGATGGCCGCAAGCAACCTCGGTTGTGTTCTCCTCTAGTCCAGTATAGCCAGCAATCCAGGGAAGTCTCCGGTATGGCACCTACCTTCTCCTCGGAGGTGATATTGGCTGGTTAGAGCATGTGCTTTGGTCCCTCCGACTCAGCCACCCATACCGGATTACATAAAAAAAAAAAATATATGATTAAGCAACGCTGGGCCGGTCAGTATTTGGATGGGTGACCGCTCGACCGTTGGAGGCTGATCGTGGTTCGGATTCCACGTAAAACTGTAGGTCCCTTCCTTACTTACCTTACTAGGTGGTAGGGTTCAACCCGCCCGGGTTGGTAGCACCGCACTGAATGAAACGTCGGTCGAAACGGCTATGTAAATAGTTTGTGTTTACCGTCCAGTTCAGTGTAGCCGACACGACCGAAGGGAAGCGCTGACATGGCACCTAGTTCACCCGGTGTTATGGGCTGACATCACGGATGTTGTAGGTGATGGAGCAAACTTTGTAAGTTTCCATAAAAAAAAAATACAGAGGGTTCCGTAGCCATTTCCTTATTGCTCGCGTAGCGATTGCGCGCAGCGATCACGCGTTCGCACACGCACTCAACCGTTTAAGATATAAAATTCATTAAACAAGCTTCCTAATAAAAAAAACCGCATCCAAATCGGTCCATCCGTTGTGGAGCTACGATGCCACAGACAGACACACACACACACACACACGTCAAACTTATAACACCCCTCCGTTTTTTTCGTCGGGGGTTAAAAATAGCCGCAATGGGCTACTTTATAAATTTTTTTTTGTTAATATCTGAGCTTTACATTCCGGCAACATCACTTCGGAGAGCGCGCCTGACAGACACACGGACGGACGGAAGAACAGGGAGCCGACCGATTTTATAAGGGGCCCTCTCAGCGTCACTGGCTACGGAACCCTAGAAACTGTTGTAGGAGGGGCGCCGATGGCAGCGAAAAATTATTTATTTAGGCGTTACTTTGAGAGTATAAGTGTGATAGATAGATAGATATAAAATGTTTTTTTGCTCCAAGAAACATTCAACAGTGATAAGCACATTAGAAAATTTACATAAGGTGCAAAGGCGGACTTATCCCTTACAGACATTTAATACAGTCAACCTTAATAAAAATATGAATGTGACATTGGAAATTAAATTTGAACATTTAATTCACTCTTAAGAAGTAGACCGCGTGTGGTGGCGTGCCTTGGGAGAGGCCTATGCCCAGCAGTGGACCGATACAGGCTGATGATGATGATTACGATGATGAATTCAACATTTTTGTCATCATCAGCCGTTCGATGAACGTGTTGCTCGACACGACCGATTATTTATTATTCAATATTACACGCTGCTTCGTCGTACGGACCCGGTGTAAAACTATACGTTCCTTCCCTTGCTCCTTATACGCCACACGCTATACTCAGACAATCGGGGCAAGCAGAGTAGTCGGTGTTGAGCTGCAAGTACTCTTGTAAATTACAGCACAAAAGCGACCGCCATATTTAGCAAAGTATTAGGACAAGATATCCATCAAGCAGCAAGTAAGGCACGAAGACCCACCTGCTAGATGAATCGGTGGAAAGACCGTGCCAAGGTGAGAGGTGGCGATCCTGTTGCCCTTATGAGCGGCATCGTGTCCTCATTTAAGCGCCCTTTACGATATGCACGGGGAGAGATGCAGTGGGGTTATTCTTTTTAAGTACCAAATCCCAAACGTACTAGGTGGTATAGGATCAAATTGTAGCCGACTGGGTTGGTACCACCGTACTGGATGTTAGATGGCCGCATAGCAGCCTGAGCTGTGTTGTCCTCTAGTCAAGTATAACAAACAATCCAAAGGCAAGTCTGGTATTCCACACATGTCTCGTTGTTTCTAGAAAAGGTTCATAAATGAAAATACAGAAAAAATGCGAGGATAAAACTATCTTCCAAGGGACGTGCGTAAATGAACTTTAGAAGTGAGCTAAGAAAAATCGTCGCGGCCGACTCAATCAATCACCCGGACGTGGTCGCAGCGTAGGCGGTTGCGGGGCGGCTGCGGGGCGGCTGCGGGGCGGCTGCGGGGCGGCTGCGGGGCGGCTGCGGGGCGGCTGCGGGGCGGCTGCGGGGCGGCTGCGGGGCGGGGTGGGGCGCGGGGACGGCCGGTCTACGACGACGACGTAGCTCCCCTGACTTCCCCATCTCATTTACGTCAAGAGATAACCTTCTGAGTCCACTTATTTCGCAGTGAGCACGATAAGTCGACTTATATTATAAATTGGTAGGTGTAGATTTCCCCCCAAGTACAGTCTCGGGTCCATCAAGAGAGGCGTTTTTATTACTGCCGAACTGGGGGGTTCTGCTGAGGTAGGAGCCTCAGGCGCAGCAAATTGCACGCCCGAGGAGGTGTCAGTCCGGCTTGAAGGCGGACTAAATGTATTTAGGGAAAGAATATTAGCCCGCGATTTGAAGATCTGTGTATTGTAGGAATAGGGAAAAATATTCCCCGGCAGCCCGTAGCGGTATATTGAAAATGAAAATGAAAAATTATTTATTTAGAAAAGTTTCTAAGGCTATTTTACATGTAATCATGTCTCCTGCTCCAGAGAAACTCTGTCTTGCAGGACAGACTGTATTGTTTATTGATGTTGTTTATTTTTATTTGGCATCTACTGGCAGTACACTGCGCTCAGATTTGTCATATTTACATTGTAACATTCCGCCAGTTCGATTATCACAGCGAAGAAGAACTGACAAGAAACTTCACTGGAATTTTTTTCAATGTGCAGTTAGTCTACTTTACAAAAATGTTTGCCACTGCCTAGACACGCATGTGCTGATTTATGACAGATGCAGCAATTCATGACAAAATGAAAACATGTAAACATGAAAAATATGAAATTGTATGAAGTTATATACCCACCACACTGCCATATGAAGCAGGCCAGTCTCCACAGACAGCACCCGTTCACGAGCATCACACCTGGGTCAGCCATCGCTTCCCTCAACCATATTATAGGTTGGGAAACGACCCGGACTAAGTGTCACCGTAAGCAAAGACCTTAAAGCGATGCACTACCCCAGTGGCAACATGAAATGAAATACTACTGGTTTCTGTCACAAACCACACGTCGTTAGCGCATAACTAAGCTGGGGTTGCAGTCGCGGGGGCTCTTGTCCTTACGTTTGTAATTTAACGATTGAACAGAGACGTTTTATTTGAAATTTATAACAGTGGGGAATGATATACAAACTGATAACATACACAACACGTCGACCTTATACAACATTTCGATCCAAAATGTCAACTTACACAAAACGTCGACCTGCAGTAGCTCCTACCTATGTCTCCCCGGGCCGACGACACACCGTCGTCGTCGTCGGTCATCAATTCGCGTTGCCTCCACCGAACCTCCGCGCCTCCGCCGCAACACAAGATAAACAGATTCGGGAGGATTATCTATCACGCCAGCGGACACTTTCCACTCGCCGCTAGACCGAACAACGCCTGAGCATCGATTGATCGACTGTGACCTACTGGGTTATATCTTAAGGATCCAGATTTATTTTCTGCCTCCGTCTCCAGAAATAAAAGACATTGCGGCACTCAATGTTTCTAAATAACACGCAAGCTCACGACGAAAATTGCCATTGAAGAATTATCTAAGTAACTGTATTATCTAAATAATAAAGCCCAACCAACACAAGGGACTAATTTCACGGCGCATAATCTATTTTGTCGCAACTTTGCCAGCACGAAATTCTAAATTTGAATTTACACCGTTGCTTGTAAATGTACCAGTTTAGTAGTTTTTTGTTTTTGTTCTGATTTTTTTTTCATATCCTGCTCGGAAGACGTGCTGCGACGAGACGTGGCGTACTTTGATGGGTCAATTGAGGCAAAACAGACCTCCCTCCAAGGAAAGTTTCCAATGTGCTGACTTGTAGTGCCCCAACTGTGCGAGTGCTGGGCTCACGCGTTGCCGGGTAGTACACGGGTGGCACAGTATACTATCCTAGACAGCAGCGATCAGAGCTCCCCAGAGGGTCTTTGGTACTAATCCTGTATCCTTTAGGTTCAGAAGTCGGCACAGGGTCCAACAATCTAAGCTTATGCTTAGTATTGTCAGAACGGAGGGCTCAAGCCATTCCTTGTGTGTAGGGTTACCATTCGTTCAGATTTGTCCGGACATGCCCGGACGTTCTGCCCACCCTCCGGACTTCGTCCGGTTTTTTCACTTGTCCAGATTTTTTACTTAGATGGAAAATTTTTGAATTAATGTTCTATTTTTTCATTAAACTATTTAAATATAAAACATAAAACTATTAAATCCTTCTTCATCCTATTGAACTAAATGCAATTAATTCTACTAGTATTTAATTAATATCATCTCGAATTAAAATAAATAACTTCGTGGGATTTATTATTTAATTTTGTAACTAAAATGGCCGGACTTTTTTTTATTCCCCGGTTTTGTATCAAAGCTTTTCAAATTTCAAAATGGTAACCCTTATTGTGTGTGATGTGAAGCCGCCCATCAAAATTTCGACGGTTGGATCTCACCAAGCAGCATAGCCGTCGCTCTACTGAGGTGCAACGATTTCGTTGACACCGAGTTTGGGTGAGTGATACAGGGCCGCATAAATTCGGCGTCAACATTGTTTCACCCGCCTTTGACTCGGCTTTAATGTGTTTTATCCGTCTATGACTTGGAGTAAACATATTTCATCCGACAGGAGCGTGAGCATCTTCGAGCGACATTCGACGGTCGTGTCAGTCAAACTTCAACTAGCAGGCTTCGCGTGCGGAAATTGTATCGCCTGCGAATAGGATCTGGTTTGATCGTGTGTGAGGTTAGTTTGTAAATTTGGGACCCCAATAGACAAACAGGATTACCAGTTGTGAACCATGATTCAGTCGGTGGAAATTATAATGTCGAGAGGTTGTTCCTTATTGATTTTTTATTGGTGTTAGATGGTATATAGATGTATTAGAAGAAAAATGCAAATCGAAAATCATTGGAAAAAATACATCCCGATCGGGATGTATTTTTTGCACACTCTCACAGGGACACCTACAGTGCAAAGAACACCGCTGCACTCGTTTCCACACGGTCCTTCAGTTCAGTATCGTCTTTTTTGTTGAAAGGACGGATAATATCACATGCATATTTTGTCTTTACAACACTGCCACTGAGGAAGACACTTCTCATCCGACTTGGTGACTCAACCGGTCAAAGGCGTAACTTGAACTCGTAAGTCAAAACTGTTTACACACACAAGTCTCCAAATTGGCCCATTTCCTTAGCTGCCCCAAAATATGAACTTAGAATATAGTCCGCATCTCAGCCGCATTTGGAAAGTCTACGCCGAACCGTCTTTGCTTCTCCGGCGAAGGTCTGCCTGCCTTTGAGGAGTCATAATCCGTTTTGTCGACCCACGCCCGTCGCGAAGGCGAGGTCATATTATAGCCCCGGCCATTGTAGTTAGGGATCGTTCAGAAATTACGTGAACTGTCTTACTGAAATGTACGAGTAAATATCTATGAAAATATCCGATACTTCAAGAATTCTTGGAGGACAATGGTAGCTTCTTTTTGGTAGTCATTACTGTATCAACCTTTATTCTAAATTTTTCCATATGGTAATGCGATAACACAAAAATGTTATTACATTGTGAATTTCAGATAGTTAATACAAAATATAAATTGTTACCTCTACAAGAGACAGATCCATCTGATTATAATGAAATTGAAACCCCTTGTTGTAGAGTTTACAACTATATATAATAATATCATTAGATATACATATTTAGACTGATTGGAGTTCTATAAATATTTTCTAAAATATAATGTTAAAAAATAATGATAAATATAAAGAATAATGAGGTGCCAATACCATGAAGGCCTATTCACAGCACTCTTCGAGGATCAGAGACTATACGTGGGTGACGGGGACGGCGGGATCACCTCAAACAGCTCTTTCGAGTACTCCCCATCGAACAAGCGAGAGAACTCACTGAGGAAGCCGACAGCCCAAAGTAGTTGCAGTGGTTCTAGATCGCGGGGCACCTCAGGGTCAACGACCGGTCGCGGAGCTTGACACTGGTTTGAGTACGGAGACGCAAGCTGGTGCCTCTTTAGATTATAAACATTATACTTATGTACGTTTCCAGCAGTTTCGTAGCTAGTGAACGTAGTGTCAGGAAGACGCGGTGCCGGGTTAAGGCCTAGACTTTATTATGAACTAAGGGAATACTTCGGCAGGCACTTGCTTATTTGAAGGGTTAACTGTAGATAACGCTCACAATCTCGGCTCGTTCGGAAAGTAGGAAATTACTACTACGAATTCTGTTGATATTAAATTCTTATTAGTTACGACATCTACTTCTTCGTGCATAGAAAGTACTTTGATGTTAGCAAATTGACTGACTGAAAAGTCATTATTGCTCATTATTACATTCCACATAAAAAAAAAAAAAAAAAACATTCCACATGTTTACACACACACATTCCACATGTTCATTTAAACTAAATCATTAATATTGTATCAATATAATAACTATATTTATCATCATCTAGGTTTTTCTGTCATCTGTCTTCGATATTTCTGTCTTTTCGGCGGCTGTGCGGCGGCGACCTTGAAATACTTACATTTATTTTTTTCAAATAAACATATAATAGTATTTCATTAACTTATTATTAACACTTATGCAATATGTTTGTATTGATATAAACTTGAACTAAAACAGCCGATTGAACTCAGTTTCGCTAGTAGGGTCGCCATAATAAATATGTCAAGGGTTAGGTTGACCTAAATCAATATGTACACTAGTAATGAAGTGCATTACCATAACTCAGTTAGGTCACATGACTTGCCCGGCCGGCCTATAATGAAGGACCTAATAGTTGTGGAGGATCATATGAAATATCGTAAATTACAACATTAAATTCAAAATCTAAATTAAAAAAATCGAATTTGATTAATTCATAAGAACATACGCATTTTCATACAGAGTCACTAGAAAAACCTGTCTCGCAGACGTAGTATTTCGTAAACAATAGTCTGTATATAAGTACGGACGGACGGACGGACGGACGGACGTACAGACAGACAGACAGACAAGCCGCGTAGGCTTAGTAATAGGCTTCCGTATGGATACAGAACCATAAAAACTTCTTGGTCGACGATATGTCAATCAAACTACTTTCGACATAGAGACAATAACCGTCCGCAATTTAAACCAATGATCATTGCACCTCCATTATTGGCCATTAGAGCCATAAAACGGTCATATGGAACATGACAATGACCACATAGAGAGACCCAGCGGTGGCTTTGCCTAATATCTTCACAATAATTTGGAAAACACAGGACGCTCTGCCGAACGCGACAATGGGGGTAATATCGATAACAGTAAGGACATCCATTTGAACATATAATTCGATGATGTGGATTGAACCTACAAATGTAGGTATTTACCTACATATTGTATGATACCTTCATAATATAGTCGGATCTAAAAGTTTAGTATGAGTATAGGAAATCTCGCCAAAACTCCACAACACTTGATATCTTTTTTTATGTAAACCAACATGGGTGGCTGTGCCAAGGAAACAATGATACAGTCGACAGAGCCAAAAACACCAATCTTCGCGAAACCACGCTCAGAGAGGCCTCATGCCAGCAGATTTTCGGACTGTTGCTAGGCTGTCTAGCCCGTTGATACGACGTTTGAAGACACCCAGGTTTTAAAGGATTCGGGAAACACACTCGCCGGAAGACAGTTCCAGAATCCTAGCGGTGCGACAAAGAAACGATTTAGAGAACCGATTGGTTCTCAAATGCCCCATATCAACAACAAAAGGGTGCTTGTTTCTCTGCGGAGAGTGCTGCGAAGATAGGTTAGATGGCAAGGAATAAGGGAAGCAATATCTGACGCTCGATTATGAGATTTTTTCGTGGTGCACAATAAAAAAAATTGTATGGAGAAATAATGCAGCGCATCTAGCGGGTCAGTTTGTACTAAAATTGCCATACAAATATTTACCTGAGCACGTTGTCCTACCTTTGTCCTATCTTCTCTGTCCTAAGCTAACGAACAAGTATGCGTCCACTTGTCGGCATCGTCCGCAACGCACGCATCGAATCAAACGTATTTTAGCATTCTTTATTTGGTTTTATTGAACCACTGCTTTTTATATCGTCGTTCCACCTGACGGGCGGCGGTCTTCCCACACTCTGTTTAACTCTCTATGGCCGCCAAAGTACGACCCGTTCATTCCAACAGTCGTCGTATCGTCAACTGTCATGCCAGCCCACTGCCATTTGAGCTTAGCCACCCGGTGTGCAATTTCGACTACTTTGGTGCGTCGGCGGACGATGACTCGTTACGCGAAGTGATCGAACAGTTTGAAGAGTACGTATACCTCGGTCAAACTCTGCGGCTTGGTAGACAAGGTCTGCACAAGGAAGTCGAGAGAAGAACTCAATTTGGTCGGGCTGCCTTGGGAAAGTTGAAATTCGCCTTGAGGTTTGATCTACCTCAGAATTTAATGATCCGCATAAATGACCAATGCGTCCTCCCGGTTAACGACGTACGGGTGTGAAACTTGGACTCTGACGGTTGCTGACATAGCCATAGCGAGCCATATTGGGATTATCGCTAAGCAATCTAGAAATTGTTGACCTCTTTTGTTTGACGGATGTCTGTTCTCAAAAGAAGACCTCTATGGGAGAGTATGGGTTTGGCAGCCGTTCCCACTCAAAACCTCCTTCTTATTCCCATCGATCGGTAGGTACGCCGCCGGTGGTTGAATCAACAACTAACAAGAGGATTCAGCTAAAACCTCTCGAATCTCCATCCCACACAGCTACGAGTACCTCCAAATCAAACATGCGCCTTCTATCGCCCAGATTTGTGTACACAGATTCGGGCAAAGGCTACACAGGATATGGGATGTGACGTGTGTTACACACGCGAAACGGAAGGATGAGATTTCCACACGAGTATCGTCACAGTTCGTATTGCATGTAAATTGAAGATCGCTTCCATTACCTTACTAAGTGTTAGGATTATGCTTCTCCGGATTGGTTCCGGGATAACCGGCCACAAAATGACATATTGTCGTATTCTAAGGGTCAAAAACAATATCCAGAACATAAAAAAAATATTAAAAATTATTTATAACGCATACGCGGTTTGTTATTTTAGAAGTTTAGAAAATATTTTCAATAATCTGCACCGCCATCTCGGGCACAGATAAGTCGGTCCGGTTCGAATACGTGCGGTCCCGTATTTCAGTATCTAAGTAAGTGAGCGCTCAGAAAAATACTTGCGTTTTGCTTTTTCAACTATTGAGGATTTCTCACTTCTGCTATTTTATGTTAAATAGTTCGGTATCTTTGAGACGTTTATATACATTAGTGAATTTATGTGTATTTAACAATGAGGTCGCATTCTGATAATCTGAATATGTTCACCTAATGTCCTGTCCTCGCTATTCTTCTTCAGTTTTCAGGTATTATTGTTCTCCGGTAGAAAATAAGCCAGTGCCGTCTTCTAGACCCACCCATCTTTTTATTTTTCTACGTGTGCCCCGGATTCTCGTTGAAACTGCCCTTATGATGGAGATCTGCGTCTTTTGTTTTCAACCACCCCACGATTTGTGAGTAAGGCTTCTGCCCATGGCTTCTGCCACTTGTCGGCTAGTTTTATGTATTTTAATTTATGTATTGCATATATGCGTATAGATATACGTACGTATGCAGATGAAAATCGATCAACTAGTAGATCAAATAGTAGTAAAACACTCTCTATAGTGCTGTACCTCTTTGGGGTCTGTTCTGAGAGTGTCCGGAGCTTGGAAATACATTTCCAGAAACGATATTGCATTGCATAATATATTTTAATTTGTTCCCAAGATTTGGTCGTCATGCACTTCATATGGTGATACAACGACGCGCAAGTAAGCTTGGTGCCTCTTTATTAGGGTCAAATATTCTGGTAGGTTTACATACCCATTCAAGTAAACGTGTTACGCAAAAAATAACCCTATGTTTATAGGAGGATTTTTGGAGCGTAAGAAGTAATGTGAGTACGCTCTATATATGCGGGCCTGAGTCACTAAGGCTGAGGCCGAAGTCCAAGCTGCGTTCACGCAAACAGAAGGTATAATGCCATGGGACTTAACTCTTAAAATTTATCAGAGTGCATCGTATAAAGCTGACTACCATTACGGGTAGAGAGTAACTTGTTTCTGCCGTCCGTCAGCTGGCATGGGGTTAAGTGTGCCTCCATCTTCCAGCGTGCTTGTGACTCTCACCGTCACTTCTAGAGACACGAGGCTAAAGTTGAGTCACAGTGTAAAGTTAAATAGTGCGTTCACTGTTTAAGTGAAAACTTTTTAATATTATAGATGAATACTTAATAAACAATAACCAATGCCACATATCCCTGCCCACTCGAATTTGTCACAATTTGTTCTATCCGGTTCGATTACATTACATAGGCAATAACGGTAAGCTAATGTGTTCAGTGGTTTTTTAGCTATAGGCGAACATACATGCATACAAACAGTCGGCGGGCGTCTAATCTTATAATGCTCACGAATTATTTGGTTTAACCTGTCGATGGCTTACAGGCAATACCTCATAACCCACGGAGATCAAATTTTACAGGAGAAGGTGGAAACTTTTTTTATTTCATACATAAATAAATAAATGTAAATATTTTATGGTTTTTGTTCTTGTTTGATTGCTTTTAATAGTTATAATAATTAAAAATATGATTCAAAATAAATATAAATTATTTTGACTATTTTGACAAGCTGTTGTGTGGCTTGCGAGAAATTGCTCGCAAATTTCGCTGAATGTGTTGCGACTCGCTTGGGGAAGTGATTTATTGTCACTATTTCAAATTATTAAATTCCATACCGTGGCGTGGGTTGCGAGTTTTTGCAAACACATAAAGTTTTTAATTTGAAATTTTTCTGCATACTTAACTCGATTTCAGCTTTTTTTGGGTTACGACGTTGCCTTTTTTTTATTGGTAGCGCGACATATGGCGCCGAGCCACCCATAAGGTGTCTAACGACGCCCATGGACATTCGGTAGTACGCGAGGGTTGCGAATGCCATGCCGGCCTGACAGGTGCCCATTCACGGCCCTCTTGAAGGACCCGAGACTGTACTTGGGGGGAAATATATGGGCAGGGAGAGCGTTCCAGAGTTTACCGGTTCTGTAGAGGAAAGATCTGCAGAATCGATTGGCACGCATCCGCGGTAAATCCAGCGTTTAGGGATGCAATCTCTGCCCAGTGCGCGTGGTGCGAAGGTGGAAAAGGGACGGCGGAATCGCATTAAACAGCTCCTCCGAGCACTTTCCATGGAAATATGCCTGTAAGCCATCGCTGTGACACCGTTTCTAATGACCCAATAAAATCGTCTACAATTTGAGTAGTGACACGACTAGTTCGCCCAACACTATGGCGCCCCTGTTTACTCGAGAGCCCGCTCGACGTGCTTCGCTCTAGTGCAAGCTGTCTGCAGCATCTTCTGCTAATTAATTGTCACAACACTCAGGAAGACATCTCTCAGCTCGGGGTCGGTAGTTGCCGCCAGGGATCTGTCTAGAAACTATCAACCGGATAGGAGAGATTTATCTTGGACATATCTGGTTTATAGTCTGCGGGCGTTAGACAAACCTTTTGGAAGTCGATTAGATATTGAAGATGTGGTTATTTACCATGAGCTTCGGTAGCTCAGTGGTGCGATCGGTCGACTATAGTTCGTGATCGTAAGCACACCTGGGCCCGGTCATAACTTGGATGGGTGACCGTTCGACCGTTGGCTGACCGTGGTTCTGATTCCAAGTAAAGCTGTAGATCCCTTCCTTACCTTAATGTGTGTTACCACAGCACTAAATGAAAAGTCGGTCGATACGGCTATGTAAGTATTTCGTGTTTTTCGCCCAGTTCAGTGCAGCCGGCACGACCCAAGGGTAGTGCTGACATTGCGCTTAGTTCACCAAGGTGTTATGGACTTACATCACGGTTGTTTAGCTGATGTAGCCAACCATGACAGTTTCCACAAAAGAAAGAAATAAAAAGTTGTACATAATTATTTATGTTGTATGCTGTATGTAATGTTGGTTAAAGTGCAGTAAATTATATTTAATTTCGCACATAGCGTATAATTTATTTCAATTCATGGTTTAATAAATCAAGGCGATACAACAAAATATAAGTCAACAGAAAAGTTTTCAAAGATAACAACAACGAAGCAGGAAATAATTAATCGATACGGAAATTGGAAATATTATTCTTGTACAGGAAATTTAACCAATTTCTGTTAATGAACGTTTACTGTGAGGCTCGTAGGCACGATACAAGTGCCTCTTCGAGTCAGACAATTTTGTTTTCTATTAATTGTTTCAGGCGGAAGTATAAAGGTATTTATAAGCTTATAAGCATGGCAAGGACGCTGGTGCAGGTCAAAATTTAATGAATACTTCCAAACCTCCGATAATTTCTTCTCCATTTAGTTTTGAATTAAGTTAATGGACTTTTAAAACATTAAAAAGTTCACGTGAAATCCTTTGATTGAAAATTTAGATGTAATTTTATTTTGCTCTAAAGGTCCAGAATGAGAGTAATTAACTTTGGATTACAATCGTTAAGGAAAAGTCTCCGATAAAATTCTTTACGAGAATTTTATACTCAGCGTCTATATTAAACCGTCAGACGTCTAGGTCGCAATAATGACCTAGATGCGTTCGCGTAGGACTTTAGCCGATTTTGTAGTATTTCTTATGTTTTGTATAGTATTGAGGCGCTCAGGTGACGCTAAAAAATACGAGAGACTATTATTCTAAATTTTAATAAAAACATAATTCCATAAATACACAAATACACAAAACATTTCACCATACCGTGAAGTTGCTGCACAACTGAAGCAAATCGAAAAATAAGAAAATCGGCTCTATGGTAAATTTTAATCTCCAATGGCGACGTTCCATTTCTGAAATATACTTTTCTATCCCCGGCCAATCCCCCATTTCCACGGATTTAAAAATCGAACGCGTTGCGGGACATCGATGCCTCAGCCAGCATTGAAGAGCACAATAACGTCTTTCGTAGCATCACGTCCTATTCGGCCGTCGCGTCGGGGCGAACTGAAGCTTGCACAAAGCCGGGCTTTTACCGAAGCTCCTCCGCTGCAGAAGACGGGCGGCGGCGCACGATACCGGACTAGTAAGCCAGCTTACTACGATCAAGTGTCCGGGAATAACGCTGTTATGACAGCCAGGACGCGGTTATGTCTATGTTTGAAAATTAATGTTAGAGCTGCTAGCCTTCAAAGTTTCAAATTCGCTAGAAGTGCATTGAAGAGGATAATGTAAATTATTCTGAGAGACACGCAAGACGCAAATCGCTGTCTAAATATTGTTAGATATCGCTGTTTCTCTAAAATGTTTCACATCGACTGAAATAGCGTCGCGAATGCTCCGTAGACCAAAGTGCTTACTGGTGAGGTGATTTGATCTGTCCAATATGAGAATACCAGGTTTAATCTGATAAGATGTTTCATAGAAAATAAATAAATAGAGTATGTGTGGAGTTACAATGAAAGATAGATTGAGAAATAGTGTAGTGCGAGAGCGCTGTGGGCTGAAAGAAGATATAGTGACAAGGATTGAGAAAGGGCTGCTTCGGTGGTTCGGTCATGTTGGAAGAATGGATGACAGGAGACTAACGAAAGAAATTTATTAAGCAAATGTGAGTGGAAGAGTCGGGAAGGGTCGCCCTAGACGCACATACCTGGACCAGATCGGGCATGTGCTCAAAAAGAGGCACGTGCGTAGTAGCCGTAACCGACGAGCATGCATGAAGAACATTATGGGAGTGGAAGA
Source organism: Nematopogon swammerdamellus (assembly GCA_946902875.1). Taxonomy (NCBI): domain Eukaryota; kingdom Metazoa; phylum Arthropoda; class Insecta; order Lepidoptera; family Adelidae; genus Nematopogon; species Nematopogon swammerdamellus. The sequence goes on from OX336351.1 coordinate 12,973,198, forward strand.
GGCGGCAGAGGTGTGTCAGGATCGTGGCACGTGGAGATCCGTTGTCTCTGCACACCCCACCGGGAAACAGGCGTGACGCTATGTATGTATGTATGTAGAAAATAAATTTTGTATTAGAAAGAGCTCTAATAAAACTTACACTTAATATGAGTAAGAATTTAGAAAAGTAAGAGTACCTATTTTCGTCGAGCAATTTCAAGCAAAGAAATTGCTAAATGTCCACAGAAAACGTAAAAGAAAATTGTTATAAATAAATTTTTTCTCCGATAAATTTGGCTGTGAAAATATTTTTAGATCATATTCGGTATTGAGATCATTACTTATGTAAGACCCAAAAACAGTGAAGTTTCGCGCGCTACAGGCGGTCGTTGCTTATTTTGCAGAAGTTTCAGCCTTGGGCGGTCTTCTGAGATGGGCTAGCGCATAAAAACGCATGAATAAACTAGGGCGGGCGAGTCGCGGGCGCGAAGGCTGTTTATCTAATACAATGGGAGTGGCTGTATTGCTCCTGTGATCTAATGAGGGTAGTGTTCTTTATGTTCTTACTAGGATGTCTACATCACCGCTTACTTACTTAGTTACCTTTTAACCGGCTGCGCAAAGCAAAAAGGAGGGTAATGTTTTTTGGTTACAATTTATTTTTATTTTTATTGGGTGTGGCTTAAATTCAGCGACTCGATGTAGCTCATTAGCTATATGGAGTCACATGCTGTGTCACATCCTTATTCTGTCATGGGGCTGGGCACTTATTTTAAACTTATTCTAAGGTAGTAACAATTTACCTCATCTCTATAGCGAAAAAAGTGTTTTTAATTTTATTTAAACTATCCCAGCGCTGTTGAGGCCGTATAACAATGATATTATTGTTTTATTAATTTATAGCCTTTTATTCTAAGAATTTAGGTAAAATTTTGAAGGCGGAACATGAACTATCATTCGTAAAATCTCAGGCTACGAAATGGTCTTGAACTATGTATATATGTATGAAAACAACAGACTAAATAACCATTGAAATTGTATATTTTAGATGTTTTCGAAACTAATGTACTCACAAAAACAAAAACCCTAGCAGGTTCAAATTTACGGACAAGACAGAATAGCATTATTTTTCAGCTTTCATACATTAACCACATCGGCGATCGAGTTGGGGTAATTTTCCTGACAAGCTGTCGCGCTTAATGACTACATAATAACACACGCGCGTATGTCTGAACCGGCATTAGGCATTAGGTACTGAGACATTCCGGGCACCATTAGCACGAGAAACACGATACAGGCCATACATTACCCAGTATAAACCATTAAGCACGTGTCACACTACGACAAGTTTCTGAAAGGATCCATTTACGAAGCAAAAGTCGAAAAGAAAACTTCTATACGAGAAATATACCAAAAAAATAGTTGTGACGAAATAACAGCTGTATTCACTGAGCTATTGAATTCCTGTAAGTAGTTTGTTACGTATACTGATAACATAAGAAATAAATTTACCCACTTTTAGTCCTCTTAGCTTTTTTTGTTCGTTACAATCTGAGAAACCTGTCAAATAGTTTGCTATTGAACTAACTCTTTTAACCCCCGACGCAAAAAACGGAGGGGTGTTATAAGTTTGACGTGCGTGTGTGTGTACGTGTGTGGCATCATAGCTCCCAAACGGATGGACCGATTTGGATGCAGTTATTTTTATTAGGAAGCTTGTTTAATCGGGATGGTTCTTAGCTATGTTTGTAATCAAGTAATTAAGTAATAAAAAATTAATTATCTTAAAAAGTGGAGCGATTATCATGCGGTCTTTAAAAAAAGCTTGAAATAAAATTTCAATTACAAATTTAAAAAATCCCTGACCCTTAAAATTAAAAAATAATTTCCGTTGACTCGCTTAAGGAGTTGGGGGACCGCTAAGTAAATATATTATAATATATTATATTATATATAAAAACTTAATTTAGGAATTTACTTAGCGGTCCACCGACTCCCTTAAGTAAGTCAACGGAAATAGTTTTTTGGTTTTTAAGGGTCGGGGATTTTTAAAATTTGTAATTGAAATTTTTAAACATTTTGATGTTTACTTAGAAAAATTTACAAATGGATTTGGCCTATGTTTATATAATGTCGATTAACTATGTAATGCTGAAGCACACTAATAGGCCAGTCATATCTAACATTAAAATCGCAAACTAACGGCTAGTCCTGATTTTTTAATATGTTGTTAGGACCACTACCAGTAATGTATATCTAAGTTTGCAGCTTCGAAAGACCTGTGCTAACTTTGCAGCACTCGAAAAACCGCGAAATTTTCGCACTTTTTTTGTTATTTTCAATATAAGTCCTAAACTATGCGTTTTTATATGTTGGTTTAATACTTACCGAGATACAGCTCTCCAAAAATAGATATTTTTTTCCAAAAAAGTGAAATTTTAAGATATCGTCAATTTTCGACCGCGATATCGGGGAAAATACTCATTTACGGGTAAAACTACAAGAAAAGATGTTGTGGCAAATGTAATTAGCTTTAATTTAAGCAAAAAACGATGCCTTTAGATCATATAGTTTACTCACAAATCGTAAAAAACCAAAAAATTTAAAAACTGAATTTTTCGCAAACTTGCTCTGTTTAGTTCTCACAATGGTTTGAAAGGAAAAACCATGTACAACCACAATAAATATATATTTATACTATTAATATTGATTCAAATTGCTATAATTTGATATCAGAACCAGCTCTGTAGGAAGGACAATTTTGTCCAAAAAAGTGAAATTTTAAGATTTGGTCAATTTCGACCCCGATATCGGGGAAAATACTCATTTTACGGGTAAAATTATAAGAAAAGCTGTTGTAGCAAATGTAATTAGCTTTAATTTAGGCAAAGAACGACGTCTATAGACCATATAGTTTACTCACAAATCTTAAAATAAAAAAAAATTGAAAACTACCTTTATCGCAAATTTGCTTTGTTTAGTTCTAACAATGGTTTGAAAGGAAAAACCATGTACATCCACTAGAAATATGTATTAAACTATCTAATATTGATTCAAATTGCTATAACTTGATATCAGAACCAGCTCTGTAGGTTCAATACTTACCGAGATACAGCTCTCCAAAAATTGACAATATTTTCCAAAGAAGTGAAATTTTAAGATTTGGTCAATTTTCGACCCCGATATCGGGGAAAATACTCATTTTACGGGTAAAATTGATAAGAAAAGATGTTGTAGCAAATTTAATTAGCTTTAGTTTAAGCAAAACAAGAAATTAAAATTTCACTTTTTTGGAAAATATTGTCAATTTTTGGAGAGCTGTATCTCGGTAACTATTGAACCTATAGAGTTGGTTCTGATCTCAAATTGTAGCAATTTTAGTCTACTTTAAAAACGTGTAGAAAATATATAGTTTAGGACTTATATTGAAAATACCAAAAAAAGTGCGAAAATTTCGCGGTTTTTCGAGTGCTGCGAAGTTAGCACAGGTCTTTCGAAGCTGCAAACTTGAATATACACTACTGGTAGTGGTCCTAACAACATATAAAAAATCAGAAAAAATCAGAACTAGCCGTTAGTTTGCGATTTTAGCGATTTTTAGTGTCAGATATGACTGGCCTATAAAGATTACATAAGAAATAGAAAAATAAATATATAAATAGTTTATTTACAATATGTTCGTTTAGGTTTTTACCCCTGTTACACATTATAGTACTGTTTTCGGTTATGCGGTATATTCCTTTGAACTTGAATTTTTACACTTTTCGACGTTTCGTTCCTCGCTCCGGGGACATCTTCAGGACTAGCGGAACTGCGACGACCTGGAGGACATCCGACACTTCGACCAGATGTAAACGGCCGGCGCAGAATACATAGTACTCTGCCGGTCGCCGCTGCTGACGTAGATTGTATGCGATGAGAGGGTACTTCGGCCGATGCGGTTAGGTTCGACATCTCTTGCTGGAAAAGGTCGGTGCACACGTAGCTCACTGTGTATATCGCTGCCAGAGGTTGATTCTGGTTACCACCCGAGATATGCTTCGCCAGCAGATTATTCAGTTTTTTACACATTATTAGGGTTCCGTGGTCAGGTGTCTGTCCGTCTGTGCGTCCGTCTGTCACACGCGCTGTCCGAGGTGATTATTCCGGAACATAAAACTCAATAAATCTCAAAACAATTAAAAACATACTTCATGTACCGTGTGGGGCCGGTACTTTAAAAGATTAGCCCCACTGCATCTCTCCCCGTGTATTTCGTAAAAGGCGACTAAGGGATATGACTCCCTTCTTATATTCCTAGGTAGGGTTTAACCCGCCCGGGTTGGTACCACCGCACTGAATGAAAGGTCGGTCGAAACGGCCATGTAAATAGTTTGTGTTTTCCGTCCAGTTCAGTGTAGCCGGCACGGCCGAAGGGAAGCACTGACGTGGCACCAAGTTCACCCGGTGTTATGGGCTGACATCGTGGATGTTGTAGGTAATGTAGCCAACCGTGTCAATTTCCATAAAAAAAAAAATAAACAAAAAATATCGTTCTTTGCTTGTAAACCATTTTGAAGTTTTTATTTTAAACGGTTATGGGGAAAATTGAATTCTTGTGGCCGACTGGCGCGGCGGCGGCGGCGGCGGGCGGCGCGATCATAGAATTAACCTAAAGCATAATACGTTTTTTTTAAGTCAATGGGTGCGATCACTGTGCACACTCGCTCTATGCGTGCAAGAAGAAATTGGCTACAGAATAATTTCATCTATATTACTCATTCGCATTATCCGCCTCCTTCCGCTTTTCTCACATCCCAAATATTCCCTTGTAAAGAATGCTTCATGGCATTAAACTCGTCTTTTTATTTATCCCACGTTTCATTACTGTAGAGTAAATAATTGCTCAGTGGTTTGGTGAGTCGACTGTCGGTCGGATCGTGAGTGGATGGATGGGTGACCGCTCGACCGTTAGAGGCTGACCGTGGTTCTGATTCCACGTGAAACTGTAGGTTCCGTCCCTTCTTACCTTACTAGGTGGTAGGGTTTAACCCGCCCGGTTTGGTACCACCGCACTGAATGAAAAGTCGGTTAAAACGGCTATTTAAACAGTTCGTGTTTTCCGTCCAGTTCAGTGTAGCCGGCACTACGGAAGGAAGCACTGACATGGCATCTAGTTCACCAAGGTGTTATGGGCTGACATCACGGATAAAGTAGGTGATGGTAGCTAACCATGTCAGTTTTCATAATAAAAAAAATTCTTCACACTGCGTTTAACGATTAACGAAGCTCCATAGAAATAGCTGTACTTAAAAATTATTAAATTACGTTAATAAATTCACAAACACTGTATTCTAATTATTTAAAAAGGAAAGTCCAATCCATTTCATTTGATCTGTTAAGAAGTGCTTTCATAAAGTTTTTATTCGTCTTTCGATTGGTATTGACTGTCCAAGGTGAATGAAGAGGCACTGTTTATTTGACGATACGATTTATCGATTCGTAATGTAACTAATACCACACTTGAATACATAAGTGAGCTGAGCACGATATGTACTCGTGTGAACGATAAAGGCGACCGAGACGACAATCTAAGTACTTATTTTCGAATTACGAGCATTGGATATTAAAGAAAATAGGGACATAGTTGTGTCTATAAGAGGTATTGGTATTTCTTATAGTAAACTAGCTTTTGCCCGCGGCTTCGCTCGCGTGAAATTCGTATTTATAAAGAAGAAAGTAAGTAAGCCCGCTACCGTACCTTTATTTCGGCGCGCGGAACAATTCGGTTTGTGTGAAAGCCACATCTTAGCGTAACCGGAACTGAATTTTAATTAGCCTATCCTATGTCACGTATAGATAAATGTGCTTGTACTAAGTTTCAACGAATTCGAATGATCCGTTTAAGTGTTATGGAGGAACATACATACATACATACATACAGAAAAGATTTCTAAAAATCGCCAATTTAGTTTTAGTATCATACATAGAGCCTACAAACGCAATATCGCATAAAAAAAGTAACTTACTCCATGACGGTCCCTTAGAGATTTATTATTAGTATGATGATGATGATGATAATATGATGATGATGATGATTGATGATATCGTGTGGGGTCGGTTCTTAAAAAGAATTGCCTCACTGCAAATCTCCCCGTACATGTTGTAAAAGGCGACTAAGGGATAAATAGGGACAAGATCCCCCTGAATAATGGCGACAGGCTAGCCAACTCTCACCTTGGCACGGTCCTTCCACCGAGTCGTGTTTATTGTTTATTGTATAATTTCATCCATAGGTAGGTAACCTACGCTTCAATATGTCGAAAATTCCGCCAGTTCTAAATTCAATGCGAAGAAGAAATGACAAACAACCTTCGGAAAATCACAATGTTTTGTTAGTACCTTATAAGTATTATATTAAAGTAATTTCCACTAATTAACCCATACTATCGCTCACAAGAACATTAATATTTACAGCATAAACATGAATACTCTAGAGTCTGACCACACTGCCTATTTAAATTACCTATATCTGGTGTATAGTGCCATCGTCAATTTTGATACCTACTTCATGTATCAAGTCAAATGGTGTAAATGGTGGGCCTTCGTGCCTTACCTTCCGCTTGATAGTTGTCTTGTCCTAATACTTTGCTAAATGTGGTGATCGGTGTTGTGCTGTAATTTACAAAAGTACTTGCAGCACAACACCGATTAATCTGCTTACCCCGATTGTCAAGATACAGCGTGTGGTATGTACGTATCCGCATGAACATCCGCCCTTTGCAAACTTTTTTCGAAATCGAAGACATTGAATAGGCACAGGGAACGTGCGATATAACTAAAAATACAATATTCGATATTCTATACGTCATATTATACAGAATTGTACTCATATAGTTATTGCCGGAGTTGTGTATGTATGTATTTATTTTATAACACGAATTTCACTCTTATAACTCCTGCCTCAGGCTGTATAATAATCAAGGTTTATTAAATGTTTTTCTCTGATATCTCCAGCGCTATTTTTTACGTAGCAATTCCAATTAATTTTATGTTCGCGTTACATTCTGGTACTTCAATCACTTTAATGTTGTTATTAGATAATATAGCGAGAAATATATTTTTATGCATACATACCTATGCTTTTCTTCACAAAATGTTTTTGAGCACACCGTAGAGAGACTGTGTGACGAAAGAACCATCGTGGCGTAAAAGGTCTATTTATTATAATTTATTTTACATACATACCACACGCTGTATCCCGACAATTGGGGTAAGCAGAGTAGTCGGTGTTGTGCTGCAAGCACTCTTGTAAATTACAGCACAACAGCAACACATCACATTTAGCCAAGTTTTAGGACATAAAAACTATCACGCAACCACCTGCTGCATGTCTCGGTGGGTGGACCGTGCCAAGGTGAGAGGTGGCTGTAGGAGTAATTTACTTTAGTCAGCTAAAGAACTACTGCCAATAGTCTGATCAGGGAGCCTGATAACTTTCTCTTTACTGTTTGTTACACCATGTACTTACACCATGTATATATTATATAGCTAAACTTTAAATACAATAAAATAATTCATATATAATTTTCAAATATATTTTTTTTAATTAAAACACATATTTAAAAACTTATATCATTTATTTAATAAATAACAAAAAAGTAATACTAATAACTAAAGAAATAAACCTACCTAACAAATGTTACAATGTTACAAATGTTTAAATATGTTGATTTACTTACTTATTTACATTTAAACGTTTTGAATATGTTTGTAAATAAAATAACAAGTCACATATTTTTACCTGACTTTTCCTCCATTCCCATTAGATAAAAAGCTTTTCCAAAAATACTCCCTGTGGTCCACCTTATTCTGCCACATATCAAACTATGTACATATGTAAGTATTATGTACATTCGGCATTCAGCCCTCTGCCTCCCTTCAATATATACAGGCACGCCCACCTCCCGAAACGGACCATGAATATTTTAAAATGTTGTAAAAAATGCTTAACATAAAGTACGGTACGAGGGCGCTGCAAATGGCAACCTTCATATGTAATCGGCTTTTAAAGTGGAGATACATTTTGGAACTCTGTCATAGTTACCAACTTGTTGCGCATCTCTCTGAACAGTGTACGTGACTGATCACAGCGAATGTTACAAGGTTCCATAGATTTGTCTCGGTATTTTAACGTGATCGTACCCGGCACTAGACTGGAGTGCTCCTTGAAATGGGACCTGGACTTTTAATGACTTCTATGCCTACTCGTATACCTAGGACATTTAGCTCGATTTTCACCCGCGCTTACAGCGCATAACTCATTTAATCATTTACCGCATTAACGCAACACAGATTTTAGCTAAATAAAAAGTGATAAGGATGTTATGTGTTAAATTGCTGTAAAATCTGGTAAAATTTATGCTGGCGTTGGATATCAGCACGGTAAAGCAAGAATACAATTGAAGTTTTGAAGTTACGACTAGAAATTTGAGTAAGTAAAAACCATGATATGGCGATACGGGACCCTCGGTGCACGAGTTCGACTCGCACTTGACCGGTTTTTATTTATGTAGTCCGGTATGGGTGCACATGCTCCGACCAGCCAATATTACCTCCGAGAAGGTAGGTGCCATACCGATGACTTCCCTTTGGATTGCAGGCTATACTGGACTAGAAAAGGAGACCGCCGAGGCTGCTATGCGGCCATCTTACATCCAGTACGGTGGTATCGACCCAGTCGGCTACAATTTGAGCCTAGGTGGTAGGCTAAGGGGCAAAAGTTACGATTTATTGCAAAATATCAAATTAATATTTAACGTTGAGTTTGGTGTTTGTTATTTAATTTTGCAGAAAACAAATATGGCCAGTATTAATTTCCAATGATAAATATATTTATTGCACAATATGAAATTAACAAATAAACTAAAGAATAATAATAAACTCACCTAAACAACATAAAAAATTTCACACAAATTTTGATCACTCTCTCCTGGAAACCCAAAACGCTCGCAGCATTCCCGCGCTGGATAGCGATTGCTATCCGCTGTTTAAGGTATTGCCCTGCCTTAAGATTGCCTGACAAGTCAATTAATTTTTTACTTAAAACGGAGGTTAGTGACTTTGCCTCTTTGCTCCAAGCACCTAAAGTCTCGACGGCAAAGGCCACGAAATCGTGATTGGTCTTAATTGTCAAGTACTTTAGGTGCTTCGAGCGTGCTGCTGATTCCGCGGCGGCGCCAGCATGGCGAGATGTGGCAGACACATGAGACTCTGCCAAAGTGTCTGCACACGTCGCATCCCAAAGAATGGCTCTGCCTCTGGACCAAGGAATCAAAGACATTCAAATAATAAATAAATAATTTTGTTAATAGTATCCAAAAACTTTTATGCGTTAAATACCTACGTAACAGTTTGTAAATAATTGCAATCAAAGAGTTTGTATTACGGCGCAGCGACGTAATACAAACTCTTTGATTGCAATGTGGCTCATGTGGGAGCCGCTAGGGTGGTAAAACGTTATGCGACATGTTTTACCGGAAATTACTGCAATTTACCGGGCGGCTTTGGCTACGGCTGTCGCACTGAATGAGCTGTGGTGCATTTTATGCAAATGCATATTCACGAGAACCTATTAGGGTAACAATGCATGCCGTGAAAAATATGTAATTGTATTTTATGGAAACGACAAGGTAGGCTACATCACCTACAACAACCGTGATGTCAGCCCATAACACATTGGTGAACTAGGCTTCCATTTGGTCGTGCCGGCTACACTGAACTGGACGGAAAACGCGAACTATTTACATCGACCGACCTTTCATTCAGTGCGGAGGCGGGTTAAACCCTTAAGGTAAGAAGGGAATAGACTTACAGTTCTATGTATTATACACTTATAGTCCATTTTAGAGAAAATATCTACGGTAATAAATAAAATTCTAATATTGTCTATCTATTGTTAAGGCGCCGTAGTCGCTATATTACCAAAATCATACCAAAACTATAAAATGTTTTATTGCGAAAGTTGAAGTAACCGAAATACGTAAACGATTATAAATTTCAGATATCGGATAGACATGGGTACTTAATAATTTTTTTTATTGCACAAAATTTTCAAAACTCCGCACACAGGCGAAAAATTTAAAAATAATATTTAGACAAAAATCTTTCACTTCCAAAATCTCAGAACGTTGAATAAGATCAATAAATTTTTTTGCAGACTGCAAACATATTTATACCTTACCTTGCCTTACTTGCTGCTTGATCGATTTAATCTTGTTCGAATACTTTGCGAAACGTGGTGGTCGGTGTTGTGCTGTAATTGACCAGAGTTCTTGCAGCACAACACCGATTACTCTGCTTACCCCGATTATCGGGATTCAGCGTGTGTGATATGTATGTATGTATGTACAAGAAAATAGATTTTAATTTATTTAAATTCTTTATCAAGTATTTTTGAATAAATAATTAAATTTTTGAGTTTGAGGAATACTGGTAAAAAATGTAAATTTTAGCAATCTAATTAGTTTCGCAGTGGAAATCGTGTTAGCAATATTGATCGCTATCCACAACACTAAATCGGTTAACTTACTACGGCAGTTACGTTTCACTCTTCTATTCCATTCGTAGGAGCCTACGGGCCCTTAAACACGACACAGTTTTACATGAGCGTAACTATCGCAGTCATTTGACTTATCAACATTTCACGCTTGCTAAACTGCGGGTAGAAGCACCAACAAATCATTTTGGATTGCTTTGCTACCAACGGAGCCCTTACCTTTATTACAAAGGGAACACCGTCCGGGTTGATAAAAATATTAAAGTTGGAATTTTACACAGATTAGTACCGCCGCACTAAATGTTAAAGTGAAAGATATTGGTAACTACAATACTATTTTCTTTGTCCACAGATTGGTTCCCTTAGAGGCTTCTACCTCCTATCGCACCATGACGTGCGAAGAAGATCTCTGAATGCGAGTCTAGAGCACCATAGGATACTACGTCGGGAGCCTCAGGTGCGTACAACTCAGTCTGAAAATTGGTATTATGTATGTAATTTATGTTTTTTTAAGGTTAAAATTGGTATTATGTATGTAATTCGTGTATTTTTAAGGTTAAAATTGGTATTATGTATGTAATTTATGTTTTTTAAGGTTAAAATTTGTATTATGTATGTAATTTATGTTTTTTAAGGTTAAAATTGGTATTATGTATGTAATTTATGTTTTTTTAAGGTTAAAATTGGTATTATGTATGTAATTTTATGTTTTTTTAGGTTTCCCGTACGTAAGCCTATTACTAAGCCTACGCCGTCTGTCCGTCCGTCCATCCGTCCGTTAGTCCGTCTGTCCGAGGGCTGTATCTCTTGAACCGGAATAGTTAGCCCGTTGAAATTTTCACAGAATATGTGTTACTATGGCGGAGATAACAACAAATAATAAAAAAAATGTTAAAACTAAGGGGCGCTCTCATACAACAAACGTACAATAAAATCGATTAGTCACACGATTGAATAATAGATGGCGCCACAGGCTTTTATACATTGCATTGTGAGGTGCTGTCATTTCCCCACCGTAAATTGCGATCAACCTAATTGAGGCTTCTCTCCGATTGATATAGCGGATAGATACGGAAACCTCCGTGCGCGAGTAAAACTCGCACTTGACAGATTTTTTTTAATATACACTACCCTTGCCATCATTCTTCCTCACTCACTCTCATCCCAAAGGTTGACTGGAAGATATCACTTAAAGTGATAAGTCTGCCTTTGCACGCTATTGTTCTCTTGTTTCTGTGTAAATTATTGTTTTTCTAATGCTCTTCTGTATGTTATCTTTTGTATCTATGTTAGTGTTTTTGTGTTCAATAAAGTATTTCTTATTCTATTTCAATTTTCATAATGCATAAAGCGGCCACTAGTGGCCGCTCTGTAGGTGAAGGGTACTATAATAAATAATAAATAAGGTTATAAAAACTAAAGCCCGACTACGAAAAAAATTTAATTATGAAAAATGTGTGTGTATCTCAAATAAACAAAATATTTTTTCCATATAATGGATATAGCGATGTAGCATAGTGAATAGTCAGCGTGAATTCTTTTCCTTGTGGGTCCATACTTAGTAGTGAAGGCGACGACGTCTTTCAGCGTAGGAAGGTCCCTTGCCTCTTGAATCGCCCTTGTTTCACACTGACATGACATCGGAACCCCATTATGGATCCTATACAATAAATGCAGGCGAACAAGTTAGTTTGTGGCAATGTACTGTAAAGCAATATAATAAACTAATTAATTACCAATATTAAATTAGTTGGTCGCCTTTATGCTTAATCGAAAATCCTGCTATGTGCGAATGTTGTTCATACACAGAGGGTTCCGTAGCCATTTCCTTTTCAAACTTCAATTAAGTTTTCGTGCCGTAAGAACTAAAAGGGCCACTTCATTCCGTCGGTCCGTCCGTCCGTCCTTCCGTCTGTCCGAGGGCTGTTCTCTTGAACCGTAATAGGTAGCCCGTTGAAATTTTCACAGTATATGTGTATGGCCGATATAACAACAAATAAGAAAAATAAGAGCAAACTAAAAAGTGTATGCGCGCGCGCCATCTACCGAAAAGATTATGAAGCATTTTAACTAATCATAAATTTTAACTAAAATGAAGCATTTCATAAACACTCCATAGATCGCGTGAGTGGCGCGACCATGACATGGCGACACGGAACCCTCGGTGCGCGAATTCGACTCGCACTTGGCCGGTTTTTGTACATTTACATGAGCCCTTCACACAGTTAAAATAATCAAAAATATAAGTTCTCAAATCCGCATTGTTTATTATTTCCCCTTTCCCTCGCCCCCGTAACCCCTCGGGGGGCAGACACAATGCGGGTTGGATGTCTTTTGACCTAGTTTTTTCTCTATTGTTCTCTAAAGTATTATCACCAGCTCACCCGCCCATTGCAGACAGCGCGTCGGAAATAGCAGGCGGAAAATAAAAATATCATCATATTTCGCCCTCTTTGGACCAATCTCGGAATTAGACATTACCGTTTAGATGTTTGGACCAATCTCGGAATTATTTTCGTTATGGAAACAGCCTTTGTGTTAAAAATACTGAAATTCTAAAGGCAAATTTTCGGAATGTATTATTATTTTTATTCCTTTATTTACGCGTTTTTTTTTCTTATAATAATTTTACATATTTACAAAACTTTATCTAAAATTAATATAAAAAATATCTTATATATATTACTATTTTGCTCATATTTTTCATAATACCCCAATGTTATGAGTTCTATAACTAAATCGAACATTATAACTTTAATTAACACTAAAATTAAATATAAAAAAGTCAACTTATATTCGCTACAATGCTTGATCAGTATGTATGTCCGTTCGTATATTCTCTTTACGTGATATTCACGTATACCTACATACTACATGTAAGACCAAACCAAAAGACCAAACTCAGACATTAAAAGCAGTAATCATTATTGTAGGTCCGAGCGGAGTTTTAATTAGACAAATTATTGCATACACGGAAGAGGTTGAAATATTCAAGTTTTACATAATTGTTGATATTTAATTAACCTATAAGGCTGCGATATCGTGCAGCGTCACCAGTGCGTGTGCGGGGCCCAGGTTGAGGTAGATGGGAGACACGGCCTTAGCTGCGGAAGGAGTGCTGGAAGAATACCGCGTCATGCCACTTTGAATGACATTTTAAGACGAGCCTTCAGATCGGTCAACGTGCCATCCATTTTGGAGCCAACTCTGAGCAGGGATGACGGCAAGCGCCCAGACGGGATGACCTTAGTTCCATGGTCTCAAGGACAGGCTCTCGTCTGGGACGCGATGTGTGTTGACACCCTCGCTAATTCGTACGTGGAGTCGACAGCGCGTCGTGCTGCGTCCGCTGCTGAGTTGGCTGCCGTGAATAAACATAACAAATACAGGCAAATAAAAATTCAAAATTATATATTTAGAGCTTTCGCAGTTGAAACAATGGGGCCCTGGTGTGCCGAGGCAAAAATTTTAGTGAGAGAAGTGGGAGAACTTTTGCGGGAAATTTCAGGAGATAGCCGTGCCGGTTCCTACCTCACACAAAGAATCGGCCTTGCCATTGTGAGGGGGAACTCGGCCAGTGTCATGGGCACCTTTCCGACAGCGGCAGCGATGGACGAGATTTTTTACTTTTAGTTGCTGTCGGCAAGGTGCCAATTTAGGTAATTTTAGTTTTTATGATGTTGTTTGTTTTAAGTTTAGGTAATTTTAATTTAGGTAGTTTTAGTTTATATTTGTAGTTGTTATATGTTTTAAGTCGTCATGCTATGTATTATTCACATTAATAAAGGACATGTTTTATTAACCTATACACGAGGTATACGCACCTACTTTTTCTTTCTTTTTTGTAAAATAAAAAAAAAACACTTTCTACCTTATTTGCCACTATTGTGATGTAGAACACCGTAAAGAAACCTACAAACCAACCAATAACAGTGCATTGTAGTGTAGGTAAATTGTGTGACTAGAAGAATTTTAAGTCTGCGATAAGTCTACGCAAAAAAGTGTAAAATAAAAATATTCACAGGTGAGATGGACAGAGCAACAGCGTGAGCGGATACGCGTGAAACGTGACTATAGGCCCACGCCCGCGCCGTACGACGGCGCGGCCTGGATGCAACTCACGCGGCAGCTTCCGCCGCATCGGAACCATCACAGAGCCCTGGCCGGCGCACCGTACTTCCCGGATCCGCTGTTCAAGGATCAGTGGTACTTGGTGAGTTCACTTTCACTGCGGAATAAAGAAACTAACCTATTTATTTACTAACATATTTATCATCATTGCTCAAAACCGGCAGGAAGAAAAAACAAAGTTACACTATGCAATCGCCTGAATATCTGAGTTATACAGAAATTATGAAAAAAAAAACTTTTTTTTTTATGTACCTTAACTGCCGGAGAGTTTTCTGTTCCTCTTTCTCGCCGTACTAATATAATTGCCCGATAAAAATAATGTTCAACATTTGCAAGTGTAATGAATTGAATTAACAAACAATAGCCTCATTTTGGCTTCGCCGTACTAAATAGACTAATATGCGAACAGAGTATGTGCTATCTCTGTTACGTAACTATGTAATACGTGAGAAGTCTTACGCTTTATAGTTTGTGCGTTTTATAGTCAACGTGTTGTAATGTTTTTATACTAGGTATATTTGTGTTGAGTATTTCTACATCATGGATTAATTCCTTTGTTCGGATTCGGTCGCTCATCCATCAATCATCAATCAATTGAACAGAATTAATACCCAAATGTATAGCTTAATTATCCCTCCATTTTATCAAAACTATTGTAATGCGTATTTCGTGATTCACATTTCAATATTTAACCTCAGTCAGTCATTTTCTAAATCAATTTCAAGATAATGAACCGAATTGTTTGCTGTATAAATAGCGCAAGCAGAAGCTATATGATAATTTACTTTCGTCTAGGAATATTTGACTATCATTGAAATATGAATTTTGAAACTTCATCTAACGTCTCCAATAATGCTTTCAATAATAATAACATGAATTTTTGACTAGAACGGTGCAGCGGCCGATGGTTTGGATATGAACGTGGGTCCCGCTTGGCAAAAAGGTTACACCGGGAAAGGAGTTGTGGTCTCTATACTCGACGACGGCATCCAGACCAACCATCCAGATCTCGCGCAGAATTATGTGAGTTCTATTCTCTTTGAAACCCACAAAAGTCGCAAATTGAAAAATAATTGTACGAAGACTCGTCCATTTTGTTTTCGCCTAGTATACAAGCAGTAGATAATTAATTAAATTTGTTCAAACTTTCATACAAGTTTAAGGAACCGCAATTTTAAGGTTGGATATTCTCCGTTTTCATTATATATAATTAAACTTTAATAAATATTTTCGGTAATGCGATAACTGTAGGTTTTCGTACTTTGATTGACAATTCGTCCAAAACCGTGGACCGCATAGGTCAAACTTCGGTCGAAAATGTTAACCACGTCTATTATATACTCATCGAAACGTTTAGAAATAAACTTTAGAAGGCATACATTACTTCTGCACTTAGCATCACTAATCGATACCATCTCGACACAGGATCCAATAGCATCATCAGACATCAACGGAAACGATTCCGACCCTACACCACAGGACAACGGTGACAATAAGCACGGCACAAGATGTGCTGGTGAGGTCGCAGCGGTCGCCTTCAACCAATATTGCGGAGTCGGCATAGCCTACAATGCGAGCGTCGGCGGTGTCCGTATGTTGGATGGAGTTGTCAATGATGCGGTGGAAGCGAGAGCCCTCGGCTTCAATCCTGAACATATTGATATATATAGCGCCTCTTGGGGACCAGAGGATGATGGAAAGACTGTCGATGGGCCTGGGCCTTTAGCAAGAAGGTTTGTACTTATCAAAAATGTAACCTTATATAAATTTGAATCTTATTTTATTTTACGGTTTGACATTCAGTTCTTTCATCAATGTATTATCTTTCTTACAGAGCTTTCATATACGGTGTTACAAACGGGCGAAGAGGCAAGGGATCAATTTTTGTTTGGGCCTCTGGCAATGGTGGCCGACACACCGATTCCTGTAACTGTGATGGCTACACAAATAGTATATTCACATTATCTATATCTAGTGCCACTCAGGGTGGGTATAAGCCTTGGTATTTAGAAGAGTGCTCTTCTACACTCGCCTCAACCTTCAGTTCCGGTACTCCAGGTCGGGATAAGAGTGTGGCGACTGTCGATATGGATGGACGACTGCGCCCAGACCACATATGTACAGCAGAACATACTGGCACATCAGCATCTGCACCTCTCGCAGCAGGAATATGTGCTCTCACTCTGGAGGCTAACCCGGAACTGACGTGGCGGGATATGCAATATTTGGTAGTGATGACATCCAGGTCACAACCTCTCGAGAAAGAGACCGGCTGGATGTTGAACGGGGTGAAAAGAAAAGTCAGTCACAAATTCGGATATGGCTTGATGGATGCCGCAGAGATGGTGACTCTAGCTGAACAGTGGACGTCGGTACCGCCTCAGCATATCTGCAAGTCGCAAGAGATTAACGAAGATAAAAGAATAGAAACTACTTACGGCTATACTCTGACTGTTCACATGGACGTCAATGGATGTAGTGGAACGGTCAATGAAGTTCGATTTCTAGAACATGTTCAATGTAAAATTTCTTTGCGATTCTTCCCTCGAGGTAACCTACGGATTCTTCTCACATCACCTATGGGAACTACTTCCACGCTTCTATTTGAAAGACCAAGAGATATTGTAAGTTCAAATTTCGATGACTGGCCTTTTCTCAGTATACATTTTTGGGGTGAACGTGCGGAAGGTCGTTGGAATCTTCAAGTCAACAACGCTGGAAATCATCACGTTAATCAGCCCGGAATTCTCAAAAAGTGGCAGTTAATATTTTATGGCACATCGACTGATCCAATAAGGCTACGATCAAAACGGCCTTCTCAAGATTCATCAACGCTGAACTTTCAAACGGCGGAAAGATTTAACCACATACCTGATTCCTACATATCCGACGTATACGACAGCTTTCATTTGAATCAGGAAATATCAGATCTACCTGCATCTCTCGAAGGGCATAACATTCCGTCAGCACAAAGAGAAAATGTATTGGCCGACGTAAACGACAAACGTGTGCAACATGTTTGCGACCCTGAGTGCGATTCCCAGGGCTGCTACGGTAAAGGTCCAACGCAGTGTATCGCTTGCAAACACTACAGATTGGACAATACTTGTGTTTCGCGTTGTCCACCGCGTAGTTTTGCGAACCAAGGAGGAGTGTGTTGGCCTTGCCACGAATCCTGCGAAACGTGTGCTGGAGCTGGCCAAGATTCCTGTTTAACTTGTGCGCCAATGCATCTTTTGGTTGCGGATCTAGCGGTGTGCTTGCAGCAGTGTCCTGACGGTTACTATGAGAATACTGACGAAGGGACCTGTTCACCGTGCGCTTCCAACTGCGCATCGTGTTCAGAGGGTGCAGACGCATGCTTATCTTGTGAGCATCACCTAGTTCTACATCAAGGATCGTGCTACGCCGCCTGTCCTATCGCCACTTACGAGACATCGGAATATATTTGCGAGTCTTGCCACTCATCGTGCGAGACTTGCAACGGATCCAGTGAGTCGGAATGCGTTTCCTGTAGAGCAGGGCACTATGCACTCAACGGAAAATGTTTGGATAAATGTCCGCGGACCTACTACGAAGATAAGAAGAGACGAGAGTGCATTTCGTAAGTTCTGTGGTCATTAATCGTAATAACCAAGGGTTTGTTTTTGTAACTAATAGCATTTTGTATTTAATTTTAGTTGTAATGTATTTTTATTCTTCAATTCTTTGTTTTTTAATAAATGAATCCTGCACTCGCAGCAACTATACTTTGTGCTGTTAGACACAGTCGTATGTAAAGACAATATTTTAAATTTTGTTAAATTGTTTTAGATGTCCCGTCGGATGTTCAACATGCAACAGCGCCATATGCACATCTTGTGAAGAGAAATGGAGTATCAATAAGAAAGGCGAATGCGTACCAGATGGCAGCGATAAATGTGATACTTGTAAGTTTTAGAAAATCAGTTTTTTTTTTTCAAACCATTTGAGCACATTTCATATCATCATGAATAACACGATTGCGCTATTTGTCAACAGCTGAATACTACACAACAGGACGCTGTAGACGATGCCATTCGACCTGCGACTCCTGTAGTGGACCAACAGAGCAGCATTGTCTCGCTTGCCAGGCTCCATTACTTTTAGAAGAGTCACGGTCAGTTTCACGTTATGTTTTTCGTCCGTGTCATATTTTATACCAAGATTCTTTGAACCTACTTTTACTTTATTAGTCTGTAGAGATAAGCTGTCTCTATCGCATCACTTATCTGTTCAGTATCTTCTGACTCCCCTTGATCAACAGTTCAGAATTCTGTAGTTTCAATTGCTACCATGTCCTTATCAATTATTATTTCCTTATGAAGTTGTAACCGAGCGAATTTATGTTATGTGTTCCTTTATCGTTGCGAACGATCTCCCCTCCCTCGAGTAATATTTAGGGCAGCATTGTTGCCCCTTAGGGTACTGCTACACCCTCAAAACATTTCACGGTCACTTTGAACAAGGCATTAACGGAATCTGGCGTGCCTAGAAGCGTGGTTCTTGGGTTATAATGTTACTTTCTGACCTTCAAAATGTTGTGAAACGATCAAAGTATTTCATACTAATAATCGAAACCACTTATTCCAACATAAGAACGAGTGTTATATTCCACCGTATGCAATACGACTGACAACTTTTAATTCCATGATTTCACTTGTTTTATTTAGCCCTCATGTCGTATGTTTACCGCATACTGAATGGAAAAATAAGCAACACAGACTTTTTACAGAGATCTAAGCTTTACTCACCAGACAATTACTTAAGAGCCAGAATCCACGACCTAATGCAACGAATTCCCTCGAGGACCAACTTGCAGTTGTATTCTCCTCTGAATAAAGCTATAAATATAATAAATCAAATTAACTCGACAGAACCGGAGTTCGACCTATGTATTTAGCAATAGTTTGAATAAATACAAGAGTTATAGAGTCATATACTTAAATAAGGAATTAGAATAAATACATATGTATAAGACGTAACCTAGGGAACGCATTAGGTTAAACCTGTAATATTTCTTAGATTTAAAATAAAATAAATAAATAAATTATAACTGATCCATGTTTTCAAATAATTTGATAGAAATTTTAGATTTTATTAAATTATATTATAGAATTATTAATTTATTTAATCTTCAGTGTCACGATTTGGTCCATCATAAGTACGTGCTTATGATTCCGCAGATGCGTATCATCGTGCGACCGTGGCTTCTACGAGGAAGCGGGCCACTGCGCCAGATGTCCCCACACCTGTTCCGCCTGCGTCTCCCGCCTGAATTGCACATCCTGCGCTGGCAGCCTGCGTCTACAATCCGGGTCGTGCAGGGCGACCTGTGCGGCCGGCTACTATGCAGATAGGGGTGCATGTGCAAAATGTTACCTATCGTGTCATACATGCAGCGGACCGAGAAGAGATCAGTGCGCCTCGTGTCCGCCGGGGTGGCAGCTGGCTGGAGGAGAATGCCATCCGGAATGTCCAGAAGGTCGGTTTTAGAATTTCCTAATAATGTTTTTTATTATTATATGTTAGTACTAAGCATGTGCCCGCTTTATATTTCTTCATTAGATATATGCAAAGCCGAAAATGAAGAGAAAATACGAGAACGAGCTCGTTACCATTTCACTATCGATTCGATGACGTATTCTCTCTAAATCTCGAGCAGTTGCATCTTCTATAGTAAATATGACGAAATCACCTGCCTTCATTCAACTTTCTTTGGATCTTATGCTGTCGTCACCAAAGTCATATTTGGCACCGGACACTAGAAGTTGACTAGAGATTTTTAATATTTTTTTTTTGTTATTATGATAGTACGAAGCATGCACCTGATTTATATTTCTTCATTAATTAGGAGAAAATAAAACTTTCTACAAATCTTTTCCTTGCAGTCTGCGAAACTCTAGACATTTGCCATATCACGATCTCCCATAGTGGCCATCATGATAAAACATGAGGTGTTTCCGATATCGGCATGATGCCTTGAAGCCTTGCCGTTTAGTATTTCTTCTTTGGAGTCCAAATAGCTAGTAGTCAGTTTACAATCTTTATTGTTAGCTTTCACCAAGCCTCCACGGTTCATTGCTATGTTATTCACTCAGGTTACTTTCGCTCCGAAGTCGGCTGCCAGAAGTGCCACCACTATTGCCGGAACTGCAAGGGTTCCGGTCCGCTGCAGTGCACGTCTTGTCCGGCACATTTCATGCTGGAGGGAGGCCTCTGCACCGAGTGTCTCGGCTCGCAGTATTACGACGCGCCCGCACAAGCGTGCGCCGCTTGCCATGACTCCTGTAGATCATGTTCGGGTCCGGGGGCCTTTAGTTGTGTAGCGTGCGCTACACCTCTGCATTTAGATAGGTAAGTTCCGTTTCGTGCCACGGCTTAATAAAACTGGAAGGGACATTGTTAAGGTAGGGGTACGGTAGACCTAGCGTGAATGTTGAAAGTTTGAAATGCGATATAAATGAATGATTAATTTAAATTGCATCATTATATAGGCATTCCCTTTATAATTTTACGACTAATGTTAATGGAGGTCCCATGACACGATACCTTAAATTTAATTTAAAATCCTTATTACAAGGACAAGCCTGGATGTATGTGTGAATATTTGATCGCAGACTAACAAACCAATGCGTGCCGTGCTGTGTGGATGGCGTATCGCCTGTTTCCAACAACGGCACTTCGCTGGCGCCAGCGGATTGCTGTCACTGTGATAAGGAAACTGGTGAGTTCGTTTATGACACTAACGGTATGTTTTTTTTTATGGAAACTGACACGGTTAGCTACATCACCTACAACATCCGTGATGCCAGCCCATAACACCTTGGTGAAATAGGTGCCATGTAAGTGCTTCCCTTCATTTTATGTCGGCTACACTGAACTGGACGGAAAACACGAACTATTTACATAGCCGTTTCGACGAACGTTTCGCTCAGTGCGGTAGTACCAACCCGGCCGGGATACACCCTACCACCTAGTAAGGTAAGAAGGGAAGAGACCTACAGTTTAACGTGGAATGCGAACCACGATCAGCTTTCAACGGTAGAGCGGTCACTCATCCAAGAACTGACCGCTCTCGGCGTTGCTTAGCAACAGTCGACCGACCGCACTACTGAGCTAGCGAGGCTGACAGTTCAACTTAAATTCATATGTAAATGTCAAATTTCGAATAAAAACGTGTTACACTTTCAAGCACCAATTGAAAGTGTAAGTAATTATTAGTTTCATTGGCGAAATCTCTGAAAAGCAGCAGTCCCGACTTCCCGAGTTCCCATCGTAAAACACCTCATGGCCTCATGCTTCGTACAATGTATATGTTTCAACTGTACATAAATTGTCCAACTAAATAAAACTCGTTACATTGTTGGCGGTTGCTAATATTTGTTTTTCATCCGGATTCTGTATGCGGTACTGGATTACGCAGGTGGCTGTCAAAACTCTTCGCCTGCGGGCAAACGCCGCATCGCCGAGGCGGAGCCGTACCGCGCGGGCGACGCGACCGCGCGTCGCGGCCCGACGGACATGTTGCCGGAAATGTCCGGTCGTTTGAGGGTGGCGCGCGCGACGTGGCTCGCCGCGGCCGGCTGCGGAGCTGCAGTGTTCGTGTTCGTCACATTGTTTGTAGTGCTGCAGGTGGGTGTTTGCAGATGTTCAACGCTGTGCGCTTGCATAAGCTTTTGAGCATACCAAACGAAGAGAAGAGAAAATGTTGTGTTCCTTTTACCGACCGCGACAAAGCAATAATGATACGTTACAATGTTTGCCACCCTATGCATGCAGACTGTAATGTAGAAACATAGTTTCCTTAAACACAATGTACCTGCATAGTTCTTCGAGGGATCTGTCTGAAAATCAGTGCTGCGGCAGAAGGCTCGCCCGCTGTCGCAACAATAAGCTGAGACAGACCATTTATCTTATTGGTTTTTTTAAGTTAAAGTTAAGTAATTCATTCAAATTTATAATCGTGTAAATAAGATAAGTAAACATATTTCATTTCATTTCATACTTACTGCTAAAAATATGTACAAATAAAACCGGCTAAGTGCGTTTCCGTACCACCACGTAAATGGTCGGTTTTTATTATTTGTTAATTTACTTTATAGTGTCACTCGTACGCATCTCAGTAACGCCATCTATCGGTGAAAGTCCATACATTTGTTGTTAAAATCTTTGGATGTTTCGGTAGATGGCGCTCTTCTGAAAATTAAGATATTTGTATGGGACCCCCCTTATTTTTTTACGTTTAAAATTTTTCATTATTCGTTATATCCGCCAAAATAACACAATATTATGTGATAATTTCAACCGGTTAGCTATTACTTTTCCAAAGATACAGAAATAGGGGGGCACACAGACCGTCAGACAGACGGCGGCGCGGCGTAGGCTTAGTAATAGGTTTCCGTACGGGTACGGAAAATAAAAAAAAAAACAGGAAGTACCTACAGTTGCACGAGGTGTACAGTTCGGGGCGCGAGGGCAACAGGGAACGTGAGGCAGAACTCTTTTTAATATTTTCAGTAGATGTAGTGTTTAGAGTTCTAAGTCTGTTAGGGACAAATTTTCCTGGTTTATACAAAAACAATACATGAATGGACAGACTAAACTTCGCATCTGGCTTGGTCCATACGGACACATCAATTTATGCATATACATATATACATGCATAGCGTCACCCCTGTTTTCCGGTGGGGTTGGGTAGAGACAACGGATCTCCACGTGCCACGATCCTGACACACCTCTGCCGCTTCTTCCAATCAAAATATTCTTTATGCATGCTCGTCGGTTACGGGTACTACGCACTTGGCCCTTTTTGAGCACATGCTCAAATATAAATTACATACAAATTTAGGCGTTCACTTAAATTGTGTTGATACGTATAATAATTACATTTTTGTCCTACAGGTGCGTTCCCGGGGCCCCAGTAAAAAGCGTCCAAGCCGCTGTTCAGGTTACTCCCGCCTGGCGTGTAGCGAGCACGACCACGCCGCTCTAGCGCTCTCCTCTACTTCTCTGGCCGTGGAAGATGAGACGGAACTAGAACAGAACAATCCGCAGATTAGACTAGAAGAGAATGGAGAACAGATCAGGCCGGCCGAACGCGAACTGCTGCTCGAAGCTGTGACGTAGCGATAGGATTTTACTACTGAAGACTGGATAAGATTTTCTATGGGTAATTTGAAAAATATTGTGACTACTGGACACTTTGCTCTGTGTGGATAAGGTGAAATAGTTTGTCAAAAAATTTAAGTTTATTTTGTGTGAAAACTTGCATCGGTACACCATACACGAAGAAGTAAAGACGTAATACCTATATCAGCCTATTATATAATATTATGTAGCTAGTTTCTCACCTACATACCTACATCACCTATATCATCCGCGTTGTCAGCCCCATAACACCTTGGTGAATCAGGTGCCGTGTCAGTGCCTCACTTTGATTGTGCCGGCTGCACTGAACTGGACAGAAAACACAACTATTTATATAGCCGGTGCGACGGCACTTTCATTCATTGCGGTGGTGTACCAACTCTACCTACCACCTAGTAAGGTAAGAAGGGAAGGGACGGGACCTACAGTTTACTTGGGTCGTGCCATACATGTAATTTTTAATAAATATATTAATCACGATAACAATAGCATATTCGAATAACAAGGTGTTAATTAAATATGTGTTATTCGAGTTCGACTGCTATTATTATGCAAGGCAACTTCAAAATCACTGTCTTCATATATTGTTTAAAATGTGTACATATTTCAAACGATATAATTTTTTATTATAGTATACAAAAATTATTCGAAATGTTTATGTAAAAAAACATACAGCCAATAACAGTCACAGAAGATACATTGTTTTAGGTACACAAAGTGATTAGGTGGCGTATGGCCAATTACATGTTTCCCTGTTTAGTTTATTTTATTTTTCCTTTTCGTTTAATGTTTTGTAGTTACCTACACTTAAGTAGGCACTTTGTCTCCTATTAACCATGGAAAATCTAGTCCAAGTCGTTACACAAAATAGGTAATTAAACTAAATTCGAGTGCGGCCTTGAACCAATTTGAAGGAGTGTCCAAAGCGCAATAAGTTTGGTTTAACACTGAAAAAAAAAAACATTAAAAATGTTTGCGCGAGCTGTGGAAGTCCTAAAATTGTGTCAATTAAATGTGTGGCGTTAAGTTCTGTGTGGTAATTTGTCCTCGCAAACTGTGGGAAGATACAATAATTTGTATAACATTATGCACAAGGAATTCAAAAGGATAGAAAGCGCTTCAACTCGTCTTAACAAGCGAAAAGGTAGGTATTATTAATATCTATTATGCCACGTGGAGTTCGGTTCTCAAAAAGAATGTACTCCCACTGCATCTCTCCCGGTGCATATCGTAAAACGCGACTAAGGACGAGATGCCGTACTTAAAGGCGACATTCCTTCCGCAAGTCATGCAGTAGGTAACTCCGTCTTCGTGCATTACTTGCTAAAGGTGGTCTGGTTCAAGGTTATGCTGTGATTTGCCAGAGTTCTTGCAGCACAATACCGGTTACTCTGTTTATACCGATTGGCGGAATACTGCGTGATTTTTTTTTATTCACACGGTTGGCTAACTCATCTACCACATCCATGATGTCAGCCTATAACATCTTGGTGAACTAGGTGCCGTACCGGCTACACTGAACTGGACGGAGAATACGAACTATTTACATAACCGCTTCCACCGACTTTTCATTCAGTGCCGTGGTATCAACTCGCGCCGGTTGGTAAGGTAACAAGCGAAGGGACCTACAGTTTTACGTGGAATGCGAACCAGAGTCAGCCTCCAACGGTGGAACGGTCACCCATCCAAGTTCCGACCGTGCCCAAGTGTGCTTATGATCACCAACTACAGTCGACCGGCTGCACCACTGAGCTACCGAGGCTGACAAATTTAGGTATGTACGTATGAACCTATGTATGTAAATATACACATATTACAATTACATATCTTTATCAACATTCATGTTACGAGGCAGCTGATGCAAATTGTGTGCTATTATAGATTATGTTGATGACGAAATAAATCAGTTCTATCCGTTTCTATCCGTTTTGAATTCTTCGTCCATGTATCACAAATGAAAGAATGAAACCATTGTACCACTGATGTCTGAGCTACTTTCAAATTAAGTAATCAATACGAAATCAAAACCGTAGGCACTGAAATGTAAATAATTGAACTAAATGCTATTTAATTTATAGTTTAAGCTGTTATTAGGCTAATGCTAGTAACGTTAAACTTTGACCAAAATAGTAATTTGTGGGTTAGGCTGTTTTGAAACATTTATTTATTTTCATATGTCTTTGTAACTATCATTTGACATAACCTGATATTTTAGAACATCAAATGTATTAGTACTGAATTATTATCAAATATTTATGTCTGGATACAATTATAAAATGTTCTGTTTCCCTTATAGTGTGGCCGAATATTAATTTTCTCAACTTAGAATAAGAACAGTAAATGATAAAATCAATTATTCATACTGTTATCTTCTTAAATCACGCTGTAAATAAGACTGTAAAATATGTACATACATAAATGAATAAATAAGCGATTTTTCATGTTTTCGAGATTTTAATTATTCTCCTTGTTCTCTCCCTTCTGTGTTTCTTGTTCTTGAGGTATAGATATAGGGCGGCCCACGTGCGTAATTCTTGAGGATTGAATTCCGGGTGAACATTGTAGATTGTTTTTTATTTGCGAATAATTTACGGGCATACACTTTATTAGTCACACCAGTGAAGGAAGACACCGTAGGGCAATTATAATGCGGTGTGTGTGCAATATTGGATGGATGAGATGAGCGGAAGACCGCGTGTGGTGGCGTGCCTTGGGAGAGGCCTATGTCCAGCAGTGGACCGATACAGGCTGATGATGATGATGATGATGATGATGATGTGTGTGCAATGATTCAGATTCAAATATTTAATAAAGAACACACAACATTAACAATATTTCATTGAGACTTATCCATAATCACGTCACGCTCGTTCAGCAATGCAATATATAAGAAAGAACCGGGCAAGAAACCTTAGAGTTTTTTTGTTAAACTGGTTAAAACTTATAATATGTTTGACTTATCGAAGCAGTACCGTGTGGGGCCGGTACTTAAAAAGAATAACCCCACTGCATTTCTGCCCGTGCATGTTGTAAAGGCGACTAAGGGATAAGGACAAGATGCCGTGCTAGAGGGCGACTGATTAGCCACCTCTCACCTTGGAACGGTCCTTCCAACGAGTCATGCAGCGGGTGGATCTTCGTGCCTTACTTGCTGCTTGATAGTTATCTTCCGAATACTTTGCTAAACGTGGTGGTCGGTGTTGTGCTGTAATATACAAGAGTACCTGCAGCACAACTCTGATTACTCTGCTTACCCTGATTATCGGGATACAGCGTGTGGTATGTATGTATGTACCAAAGAGTTTGTATTAAGTCGCTGCGCATGTACGTATCCGAGCATAATTACCCATTTTGAGTTAATAAATTAACTGAATTTAACTGAACTCGGAGGAATGAGAGTTTTAAATTTCACCTCCTGAGATGAACATTTTAAGGTTTGATTATTCCGCTCCAGTAATTCGAGAGTACAACGGCCTCGTGGCCTGTTCAACAGCGGAATTTGCTGAGATCCCACGGGAGACAGGCGCGCGGGGCGCGGGGTCCTTCGGGTCTCAATCTCCAGGGTATCATTAATCTCCGCTACATTGCTTTATCTCTAGTGCCTGAGAAGAAAAAATCCGATAGACGCACCGACAACGACGCTACAACGACGGTGGCGGCGGGGAACTGCGCTGCGATGCGACCAAAAGGAAGCACTGATATGACACCTAGCCGACAGGAAGATGTTATGGGCTTACATGATGCGGGTGTAGGAATTATATTAAAAAAAAAGAACGTTTCATCAAAGAATCACCATCGCACCAAAGTAGTCGATATTGGACACCGGGTGGCTAAGCTCAAGTGGCAGTGGGCTGGGCATGTTAGCCGAAGAGACGATGACCGTTGGAGTAACCGTGTCCTACTCTGGCGGCCGTGGACTGGAAAACGGAGTGTGGGAAGACCACCCGCCAGGTGGGACGACGAGCAGTGGTTCCTTTTCATTTCATTTCATTTCATTTATTTAGCATAAATAGCCCTTACGAGCCGTGCACATTTTATAACAATTAGTATAAACAGATACAAACTCTTTGAAACAGTCTTAATAAAATAATTAAATTATAAAAACCAATAAAATTTACAGCGTCAAAATCACAAATTTAAATTCCAATATCGCTCAGTATCACTGTAAATTACAATTAAAATCATTATTATATTATATTACATTCTTTCAAATAAAAAAAAAATGGGTGTGACGTTTATTCATTCATTTTACATTCCGCTGAAGGCCGGGAGGACTGGAGGAAAATTGGAGAGGCGTATGTCCAGCAGTGGACGCTTACACGCTGACTGACTGACTGACTGACTGACAGAGACAGAATATATATTGTACCGTGTGGGGCCGCTGGTACTTAAAAAGAATAGCCCCACTGCATCTCACCCCATGCATGTCGTAAAAGGCGACTAAGGGATAAGGACAAGATGCCGTGCTAAAGGGCGACAGGCTCGCCACCTCTCACCTCGGCACGGTACTTCCACCGAGTCATGCAGCAGGAGGGTCTTCGTGCCTTACTTGCTGCTTGATCGATTGATTTTTTTTTATAGAAAGCGCGACATGTGGCGCCCAGCCATTCATAATCATAATAATGTGTCTAACGAAGCCCATGGACATTCGGTAGCACGCGGGGGTTGCGAATGTCATGCCGGCCTGACAGGTGCCTATTCACGCCTCTCTTGAAGGACGCGAGACTGTAATTGGGGGCAAATATGTGGGCAGGGAGAGCGTTCCAAAGTGTACCAGTTCTGTGGAGGAAGGATCCGTAGAACCGATGATACGCGCCCGCGGTAAGTTCAACTTGTAGGGATGCAATCGAACCGGATAGAACAAATTGTGACAAGTTGAAGTACAGTTTTACTACCCTAGGAATGCTCAATAAACAATAAAGAGCAATCCCTGCCCAGTGACACGGATACTCCAAAGGTCGTCAACTTTTCGGCTGACGTGCCCAGCCCACTGCCACTTAAGCTTAGCCACCCGGTGTCCAATATCAACTACTTTGGTGCGTCGACGGAGATATTAATTATTGTATTTATTTATTTTATGTTTGTATTTTATATTCAGGGATAAAATAACTACGTACATCAAATATGTAAATAATAGAAAATTAAACTAAAAAATTTCACATATATTTCATAGACATAAGTCCCGAATACTGTACAATACTGTATCGATAAATTTAATGCACGGTTACAGCACTATGCATGGAACGAGGGAGCGCGGAGACAGAATTTTAAAAAAATCTTTAAAAATATAATTTACAGTATACTTACCGATGATATGTTACTCTATTGTTCTTCCAGTTTACTGTCACACTTCGGTTTTTACATTTTTTCACGTAACAGACCGTCATTTTGGGAAAAACACTACATACGTCGCGCGTGCCTCGGTCGACGATGCACTGACGGTCGGATCGCGAGCAAACGACGATTATGGTCACAAACTGACCATATAGCAGCCACGCGCGCCCGCCTCCTTCACACTTCTAGCTATTACTTAGGATTTCTGTGGAAAGGCGGGATCGCGTCAAACAGTGGACTTAATCGTTAAGTCTGTGTTTTTTATGTAATCCGGTATGGGTGGCTGAGGCAGAGGCAGAGCATGTGCTCTGAGCACATGTCCCGACCAGCCAATATCACCTCCGAAAAGATGACATATCGGAGACTTTGGATTGCTGCCTATACTGGACTAGATGAGAACACAGCCGAGGCTACCGTGTACCCATTTTAGATGAGATTGTCTGTTGCGCTGATTTTAAGTCAACCTAAGTATGATGTTATAATATAAAACCCCTATCCCTACCTATGTTTAAATATATTTACGTTAGCTTACGTCAATTTATTTTACGTTTTTATCCTTTACGTAAAATTATATTTTACTTCGCCACGGACCTTTCACCGAGTCATGCAGCAGGTGGATCTTCGTGTCTTACTTGCTACTTGATATTTATCTTGTCCTAATACATTGCTAAACATGGTGCTGTGCTGTAATTTACAAGAGTACTTGCAGCACCAGTCCGATTACTCTGCATAACCCGATGGTCGGGACGGGATACAGCCTGTGGTATGTATGTATGTATGTGACAAGGTACGTGCATACTTCATGTCGGTCGTACCGGCTACGTTAAAATTAAATAAAAAAAAAGAATAGCACAGTAGAAGGCAGTATTACATCAGAAATAAAGCTTCAAAACTTCCCACTAACAACAGTGGAACCGGGCAGTCAGACGACGGACACGCCCGGGAACAACCTGTGTACAGACAGATACGTAATAATTTCCTCACATAAAATATGACGCCATAAGATTGGAATGACGCAATCACAGCAGCACGTGGCCGACATATCAGAGACATCTAGAGTATTCGAGAGGCTGCGTCAGTGTCAATTCACTACCCAAATCGTACATCGTAGGTATACGTAATTTCGATATACATTATTAATGCCACATACAAGGTGAGCGAGCACGGTGTACATTCAGCGGGTGCAAGAGGATAGCGACACGTCGTTTTCTTTACTTCCCCGACTTTCCTAATCGAGTACGACGCTAAATTCGTTTAGCTTTAGTGAAAATGCAATATTTATTACAAGACTACGAATTGAACTAAATAAATAAAATCTACCATACCTGTCAAAACCATACCCATCTATATTTTGTCTGCCTGTCATACAAACTACATACCTGTGGCGCCATATATAATTTAGTAGCGTGCACGTGAGTCCTTGCATGAGTGCACCCCTGAGTTAAAATTTTTTTAGATGTTTTTATTATTTTTAACATATCCACCATGTATTAACACATATTTTGTGAAAATGTCAACCGGCTACCTGTTACGGTTCAAAAGATACCGCCCTAAGACGGAAGGACAAACAGACAGACGGCGACGTAGGTTTAGTAATAGGCTTCCGTATGGATTAATAACACGTATATATGACCAGTGTGTCCTCCCGGTTATGACGTACGGGTGTGAAACGTGGACGCTGACGGTCGGTGTTGTCCAAAGGTTGAAAGTTGCCCAGCAAGCAATGGAGCGAGCCATGCTTGGAATACCGCTACGTGATATGGTGCGTAACGAGGCAATCCACCGACGCACCAAAGTAGTCGATATTGGATACCGGGTGGCTAAGCTCAAGTGGCAATGGGCTGGGCACGTCAGCCGAAGAGACGACGACCGTTGAAGTAACCGTGTCCTACACTGGCGGCCGTGGACAGGAAAACGGAGTGTGGGAAGACCACCCGCCAGGTGGGACGACGACATCAAGTAGTCGACGACATCTAGTTACTTCATAAAGGTTTTTTATGTAAAATCACACTAATTTTCATAATATTTTTATAGAGCAAAGTTGATCAAATCGTGTTTTCAAAAGCTACCCGTTGTGATCTGATGGATGAAGTTTTGCGTATAAACTGAATATGTCAGTTGAGGATATTAATGGTATATTTCGAAAAGAGTAGAATTTCTACTTGTATGGGCCCGCGATTATATATCGAGAAAAGGAGTTATTTCTGGACGCCAATGGCTAGAATAGCCCAATGTAGAAATATCGCATTTTCTTTATGTCAATCGTCGCTATCTAAATATTAGTTTCGCCCGAAGTAAGTACTCGATTTTGCTACTACCGAATTCACCTCCCAGATCCGATTACGTTTGCTTCGGTGGAATATTAACTTTTGGAAATGTCTCCTTGAAGGTAATGAGGTTTTACCTGTTCGTTCTTCTATTCTTAGTTTGATTCAATAAATCAGAAATCAGTGTAATCGTAATTACTTTTTTCTTGTGGTTGATTTTTCACCTTTTCCTTGTCACGTAGTGTTTTATTATTTTTCTGCTTAGATAGTTGTTATAAAACTGAGGCATGTTTGTTTTAAAATTTTCGTAAGTACTTACTCGATAAATTTTTTTTAAATCGACTATTGTCGAAAATTTTACATTTATTTATATCGTTCTTACTTTACACACACAGCATAAGCAGTGCATATTTTCTATTATCGTACTTAAAATCCCATGTGAACTCGTTTCATAAATAACTTTCCAGTAGAACTTAAAGAATAGAATGCTAATGCCATACATTGTATATTTTGTGACGACAAAGACGTTTAATTTCACTTCACCTGTTCGTTAGTTCGTAATACAAAATATTAGTTAATGAACAGTCTTATCTTTTTGAATTTTTTTGCCCGTTCGCCCAATCTCATCTTTCATCTTCTATTGTCCTACTGCGGCCACTTCGACATTTCTTTAATATATTCTCAATTTCTGCTTCATTTCTCTCCCACAAAGCGCTTTCTGACGTCCTCTCTACAATTCATCGAAGTTGCAACAAGAAAGTTTTGCATAAGAATATCTTCCACGGCCATTACAGAAAGACCGGATGACGGATCGGAACGTACCGTCTTTTGTCCACGAAAGTACGCATAAAGTTTTAATACAGAAGAAGACTGATACAGTTTTACTAAAGTAAATTGATACGCTTTTCTTTGCTACATTGTATTAAACGTTATGTAGGCATGAAAGAAAATACAAGTTTGATGTAGTTTAAGAACGAGGAATGAATTCGTCACTAATTAATTATGGTAAGGGACTCTTTGAGGACAATATAAAGAGAGGTCAAGGCATATTTAAATAGGGGAAGCTTTATACGCAGTTTTTTCGGTTATAATTTTATTTTCGATGGACCTAAAACAATTAAACTCTAAATAATATGTAATATTTTCCCTTCTATAAGGCTAAAAGGAGAGGTTATCAGGCTAAATGATAACCTCTCCTTTTAGCCTTATAGAAGGGAAAATATTACATTAACTATGAAGTCCGCTTTTTGTCAACCTTTCTTCTGCAGTAAAACATATATTTTCATTTGATTTCATTTCAACTAAACATAAAAATGTTTAGAATTATTGTAAAAATAAACTAATAATTTGTTTTCTAGTTATTCCCGTAAGTATCAATGTTAAACTAAATCTATTACAACACTGTAAAAGTTACGTAATAAACTATTATCTTTATCTTGCTCGATCCCTGTAACAGATGAAGTGATATTGTATGCAAGACATACTGGAGGAAATTACATTCTGCCATAATTATTTATTATACAAACACAACAGAACATTTTTTTTTATGGATACTGACACGGTTGGCTACATCACCTACAACATCCGTGATGTAAGCCCATAACACCGGGTGAACTTGGTGCCACGTCAGTGCTTCCCTTCGGTCGTGCCGATAATATATGCTTTAACAATTAAAATAAATAAATAAAACTAAATTATAATACAAAAGATTCCTTTGTACTCATTTCTCAACTCATACGACTTATCTAATTTTAATTCCATTTTACAACGACAATTCAGTTAAAACAATATATTCCCCTTTCCTTTTATAGGCTACATCGCTATTGGCAACCTCGATAACATTAATCCAAGGAATTTCAACGTCGGCACACTTCCTTATGAATTGAATAATGTTAATGTGGCCCATACTGCCCGCGTTATCTCAAAGCCTACAGCTAGCCAGCGCGGGACGGAAGCGGCGCGATGTAAAAGATCACGGGCCGCGGCGGGTATCCGGAAAGTTTGGCGACTAACGGACTTAGTTTCGTGTAGTAACGAGCTTGTGGCATGTGAGACTTTGCTAATTCGCTGGGATAATACCACCGCCAGTTTCCTGCTATGGGAAGTTTTAGATAAAACAATATATGTATGCGTTGAGAGCTTTTAGGTGCTACGTTCAAAAACATACTACGAAGTAAAACACAATGTTATTACTTACACGCGTAAATTTATTCATTTTAAATTGTTTTCCTTACCTAATAATGGAATAAGGGAAAATTATGCATGCAACAAGTAGATAAACATAGGTAATTGCAAAGAAACCGTAATTAACTTTTATTTCTAGGTTTCCGTACCCCGTACGCTAGCCCTTTACTAAACCCACTCCGCCGTCTGTATGTATGTTCGTCCACGCGTCCGATGGCTGTATCTTTGGAACCGTAATAGCTAGGCGGTTGAAATTTTCACAGAATATGTGTTATTATGGCGGCTATAACAACAACAAACAAATTTCAAAAGTAAAAACAAATATGAAATGAAAATATACTTTATTGTACACAATTAAATAAAGGGTCACAAAAGGCCAGTTCAATGCTTTGCGGCATTCTTTACTAACTAACCTTTGGGATGTGGAAAACGCGTAGGGACCGACAACGTAGTACTAAATAATGAACAGTAGTATGAAATACTCGTATAAATACATAACTGACTTGGACAAATTTTACAGAGGTACAGCATACAATCAATATACATCCTTACATATTATATACAATAATAAAAATAAATATTGTAATGTACGTCAACTCTTATAACCTATACATACCAAAATTAAGGGGTATTATGTGGGGTATACAAGAAACGTGTTTCTCAACGGTTTTTTTTGTGGTTTGGAAATCTGGGTGCGGAATTCCGACTCGCACTTGGTCGGTTTTTTTTATGTTCATGACCTGTACGAAGGAAGAGTCTGCCTGATTCACCTTATTGATAAGCTGAGCGGCTTGATCAGGATCTGCGGCGAGAGCCAGACTCGCATTTGGCCGTTTTTTATTTTGTATGCCTTATTTCCATTTATTATGTATATTCGTAGGAAAATTCGACCTAATACTTTTTCGTAACGCTGTTCATTTTCAGGCCATCAAATTGAATTAAGGTTTCGCCATTATTCACAAATTGAACTACTTACAACCGCCGTTGTCGACTTGTCACCATAAAAGTCGTACGATCGCCCTTAACAGCGGCAACTATCGCAACATAATTATATTGGTGACCCAAATAAGTAAGTACACTCGGCCTTAAAATACGCGCCTCTACAAAACGTATTAGATTCGAACGCCCGCAATCCCCACCGCATTACAGCGCGACCCCACATATCTTGAGCCGAAGCAACAAAGGAAGCCTGGCTCCCCGACGCCACTTTCTATTAACAATGCATAAAGAAGCGTCGCTGCGGCTCCTTATCTTAATTGCAATCCCATCTGCAAATTGCACTCTCGACCCGCCACGCGCCTCCGCCACCTCCGCGACGCCAGCGCCGCCCTCTCGCGACCCGCACGCTTCCCTATTGCGTTGTATTGCACTAGGATATAAAAAAAAAAATACAGATACACTCCGAATGAGCTGCGGAGAGCGTGGTCACGTGGTAGATAAACGAATGTGTGATATTGGCTCTTAGAATCTGGATTAATTTAAATGAAATTAACATTATTTACAATATACAAAATTGTTATGTTTGAACTAAAATCTAATTAAATTTGCTTAGAGGTAGTGGTATATATTCTAGCTGTTTACTTTCCGCAATAGATAATTTTAGGCCAAATTTACACTAGGTTAATAACTAAACATGCGAAAGTCCGCGTGAAAGTACATCTCTTGAAATCGAGATTTTGGCCCGCAACATTTCGTTGTGAAAACGCGCCCGACATCCGTCACCAAATCATAGGATCAGCATTTTTTCAAATATTTTCGTCGGCATATTTTTTTCTTTTTTCCCCAATATACTTTTATTCACGCCCTTATTGGTCTGCGCGACATCACATGACGGTCACCATATTGCAAAACAAAAACCCGGCTGACCTCTCGGACACAATAACATGTAAATAAGTGCCCCCCTATCCCTTGGTGGAACAACTCTTTTGCTATGCTAATGTATGGGGGTCGCCAGTACTGGCCCGAGTGGGGATATTTTTCTAATATCGAAGATGGTCGGATCCTGCGTATTACCGTATGGAACCTATTGCATAAGTTGATACAATGTCTCGGGCTTATACAAGACTGGTTTATACACTATACATATGGGCCTGGCTTCTTCGTGAATCTGTTCTAAAATTGGCTAGTCTCTTGGAATAGTAGAGGCAAGTCGAAAGCGACTGACGGTAGACTCAGTTTTTCATTGAAAAAAATTAGTAATGAGCGATTTTTTTTTAATATTAATTGTCTTATGTGAGTGGAAGGGTCGGCGAGGATTCTATAGTCACACTTTTTTAGACTAGATCGGACGTGTGCTCTAAAAGGGGACGGAACACGAAAATGATGAAACGAAACCAACGAGTGCTCGTAAATGTAAGCGAGCCTGAAACTTGGTTTTGACCTGAAGGCTTCGTGACTTCATAATGTAATTCAGAACATTAAAGCAACTATGTAGATTAATCTCACCGAATTTAGTCGCGTCTTAATTAAGACAGCACTGCGACCTTCAACCACCTGAAAATTAACCTATCACCGCCTGACGTCATGCTTCGATATACTAGCATACGGCGGAGGATTTAGAATCTGAGATATTAGACATGAGAAAATCAATTGTTTCTTTAACAAATATTTACCCCGAAAGATGATATCATATTTCTATGGCGAGGGCAGAGTTATTGCAGAATGCGACGTCCTTCAGCTAATTACATACTGAATAATATCTCGGTAGCACGTATCTGGCCCAGATCGGGCATGTGCTCAAAAATGGTCAAGTGCGTAGTACCCGTAACCGACGAGCATGCGTGAAGAAGATTATGAGAGTCTAAAGGCGGCAGAGGTGTGTCAGGATCGTGGCACGTGGAGATCCGTTGTATCTGCCTACCCCACCGGAAACCAGGCGTGACGCTATGTATGTATGTTTAAGTAATATCTGGATATTGCCAGTGAACAGGTTTCCTCACTTTTGGAAAGTTTAGCACTCACGATCATCCACATCAGAAAATAAACTATGGATAAAGAGCACTGGGGGACTGCCGACGAGTCTCCGCGTCTCTCCCCAGTGAGTTCCTCACGCGAGTTTCGTATCTCCTAAAAGGGTTACATCACATATACTGACGGTCCACATCCCAGCATGATTCTGTTCGTTTGATAATTTATTTTCTTTTCATATCGCTTGTAGCATGCAGCTCTTTGAAAACTTGTCACTGGATAGTGTGAGAGTTAGCGGCCGCGTTGGTACGTTATTGATAATCATTTATTTAATTAATTGCTATCGGTTTTACGAAAATAACACGTTTTAGAACATCACAGGTTGTGGAGAAAAATCTAGAGAATCAGAGACAGAAATCTACAAAGGAGAATATTGTCTTTTATGATAAAGACAAGTTTATGAATATCGTAAGATTAATCACCTTTAGTAGTAGTAAGATATTTATTATATCGAAACTTTGAAACGGGCTGAATGCTTTTGAGATTTTGATTTTATCGATTTTATGTGAATACCTACGCATAAGCAAAGCAATTAATGACTGAGTGATTTGTAAAAATGAAAAGACCAACAACAGTTAACAATGGAAATATTAACTATTATAATCTATTTTTCCTGCGTGGAAAATGCATTCTTATTTGTTTCATTAATCATCTATCCTACACTCCGAGCAACAATAGAGATGACAACCATTACTCAAAATGTCGATAATGGTAGTTATGGCAACCTATTGAAAACTTGTGAATCAGAAAAGTCGTTCCAAGTATACAATAGAGAATTACAATAGTCATTAACACATTGATAGATATGAAATGTGTGTAGTTTTTAGCACCTTTTGTATTATACTAAAATATTTTCAACCTGAGTGTCTTCAAACGGTGTATTAACAATCTGGATAGCGCTTCTATAGTCCGTAAATGTACACTGTTATGGTGTCTCGCTGAGCGTGGTTTCGCGACGTGAGGGGGATATGATTTTTTTTTATGTAAACCAACATGGGTGGCTGTGCCGAGAGACCAATGGTGCAGTCGACAGAGCGAAAATCACCTCTCCTCGCGAAACCACGCTCAGTTAGGTGTCATGCCAGCAGATTTGCGGACTGTTGCTAGGCTGTCTAGCCCTTGACTGTTACTTGTGACGGGTACCGCTGGTCCCTCGGTACAGCCACAGAATTGGGTTTTTTGCTGTCGATTTACTCGTAAAATTTTATCACTAGACTTGAATAGCAAGTTACATAATGACTTAAACCATTTTTTTTTAATTTCAGAAAATATCTATAAACAATTTAATTAAAACATTTATGTTATGAGTTATGAGAGTTCCTTCTTCAACATCAAAACCTAGATCAAAACAAAACGACAACTAATTTCAGTGACGTAAACTGTATTCATAATGTCTCAGAATCCGCGAGCCCCACAGCTCGCGGGAGAGGCGTCAGGCATGCGGTGCCTCTGCATCGGACGAAGATTGATGACGATATTCCCTGAGCCCTCTCCGTCCCCTCCGCAGCCGCCGCTATCCAGACTGGGTTGCATATGATGGATAGAACTGCTTTATTGCGAGGATGGTGCAGAGCATTTTGTCTGGTCGGAGTGCGGATGGATGTGGCGCTGTCTCACAGTCAGGATGAAATAGAAAGAACTACTTAGTAAGTTTTTAAGCAGATTTTGGAGTTACAGGCTTGGAATAGATCCAGTGGATGTCGAGCCTAGCGGTTTCCTAGCGAATTGACCATAAAATGTATAGTAATTGCTTCTTTATTGTTAGTTGTTACTTTGTTTTTTGTAGTGCCGAAGACGGGCTTAATATGTAGTGGCACTTATTCAATTTTAAATAATGTGTTTTTCTTGATAAGAGTGATAGGCCTGGGATCGTTTGTCATAGTGTCGCTGAGTATTACTAAGAACAGATTCATTGGGATACATTCAAAGAAATTAAAACTTCCTTCACCTTTCTCTTTAGATACATTTTAAGATAGGTTTGGAATCCATGAAATTATATTCATATTAGAACTACAACTACCACAGAGTGACAACTACAGAGGATCTTTGGCATTTGGATGACATTGACAGAAATTAAAGTGTCGTTTCACAATGTTGCGGACAAGGGGGCGACGTTACAGTCAGTGCGACAAGGCTTGAGATGAACGTGGATGACGTTTGTGGGAGGGCGCCGTTGCAGCATTAATGTTGTCAATTTTGAAAATGTCCTTACACTAGGGGAAAATATCGTTGCAAAAGAAAATGTATGTATAGTATGTACCTATAAGGTAAGTAGGTACTTACTTATTTTTTATTTTATGTATTGAATTTTAGGAAGACTTGCTCTCTAATAAAATAACAGATAGTCTTTGGTGTTGTTAGCAGAAATCGAAGTCTAAGAAGTGATATTAACGTACGCGTGGAAATTATTATACAGCAGGCAATATATTCTATTATAAATTTACAGCAGTTATAACGTTAGAAATATTCCACCTTTCCTGCTGTTTGCTATTTATACTCGTACGTACCGCCATCTAGTTGATATAATAAAAATTATTTGTAGTGTAGCCTGTAGGTATGTGAAGCTCTCGCTCGATAGAGGGCAGTGTTAGTAGTATTTTGTAACCTGACCCTTAATACAATGACTAAAGGTTACATTTTAAATAATTAAATAAAACAGCAGACTAGCACATTAGAAATATTATAATAGAATTAGACTGCTGTTTGTTAGAAACAGCAACAGCAACAATAAAACAGCAGTAGGTTTATCAGTGCGCGCTCGTTGCTTGCTATGAGCAGACTTATACAACAGCAGCAGACAGCAGTTTATGTAGGAACTTAACGTATCTAGCAATTATTGTGTCTAGCTAGTGTCTACTAGATATATTTTAATAGGAATAAAAACATGGCTTATATAATATAGTGATTGAACCATAGGATTAGCAATATTTGTGAAAATGCCGCCGAGCTGAAGATTACAATGACAAGTTGTGCAATCTTAAAATTACTGATTTATTAACTGAATAAAAATATTATAAAACCCTTTACGAATACCATAATAAATACCGTCGAAAATATTATACATAAATTTTAAAGAAATGGCAGAAGGACCCGGCATCCAAGCCAATAATTAAAAAAAAATTGACCACAGACAGATTAATGATCTGTCTGCCTGCTGTATTCCCGTGATTGTTATAGTACTAATATTTATCTCTTATTTCAATTATGCTAGTTATTCCAACAGTGTTAGGTTCAAATTCAAACATCAGCACCAAAAACAGCAATATAGCAATATAGCACTTTGCTATACAGCAGCTATATAAAAACAGCAGATCATTCTAACGTGCTGTTGAAAAACAGCCGTTATTCCCACGACTACGCGTGAAAGGGGGAAACGCGAGACGGTCATCTGGCAGCACTGTGGCGGCGTTAGTTCAGCTGTCACCCACGTTCATTTGAAGCCTTGTGGCACTGTAGTTTCAATTTATGTCATTCTGTAGATGACATGATCTGAATATTCGTGTATGTTCTTTGTTTGGCGCCAATTTATACAGTACTCGTAATAGGCTTAATGGTTAATTTTCAACGTTGTATTCACAGAAATAGTTCGTCAAATTATGTAATGCGAACTGTAATTTTTTTTTCCGGAATTATATTTCGATCTAAGGCCTAATGTCATTTTTGTCTTCGATAGATGGATAAGAAGAGCCGAATGTACATACATACCCGCTGTGCTCGAAGCGGACGATTTCTTCGATGTGGGCTTAAACGATGTAATTTGGTATATTCTGAGGTCTATAATATTGCTGAGTAAATTTGCAGAGAGGGATAGAGAAAAGTCTCTACAAAATAAATTATTGATATATTTTTAGTTTCTATCGACTTACTTCTTTCATTAATTGAGAATCTGATGATTAGCAACCAGAAGAAACGATAAATTATTAGAATCGAACAAGCAATTTGCAATGAATGATTATCTGCTATTTGCGGAACGACCTAGAAATAACCGTAAAGATATGTGTGCGATTATTACAATTCTCCGAATACAAACTCCCGCGAAGAATTTATAAGTTCTAAATCACGCGAAAATTATCTCATAACGCGCATTGCGAGAACTCTCGGCGAGAATATCCGAGTTATCTCGAGATTCCCGTCACCATTGTGGAACAGCATCTTGTCAGAGGCCGTGGATGTGGGGGTGGGGCGCAGGCGGGCCTCCCTCGGGGCATGATAGAAGATGGGGGCGGCAGTTTTTGAAGTGTCGGACGTCGTGACGCCTCCGTTGTTTTTGCTGACTGGTGACCTAGAAATAATTCCTGAGTTTTTATCTGTTTGATTTTGTGTGGTACGTCATGGTTCACTGCTTAAATTGATTAAGGTATGTTACGCACCTACTACTAATGTATTCATTTATACGAATTCTTACGGTTTCGTACCCACATACAAAAACTGAAAAATCCGCCTAACTGTCCTAAACATAAGTCATTCGCCATATAAAATATTACTATACACTTACCGACTCGAATTCACGACACCTGATATGCTCGACCGTTGGAGGCTGACCGTGGCTCG
The DNA here is from genome assembly GCA_946902875.1 of Nematopogon swammerdamellus. Classification (NCBI taxonomy): domain Eukaryota; kingdom Metazoa; phylum Arthropoda; class Insecta; order Lepidoptera; family Adelidae; genus Nematopogon; species Nematopogon swammerdamellus. The sequence continues at coordinate 13,014,316 of OX336351.1, forward strand.
GATTCCACGTTAGGTCCCTTCCCTTCTTACCTTACTAGGTGGTAGGGTTTAACCCGCCCGGGTTGCTACCACCGCACTGAATGAAGGATCGGTTGAAAATGCTAAGTAAATAGTTCGTGTTTTCCGTCCAGTTCAGTGTAGCCGGAACGAAGAAGGGAACCACTGACATGGCACCTAGCTCACCAAGGTGTTATGGGCTGACATCACGGATGTAGCAAACCGTGTCAGTTTCCATAAAAAATGCAACTCAAACTAAAATATGCTTAGGTAGTTTCATTTGTTGAACAAATACATACACACGCGTTTTTCAAGCCCTGCTGTGCGATCCGATTTGTCTCGCAGAGGCAATTATTGACAGTAAATAATAAAATTAAATCAAATCAAATCAAATACTTTTTATTGTAGACCAAAAACGTGGGACACAGAAGGCGAATGTAGTGATATTGCCAATTATACAGAGTTATTATAACAATTAGTCTATACCAAATACTAAATAAATAAAAACAATAAATAAATATTACAACTGAGATCCAACCGTGCCGTGTGTATGGGAAAGTTTCCCTTACTCTCAGGTGTCAAGAATTATAGTTGGTGTAGCAGCAAAATACACAAGTAGTAAGGAATAATGTTTTCAGTGTGGCTACACAACCCCTATTCTAATCATTTACTAATCCCCTGCGGAACAGTTCGCATTGAAATCGAACCCCTTCCGGTAGGCTCTTTTATGAACGCACAATAACCGAAAATTTCAATGCGTTTAAACCATGTCACACACCTACTGATACTTGTAACAAAGACTTTAAGTTCCTTGTGGATAATTTTCACTCACACCTTCGGCAGTGTGTGTGTGTGTATGTGAGGCCACACTGTGTAGCGATCAAGACAGGAATATTAATTCGTTGAAAACAAAAGAAATGAATAACGCAGTATTGAAATAGGCTTTTAATCCTGGTGTCCGGAATTTAAAAAAAAAATCCGGTCTTCCATTTCGTGCTTCTTCTTGCAAAAAAAATCCATAAATCGAATATTTTAAATGTTCATTCAAACCTGCTCAAGAATCTGGAAAACTCAAATAAGTAGGTAATCGAAACCTTCGAAAAAATATGATTTAATTTAGAAGTATTTGGCTGAAAATGTATTGTTTTGCTTACATTATTTTACACTTTTCCCCCTATTACTTCGCCGAAGCTCTAGTTTGTATTAATTTTAGAGTGTCTGATTTTAAACCAACTGATTTCAGGCCAACCGATTTTATATCAACAATCGGCAACACCCAATTAATGATGACAACTCAGCATTACTTGTCGGGTCGCTGTTCACTGTCTCCGAACACACAAGCCCCCGCGAACGAGCAGGTGCGAACTACGGAGTTGGGGGCACGGGGGGCTCCTGGGGGGCATCTGGGAGACACTGGAGGCACGGGGGGCTCCGTGTCTTTGTGCGGCGCCGCCCCGGTGACACCCGGGTCGCGTCACGGAAGGTGTCGTGAGTTTCCAGGGATTTTGGTATTACGCACATTAAATTAACGTACAACTTCCATCTTGGTTCATTTATCACTCCGCCTTTTCATGGGAGCACGTCGCTTATGATGCGGGAGCGTGAGGGTATAGACACAAGGGACTTGCGGCGAGGCAACTGAGCCATCCTAGACTCAGGACTTTGTTTATGGCTAAATGTAGTGAGCCTGGGCGGGTTCAAGATAGGTTTATGAGCTGAACACGTATGAAATGTAGTGTGTTCTAGAATTGTAACACGGAAAAGCGCAGTTTGTCTCTGTCAAAGGCTTGAGGATTTATAAAGGCACAGAGGGAGATGAAACCATTTGCTAAATATGAAAGCCTTAAAAACACACATTCCAATTTTAAGGAAATTATATTTTAGTTTAGCCTTGCTAATGTTTTTAAAGTTCCTTAATTGGCCAATTTCAAATTTAACGAGACAGCAGCGGCCTAAAGCTAATAGCCACGGCGAGGCCGCCAGTCGATCTAAATCTGTCTGTTCAAATAAGGCTTTAGATTTATATTCAATCTGTATATACATTTTTTTTATGTAAACTGATACGGTTAGCTACGTAACCTACAAAATATGTGATGTCAGCCCATAATACCTTGGTGACCTAGGTGCCATGTCAGTGCTTCACATGGGTTGTGCCGTCTACACTAAACTGAACGGAAAACACGAAAACTATTTCAAAATCAAAAATCAAAAACGTTTATTGAACTAATATAGTACACATTACATTATTGGTCTCTGTCCTCTACACTAGTCTGGGCAGACTGTGCCGTAGAGGACAGCTTACAATAGGTAGTTAGCGGTAATATTTTAGGTATGCAGGTTAGGTTAGGTGTGGTGTGCGTAGTTTTTGGTCGGGCATATTCTAGTGATTGATATATAATATAACAAAATAAAATAAAACTTGTTAGTATGGGTGGATACATGAGGGTGTCAGTGGTGTGTGTGTTTGTGAGAGGGGATTAGGTCTTGTGTGTGAGTGTATGTGTTAGGTTTTGAGGGTGAGGGTGTGTATGTATGTGTCTGTCAGTGTGGGGTGAGTTCTAGTCCCATTATAGGCTAGGGGAACGACGTTAACAGCTGTATCTGACGAAAAGTTTAATAACCAGTACGACCGTCGAATTCCTAGCGGGCAAGTAACGAAAAGTAAGAGAAAGTAAGGTAACGAAAAGACGACATGGATATAATTATTGTTAACGCTTAAATTATTGTTGGGAGTCTTAATATACCGAATGAAATAGATTTCTCACTTACGTTTGCTCCCATGTAGTAAATCACACTATCACATAGCCTGGCGACGACCGCCTCAGTATACACAAGTTCACACATACGGTTGTGTGTATGTATATATAGAGCAAGGTATTTGTTGTTGGGTATGTTGACTGCTGCAGCTGTTGACTGCTGCAGCTGTGTACTGTGGCTACTCACAGTTGGGTATCCTTAACTGCTGCATCTGTGTACTGTGGCTACTCACAGTTGAGCATTGAATTTGTCGGTTTGCGTGTGTTTTGTCTTGATTGGTGTTGTCTGACTGATGATGTGTGATTTATTGTGTTATTTGAAATGTTATGGTTATTATGTGATGTCTGATGGATGTGTGATTCTGTATAGTGTGATTCGGTGTAGTGGATGCGTGTGAGGTTGTGTGTTTGTAAGAGATTTGATTGTAAATAAGATAATTGTCTGGGTTAGTTTAGTTGTGTAGATTTTTTGTTTTACAACACTTTATGTTATGCTTTAGCAGTGTATAGGAGCTAGTACGGAGGTCAGTTTTTTTCGAAAAAACCGTTCAGGATCTAATTCATGTTTTATAATTACATATCTATCCTCGACCGACCTGCGCATTAGCACCTGTCCATCCTTAGACCAAACAAAAGCAATTTTATTCTCTTTTGCAAACATTTTAGCACGGTACAGAAGCAGTCGCCTACGAGCAATTAAAAATTCATTAATGTATATAGGATCACTTTCGGCCCCCAAGCCGAGGGCATTTACATTCAAATTGCGCTTCACTTTTGCACTTTTTAGGAAACCGTCACGAACGTCTTTGTTAGCAAAACGTACACAAATACTCTTAGACAGTTTGCCAGACGACATTCGACGAGCCTCCCTAACGTCTTCTGGGCGCAGGGTGCACTGGAGAGCTCCGGCGATGCGCATGACGACGCCGCGCAGGTCGCCCGCCGCCTCCGGGACGCCCTTCAGCTCCACGGAGTCGAGGAGTGCCCGCTGTTGCGCGTCGTCCCGCTCCGCCTGCAGCTTGCACACCTCCACCCGCAGCTGCTGCACCTCCGGCCCGAGCGCCTCGAGCGCGTCCAGCCGGCTCCTCTGCTGCTCGAGCGTCTTCTCCACGTCGTGCACTTTATCACTGAGGAATTCGAGAGATTTTGCCATTTCTGCTTGAGTGGCTAGGATATTCTGCTGGCCCGACTGCATGACGCTGATGCTCTTCGCCATGGCATCCTGGTTGCTCAGGATGCGCTCGATGTCGTGCTGCAGTTTGCTCAGCGTACCGGCCACGTCTATGGGAAAGGCGCTGAAGGGCCCGGATCCGCTGCCGTCGTCAGGCGTGCCCATTGGAGAGGAGAAGGGTGTGCCGCCGTCTGGGGTCCGCACTCCACTGCCACCGCCTTCCGCCTCGCACAGCAACTGGAGACGTTTCGGCGCCGCCGCCGGCAGCCCGCCGCGGCACTTGGGACAGGGCCAAGCTTTTTTGTTGTTGTTCCTGGCCGCCGTCACCTGCTGCTCAGACACCTTCGCGCACTTGTAGTGCACCCACTGGGCACATTCGCCGTCGCAGCATGTACCTTTACCGCGCTTCACCTCATCACGACACACTGAGCATGACGGCGCCATGTTAGGCAGGCTGGTAGGTAGTTAGCACTCGATTAGACCTAGACTTAGAGATAGGTACACAGCACAGTGAGAGGCTGTACTACACTTCGTAGCACTTAACGAAACTACAATTAAACTTTTTACACTGTTTTTGTTTTAGTTTGAGCGTATAATGTTTACAGAAACTCAGTTGTTGCAAAGAGCGCAAAATAGGTGCATGCGTTCCAAACTACCCGCATATTAACAAAATTTAAATTTACATAGACGTTTCGACCGACCTTTCGTTCAGTGCGGTGGTTGAATTGAAACCAACCCGGGTGGGTTGAAACCCACCACATAGTGAGGTAAGAAGGGAAGTGAAAGGACCTACAGTCAACAGTCAGAATCCGAACTACGGTCATCCTCCAACGGTCGAACACTCACCCATTATAGTTCTGACCGCGCTCAGGTGTGCTTATGATCACGAATGATAGTCGAGCGGTCGTACCACCGAGCTACCGAGGCTGACATCGCATATCGAATTCACGACACTCGAACATTTTCCACTAGACTGCAGAGATCTTTCGTAAGGAATGTAAGGGTGCTACCCCTAGACAGGGTTATGTAGGAATGGAATGCCGTACGTCTTGCGAGGGATCTACTGAGCAATCTGAGAACATCGAAACAAATATGCGAACACATGAGTAGGATAGAGATGGATATATTTCTCTCTAGTACGATTGCATTGATTCAAGGACATTCCTAATGGTGCTATCTTGGCTTTTCTATATCTCGAATTTATGTATAGACTGACATGACATGTGAACTGACACGCTTGGCTACATCACCTACAACATCCGTGATGTCAGTCCATAACACCGCAGTGCCATGTCAGTGCTTCCCTTCATTTCATGTCGTGTAAATATAAATTTTTATATGTTAAATAATTTCGTATTTCATTTATTTTATAAATATGTAGTACTAGCTGAGCCCGCGGCTCCGCTCGCGTGAAATTCGTATTTCAAAGAAGACAGTAAGTAACTGAGGGCGAGGCCGAAGGCCGAGCTGCGTTCAGGAAGACTATAAACCTTCTCGAAGAAAGTAAGTAACTAAGGGCGAGGCCGAAGGCCGAGCTGCGTTCAGGAAGACGATAAACCTTATCTAAGAAAGTAAGTAATTAAGGGCGAGGCCGAAGGCCGAGCTGCGTTCAGGAAAACTATAAACCTTCCCGAAGAAAGTAAGTAACAAAGAGCGAGGCCGAAGGCCGAGCTTCGTCCAAGAAGAGGATAAACCTTCTCGAAGAAAGTAAGTAACTGAGGGCGAGGCCGAAGGCCGAGCTGCGTTCAGGAAGACGATAAACCTTATCTAAGAAAGCAAGTAACAAACGGCGAAGCCGAAGGCCGAGCTGCGTTCAGGAAGACGATAAACATTCTCGAAGACAGTAAGTAACTATGGGCGAAGCCGAAGGCCGAGCTGCGTTCAGGAAGAGGATAAACCTTCTCGAAGAAAGTAAGTAACTGAGGGCGAGGCCCAAGGCCGAGCTGCGTTCAGGAAGACCATAATCCTTCTCGAAGAAAGTAAGTAACTGAAGGCGAGGCCGAAGGCCGAGCTGTGTTCAGGAAGACGATAAACCATCTCTAAGAAAGAAAGTAATTAAGGGCGAGGCCGAAGGCCGACCTCCGTTCAGGAAGAGGATAAACTTTTTCGATGAAAGTAAGTAACAAAGAGCGAGGCTGAAGGCCGAGCTGCGTTTAGGAAGTCTATAAACCTTCTCGAAGAAAGTAAGTAACTGAGGGCGAGGCCGAAGGCCGAGCTCCGTTTAGGAAGAGGATAAACCATGGGTCAGGCCGAATGCCGACCTGCGTTAAGGAAGAGGATTAACCTTCTTGATGAAGGTTACTACTTCTTGAAAGTAAGTAACTATGGGCGAGGCCGAAGGCCGAGCTGTATTCTGGAAGACGATAAACCTTCAAGACGATAAACCTTCTCGATTTCTCGATGAAAGTAATGGCGTTTAGATAAACGATAAAACTTCTTAAATAAAGTAAGTAACTAACGGCGAGGCTTCAGGCTAAGCTGCATTCTGGAATACAATAAACCTCCACGAAGAAAGTAAGTAACTAAGGGCGAGGCCACCGTCACACCCATCCCCCCCCCCCCCCCCCCCCTATTTATTTGTTTTGAGTAGCTATAATTATGATTTTCTTTTAAAAAAACCGATATATTCCCATACAATCTTTAACACTCCGTTTCCGTTTCTCCCTCTCCCTCTCCCTCTCCCTCTCCCTCTCCCTCTCCCTCTCCCTCTCCCTCTCCCTCTCCCTCTCCCTCTCCCTCTCCCTCTCCCTCTCCCTCTCCCTCTCCCTCTCCCTCCATCTCCCTGCCTCTCCCTCCCTTCCGTTGAGTCTGGCCATCATCGCTACTTGGAGTAAATATGGCAACCCCAAAGATGGTAAACAGACAGACATACAGACATACTTACAGACAGACAGAATAAAGGTAAGGAAGAAAGGAAAGGATAAGGATAAGGGGGATTCCATCGCTCTACCTCCACCTCCCCTCCCGCCCCTCCCTCACCCCCCTCCCTATATGCGACTACTTACCCCCCCCCCCCCCCCCTCTTCCCCTCCCCCTTCAGGATATTGTAATGTCATCGGTTCTTACTCGGGTGAATGATTCCGTGTCCGTTACATACAAATATTGCCAAGTGCTCTCATATTTCACTTCACTGCTACCCTCATAAGCCATTTAGCGTGATAGTAAGTAGCCTATAGTTGATGGGAAGAATCAAGCTATCCGTAGAATTTTGTTTTATTAAAATCGGTTCAGTGGTTCTCGAGTTATAAGCGGACAGACAGACACTCAGACATACAGAAAGCAGACGTTGGATTTTATTATAGGTAAGGATAAGGATATTCGTATTTTTAAATTACTTGCGGTAAATAAATAAGGCAGAGAGAGCGTAGAGTGTACCAGTTGTGTGGAGAAAAGATCTGCAGTACTGAACATTTAATTATATTTTACATTTAGCTTGTGCCGGCGGCTTCGCTCGCGTGAAATTCGTATTTAAAAAGAAAAAGTACTCGTAAGTAAGCCCGCTACCGTACCTTTATTACGGCGCGCGAAACAATTCGATTTGTATGAGAGCCACATCGTAGCGTAACCGAAACTGAATTTTATTTAACCTATCCTGTGTCTCGTATAGCTAAATGTGCTTGTACAAGTTTAATCGAATTCAGATGATCGGTTTAAGAGATAAGAGGAACTATACATGCATACAGAAAATATTATTTTTTTTTTATTGAAACTGACACGGTTGGCTACATCACCTACAACATCCGTGATGTCAGCCCATAACACCGGGTGACCTTGGTGCCACGTCAGTGCTTCCCTTCGGTCGTGCCGGCTACACTAAACTGGACGGAAAACACAAACTATTTACCTAGCCGTTTCGACCAACCTTTCATTCAGTGCGGTGGTACCAACCCGGGCGGGTTAATCCCTACCACCTAGTAATATAAGAAGAGAGTCATATCCCTTAGTCGACTTTTACGACATACACGGGGAGAGATGCAGTAGGGCTATTCTTTTAAAGTACCGGCCCCACACGGTACAATATTTCTAAAATCATCAATTTAGTTTTAGTATCATACATAGAAACGCAGTATTTGATAAAACAAAGTAACTTACTCCATGGCCAACCCTTACAGATTTATTATTAGCATTGAATGCGAAGTAATTCGACAGTACATAGTCGCATCCTTTTGAATTTTTGGGGTCATGGCACTGCAAACATCCGCAGGCCCATGAGGACAGAGGACCTTCCGAAGGGCATCATCGCCTCTGGAAGGACACAGGAAGTGCGTGTGAAGGGAGGGACGTGCGAGAGGGGACCGGCCGTTCTCTGATAACCCCACGCGACCAATGAATAAATTACAATAAATTTTGACAGCAATATCGATTTGACCGATCGCCAGTTGCCACTTGTGACGTCGCCTTTTCGGACGTAATTTTATGGGCCTAGTGTTTGTTTTTTTTTTTGTGTTAATGGATTATTCCGGGTTAAGCTTTTTTAGGCTTTGTTCGTAATTTTTTGTCGTTATTTTTCGGATAAAAGAGTAACATGTCAGTGGGGAAGACTAAAATTATACTCATGCATACATACCTACATAGCGTCACGCCTGTTTCCCGGTGGGGTTTAACATCATAAATTATATTATATGTTTATATGTTAGTACTAAACACGTACTCGCTTTATAAAATACATCCCGGCCAGGATTCGAACCTGGGTAGCGGCTTGTAGCCGCTAACGCGATAACCAACTACACCACCGGGTCGTTACGTATTATCTCCAAAGATTCGCAAAAATTATGCGACATCATGAAGGTGCAATAGATCGAAAATATGGAGATAATACGTAACGGCCCGGTGGTGTAGTTGGTTATCGCGTTGGCGGCTCAAGCCAGAAACCCAGGTTCGAATCCTGGCCGGGATGTATTTTTTCCAATGATTTTCGATTTGCATTTTTCTAATTAAAAATCTCATAAATTATACTCGTAATCAATAAATATGTGGCGAATAAGCTGAGTTGACCTATTAGTTGGTGGTCGGTATTGTGATGTATTTACCAGATTCCTTGCAGCACAACACCGGCTACTCTGCTTACCCCGATTGTCGGGATATAGCGTGTAGTATGCATGTATCTACGTATAATAGACAGAAATTTGGCACAGCTAAAATTTTTTTTTGAAACATTTACACACACAATATTTGTCTTTCTAAATTAATGAATCTGTACGAGTCTTGTTCAGTACCTACTGCACGAAGAAAGGATACGAAATAGTGCCATAACAAGGCGGCTATCTGACACCTTTCTCTAGGAAAATGGCCGAATGTTTCCTTAGGCCACGAAATATTGCTGTAGCGCTCTCGTAAAGCCGCGTGCGTGTGATGAACACATCAAATTAGGTAGGAAGTGTTGTGGGGCCGACCAGGTGTGCACCTGTCCGACGTGAAATAGGCTGAGAGAGGCATAATCTCGCGTATTGAGTGCTTATGAAAAAGTAATAGGTAGGTTACAATACATTTAGCCATAGGTTCAATAACATTATGTTTTCCGTGAGATTTTTGTTTGAGTTTTCCTGTAAACAAAGTCAGGCATTCCGCCTAAAAAAAATTACAAATTTTATCGGCAGGAAAATTAAAATAAGTCTTCTTCGTATTCTTCGTACCATCTTGAATATTAGCGAAAAACTAGGCGAAGATGTCAAACCCGACATGTGTAGGTTTTGCGAGGGTGGTGTCATTGGCTGCGTCTTATTGTCAGATTTTTTTTTTATGGAAACTGACACGGTTGGCTACATCACCTACAACATCCGTGATGTCAGCCCATAACACCGGGGGAATTTGCTGCCACGTCAATGCTTCCCTTCGGTCGTGCCGGCTGCACTGAACTGGACGGAAAACACTAACTATTTACATAGCCGTTTCGACCGACCTTTCATTCAGTGCGGTGGTATCAACCCGGGCGGGTTAAACCCTACCACCTAGTAAAATGAGAGAGAGAGAGTCATATCCCTTAGTCGCCTTAAGCCGCGTACAGACCTAGCGAGCGAGAGCCAGCGAGGCCCAGCGAATGCCCATCGCCGATGGCAAGCGAATCCTCGCTCGCCATCGTTTGCTATCGCTGTTACGGCCACACTGACTGCGCACGGCCGAACGGCTGTATCCGGAGCACGACCGAACGCCACCGAACGCAATCGAGTGCGCGCCTTGGCATTCGCTTAGCGTCGCTGTACCGTCCAGACCTGTTCGCGCGCTCTCGCTTGTTGGCCTTCGCGCGCTCTCGCTCGCTAGGTCTGTACGCGGCTTTAGATGTGCTCCTAGGCACAGCCAACGTTTTAGTTTCCCTATAAAAATAAAAATATATATATTTCTTAATTTCGTTAAAATAATATTAAAATTATATTATTCGATGATAGTTATTTTCATATGTGGGGGTAGATTTTGGTTATTTAGTTATTTGTATTGTTTTTTATCCTTCCTTCCTTATTCCTTACCTATAATAAAATCCAACGTCTGCTTTCTGTATGTCTGAGTGTCTGTCTGTCCGCTTATAACTCGAGAACCACTGAACCGATTTTAATAAAACAAAATTCTACGGATAGCTTGATTCTTCCCATCAACTATAGGCTACTTACTATCACGCTAAATGGCTTATGAGGGTAGCAGTGAAGTGAAATATGAGAGCACTTGGCAATATTTGTATGTAACGGACACGGAATCATTCACCCGAGTAAGAACCGATGACATTACAATATCCTGAAGGGGGAGGGGAAGAGGGGGGGGGGGGGGGGGGGGGTAAGTAGTCGCATATAGGGAGGGGGGTGAGGGAGGGGCGGGAGGGGAGGTGGAGGTAGAGCGATGGAATCCCCCTTATCCTTATCCTTTCCTTTCTTCCTTACCTTTATTCTGTCTGTCTGTAAGTATGTCTGTATGTCTGTCTGTTTACCATCTTTGGGGTTGCCATATTTACTCCAAGTAGCGATGATGGCCAGACTCAACGGAAGGGAGGGAGAGGCAGGGAGATGGAGGGAGAGGGAGAGGGAGAGGGAGAGGGAGAGGGAGAGGGAGAGGGAGAGGGAGAGGGAGAGGGAGAAGGAGAGGGAGAGGGAGAGGGAGAGGGAGAGGGAGAGGGAGAGGGAGAGGGAGAGGGAGAGGGAGAGGGAGAGGGAGAGGGAGAGGGAGAGGGAGAGGGAGAGGGAGAGGGAGAGGGAGAGGGAGAGGAGAGGGAGAGGGAGAGGGAGAGGGAGAGGGAGAGGGAGAGGGAGAGGGAGAGGGAGAGGGAGAGGGAGAGGGAGAGGGAGAGGGAGATTGTATGGGAATATATCGGTTTTTTTAAAAGAAAATCATAATTATAGCTACTCAAACAAATAAATAGGGGGGGGGGGGGGGGGGGGGGGATGGGTGTGACGGTGGCCTCGCCCTTAGTTACTTACTTTCTTCGTGGAGGTTTATTGTATTCCAGAATGCAGCTTAGCCTGAAGCCTCGCCGTTAGTTACTTACTTTATTTAAGAAGTTTTATCGTTTATCTAAACGCCATTACTTTCATCGAGAATCGAGAAGGTTTATCGTCTTGAAGGTTTATCGTCTTCCAGAATACAGCTCGGCCTTCGGCCTCGCCATAGTTACTTACTTTCAAGAAGTAGTAACCTTCATCAAGAAGGTTAATCCTCTTCCTTAACGCAGGTCGGCATTCGGCCTGACCCATGGTTTATCCTCTTCCTAAACGGAGCTCGGCCTTCGGCCTCGCCCTCAGTTACTTACTTTCTTCGAGAAGGGTTTATAGACTTCCTAAACGCAGCTCGGCCTTCAGCCTCGCTCTTTGTTACTTACTTTCATCGAAAAAGTTTATCCTCTTCCTGAACGGAGGTCGGCCTTCGGCCTCGCCCTTAATTACTTTCTTTCTTAGAGATGGTTTATCGTCTTCCTGAACACAGCTCGGCCTTCGGCCTCGCCTTCAGTTACTTACTTTCTTCGAGAAGGATTATGGTCTTCCTGAACGCAGCTCGGCCTTGGGCCTCGCCCTCAGTTACTTACTTTCTTCGAGAAGGTTTATCCTCTTCCTGAACGCAGCTCGGCCTTCGGCCTCGCCCTCAGTTACTTACTTTCTTCGAGAAGGTTTATCCTCTTCTTGGACGAAGCTCGGCCTTCGGCCTCGCTCTTTGTTACTTACTTTCTTCGGGAAGGTTTATAGTTTTCCTGAACGCAGCTCGGCCTTCGGCCTCGCCCTTAATTACTTACTTTCTTAGATAAGGTTTATCGTCTTCCTGAACGCAGCTCGGCCTTCGGCCTCGCCCTTAGTTACTTACTTTCTTCGAGAAGGTTTATAGTCTTCCTGAACGCAGCTCGGCCTTCGGCCTCGCCCTCAGTTACTTACTGTCTTCTTTGAAATACGAATTTCACGCGAGCGGAGCCGCGGGCTCAGCTAGTAAGTTATATTATTCATTGAGGTGTTTTATATAAATATCACTAAAACAAACCGATCATTTAAATTTCCAACTGCCTACAAGCGGGCCTCCACATTTTGTCCACAATCCGACATCGAACCCACGCCACCGCGCCGCCGAGCCCGTGTAACGTAAAAAACGTGTTTTACGATCGAACGAGCCAGTGTAACGATCACGTAAGCGGGCCTCCCGCTCACAAGAATCGGTTGGGGGTCTATTAAATCGGAAAAACGGACGCTTCGTGTGCATTTTTCCCGTGAAAACCGGCCGGGCGATATTATCTTGGACGTATGGATTGTTATTATTTTTATAACGCAACATGAATTACTTATTTCTGTTATATTAGCCCATTACAACGTGCTCCTGCCGTAACAATGTGCCATAACTACCTATATTGTTTTTGTACGAAGCTAAATTATTGAATGCAGTCATTTTCCTGGCAACACAGAACCGGACACGATATACAGAAATATATTTGGAAAGCTTGCTTACTGTTTTCATGAGATGCAGCGCCGCCCCCCACAGAGCCGCCCCTAAGTTATTAAAGGCGTACCACCAATATATTTCCCATGAGGAGCATGTCAATTGGGATTAACGCGTGAATGAATTAATGATGCACTCCTCTAAACAAATTTCAGTTCTATTCACGTGAATACGTCTTTAAATTTGCTTCCATAGTAGGAGCCAATCCAGAAAACTGATGATAACAAAATCGGGGGATACGGTTTGGTGTTGTAGCTTCATATCTATCATCTACATCCAAAATTTAATTACACCACTCGTTAGGTAAAGGATCAAAGAATACGTACACGTATTCACATAAAACATTTTTTATTAAATATTTTTAAGATTATTCTGTTCCACATGGCTCAACGCATAGCATTAATGAACTCCAGTACTCTGCGTGCAATGTTGTGATGTATCAATGTAGTTATTTACTTAGGAAAAGCTTATTTTTCTTTATTTATGTACTTTATGATCACGTTTGTTTGTATGTGTACTTGGGCCCAGCTTAGTATTAGGGTCTCTTTTAGCAGCTGCTCCTTGTTGGATCGGTACTCGCAATGTGGGACAACATCGGCTGTGTCAGGTCCAATTGTTCCTGCCTGGTACAGGGTCTTTAGCGATGTTTTATACCATAATTGTATATTACTCGAGGATGTGCTACCAAGAAGTCATCAAAGAAATCACGACGCAATAAGTGAGCGGTTGTTTTAGCTCAGTGGTGCGGTCGGTCGACTGTTATTAACCAGTCCTGGGCGCGGTCAGTACTCGGATGGGTGACCGCTCGACCGTTGGAGGCTGACCGTGGTTCGGAATCCACGTTAAACTGTAGGTCCCTTCCCGTGGTAGGGTTTATCACGGCCGAGTTGATACTACCGCACGGAACGAAACGTCGCGGTCGGTCGAAACGGCTATGTAAATAGTTCGTGTTTTCCGTCCAGTTCAGTGTAGCCGACATGAAATTAAGGGAAGCACCGACATGGCACCTAGTTCACCCGGTTTGGTGGGCTAACATGACGGATGTTGTAGGTGATGTAGCCAACCGTGTCAGTTTCCTTAAAAAAAAACTGAGCCATGAGGGATATATGCGGTGCAGAGTGCCGAGCGGAGAGGACGTGCTGGGGAGGGAAAGAAGAGTTTGAGGCGCGCGGCGCGCTCGGAGTGCGGACAGCGAGTGTTGCTAAATCGGCGTACGGCGATCGACTAACTCAGTTGCGGCTGGATGGCTTCAAGTCGGTGGAACATAGCGCGCTGTGATAGCGCACTCTCTAACAAGTACCTAGTATTTCTCGATGTGTGTGAATAGCATTCGTAAGGAAAATAAAACCACTTTTATTTTCATTTACTATGCCAGTACAAGTCGCCTTAAGAACAAGGCCTACTCCCTGAAGGCAGGGAATGGGCGCTGAAATTTCAAGTTTACGACCAGGGAGTAGGGACAGATAAAGCGTTACGTCTATTTTATTACCTCGCTTCATATTTAAAACGTGTGACAATAAAAGGCACGTACCCCACACGCTGTGTAGACGCCCCTGTTTATAGGGTGGTGGCAGGGAAATAAATAATCAGAAACGGCATTCTAATACATTGCGTACATACAGGATGTCCCAAAACTCAACGTCAAGCGGGAACCAGGGAGTAGGCCAGTTTATGACCACCCTGGGAAAAATAAGAATAAAGCATTTCATAACACGCCATAGATGGCGTGAGTGGCGCTAACCATGACATGGGGATAAGGAACCCTCAGTGCGCGAGTTCGACTCGCACTTGGCCGGTTTTATTTTCTATTGTGACGCTAAGCCTTACTACGTACAACAAGTATTAATATGCCTTTTAAAACTATATAAAGCCAAATATTTGGTCGGTATGCAATCTATTTGTAATAGACGGAATACACGTGAGTAACAAAGAAGAGCTCAAGTGGCAGTGGGATGGGCACGTTAGCCGAAGAGACGACGACCTTTAGAGTAACCGTGTCCTACACTGGCGGCCGTGGACAGGAAAACGGAGTGCGTGAAGACCACCCAACGACGACATCATGTACGTCGCGTCGCCGGAAAGCAGTGGTCGGGAGAATTGGAGAAAACGTGGAGAGGCGTATGTCCAGTAGTGGACGCATACACGCTGACTGACTGAATGACTGACTGAACTAAGATAGATGTATTTTTGTAATTTCTTCTTTGTGCTTTTTCTCATATCGTGGGCAAGTTGATTCTAGACATTTATTTCTATAGGGGGTGGGTTTTTATGCGCAATTTTTTATTATCTGACTCTGGTTGGCTTGAAATTAACTCGTTTTACTTACTGCGGAGTAATGCCTTTTGTGAGGGCTGCGTGACTCGGTTTTATGTTTCTTGAGCGGTAAATGTGGTTTAGTAGGTAACAACGGCGTGCTAGTCGCGCACCCTCCTCGGGAATTCGAATGTTTGTACCATTGGACCATTATCACATAAACAGTTAATTTATTCCTTACCCTAAACTGAATTATAGATGAATCTATATAAAATGAAGTATACATAAACCAACATGGCAATGTATTCGACGGATTTACGATAGCTTTTATTCATCAAAAAATGCGTAAATATAATCAATCAGAAAATCAATAAAAAAGTAAAGGATCAGTTTAAATACTGCTTCGCTACTCCAGTTGAAGAAATAATATTGCATTATACTTTTATTTTTACATTTTAAACTGGAGACAAAATGATTATATAAAAAAAAAGAAAACCACGGCTGAGTAACTTTTAATCATGCTTTCACAAATATTAAAATTCAGTCAAAAACTGTTTGAGTAGATTGAAATATGCATAATAATTGTACATACAATGCTCAGGGCTTAGAATATCAACCTTTGGGTGCTTATAAGAAGGCTCGATATTTTAAAATATTTTACTAAATTTACTTAATTCCTGTTACGGAATATTTCATTATTAGAAGGTATACATGTAGATATAATTCATGTTTTCTTATTATTTCGAAAATATTGAAGGTTAATATTTTCATTTTAATAAATCGCTTTGTGACTACCTACTTTCGATAAACTTGTTCTTACTTACTCGTAATACTCGTTTTCACAAACGATTTTCAAGAAGAAGAGAGCAGAACAAAAACTTAAAAGTTTTCTCAAAGGATGTTGGGTGCCGAATACAAGCTAGAGCAGAAAATTAAAAATAAATTTTCTTCTATTTAGCTAATAAGAACTAATTACTTTGTTTTTATGAAAGATGTACTAAGCGTGAACTTTGTTGACCTTTCTTAAATGTTTTATTAAAAGTCGTAAGTATTCGTTGAGCAATAAAATCCCCTATAATTAAAAGAGACTAAAATTAAATGTTTAATTACAAATTAATATGAAACTACAGAAATTGTTATCTAAGCTTTATTATTGAACACAAATGAATTCATACTATATTAAGTACGATAATGTGGAAGACGATGAGAAAAGGGTCGATGGATGTCAGTTGAATGTCAGCGTCCTCTGTCTCCTTAGCTTGCTGGTGTGGGGGCTACTACCCGTTGCATTCTGTTGCAGTCTGCTGTGGCTAGATGTCGCCACAGCATGATTCTAAATCATTTTCTATTCATTTTCGATCATAAATACGATAATACGTTGGACCGTACTTACACCATTTGTGCGTCTTTACCATAAACTCTCTTTGAAATTATGCACGTACGAGAAATAATTTATTTAACTGTACCTTATTATATATAGAGTTGCGACCCCAGGCGCGATCCCTGCGGAACACCAATCCTCAAGTGGGTTAGTTTTCCAAAGATCCCTTCGATCTGTGAGTATGTAACGCGGTGGAAGGCCTTGATTGTATTCGTGTTGAATTAGAGAAACACGCAACCACACTGGGCCCCACTCTGGGAGTCTTGAGCGCCTCACATTAGGTCTACTTTCGTAATCAATTTGTGAAGAATATAAATAAAAAATTTACGTGTGACAGAAGCTAGGTAGGTATGTGATAGGTATTCAGAATTAAATTTGAAATTTAAAGTATAATGTATAGTGGAATGGATGGAGTACAACGTATAATGGAAATTGCCGCAAACATAGTGTTTGGATTATTTTTTATATCGAGCGCAGTTAATAAATTTTCTTATTCATCGTTGATCTCATCTATGCTTTGGTATTCATAGAGGTGGCCCTGTAGATTGAAAAATTATAACATTATCTATACTTATCTTTAACTTTTCATAGGTCTGCATCAATCCTGCAGTACTGATTACCCGGTCGGTAGCCTGTTGTGAGAATGTATAGGTTTCATAAAGTATCATCGTATCTTAGCCGTGTGTGATACATGAAGATACTATAACATTTCATTATAGTACCTTCATCGTTTGTGTCGCGTTTAGGGCATGCATAAGGGTGCACGCACCCCTCGCCTCAAATACTAAGTAGTTTTGACATAGGATATAATATATTTTGTACCAACACGTTCCTCCTCAAGATCTGTGTTTGACCTGTTCTCTGTAGGAAAAATTTTATGAAAATAAATCAACTTAAAAGATATTTTGTTAAAACCTATTATTAAAATTGTTTGTTATAAAAATAGAGACTCATATTATATTTAGTTGAAAAGTCGATAAAATATAAAATGTTTACCCTATTAAATAGGGATCGTTCGGTTACGTTAGTATGGGAGCGGGCAGTTTCGTCAGGGGAAGCCGGGGCGTACGGCAAGAGTTTAACTAGTTTTTGGAAATATGTTAATTTTAAAACCCTTCAATGGTAGGAATCCCGTCGCGGCTGGGCTCAGACTTCGTCGAACTCAAGCGCCGAGGCTTTAATGGAAATCCAATTACGCTGATTGACTCCGCAGACGGCAGCCTCCGAACTCCGGCAACCGCCTTCCTACCTCACACCTAATTCATCTTTCCTCCTGCCAGTAACTACTACCCTTTCATACTTCCTCTTCGCCACGTTCGAGGACTAACAGGCTAGTGCAAAAACTAGGAAAATTGACTAATAAAATACTGCCACAGGCAATAACATGCTTCATTGCTTTTTCGATGAATTTTTCTTGATGCACAATCGTTCTCGGATAAAGCGGCCTCATAGCTGTGGTGAAATCTTGTGAATTTATCTTGGCTCAAGAAAAAACGTGGCATAGTTTTTTTATTCAAGTTCTGTTCGCATGGATTAATTGGAAAACGGAGAATATTTTATATGGCTACTTAGTTTGTTTGAGATTACAATATTTTTAATAACATAACAAGCATTTAAAGAAGCTATGACCACAGACTATGTGACAAGTCAAGACAGATGGAAGCGCGATCAGTTTTAGGTAAAGTTTGTGTGTCCTCAAGATTCATACGTTCATTTTTCGTTCTCCCGCTTACACCTTGTTCCTGTTGGGATCAGGTGCCATGTGTGTGCTTCCCTGTGGTCGTGTCGGCAACACTGAACTGGTTTGGAAAACAAGCTGTACTTTCCATAACCGTTTCCACAGTCTTTCAGTGCGGCGGTACCGGACGGTACAGGCAGAGACACACAGGTAACTTTACCACCTAGGCCCACATCTGCAGGTTTACATGGAATCCGAACCATGGAGCTACTCGTGTTCGCGAGAATTCGGAATGAGAACAATTGTGTTGTAATGTAAAGCGGATACCTACATGCTTAGTACTAATATATAAAAATCAAATAAAGGTGTTGTACCACAGTTGAGATATTAGTTACTACGTATTGTATGCCAACGGTGTTCGAACCCACGACCTACTGCTTACTAAGCAAGATTGCAATTGATTTCATAATTAACAATTTATTGCTTCATATTTATTTGTTGTATTTAACATTAAATTGATGCAATTAAGTTATTCTTAAAATGTTAAATTTATTTAATGTTTTAATTTGATATAATTTTTTTTAAGATTTTTTAATTTATTATTATTTAAATTATCTATCTGAAATTGTGCAAATTGTGTTGATTGTAATTTTATTCTGTGTGTTTGAGATATGTGCCTGAAAATAAATAAATAATCTGATTTGTTTCAAAATATATTTTCAATGTGGATGAACGAACACATAATCGAAATCGACAATTTTCACATATTTCAACAACTACGCTACAATTGTACAATGTTGGTGATATATCTAAATCCCTCTTTCTTATTGCTTAGTACGGGTATCTAAATGAAGACAGAAGTTTTCGATAGTAAATAGGGAAACTCTCCCGCTTGGTTACCATAAATCTTGATTGCAGTGGCACGTTAGGTACTCGTATCACTTACCGAACCTAGGCTAACCAAGGAGGTACCCATGTCAACACGTACGTTTACCGCACAACATTTAAGCCTAAATCACATTTATGAAAACGCCGTAGCGACGGACACTTTCGTTTGATCGGAATTATTCTGTAAGCGGCCACGTGCGAGTCGGTTCCGTACCACGTGATTGGCCAGTTTTTATTATTTGTTGTTTTATTTTAAAGTTTTCACTATAACCACATCAAGTTTGGCGCTTGTATGCGCCAAACTTATTTCCTTTTCACGACAGAGCAAAAATAAAATAATCGTAAATTATGTGATATAACTACAAATTAAAAAATTTCGGATTTTTTCATATACTTGTGCTATGAGATCTTGGTTCTTACCAAATTTCATGATTATAGGCCAACGAGAAGTACCCTATATTTTTGATGAGCGAGGTTGCGAGTATCACAATATGTGACATAAATTGCCGTATCTTTTGATTGTTTTGTTGTTGTATATTGTATATTGTTTATTAAGCATTCATTAGACAGCATGACTGTACTCGAATTTGTTATAATTTTTTTTTTATGTTATCCGGTATAGGTGGCTGAATCGGAGGGGCCAAAGCGCATGCTCCGACCAACCAATATCACCTCCGAGAAGGTAGGTGCCATACCAGAGACTTTCCTGGATTGCTGGCTATACTGGACTAGAGGAGAACACAACCGAGGTTGCTATGCTATCTTACATCCAGTACGGTGGTACTAACCCAGTCGGCTACAATTTGAGCCTACCACCTAGTAAGGGGCAAGGAAAGGGACCTACAGTTTGTTCTATCCGGTTCGATTACACCCACGAAAAAGAGCCGGTAAGAAACTTCGCAGGGCTTTTTTTTTTCATAATCATTTTTACAAGCATTTAGTGACTATCCACTTATTAACACCTCCTACAGAAGCTTGACTCAGAAGCTTGAATTTTTAGACTTCCTAGGAACCTTAGTACTTATTTTATATTAATTTTAACTCTCATTTCAACCTCTACCCGTTCCTAGGAGAAATGGTTTTGACATGAAAGACAGACAACAAAGTGATCTTGAAATAGAAAATAGAAATAAAAATGTTCATTCCTTTTCGTAAAACTAGTCGTACTAACATTGGACACAAAATTGGCGCCGAGACGATGTTTTTGAGACTTATTTTCCAAAATGTAAAATCGGCTTTACGGAAACCTAGCTAGACTAAGCACGCAGGTGCCGTACGTGGTTACTCAGGTACCCGTGTCAACGTACGTTCTCTACACAGAGTTTACACCTTCACACAAACGACTTACACTGAACCAGTCTTCTAACTGTATGATCACGCCTATGTCATTTGTTCATATTTGTTTCTATGTCTATAGGTATATGTTAAGGTTAAATTGTCCTTAAATAAATACTTAAAAAATAAATTATTACCGTATTTTTGCATATCTCCCCGGCATGTCGTAAAAAGCGACTAAGGGATAAGGATAAGATGCCGTGCTAAAGGACGATAGGGTAGCCACCTCTTACCTTAGCACAGTCCTTCCACCGTGTCACGCAGCAGGTGGGTCTTCGCGCCTTGCGGCTTGATAGCTATCTTGTCCGATTACTTTGTGAAACGTGGTGATCGGTGTTGTGCTGTAATTCACAAGAGTACTTGCAGCAAAACACCGATTACTCTACTTATCCCGATACAGCGTGTGGTATATATTGCCTTTAATATTATGTTGATATTATGTTGACTTTCGGTCTATACCGTGTTGTTTCCGGAGTGTGAAAAGATCAGATTAATTTCAGATGCTAGGGAGGAAAGATACTCAGTTGCGCCTGGCCTGGCTCCACTCGAATTAAATTCGGATTTAACAACCAACCAACTGGCCCCCTTTAATTTGCTTTCACAATAAATCTGAAAGTTTCAATGACATTTTCTAATAAAACCCAATCGCGACTTCTTTCTTCCAAATTAACTTTTTCCTGTAAGTGCAAAGAGGTTCAGTGAAACAGATATAAATAACTATAATCTATGGCGGGATAAGGTTCGCGCACATATACGCATTATGTACTGCTGGATACGGGCGTCCCAACAAGGCAATAGGTCTGTGGCACACGCAATCAACTGTATACGTCGCTGCAGATTTATGTCCTGGACGATAATCCACTGAAGATTTGGGTCTTGCAATAAATTTCACGGCCTATCTGACTTCGTTGCTTTGATAATCACTTGTCGTGGGAGTTTGATATACCTACCGTGGCGATTAAGTGGATAATTATATAGATAAAGTAAAAGTTATGTAGATAAGTTATGTACTAATTAAATATCATAATTCATATCATATCATCATAATCATACATAATTAACCAAAAATACATGAAGGGTGATTTTATTGTTCAAGTTATATTTTAATATACCTATACGAGTTGACTTATATTACAATATTTATTTAAATACATACCACACGCTGTATCGCGTCAATCGGGGTAAGCAGAGTAATCGGTGTTGTGCTACAAGTAAGTACTATTGTAAATTACAGCACAACATCGACCACCACTTTTATCAATGTATTAAGTAGGACAAGATAACTATCAAGCAGCAAGTAAGGCACGAAGACCCATCCGCTGCATGACTCGGTGGAAGGACCGCGCCAAGATGAGAGGTGGCCAACCTGTCGCCCTTTACCACGACACTTTTTCATTATCCCCTAGTCCCCTTTCACGACACCCACGGGGAGATATGCTGTGGGGCTATTATTTTTAAGTACCGGCACCACACAGTACTAATATTAATACGAAATACTAATATTTATTTTACTTATAATACATAAACTTTTATATAAAAAATTTACTTATTGTATAATATGTATATGTAAGGATGCATATTGATTATATGTCTAGATACATAAACCAATAAATATACAATTTGTCCATATAAGTGATGTATTTATTTTTCAAAATACATGTTGTCATTTCTTTAGTACTGTATAACTCGCCCCTACGCGTTTTCCACAACCCAAAGGTTAGTTTGAAAAGAATACCACAAGGCATTAACACGCCTTTTATGACCAATAACATACTGGTAAACTTATCATTTCATTTCATTATTCCTAACTGCGTATCCATCCATCCATGTATACGATAGTAGTAAAGTAAAACACCATAAAAATACGTGTCTAGACTTTCTCTCATCTAAGGTTAGTCCAAACAAAACAATAAATCAAGCACAACAATATTAGCGAGCAGACATCACTAGTAAATAAGTTCATTAATATTTTATAGCTGCTATTCAGAAACCAGTTAACTACCTATATTCAACATTGTTATTGGGTAATATTGGCAATAAACTCGACAATGGAATTATGTAGAAATTATTTCCTACAGGCAGAATCCTTTACAGATTTTTTTGTAGTAGATATTCAAAACCAAGAGAACAAAATATGTACCTACTAGAGAAAATCAGATTAAAATATTACTTTTATTATTTTTAGTATGTACAGGGTGCGGCGCGGAAACTTGCTGATTTGAAAAGTCAATAAAAAAAAAGTAGTAGAGATATCACTGTAATTTATTTTTATTGTAACATACATCATCAAATGTTTTTTATTAAATAGTTTTGAAGATGATATCGGTCAAATGACGGCCCTCACTGTCGACATTGCACTGAGTTACCCGATTTCTGAAGTTTCGTTCAACTCTTCTAAGCATATCGACGGGTATGTTGGCGATGGCTTGGCGTACATTGTTTTTCAGTTGAGGTAGGCTCCTTGGACGGTCATTGTAAACAATTGATTTCAGATAACCCCATAAAAAAAAGTCACAAGGAGACAAATCGGGGGAGCGGGCCGGCCAAACAAGGTCGCCTCTCAAAGAGATGAGGCGCTGGAAGGGCCAGTAAAAAAGTACGTCTCGACGGTAAACGCGCGCTGCTCGTTGGCCCAATTCATGGCGCGAACTGACTATGCGGATAACAAAACTTCATGATTTCGTATTTCGAACGAGTCGGTTCCCGCCCTTTCCCGACCCCACCTCGCCGCTTGGCGCGAAATATAAATCAGCAAGTTTTCGCGCCGCACCCCGTACTTTGAATTACATATAATATTTTTTAAGACCTCATAATGATTATGCCTGAACAATGTGAGCCATGCCATTCAGGAACAAACCATTTTATTACATACTAGCTTTTTCCCGCGGCTTCGCTCGCGTGGAAATGTAAGTTTAGCCCGCTACTGTATCTTTATTTTGGCGCACGGAACAATTCGGTTTGTATGAGAGCTACATCTTAGCGTAACCGTAAGTTAATTTTATTTAGCCTATCCTGTGTCCAATATAGTTAAATGTGTTTGCAGTAAAGGCCCATTTGCACTTTGATTAGTGCGAATGCGAGTGATTTGTGATTAGTGTTTATTGCGAGTGATTAGTGTTTAGTGCGAGTAGTGTCCAATACTGTTTAGCTGTACTGTTTAGTAAAAACTATTGGACGTCGAAAAACTTAAAAAATGGACGAATAATCACGTTTGCAATTCCAGGAAGTAATGAAAGAAATATTAAATGTAGCGTTGTTTGAAGCTGAAGAACACATGGAATCGGAACTAGCAAGACCAAAAAAGCTTTACTAAACACTAAACA
The DNA here is from genome assembly GCA_946902875.1 of Nematopogon swammerdamellus. NCBI lineage: Eukaryota > Metazoa > Arthropoda > Insecta > Lepidoptera > Adelidae > Nematopogon > Nematopogon swammerdamellus. The sequence goes on from OX336351.1 coordinate 13,037,993, forward strand.
CTAATCAATTCCGTCCAAACGATGCGAGTGCTAAACACTAAACACCTGCACTAAGCACTCAACACTCGCACTCGCAAAAAAATAGAACACGCTCCTAATCATTCTACTTCGCTAATCACTAAACATTCACATTATTCAATTGCGGTCCGAACGTGTTTAATACTAATCACTAAGCACCTGCACTAAACATTCGCACTAATCACTAATCAATGTGCAAATGGGCCTTAAGCTTCATCGAATTCGGATGATCGCTTTAAGAGTTATGAAGGAACATACATACATTCAAACATACATACAGAAAAGATTTCTAAAAATCGTCAAATTAGTTTTAGTATCATACATATAGAGTCTACAAACGCATAAAACAAAGTAACTTACTCCATGACCATCCCTTACAGATTTATTATTAGTATTGATGATTATTATTAATTCGCTATTTAGAGAACAGCTGTTTCTATACCGATTCATTTACTGTCCATTCCGCTCTTCTGTGGAATGCTGCTCGATGCCGCACTAGGCCCGTAGTTTTAAAAAAGAATTCCTATTTTATTCACTTGTGGATTAGTATTAGTATAGTATGTTCCCTTCAGCCAGTCGGGACATTGTTGATGAGAAGAGGCGAAGACTTGTGTCTGAGCTCGAACATGCACTCGGCTCTATTTCTGAATGGGGCCGTAGTAATTTGGTCGAGTTAAACGCTTCCAAGACACAAGTTTGTACGTTTAGTGCGAAGAGAGGCGGCGCGGCGTCCACACCGGTTTCTTCCTTCCAAAGCACGTCGCTTAAATTAAGCGACCACATCGGGGTCCTCGAATTCGAACTGTAGCACGACCTAAACTTTCGTCGCCATATATAAGCCGCAGATCAGGTCCTGCTTCGAGTACTGCTCGCACCTGTGGGATGGCTTTGCCAAATACCAGCTTGCGCCTCTGGACTCGATCCAGCGTCGACCCGTGCGACTAGTGGATGACCCCGAAATTTCCCCCGATCTAAAACCACTGCAACTCCGTAGGGATGTCGGCTCCCTAAGTGAGTTCTATCGCTTATTCCATGGGGAGTGCTCAGACGAGCTGTTCAACTTGATACCACCTTCCCCTTTCCACCTCCGCACCACGCGCACCAGGCAGGGATTGTATCCCTACACGCTGGACTTACCGCGAATGCATACCAATCGGTTCTGCAGATCTTTCCTCTACAGAACCGGTAAACTCTGGAACGCTCTCCCTGCCCATATATTTCCCCCCAAGTAAAGTCTCGGGTCCTTCAAGAGGGGGCGTGAATGGGTACCTGTCAGGCCGGCATGGCATTCACAACCCCCGTATACGACCAACAGTAAAACTGGTTTCTGTTCATCTGTAGTATCTGTATCAGGTTCGTCCGTAAAACTACTGTACAACAGAACTCAAAGTTTCGAATTTTCTTTTCAAAGAAAATTGAGCCCTTAGTCACGAACTTTACTTCATGGCAAATTCAGCTGGGACGTCCGAAGCGACCGTGTGTTGTGGTTGACTTTTACCAATTCTCAAACCCGTACACTCCCCTTCCCCCACCCCTCCCCCCCCCCCCCCCCCCCCCCCCCCCTCCCGCAACAACCCCCGCCGACTGAGCTTGGTACACGCCGTATTCCTGTGCGTGCCCCACCCGCTCTCCCGCTACGCTTAGCTCTGCCTCCCCGCTCCTATTATATTATTGCGGTTAGTTTTAGTTCTGTGTTTGACAATTTTTTTTTATGGAAGCTGACACGGTGGGCTTCATCACTTACAAAATCCGTGATGTCAGCCCATAACACCGTATGAACTTGGTGCCACGTCAAGTAAATTCGATAGCTTCTGACAGCTCTCAAGTTTGATCACACCGAGAAGTCGCGTACTTGCTGTGCCGTCAATCGTATGCCCACATCGGAAAGTTGGAGGAACTTGTGCCCGCATTCTCGCCGCGCGAGTCGTCCGTCTTGGGAACTTTCCCGACGTGCTTTCTACACAAAAATGCCAAGATCTCGGCTAAAGTAATCAAACAACTCTTATGTAAGTCGAGAAAGTCACTATTTTGGATCTGCAAGCTGAAAGTCGGTTTGACGCTTCTGCTCGAAAGTCTAGAAACATCAACACAAGTAAAACGCAGATAATGTGTTCAGCGCTCTGTGGTGCAGCCTAGCCGTGTTAATTTGGCAAGGAATAATTTTTATTTTAATATATCCGATATTTTTTGCTTTTAATTTAAATGTTAAGTTAACAATTAATATTTTCTTTTTGGGATACATTTACGTTTTTTAGGCTAGAAGAAATTTGCAAAATGTATTAAAATTACTACCTAATTAATTAATGTTAATATTATTAAGTTATTGTTAATTTTGTATTGATCACATTGTAATCTTGAATAAATGAAAAATAAATAAATAAATAAATAAAATATTACCCCGACACAGGGGGTCGAATGTAACATTATATGAGATCCAAATCGAATTCACTTTTTTTTTTCAAATTTTGAAATTAATTTGTAAACGCAAAATCTCCTTCGACCCGCTCTCTACCAACTGAAATGACAACGCGAAATTCGTCTCCCATTGATGGCATCTTATTGAACATTGACGTCGATGGTGGTTTTATTTTTTATGGAAACTGACATGGTTGGCTACTTCGCCTGCAACATCCGTGATGTCAGCCCATAACACCGGGAGAACTAAGTGCCATGTCAGGCTTCCATTCATTTCAAGGAGACAGCGTTTTAGCCATCACAGACAGGAATGGCTTCAAATAAAAACAAACATATCGTTCTATACGCTCATAATAATATTATATAAATAGTGACGACTACCGGTACGGAACTGGGGCGCGCGAGTCCGACCCGCACTTGACCGCCTTTTTTATAGACGTGCCGGCACGTGTGCACTGTGCCCAAAAGTTAAATCCAACCTAGCACGCATTTTTGTGTTTATGGACATGACATGGTTGTATGCATCACCTGCTACGCCCGTGATGTCAGCCTTTGTAAATTAGGTGGCATGTCAGGTCAGTGCTTCCCTTTGGTCGTGTCGGCTACACTGAGCTGGTCGGAAAAGACGAACTATTTACATTCGACCGAACTTTCAATAAGTGCGATGGTATCGATGATGGTACTGATTAAACCCTATCACCTGTTAAGGTAGGGGAAGATACTTACAGTCCGCGCGCGAGCTCCGAGGAATCGGTATTTGTGGAAATTAATTTAATATAGAATTTGTATAGAATTTTTATGGAGATTCACATTTTGTGATGATTATATTATACTAGGCGAGTAATGTTATACAAATGTATAATATTAAAATTCTATACAAATTCTATAATAAATTAATTTCCACAAACACCGATTCCTCGGAGCTCGCGCGCGGACTGTACAGTGAATCCGAACCACGCCCAGCATCAACGTCGGTCCATAGGATCACCGAGATATCGAACATAAAAAAAAATTACGAACCATTTTATTAATCGTCTATTAAATTAAGTCACCCACAACTATAAAGCCGTAAGTGGCAACGGATGTCTGCCATAGTAAAATGTAGAATTGTATAGAACAATTTTAATGGAAGTAAACAGACAGTGGGTATTTACGGTTGAATGGGTAGAAGTAATTAAATTGGCAGTCGAAAAAAATATGGATCAGTTACTATGCAAATTGTACGAAATCCGGTCACAATATCATGTAAAAGTTAGTCATTATTATTTAATGCTTATTAACATGTTATTACAATGAGAATAGGATCATGAATTACTGTGGCGCTTTTTTCTACAAAAAAACCATGAAAACAAAATTTCAAAACCGGCCAAGTGCGAGTCGATCTCGCGCACCGAGGCGAGTTCGCTATGTCATGGTCAGCGCCACTCGGCGTGAGTAATCTATGGATTAGTTCAAATGTTTCATACTGGTTTCGGTAGATGGCGCGCATACACTTTTTAGTTTCTTGTATGGGGGCACCCGTGATTTTTTTCTTTTTCTTATTTTTTTATTATTTTTATTTTTTTATTTGTATGGATTTTATTTTTATTATTTGTTATTTATTACATATATCGGCCATAATAATAACACATTTCTGGGAAAATTTCAACAGGCTACCTATTACGGTTCAAGAGATACAGCCTTCGGACAGACAGACGGACAGACAGACAGACAGACAGCGTAGGCGTAGTAATAGGGTTCCCTTACGACGGATACGGAACCCTAAGAAACCCCTATATCTGTTCGGATAGAAATTATCACAGTAAAGTCGAAAGATATACAACAATAGTTAATATTGTCTCTAGCAGTCTTTGAAAAAATCACCAAAAATACTATAATAATAATAGTAGATGGTATTACCGTGTGTTAGCTACTTTACTTTCTATATAACTGGGTAATAAAATGCACTAATACTACAAGTATTGGCACAATTTGGTCTACAAGACAGTCTATACCGAGACATTTGGAAGACCGGAATAGAATAGAATATAATATTTTTTTTTTTTTTTTTATGGAACCTGACACGCTTGGCTACATCACCTACAACATCCGTGATGTCAGCCCATAACACAGGGTGAACTAGGTGCCATGTCAGTGCTTCCCTTCATTTCATGTCGGCTACACTAAACTGGACGGAAAACACGAACTATTTACATAGCCGTTTCGACCGACGTTTCGTTCAGTGCAGTGGTACCAACCCGGCCGGGATAAACCCTACCACCTAGTAAGGTAAGAAGGGAAGGGACCTACAGTTTAACGTGGAATCCGAACCACGGTCAGCCTCCAACGGTCGAGCGGTCACCCATCCAATCACTGACCGCGCTCAGCGTTGCTTAATAACAGTTGACTAACCAACCGCGCCACTGAGCTACCGAGGCTGACGAATTTTCTTCTTATCCCTTAGTCGACTTTTACGACATGCGACGGGAAGAGATGCAGTGGGGCTATTCTTTTTAAGTACCGGCCCCACACGGTACCACACAATTACCTAAATAGAATGGAAAGGTCAAAGAGTTTGTATTCTTTGGGAAAGGTATGGAATGAAATGGAATGGACTATAAATACTCGTACTTTATAGCACGCCCGTCACAGAAATACACAGTACGGAGAGAAACAAAAATAATGATAGCGCGCAAAATCGGACTTATCACTAGTAGTGATTTCTTTCAGTCAAGTGTATATCGCAAGCATCCCCAAACACTGTCACTGCTAGCGATGCGTCAGTTTGAATATCACCAGCATAACGATATTACAGAATGTTGAGGGAATATTAACAAGTTTGTGCGATGACAATTCACTTGAATTTATTGGAGCGAGCCCCGCGGCAGCCAATGTTGTATATTTTTGTTGGTGTTTGTCGGCTGTGCTACAAGTTTGTCATCGTATCTAAAATTTTTGACAGCGAGCTTTCGTTATGAATAAAAGCTGATCTAAGCGAGGAGGGATCCTCCCCTTATATACATATGATGATAACTATTGGTTGCCTTTGATATCCTTCTCTATTTTAGGGTTCCGTGCGTCAAAAAAGGTAAAAACTTATAGGATGACTCTTCTGTCTGTCTGTCCGTATGTCACAGCTTGTTTTTCCGATCTACTGGACGAAAAAAGTTTAAATTTGGTACACATAGACTTTGATGACCCAATCACGGAAGTATGTCATTCGTTCATTTACGTACGGCGGTAAATGAAAGAATTTCGATTTTGGGTATCAATTTTGCGGGACAAATTAGAAAGTTAAAAAATACATTTGTTTCAAGTGCATCAAGTGTCATATCAATGAAAAAAACTAGTTATAAGGAATATTTCTTTTATAATTTTAAAATGCATAGTTTAAAAGATATTGAAGAAAATGTAAAGAAATCGAACATACGCCCTTATCTCCGAAACTAATGAGTCTAAAAATTCTAAAAAAAAAAAATAGGGAATATAGGGCCTCTCTTATAGTTTGCAGGAAAACCTAAACGAAAATCCCAAGCCTCAAAGTTCTCACGGAAAACGGAACGAACCCTCTCCATGCGGGTTCAACTCGTACTTGACCGCTTTTTTATTGGAAGTCGGCTCGAAGTACCTATCATTGTCATTTAGCTTTTCTCACTCGCATATATACCCGGCGCCGCGCCGGTCACCACGCTTGCCTTGTTCTGAGTTTCATAAACGAGTATGTAGCTATATCTGGCTCCAGCTCGTGTAGCACAATTTAGAGATCTGTGTCTGGTATGAACAAATACCTGCATTATTGTGTAAAGCCCTAAGAAATCAAAATTAATTTTTAGTATTTAAACAATATAATTTATAATTTTTTATTTATAAGTTGTAGATATACAATTTGTGCTTCAGTAGCTGCTAAATTTGTATTAAGTTATGTTAGATTTAATTTTATTATTGTACCGGCCAAGTGCGATTTTAATTGTAGGCTAGGCTTAAAAACAGCGGCCCTTGTGATACTCGCAACTTCGCAAGTGCTGTAATACCATATGCTGCGCCTACGCCCTTTCTATTGCACAACTATATGTTGATATGTGTTAATGTGTGATACTGATAACGTACTGATAACGTGGCGCGGTCCTTTTCCACCTTGTCATGCAGCAGGAGGGTCTTCGTGCCTCACTTGCTGCTTGATAGTTATCTTGTCCGTATACTGTGCTGAACGTGGTGGTCGGTGTTGTGCTTTAATTTACCAGAGTACTTATGGGAGTGAAAGTTGGGTATGGCAGGCGAAGCATGAGAGCAGGATAAATGATGTTGAAATGCGCGCGTTGAGAGGAGTATGTGTGGAATAGGAGGAGTATGTGTGTCTGTAGAATGGATGATAGGAAACTAATGAAAGAAATCTATGGAGCGAATGTTAGTGGAAGAGTCGGGAAGGATCGCCCTAGACGCACGTACCTGGACCAGATCGGGCATGTGCTCGAAAAGGGTCAGGTGCGTAGGACCCGTAACCGACGAGCATGTATGAAGAACATTATGAGAGTGGAAGAGGCGGCAAGAGTGTGTCAAGATCGTGGCGCTTGGAGGTTGGGTTGTTTGCGTGGGTTGGGTCTGTTGTCTTTGCCTGCCCCACTGGGAGGCAGGCAGGCGTGACGTTATGTATGTGTATGTATGTATGAACTTATAGCACAACACCGATTACTCTGCTTACCCTGATTGTCGGGATACAAAAGCGTGAGTTATGTATGTATGTACTGATAACGTATGTACGATTGAATAAAATGACTATTTTATTCTATTCTAGTCGTTTTTTGTGGTTCGGAAACCTCGGTGCGCGAGTCCGACTCGCACTTGGCCGGTTTGGTTTTCCGTATGGGTGGCTGAGTTATTGTTAGCTTCCATTCTTCTTCTGTATGTTATCTTCTGTCTTGTGTATCTTTGTGTTTTTGTGTGCAATAAAGGATTTATATTCTATTCTATTCTATTCTGAGTCAAAAGGGCCAAAACATACTCCAACCAGCCGATATCACCTCCCGAGAAGGTGTCATGACTTTCCCTTTTATTGCTGGTTATACTGGACTAGAGGCCTTCTTAGCTGGTCTTGGTGTAGTTTTAGGTCTTGTCTTAGCTTTGAGATAACAAATTAAATGGCCCTAATGTTACCTAAGTTAATTAATAGAACCTCATAAGACCAAGAGATTATGTGCCTTTCACGCGTTCCCACATAACGTTACAAATTAGGAGTAGAAGAGCTTAGTTAGTAGTAGAAGAGCATAGTTAGTAGTTGTTATAACACGCATTAAGTCTTGGACAATTAATAAACCACTCGTTGACAAGCATCTTCATATTGATGCATTTATTTGCATAGATAGCCATAGGTACATATGAAGTCATAACGACGGCATCGAAAGAAAATCTTTTTTTTTTCATTTCTATAGTTACTAACTTCGAAATAAATTATATATAATTTGTTAGGCATGACTTCAACAAGGTTGTTCTGTATTTGAAATTTAATAAAATATCTGCTGTGGCTTTGACAAAAATCAACAAAATATTTTCTAATTTCTACTTAATTTATATTTTCTATATTCCAATTTCGTATATATTTTGATTTCGTGAATGAAACCAATCTATACAATTTTAAATTATTTTTGAGTCACCCCTGTATGGTTTGCTACATCTATTGAGCGACATATAATAAAACACGACTGTTGCTGGTGAAAGTATATTGTACACTGAAGTAAATATAACTGTGCGCGCGTGCGCGGCTGGTGCCGCGGTGTTTGACCTGCTGTGTGCGGTTGCACCGTACAACCCCCAAAAGTATTATAAGTAAGTATAAGTATTATAGTGCAAAATGTAATCTCTGCCAGCTATTGTACATAGTCATTCTTTTACACACAATTTTCTCAACATCCTCTATAACAAAAGAGCAACATGACATCACGAAACGCGGCCCTCAATCTAGCTGTGTTATCACATCAACATTTGATAGCAACAGCTGCTCCCGCACTATCCATCATAGGGGACAATTACTTTGTCTCTTCACGACGACGTCGAGCATAATATGTATTGTGAAACTACTTAATCTTATGGCTGAAGGCCGCCCTTGTCTGAGGAAATGTAGATTCAGGTTGAGTGAAAACTGGGTTGATAAATGGAGCCTACGTTCGTTGAGCTCTCGCCTCGATGGCAATTTTACGTAAAATGTGTGCGTTTAAATTACTAGACTAGTCAACCAGGAGTTTTGATGTATGGACACCCATACATTAATTCCTCAGTCAATGAAACTTTGATAATATCTTGGAGTAATGTTCGGAATTACGACTGACAAATAATCCAACATTTTTTTTTACGGGAAGTTGGGTATATTCAAAGAAAAGTGAAAATTTAATATAACTCCTATAGACAAATTGCTCCGTCCAAAGTTACTTCGCCATAGGGTAGGTATTATTTATATGAATAAGTACGTAAATAAATCCAACATTTTTTGTATATGGAAATAGTGAATTAAAAACAAAATGTGTTTTTTTACTATATTTATCTCGGCAAAATTGCTCAGTCGGTTCTTTAATCTGAATATACCTTAGTATTATTATGTACATCAATAAGCATAAGAATCCAACAACTTTTTTATATGCATCATTTTTTTTCAAGGTGACGACCGAAACTCTGTTCCGCAAAATTCCTCCGTCCGTTTTTATTGTTCAATTATGATTAAGAATTTTGAAGAAAATTATTTGCAAAAGAATCCAACAAAAAATCCATCGGCAAGTTTAAAAAAACAAGCGGGCCAGGACGGGCGCGGTGCGCAGAGGAGCGGCCGGCCGCGGGAGGCGAGAGACGCGGCATTTTCCCCTCCTCTGCGCCCATGCCGCGCCGCGCCGCCCCTGGCGCGCCGTTACCTATTTTTTTTTCATTCGTGGTCATTGTGGCAAAATCTAACATTGTTTTACCTTTTATTTTTTTATTTGTTAGTACTGAGCATGTACCTTGCTTTTTTATGTCTTGACTACATAAATACAAAGCCGAAAAATGAATGGAAAAGATATATCCCGACCAGGACTCGAACCTGGAACTCTGGCTTGAGCCACCATCATCATCATAATCATCAGCCCGTGTCGGTCCAGTGCTGGACATAGGCCTATCCCAAGGCACACCACCACACGCGGTCTTCCGCTCTTCGCATCCACCCACTCCCAGCTACCTTTTTAAGGTCGTCTGTCTACCTAGCCGGGGGCGTCCCACACTACATTTGCTTGTACGTGGCCACCATTCGGGCACTCGCCTACCATTGAGCCGCCAGCGCGTTGCCAATTTCGCTATAGGGTCGTGATTTATCTTTCTCCAAATCTCGAGCTGTTTCGGCTTCTATGAATTAGGTATGACGCATTCACCTGCGTTCAACGCACGTTGTTGGCAACGCGCTGGCGGGTCAAGCCAGAGTTCCAGGTTCGAATCCTGGTCGGGATATATCTTTTTCCATTTATTTTTCGGCTTTGTATTTATGTAGTAAAGAAATATATAAAAAGCAAGGTACACGCTTAGTTCTAACAAATAAAAATAAAATGTTAAAAATCCCCAGTCAACTTCTAGTGTCCGATGCCAAATACGAATTTGGCGACAAGATTCAATATGGAATCATGCAAGTTGACTGAATGCAGGTAAATGCGTCATACCTACTACTACACAGAAGCCGAAACAGTTCGAGATTTGGAGAAAGATACATCACGACCCGATAGCGAAATTAGCAACGCGCTGGCGGCGGCTCAAGCCGAAATTCCAGGTTCCAGTCCAAATCGAGATATTTTTTTTTATTGACAGCGCGACATATGGCGCCGAGCCACCCATAAGTTGTCTAACGACGCCCATGGATATTCGGTCGTATGCGGGGGTTGCGAATGCCATGCCGGCCTGACTGGTGCCCTTTCACGGCCCTCTTGAGGACCCGAGACTGTACTTGGGGGAAAATATATGGGCAGGGAGAGCGTTCCAGAGTTTACCGGTTCGGTAGAGGAAAGATTTGCAGAATCGATTGGTACGCATCCGCGGTAAGTCCAGCGTGTATGAATGCAATCCCTGCCCAGTTCGCATGGTACAAAGGTGGAAAGAGGACGGCGGGATCGCATTAAAGAGCTCCTCCAAGCACTCCCCATGGAATAAGCGATAGAACACACTTAGGGAGCCGACATCCCTGCGGTGTTGCAGTGGTTCTAGATCGCAGCACACTTCGGGGTCACCACTAGTCGCACGGCTCGACGCTGGATTGAGTCCAGAGGCGCAAACTAGTATTTGGCAGAGCCATCCCACAGGTGCGAGCAGTACCTGATCTGCGATTTATACAGAAGCAGCTTTTGGTCCGGCGTGAAGTACCGTCGCACCTTATTTATTGAGTACGCCCAGCTTTTTAGAAGCCAGCTTGGCATGAAGGAGCCGGTGTGAACGCCGCTCTCTTCCCACTGAACGCGCAAACTTGTGTCTTGGAAGCGTTGAACTCGACCAAATTACTACGGCCCCATTCGGAAATAGAGCCGAGTGTGTGTTCGAGCTCAGACACAATTCTTCACCTCTCATCCACAGCATCCCGACTGGCTGAAGGGTGACTGGTGTAGGATCCCTGTGCCGTACTGTCACCTGCATAAAATTGTATGTTGCCCAGAGACAGCATATCATTGACATGCAGAAGAAACAGCGTGGGTGACAACACAGATCCTTGTGGTACGTCGGCGTTCACTGGAAAAGGAAAGGCACACGCTGAGCCGATTGGCCAATTTTGCATAAATTAAGAATTGTATATAAAATGTAAATAGGTTAAGTTAGTTATTATGCAAAATAAACGATTATCTTATCTTATCTTATCACTGACATGGCGTCCGACGAGCAACAGTAGTGGACGTTTGCTAAATGTATGCTACGTCCATGTAGGAAGTCGGTGACTCAGTTACAGAGGCCAGAAGGAAGTCCGTAAGCCGGCAATTTGCCCAAGAGCGACTTGCGCGAAACCTGGTCAAATGCCTTGGCAATATCAAGGCCAATTGCCAAGGATTCACCATGACCTTCAAGCGATTCCCCACTAAAGGTGAGTGACGTACGCTAGGAGATCACCAGCAGATCGTTTTGGCCGGAAGCCGTATTGCCGATCGTTGATGAGTCTCGTCATTCGTCTCTAGGTACTTCATGAGCTGCGCATTGATAATGCGCTCCATCACCTTACAGAGAAGGGAGGTAATCGCTATAGGTCGATAGTTTGACGGGTTTGAGCGGTAACCCTTTTTGGGGACACCCCTACACCACTATTTAGCGTCGACTCGACCAACGTGCGGAGTTTGCACACCAATCTTAATGCCGTCCATCACCACCTGGAGACGATGAAGCCGGCCTTGCTTTTTCGACGAAAACGGAAATATCTCGCCCTGCCGATACTTCTTACCTGCACCACCCTGGCTACACCCTGGAAGAAGCCTTCCGCTCGCGAGCCGGAGTCTGCCTGTTTGTCAGGGCGGATATTTGTTGTCGTCGCCTGCGCTGCATTGAGGCTCTCAATACTCTGGGCCCACGTGGATCTGGGAACGGTGTCGCGGGTGCACGCCTGTCTACAGGTCGCATTCTGGCAATGCGGAGACAGCTCAGTTATTCGAGAACCTGAGTGGAGCGGTAGACAAAGTCCAAGAGCGGTTCCCCACCGCGGATTTGGTTCTCCTTGGAGACTTCAATGCCAATCACGAGGCATGACTAGGCTCCAGGAGGACTGACTTTGCGAGGAGAGCCGCCTACGACTTCGCCCTGACGGATGACCCGTTTCAAATGGTAGACCAGCCCACCAGGCTGCCAGATATAGACGGTCATGAACCCTCTCTGCTGGATCTTATGCTGACAACGAACCCCACTGGATATAAGGTCGCAGTGAAAGCCCCGCTGTGTTCTTCTGATCATTGTTTAGTGGGGTACACGGTGCCATCTTCGCCTCCTCAGTCCCATACTGGAGGAACGCGTCGAATTTGGCACTACGCGTCAGCAGATTGGGATGGGATTCGAGAACACTTCGCATCCTACCCTTGGAGAGAGATTTGCTTCAGTTCGGATGTTCCGTCGCAATGTGCAAATACCGTTGCCGAGGTGGTTCTGGCGAGAATGGAAATGTTTATTCCCAGCGCCTCTGTCCACCTCGCTGGTAAAAGCCAACCATGGTACAGCCGCGACTGTGCTGATGCTGTCGCAGCTAAATGCGCAGCTTATCGTGCATGGTCGCGCGCTCGTGCCGGACGTGATTCAAACGTATCCGAACCGAAGAAGGTATACAACCACGTCTCCAGATCCTGGAAAAGGGTTATTGCCAAGGCCAAATTTGACCACATCGGCAGAATAGGTGATAGACTGAACCAGCCCCCAACTGAGAGCCGTGAGTTCTGGTCTCTCGCCAAATCTGTCGACTCGAATTTCTGCCGCTCATCTCTTCCACCTCTTCAGTGTCCTGGAGGCTCAATTTCCCACTCCGCAAAGGAGAAAGCCGACTTACTGGTATCTCTCTTTGCGGGGAACTCTAATCTGGACGATTAGAGTGCCACTCCCCCATCCATACCTAGGTGTGAGAACTCTATGCCGGAATTGCAGTTTCCACAACGAACTGTACGGGCGGAGCTTCTCTCCCTAGACGTCAGGAAAGCGAGTGGGCCGGATAGAATTCCTGCATTGGTGTTAAAATTGTGTGCTCTCGAGCTGGCTCCAGTGCTGACGCGGCTATTCCGTCTCGCCTACTCCAATGGCCGTGTGCCGGCGGTCTCGAAATGTGCGTTTGTGCAAGCGGACCCCAAAAAGGTTTTTTTTATTGACAGCGCGTCGTATGGCGCCGAGGCATCCATAAGGTGTCTAACGACGCCCATGGACATTCGGTCGTTTGCGGGGGTTGCGAATGCCATGCCGGCCTGACTGGTGCCCAATCACGGCCCTCTTGAAGGACCCGAGACTGTACTTGGGAGGAAATATATGGGCAGGGAGAGCGTTCCGGAGTTTATCGGTTCTGTAGAGGAAAGATCTGCAGAATCGATTGGTACGCATCCGCGGGGAGTCCAGCGTGTAGGGATGCAATCCCTGCCCAGTGCGCGTGGTGCGAGGGTGGAAAGGGGACGGGAAATCTGCGTTTGTGCAAGCGGTCCCCAAAAAGGGTGACCGCTCAAACCCGTCAAACTACCAACCTATAACGATAACCTCCCTTCTCTGTAAGGTGATGGAGCGCATTATCAATGCGCAGCTCATGAAGTACCTAGAGACGAATGAACTCATCAGCGACCGGCAATACGGCTTCCGGCCAAAACGACCTGCTGGTGATCTCCTAGCGTACGTCACTCACCTCTGGGGGGAATCGCTTGAAGGTCATGGTGAATCCTTGGCAATTGGCCTTGATATTGCCAAGGCATTTGACCGGGTTTGGCACAAGTCGCACTTGGGCAAATTGCCGGCTTACGGACTTTCTTCTGGCCTCTGTGACTGGGTCGCCGACTTCCTGCATGGGCGTAGCATTCATTCAGCAACCGTGCACTACGGTTGCTCGTCGGACGCCATGTCAGTGAACGCCGGCGTACCCCAAGGATCTGTGTTGTCACCCACGCGGTTTCTTCTGCATATCAATGATATGCTGTCTCTGGGCAACATACATTGATGACAGTACGGCACACGGATCCTACACCAGTCACCCTTCAGCCAGTCGGGATGTTGTGGATGAGAAGAGGCGAAGACTTGTGTCTGAGCTCGAACACACACTCGACTCTATTTCCGAATAGGGCCGTAGTAATTTGGTCGAGTTCAACGCTTCCAAGACACAAGTTCGCGTGTTCAGTGCGAAGAGAGCGGCGTTCACACCGGCTCCTTCATTCCAAGGCACGTCGCTTAAATTAAGTGAACACCTCGGGGTCCTCGGAGTCGAACTGTCGCACGACCTGAACTTGCGTCGCCATAAAAAAGCTGGGCGTACTCAATAAGGTGCGACGGTACTTCACACCAAAAGCTGCTTCTCTATAAATCGCAGATCAGGTCCTGCTTGGAGTACTGCTCGCACCTGTGGGATGGCTCTGCCAAATACCAGCTTGCGCCTCTGGACTCAATCCATCTGGCGTCGAACCGTGCGACTAGTGGGTGACCCCGAAGTGTCCTGCGAACTAGAACCACTGCAACACCGTAGGGATGTCGGCTCCCTAAGTGTATTCTATCGCTTATTCCGTGGGGAGTACTCGGAGGGGCCGTTTAATGTGATCCCGCCGTCCCCTTTCCACCTTCGCACCACGCGCACTGGGCAGGGATTGCATTCCTACACGCTGGACTTACCGCGGATGCGTACCAATCGATTCTGCAGATCTTTCCTCTACAGAACCGGTAAACTCTGGAACGCTCTCCCTGCACATATATTTCCCCCCAAGTACAGTCTCGGGTCCTTCAAGAGGGCCGTTAATGGGCACCATACAGGCCGGCATGGCATTCGGAACCCCCGCATACGGCCGAATGTCCATGGGCGTCGTTAGACACCTTATGGGTGGCTCGGCGCCATACGACGCGCTGTCAATAAAAAAAAACCTTTTTGGGGTCCGCTTGCACAAACGCAGATTTCCAGACCGCCGGCACACGGCCATTGGAGTAGGAGATACGGAATAGGCGCGTCAGCACTGGAGCCAGCTCGGGAGCACACTATTTTAACACCAATGCAGGAATCCTTTCCGGCCCACACGCTTTCCTGACGTATAGGGAGAGAAACTCCGCCAGTACAGTCTGTTATCGAAACTGTACTTCCGGCATGGAGTTCTCACACCTAGGTATGGATGGGGGAGTGGCACCCCCATCGTCCAGGTTAGAGTTCCCCGCAAAGAGAGGTACCAGTAAGTCGGCTTTCTCCTTTGCGGAGTGGGCAAGTGAGCCTCCAGGACACTGTAGAGGTGGAAGAGAGGAGCGGCAGAAATTCGACTCGACAGATTTGGCGAGAGACCAGAACTCACAGCTCCCAGTTGGGTGCTGGTTCAGTCTGTCGCCGATGTAGTCAAATTTGGCCCTGGCAATAACCCTTTTCCAGGATCTGGAGAGGCGGTTGTATTCCTTCGTCTGTTCGGATACGTTTGATTCACGTCCGGCACGGGCACGCGACCATGCCCGATAAGCTGTGCATTTAGCTGCGACAGCATCAGCACAGTCGCGGCTGTACGATGGTTGGCTTTTACCACCGAGGTGGACAGAGGCGCTGGGAATAAACATTTCCGTTGCCCCCAGAACCACCTCGGCAACGGTATTACCGCATTTTGACGGATCGTCCGAACTGAAGCAGATCTCTCTCCAAGGGTAGGATGCGAAGTGTTCTCGCATCTCATCTTAATCTGCTGACGCGTAGTGCCAAATTCGACGCGTTCCTCCAGTACGGGACTGGGGAGGCGAAGATGACACCATGGACCCCACTAAACAATGATCAGAAGAACCCGGCGGGGCTCTCACTGAGACTTTATATCCAGTGGGGTTTGTCGTCAGCGGAAGATCCAGCAGAGAGGGTCCATGACCGTCTATATCTGGCAGCCTGGTGGGCTGGTCCACCAGTTGAGACAGGCCATGCGTCAGGGCGAAGTCGTAAGCGGCTCTCCCCGCAAAGTCTGTTCTCCTGGAGCCTAGCCATGCCTCGTGATGGGCATTGAAGTCTCCAAGGAAACCCAAATCCGCGGTGGGGAACCGCTCTTGGACTTTGTCTACCGCTCCACTCAGGTTCTCGAATAACTGAGCTGTCTCCGCATTGCCAGAGTGCGACCTGTAGACAGGCGTGCACCCGCGACACCGTTCCCAGATCCACGTGGGCCCAGAGTATTGAGAGCCTCAATGCAGCGCAGGCGACGACAACAAATATCAGCCCTGACGAACAGGCAGACTCCGGCTCGCCAGCGGAAGGCTTCATCCAGGGTGTAGCCGGGGTGGTGCAGGTAAGAAGTGTCGGCAGGGCGAGATATTTGCGTTTTCGTCGAGAAAGCAAGGCCGGCTTCATCCTCTTCACGTGGTGATTGACGGCATTAAGATTGGTGTGCAACCCCCGCACGTTGGTCAAGTCAACGCTAAATAGTGGTGTAGGGGTGTGCACAGCTGATTGAAAGTTGTTCTTTCTTTGTACTGCCATGGTTGTAGTAAGAGGGGGGGAAAGAGAGTGAAGGGTGGCTGTGGTGATTCACGGGCAAAGCGTGGACCCTAGCTTATTCGCTTACTGCTCAGGTTAGTGGTGCGCCGACACGGAAGACGGAAGGGCCCCCGGTCCCCCCCCCTCCCCCCCCCCACCCCTCCCCTCCCCCCGGAAGTGGCCGCCGGGACCCCTACTCCGTTCACCAACCGGCACGACGGACCACTCCGGGATTATGCGCCGGTTGACCAGGGCAGCCTCTCGCGTTGGTTAGACCACCGTTAGTACCACCGGCGGGCGGCCAGCGGAATAACCGTCTCACCGAGTCTCCCTGTCAACCGTGTCGATGCATCACGTCGGAACAGCGAATCCGCGTCGGGATTAGTGACCTACTCCTCACCACAGCCATCCCCACCTGCTTTTGGGTCCGCGGGAGGTGCACCGGAACACAGTGAACTGTTATGGCGGTTTAATAGTACTGAGCTCGCATCGGTCGGCGACGGACGCGCACACGATGCACTCTAGACGCACCTGCGAAGTAAGCGAAAATGGCGTGCAATAAATGCAATATGGTTGTGAACGAAGTATTAGCCTTCATAAACCATAAAGCGGACGTCTTGGATGAAGTCAGCATCATCCGGATTTGTGAGTCCGCCTTCACCGAAGATGACGTTGAGACCGCGAGAGTTCTGCTTTGTGCGTGCATTCCGTCAAGAAGGCCGACTCGCAAGGGAGAAAATCGGAAGAAGAAGACTATCCAGGACATCATCACCATCTTAAAGCAGACAGACCCCGACGACGTGCCGAGGTTCGTGGCGTACGACTTCAATAAGTTGCCGCCTGTGTCCTTCGACCACGTCGACGTTACGGCCTTCCTGAAAGATTTGGTGATCATAAAAGCGGACATAGCTCAACTGAAGGGAAACTGTGGAGCGACAGCGGCGTAGGGGCCAACATCTCTCGTCCCGGAAGTTCAACAGCTGAAACAGGCAGTTGAGAAATTGTCATGTTCCGAGTCACTCCGGCCGATAACCCCGTCTCTGCAGCCTAATCGCATTTCGCAAGTGGGAACACCGAACGAAACGCTGAGTGTGCGCAACATCAATATGCGCAGGCGAGGTGCTCAAGTGTCGTCACCCAGCGATTGCACATCGACGCCGGTATGCTACGTAAGCGCTGATGGTGCTGTTGATGCCTCGACTTCTACACTGCGCACCCCTCCCGCTCCTCCTCCCACCCGCCCCGTTGCCGCTCGTCCGAAAAGGCGACGCGGATCTATGACGAAGCGCATCAGTAAAACGGTGGAGAAAACAACAATGGTATCCCCGCGCTTGGAACCGCGTCCCGACTGTCGGCAGGAGGCTGCACGTGACAAAAACGGGTTCGTACTCGTCGAGAGCAGGAAAAAGAGAAGGAAGAGGTGCAATAAGCGCGGATCTGCGCCCCCTGAAGAGAGCTGTTTGAAGGCAGCTCCCCGCACGGCTCTCATCTACGTGTCTCGCCTGCGAAAGGACATGAAGATCGAGGACCTCATCCGCCACGTCCAGGATAAGGGTGAGCGAGTTGAGAGTGTCGAGGCTCTTCCTTCTCACTGGGCTGACACGAACTTTTGCGCTTTCAAGCTGTGCATTCCTGCCGAGAAGGTGAAGACATTCCTTCGCAGTGAGTTTTGGCCCTCCGGGGTGGTGTTCCGGCGCTACAATCGCGACCTTCATCGTGAGGTCGCGCGCCATAAGTATGCTGAGGCCGCGCCGGAGCTGTCTACAACTGCCGTCCTGCACATTCAGGAGACGCAACCCGCGCCGCCGCCGACGAAGCCCGCGCCGCTGCCGACGCCCGCGCCGCTGCCGACGCCCGTGCCGCGGACGCAATCTGCGCCCACTCTACGCGCACCTGATTCACCGCGTCAGCAGACTAATATGACGCATACGGGTCTCTATTGGGACCCGTACAGACACAAGTGGAGAAAAAGTAATTTTAGTTCTTAGGTTAAGACATTTAATATGTATTTTCCATATGGCCCTAGTTGGCTGAAATAAAGAGATAAATAAAAATTAAATAAAAATTAAATAAATAATTGATTCTCCCAGGGTGTGGTGGCGAACCCAGTCGATCCGAAGATCTCCCACACGCTAACTGCTGTTCATTTGGCACCACCCAGGAGGCACGTGTGACTTAAGAACCATGAGGTGTCACAGACGCGAACAGCTTTAACTCCCTATATAAGGTGCTTCGTTATTTATGCCAATAACTTCGGGAGGGTTACATACGCGCTCAAACAAACAGATTCAGATTCAGATATTTATTTCGCCATAAAGAACACACAACAATAACAATATTTCATTGAGACATATGCATATTCAGTATGGTTCGTCATTATCATTATCATTATTATTTTTTTTTTGTCATGTCCCGTTCAGCTCAACACTTTACGCAAAAAAAAACATATTTATAGGAGCATTGTTTCTCCTAACATCTAACAAAAAAATTAAATCAAATAGCTGTAAAAACCAATCAAGGCTATAGACCCTTGCAAACAAGAAACGTAGGCACACACACCGCACACGTAGGTAGGTAGGTAGGTAGGTAGCTAGTTTTAGAGCGGCGGCGGCCTAGTGACCTTGTGACTTACTTAGAACAATAGCTGTTCTGCGTTTGAACATAGTACGGTCATTGACCCCGTACAATGCAAGCTACCTACTGTTACACACAGGTCTAGTGACCTTGTGACTTACTTACAATAAACAGCTGTTCTGCGTTTGAAAATTTCTCGAAAAGTTATGCTAAAAACATATAATTTTTTTTTTTGCGGAACGTGTTTACTTGAGATGAATAACGAAGCACCTTATATAATGTCTTTCAAAATTAGTTAATAGTACGCTAAGAGAGGGTTCTGTATCGGAAATAGATCACTTTTGAAGAACAAATAATTTTGGTTCGCACAAAAACATTTTTTCTATGTAAAATGTAAAAAAAAAATTTTTTACCAACTTACACGTGTTATGTCATAATGATAATTAAGACTTTTTTGTTACTGTTATGAAACTGAATCGATTAGGCTATAAAAATCAACCACCTATTTTTTAATTTTATTAAATACATAAAACAACAATATTTTACATTAAAAAAGAAGCCCAAAGTCCAAAAAAATGTATATAGGTTTCCACCCCATTTCGTACCCTGCTGCGAACCGGTTAATATTAGAGGTCCAAACCGGTTCTGAACCGGTTTTTAGGCTTCAGGTTCGGGTTTTTTTGAACCGGTTCGCGACTAAACTGGTTCGCTCGTTAAAAAGGTTCTTCGAACCGGTTCGGAGAACCCGAACCCCATTTGGAACCGGTTTTCAGTCCCTAGTTAGCACCACAGTATATTGTGTTAGCACACACCGCACGCGAACTTCAGCGGCGCGCCAGGGGCGGCGCGGCGCAGCATGGACGCAGAGGAGGGGAAAATGCCGCGTCTCTCGCCTCCCGCGGCCGGCCGCTCCTCTACGCACCGCGCCCGTCTTGGCCCGCTTGTTTTTTAAACTTGCCGATGGATTTTTTGTTGGATTCTTTTGCAAATAATTTTCTTCAAAATTCTTAATCATAATTGTACAATAAAAACGGACGGAGGAATTTTGCGGAGCAGAGTTTCGGTCGTCACCTTGAAAAAAAATGATGCATATAAAAAAGTTGTTGGATTCTTATGCTTATTGATGTACATAATAATACTAAGGTATATTCAGATTAAAGACCCGACTGTGCAATTTTGCCGATAAAAATATAGTAAAAAAACACATTTTGTTTTTAATTCACTATTTCCATATACAAAAAATTTTGGATTTATTTACGTACTTATTCATATAAATAATACGTACCCTATGGCGAAGTAACTTTGGACGGAGCAATTTGTCTATAGGAGTTATATTAAATTTTCACTTTTCTTTGAATATACCCAACTTCCCGTAAAAAAAAATTTTGGATTATTTGTCAGTCGTAATTCCGAACATTACTCCAAGATATTATCAAAGTTTCATTGACTGAGGAATTAATGTATGGGTCCAACTCCTCGTTGACTACATTATACGGTCAAGTTTAGTATGAAATGAAAACAGTCAAAGTCTATCTGCTATTACAAGCTCCCAAGATGGTTTTAGGCTATAAAATCATAACGCTATGTCATCCGCGGCCTGATCTGTGAGCAAAAAGTCACGGGAAACGAGGTAAAAAGCTAGTTATGTTATATTTCGATAATTTTTATTTGGAAAATTAGTAAATATGCCACCACTTTTAATGAGTTTAATCGATATACTAAATCATAATATGTAGTTTTAGGCTACTTAAACCTAAACGTTAAAACGTAACAGTCTTATGCAGTCCTCTTCAATTCCGATAATATAATAAGTATAAAAATATATAAACTTCCAACAAACATGGCACAGCACAATTCATCTGAAATTCCAATCATTGTGAAATTAAACCAAATCGATTCAAACAAAAGCAGCACGAAACAAACGAACTCCGATTCTCAATAATTTCAGAAAAAAATTAATTAAACTTTTTTAAGTGAGTTCGTCCACGCCCAAGGCTGAAGTTTTCTTGAAAAAGTTTCCTCGTCCGGAACCAACTTGATCGGATACTAAGAGGCTAAATCGGATATTTGAACCTTAGCCATTTAATTAATAGCTATAGCTGACAGGGCGAGTAGAAAAAAATACTGAATTTTGATTTCGGTTTGTTGAGTTAATTTTCTCTTTCGGAAGATTAAATTTTGCGAACGCCGATGGCTTGTGTTTTCATATGAAGTCTAAGTAAAATAAATTTCAAACTCAAAAGTGTATATTTTCGTACGAGCCTTTTTTTCTTTTAATAGCGATTCCAAAAAACATTTTTGTATGATCCCACACCGATTCGTTCCTGTATCGTACGGGGGGAAAATAGAACCGGATTGTCTCTTTCTAAAGCTCGAAACGCATTGTTTTGTGCCGGTAACAGTACACTTTACTTCATCCAGTGATTGTTCTCTTTATATACAGACAGTTTCATATACCTACAGTTTGCATTTTATTTGCAGTGCGGGAACTATGCTCCTATATCAATATCACTGATTAAAAGTCCAGCCCTTGAGATGAAAATATATTTGAATCCAAAAACTTTTTACTGTCACCCGGTGTTATGCGCTGACATCACGGATGTTGTAGGTGATGCAGCCAACCGTATCAGTTTCCATAAAAAAAATAAAAAAAAATCACCAGATGTCCAGTCCTTTATGAGTTTAGTTTAAAAATATTTTCTTTATTTTCCTAACAGCTTAATATAAAATTAAAAATTCAATGCAAAATGTAAACATGAAATAAATTCAACCGTAAAGTAAAATAAAAAATATCGTAAAACTCCCCGAAAGGGTTTACGCAAAAACCCAACAGCGGCGGAGGGAAAAATAAATTTTAATTCTCTCTCATTTAACTGCTATTATTTTTTAAAATTGTTTTTTGCCTCGCTCTAACTTGAGGAGCATTAGCTGCCCGAGGCCATTAGTACTAACACGTTATTTTTTGCGGCGTTGCGATAACTGGCGCCTCAAAACGATGCGTCAAACCGAGGGTGTGTTGCTCCCTTGCTGTGTCGCAAAAAGGAGCGCTCGTGCCACTAGCAGAAAGTGAAATGGCGGCACAATATGGTGTTCGCGTATTTACACATAAAATATTTGGACAAGCATCGGGCGCACATTAGCCCCGCCCCCCTCGCACCTCACTCCATGTGGAACTATTTTTTATATTTTCGTGAATTCATTTTTGCGGCGTAAATCGGGGAAAATTTCAGATGTTATCGCCGCCATCGGTAGGCGAATGCTTCATGAATAATGGATGGCCGCGGTGTAGTTCGGTAGAGAATCATGCACCCGCCGGTTCTTCGACTTAAATTCGAATTAAGTAAATGAAGGTTCTTGCTCGCCCGGTTCTAGCGGCGCCGCGGCCGGCTTAGGTCGACACGCTCCGCTGTGAAAATACAACATCGTGTGCTTATAATCAGAGTTTAATAGTCTTGTATCGTTCATGTGAGTGCACGCAGCATCCGGTACTGCCAGGCAGAAATGTGTTCGGGTTATTCATCTGCTTGCGGATACGGAGTAGTCTGAAATGGTGCATCCATCATTTTCAGCACTTTCTTTATATTGATAGCGCGACATGTAAAGTAAGTAAGTCACGAGGCAGTACAATATACACCTTAAAATAACAAGTTGACAATATAAAGCATAAAAAATAAATATATACATACAGTGCCCACCCACCTCCATGACCGGAAAAGGATGTAACACAGCACATCACGATAGGTAGGTGATGTAGAGAACCGTGTCAGTTTCCATAAAAAAAAAACAGTATTTCAATTCATACAAATAGTCATTGTCAACCAAAATAATGTTAACATACTGCCTTGCTGTCCTTTGTTCAGTGTATTTGCTATAATGGCCGCAATCCGAGAACAGAGCCTCGCCATTCCAACGCTTATGATATCATTCGGAATACATAAACCGGCCATTTATTTCCCTTAGTCAAACTCGGATGAATCGTAATCGCGCAAGTCAGATTGACCACTCGATTATCGGACTATCAATCATATCAACCAATTGAATCTCTGTCCGCATGATGGGAGCGCCTGAAAAAATACGACCTCAATGCAATGTTAGGTCAATAGTCTTTGAAAAGAACAGTTTTGTTGACGCTGCGCAGTGGCAAATACCTTGCGTAAAATTATTCGACGTGTGCACATGAAAAGTCAAAATGACACAAAATGATATAAAATGTCTGCACTTGTTGACTCAATAATTTTTATCAACAAGTGTGTTACAAGCGAAGTAGTGTGTTCATACAAGTGAAGTACTCTGTGATTTAAACCAAAAATGTAATTTTTTTTATCGCTACAGTTGAAGTAACCTGAAATAATAGATAGAGAAGGTTAAAGTATAAATTTTTCATCCAAAGTAATTTTCCAAAATGTTCTATTAACAGAAAAAAATCGCAAAGACTAAAATGTTTCACTTTCAAGATCTCAGAATTTTAAGTGAGAATTACTTCATATACCTATCATATATTTTTCAATCACTGAAAAGAGATTTGAATGCATAATATTTTTATAGGTCCTTTTTCAACAAAGCATTTCGAGACATTTAATAACTGAAAAAAAAAACAAATTTTACTATCGGCGCACCTCGGTTTGTCTTGCTGCCGTAGTTAGGTACATCTCTCTTCTTTTAGCCATTTTTAGGTTTCCGTACCCCGTACAGAAGCCTATGCCGTCTGTCTGTCTGTTTGGCTGTACTACTGCTGTATCACACAGTAATTAGCAACTAGGTGGCATGTGTTTCTCAATTTTCGCACTGTTTACAATATAGCCATTTTCACAAAATCGGAGCTCCACTGATCTTTGATTTGTGACTGGACTCGGGTGGCTCGTTATTCAATTTGTGACGCGTCCCGTGTTTTATGCTCTCGGTTTTCCGAATGTACTTTTATCACATTACGCTTTGTTTTATGGCGACGGTGCCGTCCGTTGAATCGAGTTATCGGTTTCATAAAAACGACGAGAAAAAAAAAACGATAAAAAATCGGCTTAAAAAGTGGAAATATATATTTGGAACCTTATCGCCATAATTATGCTTATTTTTTTGCCTTACGCCATGTTTATTAGGCGAAGCAGCGAGCGTCCAGTAGAGATTGTGGTGAGATTGAATACGCGTATTTACTACTACTTCCTACTTTTCGAGCACAAGAGGATAATTTTGTTAAAATTCTATTTATAAAGTTACCAAAGTACCGTGTACGGTTGGTATTTAAGACTGCGGTACTACAGCGTGAGGTACAATTTGCAAAATTTGCCACATTTTCGTTTCGGTTTTTTGTTCAACGAATTTCAAAAATATATATATTAAAAAATGCTGTCTAAAAGTTGACCATATTTAAAAGTTGGTGACAGATTTTTATTTTTATTTGTGTCAATTAATATGTGAAAAAAAATATCACAAACGTACTACTAAGTGGTCCTAAATACTCCGAAATGCTCTCTTTGTTTCGAAATTGCAGCTTTCTAAAACATTATTTTGAGTTGATACTAATTGCAGATGATGTAAGATGAAATTTTACTTCTTTTGACAGATTTGGATATTCGTGTAATGTAAATTGGTTTAACATACTTTGAACAAATACTATAAAATAAATCAAGCGAACGCTTCGCTATTCAATCAGTGCATTTTGCAGTCGCATTTTGATGCTGTAGTACCGCGCTCTTAAGAATAGCCCCACTGCATCTATCTCCGTGCATGTCATAAAAGGCGACTACGGGATAAGAACAAGATGCCGTGCATTACGGGCGACAGGCTAGCCACCTCTCACCTTGGCACGGTCCTTCCACCGGGGCATGTATAGCAGGTAGATCTTTGTGCCTTACTTTGATGCTTCATAGTTATCTTGTCCTCAAAACTTTGCTAAATGTGGTAGTCGATGTTATGCTGTAATTTAAAAGAGTACTTGCAGCACAGAACCGTCTACTCTGCTTACCCCGATAGTTGGGATACAGCGTGTGGTATATGTGTATTTATTAAAATTATTTTTTTCTTTTACAACCTGACACCTTGTACCGGTCTAAAGGCTCAGTTAAACCTTAACCTGGAAAGAGATAAACCTTAAGTAAGGTTAAGAAAAATACTTTACCGAAGTGTTAATTAATCCTAAGGTACAGTTATTGTGCCAACATATTTCTAAAGTTCTAAACTAAAGACAGCTTAAAAATCCGTAACTCGATAAGTCTTCTTGTCAAAGTATCTTCTCTAGCGTTTGACGTTAAGAAGACAGAGATCGCACTACATTTTATAAAATAAAGCTTTAACTGTCCCTAAAACAAACCATTTGTCAGACAAATTACACTTTTCATTCGCTTTGCATGGCAGATGTCAATTTTAAGTCAGCTTAGTAAGAAAACTGTATTTGCCATCCGTCATGCAGAAGCAGAACTAATGAAGAGCGTCAGCAGTCTGTCAAACTGTTTGTTTTGAAGACTATTAAGGCGGTTTTTTTTATACAATGTAGAAACCTCTGTCTTCTTAACGTTGAAAGATAGAAAAGACTTATCGAGTTACGGAATTAAGTTGTCGTTGGTTAACGGGCCCTTAGAGATATTTAAGCCTGTTGGCGAAATCGGGCCCTACAATGTCAGGGTGTCGTTACACGCAAAGATGTGAAACAAACTGTTTGTTCCCTGCAATTATCATTAGTCCGTTTTCTGCATAGCAAAAAAATGCACGAACACAAAAATACAATAAGAACATGATTAAATTGTTCTCCGTCCAGTTCAGTGTAGCCGGCACGATCAGAGAGAGGTCCTGCAATGGCGATGTGATTAGCTGACATCACGGGTTTATTAGGTTATGTAAATGCCGTGTTAGGTTCTATAAAAACCGGCCAAGTGCGAGTCGGACTCGCGTACCGAGGTTTCCGCACCACAAAAAAAATACTTGAAAAAACACGTTTCTTGTATGAGGATCCCCCTTTATGTAAAACTTTCTCTATTTTTTGTTATTTGTTGTTTTATTCGGCACAATAAGACATATTGTGTGTGAACTATTCAACGGGTTAGCTATTACGGTTCAAAGATACAGCAGTAGAACATACAGACAGACAGACAGACGGTGTAGGCTTAGTAATAAGCTTAGGAGCTACGGAAACCTAAAAAATTCACACACATGACTGGAATACAAGAGCGACATGTAAAAGTTTGTACAAACAAAATAATAAAGCAACGCATTGTAACACTTGGCATCGATGTCGCCAGCATAAAGTCAATACACACCGACGCGTATTACTCGTATTTGAACACGGACGAGATGAATGATTTGTCGTCGCCCGCCTCACCCCCAACCGTTCCCACATTCGCCCCCACCGTTCCCAGTTCGACCCGACGTTGCCCCACTTCGCCCCAAAGCGCTTTACAACGCCCGGCTATCCGGCACAACTCTGACTGTGAAATACGATGTTTACGATCAGTTGCTGCATAACATTTGAATTTTGATACTGCCGGAGATGTTCGTACGTAACACAAAACATTGCGAAATAAAAGTGTTGTCTCTGCACCGCTGTGGACGCATTTGAGTTCGATTCATCGGCAGAATTGCGACCGGCATAAAGCGCAGTGCGGCTTAAATACTTTGATGAGGAATAAATTGCATCTATGGTAGAATTATCAGCAACAAATTCAATTAGGTATAAGTAATACATTAAGTTGTTATGTCAAAGTTAATGCTAATTATTACTTGAATAATATAATTTTAATGTTAAAAAGATATTCCACAACAAAATTTATTAAATAAAAAAAAATAGAAAGTTAGGACGGAGATAATTACCTATATTTTAACGTACGTATCTTTATTCACTTTGTGTTGATAGATACGCCATACCTCTCTACAATTATATAAAGTAAAACCTTCCGAATTAATTTATTAATTTAACTGAATTTCGATGATGTTAAATATCCATACCAAAATTCTGAAAGAGGCACAAAACTTCCCGCTAGCGAAGTCGCGACTTAGCAGTAGTTCACAACTTACAAGTGAAACCAACTAAACAGACTAGTAGGTAACAAGCTGTTTATATTCACTTGTTAGTATCTTTTATCCGTGTTTCAAATGTCGGGTAAAGTTGGCTATTCGAAATTGAAGCGTTTTCTTTTGCGAGACCTGTTGATTAAATACCAATTCCGCGGAGGTAAATTGAAAAACTTCATCATCATCCGTGTCAGAACAAAGAGCCCTCGGGCTTAACAAAACGGCTCTACACACCCCTTAAATTAATTCAAAAGCAACGGCCGTCCCCCATTAATCGAGCTGACTAGCCACCTTGCTTGACGTCGTCGCCGGGGCCCAAGATCTGGGGCAATTTGCCTCACGGCCCCCGAGAGCGCGATGCACGACTCGGATATATCCGAACCGAGGGCAGCACGTCCGAGATTAAGCTGTAATTTAATTAAATCTCTCCAACCTTGAAATGAAATCGGCGCGGATTTACATTTTGTTTAGAGGACATGGTGTCGCGCGCACTACTAAACCCTTATATTCCACAGAGATAGCAACTACAACCGACCCTACAATGCAACCACCAAGAGGATAATTTCATACATTTTACTACTTGTCGAGACAAAGAAGGCCACAAGCAATGTTACAATGTTAAACTTAAACTGAACCGTCGTTGGAGACCCGAAACTCACGAATTGGCTAGCTAGACTCTTAGAGTGTAGAGACTCTAGAACATATTATAATATAGTATTAATTGCTTCGAACCTTGGCCTTGGTTATTCTATATCTATACGACAACAAAAAAAATTACCTAAAGAAAAAACACAGCATTATTATTTTGTCAGCCTCGATAGCTTAGTGGTGCAGACAGTCGATTATTGTTATTGATTGATAAGCAATGCTGGGCGCGGTCAGTACTTGGATGGATGACCGCTCGACCGTTGGAGGCTGACCGTGGTTTGGATTCCACGTAAAACTGTAGGTCCCTTCCCTTCCTACCTTACTCGGTGGTAGGGTTCAACCCGCCCGGGTACCTAGTTCACCCGGTGTTATGGGCTGACATCACGGATGTTGTAGATGATGTAGTCAACCGTGTCAGTTTCCAAAAAAAAAAATCAATTATTAATAATCAAATTTGAGATAATTTCATCAAACGAAGGTTATTTTACGTACCATGCATGACTGTGAGGATTATGTATGCCCCTCAATAGACAATATTTTAGGTTATAATATATAATACTATTCAGTCAAAATTAGTGTTATTACTGTTTAATGCATTGTTATACGTATTTATAAACGTAATCTCAGTCACTCGGACATGCAACGAGTCCACTTGTAGGTATGAAGTTGAAAAGCTCTAAAAAATGGTAAATTTCGAAAGCTTGAATGCTACAGGCCATGTTGCGTTGAACTGGACAATGATTTAGAAGTAGGCAGGTCGGGATACCGACATGAATCACGAAAGGGCAGCAGGTGAGAGGATCTATTGTATATTCAATTCAGCTAATGAGTTTGAACAAAGGGATTGATTTGTTTTTAATTACACGATTTTGTCCTTACGTCCCTCGAGGATTCGCAAAGGATTTCTATTATTCCATGTAAATAAGTCTTTTTGTAAATAATAATTAGTTATTGAAACAAGAACGAAATAATAAAATTAATAACGTAAGCATAGGGTTTCCTTAATTGAAAATTTGTGGGTACTACACAGCATGTTGTTTACGGTAATCCCAAAAACCTTAATTTAAATTAACCTAGAATAAAACCAAACAGCTCTACTTGTTCAGGACGACGGCCAGCCGGAGCGGCAACGACGGACCCGGCCTAGGACACGACGCGCACGTCGTCACCTCCGTAGCCTAGGGAAGTAGGAAGCGGCCGGTATAGCTTAGTTTTAGGTAATTTTAAGATGTAAATATAAGATAAATAAGTTAAAATAAGTTAAACATAAGTAAATAAATATATACAAAATCGTAGATTAAGTTAGTTAAGATAGGTAAAGCTAGATTAAGATAGGTAGATCTAGCTTAAGATTAGTAAATGTAGCTTAAGATAGGTAAAAATAGGATAAGATAGGTAGGCATAGTTATAAGATAGATAAAAATAGATATAAGTTATATTGAAAATAAATATGTTGCTGCGTACTGGGTTTCATTCGGGACAGACGGGAGGTGTGCACTCGCCGCGATCATTAGGAAAATGAGCCGAGCCGGGGCGCGCCGCGGGCGCGGAGCGCTGTGATTGGTCGGCGCGGAGACTGACGGAGAGATATCGCAGCCTCCGCACCTCTCACGGCGCACGGCGCGCCCGCGCGTGTATAAAGATAGCGCGTTTCGGCCGGTTCAGTCAGTATTCGCCGCAACACCACGAAGAGAAGACGCCTGGAGCCTGAGCTCGGCGCACCGGTCGACCGAGGAGCGAACAGTCGGAAGAGAGTCTTCAGAGCGGAACGACTGCCTCGGCCGATCGGACGGTTCTTCTCGCGGCGAGTGCTCCACCCACGCACGTCCCGGGTGCTACTCAGTGCGTGGCTTCGTAAAGCCACCCACGCATTTCTTTTACCTAAACGCTTCGCTACGTTTACCTCCCGGCGCCCCGCGGCGTATCGGTCGAGGATTACCTCCCGGCGCCCCGCGGCGTACGGTCGAGTGATCGCACCACCACCTCCCGGCGCCCCGTGGCGTTACGGTCGAGGATTACCTCCCTACGCCACGTGGCGTGTCGGTCGAGGAAGGACACCACCTCCCTGCGCCCTAGCGTAACGGTCGAGGAAGAAGAGGTGAAGCACACCTGCGGTCGACCCATCGCACCACCCGTGAACGACCGCCGCGAGTGATCTCTCCGCGCCGCACGCCCGTCTGCGCCGGCCGCGAGAGAGAGAGACCGTCGCCGCGTCGCCGAGTGAGCGAGACGGTCGCAGCACCGCTCGAAGAAGTGAAGCACACCTACGGTCGACCCATCGCACCACCCGCGAACGACCACCGCGAGTGACGCTGCCGAGCCGCACGCCCGTCTGCGTCGGTCGTGCAGGAGCGAGACGGTCACCGAGTCGTGCGAAAGAGAAGAAAGAAGATTTCCTGTCTCCGGCCCTTGTAACCGCTCTGTGAAGACTGGCAGCTCAAGTGAACGGGTGAAAATATACAGTACACACCTGAGTTACGTGCCCAACACTACTGTTCACAAAAAAAGTTTATTTATGCATAAAGCTGGCCAAGCACTCATTCCACTTCTTAGTAGCTATGTACATTAAAAAGTGTTGATATCTGGGACCAAATGGGAGGGGAGGGTATGCGTGTATGTGCAAAGTGAGATAGAAGTTCTACGTAGGGATATGTAAGGCTGTGCGAGAGGGTGTACGAGGGAGGGTGTGTGAGGGTGTGTGTGTGTGTGTTTTTGTATATTTCTATTTAATAACGGCTTTAAACATGGTCGTTCTCCAAGCTATGTGGCACGACGCGACGTTTTGGGCCAAACGTATGACCTATCTGCAGCAAAAACCCATATAGAATTATTGTAATTTATTGCATAATTAACGTTATCATTACATTATAATTTCTCATATTTATATTCTAGAATTCCAGAACTCTGTTGGCATTCTACTATCGTAACCATATCATACATAAACGACCGTGCCGCAAACTTAACGCATAAATAACGCGCCCCGTGCGTGTGGTAATCGCATGCAAGTTTAAGCATAATCCAGATAAATACATCGTTATAATAGGCCAACGCATTACAGCGAAAGTTTATCTAAACGACAGGCTGCAACGTCATTGCGCCTAGACCGTATACAATATCGCACGGAAGTGAGCTGCTATTCCAGCGATAAGAAAGCGCTGCATGAGCAAACTTTACACAATTCCAATATCAATCCAGTTGAGTTGTTTCGGTAGAAATGTATGAGAAATTTAGTTTTTTCTTTCATCTGTCATGATTACCTACATCATATTTTTAGGTTTCCGTACCCGTTCGAACGGAAGCCTATTACTAAGCTTAAGCCGTCTGTCCTACCTTTAGCACCCCTTTTTGTGTAAAGCCCAATGTCAACAACAAAAGGGTACTCAGTTTCTCTGCGGCGAGTGCTGCGAAGATAGGTTGGTTGGCAAGGAATAAGGGAAGGAAGTTCCTCCGAACAGCGTCCATGATAGTACCTGTAAAACAGACTGAGTGACCCTACAAATCGTATGTGACTCAGAGACTCAAGATCATCAGTGAGTTTCGGGTCTCCAACAAGACGGACGGCTCGGCGCTGTATTCACTCCAAGGACGCCTACAGATACTGGAAACTGCCATCCCAAATGTGGCTAAAGTAGGTATACCATCACGGGCTTTTCCGTGAATCAGTGATATCAGATAAGGACCAACTTTGAAAGTAGTACTTAATGCGCTAATGAATAAATGTACGCCCCTTCACTTGGTCCTTACTAGGCGATAGGCTCAAATTGTAGCCGACTGGGTTAGTAACACCGTAACCGCTACCTATCTAGCAGCCTCGGCTGTCATTACATTAACATGTTTTCGTCTTTATTAACACACCATATTGTATATAGTAAGAGATAGTTGCTTTTAACACGTTTTGTCTTCGTCTAGTACAAAATGTTAATCCCTTAAATATGCAAACTGAATCGCGTAACTAAAATAAAGAACGATATTCAGAGAGCCAAGACGTACGCCGGGAGAACTTTTTTGCAATGGGGTAAGAAAGCAATTCAGATTTATTCGCAAGATTGATTGAAATGTAATCTAAAGCTCGCAGACTCGCCCGCTTTGAGATTTTACGAGATGCAATTCTAAGCAAATTGTCTAGAAGGACGATATTGACGCCTTTGCCATTTTTAGTGGTACGAAATACGTCGGTACTTAGATAAAGCGAACCCACGAGATGCCGAGTGCTATACGTACGCTCACCACTTTGAGCTTAAACGAAATCTTCATAAAACCGTCTGAGTGGAACATCGATGTGCCAATAGAAGAACACTTTGGGGTTAAAGAAAAGTTTCAAACTAATATTGCAAAAATATTTTACTAACCATCTTCACATGAGTCAAAATGGTTATGTGTACTTAATTATAATCGAGATTACGTGAATTAACGAATTATATTTATTTCAATTATTTGCATATTGAATAAAGCATTATTTAAGTAAGATACGAATCATAGTAACATAAATTTTAGGAAATAATAATATTTAGGTTCAAGGGTGAAAACCTCGACGAGACTACCTTTACTTTCTAAATTCGCAGTGAATTCTCGTAATTATATCTGCCTATAATCACTTCTATCACATCCCACGGTTAACTAGAAGATAATGGAATCGGATTGGAAGGCTGTGCCAGTGGCTCCGTTTGCGTTGTTTTCTTGTTTGACAATGCCAGTTTAGAGAAGTTAATTAAATTAATTAATTAATTAAGTAGATTCAATAATATTTTATGCTTAGATAATATTTTCGAGTGTATACAAATTAATTGTCAGTACTTTTTACATCATGCGCGGCCAAACAAAGACACGAACAGACCAAACCAACAAATAAAACAAAAAAAATTATCTTGAACACCCCAATTATTATTTTTTTTTTCAAAATATTTTGAATGTTCGTAAATGACTCACACGCAAACTTTACAGTTTTACAAAGATTTCTTGAATTCGTAACCCATTTCCACACCATAACATGTCGCCGTAGAGTTTATTTTTTTTAATCCGCTCTATGGAATTTCAGTGCTCTTTACACTACACCTGTGTAGGTGGCACTAAGCTGTTCGTTAATCATTTTCTCTGTTTTCTGTGGACATGTCGTTTGAAATAGGTTTTGCCCCGACTGAGAGTTTGGTCAATAAGCCAGCGTGTAATCTCCCAATCCCAGTACGGGGCGTCCTTACACGTTTTACTGGTTTTTTTTTTCAGGCGCGAGCCGCTGATCTTACGTAATCCTTCACGGTGGAGCTCACCTAAAAGGTACAAAGGGAAAATTCGCTTGTCCTCATCCTTTCTGTAGATTTTTTTCCTCAGGACAAAGTTAATTTTACGACGTCACTCGGGGCTTGTCGGCGATAAGGCTCTTAAAATTCCGGCTCTTATTACCGGGAGCTTAGCTCAAATAAAATTTGCATATCTCAAGTGCCCTACCTAGAGTTAAACAGTTTTATTTTTAGCCCGTCGGCGATGATAAATGATAACACTCCTTAATTTCTAGACATTTTTAATCTTCGTCTCACGGGCGAGTTGAATAAAATGGAAGCGTTTTAAATTTTTACTGTTGCACGAAATTTCCGAAGCTCCTAAACAGGACTCCTTCGTAGATCTTTTAACTTTGGCTATTAAATTTCAACTTTACAAAAATTGCTGAGAACTTTTTTGTTGTAGGTACATAGTACTGCACAATCCTGTCAAAGTTGACTTGCTGACTATAATAATTTTTAAAATGTTTCGAGCTAATTTAAAGACCATCCCAAAAATGCGCTTTCAGGCACTCCAAGTCGAGATGTTCTCCAAACACTTTAAATTAAGGGAAAATAAACTGCCGATGTTGTTGACCTTCCATTAAGCGCGAAATTTATAAAGCTCCGAGAATATTATAAGATAATAACTAGCTAAGACAAAATGATATCGTTATGGATCAACGAAAGGTCGTAGCATGCTCGGGACAAAGAGCATACAATTATAATTTTTTTATTTCTTACGGTAAACTGACAGTGTAATGACTTAAATATAAACATACAAATGCAATTTTATCATCATCATCATCATCAGCCTGTATGGTCCACTGCTGGACATAGGCCTCCCCCAAGGCACGCCACCACACGCGGTCTTCCGCTCTTCTCATCCATCCACTCCCGGCTACCTTTTTTAGGTCATCTGTCCATCTGTCTTTTTTCGGCTAGGTGGACAAATACAATTTACAGGACACCAATTACAAGTTTGAACATTTATCTTTATGTACGGAAGGCACGTCTAAATTTATTCTTATGTACAGTAGGGCCCGTGCAAAAGAAATCAACATCGTCGCTTATGTCGTTGATTAAGCTACCAGAACGCCAGAAAAATGCATTCTATCTATAATTGGAATGGGCAAGGGGGAGGTGTATTATAGATTTACTCCTCGTCTCAAGCCTCGGCACAAGTAGACTTATGTGACCCAAAAGTTCCGGTCAATCAATGGATCCACTGCTTATTTTCAGTAGTAACTTTATGTCAAGCATTTCCCGCCTACTGTCTAGAGGAAGCAACTTATGAAATTGACATGCCATTTCAGTGTTAGGGAACCCAACGTTTGCCCGGAAATTCAGAAATTTGACCAACCTTTTTGGACACGATCCAATCTAAACTTGTAGGTTGAATAACTCGTATTCCACACCTGAGAGGCATATTCAGGGTGACTGCGGACATACAGTAAAGGGTTCGCAACGAATTCGGATTTTTTTAATTTTGAGAGATTCTTAGTATAAAACCGAGTGCCCTGTTAGCTTTTTCAACAATTTTGTCGCTGATACTATGTATGAAGAACTACTATTAAAATTATATTCCGAAATAAAGTTCATGAATTAGGATTTAATACAATTTGATAGAAGAGATCGTCATAATTACACATTTTAGGAAGAAAAACAAGCAGAAAACATGTAAGTGTGCAATACATGAGTGTGTAAACGTAGACTCTTTATTTTATATTAAACAGCAGGTACGGGTGACTGTGCCCAAGGTCTGTGTATCGAAAATGTAAATTACGAAAATCGTAAATTTATCAACATGTCATAGCGACCTCCGTTCGATGCCAACTTGCCATTAAGCCCGAAGCGCCGCTCCTATATAAGCTTTTTAGATAATCTCCTTATTTTTTCCAAGTGTTTGTCAAAAACTTCCGGCAACATTGGAAATTTTAAGCGGATCGTGGCTAATTAATGGCAGTATTTACATTTAATTCGACATCGCAAACAATACTATGGAACGGAACAATTTAATCCCCGCAGAGATTACTCGAATCTCAAACTAACCACAAAGCGTAAGACACAATCAATCATCTGAAAGCCATGTGACCCTAAACAATACTTTAAAATGTCTTATATACTCGTATTTACGTACCTAACATTAATAAATTTTTTTTGCGCTATATATTTATTCAAAATAAAAGAAAGATAACGTAACAGGATATTTTTGTTTTAGGTTAGTTTTAGTTTGAATTTTCTAGTTATTATCTTTTAAGTTTTTTCTGTTATTAAGATAATAACTAGAAAATTCAAACTAAAACTAACCTAAAACATAAATATCCTAAAAAAAGTAACCTAAACATTAATTTCGTTTAACGGTTTCGCCCCCGGGATAGTGCCGAGAATTCCGGCCGCGTTTCCCTCTAGATTGGCAGGCAATAATTAATTGTTTGATGTTATTTCAATGACTGTTGTTTTATTAACACATACAATTACATTCACATTTATTAACACAATACAAATTTGAACTTCCGTCTATGACGCTCTCTTCTTCTGTGCCAGTTTCACCATCTATATCGCTCTCTTCTTCTGTGCCAGCTTCTCCGTCTGTATCGGTATCTTCATCTGTCCCATCACCCGAATCCGTATCTTCCTCAATAGTTTCATCTGTTGTAGTGTCCTCCGTAGTGTCTTCTTCTACCGTATCTTCCGATACTGACTCTGGCTCCCCTACATCTTCTAAACTTTCATCTGAATCAGGGTACGTAATACATGTATTCAACATTGTTTTGTTTTTAATATAGCGAATAGAATCAATCGCAAATAGAGTATTATGGCTTACTGATCCTTCCATCGTAATCTGAAAAAAGATAATAAATTAATTTTTCAACAATATATGAAGCGGTAGATCCTATGGTGGTCGAAAGCCTCTGGTTTCATAAAGTGTTT
Organism: Nematopogon swammerdamellus; assembly: GCA_946902875.1. NCBI lineage: Eukaryota > Metazoa > Arthropoda > Insecta > Lepidoptera > Adelidae > Nematopogon > Nematopogon swammerdamellus. Next base: position 13,073,930 of record OX336351.1, read on the forward strand.
GAGGTTTAAAAATCGGAAACCACTAATTGAAGTAAAATGAAAGCGCGGCCTCTTTCTTCTTTTTGCGCAAATCCATACTTTAGCGATAGGGTCAAATATATTTACATAACTGAAAGTTAATAAATGTATGTATACATTTCTGATTATGTTCCAATAGCATTTAGAGTTCTTATGAAGAATCGGTCGGACTGAGACATATTGAACAAAACAGAAAGATGACGAATTTAACATAGAAGTTCCTTAAATGGAGGTTGTTCAATCGCATATTATTCCGTAGCTATTCCCTTCTTGTACGCATAGCGAGTGCATACGCAGTTGTTTGTGCTCATAGTGCTGCCGGCCGTTCCCGCGGCGCGCCCTGCGCGAGATGATTATACGCTCGAAATAATGATATTTTCTCTAAAACCGTTGATACAAACTTCGAAACCGTTCACGCCCGTAACTACTAAATGGACTACTTAAATTTTTTGGTTTATTTTTTCTTCGATTTATTTGAAATATAGTCGCCTCTGACAGCAAATTGTGGGTACGTACGGTCCCTCGGGCGCTGAATACCATATTCTCAAAACACCACACTCGCCAAACGCCACATTCGCAAAACACTGATTCGCAAAACACCACATTCGCATAATACCACATTTGCATATTACCACATTCTCTAAATATGATAAAAAATCTCAAAAAAGGTGAAAAAGTAGACTGGGGCAAAAAATTTAAATTGTAAAACGAAACCAATTTTTAGACACATCACCCTGGTCGTTGAATTATTTCCTCTTATGAATAATAATGACAGTGTCACATATTATTCTTGCCTTCTATTGCAATACAAGGCAAGGTGTGTACACATTCCGAACTATAACTTTTTATAGATTTTTTTTTTTTCATAAAATGTCTTTACCCCCTTTATTCCAAGTTTCAAGAAGATTAAGAGCTACATTCTGTGAGAGACAGACGGACGGACAGACACCTGATCGATCTTTGTAAGGTCCTTGCTAGCGTCGCTGGTTACGGAACCCTAAAAAGTGAAATACGAGAACGAACAGAATAAATACTTACGTATGCTTGTTGAACATCTTCATTTATGGTAAATTCCAATGTTTGCCATCCTCGGATTGATCTTACATCGAAATGAAGTCGTGCAATAAGCCAATGGGACTCTCTTTCTCTTATATACAATATTACTAACCCCTCAACAGTATGCCCAAGATTCTCGTCCAAGTAAGTAAGAACTTGCAGTATTCCTCCATTATGTGTCTGAAAGCTATGCACGGTAGACCCACAAGCAACCATTCTGTCTGGAGTTATGAATCTAGTACTCATAGCATCTGGTGGTGGTATATCCACTACATCGTATGATCGTTGCAGCCACAAGGCAACATGTCTCTCACACCCGACGCCATACTGCAAAATATCTTCAATGTCCTCTTGAAAGTTGAATACAACACAATCGGCTTCCTGGGCATGCAATGATGTACAAGTTAAGCACAATAATAACACTGCCCAACGAAGCGTGTTCACGTTCATATTTGATAACATATTTTTATTCTTCTTGATTACAATTTTGGAAATGAAATACTACTTTTTCTTGGATAAAATATGTTCTGTACAATGACGGCTCGTGACTGGTTAAAGAAATGTAGCTATCTGTATTTGCTAATCTTTTGATTATTCCGATAAAGTATCTAAGCTTATTCATAAAAACATAAATTTACTAGAATTAAATGTAATCCCTTGCAACATTAGTGTTGGTTTGTTGGTTTATGGTTCCTGCGTCCCTCCATCTGCCAATTAAATTTCTTCTTTCCTTCTTTCCTCATTATCTTTCTTCTCAACTCTGTGCTTCGCATAAGCGTAACGTAAGTAACACGAGTTCCATATGCCAGAATTTTATATGTACCGAGATTTTTACCTTCCCATCGCATGAAAATGTTCAAATTATATCTGTCTCTCTGTGTGTATGTCTGTGGCATCGTATCTCCCAAACGGATGGACCGATTTGAATGGGGTTTTTTTTAAAGCTTGAAATAAAAGTTAAATGACAAATTTAAAAATCCCGACCCTTAAAAAGTAAAAAATTACTTCTGTTTACTTACTTAACACTGCAGTGGTGGCGCTTCTAAAAGTCACGCGAGTGGTCGCGCGGGGCACATGTGTGCCCCTAAATTGAAATTAATTTTTGTAATGTTTTTTTATAAGATATCAATACATTTACAATGTGGAATGTTAGAGCATTTATTCTAGTCATTCATACCCTAAAAACATGGCCCTTATTATTTATGTAACTATAGATAATCTCAATTTACTAAAAATGGCACCTTTTCGACCTTTCATAAGATAGTATAGAAAAATTTAAGAAATAATTATAAAACAAGACATATTTAGAGAAACTGAAAACACCGAAGACATATGATGATTTTATGCTCGCAACACACAGGTTTGAAGCACTTTTTGCAGACCATACGAGTGCTCCGATCTTTTGTTCTTCCGCAGTCTTCGCACCTGGCAGGAATTCGGAGTTATCTGTAGGATGCATCCGCGCATTCCCACGACTCGCGCGCTACTTATGGGTTGCTCGTGCCGAAACTTGAAGGTACTGAGCGGTGGAAACATGTAGCGGTAAAAGTGAAAAAGTTGTGAACAATAACAATGCCCTGGGGCACACCTGTGCCCCGCGCCACCACTGCAGTGTTAAAGTGTGGGGGTACCGTTAAGTAAATAAAATATACAGCTCAGAGCTGCGCGTGTATTTACTTAGCGGACCCCCGACTCCTTTAAGTAAGTAAACGGAAATTATTTTTGAGTTTTTAAGGGTCGGTAGTCTGTTAAATTTATAATTTTATATTACTTCGGAAAAAATAAAATGTTTATGAAGCATTACGTACCTACTTATTCTAGTAAGTTACAAAAACTTGTTAATATGGGTGGTTGCGTGTGGATGTTAGTGATGTGTTTGTGAGAGAGGATTAGGTCATGTGTGTAAGTGTGTGAGTGTGTTAGGTTTTGAGGGTGTGTATATGTATGTATGCGTCTGCGACAGTTTTGGGTGTGTTTTTGTGTGAATCACGTAAAAATTTTTGAAATGCTTAATTTTTTTATTTTGCTTGTTTCATTTAAATTGGAAATGTTTAAGTACAAAAAAAAACTAATCATCCGATGGGAAAACGCGACAGGAACCTAATTATTTATACATTCTAAATAAATAAATAATAAATAATAAATAAATTATTTATTTATTTATTTATTTATTTATTTATTTATACATTCTAATATTACATGTGTATAAAAAATTCTACTGTTTATATGCGAAGCGTTCGGAGAAAAAAAATTAAAGGGTTCTGTTTTGAAGGTTTTACTATCGAGTAAAGTTCTTCAGATGGCGTTTTCTAACATTAATTATTTTAGATTAATTTACTAGAACAAACCGTTTGCGTAAATAGTTTAGCTGCAAAATCACAAAGAAATTGGTAATTTGTCATTTTTCAATGCCTTAATTAAGACCAGAACAACGAAGGTAGGTACTCCTTGTCCGCAACGAAATGAAACCCATAATAACAAGGAAACCTTTACTAAGCTCAATTTGTTGAACATAATTTATATAGAACAGATAGTCAAGAATTGTTTTTGTTAAACGGTCTTGGTTTTATTTACAGAGACAATTACAAACACATTTATTAACACAATTGAAGTCCTTTCCACCATCTATATCGGTGTCATCTCCTGTGCCCGTTTCTCCTTCTGTATCAGTCTCCTCTTCTGTTTCAGCATCCGGTTCTTCCGCGGTGGTCTCCTCCGTGCTTTCACTTGCCTCGGGTGATTCCCAATACTCAGACGATTCCGACTCCTTAGAGAGTTCCGGCTTCGGTGGCCAATCTTCTTCAGTTGCATCGACATCAGGATAAACAAGACATGTTCTTAGCAAACTCTCATTAGCAACATATAGTATAGAATCAATTAAGAGTACAGAAGTCGGAAGAACGAAGCCTTCCAGTGAAATCTGAAAATGTAAGTACATAATTAAATAATATTATGCTTATTAATTAAAGTTATTAATTATTTATTAGGTTAATTTTCTCATTAAGTAAATAATTAAGTTAAATAAAATGGTACTAGACACTTCATTCACTGTGACAATGTTTTTTAGGGTTCGTTTTTTTTTTTCAAAAGGATTATAACATCTTAACACTTATTTAAAATTCATATTTAATATGCACACAACTTGATTTAGTAATGTAAATTGAAATTGAGAAATTATAAAAAGTATCTATCTACATAAATGTATATACTATAAATTTTTTTTATGAAAACATGCATGGGTGGCATTGCCGAGGCCCAAAGTTGCAGTCGACAGAGGAAAATTCATCTCTCCTCGCGAAACACACACAGGGCTGTCTAGCCTATCATCCGAATTGGGTCAGTGCACAAACACACAAACAGTCAAAAAATCACTTATCCTAAATTCATTCTTTGCTACTATTTTCAATGTATAGACAAAACCATTATACAATTTTATTATAGACTAGCTTTTATTCGCGGTTTCGCTCGCTGTAGACTCGGTTTAATAGCAAATCCGATTGAAAAGCAAATATGATACAAAACCATCGCATCTCTTATGTTATCTCTCTCTCTCCCGTCCATATATAAAAAGTTTATATAAAAAGCGCGACATGAAGGTGTCTAACGACGCCCATGGACATTCGGTTGTATGCGTGGGTTTCAAATGCCATTCCGGCCTGACATGTCCCATTCATGCCCCTCTTGAAGGACCCGAGACTGTACTTTCATTGATACTACTCGGCCCTAAGGCTATTTATAACGGAGCCTCAAAACCTACTCTTTCTATTGGTGCAAAATATGTTCAGTGGTTCCGGAGTTTGACAAACCAACCTTTCCAGATAATGTGTAAGTAAACGTAAGTAAATTCATAAAAAAAATTTAAAATTTTATTCTGTGCAGTAGTTTTAGTTTTTTTTTTTCATTTTGACAGTATTTTAAGGTGTTACTTACATAAACCTGTTTCGCATCTTGACGTATACTAAATTCCAATATTGTCCATCCTTTTTCGATATGTACTGAATTGATTACTTCGAACACAAGTGTTCCATTGGTTGCTCGATCTAGTACACGGATGTGAACAAAGCCCGAAGCAGTCGGCCCATTCGTTCTATCCACGTAAGCACGAACTTGAAATATTCCTCCCCTATGTACCCGGAAGTCTGGCACACTAGCCCCGCAAGCTGATCCTCTGTTTGCAATTATGAAATGTGAACTCTCGATATGTGGAGGGCGAATTTGATACTTTTCGTACGATTCTTTATACCACAAGCCGCTGTTTTCGTGTCCTTCGTAAAAAAACGCACACTCGGTACCGTTGTGACGTAAAATATTATCGATGTCCTCTTGAAAGTCGAACACAACACAATCTGTTTCCTGTGCGTACAATGACGTGAAATTTATGCATAACATTAGCACTGCCACATAAATTATTATCAACTTCATTTTTATAGTATGCACTTCTTTTAGAGTTCTATCAAAGGTATATTGATCAATAATCGTGGTGCATGGTGGCACAAGAGACAGTTCAGTAGACACGAATGTTTCTCAAAATAACATAAAATATATTATTATAATATATACCCTAACTGATAAATAATTCCTTTGTCTTAGATAATTGCCTTCCTATGCTGATAAAACGATACAATTAGCTTATATTTTGAAATCGCCCATGAAGATAAGGTTTTATTAACCCTAAATTCGACATTCGGTAAATAACACGATTGTGCATTCGCCAGCCTCGGTAGCTCAGTGGTGCGGTCGGTCGAATGTCGCTCGGATCATAAGCACACCTGGGCGCGGTCAGTGGATGGATAGGTGACCGCTCGACCGTTGCAGGCTGACCGTGCTTCAGATTCCACGTAAAACTATAGGATGTAGATAGGCCCTTCTTACCATAATAGGTGGTAAGGTTTAATCCGTCCGAGTTGGTGCCACCCCACTGCATGTAAGGTCGGTTGAAACGGCTATGTAAATAGTTCGTGTTTTTCGTCTAGTTCAGTGCAGCCGGCACGACTGATGGGAAGCGCTGACATGGCACCTAGTTCACCAAGGTGTTATGGGCGGAAATCACGGATGTAGTAGGTGATTTAGTCAATCGTGTCAGTTTTCATGAAAAAAAAAGGTTCTTACGCACGCCCTGTTCGCTCGGGTTCGTTTTTGTTACTGCTAGTATACCTAAAAATGCATTTTAGTTAATTTTTAGCCATCACTAATTAAATTTAATTTACCTCACCATTTATTTATCCAACCTTTAACTTGCGGCGAGATACTGAAATATAAATCGTTTTTCCTACACCGAACATGCGCCAAAAACGAACAAATTGCTTACCGGGAGAAAATCTTTCAATTCCAAGAATAGAAACTTAGCGAAACGCAAATTTAATACGTTGCAGAAGTCGCAAATAATTGATCGTGTCTGAAACCGGCCACGTAATATTCGGCACAATAAAAAATGAAACTGCGATAAAGGAGACTTTATTGGGGAGCTCCGAACGCCGGAAAATTGGGGAGCGGTTTAGGGAAATCGTTTTTCATTCGCCTGACACTCGATGACTCTTTATTTAAATGCTATTATCCCGGTGGTAGATAACTTGCCGAGCGGACGCATTCAATTTAGTTACCGATACTGTGTTGGCTTAGGAAATTATGCGGGCCAAATCCCCTTCGGCCGTTATTATTACTTAAAGCCTCGTTCGTAAGTCTTTTTCTTTTTTTCTGAAACTATTCATTGAGAAAACGAAATGGCAAACTTTTGTACTAGATCAGGAGTTATTTTATTTTAATTTACAAGTCTTGTTGGGAAGGTACTTATTTAATTATAATTTTTCTTTTAATTTATTTAAATGGTTTCCTCTAATTTATAAGAAGTTCGATGACGCTATGTCGAAGGAATAAAGAGAGCAACGAGGCGTATTGAAATAAGAGCTGACTCAAATTAGCCGCCGACAAAGTTAGAGAAAATTTGTTTAAAGTAATTTACGTAAATTACTTTCATTCTCTCAAGACTAGTTTACGAGTTTAATAAATTTTTGTTATGGTTTACAGTTCATTATTATTAGTATGAATGTATTTACTTTGTAAGTGTACGTGGGATGGCAAATTACAATTTAAAAGAGATCAAAAGTTTAATTATTTAATTATTTAACATAAAAAAGTGAAAAGTGAAGGAGATCGAAACGGCTATGTAAATAGTTTGTGTTTTCCGTGTTCAGTGTAGCCGGCACGACCGAAGGGAAGCACTGACGTGGCACCAAGTTGACTCGGTGTTGTGGACGTACAGCTTGTGGTTGGTTAACTTAGGGGTGTTTCCCCGTGCGTTGTGCCTTCCGTGAACACTAGAGAATTGCAAGGATGATGTAGGAATGTAGGGCGATCGGTCAGCGCCACCTTGCGGCGTTCGCGTGAACCTCTTTGTATTTACAGTACCAAGAACAAATATCGGCTAGCTACTTGAGCCGCGCGCGTGCGCCCCCCGTATAGAAATTAAATCAATATTAATACTTGAAGCGCGCACAACCACACTACAGCTAGTAAGAATAAATGAGTAGATTGTTTGCATTGCTGCGTGATTGACCGTTTTTGCATCCTACTCTCTCACAGTGATCGAGCATAATATGTTCAGCCTCCTCTACTAAGCGATTACAGCAGTGTGTACGAGAGTCGGGTAATACCTAAATAAGGCATCTCTTTTAGCTATCTCCCCCACAGTAGTGGGGGAGATAGCTAAACTCAAAACTCTGTGCTACAGTACGAGGCTTTGCAGTCTTATATCGTTGTCGACCGCTGTAGCTAGAGATTCATCACCACAATAATCGTAAATAGGTTTTCCTCCGCGCTAACTTTGAAAAAACATTTTGACGTTGCGGCTATCTTCCCGAGATCACAGATTCAGTGTTACGACCATAGATCTAGAATCCCGTAGATCGCTCAAACTGTCAAACTAGATCTCTCCTTAGGTTTTCTCCAGCACTGTGGAATGGAACAGATGCGAGCATCAAGGATGTATCAGACGAGCTCCGCTGTAGATGTAGGTTCCTCCTGCCGAACTCTTCATGATGAGGGCGGTCAGCGTGGCGCATTCGACTTCATCCTCCTGCATATCCCCCCCCCCCCCCCCCCCCCATGTCCGCACTCTAAATCAACGCCTTCCGATTTGTTGTGTTCGTGTGCGCGAACTGCGTATGCGTGCGGCGTGTGATTCATAGTCAAACCCCATTCAAGTCAGTTTGTTTGAAGAGCAGTTTTCACATATTTAACATTTTGCCTGTATAGATCTGGAACTCAAAATTGTAAAATAGTGTTAACAAATTTTTCGAAAAACAAAAAAAAAATCGTGCTCACAGATGAATTCTGTAATTACTCGGATGATTTCTTCTGAAAGAGTTGTAGACGTGCACACAACACCGCATAGAGTCCACTCAAAATAGGCACTAAAAATCAAAAAGAAATTATATAATCTGTGTTCTACGACAGCCAGTAAGTAGCGGCCGCTATCGGCCGGAACCCTATCTTTGTGTCTGTGTGTGTGTGTGTGTGTGTGTGTGTGTTCTCTCGCGTGTTTATCTCGTTCTCTCAAATAAATCCCTTGCAATATACATTCTCTTTCGCACTCATTTGCCATTCTAAAGAGGGGAGGTATATACTCGTACTAAATCTATGGTTTCGGCAGTAGGCGACAAATTGAGATATTTAGCTTTGATAGAGGACAGATTACAGTTATGATGAACAACACTAGGATGTTCTTTGTATAGTTTTGAAAAATAGCGTTTTGTAGCGTTGTAGTTTCAACTCTAATAATTACAAGATGAAGTCGAAGTTTCACGTCGCCGTCATTCCTCTCTTCCGTTTTGAAAGTCGCTGCGAGTACTTACAAGTTTAATTGAAAAACTTTACCGCGCGCACAATCTTTAAGCCAGCGAGTAATTTTGATTTTAAACAAGCTTGATGAGGCGGCAATTTTTTTTTTTTTTACTGAACACTTTTTCTTTCATATTATGAAATGCTCACTCACTTCCTCAACCATCACGGAATCCAGAAAATTAAACACAGGCGTGAATTGCATTGTGCTTGTCAAATCCATAGGCTGATCAAATTTCAGAAAACTGACTACCTCTGGAGAAAATTGAATTAGGCAGGGGAACATGTCGATTACTCCTCATTGCAAAGCACCGCGGTTGTTTTTTTTTTTTTGTGTTTCTATTTATCTATAATTATATTTATAGGATTTCCTTGTCAGATGTGGCGCGATTCATATTTCACTCATTCCACTAAAAAAAACTTTAGATCAACGACGACACGGTATACGAGTAATGTCGTACGTAAGGAAGGCCTCACAGAAAATAAAGTATACCCCCAGATTTCGCAGGTAAACAATGCAGGTATGTTCATAACAAACAGTTGACATTTCCCTGCCCCGGCGATGTCGCCTGGGTGTATTGTCTAATTACGTAGTGCCGTTACGAGATCCTATCGCAACGGTTCCCTGGACGGTAATGAGGTCCCACAGCAATCTCGGATGCAACATCGTGGAGTTGTCGTCAGGAACACACCGCCCTGCGCCTCTTGTTATTGGATGTTCTTGTTAGTAGCATGGTTAAACTATCTCTTGCCCGTGGCATCGCTCGCGTGAAATTCGTATTTAAAAAGAAGAAAGTAAGTAAGCCCGTACCTTTATTTCGGCGCGCGGAACAATTCGGTTTGTATGAGAGCCACATCTTAGCGTAACCGGAATAAAATTTTATTTAGCCTATCCTGTGTCCCGTATAGTTAAATGTGCTTGTAGTAAGTTTCATCGAATACAGATGATCGGTTTAATAGTTATGGAGGGACATACATACATACATACATACAGAAAAGATTTCTAGAAATTCTCAATTTAGTTTTAGTATCATACATAGAGTCCACAAACGCAATATCTCATAAAACAAAGTAACTTGCTCCATGACCATCCCTTACAGATTATTTTATCATTAGTATTGATGATATAAACATTTATATAATTATCTAGAAAACTGCAGGATATTTTAAAATGTTTACGTATTAATTAACCTACGCTTGATTTATTAAGACAGCATTATAATTATAACTAGCATCTTAAGGTCCCGTTCGAGTAGTAAATTTGTAGTGTAAGTGAAAATTCGGTTTAGATTTTTAATTATGCAAAACTACGAATTGAAACAAAAAAGTAGAAAGCTACCGACCTAGATAAATAATCCACGAATATGTTTTTTTCTTTGAAACCTTAAGTCGGTTACGTTACATCCAATGCTTAGATATAATAATGTACGTATATACCGTATATAACGTCCTGAAGCTTTTAGAATGACCATACCCTAGTACAAGAGCACCCTAGTATAAAAATACCCTGGTATAAGAATGAACCAATTCCCTAAACTTTCGACCTCCAATTCATGTGTCTACATGTTGAGTGACCTCTCAAAATATTATCTGCAGTCCATTTCCTGCGTAACAACTAACTAAATACGTTTTAAAACTAACAAAAGGTATAAAGTTTTTAGGATTATACCTACATGCAAAGTTCACTCGGTACAATAGTAGACGCCGTGCCACACTTGAAATGAATCTACAGGATACGTCGCCGCCGAGTTATGAAACTGCTTTACATAAAGTTGGCTCGCGAAACTTCCATCCCCCGTTATCCTAACCGGTGTCAAATTTTCTTTCTTCTTCATCTGTAATAGAATTTCCAGTTTGAAGTTCTTCGGGAAAAGTGTCCGTGCTGAAAGGTAGGCTGGTTGTAGGAGCGAGAGGCCGTGGCATTCAATATTGTCAATTTGGCAGACACACCACACGCCGTATCCCAACAATCGGGGTGAGCACAGTAGTCGGTGTTGGGCTGCAAGTACTCTGGTAAATTACAGCACAACACCGACCACCACGTTTATTCGGACAAGCTAACTATCAGGCAGCAAGTAAGGTACGAAGGCCCACCTGCTGCCAGACTCGGTGGACTATTGTCAATTTGTTACTTTTTAAATGCCAATGTCGCGAACCATGTTCCTCGACTTGTACGGTATATGCTACGGGGAAATTCTCGGAACAAGCAGACAGATTTTTTTTTGTACACACATCAGTCAGTAATTGTAGAGATATCGCCCGCAACAACTCCCGCGGCACCTAAATGCCGAGCTATTTTGCGTGCAACGTTGCACGCAACATGTAGACTCTATTTTTTTATTGGAAGTCGGTTTTATGTTTTTTAGGGTTCCATATCAGGTACAGGACCCTATTACTAAGCCTACGCCGTCTGTCTGTCTGTCTGTCTGTCTGTCTGTCTGTCTATCTGTCTGTCTGTCTGTCCGTCCGTCCGTCTGTCCGAGGGCTGTATCTCTTGAACCGTAATAGTTAGCCCGTTGAAATTTTCACAAAAAATGTGTTATTATGGCCAATAACAACCAATAATAAAAATAAGAAAAAGTGAAAAAATTCACGGGGGTTCCCATAGAAGAAACCAAAAAGTGTTTGCGCGGACGCCATCTACCGAATAGATTATGAAGCATGACATTAACTACTAGGAAGCATTTCAGAAGAAGCTGTGATATGGCGATACGGGACCCTCGGTGCACGAGTTCGACTCGCACTTGGCCGGTTTTTTTAAACAGTTTTTATTTCATTATTTTTAGTAATATTACATAAAAAAGAATAATAGAAATCGAGATCGGTTGAAGTGGTACAGAAGTATTCGCCATGTGTCAAACTGCAAAATTTTGAGCGTGTTGCATTATAGTGCTGAGGTATCGACATGCTTATGTTTTTACCCGACTACGGCGAAGCCAAAAGGAGGGTAATGTGTTTAGCCTGAATGTATGTATGTATGTATGTGTGTTATGGCCTCTCTAGCGCGTAAAGGAAGCGTTGAATGTCAGTGAAATATATACCAAAATGTTCTGGAGAATCCTATGAGTGACATAGGATAGGTTAGTACTCAATTTTAATTACGAATTTGTAGAAATCAGCTAAAAATCATCACGTACATAGGTAATGCGTAAGTGCGAGCGAGCTAGACGTCCGTCAGTCAGTATATTTGCTCTGTCTGTCTCCCTCCCTCGGTGCCGGTTACCGGCTAGTTGAAACGGGGCGCTGCGCGCCATCTGTGATCCTGTTATTGTACTAATTGGCCGGTGATCATGTGATTGAGCCGAGCGCGCAGGAGCGGGCGGCGGCGCGGCGGCTGGGTGTGTTCGACGTTCGTACTTTCCATTTCGGTCTGAAGTAGAATTGATGGAAGGATACGAAAGCGCCAAAGATTCCTTTTACGCAAAGCGGCATTTATTGCGCCCATTGCAACATGGATACGATGCTGAAAGTATGGCTCGTTGGGAACAGGAAATACAACAAGCTATCAGCCGCTTGGTGGCTGAAGACGTGGCGGATGCAGCCAGACATTCGCAGCCAGATTCGCCGGCTCCAGCACACGATCTACTCGGGCGAGATGACGGCGACGTGTGTCTAGAAGTGGCTGGGGCCGATGAATTGGAGTATGCTGTTGAGGAAACCAACGCGAGAATGACGGACGACGAATTTCAAAGAGCCGTTTTCGCTATGAACGTTCATCAGCGTCGTCTCTTCCAAATAATTTCCGATAAGCTTCTGGGTACAAGTACGGACCAGATATTGGTTTTTGTCACCGGAGGGGCCGGAAGTGGAAAGACCTTTACCCTTAAAGTAATTGTGGAACAGATAAAAAGACTCTCGTTTTCCTCCATATCTTCATCCAAAGCTGTAGTTGTCACGGCTCCGACCGGTGTAGCGGCACGTTTGGTTGGCGGCAGCACTCTACACAGCACGTTTTCACTTCCAATCGAAAAAGGTAGACCGGAAACACTCCGGTCTCTGACAGGTGATCGTCTTCAAAGGGAAAGAATAAAATGGAGGTCGATAAACTGGTTGATTATCGACGAAATATCTATGGTTCCGTATTTGACACTTCGAAATGTCCACCTACGTCTACAACAGCTAAAACAAAGTGACTTGCCATTTGCAGGTGTAAACGTATTACTGTTCGGCGATTTAATGCAACTGCCTCCCGTTTCCAAATCACCCGGAGGTGCATATTGTTATAAGCAGCCTGATCATTTAGTAGCAGAAACTCATCTATGGCGCCTGTTCAGCTTTTGTGAGCTAACTGAGAACATGCGCCAAGCTGGTGACACCACATTCGTCGATATATTGAATAGTGTAAGGGTTGGAAACATTACCATGGATCAACTTGAGGTACTCGATACAAGAAGAGTACCACTCGAAGGAATTTTCGCTGACGGAGAAGCAATACGTATATATCCAACAACGAAACAGGTCGACTTTTACAATACGGATATGTGTGAAAAGCTAGGGAAAACCACAAAATTATATAAAATACAAGCAATAGACACCTCTATGGAAACAAAAACTTACGGTAAAGAACCGCACCCAGATTTTATTCCTAATGATCCCAACAAATGCGGAGGAATAGTAAAACATCTCACTCTAGGAATCGGGGCCAGAGTGATGTTGCGGCGCAACTTAAATTTGAACCGAGGCTTAGTAAACGGCGCAATGGGAGTAGTCCGGAAACTTGAATGGGGCGCTCTCCGAAGAGATCAGCTCGAACCGGGCGAGCTCCCACAGGCAATATTAATTGAGTTCGATGACAAAACCATTATTTGCAATGATGAGGGGTTTGTTCGAATAGAGCCGTGTGCCACAGAATTCGATGGCCTACGAGGTTGTGGGAAAATTGAAAGAAAAATGTTACCCTTGATTTTGTGTTGGGCGGTCACCGTTCACAAGCTGCAGGGATCAACACTTGACAGAGCAGTGGTTGACCTAAGTAGACATATATTTGCTAAAGGTCAGGTATATGTCGCTCTAAGCAGAGTGAGGTCATTAGAAGGGTTGGCCATAAACGAATTAGATACAAGAAAACTTTTGAATAACCCTCATGATAAAAACTCTCTTGAAGAACTTACTAGGCTCCGCAATTTACCAATTTCATTCTAGTTAGATATTTTCCGCTGATTCGCTTCCGCCGCAACCGTTTCTTCGTGCTCTACTCCTATGTCAAAATCTATACTTACCGAGAGCTCAGCTTCCGTGTGCTCTCCAGCGCGCCTTGAGCTTGAGCATAAATTTACTTTACCCGAGTTTACCGTTGAGTCACAGCCGTCGCGCCGTCTCTACCAGTCAATTTTCTTCGTGAACTAAAAAGTTTTAAATAAAAAAACTATTATTATTAAAAACAAAAAACCCGACTACGGAAAACAAAAAAGAACAAAACAAGTTACTTTTGTAATATATTTGGGCAAAGTGCAGTTTAGAATACTAGCAAAACTTCGGCAGTCAGATATTTGGTTCTGAAAATATAGCATTATGTATCGTTCATAATTATATACTGGAAAATAGTCAATCTGCTTGCCTTTGATAATATGAACGAAAGGTCACTCGAACACAATTCACAATACAGCCGGAGTCGGAGTCAGCAAAAGTTTTTGGAAAAAAATATTCTAGATACTAATAACGCAGGCCTATAGCTGTTAATCACAAATTAATTATTATAACTTTGAACGTTCATCAGCCCATTTTCACTTCCGTTCGGAAAGGGTAAACCAGTAACACTCTGACACTAATATCTCATCAGCTGTGCTCTGGCCTCTCAAATTGTTTGCTGACTCCGACTCCGGTTGTATTGTGAATTGTGTTCGAGTGACCTTTCGTTCATATTATCAAAGGCAAGCAGATTGACTATTTTCCAGTATATAATTATGAACGATACATAATGCTATATTTTCAGAACCAAATATCTGACTGCCGAAGTTTTGCTAGTATTCTAAACTGCACTTTGCCCAAATATATTACAAAAGTAACTTGTTTTGTTCTTTTTTGTTTTCCGTAGTCGGGTTTTTTGTTTTTAATAATAATAGTTTTTTATTGCTGAAAAAGTGCACATCAAAAGTTTTGCTAAAGGTAACCACAAACCATAGCTTTTACCTCTTTTTTTGTTGATTTTTCAAAAACCGCTGAATCAATTTCGATAAAATGTATACGGGACCACCTCTGAAATATTGAAGTAATCGGCCCACAATTGACGGAGTAATCGCGTAACAAACATACAAAAAGAGAACCTCCTCCTTTTGAAGTCGGTTGAAAAGGCAATTAGTCGAGTCTTCGAGCTTCGCTCATCAAAGTCCCCCAAGTAACGCTTCGCTTAAATTTATTTATGTACCTGCCTACCTATTCATTTTCAGTTTATGTGGCAAACTAAAAATCTTTCTTTCTTTGAAAACGGACTCACAGCAGCTCTATGTGGAAACTAACACGGCCCAAGGGTCCCTGAAAAGGTTCCTTACGTTATTATCACAAACGTCAAATTTGTGAAAGGGTGTGAAATAAAACTTCAGCCCTCCTCGACGTATGTGAGAGAAGTTTAGTCAAGTGCGCACTCAATACGATCAATGAAGGCACATTCAGCTCTCCGCAAGAAGAATATCCTAATTCTTTGTGTTCTACATGCATACTTTTCCAATACTATCAAATATTATTATTTGGTCTGTTTAAACTATGGAACATACAATAGCGTCACGCCTGTTTCCCGGTGGGGTAGGCAGAGACAACGGATCTCCACGTGCCACGATCCTGACACACCTCTGCCGCCTCTTCCACTCCCATAATGTTCTTCATGCATGCTCGTCGGTTAGGGGTACTAATCACTTGCCCCTTTTTGAACACATGCCCGATCTGGTACGTACGTACGTGCATCTAGGGCGACCCTTCCCGACTCTTCCACTCACATTTACTTCATAAATTTCTTTCGTTAATCTCCTATCATCCATTCTTCCAACATGACCGAACCACCGAAGCATCCCTTTCTCAATCCTTGTCACTATATCTTCTTTCAACCCACAGCGCTCTCGCACTACACTATTTCTCAATCTATCTTTCATTGTAACTCCACACATACTCCTCAACGCGCGCATTTCCACAGCATTAATCCTGCTTTCATGCTTCGTCTGCCATGCCCAACTTTCACTCCCGTACATAAGTGTAGGGGCCAGCACTCCACCATGGACAGCCAAACGTGCCCTAGTTGACATGCTTTGGCTGCTCTATGGAACAATGCAGTGAATATTTAAGATTTTTAAGTATTTCGTTCTTAATTTGGAATTTTCAAATTAATTAAATGTTGTATTTAAATTTGTACTTGATTCTATTATTTATTGTAAGAATGTTTATCTGGATTAAATAATTATGTAAAGTTAAAATTTTATGAAAGTTATATCTGTGAACTAGTTTGCCAATACGGGGAAAACTTAGTTTATTTTATTTTTTTCTTTCAACAAAAACGATTTTTTCCTGGCATTACGGGAGCCTAAACTATAAAGGAAAGAGGACTGCGAGAGGGTAGAAAAAGGGGCGGTATTCTTATTTGAATAATTTCAATGGTTGCACGTGGCGTGAGACGTAGGGACATCTTGCTACTGTAGAACTGTGCCGCTAGCGGCAGGCATAGGTATCTAATCGGATACTGACTAGCTCGTCTTACTTCTACAAGAGCGTATGTAAAACAACAAATTAATGTAAAAAAAATACATTAACATTCGGAAAAAAACGAACCAGAGTGCGGCGGGCTGCGGTTCCCCGACCGCACCTAGTCTTTTTTTTTTATAATCACAATATTTAAGTGCCTAGGTACTTCTGAAAATAAAGTGTTTATGTGGTAAAAAAACCTTAACCGGTTTTTCTTCCGAAATAAAGTGTTTTCTATGGTTATAAAAAAAATTCCCTTCCCTTAATTTTCTTCCGGAATATGGGTTTTATGTGGTTAAAAAAATTGCCTAATTTGATTATCTAAATTATTTTTGATTTCTTATGTATTCTTAGGATAGGTTATTGTCTTATGTATGATTCTTATTTAATTATTGCGGTAACACATTTTTTTTGTAAATTGGGCGACTTGGGCTATCTTTTCACCGCGAAGTGGCTACTTGACCAGCAAGGCATCTGGTAACCCTGTATGCAAGCCGATCGAGCCAGGTCCCGAGTTAAGTCGACAGACTTATAGGTACGCGTCGGCGGAAAGCAGTGGTTTTTGTTTTGATTTATTTATTTGTCATGTTTATTTAAAAAAAAAATCCTTTTAATTAATATTGCATTTCAGGACTGGAAGAAAATTGTTCACAAGTGGACACATACATGCTGACTGGTGGTAAAGTGAGTACACTAAAACACAGCTAAGCCACCAGACTGCAATTTCGAAGAAGGATTTTTCATTATTCCTTTTTTTTTTTTGGAAATTAATTTACTGTTTTACATTACTCCTCCACAGAACTGGTAAATTTTGGAACGCTCTCCCTGCATCTGCTTAGCATCGGTAGCTCAGTGGTGCGGTCGGTCGACTGTGTCGGCCGGATCATAAGCACATCTGGGCACGGTCAGTGGATGGATGGGTGACCGCTCGACCGTTGGAGGCTGACCGTGGTTCGAAGTCCACGTAAAACTGTAGGTCCCTTCCCTTCTTATCTTACTAGATGGTATGGGCCAAGTGCGAGTCGAACCTGCGCACCGAGGGTTCCGTATCGCCATTTTATGGTTAGCGCCACTCACGCCATCTATGGCGTGTTCATGAAATGCTTCATATTAGTTAAATGTCATGACAAGTTTAAATGCTTCACACTCTATTCGGTAGATGGCGCGCGCGCGCGCATACACTTTTCGGTTTCTTCTATGGGAGCCCCCGTAATTTTTTTACTTTTTCTTATTTATATTATTTGTTGTTATATCGGCCATAATAACAAATATTCCGTAAAAATTTCAACGGGCTACCTATTACGGTTCAAGAGATACAGCCCTCGGACAGACGGACGGACGGCGTGGGCAGACAGACGGCGTAGACTTAGTAATAGGGTCCCGTACCGGATACGGAACCCTAAAAACATACGCTCCTCCAGAAGTGAACGATAGCGTTAGTAAACCACTCATGGAGCCACTTGTGTTCATGAATAGACGCACTTGTCAAACCCGGAAGAATAAAGAAAGTGGAGCACGCGTGTGACGTCAGTAAGCCGGCAGCCGGCAGCCCCGGAAGTTCGGTGGCGCAAACTATCGACCGCCATCTCAAGTAATTTAGCGATCACCTTTAAAACCTTTGACATTTTGACAAAACAATCAAGTTACAGATTTTACTTTGCATCCAATTTTCTACTCAAAATGGAATTGTTTACTAGCTTTTGCCTGCGGCTTCGCTCGCGGCACTGTGTGGCGGTAGCGTGTGGGGCCGGTACTTTAGCCCCACTGCATCTCTCCCTGTGTATGTCGTAAAAGGCGACTAAGGGATATGACTCTCTTCTTATATTACTACGTGGAAGGGTTTAACCCGCCCGGGCTGGTACCACCGCACTGAATGAAAGGTCGGTCGAAACGGCTATGTAAATATTTTGTGTTTTCCGTCCAGTTCAGTGTAGCCGGCACGACCGAAGGGAAGCACTGACGTGGCGCCAAGTTCACCCGGTGTTATGGGCCGACATCACGGATGTTGTAGGTAGGTGATGTAGACACTTTCCATAAATAAAAACAAACTGTTGGTTATCCTTAATTTGAGTCGACGTAATATTTATATTCTCTCTCTCTCCCTCCGAACTGTCAGAACTTGTATGTTCGACGGTTGAGTCTGACCGTTGATCTGATTACACGTAAAACTCACTTCCCTTCTTACCTTACTAAGTGGTAGGGTTTAAGGGTCTACCTCCCTAAATTGTGCCTCTCACTCAAACAATGCGCGTTTTTTATACACTTTATTTTATTATAAAGAAATTATACAACTTATAAAAAATCCTCTTGGATAAACATGCATGATAAAATTATTCATGTTTTTCAATAAAAAAAATTGGTACTCCACATATAATAATTGAGAAAAAAAAATTTTTTTTTTATTATTATTATTATATTTGAAAATTTCAACCGGCTGGCTATTACGGTTCCAAAGATACAGCCATCATCGGACGGACGGACGGACAGACGACAGACAGACATACGGACAGACAGACGTTGTAGGCTTAGTACGGGGTACGTTAACCTAAAAAGCAGCGAATCGGCTCTACCGACACATTGAACGCGTTCACTATTGTTATACCTTTACCGACACCTCACCGTTCAACTGGAATCCTTCACTTTATCCCTGTTCTCCCACCTCCGCCTCTTCCATCCTTCCCCTCGTTCTTTCCCGTTTAGTAAACACAGTGATCCGTGTCATCGCCTCGAGATAAAGGAATACCGACGAATCCGCTTCGAATAAAGAAAATGGAAGAGTTCAAGTTATTCAGAAGGCCAGTTCTGACTGAAGGCTCGAGCAAAGTTTTGAAGACCAAAAGAGTAATTTTAGTATTATTTTAATTGTATTACATTAATCTCTTTAAAATATAAGACAAAATACAAGCCCAGCTTTTCAGCGAGTTAACGCTGCCTCCGTCGTCGGGACAATGCAATAACAATGTCTCTATTATGGAGGAATATTTGCTAACTAAATACAACGAGAAACAATTAAGTTTATTAAAAGTATTATAAACTTATTAGCAACACAGAATGTCCATGGGCATCGTTAGCCACCAACCTACTTGTAGATGGATCTTTGCCACATGTCGCGCTTTCCATTAAAAAAAAACTAAAAACCATTTAAGTTCCAGTTTTTACGAAAGTAACAAAGGTGAAATAAAAGATATTATTTGTTTTCATATACTCCACACAAGTTCATATTTGAGTAAACTCGCCTTCAGAATAGCTCTGGAGTCGAGGCGCGCCTCGTAATATTACATTCGGTTATATCTAAAGAATTAAAAAGAATAGACCTGATATTGTCACGCATTGCATACAATTTATTTAGTCCCAAATTTTTTTTATGGTTCCTCCCATGGTTTACACCGTGATGTTAGCACATTACCTTGGCGAACTACCTAGGTGCCGTGTCAGTGCTTACCTTTGATCAAGGCGGCTTCACAGAACTGGACAGAAAACACGTTCTATTTTCGTAGCCGTATCGATAGACCTTCATTCGGTGCGGTGGTATCAATTCGCAGGGGTTAAGCCCAACAACCAGGCAAGGTAAGAGAAGGGAGCTACAACCAAGCAAAGTAAGGGAAGGGAGCTACAGTTTTAAGTGGAATCAGAACAACCATAATGCCTGGTTGACACGATGCGAGTTCACGCACGAGAAATGCTTCTCGAACGCATTCACGCACCGTGTAGACAGTTCTCGCAAGCTCGCATGCGTGCACGAACGCAGCGTCGTTCGCGCGCGAACGAGTTCATGCATGTTTATTAGTTGGCGTTCGAGAGGAGCGTCTCGCACGAAGTTTTCTTAGTGGTTTTTGGTTGTTTACGGCACCATGACAAAGTGGACTGATGTGCAAATGATTATGTTATCTTTATATACTTATCCATTTCCTTATCCACATAGATCTCAAGACTAGGTGGTAGGGTTTAACCCGCCCGGGTTGGTACCACCGCACTGAATGAAAGGTCGGTCGAAACGGCTACCTATGTAAATAGTTTGTATTTTCCGTCCAGTTCAGTGTAGCCGACACCACCGAAGAGAAGCACTGGCATGGCATCTAGTTCACCAATGTGTTATGGGTTGACATCACGGATGTTGTAGGTGATGTAGCCAACCGTGTCAGTTTCTATAAAAAAAAGATCTTTTCTGTTTTTTCTTCTTTATTTTGTT
The DNA here is from genome assembly GCA_946902875.1 of Nematopogon swammerdamellus. Lineage (NCBI taxonomy): Eukaryota > Metazoa > Arthropoda > Insecta > Lepidoptera > Adelidae > Nematopogon > Nematopogon swammerdamellus. The sequence continues at coordinate 13,094,694 of OX336351.1, forward strand.
TCTTATCAAACATCGTGCTATAATAAACGCTAAAATTGTACCAATACACGCCAAACCTTCGTCTACAGACTCCATTTTTGCAACTGACAAAACAGAGAAACACAGACGAGCTCGAACGAGATGTGGAATAGTGTAAACAGTTCCACGAATGCTTCACGAATGCGAGTTTTCTCGTTCGAGAAGGCGGCATGCTTCTCGTGCGTGAAACCTCGCATCGTGTCAACGTACCATAATCCTCACACACAATATGCACGAGACCGTAATACGTGTTGACGTTTACTTAATAATTAAAGTCGTGGCAAAAATAAAATCCGCGAGCATGTTCACATAACAGTCTGAATAATTGACTGAAACTGGTCTGTGACCTCATTTACTTCAAAAACCGCATGCCATAATTATGTAGACATTTTCTGTCCTTTTTTTTTGGGCAATAAAGTTATTTGTTTACTCTTTTTCGTCATTAGTTTATAAGTATGAAAGAGATAGATATAATACGCATTTTGCACTATTCTCCTGCTCGATGACTCGATGCCGCATCTAAAAATTTGAACTGTTTGTTTGTAGCTCGTACAGACTTGAGAGTCCTATACTATATTACATATTATATAGTTCTATAGTGGTTATTGGCAACTTTCCAAATTCTATATCTTCCAATTTGTATTCGGTGGCCGATAGAAGTTTCGAGGCTTCGTTACATGATCCGAAAACAACCTGCAATGTGGCACATAGTACGTAAAAATGTTTTCGAAATTTTTGATCGCGACTCGCTGCTTGGAATTGCTTTCGGAATTAAACTACTACTGAGTGCAGAAAAATGTATTACAATAAATGCTAAGAAACGACTATAGCCTGGATTTAGACTCAGAACTACCTGTCTAAACTACATTCATACCACACACGATAAGCAGAGTAATCGGTGTTGTGCTGCAAGTACTCTTGTAAATTACAGCACAACACCGACCACCACGTTTAGCAATGTAATAAGGACGAGATAACTATCAAGTAGCAAGTAAGGGACGAAGACCCATAATACCTGCTGCATGACTCGGTTGAAGGGCCGAGCCAAGGCTCGGTGGCTATCCTGTCGCCCTTTAGCACGGCACCTAGTCTTTATCGCTCAGTCGCCTTTTACGACATGCACGGGGAGAGATGCAGTCGGGCTTTTTTTTATGTAATCCGGTATGGGTGGCTCAGTCAGAGGGGCCAAAGCGCATGCTCCGAGCAGCCAATATCAACTCCGAGAAGGTAGGTGCCATACCGGAGACTTCCCTGGATTGGTGGCTATACTGGACTAGAGTAGAACACAACCGAGGCTGCTATGCGGCCATCTTACATCCAGCACGGTGGTACCAACCCAGTCGGCTACAATTTGAGCCTACCACCTAGTAAGGGGCAAGGGAAGGGACCTACAGTTTTACACCGGTTCCGAACGGTGAAGCAGCAGGTGTAGGTATGCACGTAAATTTTTTCATCAGAAAAAACTCATTGGTACACGCCGACCGGATTCGAACCGAGGACATCATGAGAAGCCGATGCCCAAACCACTCGGCCACCCGCCGCTTTTCTTTTTATTAATTAACAACCCCACACGGTATAAACATACATGCAGTGTAATAATCGAATGGGCGCGTAGCGAGAAAGGGTTTTTGAAACGACCGTAGGTACCTGTATAAGTTTATATATATTTAGGTAACATTTACATTGTACATCCATATTTGTTACTTAAAAGGTAGATCGCCCCTCTGCTCCCCCTCCTGGTGGTAAAGCAAGCGGCACTCTCGTGCCGATAGATCCAAAACGGCGCATGAAGAGGACCTATTAGCTTAACTTAAAGGGTTTCCTCTAAAATACTGAATTTCAAATAATATTAGACGCTCAATTGATCGGTAACCTGGGTAAATATTCATATTATGTAGAAGCTATCATCCGAAACCTACGGCATCGTAAGTATCATCATAGCATAAGTATTAAAATGTTAAACGAAATCTTTTACTCAAGTTACTCATATCATAAATTATAAGTTGGATAGATAGGTAGATGGACTTGATTGCTCCAAAAAACATATTACAGAAACAAGCACGATACATCGTTTACACGATACATGAGGGGCAAAGGCGGACTTATGACTTACAGGGATTTCTTCCAGTCAACCTTTGGTTGTTTGAGAGTCGTATGTTGTGAAATAGAACTATAATGTGGAAATTCTATTCTATTCTATTCTATTCTATTCTATTCTATTCCATTCCATTCCATTCCATTCCATTCCATTCCATTCCATTCCATTCCATTCCAATCCATTCCATTCCATTCCATTCCATTCCAATCCATTCCATTCCATTCCATTCCATTCCATTCCATTCCATTCCATTCTATTCTATTCTATATGATTCTATAGGAAAGAACACAAATCGTCTTCCTAAAGTATTTCAATACAACTATGTTTATTATACCTATAATAATATTAAAGAAAATTGAAAACCTTATACTACGTAACACAAAATAGTAAACCTACTTATAAACAATGTTTATAAACACAAATAGCTGCTATAGTGCGCTACCGGATGGAATTGTTACCAAAATGTATCTGGACTTTGAGGGCAAGAAAACAAATGAATCTTTCCAGATGACAAATGAAGAATTGGAGGAGCCAGTGAGGAGGAAATGTCCTCCATAATGGTGACGAATGCTTCGAACAAGACCGGCGGCATTCTGGGACACTTGTCAACGGTTGCGGCAGATTTTATGAGAAATAGCATCGAGCTAGTTTTGAGTTTCCTTGGCAAGAATAACGAAAAAAAGCCTGGGGCTAACGTTTTTCGCACACAGAGGGCTCCGTAGCCATGTTCTTCTTGCACGTATAGCGAGTGCGCGCAGAAAGTTCAAAATATTGTTTCATGCCGAAAGGACTAAATGGACCACTTTATGATTTTTTGTAGATTTATTTATCTCTGCGTTTCAGAGTAGTCAACTCGAACAGCGCGTGTGACAGACAAACGGACGGACGAACGGACACCTGATCGATTTTATAAAAGCCACTGTCGCTGGCTACGGAACCCTAAAAATAAAACTATACAGATATTTTTTTAAATACCTAGTGAAGTTACCTTGGCAAAGGACTTTTTTTTATGGAAACTGACACGGTTGGCGACATCACCTAAAACTTCCGTAATGTCAGCCCATAACACCGGGTGAACTAGGTATATGCTTCCCTTCATTTCATGTCGGCTACACTGAACTGGACGGAAAACACGAACTATTTACATAGCCGTTTCGACCGACGTTTCATTCAGTGCTGTGGTACCAACCCAGGCGGGATAAACCCTACCACCTAGTAAGGTAAGAATGGAAGGGACCACAGTTTTACGTGAATCCGAACCACGGTTAACCTCCAGCGGTTGAGCGGTCACCCATCCAAATACTGACCGCGCTCAGGGTTGCTTAACAACAGTCGACCGACACCTCATCACTAAGCTACCGAGGCTGACAGTTGATTGTTATGAATTTAAATGTTATGTTAACAATATTTTCGTTCTTAAATAAAACATAAAATAAAGAATAGTGTGAGACTTCGCTGTCCACCTCTGCAAGTTGAAATTACAAATCATTCAGTAAGATGTAAATTAAAAATATTTAGATTGCTGTGAAGATTACCTAAGTTTTTAGATAATTAACTTTTTTTTATTTAAGGGACATGTTGCCCATTACACGGTGCGGTGGTACCAATCCGGTCGGGTTAAACCACAGAGCATCAAATGCGCGCGCCCCTCCTAGAGGCGCCCTGAGCGCGATTTCTCTACAACGCCGTTGAAGCCTGTGGGCGTGGCCTATGACTTACATATGTGTGTTGTGCGTGTGCATTTGTTTTGTGCGTGTGCCTAACTTGCTCCTCTTTGTGTGTAGTGTCGATACTAGCACACACACACACATACGAAGCGCTAGCAGCACTGCGTGTAGTTTTTGGGTTTCAAATATTATCGCTTAGGGCGTCTCTAGTAGGGGGCGCGCGTAGTAGGTATTTGAGGCTCTGTGGGTTAAACCCTACCGGTCTCTACCCTTATGATAAAGGAAAAGACCTACAGCTTTACGTGGAACCCGAACCACGACCTTATAAACATGTTCAATTATTATAGCAGACACAAAGCAGTCGCTTAAATAATTATTATTAATTAATAAAATATTAACATTTATTCCTCCATCTTCCCAAATATTTGTGTAAGTGACACACACACACACACACACACACCCTCTCACACAAGCGCAGATCTTCTATCACACACGCCCAAAAATCCTCTCAAGTGCCACACAAACACACGCTCACGGAGATGCCTTTGAAGTGGAGCGGAGTATGGGATCTCGTATAGATTTCAGCCTTTCGCCCTTCACACAAAACTTGACTTCTGGCCATTGTAATCAATACCCAGAAGCGACATTGTCATTAATTGTATACATACAGGGTGTCCCAAAACTCAAGGTCAAGCGGGAACCAGGGAGTAGGCCAGTTTATGACTAGCCAGGGAAAAATAAGAAAAAAAAATCCGAGTAATTTTTTTTTTTTAATTTAACAGAATATTTTTTTTGGTAAAACTACAGGCATTCTGGTTTTATTTGGGATATTGATCAATAGCAGAGTTATTTAGGCTACCAATAAAAAAAAATTAACAATTCTATTTACAAATTTGTAGTCGTATCTACCTGAAAATGTTGTACGAGAAATTTTCAACGTTTTTCAAAAAATTCTCATATTATAAAAAACAAATTACTCCGATTTTGTTTTCTTATTTTTCCCTGGGTAGTCATAAACTAGCCTACTCCCTGGTTCCCGCTTGCTTGACGTTGAGTTTTGGGACACGTTGTATAAAGGTTGTGTACATTTTTTTAAATTGTAAGCACGACATAAGGCGCGCGACACTAACGCAGAGGTGTAGTCCGACGGCGCCCACGGGCATTCGGATTTTACGGGGGCTGCGAATACCATGTCGGCCGGCTAGATGCACCTTCACATATAATTTTAGTATAGACTTTTATTTTATTGTATATTAAGTATTTTACATATTTTATTGTAATTTTGCTTTGAATGTTATTTTTATTTTAATTTGGAAATGGGTGAATTTAATTGAATAAATTATTATTAGTTTAATGACAAATTTTCTTTTTTATATTAATTTTACATAAAAAAACTTAAATCTAAAATTAATATAAAATAACAAAATTAATGAATTATTATTATTATTTATTATATTTGGTGACGCGGCGGTAGGTCGCTGGAATTTTTCCCTTTTTTAGGGTTCCGTATTTTTCTAACTATCGAACAAATTTTACCTATATAGGCTAGCGTTGCAAATTCCAGTCGCGGTGAACACCACACCAGGGAAGGAAAGGAACTTGTGCAGGACTCACCCCCTGATGGATATCCTCGGCGCAGCGAAGCGGGTGGCCACCACGCGAAGAGGATCGTCTCCAGCAGCAGCCTTGCGAGATGGACGACACTCGCGGCGATGAATCGTGTGCGAGCGGGTTAGTATGGACAACGTAGGTCCAGCGGCGGAGATTGAATAATAATTATATATTTTAGATATTGCGGGTAAAAACTAGAGGTCCGATACCAATTTCGCGCGTGTGCAGACTCCAAGCGCATCGAGAGCTCACTGACTGCGTTCAGCTGCTCGGCCGCAGCGCGGCGTGACAGCGCGGAGCAGGCAGCGCGGTGCTCATCTCTTCAGGCGGTGAGGTAGGCATATTGGAGAGACAAGGAAGGGACTAGGTGAAATGTCACCACGACTGATTTGCAACGCATCGGCCCAACCAATATTGAATTGTTTATGTAATTTAATTGAGTATAAATTGTTCAACATTGTGTGTGTATATGTCGAATTTGCTATTCAGTTTTATTTTCGAAGAACCTGAGTCTATTAAGTATTCTGTGCCTGAGTGCATCGGTCAAGCGAAAGTTCAGTGGTGCTCTCAGGATATCTATCAAAATGTGCTTTTGTTTTCTGTGTCTACTCTTCTCCTCCTTCTTTTCTAAACATTTTGCGATACTAACCTAGACTTATGAAAATGAAATTGTTACTTAACTTTCTACACAATAATTTTTTTCATTTTAATTGAAATTTGGAACATTTTATCCTTTGGCCCAGTGGGTGGCGTTCGAGCTTACATTAATTCATAATATTTTTGTTTTTCATTCGCTAGTGCATCTTAAAAAGTAATGAGGTTGTTATGAAAAAAAATCTTCCTAGAAGTAATTAAAACTTTATAAAAATGCACTTACAATTCCTGTAAGATCTCTTTAAATCTGATTAATATGAAGAAACACTAACTAACGAAAAATAAAACATTGTTATGAATTAATGCAAGCTTCCAAACTTCAACCGCTGGGCTACTTGTTAGCAAAATTTGGTAGGACAGCACATCATTGACAACAGACAGAAGAAAAGTATAACAGGGATAGACATTTATTTTTTTATTTCATTTTTGCACACTTCTATTTCACTTACTCGGCAAACGTATGCCCTTTGCAGGTGTATAGCTGCATGCGCTTCACACAAAACTTGGCTTCTAGCTTTATCTTAGTAGAGCCTGTAAGTGACGGACGGATGAGCACCACACATTCTCACGAAATTAATAAAGTTTCCAAGATTGGTCTGAAGACCAAAATTTCACTTGTTAATGGCATACTCGTCTCCTCAGCTTTTCTAATTAGACATCACTCATGAAGTTGTTACATAATAATATATTTGCCGATACGACCAAATTAAAGCGCTGACATGGTACATAGCTACGAAGGAAGAAAATGTAATAAGCTGACCAGAGGGAGTAAGTAGCCGATCTTTGTTCTGCGGGGCTGACAGACAACAGGTGTAAAGTAGCAGATATTGTGAGTAGCCAACCTTCAGGGAAACAATTAATAGAGGGGCTTCTACTTATCTCTTATCTACATAATACAATTCTTAATACTGACTGTTTCACTGACTGAATGACAGACAACGCAGAGGCTAAGCTCTTAAACCATAATATTGTGTCTTATTATCTTCTTGTCATCACTTTGTTATATCTGTATTATCTCCTTGTTATCTCCTTATTAAGTCCTAATTATCTACGTATTGCCTCCTTAATACCTCCGTATTCCTCTTTATAATTCCTTATAATATTCGTATTATTCTATTAATATCTCCTTATTATATCCTTTTTAATCCTTATTAATTCCTTATTATTTCTTTGTTATCCCTCTATTATGAAATTATGACCTTACTATGTCCTCATTATCTCCTTATTATTTCATTATTAACTCCCTACATCGTCTTTTCATATTTGTTTATGTACTTAAACACGTAGTAAGTAAATGAAATTATGAAAAATATTACCCAACTTCTTCGCTTCCTTGCTTCGTGCAGTCGGGTAATGAATAGCCTCTTATGAGTTAGAAATACTACTGTGATTTTAGGGTTCCGTATCCGTCGTACTCTATTACTAAGCCTACGCCGTCTGTCTGTCTGTCTGTCTGTCCGAGGGCTGTATCTCTTGAAGCGTAATTGGTAGCTCGTTGGAATTTTCACAGAATATGTGTTATTATTGTACAAATAATATAAATAAGAAAAAGTAACAAATTCACGGGGGTCCCCATACAAGAAACTAAAGAGTGTATGCGCGCCATCTACCGAAAACAGTATGAAGCAGCACTGACCATGAATGGCGATACGGAACCCTCGGTGCGCGAGTTTTACTCGCACTTACACGGGTACACATATCGCGCGGCCGGTTTTTTTATAAAGAACTAACGAAATGGTAGATACACTCATGAGTCATGAGGCAAACCCATCACGAATTGTTCTTGCCGAAATGAGGTGTCGTGTCAGAGCTTCACTTTTTTCGGGTATTATTACTATCAGAGCGCGTAGGCAGATTTACACCTTCTCACTAGATGGACACAGCTCCCAAGAAAGAAGAAGTCAGGATAGTAATATAATAGCATTATCAGGGCTATCGCTTTTGTCTACTCGCATTAATGTTTATGGGTATAGCAGAGTCTAATGATGCGTGTAGCATTGTATGGAGTGGCCCTTTGTTATAGTTATGACATCTGATTTTCTGAAGAACTTTTTATTTTTTATTATTATTGCCTCCGACGTTCTGTTGGTGTGATTCTTTATTTTTTTTTCTACAAACTTATTAAAATTAAATCTTCTCTTTAATTAAAAGTCTCGTAAATGCCAAGCATTAGTTAAACAACGTTAAAAAAATATAATTACAAATTCATGTAAATTGTTATACCTGTGCTGTACACCTATTATGCAGGATGTTGTAACAACCACTACATTAAATTTAGGAAATGATTATAGGGACCAATAGTAACAATAAAAAGTTACAGTTTTCGTACAAACTGATCTAATGTTCCGCAAGAACGTGGGAATGAAAGGCGCGCGGTGAGTGAGCTAGCAAGGACGAGTGCGCGGAGAGAGGATTCCCGCGTCAGCACCCTCCCCCCGCGCGTGGCAAATTAAACTAGACGAAAACATAAATTTCAAAAATGTATGTATATCTCCAAAACTAGACACTTTAGAGAAAAACTTTAATTAGGTACTTTTTGGTCTCGGAAAGACATGAGGATTGCGCTGGCAAAATTAATGTACTGCCCGTTACAACACCCTGTATATACCTGTCCACCTTATATATTATCCACTTAAATGAATAGTTTGAGTAACAATTGAATGACACAATATTTTATTTACCGTAGTTGTAAAAATTATAAAAAATTTCACGGTTTTACTCACGGTCGTCTCCGAGTTATGTGGCTCGACGTTTTGGGCCAAATGTATGGCCCTTCTTCATTAGCCGAAACGTGGAGCTACATTGCACGGAGACGACCGTGAGTGAAACCGTTAAATTTTTAATAACTGAATTAAAGACCATCCGGTGGTATTTAAGATTGTGTCAGTGAAAACTGCATGTAAATCGGTTCTGACGTTCTCGAGTTTACTCAGCAGGAACAGCGCAGTCCACACTGCCTGCTCTCTCCCTCGCCCAGTGTGCAGTTAGGTAGGTGCTATTATATTATAGTATTTTGTGCTATAATTGTCTTTCTTCTCTTTATCTAACCGAACGATGGACCCTGTTTCCCATAGCACATAGGGAATCCTAAAATGGGAAACAGGGCACCACTAGAAACTACGTACAATTTTAAGCAATAGTAAGTAACTCTAGTTTAGTTGTACCTATCCTATGCATTGTATGTAAAAACTCTTTATTTATACAATAAACGATTTCTTTCTTTCTTTCTTTTGTTTTACTCCTTACAGACAAACAAACAGAGAGACAACCGCTGTGCTTTGAAATAGTATAGCTCTACTTTTTTAAAGCGCAACGTTAGTCTCTATGTAGAGATATGATAAGAACAAAAATTTTGATTTTTCTTGTAGCGATTTTTTTGTTTAATGTCGGTCGAAACGGCTATGTAAATAGTTCGTCCTTTCCGTCCAGTTCAATGTAACCGACATGAAATGAAGGGAAGCACTGACATGGCACCTAGTTCACCCGGTGTTATGGGCTGGACATCGCGGATGTTGTAGGTGATGTAGCCAAACGTGTCGGTTTCCATAAAAAAAATGTTAATATAGAGTTAAGGTTTCCAGTCTAGTCTCCAAACAGCCCAGTTCTACACTTCATACGTAAGTATTATCCGTTAGACGGACGGTGTGCACATGGGCCAGTCTATTCCCGTCTCGCGTGCATTAAATATAGCTTCCGATTGCGGCACATTGTTTCGAGCCGAGCATCATTACTCATTCTGTGTACGATCATTTGTTAGGTGGTCGGCTACGACTCGAATGAGGAATTTCCTCCAGGGCCCGAAGGACAAGGAAATTGCCGCAGCGCTGTGGTCGGCATTCCGTTTGATGAACGAGCGCCGAGAGTGGGGTTATTAAAATACTTATCAGAGCCAGAGGCTTTCGATTGCCTCTTGGAACTTTTTGATGTGAAACGTCTTGCGAATCTCCGTCCCCTTTTATTGGCAGCTAAAATATTTACCTAGTATTTTTTTTATGGAAACTGACACGGTTGGCTACGTCACCTACAACATTCGTGATGCCAGCCCATAACACCGGGTGAAAGAGGTGCCATGTCAGTGCTTCCCTTCATTTCATGTCGGCTACACTGAAGGGGGGGATACCCCATATTCGCCATACAGAGATCGTTTAATTAATAACACTATCAAGTATGTAGGTAGGTATTCCTAACATATATTATAGCGGAAAATCTATAAAGACACGCCGACCTATGACATGTTGCTATCATCATGTTCGCGTATTAATCGAGAACTAATCAATAGATTCTCATGGGGTTTTCACAGACGTACTCTGACACATCTTAGGATATACGATATTTTTCCCAAGAGAGCAAAACAAATCATGTTCTGAAAACGATTAACAAAAAAATCATGTATGAATGCGGAGATTACCGTATGGGCGACTTACGATCGTGGGAACACTTACGATCATTTTAACTCATGACTGCATTCATAAACTCACATTATGTTGAAGGCTTATAAAAGAGAATGTTCTCAATTCGACCCGTATGGACTTTTGTTTTTCAATTTAAAACTTAAACAATAACAAACAAGCAAGCGATTTAAACATGTGAAAAGTTTTTACCCGTCAATGAGTATGCAGTACATCACGGCGAGGCGAGGGAGCAGGTATACGTAGAATCCAAAGATACAGCCATCGGACGGACGGACTGACAGACAGACAGACGTTGTAGGTTTAGTATGGCTTCCGTACGGCGTAGGGAAATCTAAAAAGAAGGTCAAATGCATGATAGATAATGGTGTTTCTGGTTATTTATTGCCTGTTGGTGGCAGGTCTGCAGTGAGAACAACTGCGGGCGGACTGCAGTACATTCCGGAAACTCAATCTTAACTTTACCAATACTGGAAGCATTATCAAGCCCGCACAGAAGGCATGCGACGCGTAGAGACCAAATGGGGGATCGCTAAAGAATTTGTAGTTAAAGTACCTACTTCTGATATTGTAAAGCATTGGGCACAATTTATTTCGTCCCCAAAAAAATTTACATCATAACACGCGTCTTGATATATTTTAATGATAATTTTTATGGGTCCGTATCCGGTACGGGACGCTATTACTAAGTCTACGCCGTCTGTCTGTCTGTCAGTCTGTTTGTGTGTTATTATGGCCGATAAAACAACAAATAATAAAAATAAGAAAAAGTAAAAAAATCATGGGGGTTCCCATAGAAGAAACCAAAAAGTGTATGCGCGCGCGCCATCTACCGAATAGAGTGAGAAGCATTTGAACTAATCACGAATTTTAACTAATATGAAGCATTTCATAACACATCATAGATGGCGTGAGTGGCGCTAACCATGACATGGCGATACGGAACCCTCGTGCGCGAGTTCGACTCGCACTCGTTTTTCTTATGTAACGAGATAACAAGCCCATATTTATTAGATTATCTTACAATGAGGCTCAGTTCAGTTCATTCTCTGGATGCACGGGCGCAGCCAGTAGTCGTGCCTCAGAATAGGTATAAAACCTGGGTATAAAAACTGGGGTGTACCACAGTACTGAATGTAAGATGGCCGCATAGCCCCCTTGCCCCTTACTAGGTAGTAGGCTCAGATTGTAGCCGACTGGGTTGGTACCACCGTACTGGATTTAAGATGACTGGATAGCAGCCTCGGTTGTGTTCTCCTCTAGTCCAGTATAGCCAGCAATCCAGGGAAGTCTCCGGTATGGCACCTACTTTCTCGGAGGTGATATTGGCTGGTCGGAGCATGCGCTTTGGCCCCTCCGACTCAGCCACCCATACCGGATCACATACGCGACGCGGCTTATATCTCCTTACATTTTGGTTTTCATGAATATACGGTGTTTATGTAGTGTGCACTCTTTCAGATTCGGTTATGTGTTCTATGTCAGCGGCGGGGCGGAACGGGACGGTGAAACGTTCTGTGTTGCGCTTTCATTGAGCTAAAAATGAAAAGTTTTATTCACAAAACCTAGGACGCGACCGAGACCACCGAGACGGCCATGCGAGGCGTTTAATGCTGCGCGGGAGTAGCCGCAAACTTCACTATTGGATTGGATAACTTGGACTGACGGTGAAATATTTACAACATTTTTCAACTCCATTATGTGTACTTACATAGTGTATTCGGATTTCCTTATACGGTTTGAGGGAAACATTTTCTGCGAACTGATTTCAATTTTATTCTTCAGGTCTCCTTCGTGTCATATGGTCTCATTGACAACCGCTTAGAGCTAGTATGAAAGACAGGAAAAGACATTCTTATCGCATAGATTAGTCCTACAAATGATTAAGATCAGATAAGTTAAGATAAGATAATTGTTTATTTGGTATGTTAAGGTGCCCTTAAACTATTTACTTTGCAAAAATTTCAAAACAGTTTCGGCCCTTCTTCACCTTTTTAGGGTTCCGTATCCTTCGTACGGGACCCTATTACTAAGCCTACGCCGTCTGTCTGTCTGTCTGTCTGTTTGTCCGAGTTCAAATTTTAACAGAATATGTTTTATTATGGCCGATATAACATCATATTATAAAAATAAGAAAAATTAAAAAAATCACGGGGTCCCCATAGAAGAAACTAAAAAGTGTATGCGCGCCATCGACCGAAAAGGGTATGAAGCATTTTAACAAATACATACATATATATAGCCAGCAATCTAGGGAAGTCTCCGGTATGGCACCTACCGTCTCGGAGGTGATATTGGCTAGTCAGAGCATGTGCTTTGGCCCCTCTGACTCAGTCACCCATACCGGATAACATAAAAAAAAAAAACATAGATGGCGTGAGTGACGCTGACAGTGACATGGCGATACCTCGGCGATGGGAACCCACGGTGCGCGAGTTCGACTCGCACTTGGCCGGTTTTTTTTTTTCTCACTTCATATTTCTTTCTTCATTGTTCTTTCACCTGTACCTATTTTAGATGGTTACGATTTTTAAAATGACCTTCGCATGTCGTGTACCTGTGTTTTCTTAGTAAAATGTCTGTGGATCCATACGTACATCTAAACTCCGTATAAATACATATACTAACACAATTCGCAATATCCAAACCGAATCAAGTTACTGCTCCCAATCTAAGGCTTCCGTGAGTAACGTTGGGGCGGCGGTCTCTCATACAAAATATCAAGATCTCCTCTAGTCTATTAGGCTCGTAAACCTGTACAACGACTACATTCACCGTCGCACCGTTATTCACCTTCCACAAGAAATAGCATCGGGCCAATAAAATATTGGTTCATACGTGGGAGGGTGCTTGTAGGAGCATCTGAGACGCGCGGCATGAATACTGATCGCGGAAGACGCGCGCTCGGAATGGGTGCCGACCGATGTGTTCAAAAGAGAAGAACTGCTGTGTAACACATTTGATACAAATTACTTCATCCTTAACATAACACATATTACACACAATTTGTATCAGCCCGCTGGTCTACGAGAATCTGATGGCAGGAACAAAAGAAAAACATATTTTTAAATTTCACATGTCAATGTGTTCTCACACTAGTCAAATTATGATATAATGAAAATGAAAATAAATGCATATTAAATAGATGCAAAATTCATCATAAAATAATGAATGACAAAAATTCATTATAATATAATATATTAATTCACATGATCAATAGATTTTTTTTATTTTGTTCGTGCAGGGAAACCGCGTGTGGGAAGACCAGCAGGCAGGTGGGACGACGACATATGTACGGACGGTGAAGGTTCGTACCTCTGAAGGCAGGGAGGACAGGAGAAAAATTTGAGAGGCGTTGGACATACGCGAGACCGATCAAATCAAATCAAATCAAATCAAATCAAATCAAATCCTTTTATTAGCACACATTATCAACAAATTAAAATCGTGATCTTGAGACATCGTCATTATACATAAAAATTCTTAAATAATAAATAATATATAAATTGTAACAATAATTTTAAACTATATAATAATATTGAAATAATTTAAATCATAAAATGTTTTTCCTTGTAGCCAGGTATTCAGCTGTAATTTAAATTTATTTATGTCCTCATAGTTCTCTCGTAACTCTTTTGGCAATTTATTGAAAATATTTATACTATTAAATACCAAACATTTTTTAAATTTCTCTGTATTGTGATTTTTTTGTATGATAGTGTCCTTGTGCCTGGTTGGATAATTATGATCATAGCACTTGTGCTCTCCAGGATTATTTTTTATATACAAAGCTGCTCTTTGCACATAGATGTCGTACATTGTCAGAAATTTAAGACTTTTGAACAGCGGTGTGCAGTGTGCGTCCCATTTGGAGTGAGTAATTATTCTGATGGCTTTTTTCTGCAGTCTGAACACTCTGACGGCTTCCCCCGAGGCACCCCAAAACTCTATTCCATAAATCATTATAGAGTAGAAGTACCCGAAGTATGCACTTGTCAGGGTGCTCAGATCGCAGTTTTTTGATAATGCCTTTAAACAATAACACGCTTTATTTAGTTTATTGCATACCTTTTCTATATGTTCCCCCCAGCGTAGATTAGAGTCTAGCGTGAAACCCAAAAACACTGTAGACGATGCGAATTCGATAATTTCCTCGTTATATTTTATAAATAAATCATCCCCCACTTCAGTCTCTCGGTTAGTAATACTAAAGTTAATGCAGTGGGTCTTTGAACTGTTTAGTATTAGACCATTGGCTGAAAACCATTGACCTATCTCTTTTACAATGTTTGACATTTTCTTTAAGAGATTCTGTATGCTATCGTCTGCCACAATGACGTTAGCATCGTCGGCATACATTACTATAAGCGCACTCAATGCTGCTAGTGTATCGTGTTTGGGGAAATCATTAATAAAAATTATAAATAGTAGTGGACCTAATATTGATCCCTGTGGCACTCCGTATTCCATTTCATATGCCTGCGATGTGATGGTGTCTAAAGTACCTATATCCGCATTCAAATATGATATGCTAGTATTGAAAGTTCTTCTACTAAGATAGGATTTGATTGAACCAGTCCAAGGTGATCCCTCTAACCCCATAGTGTTCCATTTTCTGTAGCAAAATGGTGTGGTCGACTAGGTCAAACGCCTTGGAAAGGTCCACAAATATACCAGCAGTACGTTTTCTATTATCCAGTGCTTGTATAATTGCATTCGTTAGATCGTGTGTGGCAGTTGTAATCGATTTTCCCGGCCTAAATCCATGTTGTTTTGCTGATAATATATTGAATACGTCAAGAAATTGCGCTAAGCGTATATACATGGCCTTTTCAAAAACTTTTGAAAAGGCTGGTAATATTGAAACAGGTCTGTAATTTTCTGGCAGTTGTTTGTCGCCTTTTTTAAAAAGGGGTATTAATTTGGCATGTTTTAATTTATTTGGGAAAGAACCATTTTCGATTGACTTATTTATTAAATATGTTAGTATATCTAGTATCGGACTGAAACTTTTGTATAAGACGTTGACCGATATACCATTTACGTCTTGTGTATGCTTCCTTTTTAGTGACATTATGATCAATTCTATTTCCTTTTCAGTGAAAGGGACCACAGCAAACGATTTATTATTATGAGGCTCTGACATTTTTAACATTTCTATCGCGCTAGTATTGTTGGATGGCAAGGATTCTACTAGTACTTTTGGTATATTTTGAAAGTATGATCCGAACGTGTTTGCCACATCATGTGGATCCTCAATAATTTCACCATCTTTCTTTTTTAATGTAATGTTAGACATACTTTGGGTTCGGGTCTTTCCTGTTTCTTGCTTCACTACCTGCCAGATTGTTTTTGATTTGTTGTCACTACTGTCAATCCATTTTTTAATATACTTAGATTTGTCAATGTTTAGTTGTTTTTTGTAATTAGTTTTTAGTCTATTTAGTATTGTATTGTAATCTTTGTCCTCAATGTGTTGTCCCAGTAAGTCATAAGTTTCAATTTTTTCTTTTAATTTTAGTGTATTTTCTGATATCCATGGTTTGTAATCCTTTTTTGTTTTTTTCTTTGTTTTTAATGGAAAAGATTGTTCAAATGTTTGCATATAAAGATGAAAAAATCTATTGAATGCTTCTTCCATACTGTCAAGTTCGTATACACTTGTGAAGTCAATGTATTGATACATAATCCTTTTATCTTTTTAATTCTTTTTTTATCGACCGAGCGTCTTCGAACAACTCGCCTCTAACGCGAATTAGGTGAAAAAAATCCGAAACGTACATTGTAACTATGGTTGCAAAGATGTTTTCTATTTGCCCAAGCGTCTAAACTGAATTGAACTGAAAATAAACAATTTTTAACCGTTCAATTCACACCTTTTAAAGACGCGTAGCTAGTTGTAAAATTGATGTATGTTTCGAGTTTCGAAAACAAGTGCGAAGCACTAATGTGCTTTTCTATAATTTACATATTTACCCGTTACTTCGCTGAATCAAAATATAGTTTGAAAACTTGTACGCCAGGTAGATTAACGAACGCTCCATTTGTTAATCTGACATTAAAGCCCACTCTCGATAAACTTGCCCAAATCGAAGACCTACTTTGCCAGCAGGTAAGCTTTTAGCCATGCAAAAATTCTACCTAGCTAATTCTACCTAGCTATCTAGGAGAATTTAGTCCGGATAAGTATACTTTATCCAGCAGGTAAGCTTTTAGCCATGCAAAAATTCTACCTAGCTATCTAGGAGAATTTAGTCCGGATAAATATACTTTATCCAGCAGGTAAGCTTTTAGCCATGCAAAAATTCTACCTAGCTATCTAGGAGAATTTAGTCCGGATAAGTTATATATTGTACTATGTACTAGCTTTGCCCGCGACTTCGTCCGCGTGTACTGATGACGCCATCTACCGGGTTCAATTTCAAACCATCCAGGGACCCAAATATGCACACAAAATTTCATCCAAATCGGTCCAGCCGTTTAGGCGGACAAATAAAGATATGTTAACCTAATTTCGGTAGTATTAATAATTATTATCTTGCATAAGTTTGTTTTAATAAAATTATTCACTCATAACTGAAATGTAGGTGAGTATATGCGTTTAATCGTGTTCCGACTTAGGCTCAAAATTTCACACGAAGAGGCCAAAAGCTACTAAAATACGAAAAACAACCAGTCACAGTGTTACAAATGAATACCACGACCGACAAAGTAACATACAAATGGGGTTCTTATTCTTCCGGAACCATAAATATGCTAGAAGAGCCCCCGATTCCGTTAACAACGTGTGACCGAAGCTAGGGTTTCGCGAGAGCGGGCGACCCGCCTTGGAGCACCCTTGCCATTGTAAACTGAGGGTATTGGGTCACGAGAGGCCACTAGTGTGCCCCCAACACAATATTCAACCTTTTGGCTGTGTATGTAGTAGAGCTGGTGCGGGTAGATTTAAATATAGAATGTCGAGTAGAACCTGCCTTCACTTAAGTGTAAAATAAAATATTGAATCATGCTCGTATGTATAACAAAAAATATGACCATTATTTTAGGAGATTTAGTCTAATCCGTCCGTTCGATTGACCTACGAAAGACTCATCATTCTCGTTGATGCACCGTTTCTAGATAAAATCGTGAACAACCGAACCGATTTACATGTAGTTATACGCTATATACAGAGTTGGAATTTACATGCATTACATAGCGTCACGTTGTAACCCGACAATCGGGGTAAGAAGAGTAAACGGTGTTGTGCTGTAACTTTAATGAATTATTGTACAACACCGACCACCACTTTTAGCAAAATATTAGAACAAGACAATTATCAAGCAATATGAATGTTTACAATTAATTTGTTAATAAGTGATATTTCAAAGATTTATTTGCATAAGATCTTCGCCAATTGCCAATGAAATAATACAATTCTACTCCACAATTTAAAAAAAATAAGGAATTTCTCTTCAAAAGCTAATCATCTGAGCAGTTTTTTTTTCGACCGGCCCGATGTCTAGTTTGCGATTTAATTATTTCCCAGTCGTTTTCCGGCTCAGCAGTGCGTGAAAAGTCTCATTCGGCGTCGAGAAGGTCCAAATTTGTGAAGCGAGCTGCAAAAATAACGGCAGACCATTCTGTTCAGGTCCGTTACAACTAATGACGGGCGTCTGAGCCCTGGGAGCCAATATCGGACCTCCTGGTATACATAAATCAGAAGGGACGGGCGAAGGAGGGGCTATTGCCTCTTAAGTACACCCAACACGTTGGAGAAACTTGCTAAATGTATGCACGTGTCTGTTTAGGGACGTCCAAACGACGCGCCATAAGACCTATTCCATTACCTCCGGTTAATCCTAAACTAACTGTTATCTGTCGGTTAAGAGTTTCTCATACAGTTGACACGATTTAACCGGATGTAAAATTTAACCCAAGATGGTGAAAGCGGCACAAACAAAGGCGTAATTGTCTTTATGTACATACATACCACACACGCTGTATCCCGACATTCAGGGTAAGCAGAGCAATCGGTGTTGTGCTGCAAGAACTCTGGAAAATTTCAACACAACATCGACCACCACGTTTAGCAAAATATTCGGACAAGATAACTATCAAACAGCAAGTAAGGCACAAAGACCCACCTGCTGCACGAATCGGTGGAAGGACCGCGCCAAGGTGAGAGGTGGCTAGCCTGTCGCCCTTTTGCACGGCATCTCGTCCTTCATCTTGTCTTTATGTCTGTAAAAAATATAATAAAATGTGAGACAATTTGTCCTCAAAACAGTGAAGACAGCGAAGTTTTATGCAAACAGAGAAGATCTGTCACCGAGATCCGTACAGTCCCTCAATATAAAGGTTTCGTTCTTATTTGAAATTTTTACCAATATAATTGTCGGTCATTCATAATTTCTCCAATATATTATGCATTGAAGCACAAATCAAAATTCTTAAAAGTTTAATATGCATATACCACGAAGTAGGGAAAAGAAAAGGGCTAACGAAATAAAAACCACCATTAGAACCACGAGACTGTTCGCCTATTGTTCCCCCTTACTGTTTTAATTTGGATCCAATTACATCATAAAACCATGTTCCATGCATAAAATTACTGTAAAGCAGTAGACTGGAAAGTTTTATGCCTAGACTAGGAATAGTGAACTATACTGAAAAACTTATACATAGCGATCGATGCAGGTCACGGGCTAACAAATTTCTGATATCCTAATATGGTCGTGCATTCAAATCTTAATCACAATGAACCGGGTACGTGTAAACTTGAAATTAGTTCACTTAATTTGTCAGCCTCGATAGCTCAGTGGTGCGATCAGTCGACTGTCGGTCGTGATCATAAGCACACCTGGGCGCGGTCAGTACTTGGATGGGTGACCGCTCGACCGTTGGAAGGTGACCGTGGTTCGGATTCCACGTAAAACTGTAGGTCCCTTCCCTTCTTACCTTACTAGGTGGTAGGGTTTAGTCCACCCGGGTTGATACCACCGCACTAAATGAATGGTCGGTTGAAACGGATATGTAAATAGTTCGTGTTTTCTATCCAGTTCAGTGTAGCCGGCACGGCCGAAGGGAAGCACTGACATGGCACCTAGTTCACCCGGTGTTATGGGCTGACATCACGGATGTAGTAGGTGATGTAGCCAACCGTATCAGTTTCCATTAAATTTTTTTTAAATAAAAAACTGAATCGATAGGCAAGTTTTTAGGTTTCCGTATCCCGTACGGAAGCCTATTACTAAGCCTACGCCGTCTGTCTGTCTGTCTGTCCGTCCGTCTGTCTGTCTGTCCGATGGCTGTATCTCTAGAACCGTAATAGGTAGTCCGTTGAAATTATCACAGAATACGTGTTATTATGGCGGATATAACAACAAATAATAAAAAATAAAAAAGTAAGAAATTAGGGGGGGTTCCCATACAAGAAACGTGTTTTTTCTTCAATGTTTTTTTGTGGTGCGGAAACCTCGGTGCGCGGGTCCGACTCGCACTTGGCCGGTTTTTTTATGCATGGTGCAGTCGAGAGATAAATTCATCTCTTCTCGCGAAACTTTGCGGACTGTTCCTGGGCTGTTTAACATTGATACGGCGTTTGGTGATCCCAAATTAAGGGATTCGAGAAACAATTGTTTTCAAAAGCCCAATATCAAGAACACAAAGGGTGCTGAGCCTCTGCGACGGGTGGTTAGCAGAGACAAGAAGAAAGATGAACTTTCTTATTTTTTTTAAGGCGTCATAAACTCAGATTTTTTCATTTTTTTAATAAATAAAATCCGTAATATATCATTCACCAATGAATTTTTATTAGTCAACGTATAACTGAATTCAAACCTTAAAATACTTACATAATGTAAATAATTTGTACACATGACAAAGACATTATTTTGAACAGTAGAGTGTACAAAGGTATCGTCAAGATACATTTCTCCAGTCTAGTCGAGCTTCGTTTTAGTTTAATATTAGCTTATGCCCGCGGCTTCGCTCGCCGCAGACTCGGTTTAATAGGAAATCCGATTTAAACGCAAATATTTTAATGAAGGATCGCTTCTCTTATATTCTCTCTCTCTCTCCCGTCCATACTATACTTTCTTTTATACTGCACAACCCTAAGGCTATTTAGCGTGATGGTGAATAGTGAGCCTCAAGAACTACTCTTTCCATTGGTACAAACCGCATCAAAATATTTTCAGTGTTTCCAGAGTTACCTTCAAACATACATACATACAGACGTTCCCTTTTATACGAAGTAGAGATAGAGATTATAAATTGACTGACGCGCTGGAGGAAGAACAAGCCGACTCGACTGTCCGCAGAAGATTCGCGCAGCTGCTTTTTTTTTATGGTAAACAGGTTGTAACTGTCACGGTTTGCTACATCACCTACAACATCCGTGATGTCAGCCCATAACACCTTGGTGAACTTGGTGCCACGTCAGTGCTTCGGTAGTGCCGGCTATAACTGGACGGAAAACACAAACTATTTACATAGTCGTTTCGACCGACCTTTCACTCAGTGCGGTGGTACCAATCCGGGCGGGTTAAACCCCTACCACCTAGTTATATAAATATAAAAAGGGAGTCATATCCCTTAGTTGCCTTTTACGACATACACGGGGAGAGATGCCGTGGGGCTATTCTTTTAAAGTACCGGCGCCACACGGTACAAACTCCCTCAACAATTGTTTTCCGGCTGCGCAAATCGGACCTAAAGTTTCAACTGCGAAAGGGATGAAATTATAATTTTAAGAAATAATAGTCTGGTACTCTCATATTTTTACGCGAAATTCTGCCTCAGCAGCGGAACCCACGGTCTTTGCGGTTGATGCGACGACGACGTGCGAAGCAGGAAGCGTGTCGACGCAGGTAGCGTCCCAGACAAGGAGGATGTCCCAGACGAGAGCACTACCGTGTGACCAGGGGAATCAGGGTCATCCCGTCTGGGCGCTTGCCGTCCTGCCTGCTGATACATTGCTCCTGGATAGACGGCACGTTGGCCGAAGTTAATGCCTGTTTTAGGATCTTTTTTTTATTAGGATTATACACACAGAATCATTATATACATACAAAATTTAAAATATATACAACATGGATTGAACGATCTGTACTTATCATGGGCAACTTAAGAGTATCAGACGATAGGGAGGCAGTAATCCCTTATAATAATATGATATACAAGCTGTACCCGCGGCTCCGCCCGCTCTCATATTTCACTTCACTGCTAACCTCATAAGCTATTTAGCGTGATAGTAAGTAGCCTATAGTTGATGGGAAGAATCAAGCTATCCGTAGAATTTTGTTTTATTAAAATCGTTTCAGTGGTTCTTGAGTTATAAGCGGACAGACAGACAGACAGAAAGCAGACGTTGGATTTTATTATAGGTAAGGAAGGAAAAGGAAAGGAATAAGGAATAAGGAATAAGGAAAAGGAAAGGAAGGAAGGATAAGGAAGGATTATATATGTTGATGACTACGATTGTATTGAAAATAAAAGTGGAAACGTTGACCAAATAATAATGGGAGGTAAACGTGGTCGCTCCCACCAATTAAACGGAACTCACAAATTAAACGAAATATTCACTAATGGAGTTTTCAAAAAGCTCATTAGTACCTGTAACCGAGGCGGGTCGCGGGTAGCTGGCATAACCTGCGGTCGCTTGCCGTACTTCACCGCTCTAGTACACTGGCGGATCTATGTGCGAACGGAGGGGGCGCCCACCTCACAATATTAATTGGTTAATTTCTGTAAACTAAACTATTTATATCGTACTCGTATTGTATTGTTAATAATAACAACTTTTTAGAAAAATATAGGTTAGAAGCTAAACCTCATTGGTTAAGTTTTGGTAATGAATGGGGCAAGGGAAAGCGTTTGTAAATCGGTTTTATTCACGGAATAGCTAACTATATAGCTAGTGACTTAAAGTAATTCCTTTAAATTTACTCGTGCCCACAATTTCAACCAACCATCACTTTTTGTTACCTAGTATTTGTAAACGTATATTGCATTTTCGAATTTTGAAATTGAAATAAATCTACACCACCTCATAAAATCGACATTCATCACGTCCTCATTGGATAGAAAGATTTAGAGAGTTAGGGAAAGGGGGAGCACGATACCTGTGACGATACGATAGTCTTCCCAGCCCTTTAAGACTCAGCCCTTGATCCGCCAGCGCCTCTGTCGCCGCACCGCGCACAATGTTCCAATTAACTGGTCAGTTTCATTGGGATTTTATAGTGCTTGTTTTGTTGATACAATTAAACTATGTGTGGTATAACATTATAGTGCATTGATAAATATGTAGCGACAAAATCAACAACAAATGTATTATTTATGTTTAACTGCTATAATTTATATAATGGCAGAAATAAAACCTGCAATACCTTTTGTAAGTTTTTAAAAATGAAATCACTGTTCGTAAAGGACATTCGTCATTTTGGGCCCACCTTGTGCAGGATCGAAACATATGTCATTGAAAAGGTATTGTTAAATAAATAAATTTTTACTATGAGAAGACATCTGAGAAAATATTCAGAAAAAAGTCATGCTATAATAAAAAAGCCTCGGAAAAAGCGATATTTTTGGGCGGCGACGCCCACAGCAACAACACAGTAAACCACCCAACAAACTAGCGCCCACAACAACAAACTAGCGGCGAAGGGAAGAGGGGAGTGAGAGGGGAGGAGCGGAGGCACGGCACTGCACTCGAGTGCGCGTGCGACTGTAGTTGTGTTTTCGTCATCATTGCGTTTATGAAATAGAAATATACAGACAAGACAACCTTATAGACATTGCGCAATTCGGTATGGCACCAAACTCCTGTTTTTTTTAAATTTTTTTTTATGGAACCTGACACGGTTGGCTACATCACCTAACACATCCGTGATGTCAGCCCATAACACAGGGTGAACTAGGTGCCATGTCAGTGCTTCCCTTCATTTCATGTCGGCTACACTAAACTGGACGGAAAACACGAACTATTTACATAGCCGTTTCGACCGACGTTTCGTTCAGTCCGGTGGTACCAACCCGGCCGGGATAAACCCTACCACCTAGTAAGGTAAGAAGGGAAGGGACCTACAGTTTAACGTAGAATCCGAACCACGGTCAGCCTCCAACGGTCGAGCGCTCACCCATCCAATCACTGACCGCGCTCAGCGTTGCTTAATAACAGTTGACTAAGCAACCGCGCCACTGAGCTACCGAGGCTGACGAATTTTCTTATCCCTTAGTCGACTTTTACGACATGCGACGGGGAGAGATGCAGTGGGGCTATTCTTTTTAAGTACCGACCCCACACGGTACAAGACGGTGGTTGTTAAGAGTTCAGATACAATCTCGGCATGTGAGAGGCACAACATATCTCACATATATGTGAGAGGCAGGGCATAACATATATATATAACAATTGCTATTTATTAATCAATAGAAATCAACCTGGCCGTGAATCGATTCATCACTATTTTTGTACGTGCCTTACTGATCGCCGTACCATCGGTAGCAGTGCCCATGTGGTGTGTGTGATATGGTACCTTGGGCTGGGGAGACATGTACCGTTCAATGCCCCGGCCGCGTTTTTAAACGAAGTTGTTGTTGACCTTAACGAGTAAAATCAATAGGTACATGATTCGTTGATTGTCACTCTATGTATGTAGGTATTACTACTTTTACAGTTTAAGAAATGAGTGTAAACTGCTGTTATATTTAATGTTAAATGTACTTTTATGTAAGTACTCTAATGCTAACTTTTAATACACCTGAAAAAGACTTTCTGCACCACCTGAAGGTTAGCTGGAAAAATTAACGCCTAATTCCTAGGGCATCTAGTTCGCTATGCATAAATAAAATGTTGTACATAATGTAAATTCTGCCTTTCTTTTCCATTTTAGTTGATCTGGTATAAAAAACTTTTTTTATTAAATAAAATAAATTAATATTGTACAATTAACTGACTTTCTTATTTATTCCATTTTAGCGTAAGTGAAAGTAGTACGACAGGATAGAAACAAATGGAGTTCTGTCATTTCTGTCTACCCCTCTGGGAATACAGGCTGATAGTATGTGTGTGTACGAGGGTCGGGGGGCGTTTAACGTTGAAGAGTAGGGATAGAGCGGGTGTAAAGAGGCGTTACTGAATAGGATTTTTCAACAATAGACAAAAATTCATGGAATGGAACGGAATTAAGTAGTACTTTAAAAAAATATATAAAAAAACTGACTAAAGCTTTCGAGATACATTTTTATTACTTTTTTTTTTATTCGTCTATCATGACTTAGGCCCACTTGCACCAACACGAATTTAACGATATAAACCAGTTTAACTCGTTAAGTTAGTACCCGTTGACTGTGGGAACCGCGTTTAAATCCATAACTCGCTACTTAACTCTAAATTCGTGTTGGCGCAATTGGGCCTTAGTGAATTAAACATACAGAAATTACATAAACTATAACTACCTATCAAATTAAATAGACAAATTTTATTACACCTACACTGGTATGAATATGTTTAAAAAGACAGACTGGCGAAAAATGCCACAGGGATTAAGTACTCCCTTATATTTATATGCAACATATATTTTTGACATGAATAATAATTGGTAATAATAATTGGTAATTGGCATTTACGTAATTATTGCATTTCACATCTATCGTTATCATCACACAATCCCACCAGCTGCTCGAATCATAGAAGCGAGGTGTTAGCAGAAGTTAGTGTCATTAAAAATAAATTCAAATCTTTTATTTCGCGTACATTAAATTCATCACGATAATAATTTCGCAGACGAGAGGGATTTCGCTTCGATCAGAGGGTTCTGAAAGCGTTCTGTCTCTGTCAGCCCTTATGATATCTGTGTTGACTGTTGAGGATGGACATGGGTCAACTCGCTATATCGAACACGCATCGCCTGACCTCGCGTCCGTAAACGCGGCCGGCATCACACTTGCAAAAATATTGGTAATAAAACATGCCAGTTGGCTGTGCTACATAAGATACATACTAAAACTTTTTTGCTAGTGGCCTGTTAATAAGAATTTTAACAGCTGTAACATAATAATGCATCTTGGCAGATGTTTCGGATCTTCAGATGGAATGTTTGTGAAGGAATTTAATGATGACTTGCGTGGATACTGCGTGGATTGGATAGCATATCAGCAAGAGTAGATTTTTCGTAGAGTATTACATACGTCAACAATTAGTGATCTGAAAGAGTATTTCATGAGCACGACACTAAGTGAGCACCTGAGAGCACATCATAAGTAATAAATAATTTTACATTCGATGTTTTATTTTTTATTTTTCAATAGTGATTTACTTAGCAATAAAATTAATATAAATATAGTGAATCTTTTTTATCGCTGTTTAGTCGCAGTGAACATAATAAGTTCTGCAGTGTCCAATACTAACAGTAGAGGTAGAGACTTTTGTCGTTTTACTAGTGGCTACTTACTTATCATATTTCTCTCTAAAATTATGGTTTTCCTTACTTAGTTCGCTTCTTAAATACTTTCTAGTAATCATGAACTGAAAAAAACTTACCATATTCTTTAAATGCTAGGTTACCTTCCACTAAACTTGTTTCGCAAATAACATTTCCTGTGGCCATTTCAATTTATTGTGCAAGCATCGGCGCTGTCGCGCCATTGCATATTCCATGTGAAAACTCCTCCAAGTTTTGCATGTCTGCTAAAGGGAAGGGGGTGTGAATGAGGGAGGAGTGGGGGGAGCACAAATTACCAACGACAATCAGCCGCTTGCAATCAGTCATCATTGTGCTTTCGATGTGGGTCGTGCTGCTGACACTAGGCCTCTCTCATTTGCGTGTGTTGGAATATGTACTTTAATATGTAGATGTAGGGAAGGCATCACAATGCATGTGCAATGCTGATGGCTGAGGCGCTATTTGTGAGCAGACTCGGTGATTGCTGATGTTAATCGTCGTTATATTTGGAAAGGATTTGAGACATACTATTTAAATAAAATATTAAATATAGCAGGAAAACGAAAATGTTAACTATCTAAATGAAAATATGTCCTTAAGCAATCCAGAAAAGAAAAACAGAGCCAGACGGAAATTCAAGTTAAAACCGAGGCATGGACCAAGCGGTGGAAGCATTAGAAGTGTCTAGGGACCATCACGTGCTGAAGCCTTCCTCAACCACCAGTCTAGTCATCCAGCTAGATATGTAGCTTTTCCGAACATCTGCCATTCAGCGTGACACGCTGCCTCGATTTTTGCTATATTTGATAACTTTTTATACTTCCCAATGAAATAAATGAGAAATCACGCACAACTGAACATCGGTTTTCGTCCATATCAGCCGTTCTCCATTGTGAAAAATTCCGAACGTGCGCTCTTTAACTTTATTTTACGATTATTAACGCCGCCGCTTACTACTAAGTGGGTAAGTTGCGATAAAATACGCCATAACAATACCAAACAACCAACACTTCAGCTACTTTACATTGTCAGTCACTCCATAGTCGAACATACCTTGTTTTGTATGGAAGCGATGATTGTGAAGCTGTCATGTTGAAATGGTAGAGTCTTGCCATTTGGATCGGCTCGGTTGGGAACCGTGTGAATATAGATGCAGGCGGTCGGTGGTAAAGGGCGTTTTTATCGCCCGCACGCAACGAATTTACATTTTGCGGCGTATTGGTAGGCAAATACAACCCGGACCGACATAAAGGCAATCGCTGTGAGGGATGCACATGTTCCATCGACCAGTTACAGACCGACAAGGATATTTTGGCATTTGGCATTTGGCATCGACAGGGGGCGTTAGTTCCGCTTCTTTTAATACATATAGAGACGTTTCACAAGATGGCGGCCAAGAGGGCGGCGTTAGTTCAGGTTTATGCCACGTGCCAGAAGTTCCTTGTCGGTCTGTATCCTCATAAAAAGTCGGCCATATTGGAATTGCCCTACACTTTAGCCACTTTAGCTTCTCGTAATACAATCAAAATCATTTGGAATACACGAGCATGTGCTCTAAAAGGATCAAGTGCGTAGCAGCCGAAGACGTGAGTATGAAAAACATTCGCTAGCGACAGGTCACTCCTTTTGAATCTGTTATGTGGGACTTTCTTGAGGTTTGACAATGTGATATCATGATCCCTCAACAACTTTTAAGGTGCCTCGATGGAAAGGAAATTCCAACCAATTAACCGGGTAACGGCCGTTTTCACCACCTTCCGCTAAAACTCTCGCTAGGTAGTAGGCGAGCTACTACTTTATTTAGTGAAAATCGGACGAGTACTTTTGACGCTATCGCAAGTTGTACTGAGCGCGAGAGCACACTAATGTTGGTGACGTCATCGGTGGTGGGAGGGAGGTCGAGTGCTGCGTTTTTGTGTAGTCGCCGGATGGTAAAGATCTATCCAGGCGTGGTAGCGTTCACGTTTTCAGGTTGTATAGTTTGGCAGCACGAAGCCGTCGAAAGTACATTTATGTCGTCAACTTTCTGGAATGCCCCCCTTGTTGCGAAGCGTAAGACGTTCATCGAATTCACGTCAAAAGCAGCTAACTCCTGTCAAAGAGAAAACTTAACCGGAGGTGTTGAAAACGGTCATTAATGCTTAATAGGACATTTCATACAATGTTTGTTTGGCTACCTATGCTCAATTGGTACATACATAGCGTCACGCCTGTTTCCCGGTGGGATAGGCAGAGACAACGGATCTCCACGTGCCACGATCCTGACCCACCTCTGCCGCCTCTTCCACTCCCATAATGTTCTTCATGCAAGCTCGTCGGTTACGGCTACTACGTCAAGTACGTAGTACCCGTAACCGACGACCCCTTTTTGAGCCTAAGCCTGATCTGGTCCAGGTACGTGCGTCTAGGGCGACTCTTCCCGACTCTTCAACTCACATTTGCTTCATAAATTTCTTTCGTTAGCCTCCTATCCCTTGTATCGTAGGTAATGTACTCGTAGCAACTTTGTACAGTTCCTATGTCAGGGAGTTTTAGTAATACGTACAATATAGGAAGATGAAAAAACTTTCGATCTAAGGTGAAATCAACAAAACATACGCACTCCGTCGTAACGACGAAATGCCTCTCCCGCCCTTGCAATATCTGTAATGATTTGAATTCGTATTGGCTAATTTGGGAAGGGATCCACTCGAAACATGCTGTTCGCTCTCAGAGACGGATTCCTGGTTTGATTAAATTGCTAAATCCAAATCGATTCAGATTAGATTAAAAAGCAACAGGTCGGTACTCAAAGTTATCAGTGCCTTGGAGTTATTGTGAAGGATTCGTGGAAGCAAATAATAAAATTGAAAGATTAAATTGTTCTTTATTCTTTATTCTTTATTCTTTATTCATCATTCGTAAGGTAGTACACTACGCTGGAATTTGTCCTGTTAGTTTTTACAATCCGGTTCGATTACACCCACAAAGAAGAGCCGGCAAGAAACTTCGCAGGGTTCTTTTTTTAACGTCTTCAATTACAATACATTGTGACTAGCTACACAACAGACACCGCTTACAGTGTTAAGATATAGTTTGAGAGCTAGAATAACTATAATTTAAGCTTGATAATTCTGACCACATAAGATGAAAAGTTAAAGTAAAAGTATAGATAAAATCAGGTGTATAGAGCCTTTGTCAGAAATTGTTGATACATATCGTATCAAGTCATGTCAGTTATAAATATTCATACCACATTGTAGTACAATGTCAAAAAATAAAATAAATAAATTAGATACTTAATGTATCAATTAGTCAAGGTAATATTTTAGTATGCGTGCTAAATAAACTTGATACTTAATGTATCAATTAGTCAAATTAATATTCAGCATGCGTCAGCAGTATAAATTAAGGTACAGGTTGTACCCTGTCAAAATTCAAAATTTGTATGCAGTCAGAATCTCAAGTGAACATGTTTGTAGCATTTTTAGTTTATACCAGTGATAATACGAGGTAGTACAAATCTCAAAGACCAAAAAGTAATGTGATGAAAAATATAAATCTGCGACAAATGTAACAGTTCATAACAGATACTATAGTTCCTTTTAAAAATATACGCCTAACATATAAAATATACAATGTTACCAATTGGAGCAGGCCAGTCTCCACGAACAGCACCCGTTCACGAGCATCACGCCAGGGCCAGCCATCGCTTCCCTCAACCATATTTTAGGGAGAGAGGCGACCCGGACCAAGCGTCACCGTAAGCAAAGACCTTAAAGCGATGCATTACTCCAGTGGCAACATGAAACTTCTACGATATGTTTGCATTTTGTTTTACATAATACCACTGCTTCTGTCACAAACTGTGATTACTTTCTGGAGAATCCAATGCGGATAAGGACGCAAATATTTCTTTGCAAAACAAATTATTATTATCGATGGATAAGTAATTAAGCTACTGAGAAATGAAATATATGCAGATATTTCGGCAGAATTGTGCAATTTAGAAAAATGACGGTAAATTCGGCTGAATCGTGCAATTTCGGAAAACGTCGTGAAATGTTTGATGTTTTAGAAGTATTTATAATTATTTTTTATCGTAAGTGCGATATATTTTTAACCGACTTCCAAAAAAGGAGGAGGTTTTCAATTCGACTTTATGTTTTTTTTTTTATGTTTGTTACGCGATTTCTCCGTCAATTGAGGGCCGATTTAGAAAATTCTTTTTTTGTTTGGTAGCTCATACTTCAGAGGTGGTCCCATTTCAATTTTATCGAAATTGATTGAGCGGTTTAAGAAAAATCAACATAATACTATGATGTGTGGTTACCTTCAGCAAAACTTTTGTGATTTTTGAAGTTTTTTAGGTTTTTATTTCATATATTTTTGAAGGCGGTTTTTATATTTTTATTTTAAATAGTTTTTTTTTATGTAATCCTGTATGGTTGGTTGAGTAGGAGGGGCCAAAGCACATGCTCCGACTAGCCAATATCACCTCCGAGAAGGTAGGTGCCATACCGGAGACTTCCCTGGATTGCTGCCTATACTGGACTAAAGGAGAACACAACCGAGGCTGCTATGCGGCCATCGCACATCCAGTACGGTAGTACCAACCCAGTCGGCTACAATTTTAGCCTACCACCTAGTAAGGGGCAAGGGAAGGGACCTAAAGTTTTACACCGGTTCCGAACGGTGAAGCAGCAGGTGTAATGTATGTAGGTATGCACGTAATTTTTTTTGTCAGAAAAAAAAACTCATTGGTACACGCCGACCGGATTCGAACCTCGGACGTATCGCATGAGAAGCCGACGCTTAAACCACTCGGCCACCCGCCGCCGAAGTATCCGAGACTGTATTGTACTAGAATAAAAATAACACTCCTTAAAGCAATCATCGATATTTATAAAACGTCGTGACTGCCCTCATGTGTTCTATGGAAACTTTAAAACAATTTCCGAGTAATTTTCTCGCATTCGCATCTCAATATCGGTGTCACAGGTAATCTGAGCGAGGCTCTATGCACTTTGCCTGCTCTGCGCCGCTGTCAAAGGTTTCGTTCCGCCCACAGGTTCCGCCCTACTACGTCTCGCGTGCACAGGCGGGCGCGAGCGAGCCTCTTCACTGCGTCGATTGCAAACTATCGAGCCAGGAGGATGTGTTGGGGCGGAAATGTTGAGAAGTAGTTGAGGAATTGAGAGAGAATTCTCCGCTCGTCTGTTCTATACTGGCGGCGTACATGGGTCAAATGTTTTACTTATTTATTTATTTAATATGCTTTATTGTTTAATATAAATTCTATAACAAATAGCGGACTTATTGCCTAAAGCAATCTCTGCCGGTCAACCATCCTATTACAACATTTATTGTGGGTATTTAAAGAAACAACACTTAACTAATTAATAACATATTAATATATTAATGAAAAAAAAACAACAAAGATAACTTGGACTTAAGTATGTACCTATGCTATTGCTATGCTGTACCGTGTGGGGTCGGGACTTAAAAAGAATAGCCCCACTGGATCTCTACCCGTAGATGTCGTAAAAGGCGACTAAAAAAAAAACAAAACAAAACAACAAAGATAACTTGGACTTAATTATGTACCTATGCTATTGCTATGCTGTACCGTGTGGGGTCGGGACTTAAAAAGAATAGCCCCACTGGATCTCTACCCGTAGATGTCGTAAAAGGCGACTAAAAAAAACAAAACAAAACAACAAAGATAACTTGGACTTAAGTATGTACCTATGCTATTGCTATGCTGTACCGTGTGGGGTCGGGACTTAAAAAGAATAGCACCACTGGATCTCTACCCGTAGATGTCGTAAAAGTCGACTAAAAAAAACAAAACAAAACAACAAAGATAACTTGGACTAAGTATGTAGCTATGCTATTGCTATGCTGTACCGTGTGGGGTCGTGACTTAATAAGAATAGCCCCAATTAATCTCTACCCGTACATGTCGTAAAAGGCGACTAAGGGATAAGGACAAGAATCCGTGAATAAGGGCGACAGACTAGCCTCCTCTCATCTTGGCACGGTCCTTCCAACGAGTCATGCAGCACGTGGGTTTCGTGCCTTACTGGCTGCTTGGTGTTCGGTGTTGTGCTCTAATTTACAAGAGTACTTGCAGCACAACACCGACTACTCTGATTACCCCGATTGTCGGTATACAGCGTGTGGTATATATGGGCTACCTAATGTACTCGTCGATTGTGTTAACTAAACTAAGAACTAATATAATTGAATAATACTTTTCACATTTGAAGCATGTAGCATGTCTATAGGTTTCCGTACCTCGCACGTACTAAGTCTACAACGTCTGTCTGATTTTCTGCCTGTCTGTCTGTCTGTCCGTCCGTCCGTCCGTCCATCCGTCCGTCCGTTCTAATGCTGTAGGTATCTTAAAGAAATCATTTTGAAACGTCAGAACATGTGTTATTTTGGCGGATATAACAAAAAGAAAAAAGTTAAAAATTAATAGGGATCCCCATACAAGAAACGTGTTTTTTCAAGGTATTTTTTGTGGTGCGGAGACGGACTCATGGGCGCGGGGCAGTTTTTTTACGAATATTCTTAGCATTCGATACTTATTAAGCCCTTAAAAAGAACGCAGTTAATTCAAATATAGGTTTTGATTAAGTAATTTAATAAGTATCTACGAGGCCTTTAGTTAGACTAACTTCACGGCGGCTAAGTAGAATGCCGCGGATTTTATGACTAATAAAGTTCATAACAACGAAGATGGCTACCGCCATCGCCGCCTCCGCGCCTTGTGAACCCAGGGCATCTAGGTCGCAAGACGTATTCCCGCCTCAGGGCTGCCACAGTATAGCTGATAATAAAAATAATAAAAATAAAAAGTTTATGAGCGTCAACCGTCGTTGAAACGGCACGGGAACAGCCAACTCGGCAGCGTCTTGCGGGCTATTGTCGTAAAATCGGTGGGGTCAGAAGTCCTGTGCATAAATCAATAGAACAACGACCTACTGAGCAGGGCAACCGAGTTTGATTGCAACTTTTTAGGATTCCGTAATAAAAATCAACGGATACGTGTGTGAGAAAGGTATGCGTTCATCCGTCGTACTATACCACCTTAACTACATACACAAAATATACATACCGCACGTTGTATCCCGACAATCGGATAAGAAGAGCAATCGGTGTTGTGCTGCAAGAACTCTGGTAAATTACAGCACAATACCGTCCACCACGTTTCGCAAAGTATTCGGACAAGATTCAATCGATCAAGCAGCAAGTAAGGCACGAAGACCCAACCTGCTGCATGACTCGGTGGAAGTACCGTGCCAAGGTGAGAGGTGGCGATTCTGTCGCCCTTTAGCACGGCATCTTGTCCTTATCCCTTAGTCGCCTTTTATGACATGCATGGGGAGAGATGCAGTGGGGCTATTCTTTTTAAGTACCGGCCCCACACAAAATATATATACCACACGTTGTATCCCGACAATCGGGTAAGAAGAGTAATCGGTGTTGTGCTGCAAGTACTCTTGTAAATTACAGCACAATACCGTCCACCACGTTTAGCGATGTAATATATTAGGACCAGATAACTATCAAGCAGCAAGTAAGGCACGAACCCACCTGCTGCATGACTCGGTTGTTTTTTTAAGTTATCCGGTATGGGTGGCTGGATCAGAGGGGCCAGATCACATGCTCCGACCAGCCAATATCACCTGTGAGAAGGTAATATTACCGGAGACTTCCCTCGGATTGCTGGCTATACTGGACTAGAGGAGAACATAGCCAAGGCTACTATGCGGCCATCTTACGCCCAGTACGGTGGTACCAATCCATTCGGCTATTGATTGAGCCTACCACCGAGTAAGGGGCAAGGGAAGGGACCTACAGTTTTACACCGGTTCCGAACGGTGAAGCAGCAGGTTGTAGGTATGCACGTAAATTGTCCCATTAGAAAAAACTGATTAGTGTATGTCTGCCGGGTTCGAACTTCGAACCCTGCGATCAATAGTCCAAGCATATTCTCGCATGCTGACCACCCGCCGTAACTATGTATAAATGTATTGGGGCAACAATCAGTTGTCCGTCTTTCTGTATTTTTTTTTATGTAATCCGGTATGGATGGCTGATTCGGAGGGGCCAAAGCGCATGCTCCGACCAGCCAATATCACCTCCGAGAAGGTAGGTGCCATACCGGAGACTTCCCTGGATTGCTGGCTATACTGGACTAAAGGAGAACATAACCGAGGCTGCCATCTTACATCCAGCACGGTGGTATCAACCCAGTCGGCTACAATTTGAGCCTACCACCTAGTGGGAAGGGACCTACAGTTTTACACCGGTTCCGCACGGTGTAGCAGCAGTTGTAGGTATGCACGTAAATTTTTTCTTCAGAAAAAAACTCATTGGTACACGCCGACCGGATTCGAACCGCGGACCTCTCGCATGAGAAGGCGATGTCCAAACCACTCGGCCACCCGTCGCTGTATGTATGTTCGTCTGTAATAGAGTCTTCCCTTACCACTTAGTGAATTAATGTATGGTTGTACAAACCATGTACCGTGTGAGGTACTTAAAAAGAATATCCCCACTGCATCTTTCCCCAAGCATATCGTAAAAGGCGACTAAGGGATAAGGACTAGATGCCGTGCTAAAGGGCGACAGGTTCGCCACCTCTCACCTTGACACGGCACTCCCACCAAGTCATGCAGCAGGTGAGTCTTCATGCCTTACTTGCTGCTTGATCGATTGAATCTTGTTCAAATACTTTGCCAAACGTGACGGTCGGTGTTGTGCTGTAATTTACCAGAGTTCTTGCAGCACAACACCGATTACTCTGCTTACCCCGATTGTCGGAATTCAGCGTGTGTGATATGTATGTATGTAATGTATTTTACAAACAGTCAGTCAGTCAGTAAGCGTGTAAGCGTCCACTGCTGGACATACGCCTCTCCAATTTTTCTGCAGTCCTCCCGGCCTTCAGCGATACGCAATCACTGCCTACGCCTTACATAATTTACATAGGTCTTCCTGAAATTAACGAGTCTGTCCCGATTTATAAAAACCTTTTAATAATTACGAAGAGTGATACAATCCCAAACAAACAGAATATCGTCCCTAACTAATTGGTACTCGTAGAGCTCTCATTCTGAGAACTGACAACATGAACTCGCCCCCTGCTCCACCCTGGGGGGAAAGGGCACTGGTAATAAATGGGTTTTCTGTGGCACCGCGTCACTTCTGACCTAATAAATCCGGATACTATCTTGGCGACTCTACATAAGTAATTGCAGACTCCGGCCCGCTCCGAAAGCTAAGATTGTCTTCGATTTCTTATGTAATTTTGTTTTTAATTCGATCTTCCTTGGTATTGATTCTGTATTATTCAGTATTGTGTGTATTGGATGATAAATATTAATGACTTTCTAATATAAGATTGACTGGAAGAAACCTCTGTAAGGGATAAGCCAATTTTTTATTGAAACTGACACGGTTGGCTACATCACCTACAACATCGGTGATGTCAGCCCATAACACCTTGATGAACTAGGTTCCATATCAGTGCTTCCCTTCGGTCATGCAGGCTAGACTGAACTGGACGGAAAACACGAACTATTTACATAACCGTTTAGATCGACTTTTCATTCAGTGCGGTGGTATCAACCCGGGCGGGGTAAATCCCACCACCTAGTAAGGTAAGAAGGGAAGGGACCAACAGTTTTACGTGGAATACGAACCACGGTCAGCCTCCAACGGCCCAGCCGTCCCCCATCCAAGTACAGTAAGTACCCTTATCACGAGATTTAACTTACACCGTGTACTACGCTACGCCGTGTTCTCCGCATAATTTTGTATGGAGAAACGGAGCAGCGCCTCTAGTGATAGATTTGCGAACTTCGTTTCTCCATACAAAATGCGGAGAACACGGCGTAGCGTAGTACGCGGTGTAGGTTAAATCTCGTGATAAGGGTACTGATCGCGCCCAGGTGTGCTTATGAATACGATCAACCGACTGCCGATCGTATTCATAAGCACCACCACCGACGGAACCACTGAGCTACCGATGCTGACAAGTCGTGTCAATTAATTTGCTTGTTTCTGTCACGTTTCTGTAAAAAAAATTTGGAGCAATTAAATATTTTCTGTCTATCTAAAATAACTGAACGTCATTTGAGTCAAATGTTTAGTGTCAACTACTCTCTTCAGGGGCACGTTTCTGTAACTATCTGTTGCGACGATCAAAACATCTACATTCATACATTCTTTCGCACTTCACGCAAGTGACTCGAAGAGGTTGAGGAGTTAGCAAAATTTAATCCCGGTATTTAATAGGGACGTAAAAATATGCGACAAATAGCAAATTGAACTTCAATAGTGAAACATTTTGATTAAACCAACAGATAGTATGTCCGCAGTTCGGACATTTTTAACTTCTTTTCGGACGGGTCGCACGTCCGATGCGGATTACAAAAATGTTAATTAAAGTCCCAATTGTTTTGTCTCTGCAGACAACATATTCAATTCGGTCCGGAAATTTGCATCGCGCTTAAATATCATTTCCCTTTTTGTATTGCCCGGCGGTGTACGAGCGACTTTGCTAATTAAAATTTGTGTGGCTGCCGCCATTACACCAGGCACCACATGCGAGCGGCGGGAGGCCTTGGAAGGATAATACGAAATATTGAGAGTATGTACCTATTTAATTACGTATTTTGTATCCTTAGGAATGTTCGAAATTAACGAGAAGTACAGCTTTTCTCAGTATTTTCAACATACGTTAAAATTCAATTCCAATCATACGTACCTACTATATATATCGAACATACATCGGGGTAGCTTAAGAATAGATAAAAAATGTTTCGTCATATTATTCGTTACTCAGTAAAAAGAGAAAATCAAGTAGATATTTCGTTTTATTCGCGTACGCGTAATAATAAAAGCAAATCAATTCAAGTTTTATTATCAGAAAACATTCATTCACCATCTTTAAAAACGTAAGGACAATGCAACAAACACAGATACAATAGAAAAAAAGACGACCCCTTGCCCGTGTCATATATTTTAACGTTGCTATGATACACTAACCCCTATTTTCACCATCTAAAAGCCAAACAATTATTTATTACCGATACACTTATTTCATCAAAAGAGCATATTGCCTGCACGGATAATTGGTTTATCATAATCAAATTTATAATCTGTACCACCACACCCATAGCTGCTCCAAACTAGTTTCTGCAGCAGCGTAGTTTTAGCTCCATCGCCGCCATCATCACCGCCGCGAGTACATCGCGTCTCGTTCTGTATCGCTGATTCGCTGTCGCGCCGCTCGCTACCCGCTGCTGAGTGTAGCCTGCAACACAGAGGACTTAGTCAGCTGTGAAGCTCCAGCAAGCATAGAGAAAATATCCTCCAAGCCGCAATTTCATTAGAGACATATTTCATTACACATGAAACACACTCGTAAATTTACATTTTGCTGAAAGCCTTATTACGTATGTATTGAGGTCTGTGGTGACGCCGGGAGAGTTCCATTTCGTGGAAAAATTTGGAATTTTTCGATATGTTGGGAGTTTTCACGACGCCAGATGAAATTGGTATTAAGGGCAATCATTGTTTGAGTCGAAGGCGGTTCTTTAAGCGGCTTCGTCTACTTACTTGTGAAGCTCTTGAAAATAAAGAGGGACAGACAGAATTAATTTAATCGTTGAATCATTGACTTAGAATTTTCTGAAAAATAAAATATATATGTCACCATTTCATTTACAGAATAAAGACAAGGTCAGATGATCCAGCATTAAATATGTATTTAAATCATAATGCAAAACAGATCTCTAAAGACATGCTCCACGTGACGAGGGACTGATCGTTTGCAGAATGCCTCCAAATCGTCAATATTACCGCGCCGACGACTGTACAAAATATACAAGCAAACATCCTGCTTCAAAAGGTCGGGTAGGTACCTACGCAGAGACAATAGACCGCCCCGGGCCACGGTCCTGACGTTCTGACACATATAATATTGCCAGCTAATAAATAACACAGTAGCATAAATTAAGGCAGTAATCCACTTGCCATTTTTCCCAATACCGCACCAAGCTACTGAACATCAAAGGAGTTGCACGTCGACGTAACGCCTCGGCTTAATGTGATAATGTAATTTGTGCAGATGACACAGCTAATGGAGTTTCCGCAGTGGCTTCTGCTCACCCTGTTATCAGGGTCGTTGATGACCTATTAATATTCTGCATAATTAACTATCCGATGTACAAAGAAAGCGGTCAAGTGCGAGTCGAAATCGCGTGAAGAGGGTTCCGCACCATTCCGTTTTCTGTGAAAACTTTAGAATTTAGGGTTTTCGTTTATGTTTTCCTTTAAACTATAATAGAGGCCCTATAAATCCGTATAAAATTTTAGACGGCCCAATTGCGCCAACACGAATTTAGAGTTAAGTAGCGAGTTATGGATTTAAACGCGGTTCCCACAGTCAACGGGTACTAGCGTAACGAGTTAAACTGATTTATATCGTTAAATTCGTGTTGGTGCAATTGGCCCTCAGTAGTTTCATTTTAACCTGTTTACTTGGTTATTATAATAATTCCCCATTTGGATTCCACGTATTAAAGTACCTAGGTCCCTAATTCCCTTTACCTTTCTAGGTGGTATGGTTTAAGCGACTGTGTAATGTTTGATGTAGTAATTATTCGTATAATTTCGAAATCTATAATTTCATTTGATATAATTTTCCGTTTATATAATCAAAACATAAAATATTACAAAATATTTTACTATTGCCATAAACAAGTTATTTAAACCCATTAGTTTGGGTGGGAACAAAACCTAGCCCTATTTTATTTACTACTGCCCTACACGAGTATAGTTTGAGTGCCCATAAAAAAACCGGTCAAGTGAACCATGGTCACGTGCCGTGGCCCCTGTTACCGATGAGGTGCTGCTTTGCTCTCACGTTATTAAAATGTCTACGGTCAGACTTTTTGATGGGTGGCCGTCCGACCGGCCAGCTAGCTGAGGAGTTTCCTGACTGTTCGAATCCTGATTTCATCATCAAGGATAAGTTTGAAGCATGGGCACCTAGTTGACCCGGTGTTATGGGCTGACATCACGGATGTTGTAGGTGATGTAGCCAACAGTGCCAGTTTCCATAAAAAAAAATGGGCATAAATGAATTTCAACCAATATATGAGAACATTTTCGCTATTATGTGTATTAGAATTTTACCTCATAGAGATATCGGTCACCGATAAAATGTCAAAGTGGCTGCTTGCAATAAACCAAAGAATTCAAAAGTATAGAAAAAGCATCAACTTCCCCAACAGACGAAAGTCGTTATAAATGGTGTGACAAAAAAATTAAATTACAAATACAGGCCGATTCCGCAGTGACGGCATTAAATTTTGGGGGTGACTCTATACAGGCTGATTCAGCAAGGACTACTAAAATTTTAAGAGGTTATTCTAGAACGAAAATAAATAACCTTGGTGTTAGTGAAAATCTAAAAACAAAGCTATCGCATAAATTTATAAGACGGTAAATTAAAAATTGTATGGTTTGGTTTAGGTTAGATAATATGGGTAACCCTACATACATACGGATAAAATATGTCCGTCCCGGACAGGAGACAAATGCGTAATACTGTTTTACATTATATGTATGAAATATGTACAAAATTCTGCAAAATGTACGTCTAGGGAACCAGGCTTTTTAGAAAAAAAAAATCACTGTTTTTAGGATTCCGTCTCAAAATACGAAAAAAAAGGGACCATTATGAGATCACTCTGGTGTCTGTCCATCTGTCGGTCACACGCAGATATCTCGATAAACCGATTTATATACTGACACCAAAATTCACAGAATTTTTGCCCGCAAAG
Organism: Nematopogon swammerdamellus; assembly: GCA_946902875.1. Classification (NCBI taxonomy): domain Eukaryota; kingdom Metazoa; phylum Arthropoda; class Insecta; order Lepidoptera; family Adelidae; genus Nematopogon; species Nematopogon swammerdamellus. The sequence continues at coordinate 13,134,432 of OX336351.1, forward strand.
CAGCGCGGCAGCGGTGATGGAGCTCTCGGCACGTGACATGGCTCACCTTGACCTGTTTTTTTAGCTAAGTCTACGCCGTCTGTCTGTCCGTCTGTCTGTCCGAGGGCTGTATCTCTTGAACCGTAATAGGTATCCCGTTGAAATTTTAACAGAAATATGTGTTATTATGGCCGATATAACAACAAATAAGAAAAATAAGAAAAAGCATAAACTTCACGCGGGTCCCCATACAAGAAACTAAAAAGTGTATGAGCGCCATCTACCGATGAAGTATGAAGCAGCGTTGACCATGAAATGGCGATACGAAACCGTCGGTGCGCGAGTTCGCTCGCACTTGGCCGGTGTTTTTTTTTTCTCTAGAAAATGGAAATATTGCTGAGTGAGCTGATCATATTAATGCAGTTACTGCGGAATCACCCACATACCTATATTATATCTCCGTCACATTTGCGGATTCGCGTATAAACAGTCGTACCTATGATGTCAATTGTGTAAATTTATAGTTTATAATATTGTAAACGATACATCACATGAGCAGTTTCATTCTTTTGACTCCTATGTGGTAAGCCATCCTCCACTCCGTGGATGTTGTAAAGCTAATGTCCATTATACACGGTCTGGCAGCACGCCATCAAAAACTAGAGTGATGGCAAAATAGCGAAATTTGCATATCTAATCGTAAAGTTTTAGAGGTGCGCATAAAAATCGACGTGAAAAATTGCACTGCAAAAAGCCATTTGCGCGATGGCTGAAAATTTTAAGTGAACGATTCGCTCGTAAACCGTCTCGTGTGCGAGAGAAAACAAGGAATAGTGGGAATAGAATAACTCAAATTTATTGCTGTGGCTGTGCCCAAGCTTGAGACCACAGGTTAGAGAAATATTTGGATAGGCCCGCCGCTGGCCCCCGGAGACCGCTCTAAACCTACGATGGAAATACGGGGTCGCCAAAATTCCAAGCAGTCAACTACAGCAATGCACACCCTCCTTCGCGGTCACTTAGCGATCGCGAATCGACATCTACAGACAGGTTCACAAAAAATATATCCGATTACCAGCGTACTCAGCAAAATCGAGATACTCAAGCAAGCAAGTGTCTTAACTACCAAGCCCCGCACGTTCGATCAAGGTTAGGAAGAACAAACGCAAAATAACTCACTCCCCGATCAAATAAAAAGAGAGGCAACTTCCCTTGCCACACTCAAAACCAAGGTTAACAAGTATTTGTATGAAAAATTATACACTTATACAACAAATCTATGTATATATTATAATACTAACACTGCATGCCATATATCTTAATTTATATATATGTATTTATTTCTGTTATACCCATTGTTTGGGTACGTGCATGTATTTTCATTCGCACAGACTAAATCTGTGAATTTAAAATTGCCAACCCTAGCACAGGCTTAGCCTAGTTGGGTGGTAACCGAGGTGGTAACGTCGCGCTAATTCAGAAATAAAACAAAATACTGTTCCACATATTTACAATAATTTGTATACTGTACCCACTGTATTAGCATGTAACTATTCATTCTGTGTGCAATAAAATTCATTTCATTTCATTTCATTTCAATGAGAGCGCACAGTGATGTCGACATCTACAGACAATGAGAGTGCACAGTGATGTCGACATCTACAGACAATGAGAGCGCACAGTGATGTCGACATCTACAGACAATGAGAGCGCACAGTGATGTCGACATCTACAGACAATGAGAGCGCACAGTGATGTTGACATCTACAGACAATGAGAGCGCACAGTGATGTCGACATCTACAGACAATGGCACACAGTGATGTCGACATCTACAGACAATGAGAGCGCACAGTGATGTCGACATCTACAGACAATGAGAGCGCACAGTGATGTCGACATCTACAGACAATGAGAGCGCACAGTGATGTCGACATCTACAGACAATGAGAGCGCACAGTGATGTCGACATCTACAGACAATGAGAGCGCACAGTGATGTCGACATCTACAGACAATGAGGGCGCACAGGGATGTCGACATTTACAGACAATGAGATCGCACAGTGATGTCGACATCTGCATACAATGAGAGCGCAGAGTGATGTCGACATCTACAGACAATGAGAGCGCACAGGGATGTCGACATTTACAGACAATGAGATCGCACAGTGGTGTGCTCCCGAGCTGGCTCCAGTGCTGACGCGCCTATTCCGTCTCTCCTACTCCAATGGCCGTGTGCCGGCGGCCTGGAAATCTGCGTTTGTGCAAGCGGTCCCCAAAAAGGGTGACCGCTCAAACCCGGCAAACTACCTATATCGATCGAACCTATATCGATTACCTCCCTTCTCTGTAAGGTGATGGAGCGCATTATCAATGCGCTGCTCTTGAAGTACCTAGAGACGAATGACCTCATCAGCGATCGGCAATATGGCTTCCGGCCAAAACGATCTGCTGGGGATCTCCTAGCGTACGTCACTCACCTTTGGGGGGAATCGCTTGAAGGTCATGGTGAATCCTTGGCAATTGGCCTTAATATTGCTAAGGCATTTGACCGGGTTTGGCACAAGTCGCTCTTGGGCAAATTGCCGGCTTACGGACTTCCTTCTGGCCTCTGTGACTGGGTCGCCGACTTCCTACATGGGCGTAACATTCAAGTCCTAGTGGACGGTTGCTCGTCGGACGCCATGTCAGTGAACGCCGGCGTACCACAAGGATCTGTGTTGTCACCCACGCTGTTTCTTCTGCATATCAATGATATGCTCTCTCTGGGCAACATACATTGTTATGCAGATGACAGTACGGCACACGGATCCTACACCAGTCACCCTTCAGCCAGTCGGAATGTTGTGGATGAGAAGAGGCGAAGAGTTGTGTCCGAGCTCGAACACACACTCGGCTCTATTTCCGAATGGGGCCGTAGTAATTTGGTCGAGTTCAACGCTTCCAAGACACAAGTTTGCGCGTTCAGTGCGAAGAGAGCGGCGTTTACACCGGCTCCTTCATTCCAAGTCACGTCGCTTAAATTAAGCGAACACCTCGGGGTCCTCGGAGTCGAACTGTCACACGACCTGAACTTTCGTTGCCATATCGAGGGGAAGGCCAAGCTGGCTTCTAAAAAGCTGGGCGTACTCAATAAGGTGCGACGGTACTTCACGCCGGACCAAAAGCTGCTTCTGCATAAATCGCAGATCAGGTCCTGCTTGGAGTACTGCTCGCACCTGTGGGATGGCTCTGCCAAATACCAGCTTGCGCCTCTGAACTCAATCCAGCGTCGAGCCGTGCGACTAGTGGGTGACCCCGAAGTGTCCTGCGATGTAGAACCAGCAACACCGTAGGGATGTCGGCTCGCTAAGTGTGTTCTATCGCTTATTCCATGGGGAGTGCTCGGAGGAGCTGTTTAATGCGATCCCGCCGTCCCCTTTCCACCTTCGCACCACGCGCACTGGGCAGTGATTGCATCCCTACACGCTGGACTTACCGAGGATGCGTACCAACCGATTCTGCAGATCTTTCCTCTACAGAACCGGTAAACTCTGGAACGCTCTCCCTGCTCATATATTTCCCCCCAAGTACAGTCTCGGGTCCTTCAAGAGGGGCGTGAATGGGCACCTGTCAGGCCGGCATGGCATTCGCAACCCCCGCATACGACCGAATGTCCATGGGCGGCGTTAGACACCTTATGGGTGGCTCGACGCCATATGTCGCGCTGTCAATAAAAAAAAACAGTGATGTCGATATCTGCATACAATGAGAGCGCACAGTGATGTCGATATCCCCTGCCCTGGCCCTTGCCAGTTTCACCTTTAAGGCTGCATAGAAGGTAAAATTCCAATCTTTCTGAGAGATGTACCAGCATTATTACGCACCTGACATTCAATTTTAATATAATACCTATGTAAAACTTTATATATCAGGGCAGATTGGCAGCTTTTTGAAAACAAGGATTTATTACCTTCGCTCGATTGAAAAAAAAAACACATTAAAATGTCTCTTAATCTTCACCAAAGCATGTTTTGGAAAAAATATATTTTATTCGTTCATTAAATATCAATGTCGCAGCGCTATCCTACTTGCACAAGCGGAATTCGCACGTGCTTACTTACCTTGTATGGCGCCTTAAAAGACGGGCGCTACGTACGAGTGAACTCACATCTAGTCATTATTTGTCTGCTATGTGCCAAAACGAATGTGGAAAGTGTGAAGTAAGTAGGTAAGTAGAGATATCGATTTTTTTGTTTTATGTAATCCGGTATGGGTGTCTGAGTCGGAGGGGCCAAAGCGCATGCTCCGACCAGCAAATAACACCTCCGAGAAGGTAGGTGCCATACCGGAGACTTCCCTGGATTGCTGGCTATACTGGACTAGAGGAGAACACAGCCGAGGCTGCGATGCGGCCATCTTACATCCAGTACGGTGGTACCAACCCGTCGGCTACAATTTGAGCCTACCACGTAGTAAGGCGCAAGGGAAGGTACCTACAGTTTTACACCGGTTCCGAACGGTGAAGCAGCAGGTGTAGGTATGCACGTAAATTTTTTCGTCAGAAAAAACTCATTGGTTCACGCCGACTGGATTCGAACCTGGGACCTCTCGCATGAGAAGCCGATGCCCAAACCACTCGGCCACCCGCCGCTTAAATAAATATTGTTTACTGTACGCAATTTGTCCGTCTGTCCGTCCGTCCGAGTGCTGTATAGTTTGAACTGTAAGAGGTAGCCGGTTGAAATTTTCACAGAATATGCGCTATAATGGTGGATATGGTATCAAATAATAAAAAAAATCACAGAGTAAAGGTATTATTTTAAGTTTGCTGTTATTTAGAAATTAAAAGGTAGACCGGACTCTCAGTGAAGTTCCGTTTGCAAAAATTGCGGACCTCATTCTGACTTCTGATATATATTGTATAGATCCCAGACATACAATTAACAGATGTTGCCAACCAGTTTTGTGGTCCCCTCTCCCCCCCTCCTCCCTCACAAATATTATTACAAAGAGTTAAATTACAAAGAGTTTTGGTTTTAATTTTGGAAGTTCATTAGAAAATTAGTACGTATGGGTGCTTATGGGTCATAATTAAAATACTAGCCAGTACACCAATAGAAAACTATTTTTTTGATGAAATATTACGAAATTTACGAAAAAATTGCTTCAGAGATTTTTTACAAAAAATTTTTTTTTTTATGTAAAATCTAAAAAAAATGTTTTCTTAATCTTTTCAATTTCATGCCGGGAACAAAAAAGTCTTCCAACACATAGATCTCTTTCTTTTAGAAATTGTGAAAAACCACGCTTTTAGTTTTATTAGTATGGAATAGAAGAATTTGATTTTTTTTACCAACTTACACGAGATACATCATAATGGTAATGAATACTTTTTTGTTACTGTTATGAAACTGAATCGATTAGGCTATAAAAATCAACCACCTCTTTTTTTTTTTTAAATACATAAAAAAATATTTTACATAAAAAAAAATCCCAAGGTCCAAAAATTATATATAGGTTTTACTCCCTATATGATACAGAACCCCCCCTTAGCGTAGTATTAACTAATTTTGAAAGACCTTATATATAGATCGCTTTTTTCATTGACTTTTGTATAAGTCGAGGCATGCTTGCATAGAAATTTCACTAGCTGTAATTGACAAATGACAAAGAACCGTGAGCGCGCGCGGCAACATGGCTTTTTATAATGTCGAGGGTATCAGGTAGACGAATCACAAAACATTTCGCGGTGCGCTATTTTTGCAAACGAACATCTCATTGGAGCCTGCTCTAAGGCATGACTTAGGAGGTGATACACTGAAATATTGATTAGTCGCGCCAACTTTTATGTTAACTTGTCATAATAGTGTAGGTAATTTTTTTTATGCCATTTTAAGGGTCAAAATAAACTAAAAATAATTATCTCTCAAAATTTTAAGAAAAAAATGCTACTCAATGTTTTTTGTTGTAAAACTACAGTCATTCTGTTTTTATTTGGGTTTGTGGTCAATACCAGAGTTATTTAGGTTACCAGTACAAAAATTTGAACAGTCATATATGCAAATTTGTAGTCACACTCACAATACCTAATATTTTGTACGAGATGTCAATTTTCAGCTTTTTTATAAAATGGTTATATCATTAAAAAAAACTGCCCGATTTTTTTTTTCTTATTTTTCCCTGGGTAGTCATAAACTGGCCCACTACTTGGTTCCCGAGAGACGTTGAATTTGGGACACCCTGCACACACTGCCTTACTGTACGATCAGGATCACAGAGATTGTACTCTAACCTCGCATAGGTATTTGACGCGCCTAATGAAACGACGTAACGCTCGCGCCTCACTTGGCCGAAGGGATCCGATTCGGCCGTTTTCAAAGGCAATAGTTTCAAAGGCAATCTTTTGACATCTCTTGCCAAGCGTTCACGCTCCAACAAGCCTTCCATCTTATCCAATCCACATCCAATCCTGCCAGTACTGTGTCGGGCGATCAGTTCGTTTACACAAAAATATCGATAAAAAGCTTATTGCTTTAAAATATAATATAAAAACCTAAAAGTTGAATTTATTTTAATAGTAGTAGTACATAGGCTAAAACTTAACTTTTTTTTGCATGATATTTTTTAGTCGAAATATTGTGTATTTTGTAATATATTTAAAATATAAACAAACATATAAAAACCTAAATATTGGTATTAACGTTTAGGTATGTAACAAAAGGTTTTCTTAGGTTTTCACTTCACCGATATAATACAGTTTTAGGTGTTTTTGAACAAGGGAAGCGATTTGCAATGTCGGATAGAGTGTGGTAGCGTATTCTAATCCTAACTACCATAGACTTAAAGTTCATTATCCAACAGCCTCCTTCGCTACGCGTCTCACACGAAACACAGACGCTACGTACATTGTGATGCAGCTAAAGCACGCTAAAGATTATAGATATAGCGCGGACAATCAGAAGCATAGGTCAGTTGCTTATTGCAGCGTCCGGGAATCGTGACAATGCGTTCCTCATACAGCGAGGGAACGCGGCTGCCGTCTTCGCGACAATGAGTGAAGCCCCTCCCGAGGATGCATGACTAATTTTATTAACCCTCGACGCAAAAGGGGGAGTTATAAGTTTGACGCCTTCGTCTTGTCTGTCTGTCTGTGTGTGTGTGTCTGTCTGTGGCATCGTAGCTCCCAAACGGATGGACCGATTTGGATGCGCTTTTTTTTAAGCTTAAAATAAAAGTTTGAAAACCCTTAAAAAGTCAAAAATAATTTCAGTTTACTTACTTACGTATTGGGGGACCTTTAAGTAAATAAAATATAAAAGCTCAGAGCTGCTCGGGTATTCATATATATTTTTGACTTTTTAAGGGTCGGAGTTTCTTTTTAATTTGTAATTTAACTTTTATTTTTTCACGGTAGTCAATTTATTCAGGTCTTCTGTATTAACTTTTGGTTACATACATACATACATACCACATGCTGTGTCCCGAAAATCGGGGTAAGCAGAGTAATCGATGTTGTGCTGCAGCGAGTACTATTGTAAATTACAGCACGTCACCGACCACCGCGTTTAGCACAAAGTATTCGGACAAGATTAACTGTATCATGCCACGAAGATCTTGGTAGATGAGATTCTATGTTTTGAGCTCGGCTTCGAAAATCCTGATCGATATGACCATTCCAAGTCATTGCAGTTGCTTTGCCACGACAATAGCAACACTTGTTTGCAAACAGCGGCCACTTGAAACAAAACTGTACTTGTAGGTAAGTAAATATTGTAATATTATTGGTATTTGGCTTAGCATGGTTGGAATTTGTGGGTTGAATATTGTAATGTTACTTATGAGTGCTTACAAATTCATTAAAATTTTACTTCATGGAAAGACGACGCTAGTGCAGAAAAAAAGTTATTTTCATGTGAGGCGCTTAAAGTTATTTTAAAATTGTATATAAAAAGTCATGTTGATGACACCGCCGATTAGGTGCAGTAGAGAAGCAGCCATGAGATGATGCGTGGAAATTTTCGAAGTAGAGAAAGATTAGTCGAGAGGCTATTCCATACTTTAACTATGACAAAAAAATCCTTAAAATAATACACATCTATGTGTGTATATATTCTTTATTGAACGCAAATTAATAGAAATTAGGCACAACAGGCGAGCTTAATGCCGCGAGGAATTCTATTCTAACTAACCTTTGGAATGTGGGAGAAGTACATGCAGGCGAACAAGAATAGTTTGTGGCAATGTGTTAGACTGTAAAGATCTACGCTGGCCATTAAAACTGAAAAGCTAACCCATCCAGTGTAACTACTCTCTCTAGATATTCGTAATTTAGTATTTTAAGACAGTTACATTTTGATTTACTTTCAGCGCGAAGTGTTTGCTGAACAAATACTCCAACCGTTCGTTCTCTCACTTTGAAACTTAACACAGCAATCTTTTACATAATCACTTCAAATTGTGCCCTCAAATCCTTCCATTCAGCGAAATAACAAAGTGACTTGTAAAATTATGAAGTGGCCGGGCTCTCAGCTTCAAAGGCTAATTAGACTCTCCAGGTACAAGTCCAAAAGACACTGCCTCCAAATTTCCATTCCTCGTAAGCCTATTTTGAATTGCAGATGGAATTTAACATACCTATTGTCTAAAGCTGATCACTTGACTTGCAAATGAGAGTCATTAATTATGCAATAAAAATAATTCAACATTGCCATTAAATCACGTGTTTAATGCAATCTCGTTTGCGGAAGCCTATGTATATGCCTCGGTAGCTCAGTGGTGCGGTCGGTCGTGATCATAAGGACACCTAGGCGCGGTCAGTATTTGGATGGGTGACCGCTCGACAGTTGGAAACTGACCGTAGTTCGGATTCCACGTACAACTGTGTAGGTCCCTTCCCTTCTTACGTTACTAGGTGGTAGGGTTTAACCATACCGGGTTGGTACTACAGCTCTGAATGAAAGGTCGGTTGAAACGGCTATGTAAATAGTTCTTTTTTCCATCCATTTCAGTATAGCCGGAACCACCGTAGGGAAGCACTGACATGGCACCTAGTTCACCAAGGTTTTATGGGCTGACATTAAACCCGTCATTATTAGGTCTGCGTGCATGAGTTGCAAAATTCTAATATATTTTCCCGCGTCTTCGCTCGCATTTCGAAAAGCACAAAGTAAGTCAATAAGGACGAGGCTGAAGGCCCAGCTGCGTTCAGGTAAACGATATAGTTACTTTATCGGCATTGGTAAGTCACTAACGGCGAGGCAGAAGCACGCAGAAGGCCGAGTTTCATGCTCTTCCGAAGTATTTCATTCGCCTTTCATTTCAGCGCAGTCGTCACGACCAATGGCGCCTACTTCCAATAGAAACAGGAAGCAAAAAAAGTGCTCTAACATCGTGAATTTAAATGGTGTCCAGTCCAACCATGTCTTTCCCCATAAAAAACGTTTCTGTTTCTGACAGCACCCCAAAAATTGTTAATTTTATCAAGGGCGGATCGTAAAACGTCAGAATCGCTCTGAAAGTTTCATAATACGTCGTAACCCGACCGAGTGCCTCGTTTCGTGACCTTACGGCCACATCTATGCCACCCTTCATATTTTTATTGCACACTAGCGCACTTTAATCTTGCCAAGTTCGTGGCGAGTACTTGTGCTCATCAGGATTTGTGTATTGATCGCGAATTAGTCTTTTTTCAGCTTATTTGTGGAGGCGTTCTGAGTAGACCTACGCTGCAATGATTTCTTATTATTGTTTATTAAAAGTTGTACTTTAAAAATGAATATAAATCTAGTTAGAAGCAAAATGTAAAAAAAAATATCCTTCTTACTAATATCATACATAAAAGATTAAAGTTTGTATGTTTGTTTGTTTGTATGTTTGCTTATTTGTTAAACTATAACCTATCTACCTCCTTTTTAACATATAATATCATTGATGGAAGGGATAAATTTTAATGTGATCCTTTGAATGTACATATTCGCGATTTCAAATGCATATGTGCACTCGTTTACCTACAGGTAACATGTTTCACGGCGCTTTGCCTCTTCTAGGACTTAGTTTGATTCAAAAAACCTGCCAAATTCTACGACAGTGTTCAAAACTATCTCAGTACATGTAGCCTTATTCAAACAATTTTGACCACCTCTTGTTGAAGTTGTCTTGATTATTGAATATTATTAATTGTCGTACGAGGGTATTGACACTTCTCTGATCTGTGGTATTGACCATCAAACTACAATTAATTGAGAATGTTGCGGAACCCTCAACTCCGTATCTAATCACTTCAAGGAGTTCCCGAGAATTCGCACAGCCCTGAGTGAATTACATAGTTCGACTTTCGTCTTATTTTATTTTCAAAGTTATGGCTTTGTTGAGAGTTAGTAAATCGGTACGAAATAAAAGGCAGAAGTATTTTAGCGAGGAAGTAATTTGAAAGTGTATACTTATGTACACCCTCAGATCATCTGAGCCCACACCCGATGCTAAATAGCATTCCCAAAGAAATTGAATGTATTTTTGTTTTCATCATCATCATCATCAGCCTATATCGGTCCACTGCTGGACATAGGCCTCTCCCAAGGCACGCCACCACACGCGGTCTTCCGCTCTTCTCATTTTTATTTTATAAAATACTAGCTGAGCCCGCGGCTCCGCTCGCGTGAAATTCGTATTTCAAAGAAGACAGTAAGTAACTGAGGGCGAGGCCGAAGGCCGAGCTGCGTTCAGGAAGACTATAAACCTTCTCGAAGAAAGTAAGTAACTAAGGGCGAGGCAGAAGGCCGAGCTGCGTCCAGGAAGACTATAAACCTTCTCGAAGAAAGTAAGTAATTAAGGGCGAGGCCGAAGGCCGAGCTGCGTTCAGGAAGACGATAAACCTTATCTAAGAAAGTAAGTAATTAAGGGCGAGGCCGAAGGCCGAGCTGCGTTCAGGAAATTATAAACCTTCCCGAAGAAAGTAAGTAACTAAGGGCGAGGCCGAAGGCCGAGCTGCGTTCAGGAAGACGATAAGCCTTATCTAAGAAAGTAAGTAACAAAGGGCGAGGCCGAAGGCCGAGCTGCGTTCAGGAAGACTATAAACCTTCTCGAAGAAAGTAAGTAACTAAGGGCGAGGCCGAAGGCCGAGCTGCGTTCAGGAAGACGATAAACCTTATCTAAGAAAGTAAGTAATTAAGGGCGAGGCCGAAGGCCGAGCTGCGTTCAGGAAAACTATAAACCTTCCCGAAGAAAGTAAAGAACAAAGAGCGAGGCCGAAGGCCGAGCTTCGTTCAAGAAGACTATAAACCTTCTTGAAGAAAGTGAGTAACAAAGGGCGAGGCCGAAGGCCGAGCTACATTCAGGAAGACCATAAATATTCTCGAAGAAATTACGCAACTGAGGGCGAGACCGAAGGCCGAGCTGCGTTCAGGAAGACGATAAACCATCTCTAAGAAAGAAAGTAATTAAGGGCGAGGCCGAAGGTCGAGCTGCGTTCAGGAAGAGGATAAACTTTTTCGATGAAAGTAAGTAACAAAGAGCGAGGCTGAAGGCCGAGCTGCGTTTAGGAAGACTATAAACCTTCTCGAAGAAAGTAAGTAACTGAGGGCGAGGCCGAAGGCCGAGCTCCGTTTAGGAAGAGGATAAACCATGGGTCAGGCCGAAGGCCGAGCTGCGTTAAGGAAGAGGATTAACCTTCTTGATGAAAGTAAGTAACTATGGGCGAGGCCGAAGGCTGAGCTGTATTTTGGAAGACGATAAACCTTCTCGATTTCTCGATGAAAGTAATGGCGTTTAGATAAACGATAAAACTTCTTAAATAAAGTAAGTAACTAACGGCGAGGCTTCAGGCTAAGCTGCATTCTGGAATACAATAAACCTCCACGAAGAAAGTAAGTAACTAAGGGCGAGGCCACCGTCACACCCATCCCCCCTCCCCCCCCCCCTCCCATTTATTTGTTTTGAGTAGCTATAATTATGATTTTCCTTTAAAAAAACCGATATTCCCATACAATCTTTAACACTCCGTTTCCGTTTCTCCCTCTCCCTCTCCCTCTCCCTCTCCCTCTCCCTCTCCCTCTCCCTCTCCCTCTCCCTCTCCCTCTCCCTCTCCCTCTCCCTCTCCCTCTCCCTCTCCCTCTCCCTCTCCCTCTCCCTCTCCCTCTCCCTCTCCCTCTCCCTCTCCCTCTCCCTCTCCCTCTCCCTCTCCCTCTCCCTCTCCCTCTCCCTCTCCCTCTCCCTCTCCCTCTCCCTCTCCCTCTCCCTCTCCCTCTCCCTCTCCCTCTCCCTCTCCCTCTCCCTCTCCCTCTCCCTCTCCCTCTCCCTCTCCCTCTCCCTCTCCCTCTCCCTCTCCCTCTCCCTCTCCCTCTCCCTCTCCCTCTCCCTCTCCCTCTCCCTCTCCCTCTCACTCTCCCTCTCCCTCTCCCTCTCCCTCTCCCTCCATCTCTCTGCCTCTCCCTCCCTTCCGTTGAGTCTGGCCATCATCGATACTTGGAGTAAATATGGCAACCCCAAAGATGGTACACAGACATACATACAGACAGACAGAAAGCAGACGTTGGATTTTATTAAAGGTAAGGAAGAAAGGAAAGGATAAGGATAAGGGGGATTCCATCGCTCTACCTCCACCTCCCCTCCCGCCCCTCCCTCACCCCCTCCCTATATGCCTCTACTTACCCCTCCCCCCCCCCCCCTCTCCCCTCCCCCTTCGTCATCGGTTCTTACTCGGGTGAATGATTCCGTGTCCGTTACATACAAATATTGCCAAGTGCTCTCATATTTCACTTCACTGCTACCCTCATAAGCCATTTAGCGTGATGTAAGGAAGAAAGGAAAGGATAAGGATAAGGGGGATTCCATCGCTCTACCTCCACCTCCCCTCCCGCCCCTTCCTCACCCCCTCCCTATATGCCTCTACTTACCCCCCCCCCCCCCCCTCTCCCCTCCCCCTTCAGGATATTGTAATGTCATCGGTTCTTACTCGGGTGAATGATTCCGTGTCCGTTACATACAAATATTGCCAAGTGCTCTCATATTTCACTTCACTGCTACCCTCATAAGCCATTTAGCGTGATAGTAAGTAGCCTATAGTTGATGGGAAGAATCAAGCTATCCGTAGAATTTTGTTTTATTAAAATCGGTTCAGTGGTTCTCGAGTTATAAGCGGACAGACAGACACTCAGACATACAGAAAGCAGACGTTGGATTTTATTATAGGTAAGGAAGGAAGGAAGGATAAGGAAGTACTTAGGAGAGAAATGAAATGAAATGGCCTCGTCCTTGAGGTGGTTATTAACTTCAAATACTTTCATGCACACATAAATAACGTCACAAAATTTATGCCACTTTTGGTTGTTGTTGCCGAAAAATTGGGAACTTTATTCTCTCGCATACATGCGCAAAATTTACGCAGCTCACGCACACACACACACATGCATTGACAGGCGGTTTCACGTCAAAGTCAAACACGACTCAACCGTTTTCCTTTAATTGACCGTAGATTTAAAAAAAGAACAAGAAGCATAATATATGACCATGAATCTTTTCTAACTTGACACTGGGAGACCAGGCGCACTCCGCACTTTAGGTATGAAGCTACAAGTACATTGGTGGGCCCGGCTTGGCGGGTCAATTCAATGAAAGGTGCCTAGTCAAAAGAGATACATAGAGTTACGCGATAGAAAGAGAAGCGTGTTGTAGGTGAATTTAATTTTAGTCAAGCAGTTCTGTGAGAGCCGAATAAAATTGCATTTTATTGCGTCGTTGCAAGAGTAGCTATTTATTTGTGAGTATTGGTCGAGTGATCCTTCTGTACGTTAGTACTATTAATTTATTCTGTGACACTGGCCAAAATGTCCTATCTCACACCCTTACACACACATGCACATCTCACTTTACACATACACATCCTCACATTTCATCACTGATATCCACACTATATTTTTGGTAGTACCTACCTACTAAGAAGTGGAATGTAATTGGAATGGAATGTAGTTACTCGTAATTGGCCAGGCTCTATGTGTATCATCATCATCATCATCATCAGCCTGTATCGGTCCACTGCTGGACATAGGCCTCTCCCAAGGCACGCCACCACACGTATACGTAACAAAAAATATATGTAATGTAATTGGCTGTACGTTTCATGTATAATAAATAAATAAAAAAAGGCTTGTACAGGCAAACGCTAACTTCCTCCTCGGCAAACACGCAGGTTTAGTTAGCGCCTGCGGAAATCGTGAAGATAAATAGTAGGTTATGTTACATTCTATCAGACACACGCGGCGCCCTGAGCTACGGTCGTGCGGTGAAGAGGAAACCGAGGGCCGCTGGAAATTTCCATATAGTCTGAGTTAAATAAGAGCCGGCCAGTTGTCGGGGTAACGAATGGCGTCGGCCGAATTGCGGTCACCCGTCTGAGTTATGTGCCGCGATTGACCACACCTTTCCAGTGCAGCAAGCAGTCGCTGCATTATAGGGAGAAACTGTGGACGCTATCTATCCTCCTTGATGCCTTCATACTTAAATAAAGAATTATTTCCATTGCTACCTTTGAATGTGTGTTTCAAATAATATTATAAAATTGTTTTATTAAACTCAGAAATTAAGTGACCTTGAAAAAGCGCAATTTGTTCTTTTGAGACTTCCTCGTTACTCGTAGCCTTGATCATTTGATCACGTAGCACAACCACCCATAGTAGTTTCATAAAAAAAATGGTTTTGTATATTTTATGTCAGAAAAAGAAGCCGTGATTTAGTTCCTTTTAAAATCGTGCCAGGTGTATGTGTGTCTGTCTGTCTGTCTGTCTGTCACAGTCTGTAACTCCTAAACCGGTAGAGCCATCTTCTTGAAACGTGGAATGATTTTAGGATGTGGGATGCCTGTAGATTATCTGATGCCTGCAAGCCTGCAAGCACTTTCCCCACATCCCAGAGGTTAAACAGAATGCCTATATGGCATTAAGCTCGCCTAATGTATCCAGTTTTTTTTAAATTTGTATTTCCTTTTTTTATGGAAACGGACACGGTTGGCTACATCACCTACAACATCCGTGAGTGATGTCAGCCAATAACACCGAGTGAAATAGGTGCCTTTTCAGTGCTTCCCTTAATTTCCGTACACTTTCCTTGTGTTACCGTTCACTGAACTGATGTAAATGGATCCATGCCCTTAGTTCTTTATTCTTTCTTGTTCATTTATCATAAGTATCTATGGCTACTACACTACGAATAGAATTGGTCCTATTTGGTTTTTACAATGTGTCGACGGATAGTACACAATATTAACAAGACCTATGTAGACTATAATATTTTGTACTAGGTTCGGATTCTTTCGTCCATTGTTTCTTAGGAGCATATCGGGACGAAATGCTCCCTCCCCGGAGGACCATTTACTATTCGCCTTCTCTCCGCGTAGAAAGGACGGCTGCTTCTCAGCTTCTGCGGTAAGTAACGTTGTCATGATTTTTCCCTTTTGTAACTTTGTAAAAAGTTTTCCGCCATTATCTCGGCTCGGGGCGCACACCTGGGCACGCGCGCTCATTTTATGGGCGGTTCCCTTTATATTTTCGCCCATTCAGCCCTAATAAAGTATTCGGCGAGTTTGTGAATTCCTCTATCGGTCGTCGCTTTAATTTATTTGTGAGTAACGCGGCAGATGCTTCTACAAATTGCGCGAGATAATTTAGTGATACACTGCAGTATGACCAAAACGAGGCAATCCGCCGACGCACCAAAGTAGTCGATATTGGATACCGGGTGGCTAAGCTCAAGTGGCAGTGGGCTGGGCAAGTCAGCCGAAGAGACGACGAGCGTTGGAGTAACGCTGTCTTACACTGGCGGCGGTGGGCAGGAAAACGGAGTGTGGGAAGACCACCCGCCAGGTGGGACGAAGACATTAAGTACGTCGGTGGAAAGCAGTGGTTCCGTACCGGTGAAGGCCGGGAGGACTGGAGGAAAATTGGAGAGGCGTATGTCCAGCAGTGGACGCTTACACGCTGACTGACTGACATGACCAACTAGCATGTGCGCATGCTAGTTTACAATGTATAGCAAAATAGTTACTTTGTTTTATTAGAATTTTTTATGTAATCCGGTATGGGTGGCTGAGACAGAGGGGCCAGAGCACATGCTCCGACAAGCCAATATTATGAGTGCAATGAATGCAGTGCACACCGTTGCACATCAATGAGAATGTGCCATACCAGAGACTTCACTTGGATTACTGGCTATACTGGACTAGAGAACAGCCTATAAACTTTATGTGTCCGTGAATTGTACTGATACTGAATTAAAATTGTCAATAAGTGTTTAAATGTAATCTTACTTGAATAAATAATACTACCAACGTATAGTTATAAACTGGTTTTGTTTTTTTTATGGAAACTGACACGGTTGGCTACATCACCTACAACATCCGTGATGTCAGCCCATAACACCGGGTGGACTTGGTGCCACGTCAGTGCTTCCCTTCGACCGTGCCGGCTACACTGAACTGGACGGAAAACACAAAGTATTTACATCGTCGTTTCGACCGACCTTTCATTCAGTGCGGTGGTACCAACCCGGGCCGGTTAAACCCTACCACCTAGTAATATAAGAGGGGAGTCATATCCCTTAGTCGGCTTTTACGACATACACGGGGAGAGATGCAGTGGGACTATTCTTTTAATGTACCGGCCCCACACGGTACATAATATATTTTCAATAATAATTCAATCCTTATCCTTCCTTCCTTATCCTTCCTTCCTTACCTATAATAAAATCCAACGTCTGCTTTCTGTCTGAGTGTCTGTCTGTCCGCTTATAACTCGAGAACCACTGAACCGATTTTAATAAAAAAAAAAATCTACGGATAGCTTCATTCTTCCCATCAACTATAGGCTACTTACTATCACGCTAAATGGCTTATCAGGTTAGCAGTGAAGTGAAATATGAGAGCGGGCGGAGCCGCGGGCACAGCTTGTACCTATAATAAAATCCAACGTCTGCTTTCTGTCTGAGTGTCTGTCTGTCCGCTTATAACTCGAGAACCACTGAACCGATTTTAATAAAAAAAAGAGCGGGCGGAGCCGCGGGCACAGCTTGTATCTAATAATTTTTGTAAATAAATTATTTTATTTCTTTAATTTAAATCAAATAAAAACGTTTACACGTGTACATTTGTACCATCTTTTTTGCTTCGCGCGATCAGGTAAAAATTTTATATACCTAATCATCAAACAGTTTTAGATAAATACGAACAGGAGAATGGTGAAACATTTGTCAAGTAAATATGTAAAATGCTCTGCATTAACATGACGAGGGCTAACATTAAAAGATAAACATAACTCTACTTATAAGCTAAGGACAGCCTATGTACTCATAGTTCCGGGAGTATTGCGAAATATGATGCTATAGTGCGGGGCAGGCCACTGGGAATTTAGCCTAAAAGGGACTACATGAGCTCGGTACCGCGGAGGCTAACAGCATTGGCTCGCTGGATGGCCATGCTAATACGTGGCCACAGGTACTCAGGGCAGGCTATTTTGGGGCCTCACAATGTAATGATACGTGGCCACCTGAAAGGTTGTTTTGAAAATTATCACATCATATTTTTTCCACTACTTACCTAAATTCATTCATTTACACATGCCTCGATAGCTCAGTGGTGCAGACAGTCGACTGTTGCTATTGATTGTTAAGCAACGCTGGGCGCGGTCAGTACTTGGATGGGTGACCGCCCGACCGTTGGAGGCTGACCGTGGTTCGGATTCCACGTAAAAACTGTAGGTCCCTTCCCTTCCTACCTTACTCGGTGGTAGGGTTCAACCCGCCCGGGATGATACCACCGCACTGAATGAAACGTCGGTCTAAACGGCTATGAAAATAGTTTGTGTTTTCCGTCCAGTTCAGTGTAGCCGGCACGATCGAAGGGAAGCACTGACATGGCACCTAGTTCGCCCGGTGTTATGGGCTGACATCACGGATATTGAAGGTGAAGTAGCCATCCGAGTCAGTTTCCATAAAAAAAAATTTCAGACACATGAAGGTTGGCGGGAAGAAAGCTCTTCAATGGATAAGTGCGCCTTTGCACATCTCATTCATCTCATTCATTGCAGTTATTTTATCAGTAAAATATTTGTGCAGAATTAAAGAATTTTCTATGTATCTAACCATCAACCTTACACACAATGCCAGGTGTGCCTTTTAGAAGGCATTATGTATCCTTTTTGGTAAAAGCGATAAATTGATCATTTGTTGTGCAATAAAGTTTATTTTCCTTTCATTTCATAGAAAAAATTCATGAACATAAATACCTTATCGAACATTTCAAAGGCGAACTATTATATATTTTATTAAATACAAAAGTTTATTTTTGTGTTCCTTACCTTACATTTTCCCGGGGCACTCGAAGGAGCCCCCTCCGTCGGTCCCGATAGAGCTGCACCCTACTCACTCACCCCCGCCGCCGCCGCCGCCCCCGCCCCGCCCCGCCCCGTCCTGCAGGTACTCAAATGCGCGTATTTCACGCGAGACGCGCGAGGCCATTTCAAAGTCCTTGGCAAACGCTTCAGTCTCCTCGGACCATTACGAAATTGCTTTGCTCCTGAGAACCTTGCATAAGTCACTTATATTCATAATGTCAAACCGACTAAATTATAAAAAAACGTTGTGTAGGTGAGATTCCTATTATTTCGGTAGGTCGGCCATACGGCCAAAGGACCTTTAATTAAGTGGTGGTCAGTAGGATTTGATAAAAAAAAACGAACATTCCAGCCTGACTCGCGCACTGAGTGTTCCGTTCCACCACGTAATTGGCCAGGCTTTTGGGCGTCGTCGGCTCAACAATCCATGCTGACGGCGCCAAGAGTCTCGCGTATACATAAAAAAAAAAAAAGTTTTTATTATTTTTCGTTTTACTTCAGAGTTTTCACCATAATCACACCGTTTTTACCATAGTCAGTCAGTCAGTGTGTATGCGTCCACTGCTGGGCATACGCCTCTCCAATTTTCCTCCAGTCCTCCCGGCCTTCAGCGGTACGGAACCACTGCTTCTCGCGGACGTTCGCTTTAGAGTCTGTCGGGGAGAGAATCCCGCCCCACCTGCCTCACGGCCGGCCCGGGTTACTGAACGCGCCATCCTTCAAGTGTTTTTTTGTACGATCATACTAATAAAAACAAATATGACAAATAATAATATTTTTCCTTCGTTACAATAGATATGTACGATTATTACGTCATTAAGTAACTTTGAATGTCAGATATACGATTTATAAATAGGAAAAGAGAGCACTATTCAAAATGGATAATAATAAATTTAAAAAAAATTCAATTGTGCTGGAAGGACTCTGGTAGATATAGCACAACACCGACCACCACGTCCAGCAAAACATTCGGATAAGATAACTATCAAGCAGCAAGTAAGGCACTAAGGCCCACCTGCTGCATGACTTGGTGGAAGCACCGCGCCAAGGTGAGAAGTGGCCAACCCGTCACCCTTTAGTACGGATCTCGCGCTTATCCCTTAGTCGCCTTTTACGACATGCACGGGAAGTGATGCAGAGAACTATTATCAATTTCGATTTAAACTATATGCAGACTGTAAGAAATCTCTGTAAGGGATAAGTTCGCCGTTGCACCATAAGTAAATGTTCTAATGTGCTTGTTCAAGCTATATATTTCTATTCTATTCTATTTCAACGTATTCCTATTCATTCATTCACATCGGAATGCTTAAGATTTATAGTTAAAACCACATATTTCTTTTAATATTAACTTTTTATATGCTTACCCAAAACATTGATAGCGGCTCTTGCGGCTTATATTAACCGCTCCATAGCGAACGGGTTAAACTGGAAATTGTTTCCAGTAAGACTACTACTTAACTACTAGGTACTACTTAGTCATACAGACAGTTCTAGCTAGATACAGGAAATAGCTTCGAACAAAGTTTGCACAGAACTTCCCGTTTGATCTCGTCATATTATTTTCCTAACCACACTTCCAATATGTGAGGGCGGCGCGGAGGGGCGGCGCGGCTCTTCCTTCAGTAGCTCGTGTTTGCACAGCAAAAGGAATCCACGTAAGTGCCGCTAGAAAGACAGATGGAACAAGTATTTTTCAATAATGCGCGGGCACATCGCCAGTATCCAAGTTCTGAATGACATCTGAGCCATTAACAAGGTTGTAACTTGTGAATGGCTCAACCGATTTCAATGTAGTTTGGACAATTCAATCTTAAAATTCAATAAAATAATAAAAGACGCACACTCACACATACACACAGATGCACGCAAGCACGCACGCACGCACGGACACAAGCACGCACGCACGCACGCAGGCATGCACGTACGCACGCACGCACGCACGCACGCACACACACACACACACACACACGCGCGCGCGTGGACACAATCATTTTAGTTCTGTTTTTGTTTCAATTTTTTTTTTATTTATTATTATCCCTCAGGCGCTATATTCTCAAAACATCATATTCTCAAAACATAATTTTTGTAATGAGAAAATTGTTTTAAAATGTGATACTTCGTTATTGTCTGAAAAGTGTTTATTTCCTCGAGCTGCTCGTTTTGTCGAAAATTATTAATTTGTGATACAGATATCAATCGAAACGTTTACCTACTTATCAATAAAACCTAATTTCATGCGTTTTAGTTCTTATTAGTGGTTATAGAAGTCGATTAAATCTGTCTTACGCAACAAAATGTAGCCCTAAGCTATTTAAAAAGTTTTACTTGCTCTATTGCTGCATAATAGACACACCACGTGACACAAACCGAGCGGTTTTGTTCACACCGTTCGAAAATATCTAACAATATAAATTTTGCATCGTACAAAACTTGAAATCGAGCTTCAGGCGACGCGAAGGACACGCCCGTGCGTGCTTCGGCGCCGCTGCGGCGCGTGTGCGGTGTCGGCGCGGTGGCGGCGGCGGAGGCGGGGAGGTGGCGCGGCGCATCCCACTGGGACTTCCGCGTGCACTATGCACTATCCGTAACTCAAAAGAGGATAAACGAACCCTTATTTATAGGATCACTCTTGTGTTTATCTGTCTGTCCGTCTGTCACAGATTATTTTCTCCGTAATATCTACTACACGAAAAAAGTTTAAATTTGGTACACACATAGAGTTTGACGGACGTATTATATAGCGTAAATGAACACATTTTTATTTTGGGGGACAAATTATAAATTTAAAAAAAGTTTTCAAGTGCATGGTGTGACATATCGATGACAGACAGACAGGCACGAGAGTGATCCTATAAGGTTCCGTTCCGAGGTACGGAGCTCTAAAAAATAATAAAAATCGTGGATTCCATCTAGGCTTATACTAATACAATACAAGGGTACACCGACCAGTAGGTACAGTTGCAGAAAAGTTCTTATAACATAAAAATCTGAAATTTGAAAAAAAAAAAACACGAACGTAACAATCGGAAACCGAAAAATTTGCATTTGTGCATACATAAACTCATCCTCGAGCAGACACAATAGCTCATTCTCCTGTTTGTTTTGCGCACTGAATGCAGCAACTATATTGTTCCTAGTTCCGTCCACGGCCAACAGAGGGCGCGAAAACGTTAAATAGAATAAACGCGCTGGAATTTCATTCGGGCGGAACGCAGAAGTCTCCCGGGCCCTATTCGTAGGGTTGCGTTGCAATATGACATGGGACGAGGAAAATCGGAAAATTTTACAGTGGACGACATAGGTGGAGCCCAATATGGCTGGCCACATCAACCCGAACATATGTGATGAGATGACAAACAAATTGTACTTTGTTCATGAAAGTTATGTATTTTATATATGACTAGCTGTGCCCGCGGCTCCGCCCGCTCTCATATTTTACTTCTCTGCTAACCTCATATAAGCCATTTAACGTGATGAAAAGTAGTCTGTAATTGATGGGAAGAACCAAGCTATCCGTAGAAGCAAACTGTATTAAAATCGGTTCAGTGGTTCTCAAGTTATAAGCGGACAGACAGACATACAGACAGACAGAAAGCAGACGTTGGATTTTATTAAATGTATGTAAGGACAAACAAATTGTACTTTGTTCATGAAAGTGATGTATTTTATATCGATGTGTGTGACATAAAATTACAGATTCATTATGTGATTTTTACTTCTTATTATCGTACACGCTTCACGTTTACGACTTGAATTTACAAAATTGCATTTTAATTTAAAATTGTGAAAATGCATCGCAGGAAAAGTTGAACGAAGCCTCTAATTAATGCCCTGAACGTTTTTGTTACTCTCGGCGTGGTTATTTTGGTGTAGAGGGAAAAGTGCGGATCTGATGACTGCAGCGCCATCGTGCGGAACATTTTCGTAATAAAATTAGTGTGAAAAGAACGCAGGCCTTGACGTGCACATTCTTTGTGGTAATAGTAGATGGGAAAATTTTAATATGGAGAAAAAATTACATATTCATTAGAAAATTATAAATGAAATAAACACATGTTCTGCAATAATTTACAACGCTTAGGTACTTGCAAACTATTTGGAATAAACACTTTACTTTGTGTCGAATTTTCTACTGAAGGAAGGTATAATATAAAAAGGGTATTGACGACCGAAGGGAAGCACTGACATGACACCTAGTTCACAAAGGTGTTGTAGGTGATGTAGCCAACCGTGTCAGTTTCCATAAAAAAAGGCTTTCGCCTCCATAGGAAAACTATTTTATTTAGTTGAATAAAATAACAACATGTCCTACCGTGTGGAGTCGGTACTTAAAAAGAATAGCCCCACTGCATCTCTTGCCGTGCATATCGTAAAAGACGACTAAGGAATAAGGACAAGATGCCGTGCATTAAGACGAAAGGTTAGCCACCTCCCACCTTGGCACGGTCCTTCCGCCGAGTTATGTAGCAGGTGTGTCTTCGTGCCTTACTTGCTGCTTGATAGATACCGTCTGTCCGATTGTCGTAATATTTTGCTAAACGTGGTGGTCGGTGTTGTGCTGTAATTTACGAGAGTACTTGCGGCACAACACCTACTACTGTGCTTACCACGATTTACGGGATACAAAGTGTGGTACGTATGTATGTAACAATATGTAGTGATAGTTATATTACCTAATGTATAAGTAAGTATACCTAATGGGAGCCTAAATGCTCCGTCTACCACCACGTAAAATTTCAGATCCAGAAGTCTCCTTTAAATTTTGTACAGTTGAGCATTTTTTTATGTAATCCGGTATGGCTGAGTCAGAGGGTCTAAAGCGGATGCTCCGACCAGGCATTATCACCTCCGAGAAGGTAGGTGCCATACCGGAGGCTTTCTTATGGATTGCTGACTATATTAGCGGCCAATGCCAATACGGTCATATTTAAAATTGTTTTACAAGTTCCCTGGAAGTGTTTCCTACATTTTTTTTAAACTGACACGGTTGGCTACGTCACCTACTACATCCGTGATGTCAGCCCTTAACACCTTGGTGAACTAGGTGCCATGCCAGTGCTTACCTTCGGTCGTGCCACCTACACTGAACTGGACGGAAAACACGAACAATTTTTTACATAGTCGTTTCAACCGGCCTTTCTTTCAGTGGGTTGGTACCAACCCGGGAGGATTAAATCCTACCATCTAGTAAGGTAAGAAGGAAAGGGACCAACAGTTTTACGTGGAATCCGAACCAAGGTCAGCCTCCAACGGTCGAGCGGTCACCCATCCATCCACTGACCGCGCCCAGGTGTGCTTATGATCCGACCGACAATCGACCCACGACCGCACCACTAAGCTACAAGGCTGACAAACAATTAAAAAAAAAATTTTTTTACTTCCTTCGCTGTGACTTTATATGTATACAAATGCACAAGGTATTTTCTATTCTACACCAAAATTTACATATACAAAATCTGAACCGCCATAACGCATGAAACTTTCCTCGACGGACCCGGGACCCCAAACCGTGAATAGCCAAATCTACATAAACTAAATCCAAGGCGTTGGTAGGGTCTCAGTCTAGGGAGCTATTTCCCTACACATGTGCGCGGGTAAGGCGTGCTTAGCTTGACGTTTCCACGAGCCCATCTTTCGGCCCGGTTCGTGCAAGTTTACCTTTCCAAACGAGGAGACGCCCGGCAAATAAGCAGAGCCAGAGATTAGATTATGTGGAAGAAAAGACACTGCGGTTGTTTGGATGAATTCATTATTTACTTACTAAATAATTAAATCATATTATTCTTAGTGTCTCTTTGTATGAACGTATTACATTTTTATAATAATAAGGCGGATTTATTAAGCAGTGCAATTAATACCAGTCAATCTCGGACATCCCAACGCACAAGTTGAATGAGTGTACCTACAGGTTTTCTCACGGTGTTTTCCTTCACCGGAGTGAAGGAGTGAACTTATGCAGTTTAAATGTAACTTTAGTTTTATAAATTTTTTATTTATTTATTCTGCAAATCAAACAGTTGTAATAAATAAATAATAATTTTAAAAACAGAAATTAAACAATTTAAACTAATTAATTAGGTATGTCACCAGCGAGGTATTTCACAACAAGTAATCAAAGAGATTTTACATGATACGTCATTGCAAGTAATAATAATAAGTATAAGGATACTTCCGGTCTCTCACGGGACCGGATGTAGACCAACTTGCTTCCGTGCACTGGCTACGCTTCGGGGACCTCTTCGGGGAAACCGAAGGGTTTGTCTTTGCAATACAAGATGAGGTTGTCAAGACGAACAACTATAGGAAACACATAATGAAGGACGGCACCATTGACATCTGCCGCGCCTGCCACCAACCTGGCGAGTCCCTCAGACATGTGATTTCCGGTTGTTCGCAGCTTGCCAACACCGAGTATCTGCATAGACACAACCTAGTAGCCAGGATTATCCACCAGCAACTTGCCTTAAAGTTCAACCTTGTGGGTACTGAGGTGCCTTACTATAAGTACAATCCACCGCCAGTTCTCGAGAACGGTCATGTCACACTCTACTGGGACCGGTCCATTATCACAGACAGGACTATTCTCGCGAACAGGCCTGATATTGTGATAGTAGACCGGGAGGCAAGGCGCGCAACGCTCGTCGATATCGCCGTGCCGCACGATGGTAACCTCGTCAGTAAGGAAGCAGAGAAGATGTTAAAATATCTGGATCTGCAGCACGAGGTTACCAAAATGTGGCCCGTCGACTCGACGATCGTTGTGCCCATAGTCGTTTCGGCGCATGGGCTGATAGCGAAGAGCCTCGACGACCACCTTGAGAGGCTCTCGCTGAGTGGTTGGGTCAAGGGCCAGATCCAGAAGGCAGCCCTGCTCGACACTGCACGCATCGTCCGGAGGTTCCTCTCTTTGGGACCCGACCATCGGTAGCCTGGGCTCGCCCCGCCGCCGGTGGTGGAAACTCCATTTGTTTTTGTATTAATTTTAGATTTTAAGTTTGTAAATATTATGTAAAATTAATATAAAAAAAAATGTGTAAATAAATGGATGAAAGTATAAGGATAAGCGATATCTACAATAATATTATACAAGAGTATAAATTGACAATATTTGTGTAGCAGTGTTGTCGTGGAACAGATCAATAGCATTTTATTGCACTTCAAACAATGACAATTACGCACTCTCGTAATGGCAACAAATGTTCAGTTCAAATATAATAAAGTATAAAAATATATATTTTTATTCGAAATTGTATTGCTCTCTGGAGACCCACTATTTTGTCCAACAGCAATTATTGTGGGACTTATCGCTGGCCGTCCTAAAATGTAATTACAATTTGGTTAATCCTCCCACTGAGAACGGTAAATAAATTCGACATCTGACACATCTGTCGATATTTTGTTCGTAGTCACCACCACGGGCTCGGTGCTCGACAGGTAAATTAGTTCTGTTGAATATTTCAATTGCACGATTTTTTTTTATTCCTTTCTATAATGATCGTCGGATAAAACGATGTAATAAAAAAATTATGATACTATTTAAAAAATAAATATCATATAGGTAGAAGTATAGGTATAATATCATCGTTTCACAACCAAAAACACACATATTTAAACCTGGCATTGCAATAATCACTTGTTAATTTTGTGATACCTACGAAGTGATTGTACCGTGTGGGGCCGGTACTTTAAAATAATAGCCCCACTGCATCGCTCCCCGTCGTAAAAGGCGACTAAGGGATATGACTCCCTTCTTATATTACTAGGTGGTAGGGTTTAACCCGCCCGGGTTGGTACCACAGCACTGAATGAAAGGTCGGTCGAAACGGCTATGTAAATAGTTTGTGTTTTCCGCCCAGTTCAGTGTAGTCGGCGCGGCCGAAGGGAAACACTGACGTGGCACCAAGTTCACCCGGTGTTATGGGCTGACATCACGGATGTTGTAGGTGATGTAGACAACCGTGTCAGTTTCCATAAAAAAAAAGTGTATCAGGATTTTTGGCCCCGATTTTCGAGCTGGACTGAAAGTTTCTTGCCAGTTGCCACGTTCTTCTTCACTGCGACAATCTGGTTGTAATGATGAAACAAACGAACACACATACATAATTTATAAAGTTAATACACGCTGTTATACCTAATATGCTGACTGCCTTCCTCGGGTGTCTTCACTGCGCGGCTCGCAACAGCATCTCACTCCCGTCCGCACCGGAAGCGTCGATGCCCAGTATCGCTCGCCATTCCTTCTCCTGTCTCACTCTATCGCGCACCAATTGGATGGGTAGCTCTTTGTTTCGCTTGTTCAGCGAAAGGTTACATACATAGGCTGCAAATATCATAACCCTCCTTTTGGCCCCGCCATAGTTTGTTTGCTCTGTAGTCTCGCTGCCTACAATCTGCCGCAGATTGTAGGCAGCCTCAATAAGAAGCCTGTTGTACGCTGTCTGCTTGATTCGCTGAGTTATGGCTTATTAGAGGGAGTTAGATTCAATCATTGTATTACTTACTCCTGTCTTGTTTTGGTTTTAATAAAATCCCGATTGTATCATGAATAAAGAATATAATAATATTTCCTAAATAAATATTGGAAAGAATAGACCAAGTGAGTCTTCTTCCCACCTTACTTCTTTTTGTGCGGTGTGCGGCGCGGCGGAGAAGGAGGCAACACGGCAGGCAACGCCGGTAGTATCTGGCAACGGGTAGCGGGTTCGCTAGTTCGTTACGGCAACGGCGCGGCGGCGGCGGCGGCGCTGACTCGGGCCTGCTTCAATTACTTTCCGTGTACTTTGTTTATTCTGTAAGCAATATTGAGTGGGAGTTATCTATCACGCACTGGCGCGGCGCCAGCCAACAGTGCGGCAGGCAGGACGCCATCTCTCGCCGCCCCCGAACGATATGAGCGCGTTGCATTCGGGTGTTCGAAATTTAAAAACAAATCGACTTGCTGCGCCGCCGCCTCCCTTAAATCAAAATTCGGTAGGTATATCTAGATCTACATTGCGAGACTGGAGCCATTTTTTTCAAATAATCATTAACATCGCCGTCTATTCTCACATATTTGTGTGTAAATACCTTCCTCTGCGAGGATATAACCTACTCACATTTTTTATACTTTTTCATCGTTCAAATATACTCAAACGAGAACATTTTTCGTTGAATACAACTTGTTTGCGGTCATTTTTGCTGCTGTTTATGCCGCAAGCTCCAATTTTTGTATGACGATCCCCTCTCTGAAAAAAAATCTATATATTACCTATTGGCAGATATTGGCAGACAAACTTTACTAAATCTGAAAGTACATTAATATAGCTACAAGAAAAAGTAAAAACCTCGTGACACTTTGCGCACTTTTTTTTTAAAGCTTCGTCAAAGTTTGGAATTGCATTAATTATAGATAATTTTCAAGGGTATGTTTAAGACCTAATAGAAAAATAAATCTTAAACAAAAAGACAACATTTATATAACGTATTAAACTACGTACCTTGGGCTACAGAATCCATTTTCAATCACTTTAAAACACTTGCTAATACTTTTGTTAGGACATTCGATGCAACGGACAACATACAACTGATAAGAGGGATTAACTACTCGCCGCGACATTGTTCCAGTTGGAGGGGTGATCATGAGCCAATGAGCGCAGTTCACGGAGTATAACTATAATTCTTAGAAGTAATGCCTTATCTACTTTACAACGGCAGGATGAAAGTCCATGGAATTTATAGCTCATTTTTCGATTTTTGGTAAAGGCTCACTGCACTGTGCGCCGCGCCGAATCGCCCCGATGTATTGTAGAATCTATTGATGATATTAGAATGTAAGTTTATATGTCAGTCAGTCAGTCAGCGTGTAGCGTCTACTGCTTGACATACGCCTCTCCAATTTTCCTCCAGTCCTCCCGGCCTTAGCGGTACGGAAGTTCATTTGTGAGTACGGTGAATGACACATTAAATACTGAATGACATCATATAATGACACATAAACGAGTAAAATATTAGTCAGAATATATTGAGCGTCATTAAATGTTATTTGTTGCAATTTCGTCAATAAAAATTAGTTATTGATATTTTGTGTACGTATTTTATACTGTATGTATACAGTTCATGTTACAGGCTATTACGTCATTTCAATTTATAGAAATAAAAACATGTGCTTCAATTTCGTACGTAAATTGCTCGTAGGATATTATTCACCGAAAATTTCAATTACTCTTTCACAAAATTATCAAAGAGCCTTGATTGGTTCACATTCTGGTGTTGTTATTTAATCAACACACTCTCAGTACATAAATAACATATTTCTGCCGAAATACGCGAGCGACCGCCTAAGTATGTTTATGAAATAATATTACCAATTCAATATCTCGAAGCTTAGGCAGAAATTACTCGTATGAAAATCATAATTCCCCAAATTACACACAAGCTCTCCTTCAAAAGATGAAGCCATACAAAAAACCGCTCTAGATTGAGCAACATAATCGCCCGCAATCGCATTCCTCGTTCCACCTTTTCGGCGGGGGGGATGTTCGAGCCCACCTTCGCAGCGCGGGGGGATGTTCCGGCGCGGCGCGGCGGAGTAGCGGCGGCGGTGCGGTGGGACGTCGTAGGTGCCTCCATGAATAATGTAAGCCTTCTGGCGTTATGTTTAACTGGTGCCTTAAGTGATTTATGGGGGTGATTTCGCGGCATAAGTTGTGCCTTAAGTTCCAATTGAGTAAATAGTGCCTCGTGGCCGGAACGAGGCGGGTAAGTGCCAACGATATGTTGAGGGTAGCCTGTCCCTTGACGCGTGTACAGAGGCTCAATTTATGTACCTACATTACAACGACGTCTTCAGGGAGAATTCTGTTCGCTGGCAACCAAGATTAATAACCTTCCTTATCTAGGCATTTATTTCGAAATTGAAAATGTTTTCTTGAATATTCCGCCGTGAAAATGTTAAGTCGGTTTTGTACATAAATTTCTACATAAAATTCGCTTTTCTCAACAAACCTTATCATTTTCCGTAAAATATCTCCATATGGGACCGAGAGGGGTTAATTAGGACTTTTTTTTTCTGGGACAAAATGTTTAACTAATGCAAATTAATATTTATTATGAAGTACATACATATACATATCACACACGCTGAATCCCGACAATCGGGGTAAGCAGAGTAATCGGTGTTGTGCTGCAAGAACTCTGGTAAATTACAGCACAACACCGACCACCATGTTTCGCAAATTATTCGAACAAGATTCAATCGATCAAGCAGCAAGTAAGGCACGAAGACACACCTGCTGCATGACTCGGTGGAAGTACCATGCCAAGGTGAGAGGTGGCGATCCTGTCGCCCTTTAGCACGGCATCTTGTCCTTATCCCTTAGTCGCCTTTTACGACATGCACGGGGAGAGATGCAGTGAGGCTATTTTTTGTATTAAGTACCGGCCCCACACGGTACCCTTGAAGTATGAAGTATGCTTTCGTAATGGAATAAACGTGTTTTAGTAATGTTTAATCAAGTGATTGGATTTCTTTTATTACTTTTAGATACTGAACAAAGTAGATAATAAATCAAAATTAAATCAAATAAAATGGTTTTTAGCCAGGCACATGTCCGAAATAAACAACACGATTTTAGTATAATTTTCGACATTAATACTAATTAATTAAATAATTAAAATATAAAACCTAATATTACAAAGCAAATAGTTTCCATATATGAAAACTCTCCCAAAAACCACAGATTTACCATAATGTTTAGTATTTATGAACACTAGGCCAACGATAATGCTAATGCAGATGCATTTTGCGGTTATCTCTTGTTGTAATTAAATGTACCACAGAACGCAATACTATCATACATGCATACCTACACCTGCTGATTCACCGTTCGGGACCTGTGTAAAACTGTAGGTCCTTTCCCTGACCCCTTACTAGGTAGTAGGCTTAAATTGTAGCCGACCGGGTTGATACCACCGTACTGGATTAAGATGGCCGCATATCAGCCTCGGCTGTATTCTCCTCTAGTTCAGTATAGCCAGCAATTCAAAGGAAAGTCTCCGGTATGGCACCTGCATTCTCGGAGGTGATATTGGCTGGTCGGAGCATGTGCTCTGGCCCCTCTATCTCAGCCACTCATACCGGATTACATAGAAAAAAATATCAGAAAAATCTAACGCTACCCAAGGCACACTGCACAACTACTAAATCTCTTCTTTAAGTCTACTTCTTATAAAGGAAACGTCTGTCTGTATGTATGTATGTTTGAGGTAAACTCCGAAACCGATTTTGATGCGGTTTGCACCAATGAAAAGAGTAGTTCTTGAGGCTCACTATAGGATATGATATAGCCATAACGTGAAGGTAGATATTATATACCTTCACGTTAAATATCAAAAGTGCTGAGCAATTACAAAGAAAGTATAGTATGAAAATAATTTAGTGTTGAATGGTAGTGCCGGATGGAGAGGGGTGAGATCGCAGGGGAGGGGCTGGGAAGGGAAGAGGCGAGGGAGGGAAGGAGGGGGAAGGAGGGAGAAAGAAATACGAGAAGCGATCATTTATTATCATGTTTGAATCGGAATTGCTATCCGATTCAAACGCAACCGAGTCTACCGCGAGCGAAGCCGCAGGCAAAAGCTAGTTTGATATACATTTGATCATTTTCGCGAACATTTTTATTCGGACACGATCGAGCTCGTCATAATAAACGACTAGGTAAATTTGGCTACCTGCCCTTTAAAATTAACATAACGAGATGTGTCGGTATTACACTTTTCATTTAGAAACTTTCTACATAAACTTACTTGAATGTTGAATGTGTAGTGTCACCTATCAATGAGTGTCACACACATCTACGTGACGTTTTCTATGCATAAACTAAATATTACATTACGATAAAAAATCTCGTGCTCGTGAGGCGTCTTCGGAGGTCTCCCGTAAAAGTGTTTATTTTTTTATTTATTTACTTATTTATAGATTTATTTATTTATATCCTTTATTTCACATTTTTACATTTAATTTATATTAATTTTACATATATTATACCTACTAAAAGTTATAAAAATACACAAAATTAATACAAAATTAAATTAAATAAAAACGGTAATACTATTATTAGTTTATGTTTAATATTTCTTGGTAGGACTTATTGTTTTAGATTTTAATTATAGTTTTAGGATATTTTAATTTTGATACCTACGTAGTTTCATTTAGACGAATCAGTCAATCAGTCAGTCAGCGTGTATGCGTCCATTGCTGGATGCCTCTATAATTTTTTTCCAGACCTACCGTCCTTCAGCGCTACGGAACCACTGCTTTCTGCCAACGTACCTGATTTCGTAGTCCCACCTGGCGGGTGACCTTCCCACACTCCGTTTTCCTGTCCACGGCCGCCAGTGTAGGCACGGTTACTCCGACGGTCGTAGTCTCTTCAGCTACGTGCCCAGCCCACTGCCACTTGAGCCACCCTGTTTCCAATATCGACTACTTTGGTCTACGTCGGCGGATTGCCTCGTTACGCAGCTATATTCTCATCATGGCTCGCTCCAACGAAAGATAAACAACGAGTTTATTCTACAATCTAATGGGGGGCGCTAGTACACAATAATATCGTAAGTGGATGCTAAATCGAAATTCCATGCGTTCAACTGGCGGCGCCAGTACTCGGCTGGCGTCTAAACTCCTCAATCCTAAATAGGTCGGCTTGAGGACAATTTATTCAGAGGGCGACAGTCCGGCGCGGCGCGTCTCGCTCGCCCCTCGTTACCACGCAAATTGCTAAATACCGCACGTGGCAACCCGACTGGTGTACGTCGCGGACTAAATACTCGTCAGGACAGGACAATGGACTTGACTAGGCATAGACAGTGTGTGTGGGGAAGGCTAATGTTAGGTTAAAAACAAAATCAATCTATACAAATTAATCAAAATCAAATCGTTTTATAATGGTTTTTTTTTTACATACAATACATAGGATAGGTTAACTATCCTTTAACTAGGGTTACTTACTATCGCTTATTATTGTACATAGTTTCTAGTGGTGCCCTGTTTCCCATTTTGATGTCCTGATGATAGATCATATTTGTAAGTCCTGAGTCAATTAAAAATTTATTTTGTTTAATTTATATATTTAGTACATTACTCATACTACAATAATAGTATAATTTGTAATAAAATTATTAGGAAAAATATAAGATATTAGATGCTTCAAGTATCAAGTTGTCAATGTGTTGCAGTTGCCCACGTAATATTTTAACTGACATAAGGGGGTTATTCTATATGTGAAACTAAACAACTTCTGTGAAGAAAAAAAAATTTTTGAAACAAAAAAAAATTATTTTTTCCATACAAATTTTAATTACCTATTCTCAAAATGTATGGAAAAAAAAATTTTTTTTTTCTTCAAATAAAAAAGTCGTAGAACAAAAGTTATTCTATTTCACGTACAGAATCACCCCCTTTCGGGTTTAACGGTTGGGGTTGCAACACCGTGTATAATGGGTAATAATAAAAATATATACATGCACACACAATTTTTTAAAATTTTTTTTTATTTAAAATTTTAAGGTCAACAAATTGGTTGTGGTATGTGTAAAGTGATCGTGTGGAAATTAAAAAAAAATCATAAAAACAAACAGGCTAACGGTCATCAAAGCGGAAAGATAAATTTAATTCTGACTAGCTTTCCGGAAAATATCTGCACTCATAGGGTAAAGTAAAGAAAAAGCAACTCACCATTCTGTCAGAATCATTGGCAATCATTCTAATTTACAACGAAGATAACGACCTTGGTATGAGAATAAAATACTACAAGATAAAAATATGCCCCTTCATAACATAAATCACTCGTCCCCCTCTTATTATTACTCTTACTTTTAGCGCAGTAACCTAATTCCGACCCTTGTAGTTTTTATTCAATTCATTTCTTTTTATAATGTGTGATAAAAAGGACAAAGTTGAAAATTATTATATTGGTCTAACGTACTTACGCAATAAAGTGTAAGATTTGAGTTAGGTAATAGATTTTTGGTAGGTACCTACTTTTTTTTTTATATAAAATTCATGTAAACAATATTTATTTTTGGCTCACTGTATTCGGTATCGCTACCATTACATAGGTACATATTATGTTTATAAATAAGACATATCGACTGGCAGAGGTTGCCTTAGGTAATAAGTTTGCCTTTTGTAAAATTAATATTTAAAAGCAATCAAGGATATTTCAATTCTATTATATTCTATTCGATATTCAAAATGAAGGCGTTTTAAAAAATATGTCCTTTCCAATATAAAAGCTCTTTGGTCCTTTCCCAAAGACTCTAAATAGGTACCCAATTTTCAATCAATGTGTTTTGGAAACCATACATTTTTAGTTAGACTACGACAATATTGAATGAACATAATATTTTCCGTGCGCTTTTTCTTTGTCGCTACTAAGCTACGGTCCGAGTCGTGGAGCGTATTTATTTTACTGTGACCATAAAAGTGCACTCGACTCAGAATTACAGCGTCTCTCAGACTGCACTGAAAATGTAAGCTTCGGCAGCGGCTTCTGCGCGAGACAATTGATCGACGGACGTTGTGCGCCGGAGTAGATCGAAAATATATAAAAAAAAACTCGTAAAGTAGGTACCTATTATCAGTTTTTTTTTTTAATCCTGTATGGTTGGCTGAGTCAGAGGACAAGAGCAGATGCTCCGACCGGCCAAATCCACCAGGAGTTGATATAACTCCGAAAAGGTGCCATACAGGACGCTTCCCTTTGGATTTCTGGCTATACTGAACTATAGTAGAATACCGCCGAGGCTGCCGTGCGGCCATCTTACGTCCAGTACGATGGTACCAACCCAGTTGCCCACAATTAGAGCCTACCACCTAGACAGGAGCAAGGGAAGGTACCTACAGTTTTACACCGGTTCCGAACGGTGAAGCAGCAGGTGTAGGTATGCACGTAATTTTTTCCGCCAGAAAAAATCTCATTGTCAATTCATAACCAGAACTTATAATGCTTCGCGCAGAGACAGCAAAGGTTTACATCAACGCCGTGAGATGGCGCTTAACGACAATATGTCAGATGCCATACTTTCCTACAACCACTTAACGCAAATTATCTCGAAACTCAGTCTATAAACAATTAGCAATACAGAAAGCATTGGGCAGTGGCCCACACAACCGCAAGCTACGTAGTCAACGCAGTTGAGACAGAGGACGCCGACATAATATCTCCGCACTTTTACCTCGTCCTCCGCATATCTATCGTGTGTATTTGGTTGCACGTATAGCTTTTTAGGCTTCCGGAAATGAGACTTCTAGATCTTATGGGCCATTCTATCGGTTCGAATCTAGAGGGTTCTCAAATTCGACTCTTAACTTCTGCACCTAAAAGTAAAGTATTGAAGTGTTCTATTAAAGGTTATGGCATTCGAAGGTTCAATTTAAGGTAAGCACATAGGTAAAATACATGTGGACTCAAATTTTTTTCATTCGCTTACAGTAAGTAAATTGGATAACGTGAAAAATGGCAGCTTTCGTTCTAAATTTGAAATTGTCCGCCATCTTTCTTTGTTGAGTGCTACATTTGAAACCTGGAACAATCAGAGCGCAGAATTTTAACAGTCGAACGCTATAATAGATTGCAACAAACTTCATAGAATTGGCACAAAGAAATGATTCTTCATTTCTCCATAAAATTTTACAGAAACAAAGACAAGAAATCCTAATAAATAAAGCGATGTTTCTATGTACGGGCACCCGAGGGCCGTGTAACGTACGTCTATATATGAATATCCTTATAACTCGAGAACCACTTTATCGATTGACATAAAGTTTTCACTGTTACATTCTGTCACTTATCAAGATGCTTTTAAGGCTATAAATAATAATGCTACATGACGATGTAGCGATGGGCGACCAGTACCCTAATCACGAGATTTAACCTACTGCGCTACGCAAATCTATCACTAGAGGCGCCGCTCCGTTTCTCCATACAAAATGATGCGGAGAACACGGACGTAGCGTAGTAGGTTAAATCTCGTGATTAGGGTACTGATCTGTGAGCAAAATGTCGCGCGAAATGAAGCCGCGGGCAAACGCTAGTAGTTTATAAGAAACTAGAAAGAAATGACTTAGTCTATGATTTAGCTAAAACCTCATAGCCTAAAACCATTTTGAGAAGTGACAGAATGTAACAGTGAAAACCGTATGTAAATCCATAAAGTGGTTCTCTAGTTATAATGGTATACATATATTGATTAATGTTACACGGCCGCCGGGCGCCCGTACATAGAAACATCGCTTTATTTATTAGAATATAAATCTCCCTAAGGGCTTGTCCCTTAGGGAGATTTCTTCCAGTCAACCACAGCACACAGGACCAAATTAAGGAGATAATTATTCGAAAATAAAGATAAATTTTTCATCGCTGTTGGATTTAAAAGCGCAGACATAATATTATGTTGCAATAATAATTGAAATGTTATCAAGAATATGATCAAATACGAGTAACACTATTTAATCAAGAATTGACCAACGCCTCCCGGAGGCCCGGTCTTTTGTACGTAATGCACACACGACAAATTTTTCTTTTCCAACGTGTGTCTTCTACAGACTGTTAGCCTGTTATTATGTTATCACCGCGGCTTTATAAGACGCCATGAAAGGGGTCTCATATGATAACGATCCTTGGTGCGGCTTTGCCCGGAGTGGCTGAGTTACTGCCGTCGTACTAACGCCCTTGGGTGTACGCGCAACAAGAAAACTGCAGGGCTATCACGAGATTCGCTACGCCGGCTAAGCCGAGGTGTAGCGTGCGTAGAGAACGCAAGCCGCTGCGCGGAAGCGAGTTCGCAAATCTATTGCATTCGCTTCCGCGCAGACGCTTACGCTCTCTACGCACGCTACACCTCGGCGTAGCCGGCGTAGCGAAACTCGTAATAGCCCTACTGGTTTTTCTCATCGATAGTTTTTCTTATATGACTTCGACGGCTACCATTGTGCACTGACAACAGAAGTTCAGAGCGATTGTTATGTATGGGAAAATTTTATTTTAAAACTCTTAAGAGTTTTAAGCGGCCGGTGGCCGAGTGGTCTGGACTGCACGTCGACTTCTCTTGCGAGAGGTCCGAGGTTCGAATCCGGCCAGCGGCGGCGTGTACCAACGAGTATTTTCTGACGGAAAAATGTACGTGCATACCTACACCAGTACCCTAATCACGAGATTTAACCTACTACGCTAGGCACGCTACGCCGTGTTCTCCGCATCATTTTGTATGGAGAAATGAAGTTCGCAAATCAATCACTAGAGGCACTGCTCCGTTTCTCCATACAAAATGATGCGGAGAACACGGCGTAGCGTAGCGTAGCGTAGCGTAGTAAGTTAAATGTCGTGATTAGGGTACTGTTGCTTCACCGTTCGGAACCGGTGCGCGGTGTAAGTGTAAGTCCCTTCCCTTCCCCTTACTAGGTGGTAATCTCAAATTGTAGCCGACTGGACTGATATCACCTTACTGGATGTAAGATGGTCGCATAGCAGCCTCGGCTCTGTTCTCCTCTAGTCCAGTATAGCCACCAATCCAAAAGTGAAGTCTCCGGTATGGCACCTACCTTCTCAGATGTGATATTGGCTGAAGCATGTGCTCTAGCCCCTCTGATTCACCTAAAAAAAGTTGAAAGGCTCACAGATAGTTAGAAATATTAAATATATTAGATAATATTTCTCAAAGCGAAGCACAGACATGGCACCTAGTTCACTAAGTCGTTAGGGGCTGACATCAAGGGTGCTGTATGAGATAATGAGAGTGCGAAGAGAGATAGTACGTTTGAGAGACAAATTCAGTGAAATGAAAAAGCGTAAGTTAGTATTAAACATACATACATACCATCACACTGTATCTTGACAATCGGGGTAAGCAGAATAGTTGATATTGTGCTACAAGAATCCGGGTGAATTACCGCACAACGTCGAACACACTTTCAGCAATCTTGCCGCATTTGAGGCACGTAAAACAGTGATAAAAATAAACACAATTTGAAAATCCTCCTTTTTATGACTGAAAACTTATTTGCTCCTGTATTGTATTCTCAAGCAAAAAATATATATAATTAAGACACATATACAAAAAAAAACTGGTGGTGGACGCAACTGGTGTCCCGCAATCAAGGGACTTCTTTATTCAAAGGGATTATCAAGCCAGCTTGTTATCAAGTGGGGTAATGCCGCAAGTGTTCTGGGAACTTTTTGAAACGTCCCTTTTGACAGTTATTTCAATGTTTGTTAGTTAGGTTTTAATTCATTAGTTATTTATATTAGTTTTTTATATTTTCTTGAATAAAGAATTATAAGAAGTAATAACAAAAAACCAAACAAATATCTTTATTGATTTTCTCAAAGACCACAGTGCACAAATATAAATAAGAATAATGAATAAAGAAAAGAGTGAATCTGGACATAATAGTCACAGTTATCATGTACCTAGATATATAAGGATTGATAGAAGTCTGACAACATAAGTTAGCGGTTGCACCATTTTCTGTTCGGAATCCTAAGAGGCCCAAAAACACAAATTACTTTCTTCGTCTGCAGTTCACGGCCCACAGTGTCCATAACTCGAGCCAACAAAGAGAGAAAAACTCCACAAATGGAGTATTCCCAAAACTTCGTCCACTTCAAAGCGCCCGTGAATTCCACTGCTCATTAATTTGGTTTATGGGCCTTGTGTTTATGGCAAGCTCGTTAGGATCGAGTCAAGCCCAATTATCAGATGAAATGAATCCTGCGGGCCTTCTGAGAAACTGTCCACGATCAAGAACAAGATAAGAACAAAAGTTCAGGCTTAGATAAGAGGAAAATAAAGCTGAGAAAGTACTCAGCTGAAATCACAGAAAATGAAAAACTAATAGAAGTTCTTGGAGCGGCGGATCGTCGGCGCGGCCTTGACTTGGACTCTTGATCTCAGCGTCCGAGGTTCGAAGCGGTTTGCACTAATGTGTTTTTTCTGGCGGGAAAACTCGCGCATTCGCGCATATTTGTATTTTGTACCAATTGCACGGCGATGCAAGGGGAGTTGGATTCTATGGATTTCAAACAATCTATTTCAAACAGTCTCTTAGGACCGTCTTAGACCATGCAGGGGCCCTTGGGCACATTTGGAGCCTTTTTAGAAATAAAAAAAACATATTAAAACACCAGTATGTACTTTTATTTAGTGACTTGAATTAAAGTTATTTAAATATTTATACGTACATGTATTTTTCTGAAATGTTTTTTGAAATATAGTAAAATTCTGAGCTTCTCTTTACCGGTGTAAGCGACGACTTCGGCAATTTGGGGCCGTCATCGAGCCGGGGGCCCTGGGTTCGTGCATCACGTAAAGACTCCCCTGATTGTCCTGTGTTAGAGAGAGAGAGAGAGAGCAAAAACCACATCCGCACAATGATTTTGTCTAAAGGTGGCAAATTATGTCCGGCAAAAAAACGGTGGTGGTCGATGCTTATACTTAACTTGTATCAAAACAAATTTTGTGTATGCGAATATTGTTACACTGGTCTTCATAATATATAAGTCATCGATCTACATATATTTTTTTAAATTGACACGGTGGGCTTCATCGCCTATTACATCAGTAATTTCAGCCCATAACACAGCCCATGACATGGCACCTTAGTTCACCAAGAATTCGTTGCTATGTCACCCTTCGGTTATTCCGGCTACAATTAACCGGGCGGAAAACACTAAGTACATAATCGTTTCATTCAGTGCGATGGTACCAACCCGGGCGGGTTAAACCTATAAGGTAAGAAGGGAATGGGCCTACAGTTTTAGGTGGAATCCGAACGACGGTTGGTCTCCAACGGTCGAGCGGTCACCCATCCAAGTACTGACCGCGCCCTGGTGTGCTTATGATCACGACTGACAGTCGACCGACCGCACCACTGAGCTACCGAGGCTCTCATCTACTAGTGTTTTATGTTCTGTGCCTTTAATAATAATCTCTATCCAAGATAAGCACAACACTTCACAAGCAAGTCTTTCTGCAGAATGCTCTCGATGTAGAGTAGAGACGTTTATTGAAAACACTCAATCCATTGGTGAAAGCAGAGACTGAAATTAACTTTGTTTCTACGTCTATTCTGGGAGCAATCGCTTTATAAGCATGTTTGTCCTTCAAATATGTTGAGCCTTCGAATAGCAAGCTATGCTCACAGTTTTTCTCAGCGATAACAACAAGGAGCATTTTCTTCCAAAGCATGTACTCCTACTTCTTACCGTTCGCCGTACTCGTATAATTAGTTCCTTCATTCCAAAACCCCGTCTTGGAATTTTTTTTCTGGGAACTGACACAGTTGGCTACATCGCCTACAACACCCGTGATGTCAGCCCATAACACCTTGGTGAATTAGGCGCCATGTCAGTTCTTCCCTTCGGTCTTGTCAAATGTCGACGATATTAGAATACCTAAATAAAATACAAGGTCTTGCTTGTCTTCCCGTTGGCCAAAACTTTCGCCAAAGCGTTAAGGCCACAGCATTGATTGGCCAACGTGTAGACGGGGGTATGTATTTGTTTATTTGGTAGGTATCTGATAAGCACCTGTCGGGCCGGCATGGCATTCGCAACTACTGCATACAACTTTTGTTCGGTTACTAGAAAGATTACTTCGGTTATTTTCTTATGTACATACATATCGTCACGCCTGTTTCCCGGTGGGGTAGGCAGAGACAACGGATCTCCACGTGCCACGATCCTGACACACCTCTGCCGCCTCTTCCACTCCCATAATGTTCTTCATGCATGCTCGTCGGTTACGGGTACTACGCACTTGCCCCTTTTTGAGCACATTTTCCAATCAATTTTTGAATCCATTTTCTTATGTATCTAAATAAATCACGGATGTTGTAGGTGATGTAGCCAACCGTGTCAGTATCCATAAAAAAAACAACTGAATGTCCATGGGCATCGTTGGACACCTTATGGGTGGATCGGCGCCAAATGTCGCGATTTCAGTAAAAAAAATTGAGCTTTGACGAATACGTTCAAATAACTACAAAATTGACAAATAGCCCTGTCTACACGTTGGCCAATGCTGTGGCAGTTGCTCTTTGGTGAAAGCTTTGGCCAGCGAGCGTGTAGAGGCGCCTTAAGAGTGGGTACACAGAGTGAAGTGTACATAATGGCAACCATTTATACGTACGCCCCTCAAATAGAGAGGAGCCGTTCAATCAAACGCCTTTGACTTCGGAAGGCATTGTCCCCACGTCCGCAAACATTTCTGTAATCTGTCTCCTAAATTACGTTTCGAACTGAGTCTTATCCTGAAAAGCAGAAACGATCTCTACTTCTATTTCATTGGAATATCAATGTCGTAAAGTTCTGTTCGTATTCAAAGACATTATAAAATTGGAAAATTTCATCATTAGATAGATTTCATCATAAGTAGAGCCGAAAATGAAAAAAAAAATAATTCCCAACCATGATTCGAACCTGGAACTCCGGCTTGAGCCGCCAGCGCGTTATTATTTCGCCACGATCGGGTAAATTCTTAGTACTAACATAAAAATGCAATATTGAAAATTTCACTACATTTTTGTCCCCTAGCCTTAAAAAATTTAAATGGGTGGGTGGTTAGGTTAGGTCATAGTTAGGTTAGGTTAGAGTTAGGTTAGGTTAGGTTAGGTTATAGTTAGGTTAGGTTAGAGTTAGGTTAGGTTAGGTTAGGTTTTTTTTTTATTGTTTCTGAACTAGCTGGCTGTGTCCGAGGTCGAAGCCTCAGGCGCAGCCAATATCACCCCCGAGGAGGTGCCAGTCCGGCTTGGAGGTGGACTAATGTCGCTGGGGAAAGGCTATTTACCCGCGATTTGAAGATCCGTGGATTGTAGGAGTGGGGAAAGATCCCCGGAAGCCCGTTCCACACCTTTGCAATGCGGCACAAGAACGATTTAGAGAATCGTGCCGTTCGAAGTACTCGTCTGTCCACTACAAAGGTTCGAGTTAGGTTTGGTTAGGTTAGGTTAGGCTAGGTTAGGCTAGGCTAGGCTAGGCTAGGCTAGGCTAGGCTAGGCTAGGCTAGGCTAGGCTAGGCTAGGCTAGGCTAGGCTAGGCTAGGCTAGGCTAGGCTAGGCTAGGCTAGGCTAGGCTAGGCTACTAGGCTAGGCTAGGCTAGGCTAGGCTAGGCTAGGCTAGGTTAGGCTAGGTTAGGCTAGGTTAGGCTAGGTTAGGTTAGGTTAGGTTAGGTTAGGTTGGAGTTAGGTTGGGTTAGAGTTAGGTTAGGTTAGGTTAGGATAGGTTAGAGTTAGGTTAGGTTAGGTTAGAGTTAGGTTAGGTTAGAGTTAGGTTAGGTTAGGTTAGAGTTAGGTTAGGTTAGGTCAGGTTAGGTTAGAGTTAGGTTAGGTTAGGTTTGGTTAGGTTAGAGTTAGGTTAGGTGAGAGTTAGGTTAGGTTAGGTTTTTTTTTTTTTTGTTCCAAATTTAACACCCCGGCTATATAGGCCGAGGTCTTGCACACTCTTCCATACTTCACTCCATCTTCCTCCCTCCTGCACCCTGGTTCCAGCAGAGGTGCAGGTACCTCCTCTTTTGCTCAATGTTCTTTATTTCCGACATAATACAATTCTTGATCTTAAAATACTTTCTTATATAGATATTTCTTGTACATATAGATTAAAGTTACATCATAATAGCTTATGCTTCTACAGAATTTGTTATATCGATATTTCTTATATACATAGATTAAAGTTACATAATTATGGCTTATGCTACTACAGAATTTTGTGAAGATGATAGATATAGGTATATTTAATTATTGCGCACAGTTCTGATGTTTGATTTTATTTCACATGATATGTATTTATAGAGTAGATCCTAATTTACACGATTATAACTATGGTCACAATTGGTGCATTAAACTTACGTAAGTACGATTATTATAAGATTGAACCAAATCTTACGTGGCGTTCTCCCTAGTAACGACCGCCATTATCTCCTCACAATACATGACGAAGGCCTCTCCCACTTTTTCGTCGTCAGTCAAGAGTGAAGCATAGTTGTTCGGCTTTATATCTATCCCGGCAAAGTGCTCGAGATTGTAGCGCTTGGCGGAGAATCTCGGGCACTCTGACAGGATGTGTACCATGCTCTGCGGGGACG
Organism: Nematopogon swammerdamellus; assembly: GCA_946902875.1. Taxonomy (NCBI): domain Eukaryota; kingdom Metazoa; phylum Arthropoda; class Insecta; order Lepidoptera; family Adelidae; genus Nematopogon; species Nematopogon swammerdamellus. The sequence continues at coordinate 13,176,884 of OX336351.1, forward strand.
TCCCGTCACACGAGCGCGAGGGAGAGTCCCTGAGCTTGAAGCGGTGCAGGTAGGCTGCTATCCCTCCATGCCCGCTCCAGATCTGACTCCTCGTGCTCGTTAGACGGACACCGGCCAGGTATTTGTAGGAGGCAGTGACGTTGGGGAAGAAGATCCGTGTAACCCCGCCCGTCTTGGACCCATCGTACTGCTGCTGCCAGCTCCCCACTGACAGCCTTCTCGTGTGGTACCTAACGTACGACACGGGAAACCTGTCATAAGCGGGGGCAGTTTTAGCGTGTTGGGCGGCATGCTTCGCCAGCTCGTCCGCCCTCTCATTGCCAGCCGTGCCGACGTGTGCTCTAACCCAAAATAATTTGAGTGAGCCCCCCCTGCTGGAGATCTCCGCCATTAGCCGGCGAATCTCAACAGCAAGAGGGTGCGTGCTGCCCGCGTCGGTCAACAGCTGGAGAGAGGACATCGAATCGCTCAGAATACTGCACCGCCTCGACTCGCCTTTCGCGAATTCGCAAGCCTTTTTAATGGCGAACATTTCGGCTTGGAAGACGGTGCAGTAGTCCGAGAGTTTGAAGCATGCCTTTTTTATTTCGGCTTCGCCGACCCAACAGGTATAGGCGCCACCGACAAGGCCGCTAATCTTACTTCCATCCTCGCTGGGGTCCCACTGCGCTTCCTCCTCCTTATCCAGGCAGGTGAAAGTTATCACCTGCCTGAGAGCAGGATGCTCAAGATCGAAGGGGCTACACCTGGCTTCAAGTTGCCTGCCGGGTAATAACTCCGTAGCCCCTTCTTTCCTGGCGACGTATAAGGATGCTGCCTCCTTTATACGCAGGCGCAGTGGCAGCAGTCGGGCCAGAATCAGCACGGATGTCAGTGAAGTGGTTCGGTGAGCCCTGGCCACTCTTATGCCGAAGCTCCGCTGCACCGCGTCGAGCTTTCGAATGATGTAGGCCTTGTCGGTGGCGTCCACCCATACGCTACTGGCATACAGCATTATAGGCTCAATTACAGAGATGTAAATGAGCCTAGCGATGGCACTATTCAGCCCCCAAGTGGACCTTGCGGCTCGGCTGACGCTATTGAATATGCCAGTGGCCTTGGCACAGAGCGCGGAGACATGCTGACTCCAGGTGAGCTTCTCATCAATGATCAACCCCAGCAGCTTGATGGACGGCTTTATTTCGACTTGTATGCCGTCCATCAAAAACAGGGGCTTTTCATATTTGAGCCTTCGGGTCACCAACAATGCATGGGTCTTGTGAGGCGCGAACCTTAGCTTGTTGGCGACCCCCCACCCGGAGATCTCCGAGAGGGCCCTGTTGACCTGCCCCTTTAGCCGTCGGGAGTCCTGATCGCTTGCGATCAGGATAATGTCGTCGGCAAACGCCTGGATGTAAATACCCAAACCAGCTATCAGGTCCAGAAGAGAGTCCAGGACAATGTTCCAGAGCAACGGTCCACATGTAGAGCCCTGTATACACCCTTTATTCGTTGCTCTGGATGCCTCAGCTCCAGCATACTGTACCGTGATCTTGCGGTCACTGAGGTAGCTGGAGATGAGGCCGTAAAGATTGTCCGGACATCCCTTCCGCAAAAGTTGCGCCCTGACAGCCGGCCACCAGGCGTTGTCGAAGGCTCCCTCGATGTCCAGAGAGACAAGTGCAACCAGATGTTTCTTGGCTAGGCCCTCCCGGATCTTCAGCAAAGCAGTGTGCAACGCGTCCTCCGTGGAACGCTGGGGCATGAAACCGAATTGGTTCGCATTTAAGCGGCCCTCTGTCCCCAGTTTCCACAGAAGGCGCGTGGCAAACATCTTCTCCACTATCTTGCCAAGGACCGGCAGCAGCCCAATCGGCCTGTACGACTTGGGGGCGGAATAGTCGTCCTTACCGGGTTTTGGGATTATACGGATCACTGCGGCCTTCCAGACCCCGGGGAAGAACTGAGCCCTGAGACAGACATTTGCAAGGGACAGGAATAAGTTCCTATCGGCGTTGATCGCCCTGTTGCAAATGTCTGACGTGAGCCCGTCCGCTCCCGGGGCCTTCTTGGGGTTCAGCCCTCTCAGGACCGTGTCTAACTCTGTCTGTGTGAAGGGCGGCTCCTGGTCGGTGCCCTCAGCGCTGTACGCATCAGCAAAATCCCTGATGCATTTCTGCGCTGAGGTCTCGCCCAGGATCGAGTCACTAGGGTAAAAAGTCTCTGCCAGCAGCCGCGCCGATCCGTCAGGGTCCAGAAACCGGCCATCACCGTCCCTTAGGGGGTCTTCTTCCCTCCCTCTTCCACTGTGTCTGAGGACACGGTAGACACTGTCCCAGACGTAGTCGCCATCCTGCTTGCCGCAGAAGGCTTTCCAACTTTCCGTCTGGGCGGTGGACATGGCCAGCTTATAAGCCTCGAGGGATGCGACATATGCGGCGGCCACCGTCGGCCTCCGGACTACCGATGCCACCCTGAGTCGTCTCCTGCATCTCACAGTCTCGGCCCGAGCTCTCGACACCTCGTCGTTCCACCACACATAGCCCTTGGTCTTCCTGGCCTTTGGAGGGCGGATGAACTCGGTAGCGGCTTCGACGACAGCATTCGTGTAGTCGACGAAGCACTTTTCCAAGCTCACCCCGTCCTCCTTGGTTAGTTTGTCGGCCATTCCGACGCTCAGAGCCAGTGTGGCGAAGCTAGTCTTGAGCCCGTTCGTGAATGCCGGCCAGTCTGCCTTTGCCGAGTTGAACCTCCGAGTTGTCTGTCTGGGTGTGGGAAGGACAGGTGCACCGACGATCTCAAACCGGTAGGTTTGAGATCGTCGGTGCACCTAACCTAACCGGTAGGTTAGGTTAGGTTAGGTTAGGTTAGGTTAGGTTAGGTTTTTTTTTTTTTTTTTTTTTTTTATATAGTTCCAATAAAGACACCTCGGCTATGTTTGCCGAGTCCTTGCGTATTCTTCCATTCATCTCGCCCCCATTCGCCCTCCTGCACCTTGGTTCCAGCAAGGTACAGGTTCATTCTCTTTTGTTCAAATTTTTATTAAATTTTATAACATAACAATAACATTTTGGCATAATATATAACTTATCTTACAAATCTACATTCTTAAAGTTAATTTACAAATTTTCTACACTAAGCCTAAGTCTGTACATCTGATTCTACTATTGAATCTTCGGTGCAAGGTACATTACAGTGTTTAGGTGTTGGTATTATAGGGCTGTTACATTTTTATTACTTTCCGCTGACCATGCTACCACATGCACACAGAACTGAGCGAACTTCTCCGACAGAATCTTGTCAGAAACGAGGACCGGCCAGTTCTCCGTTACTAGTTCGGTTCTGGATTCCAGCTCGAGCTCTGATCTAAGCGCAGAGAACCTCGAGCAGTCATTAATTAGGTGGGTTATCGACTGCTCGGGGTCTCCGCAGAATCCGCAAGCTGGTGAATCCTTCACTTTGAACCTGTGAAGATACTGGGCCAGGCCCCCGTGTCCCGTCCAAGCCTGTGTCCGAAGATAGTTCGCTGGGACCCTGATCAGAGCTTTGTATGCTCGTTGAACATCCGGGAAAAACATCCTGGTGGTGGCACCGGTCGAGCTCTCGCTGTAACGGCGTTGCCATTCCGCCAGGGTGCGTCCCCGGATGCACTTCTTTGCAAAGGACAGCGGAAAATAATCGTAAGCGGCGGCCGACTTCTTTTTGAGGGCTGCCTCTTTGGCAAGGGAGTCCGCTCTTTCATTACCGGCGGTACCCACATGTGCTCGGACCCAATAGAGTTGAACGCTGCCGCCCTTGGTGGCGATGGTATTCAGGTTAGTCCTGATGGCATACGCCAGGGGGTGACAGGTGCGTGGGTTTGCAATGAGGTCAAGGGAAGATCGGGAGTCGCTGAGGATCTTTATCGGCCTCCCGCCTCCTTGCTTTAGTACCCAGTCAGTTGCTTTAAGAATTGCAAGCAATTCTGACTGGAATACAGTGCAAAAGCTTTCGAGACGGAAGGTTCGGTGGTCGATCTCCCGATCTCCCTGCCAGCACGTGAGAGCAGCTCCCACCTTTCCCTCAATCTTGCTGCCGTCCGTGTAGATAGACACTAGGTCAGCGCTCCCGTCGGGAGTCAATGTTCCGTCACCCGTTGCGATCTCATGCATCTGCTCATATGTGACGCGTTGTCCAGCAGCGGGGTGGGACAGCCTGGCGAAAGGCACTTTTGACTCCACTTCTCTGTCGAAAGCGTCCAAGAGAGGTCTGCCTCGCTTCGTCTCATAAAGCTCCTTGGCTTCTTTCAGACGAAGGTCGATGGGGAGCAGGCGTGCCAGGGTGACGCACGAGGCGTAAGATACCGTCCTGTACGCTCTGCATATTTTTATTGCGAACATTCTTTGTATGGTCTCCAGCCGCCCTCTAATGTAGACCTTGTCCGCTGCTTCTCCCCAGGCACAAGCACCATACAGCAGTATGGGCTCTATAACCGAGATGTAGAGCGTCCTGAGGATCTCAGAGTTTAGTCCCCAGGTAGCCTTCGCAGCTCTACACAATCTCTTGTGGATCCCAACCGCTTTCGCAATGGTTGCTTGTAGGTGTACCTTGAAGGTGAGTTTGTGGTCGATGTGGAGACCCAGGAGCTTAATTTCATGCACCTGCCTTATTGGGGTACCGCCCATGGCAAGATGGGCTGCGTCAACTTTGAGTTTCTTCGTGATGATCATGGCCAGGGTCTTGTGCGGAGCGAAATTTAATTTAGCGTTCCGCCCCCAGACATTCACGGCACTCAGAATGCTGTTTGTAGTCGTTTCAATGGCTCCCATTTTGCCACCGGACACGACCAGCACCACATCGTCCGCGAAAGCTTGGAAGTAGACCTCCGTATCTCGTCCCTCGTGGTGTTCAAGTTCTGTAAGCAGAGAGTCGATGATAAGGTTCCACATTAGAGGGCCGCACGTGGACCCCTGGATACATCCTTTACTGGTTGTCCTAGTGACTTCACACCCCGCGTAGCGAAGTGTTATGCTGCGTTCGCTAAGGTAACCAAGCACCAGCCGGAAGAGGTTGTTTGGGCACCGTTTATCTATTAACTGGCTCAGGACCGAGGGCCACCATGCATTATCAAATGCCCCTTCTATGTCTAAGGAGACAACAACGGCTATGCGCTTTCGCGATAGCTGCCCTCTGATGTGCGCCAGGACATCATACAGCGCATCGTCCGTTCCTCGCTGTGGCATGAATCCATACTGCCGCTCGCTCAGTTGTCCCTTGGCCATCAGATTCCACAGGATTCTAGTGGTGAAAAGTTTCTCTAAAATTTTGCCTAGGATCGGAAGGAGGCCTATAGGGCGGTATGACCTTGGTTTCGTGTAGTCCGGTTTTCCTGGCTTCCTGATCACGCAGATATATGCATTCTTCCAGATTCTCGGGAAGTGGCCATGTTTGAGACATTGGTTGACGATTGCCAGATATATCCCTATATCACTCCTTATAGCCGCCTCGCAGATGTCCGAGGATAGACCGTCAGAGCCGGGGGCCTTTTTTGGATTTAAGGCCTTCAGGACGGTCTCAACCTCGTTAGGTGTGAATAGCGGGTCATCAGGCGTGTCCAAAGTGGGGTGATTGGCGATCTTCCGTCTTACCAAAATCTGCCTCTCGTTTTCACCCTCTCTCCGGTCTTCCGGAAAAAATGTTTCTGCCAGGCTGTGGGCCGACTGATCCGGAGTGAGAGACGCACCAGACTCATCAGTGAGGAGTTCATCTTCTGGCCTCGCTGAGGTGTTCCGCAGCACTCGGTAGATTCCGTCCCACATACTTTCCCTTTCTTGGGTGGAGCAGAAATCTTTCCAGCTGGAGGTTTGAGCCTCAGAGATGGATGTTTTGTAGTCTTCCAGCGCCTCCAGGTACTGTTGAATTACGTGCTCCTTCCTGGTTTCCCGTGCGCCTCGTATCCTTTTCCTTCTCCTCACCATTTCTTGCCTCTTCTGAGTAAGCTCGTGGGACCACCACGGATTCCTGTATTTTTTGTCCTTTATGAGAGGTATGTTTTCTTCGCAGGCGTTATTTATACACTGGGTATATGTGGACACAATCGCTTCGATATGGTCCGACGAGTTGCCCTGCGGCTCGGACACCATTGTCTCAGTCAGTCCCATCACGTGGAATTGTCTCCTCATGTCGTCGGCGAAAGCTACCCAGTTCACCCTTTTCGTGTGGTACTTCCTCGTTGTGGGTAGAGGTCTAGGGGGTATTCTATTCGCCAGTGATATCGCGAAGGTTATAGCGTTGTGATCAGAGATTGTGAAGTCTGGGTCGACTGTCCAGTCGTGGAGTTTGTCTATCATAGACGTGGAGCACACGGTGACATCCACAATACTCGTGTGTAGACGCCCTTCCCTGTATACAGCAAAAGTTGGGGTCGAGCCTCTGTTCATTATGTGAAGTTCATTTTCAGCAAAGAACTCTGATGTGGCGCGCCCTCTCCCGTTATCGCTCTCACAGCCCCACCACACACTCTTGGCATTTAGATCTCCTCCCAGTATTATGTGTCTCGTTCCCGTTGCAGCTATAACCTCTTTCACGCGGTGCAGGTGTGGTTCCACGTCTTCGTCTCCTTCAAGGTAAATGGACAAGAACGCAATTTTGCTTGCCCCTAGGGATACTATCGCCACTGCCACATTTTCGCTCTGCAAACGCGGGTGCATAGCTATCACAGCATCCTTATGCAAAATTGCCACCGCTGCCTTCACCGGTTTGTTCCTAGGCGCAGTCATTTGGATGATTCTGATATCTGGGCGGGGTCTCATTTCACCCTGCACACCCACATAAGGTTCCTGGAGGAGCGCCAGTGTGCTTCCCTCTGCCACAGCCTTGATGAAAAAGTCCTCCGTGGCTGCCTGTGATCTTTGTAGGTTTGCCTGTGCTATTCTTATCTTCATCTGCATCGTGTCGCCCTTAGCACAGATAATTAACCCTGGCTCTGGCTATTGACTCCCACCTGGCCCTGACCGGGCAAGCCTCAGCATAAGCCGGGTGGTCACAGGCTGCGCCGCCCGCTCTCGTGCAGTTAACGCACTGCGGTGCGCCTCCCTCCCTTCGCGTGGCGCAATCCACGGCCTTATGGTCCGCACCGCAGTGCGCGCACGACAGTTTGCTTGCCTTGCACAGCCTGGCCACGTGGCCATAAGCGAGGCATCTGCCGCATTGCACCAAGGGAGATTGGTCGTGAACGTTCACGACCTGGTAACCAAGGTAAGCAAAACCTTTGGAAACCAGGTCGCGATGCACCGCAGGGTCCAGCTCCACAACCACGTGACATTGTTGTGCATTCCGGGCCCCACGGCGGTATTTCACCTTGACTTTGTCTCCTCCGCTGACCACTGCGCGGTTTTGGGCCACCAGGTGGGAGACAATCTCTTCGTCAGTGAGGTAGCTGAGCACATTTGTGAGCACAGCTAACGGGTTTTTGAGGGGCGCCTCCTCCGCCACAAAGTCAGCAGACGCTAACGCTGCCCTGAGCCTACCCGCGTCCTCCACCGACCCAACGCCGACCACAACCCTCGAGTCCCTGGCTTTCCTCATCCTGCTGATCCCAATCCCCAGCTTGTCCAATTTGACATCCTTAGTGATCTTTCGGATGACAGAATCGCTGGTGTCCTGGGGATCTTTCGATTTGATCAGCAGGACATGGCTTGTCTCGGGGCTCCGTCGGGCCGACGGGGGGGCGGAGGCCACGGTCGCGTAGGATCTGGAGGGGCGCCCCTCCCTATCAGTTGTAAGCAGGGGGCGAGCTGACGCCAGCTGCGCGACGGTCTTTATCATATCTCGGTTGCTAACTGTCAGCTCACCCACTGCCTTTTGTAGGCCCGCTGTCGTCAACTCCTCAGAGAGCGGTGTCGACTGCAGCGCCGTATGCTGGGCCTCCCGTGCCGCAAGATCGGCAATAGCGCTCCGCATTCCCTCGAGCTCGCCGGTCACCGGCTTTAGAGCCTCCACCATGCATTCAGTGGTTGCCTCCCTAGGGAAGATCGCCTGCCCTTGTGACCCCTCGGCCATCCACGCCGCTGCGGCCCGCAGCTCTACCACACCCTCCAGTATCGGAGCAAGAGCATCCCTGACGGCCGAGACGACCTCCGACGCACCCGTGGCCCTCGCAGCCGGTTCGGGCTCTGGCAGGGCCTCCCGCCTCGGGGAGGCTGAGTCCCTCTGCGCATGCGCGGTGTACATGGCGTCTATTATGCCCTGAATACCCAGGAGGCGCTCCTGCGCCCGCACCAGACCAGCACCAATCGCCCGCACCGCCTCCCCGGAGTCTCGCCACGCAACACCAGGTCCCTCGACCTCAATCAGGGATGTCTCTGCAGCCGCAGGGCGTGCAAGCAGGCCAACGACACCCCTACGCATCTCCTCCAGCTTGTCCAGCTGGCCTGGCGTCTCATACGCCAGCCAGTTCCTAATGCTGGAGATCTGCTCCAGGGTGCTCCTCACGTCTGCATGGGCCGCCTGCAGAGCCTCCGCATGGCTCGCGTGGAGTGCCATCATCTCTCTGACATGGGCACGTTCCACGCGGACCAGCTCCTTTGCGTGTCGCGCCTTCGAGGCCTCCAGCTCAGCTAGCCTGCGGGCCCGAGAGTCGGAGAGTGCTAGGGCAACTTCGTACAACCCTTGGATGCACTCGTGTGCCGTCATCTTGCACTCCCTCCTCATGTTGCCCGCCTGTTCCAGGGCCGCCTTGCCTCGCTGGAGGAGTTCGTTGGCACGGGCGTTTGCCTGGTCCATTCTGACCCCCGCACCCAGCGTCGCCGGTAGCAAGCTCATACGGGATGAGGAGGCAGGTGAAGGGTCGCGCGAGAGCGAGCCCACCGACGACCACTCCTCGTCCGACTGGATCTCGACCCCGAGCTCCCGGAGCTCACGGTCGATGTCCAGTCGGGACTCCGAGGAGTTTCCCGCGACCGGGTTTAATGGCTCCCACTCGGGCTCGGTCGGCGTCCACTCCGCTCCCGGAGCATCGGGATTTTGTTGCAGCAAGCTCGTCCCTGCCACCGCTGCTGCAGCGCCTGACACCTCCCGGCGAGCGGGAGGAGTAGGAGCCAAGACAGGTGAGCCGGCAGGACCGGTCGGGTCGATTGTCACGGACGCAGGGTCGGCCACGTCCTGCAGGCTCGCCTGCTTCTTCAGGACCTTGACCCTGAGTCCCCGACCACGCCCCCCGGAGTCCGACTGCGTGCTGGACTGGGTCTTTTGCGGACGGGCAGTCGTCATGCTACCCGATGGCCTGGTAGCTGGTGTTCGCCCGGTGCGGACCCTGGGGCCCGGACTTTGGGATTTCCTTTTCAGGCCGTCCCCCGGGTCGCTGCCACTGGCTTCGCACGGTGCGCTCATTTCCAAAGCAAGTATTATCGAACGGTTTTATTATTGAATAAGGTCGTGTTGCTATATACAGATAAATAAAGAGGTAACACAAGCAAGCAAGCAGATGCCGACCAACAGCAGATAAAGCACAACGGTTATAATGATACAAAGCCTACAGCTTATAACGGTGCCAGGATTAATGAGACAAGCCTTAAACACACGGCCAGTGTCGCTCACCCATGCACGTACTACAGATACAAATAAACAATACAAAGCGATAAAGAGAATATAATAAACAATAAAGAGAATATTACAATTACCTCGTACAACTACATAGATACAAAGTTTAAGAACGAACAATTTCCAAAGTACAATATTACCTCGTACAACTACATAGATACAAAGTTTAAGAACGAACAATTTCCAAAGTACAGGACTCCCTTTACCCAAGGTACAAACATAAATACAAAGTATTAGGTGGGCAACACAGACTATTCTAATTTACGGGACACGTTTATACGCATCGAATTTATATAGTTTTTCCTTATAATGTAAAATTAACTCTTTTCAGACAATGTGTAATTTTGATAATTTTTTCCTCCTAAGGTGTTATATCTTTTTACAAACTTGTGAGGCCATAAAATAACATCATCCTTGTGGCTTTTACACAAATATTTTTGTTGGGCAAAAGTTGTCTCCAGGGATTTCCCTGGTGGGCTTCAACCCTTTACACGGTTGCTAGCGATGAGGCAATGGCACCATTGGAAAGCCCTGGAAAAATGGTGCTAGGGGCTAGTTCTCCCAGAGCCCTAAGTCTCCTGGTTTGGAAATTATGGCCACCCGAAAAAATTTTCCCAGAGGGGGGGTGAGGCAAAAAGTTGGGGGGGGGGGGGGGGGGGGGGAAATTGCGCCTCACGAAAGTGGGGGGGTGGGGGGTGGGGGGGGGGGTATACCCCACGGGGGGTTGTTGGCCACCCGCGAGTGAGACCGTGGGAGCGAGAGGGGATGCGATCTACAGTCACTCGCCGTCTCCCTCACCTTCTCGAAGGGGGGCGGGGCCTAAAAGCTTCGAGAGTGTTCGAGAACCTTCTCGAAGGTGGGCGGGGCTACGTGGCTTCGAGATCTTTCTAGAACCTTCTAGAAGGAGGGGCGGGGCCAAGGTGGCCGCTACTCAATCGTCCTCAGCAAGATGGCCGGCTGGGCAGATTGTGAGCGAGACACACCTATACCGGGTTTCTTCCTTCTCTCTTTCTCGGTCGACAAGAAGACCTCTTTGGCTCGGCTGCTGCCCTGGTACCCGCCGGAAATTTAAGCTGGTGCAGTTCCGCTCCCTGGAGGTCTACGGAGACGGTGAGGGTGTCGCTGGAGTCGGCAGAGGCTCCCGCGTCGGCTGGTGCCGGTGCGGTTGCTGTCGGAGCACCCGGTAGACCACCAGCTCGGGCTGCGCGCTCGCCCTTAGGTGTGAGCGAGACGGGTAGGGGACCCCGGCAAGCAAGATGGCCGACTTGCAAAAATGGCCGCGGTCGATCATACGTCGGTGCGAGCAGGACGACCAAGGCTCCTCTCGCTCTCTTGGGCCAACTCTGGTGGCCAGCAGCGTCCCGCTCTCTGGCAACACCGGTCGGACGCGTCAATTTGAATATGACGTTTGACGTCAAACGTCAACGGCAGCTGTCACTTTGCTTGTTTTGCGCCAAATACACGGTTTTTGAGGGCTTACTGCTCCCCGGAACACGCGACCGCGGTGTACGTGGAGTCCCAGGACTCGCGCCAGCCTGGCGGTCAGCCTCGTATGCGCCACAGCAGTCCTCGACGCGGGAGAGAGCCACTTCAGCAAACCCGCGCCAAATGTATGGGGCGGCTGGTGCACATAGAAAACGGCTTCTCCCTGCCAGGGCCCTCCTCGAATCGGGCCACCAACAATCACACAGACTCCCGGACACCTGCCAAACACTGTTCACACTTTGTTTGGTTCAAATCACTTATTTTGAAATTTTTAGCGTGGAGGTACTTATTGCTGTTGCTTCCTACACAAGCATTGGCTTGGAACTGGGTTAGGTTAGGTTAGGTTAGGTTAGGTTAGGTTAGGTTAGGTTAGGTTAGGTTAGGTTAGGTTAGGTTAGGTTAGGTTAGGTTAGGTTAGGTTAGGTTAGGTTAGGTTAGGTTAGGTTAGGTTAGGTTAGGTTAGGTTAGGTTAGGTTAGGTTAGGTTAGGTTAGGTTAGGTTAGGTTAGGTTAGGTTAGGTTAGGTTAGGTTAGGTTAGGTTAGGTTAGGTTAGGTTAGAGTTAGGTTAGGTTAGAGTTAGGTTAGGTTAGGTTAGGTTTTTTTTTATTATTGTTTCTGAACTAGCTGCCTGTGTCCGAGGTCGAAGCCTCAGGCGCAGCCAATATCACCCCCGAGGAGGTGCCAGTCCGGCTTGGAGGTGGACTAATGTCGCTGGGGAAAGGCTATTTACCCGCGATTTGAAGATCCGTGGATTGTAGGAGTGGGTGGGGAAAGATCCCCGGAAGCCTGTTCCCCACCTTTGCAATGCGGCACAAGAACGATTTAGAGAATCGTGCCGTTCGAAGTACTCGTCTGTCCACTACAAAGGTTCGAGTTAGGTTAGGTTAGGTTTTTTTTTTTTTTTTTTTTTTTTTTTTTTCCTATCGAACCTCAGCTATATATGCCGAGTCTTTTGTCATTCATTCGTCTCGGCATCTTCCATCACCTGGCCCCTAGTCCCACAAAGTGGAAGCGAGGGAGCGCGGGCTTGCTCTCGCATACTTTCTTAATTTTATTTATCAATTTTTGAAATAATTTATTTTTTCTTTCTTTTTATTTGTTAAAGCGCTTACAACTAGTACATGTGAAAAACCTTTCGGACTTATGCTAACTTAAACACGGTTTTCTAAACTAAACTTACTTATTGAATGGTTAATCTACCAGCAATGCACACAACTAATAATACACTAATACAACTTTATAGAACGACTAATACAAATTGGGTACAAAAATACACGCAAGTTTACTGCCTCCTCTTCAACTAATGCATTGCATCATATTAACTAAAGAAATTCTGTACACATTACTAATAATATTGATACACACTTAACATTTTATATTCTCTGCATTAAATTAATTATTTAAATTTTTTATACTCTACACTTTATTATAAACTAAACTTACTTAAGGTAATAAAGATTACGACTAATATTTATATTTAATGTATAGTCTACCAGTAATACATACAACTAATAATACACTAATACAACTTTATAACTAGAACGACTAAATACAAATTGGGTACAAAAATACACGCTAAGTTTACAACAAAATTCTGTACACATTACCTTCTAATAATATTGATACACACTTTAATTTTATATTCTCTACATTAATTTAATTATTTAAATTTTTATATACTCTACTCTTTACATTCCTGACAACTTAACCGGTCCACAATGGAGAATGCATAATGGCTAAGCAGGCAATGTCCGTCCGACAGCCGGTCACATCAGCTCCCTGCCGACACCGCAAAGCCACTCTGCATGTCAACTAGTGCCCTTCATCGAGAGCCGAGGGACTAACTAGAGATAGCAAACTTTGCTTCTAGCTATCCTGTCCCAGCGGACTCTCTCCGGACAGTTGTTGGCGTACGCAGAGTGGTGCGCCTGATCAGTGGGCGCGGCGCTCTTCTTACAATTGACGCAAGAAGGCTGTCCTCCACTTTGCCTCACTTCACAGGCGGCGCGCTTATGCGAACCGCCGCAGTACGTGCAGGCCTGGGCCTCGGCCTTGCACACACGTGTGGTATGGCCGTAGCCCAGGCACTTACCGGACTGGACGAGGGGTGACTGGTCGTAGACGGATACGACCCGAAAGTGGAGATAAAGCCAGCCGTACTCCACCATTTTCTTATGCAATGGAGGTGATACCTCCATTACAATATGGCAATGTTCTATGTTTCGGGCCGGCCTTCTATACTTCACCTTCATTTCGCGTCCGTCCACCTCGCTCAGCAGAAATTTATTCTGCGAGACGAGGTATCCGATCACCTCCTCGTCAGTGAGGCTTTTCTGCACGCCCGTCAGTACGACTAGAGGGTTCCGGGCACGGGCCTCCTCCACAGTCAGGTTCGCCGAGACAAGCACTTCACGAACCTTGGCCCTGGCTTCCGAGGTGCCAAGGCCTAGTACCACTCTCCTGTCTCGGGCCTTGCGGAGGAGGCTTACTCCGACGCCCAGCTCGTCGACCTTAACGGCCGCGGTGATCCTCTTGATAACCGCCTCCGCGGTGTCGGTTACGTCCCCCGAGGACACAATGAGCGCGTGGTCACCAGCGCATCGCCGCCCGGTCGCGGGCTCCGGCCGGACCGCGGACAGCACGTCGGCATACGAGCGGGGAGTCGCGGACTCAGCTGAGGAACGAATGACCTCCAGTTCCTTGTGGATTTTCTGAAGGTCGCCTACCAGTTCCGTCCTCAGCTGGTTCATCTCCACACTCAGCTCACCAACACGCGCCGGAGTCGTATCCACCTCCCGAGCCCTCCCACCAGCCCCGCCGTCCTCGGCAGCAAGCGGCCCGCGTATAGCTGGGCTCATCTCAAACGCGAGGAAGCTGCGGGTGCTCTCAATCTCTTTCTTAATGAGCTCCACATTTTCCTCTAACGCTTTCTTACTGGAGGCCAGGGCGGCCATCTCTCTTGAGTGTTTTCGCTCCAGATGGAGGGCCTCCTTGGCCTTATCAGTCCGAGCCCGCTCACACTCGGCCACGGAGCGCGCCCTGGAGTCAGCTAGTCGCAGTATGATGCTGTACATACCCATCATACAGTCCGTGACTACCTCTCGGATTTCTCTTTTGAGGTTTCCGGACTTCTCCAGGGCGAACTTCGCCTGCTGCAGGAGCCGGTTGGCCTGCTGCGGGAGCTCGTTGATGAGGGGGGTTCTATTGCGGGAAGCAGACGAGGCGAGCGAAAGGTCTCGTGATGGGGTATTTTGACCCACGCTCGAGACACGATCTGGAGTGATGTCACCCCTGATGGACATCTCCCAGTCGTACACCCCCTCGGGGAGCTCGGGAGGCTGCGGCAGAAGCGCTGGCCGGGTCAGCGCAGGTGTCACGGGAGGTTCTGGCAGGAGCACCGGCCGCATTGGCGTAGGCGTCTCGGCAGGCGTCGGCGCTACACCGGCCGCAAGCTGGACAGGCGCCGACACAGGCGCCGAGGCCTCTGTGCCGGTTGCCGAGGACTCGGCGAGCCCGGTAGCGTTCTTGATCGCACGGTGAAGCAGCGATCGCTGGGGCGTGGGGTTAGGCGGAGACCTGAAGGGAGGAATAGGTGGGATTGGTCCTATGTCAGCCAAGATGGGTGTTTTGGTCTTTGTCTCCTTGGACGACAGAACGACTTTCCTGTCTTTTGTCACACCTGCAGGGCACCCCGTCACCGCTCCCGCCACAGCGGGCCTCACTCGAGGCGCCTTTGGCAAAGCACCGGTCCGCCCCGAGGCCCCGGGCCCCTTGCTGCCTGTCGGAGCCGACATCACCAACTATTCATAAACAAATCCCATAAAAAACCATAGAAAAATGCAAGAAAATGCAAAAATATAAATAAATAGTTCAATTTAATCTTCCAATTAATTATAAGTACACCACTCGATGCGGCTGGTTCAGCTCTACAAAATGAGTGGTCACACGCCTAGGTTCCAGTGATCCACCAAACTTCTAACGAAAGAAAGAGCTTGGTGGATGTGTCAGGGTGTCAGTGACAAATTTTTTATTGGCCCTCGCAGCATCAAATCAGGTATTGCCGTCGCAATTTGCACTACACAGCCACAAATTTAGTGTCAAAACGTAGGCGCTGAGACGGCGAATACGGTAATATTTAAAAAATTGTAGGTCGTCGCTTTACTTTTTGAGCAATATGTATATACATTTAGCACAATTTTTCCAAAAAAACTTAATACACAATAAATCAGTCAACTTGAGTTCAAATTTAACCAAATTTTTGACACAGATTGCCGGCAGGAGTCCGCAATGAACACTTCAGTCAAGTTGACGCAGACTGCTGCAGGACCGGTTTTAGCCGATCGGGTAGTTTCCGGTTTTCTTCAGTTTTCTGCGTAGTTCTTGGGCGTAAAAATCTGGAACTAGTACGAAGTTGTAGCCCTTGGCCGAGCGCATTTAGTGGTGTGGTGAAAGTGGGGGGTCGTCGATCTGGTTTAGGCAGCGCACGCCGAAAACCGTTTTGTCTGACTGACAAAATGGCGAACTTTTCAGGTTTTTCGTCCACGACTTTTCCTTCACTGGCGCGATCTCAAAACAAACACAATCACTGTGTTGCCCGGCTCCAGGCGCACATACCAATATAAGACACTTGCACTTAAAGAAACTTTTTCATATTTTTACGATTTAATAAGCGGGAGCTAGCTCGCAAAGACGCGCCCAAGTGAGCGTTTGGCTTGGAACTGGGTTAGGTTAGGTTAGGTTAGGTTAGGCTAGGCTAGGCTAGGCTAGGCTAGGCTAGGCTACTAGGCTAGGCTAGGCTAGGCTAGGCTAGGCTAGGCTAGGCTAGGCTAGGTTAGGCTAGGTTAGGCTAGGTTAGGCTAGGTTAGGTTAGGTTAGGTTAGGTTAGGTTAGGTTAGGTTAGGTTAGGTTAGGTTAGGTTAGGTTAGGTTAGGTTAGGTTGGAGTTAGGTTGGGTTAGAGTTAGGTTAGGTTAGGTTAGGTTAGGATAGGTTAGAGTTAGGTTAGGTTAGGTTAGGTCAGGTTAGGTTAGAGTTAGGTTAGGTTAGGTTTGGTTAGGTTAGAGTTAGGTTAGGTGAGAGTTAGGTTAGAGTTAGGTTAGGTTAGGTTAGGTTAGGTTAGGTTAGGTTAGGTTAGGTTAGGTTAGGTTAGGTTAGGTTAGGTTAGGTTTTTTTTTTTTTTTTTTTTTTTTTTTTTTTTTTTTTTTTTTTTTTTTTTTTTTTTTTTTGTGTTCCAATGAAATTCTCCTCAGCTGTCTTTGCCGAGTTCTTGCACAAATTCCTTTTGCTACATCGCACCTTCATACACCCCCCTGCACTCTGATTCCATCAGAAGTACAGGTTCCTTCTCAGTCATCTTACATAGCTATTCACATCTGTTAAAAGCAAACCAGTTAATATACATAATTTACACATTAACACCCTCTACACTGCGTGGTTATTATAATTACACATCTATTCACACAGTAGAACAGTCTATACACATAATTAACATATTTACAAACGATATTTGCACTAGCTTACAATAGTTTACAAACTTTACACAATTTGGTAACCCCTAATTAACACAAGCGCTCTTTTACTCTACTCTACTTGCTTCGTCTTATCCTTCATCCTAGGCATTTTTATTTCCCTTGGCCGTCCAAGCCATGACATACACGCAGTACTCTGCGAACCGTTCCGCCGATTCTTTGCCGGACAGGAGGACTGCCCAGTTCTCGGTTTCAAGCTTCATTTTGAACTCAAGCTCAGCGTCGGATCTGCGAGCAGCAAATCTAGAGCAGACGTTCAGCAGATGGGCCACCGTCTGGTCCGGCTCCCCGCAGAAACAACATTCCGGCGAGTCCCTCAGTTTGAATCTGTGGAGATACTGGGCAAGCCCCCCGTGCCCAGTCCACGCCTGCGACCTGTAGTAGTTAGCAGGGACGGTCAGAAGGGTTCGGTATGCTCTTCGCACGTCCGGAAAGAATAGCTTTGTTACAGCGCCTGTTGTGCTCTCACTGTATCGCCGCTGCCACTCTGTTAATGTCCGTTCCCGTATGCACTTTTTGGCGAACGATATTGGGAAGCTAGAGTATGCGGCGGCGGACTTTTTCTTAAGCGCGGCTTCTTTGGCCAGAAAGTCGGCCCTTTCGTTTCCAGCTGTCCCGACATGCGCTCGTAGCCAGAACAGTTGAACACTGCCACCCCTCTTGACGATGCTGTCTAGGTTTGACCTGACAGCAAGCGCCAGGGGGTGGCAGGTTCGGGGATTGGTGATCAGGTCGAGGGAGGACCGGGAGTCGCTCAGGATCCTAACCGGCTTCGTGTCTGCGCGCTTCAGTGTCCAGTCTGTGGCTTTCAATATGGCCATCATTTCCGACTGGAAAACTGTGCAGAAGTTTTCGAGACGGAAGGTCCGATGGCCAATCTCCAGGTCCCTCTCCCAGCAGGTCAACGCTGCTCCAACCTTACCCCCAATCTTGCTGCCGTCGGTGAAAATGGAGATGACGCCGTCCCCGTCATCCAAAGTTGATGCCCCGTCACTGTCCGGGCTCTCCAGCCTCTCATACGTGAGACCGGCTCTACACGCCGGATGGGGCAGTCGGGTGAAGGACACCTTGGCCTCGAGCTCCCTGTCGGCGGCCTCGTGCAGAAGTCTGCCGCGCTTGATCTCGTAGAGCTCCTTGCTCTCCTTCAGGCGGAGGTCAAGCGGGAGTAAGCGAGCCAGCAGAGTAGCAGACACCAGGGACACCGTTCTGTAAGCCTTGCTGATTTTGATGGCGAACATGCGCTGAACGGCTTCCAGGCGCTTCCTGACGTACTGCTTCTCCCCTGCCTCACCCCAGGCACATGCACCATACAGCAGTATGGGCTCTATGACCGAAATGTACATCGTCCTTATAACTTCCGGATTAAGCCCCCAGGAGGCTTTTGCCGCACTGCACAATCTTTTATAGATACCTACTGCCTTAGAGATAGTGGCTTGCAGATGCGGCTTGAAGGTTAGTTTATTGTCCACAATGAGACCTAAGAGTTTGATCTCTTGCACCTGCCTTATTTCAGTGTGTCCCATGGCAAGGCGAGGTTGGTCGAGGTTCAGCTTCCTAGTGACTATCATTGCCAGGGTCTTGTGTGGGGCGAATTTCAGTTTCGCGTTTAGCCCCCAGGTGTTCACCGCATTCAGGATTTCGTTTACCTTTAATTCGATCGGTCCCATTTTGTCTCCGGACACGACGAGCACCACATCGTCGGCGAAGGCTTGGAAATATACCTCCGTGTCAGTCCCTCCGTGATATTCGAGCTCCACGAGCAGGGAGTCGATGACTAGGTTCCACATTAGAGGTCCGCACGTGGATCCCTGGATACAGCCCTTGCTCGTGGTTTTCGAGACTTCTCGAAGCGAGAGCTCGAGAGAAGCGAGAGCAACGAGCTCGAGGTTAGGTTAGGTTAGGTTAGGTTAGGTTAGGTTAGGTTAGGTTAGGTTAGGTTAGGTTAGGTTAGGTTAGGTTAGGTTAGGTTAGGTTAGGTTAGGTTAGGTTAGGTTAGGTTAGGTTAGGTTAGGTTAGGTTAGGTTAGGTTAGGTTAGGTTAGGTTAGGTTAGGTTAGGTTAGGTTAGGTTAGGTTAGGTTAGGTTAGGTTAGGTTAGGTTAGGTTAGGTTAGGTTAGGTTAGGTTAGGTTAGAGTTAGGTTAGAGTTAGGTTAGGTTAGGTTAGGTTTTTTTTTTTATTGAAACTGACACGGTTGGCTACATCACCTACAACATCCGTGATGTCAGCCCATAACACCGGGTGAACTTGGTGCCACGTCAGTGCTTCCCTTCGGTCGTGCGGGCTACACTGAACTGGACGGAAAACACAAACTATTTACATAGCCGTTTCGACCGACCTTTCATTCAGTGCGGTGGTACCAACCCGGGCGGTATAAACCCTACCACCTAGTAATATAAGAAGGGAGTCATATCCCTTAGTCGCCTTTTATGACATGCACGGGGAGAGATGTAGTGGGGCTATTCTTTTAAAGTACCGGCCCCACACGGTACGTTCCACCCCACATGTGTCCGCAAAAATACATAAATATTCGAAGGACCAGGCATATAGCCAAAAAATAACAATTAAAGGATGGAGCGTTACTCACGTCTGAAGGATTCTTCTCCCGCCCGCCGCCGCGACTGGAACTATGGAGACTCCTGGATATGGTGTGGCCTCCTCCCTCAGGACTCGACCGCGACTCGTCTACTGCGCAGCGGGCCCCCCTCATACTACACAGTTCTCCAGACTCGTAAAGCACTCCTTTCTCCGTAAAAATACAGCACAACCATGTTCAAAACGCTTGAAAAACCGCCCGCGAATTTAGCTGAAGAGTGACGTCGCGCCCGCGCACAATCAAGGCCAAAATCCAACTTCATACTGAAGTGTGCAACGTCACGGATGCTGCCGTCCTGGCGTCAACATTACTTTTGTAGCTCCGTCTCTCTCCTTCATGTCCGTCATGTCCGATGTCAGAAGGAGAGGAAAATAGACATACATAGACCATAAATAATGTGTTTGTGTGGCTATGTATGAACCGCTATTTGGAATGCGTGTTGGTGTGTGGAAACAACGCTGAACATTGAACACTAAATAATCGTAATATCAAGAAATAAAAAAAATCAATATTAATTAAACAAAATTCGGGCGTCATAGCACCCTGTCCAAAGAGTCCGGCACAGGCATTGAAACATTTGGCATACTGGGCCGGCTGTACTTTTTTAACCCTAGATCACTAAGCTTAAGTTCGAGTACATAACGTTATCACTAACCATTCGTAAATTTTACGACGTATTTAAACATCAATTATTATTTAAACAAATTTATTTATGACACAAAACTACCTTAATTAGAAGCCTTGGTTTGCACTTAATCAAATAAAATAATCTGATTTAGAAATAACCAACACGCAAGTCTGATTGCACATAGAAACAATATACTTCCTGCAAATCGCTTTTTTCAGCCCTCGCAGAATTTCGTGGTTATACGACGTTTTTATGCAGGCAGTAGCTGCAAGTTTTGCGAGTTCTGAGAAAGTCTCGACTAGATGCTTCCTTCTAGAAGGTAAACAACCTTATTTGACTTCGGTTTCTATGACACCATAGTAATTTTCTGTGGAAAAAAAAAGTTACGTAGTTACTAACCATTCGTAAATTTTACGACGATAACATGATATATCCCGACTAATAAACGTGCATCCACAATGAGTGCTTCTGAGTCATGAATGATGCTAATTAGGAAGGTATTAGGAACGGGTGGGGTGACGGGGGTTGGGATCTTACCGAAACATTAAATGCGCTCAGTACGCGTCGTAATTATTACGACTGGTTAGTGATCTAGGGTTAAATATATCTTTGTTTTCTTCTTCTTAATGATTCTTGTATAATCTATTGTATTGAATAACAAATTTTCCTATGAATAGGTTACTTTCTTTATTTATTTTTTTATCTTTCATATATTTTAACATAAATTTACTTTTAACTGTGTCAACTTTTAACATTCGCACATCAAAAGCATTGAAGGTAAATCCATTGAAATGAAAAACAATAATAAAAATTAGCACAAGCTTAGACAGAAACCGATCGTAGATCGATCTATCGTCCATAGCAAGAGTCTAACCGAAGAGACAGGGTACGGCGGCCGGGCGTAATTTCAAGATGAATTTCCTTATCAGATCTTATCGCCCCTCCCACGGTGGTGTGCTTGTGTGCGGGTGTCAAATCTGCTAATTTGCGGGACCCCAATTAATCCGATAGGGTCACCCGCCCAATATTTAAGGATACAATGCAATATTGAACCGTACGATGATAGAAGATTTAATGAACTTCTGGTAGATACTGCTCGCTACGGTAATTGTCGCTTTCACCTTTAAATTAATTATCGTGACATTGAAATAGAGATATGACCTTTATCGTCGTCCCTTTGATCGTCCTACTACTGGGTGTAATTCGTTTATTTATTTAATTATTTTTATGTATTTATTCAAGAGTAACCAACTGTGTGATCAATACAAAATTAACAATAACATAATGGATCATACATACACCGCTAATAGGTCACTACAGTTCATTAAAAACTAAGTATAATATAGTCATAACCAGTGGCGGCTGGTGACTTCAGTGACCGGTAGTGCGCTAAGTACCTACCTAGGTACTTAAATACCAAATTTCCCAACACATTCCCGTCATGTTATTTTAAGATCGGGACTTCCGAATTTTTAAACGCCTGCGTTTTATTATGTACGCACCTAGTATGAATATTCTCAAGACACTCAATGAGTTGCAAAAAACAAGAAAAAAAATCCAAACAAGTTTTTTAACTCAATTTTAGTACCTATATGAACACAACCATAGACCACAACCACTAATGCAGTTTTCAAAAAGAAAACAGTAGTAAATGTCCAAAAATACTTAATAAAAATATACAAAAATAAAAGCATTTGAAAAGTAGGAATTGAACCCGGGATCACCTGATTGTAAAGCCTTACCTTTAACCAACGCTTAGGCAAATATCGGCACCACTTAATTCACAATATCATGTGACAGAAAGCACAAAACCTAACCATATCCCATTTTAAATATTCGCGCGCTAACGGGTATGTGACATCACATGACAGCGCGCTGACTCTAGGCAGACGGACTCGTGCAAAACGAATCGCTCGCGACGTGTCGCACGCGCGGCTATTCACGATATAGCGTCCTTGTTTGGCGCCCATGCGCCGCACGCAGAACTCTATTTCGGCCCATGCTATTTCTATGAAGTATCTTTTGTCTCACGCGCCAGCGGTGTCTTGCCGATCCCCATACATTCAGTGTGGGAGACCCGCGTGCGTTACTCGATTCCGCACGGGGCGCTCGTTTAAACGCAAAAAAGTTCCTTTTGATTTATAAAATAAGGTCGAATTCACATTGGTATTTATTTGGAGTACGATCTTGATGGTTTTAATGTAGGTATGTTGTAAGATATTATTTATTTTGAGTGAAGTGAAGACTTCTCGTGGTATGGTAGTGCGGCGCACGAGCGCACTTTAGGACCAGCCGCCAGTGGTCATAACGATATGAACGTAAGAAAATGATAAATACATTATTATAGAGAACAAAACAGTTCAATTAACTTGCTAAAATTATATCAGGACAAAAGTAACATGACATAATAATGAGGTTAATTACTCAATTATTATCTCTAATTGTTAGCGAAAGTGTTATGTAGTTTTATTTATTTATTTTTTTATGGAAACTGACACAGTTGGCTATACATCACCTACACAACATCCGTGATGTCAGCCCATAACACCGGGTGAACTTGGTGCCACGTCAGTGCTTCCCTTCGGTCGTGCCGGCTACACTGAACTGGACGGAGAACACAAACTATTTACATTTTCGTCGTTTCGACCGGCCTTTCATTCAGTGCGGTGGTATCAACCCGGGCGGGTTAAACCCTACCACCTAGTAATATAAGAAGGGAGTCATATCCCTTAGTCGCCTTTTAAGACATACACGGGGAGAGATGCAGTGGGGCTATTCTTTTAAAGTACCGGCCCCACACGGTACAAGTTATGAGTATATACCCGTCGTTTTCTGACTTGTCGCTTACACATTTCGCAGTGGTAGTGTGACCTACACATAGGTCTGCACGATATTATAAATTAAGGTTTCAAGACTATAATATAGTCTTGAAACCTTAATTTATAATATCGTTAATCTTATAATATCGTAATATTATAAGACTTCTCGGATGAAAAGCCATCATCGCGGCTTGTACCTATTTGGATAATTCGATTCGATGAAACCGTAGACATGCAAGTTGACAGCTTCTATTAATTTAAAAAGTGTAGAAAATTATAATAATATACTTCGGTTATTTTCTTGAACAAACTTTCTGGAGATATCTATGTGCGTCTTCATTCAATTTCATCGTAAACAAATTCTTGTGAAAACTACTTGAGAGGCTCTTGGCTCAAAGGAGAAGTTCCCTCTGGCTTCACAGGCGTTGAAGTATCGCCGCAATAACTTCTCAAGTAGGTTCTCAAAACTTTCTTCACATATCTTTGTAGATTTACTTGTGATTACTTGGGGTTTTCAATCCGTAGATAATTTCGTATTAATTTCTGAGATAAAAGGGACATTATTTTTTAATCGAAGTTATGTACCTACCCATTTTATTTTATTTTGACGTGGGCAATCGTATAACTACTAGGTACCTATATTCCTATTTAGTTAAACGATTAATGCTCTGGACTGATGGTCAAACAACACAAATGCGGCATTATCACAAAAAGCGCATTCGTCAATCGTCTTTGTGGAATTATCTGTATACGGGCAGAACTTCGATACCAATTTCGATCTAAAATGTTACATTACTTTCTTCTTGACATCATGGAATCGGCCTCCATATACTCGGTCAAATCGTTATTTACTCTAAAGAGACGCATCGAAGGCTCCGCTCGCGGAAGGCACCTAATCAAGCGTACATCCGCGGATCCAACAGGCGGCGGGACCTGTGGCTCGATTCCAAGTTTGGCACGATCAAACATAGTATTTTCTTAAGGCTTTGTAACTAGAAGCAGTTATACAGCAATGGTTTGTATGAGCGCAACGGCGCGGTCGAGATGGAGCGACGCAATTGGGGGACTTCGCGACCGATGTTTCCAAAAACCCCGACCCTTAAAAAGTCAAAAATAATTTGCGTTTACTTACAGGAGTCGGTGGACCGCTAAGTAAATTCCCGCGTAGCTCTGGGTTTTTCTATTTTATTTACTTAGCGGTCCCCCGACTCCTTTAAGTGAGTAAACGCAAATTATTTTTGACATTTTAAGGGTCGGGGGTTTTTAAAATCTGTAATTTAACTTTTATTTCAAGCTTTTAAAAAAACCGCGAGCAAATCGGTGCACTTTTTAACATAATTAATTCTTTGATTACTTAATTACTTTATTAATTGATTACAACAACCGATTAAACCGGCCTTCTGATAAAAAAACCGCATCCAAATCGGTCCATCCGTTTGTTAGCTACGATGCCACAGGCAGGCACGCCCATACAC
Organism: Nematopogon swammerdamellus; assembly: GCA_946902875.1. Taxonomy (NCBI): domain Eukaryota; kingdom Metazoa; phylum Arthropoda; class Insecta; order Lepidoptera; family Adelidae; genus Nematopogon; species Nematopogon swammerdamellus. The sequence goes on from OX336351.1 coordinate 13,200,968, forward strand.
ACACACACGTTAAACTTATAACACCCCTCTTTTTCGTCGGGGGTTAAAAATATGTTATGAATTGCTTCGCGCGTCTGAACGTCAAAACTATCTATGGGTTTAAGTCACCCACCACTGTCACTGCATTCAGATATTGTCAGTGCAGTTTCGTCTATACGTCGCTTACATATTGTAAAAGGCGCTTTACAAACAGCCTAGGCCGATTGTATATATACTTATGATGTTCATAAGGATTTAGTTTGAATTAAGTTTGGTTAGGTATGACATTATTGTGTTTATCTAACCCAAACTACCCTTAAACTTAATATAAATATAAGTACGTACTTTGTAAAACGTAACCTTTTAAAGCGCCTTTTAAATCGAAGACACGCGCACCCTTCATTCGCGCCATGTTTGCATCGTACTAACCTTGGAATCGAGCTATTGGGGACTTCGCGAAGTCCCGCTCATCCCTTTGATCGCGGTAGGGGAAGGATCTATTTACAGAAACTCTTGTCAAATGTGCATTCGAGAAGAAAACTTGGAGAAAATATAGGTATTTTCCAACGGACAATGTTGGAAAACGAGTTGAATTTCGCGCAAAGTTTCCAATGTGAAAGTTATTGGCAATTCATGATGATAGCTCGCTCTGTAACATACAGAATACAAAGTCCAGATACTTTTCTCATATCAGCCAGTTTGACTCCTATGGAATCCTGTTTTGGGAAAAAGGCATCATTCCGGTACCTACATGATGTATCATGTATGATGGATGAAATCAACTATGTATGCTTTGTTTATATTAATAACAATTAATAACCATTTGAGAAAATCAATATAGATAATTGTTTATTTGTTTGTTTATTTATTTATTTATATATTACATTGTTACTACAGAGCAAGCACCAAAATTAACACAACAATCTGACACTATTTAAAAGTTAACTCAACGTATCTCACCGCGTACTTTTGAAATACTTTAGTATTGCAGTTGAAGACATCTAAATCCGGAAACATGATCAACATTCGGTTGAGTGCGGTCAGCGCCCGGTGAATTGGAGGCTGGCCATTGTGGAACGTCCGCGATGGACTTTCCGCAAATAGCAAGTGACTCCTTGCACGCAGATATTTATTCGGGACATACATTTGATGTCTTCATAGACTTTTTCTGCATTCAGTGTAATCAAAAGTATTGTATTACTTTAGAAAATGATAGTAAAGTATAAAGATACTTTACGCCACTCCTCGCGAAACCACGCGCAGAGAAGCGCCATGCCAACTACAAGGCGGACAAAGAGGTCGTTGTCTAATTTATTAATTATTGTCTATGTATGTCTTTATATTATATTTATGTCTTTTGAAGATTCACAGGTTATATGTAGGTGGTGGGGAACACACTCGCCGGAAGAACGTACCATATATTCTAATTAAACCATAGACCAATGTCTATTACACGATAACTCAGAAACGATCGAAGACTCGTCAGCAAAATCCAATAGGAATGTTCAAACTTACTCTTACTACTTGAACTCTAGTTACTTCCTATTATTTCTTGCTAGTTATCGTAGAATATAGACAATCCGATTAAAAAAATTCAAAAGAATAGAACTGATATTGCTATACATTGCATACAATTTACTTCGACCCCAGCATAATCTATACGTGCACACAAGCTGCATCGTGCGGCTCGTAACACACGTGTTACATAGTTACGTGAGTCTACAAGCCTGACCCAGCTTCAGTTCGGGTTCAGTTGAATTTCAGTTTATTTATTTATCCAGTTTATAATAAAAAAAAATGTTAATTTTTATGAAAACTGACACGGTTGTTAAAACGAGCCACTAGGTACCCAATAAACAGCTTATTATTTTAATTAGGGTTATTGATTCTCCTGTGCAGCGCGCGTGTGCGGAGACGGGGCGCGGCCTGGCCGGCAGAGTCAATAAACTCAAATAATGAGCTGTTTAGGTATCTAATGGCACGTTTTGATTGTGTAGAATATAGACATGTTTCGTTAAGCTTGTCGAAAACTAATGTTAATTATTTTTTTTTGGCTAACATGTATATTATGGCGTGTATGTAACCCTCCCAAAATAATTGCATGTAATAAAGAGGCATCTTTCATCATTGTCTGAGTTTTATTTTTGTATATGCTTATATATATTTACTATTTACTATGGTTACTATATGGTTATTATATGTATGTATTATATGTATATATATAAATCTTTGTTTTTCTATTCTTCTATTATTTAAGACTGTTTTGTTGCACCTACCCTGGTTTTTATATGTAAAAAGGGTAGGCTGGCGGAAAATGCCCTAGGCATTAAGTACTACCTTCTGTACGATTTTATGTGCAATAAACGTTTTTTGATTTGATTTGATCTTATATTTGTAATCATTTGTGCCACTATGCACACGATTTAGAATGTTCGTCTAGACAGTTGATACTCGTTCTCCTCTTGAATTCTTTGGTCCGCTTCACTCCTGAGAATGGTAGTGTCGATGTGCAATATTGTTGGTTAGTTTGGACTTGCTGCAGCTTCATCAGTGAGTTGGCTAAAGCCTTTGGTTAAGGCTAGTTATAGTTTTGTTAACCTGGCGCTGCTGCCGCTTCGGTACGACGCGACGACGACACGACGTTAACTAACTCGTTGGATATGACGAGGTTGAACCTCAAACTAGGAGCTGAATTTCGGGATTCGTTAATTAATTTCAGCGTGGAATTCTAAAACACAATGTTTATCCGTATACTCGTTTGTCTGGTTAAATCAAATCAAATCAAAATCGGTTTAGTAAACTTGGCACGCTTCGCGAAAACACACCGTGTAACGTGTATTTTCGAAATTTTTTCTGTGTCGTAAGGCGAAAATATGGAACCACTGAGATAGAAACACAGTGTTTGGAACGGTTTTCCGGTGAGTTTATACTACTAATATACTTTTTATAAATATGATTCGTATTTCGTATTTACTTAAGCTTACACATCATCGCCTTGATGTAACCAACAATGTCTGATTCCATTAAAATAGAAATGAAAGTGGTATCAGAGGCAGATGGACAAACGGATAATAGTCTCGTCATAAGGGTTATTTATGCTGCGTAACCCTAAAATACTTATATTAATAGAAATTCTCATATTAACTTTACTCTGTTCACACCTCACGGCCCTCTTATATAGAGGCAATTTCTTCTCTCGCTTGTCGGGTTTACGGTTATTTTCGGGCATCATGTGCCTTATTTTCAGTTATCGAAGCCCGATCCGCCACAAGGAGGTACCTGAATAGTGATATTATTACGTATATTCGTAGTTTATGATACTATTCTCGCGGTCGTGGAATAGCTCTGAGGGTACTAGAAGTGTTCATAAGGAACATTTTAGCGCCATAGCGCCGACGGAGCTATTTTCTGCTGGACCTCTATGGAAAACTACATTCAAGCAACTTATAGTTATAAGTCCGCCTTTGCGCGCTATTGGTCATTTGTTTTTCTGTGTATTATTGTATTTTTTTATAGTAAGCGCGACATATGGCGCCGAGCCACCCATAAGGTGTCTAGCGACTCCCATGGACATTCGGACGCATGCGGGGGCTGCGAATGCCATGCCGGCCTGACAGGTGCTCATTCACGCCTCTCTTGAAAGACCCGAAACTATACTTGGGGTGAAATATGTGGGCAGGTAGAGCGTTCCAGAGTTTACCGGTTCTGTGGAGGAAGGATCTGCATAGTCCAGGGTATAGGGATGCAATCCCTGCCCAGTGCGCGTTGTACGGAGGTGGAAAGGGGACGGCGGAATCGCGTTAAACAGCTTCTCCGAGCACTCGCCCTGGTTATTAGATATTTCTATTATCTATCTAAGAATACATTGTAAATTAAAATTTTATTCAAAATCGCCTATGACACTTTGTTCGTTTATCTTCACATCCTCATCGGTCACAATGAGAGTGCTAATAGCTCATGCAATGTGCACATTCAACTCTCGCAATATGTACGCTTCTAAAGGCTGCATGTAATGAAAGGCCACGCGGACTGCCCGCGGCCCCTCCCCCTCCCACAAACTTCCCTCCGCAGGCTTCGCCGCCACGCGTGAAGAGAAAATTACTAAGTGTGCTGAAGGAGAAGATCTGCTAGATAAGTCTACACTAGCCGTAGAAACTAAAGTATCGCCACTCAACATTACTACGGTGCTTTTTGCAATTTTCAGATACCTAGATACGAAACCCGGCCAAGTGCGAGTCGGACTAGAGCAGTGATGTTTCCGCATCACAAAAAAACTGCATTTTTTTTTTTAGGTTTCCGTATCCCGTACGGAAGCCTATTACTAAGCCTACGCCGTCTGTCTGTCCGTCCGTCCGTCTGTCCGAGAGCTGTATCTTTTGTAATAGGTAGCCCGTTGACATTTTCACAGAATATGACATGTGTTATTAAGGCGGATATAACAACAAATAATAAAAAAATAGAAAAATTAAAAAATTAAGGGAACAAGAAACAAGAAACGAGTATTTTTTAATGTACTTCGTTTAAAAGAATAGCCCCACTGCATCTCTCCCCGTGTATGTCGTAAAAGGCGACTAAGGGTTATGACTCCCTTCTTATATTACTAGGTGGTAGGGTTTAACCCGCCCGGGTTGGTACCACCGCACTGAATGAAAGGTCGTTCGAAACGGCTATGTAAATAGTTTGTGTTTTCCGTCCAGTTCAGTGTAGCCGGCACGACCGAAGGGAAGCACTGACGTGGCACCAAGTTCACCCGGTGTTATGGGCTGACATCACGGATGTTGTAAGTGATGTAGCCAACCGTGTTATTATCCATAAAAAAAAAAAAATGTTTTTTTTGTGGTGCGGAAACCTCGGTGCGCGAGTCCGACTCGCACTTGGCCGGTTTTTTCTATTTTTTATTAATTATTGTTGTTATATCGGCAATAATAGATAACACATATTCTGTGAATATTTCAACCGGCTAGCTATTACGGTTCCAAAGATGCAGCAGGAGGACAGACAGATGGCATAAACTTAGTATAGGTTTCCGTACGGGGTACGGGTCACCTCTCACCTTGGCACGGTACTTCCACCGAGTCATGCAGCAGGTGGTTCTTCGTGCCTTACTTGCTGCTTGATCGATTACATCTTGTTCGAATACTTTGTTCGGTGTTATACTGTAATTTACCAGAGTTCTTGCAGCACAACACCGATTACTCTGCTTACCCTGATTGTCGGTATTCAGCGTGTGTGATATGTAATGTATGTATGTATGTATGTATGTAATTTGTATCAGGATTTCAACCCGAACATTAGCCGCCAGCGTGTTGCCAAGTTTCTTGAATTTATTTGAGAATTTCAGAGAGCAGTTTTGCCAGTTTTATTCATATTTAATGAAAAAATGTTAAATGTGGAACATTTTTTTAACCAATTTATAAAAGTGAAAAAAAAGACTCATCTATCGTTTCCATACATCTTCGTGTGCTCAGATAATTAGTTTCATAGCATTTTCATTTGGGCCTTTTTCCACCTACTGCCACAGTCCAAACAACATGTTTGTGCACCCGTTTGCTACAGACATCGCGTTGGTTCCTAGCATTTATATAGCCAGATATGTATAATTGTATATAGCAGAGTAAATATGGGCGGTGTGGTATTTAAAAAAACCTGTCGTGACTATAACATATAATGAGCAATACAGAGATTTGTTTGTTTGTAGAGTTCCGTATCCATACTAAGCCTAAGCCTCTATCTGTCTGTCTGGGCGTCCGAGGGCTGTATCTTTTGAACCTTAATAGGGAACCGGTTGAAAGTTGAAACAGAATATTATGTGTTATTTATTATGGTGGATATGCCAAGAAATAATAAAGAAAGCAAAAAGTAAAAAATTAAGGGGATCCCCATGCAAGTATCACAATATGCGGAATAGCGCCATCTACCGATTCATCCAAACATTTTAACCACAAAAGTATAAAGGGCCACCGATAGATGGCGTGATACTATTGCTGCACACACTCGCTATACGTGCAAGAAAGAACATATGGCTACGGAACCCTCTGTGCGTGAAAAACGTTCTCACATATCATAGGTTTTGGCTAAGGCATTGCTTGTTGTGAAATCAATCAGTGCAACAATGTAATGAGTGAGAAATAATGGAGGTAATAAAATAAAGAACGGTTCACACGCAAATATTCGTTAGTGAGGTGGAGTGGGTCAACGTTTCTTTGATGATCTGTAGTAGAGGTACGTTTTTCTTCAAAAGAATTAGACGGGAAGGTTTGTCGACACATTGAGGACATCCGATCGACTTTGCCGCTTGACCCTCGCCCGAAGTGCGAGGCTAGGCACCGAAGATTCTGTAATCGATCTTTAATCCAGATAGATTGGACGGAATCCCGGCCCACCAGTCATTAAGGCCCTTAATTTATCCGCGCCGAGGGGAAAAAATTAGGGGCCGTAAAAAAGAGTTAAAGGGATTTAAAAATCCACGTGAAATTTCATTACTCTGGCATCGTGTGGTGCTAGTCCGCTTTTTCTTTTGTTTGCTCTACAAATTGCTCGGCGAACTGTATGTATGCAGCAATGTCTACTTCTACTAGGTACAATTCAAATTCAAATTGTCCCCAGTTGGATCGTTTATCCAAGAACCGTTCGAAATTCGAAAATTCTTAGAGCGGCCCCATGGACAAGCGGTTATGAAATTGCCTTGCCGGGTCGGGCTGTAATATGCGAAAAGTATGGATTCGATATTCGATACCTGATAGTAATATATAAGTCAATGTACCTGATAGTGTGTATCTATCGATTGCGTATATCAGTTTGGTTTTTCTTTCCGAATTTGATAAGTGTGTGGCGACATCTGTCACAACGGAATGGAAAATCGATAACAGCTTACAGCGCTTCGCGACGAAGAGACGACAAGAGATTCACAACCACGCCGGTAGATGGCGTTACACGCCTCTACATCGCATTCATACAAATATTTCCAACCCTAAAGGATAATATTACAGTTCGTTACCCAGAACAGAAGGGCACGGGCCCGCCCGACCCAACATCAAGAAAGCTGCGCACCCAAGACAGGTGGAGACAGAGGGCAGGCCATCTCTTCAACTTTTACCTCTACAAGTGCAAGGTCTCATTACATGTGTACGGTAGCCGATAGTAAATAATGAACATCGAGCTTTAGAAAGAGAGAGAAAATCCGGTTGTAAGGCGTCATCGCTGTCGCACGAACTCGCACGACTCTGTGCGACAGGGACGACGCTCTACAACCGGATTGTCTCTTTCTAAAGCTTGATGTTCTTGTTCCTTATTGAAAAGGAAACACCGACCGACTATGCCAATGCGTAAGTGGCAACAACAGTACGAACGTATTCTTACAATGTACTTACTTCGCCATACTCAATGGCTGTCCTCCCTAAAAGCCGTATTTCTTATTGCCCGTGCTGTATGTATATATACATGCTAATATATATAACACAAACATAATATACCGTCGTGCCAGAGCGTTCCTCACCCAAAACATAAGCATAACCATTCAGCGGGGGAAAGCTGCTTCGGTCTTTGGGACTGTGGTCACAGTCCGCATGGAAGAACTTTTTATTTTAATTTAGTTTTTAATAATACGAGTATATCAATCAATATCAATCAATCAATACTAATAATAAATCAGTAAGGGATAGTCATGGAGTAAGTTACTTTGTTTTATGAGATACTGCGTTTGTAGAATATATATATGATACAAAAACTAAATGGACGATTTTTAGAAATATTTTCTGTATGTATGTATATATATATGTGTATGTATGTATGTATGTATGTTCCTCCATAACTCTTAAACCGATCATCCGAATTCAATGAAACTTAGTACAAGCACATTTTACTATGCGGGACATAGGATCCGCTAAGGTTACGCTAAGATGTGGCTCTCATATAAACCGAATTATTTTTAAATAGGAATTTCACGCGAGCGAAGCCGCGGGCAGAAGCTAGTAATAAATAAAAATAAATTAATGAATCAGTGAGTAATTTTGAATGACGAGTTGCTCCCATGGCGCAAACTGATAACACCACTGTGTATGTCGTAAAAGGCGACCAAGGGATATGACTCCCTTCTTATATTACTAGGTGGTAGGGTTTAACCCGCCCGGGTAGATACCACCGCACTGAATGAAAGGTCGGTCGAAACGGCTATGTAAATAGTTTGTGTTTTCCGTCCAGTTCAGTGTAGCCGGCACGACCGAAGGGAAGCACTGACGTGGCACCAAGTTTAGCCGGTGTTATGGGCTGACATCACGGATGTTGTAGGTGATGTAGCCAACCGTGTTAGATTCCATAAAGAAAAAATAAAGAACCACATAGAATAAAAGTCCCGACCGACTATGAAAACTATTTTTGTTTTTCGTCCACTTCGGCGTACTCTGCCAAAGATACTGGCATGACACCTAGTTTATACAGAAATGTGCTGAAATGACCTAACATCAGAGGTCTCACAGATGTAGTAAATTTTTTTTTTATGTAATCCGGTATGGGTGGCTGAAACGGAGGGGCCAAAGCGCATGCTCCGACCAGCCAATATCACCTCCGAGAAGGTAGGTGCCATACCGGAGACTTCCCTGGTATAAATAAATCAATTATAAATCAACCCACAGCTGAACCCAGGAATCATGCCTGAATTTCAACCGAGCCCTGCAGAAATCATGTTACTGATCCCTCTGTATTAGTCCTTGGGTCCTCGTAAATTGTAATTACTTAATGTACTTATTACTCATCCCACGTGATGGTCGGTTCATTATTGAGGACTTGTAATATAATTACTGGAGTGCTCCAGCGTTCACGTATAAAAATGTCGCAATTTGTACCGACTAGCAGGGCCGAGACACACGGGCGATTTTGTCGCTGTTACGAAATTACTGTGGGCATGTAGGATCAGACTTAATAGTAGAAGATTATAAACCCATTGACAAAATTGATACTTCAAACTATCTTAACATTTTTATGTTTATTATTGTTTATTTGTTTGACAATTATACTACTTTGTAGTATGTTTCATGTACTAACATTAATGAGTTGATACTTACCTTATACTTTTAATTAATAGGTTTCTGTAGTCGGAACTCTCAGTAATGTGGTTAATCTTGCTCTCAGGCGGTATTTTCGATAAACTGTAGGCGATATTGTTATGCGGATTGCCACTAAAATACTTGTAAAAATATTTAAAAAAAATATAGGTATCCTGATTAATTTCTTGTCGGTTCTTCTTCGTGGGTGTAATCGAACCGGATAGAACAAATTGTGATAAGTTCGAGCGCAGTATAACTACCATAACAATGCTCAATAAACAATAAATAATAAACAAAACGTACCATTAATATTACTCACCTAAAATGTTCAGTTTTAATATATGTAAAACCTGATATCAAGGCAGATCGATAGCTTTTTGTCAAAAACACGATTTGATTAACTTCGCTCTATAGAAAAAAAAAACATGAAATTGCCTCTGAATTTACCCATATAAACCGTGGGCCTAACGTTACTAAAGCAAGGTTTTTAAAAATAAACTTCGATTTGGGATTTCGATTTTTTTTTTTCAAGCAATTCATGTAACATATTAATGAAAAGGGTTCGTTATAATAAATTTGAATATATATTTTTTTTTATATTCATAGTTTAAAAGATATTAAAAAAATTATACAAAAATCAAAAATTCCCTCCCGGCTTATCCCGAAACTACTTAGTCTAAAATTTCGAACAAAATGTGGAATATAGGGCCTCTCTTAAAGTTTACAGGAAAACCTAAACGAAAATCCTAAATCTAAGTTTTCACTTAAAACGGAATGGAACGGAACCCTCTCCACGCGAGTTCGTCTCGTACTTGACCGTTTTTGTTTGAATTCTTAGTGTTGCAATCAAGAAATCAAAATCGAATTTTCGCTTACGCTACAAATTTCTGTGCGATGCATCCTACTCCAACCTGCAACCAACCGTGGATGATGGCATTATGAGATCAGAGGAGTGAAAAAGTTATTTATTGGAGAAAGCGAACAAATGATGATGAATATTGTAGTAATCGAAAGCTGAAGGCTGAAGTACAAAATGCAGTAGGACCAGACGTACGTACGCTCCGGTCCACGCGCTTGAGGTCTTTGTTGCGAATCGAGTCTCTCAGATCCGGAACTCAGCGACCAAATTTTCGGGGGGTAATTGCTAGGAGACGTGCACCCATGAAAATAATGAAAAAACAAAAGGAAAGTATCATGTATAGTTCACAGTTATCTCGCCGATCTTAATATTTTTTTATGTTAACCGGTATGGGAGGCTGAGTTTGAGGGGCCCGACCAGCCAATATCACCTCAGAGAAGGTAGGTGTCATACCGGAGACCTCTCTTTGTGCTGGCTATACTGGACTAGAGGAGAAAACAACCGAGGCTGCTATGCGTCCATCTTACATTCAGTACGGTGGTACTAACCCAGTCGGCTCCTATCTGAGCCTACCACCTAGTGAAGGGCATGGGAAGGGACCTACAGTTTTACACCGGTTCCGAGCGATGAAGCAGCAGGTGAAGGCAGGTATGCGCGTAAAATTTTCTAACTACACTACAGACAACACTAATTGGTACATGCCGACCGGATTCGAAACTCAGACCTCTCGCACGAGAAGACAACGCCGAGACCTCTCGGCCATCCGCCGCTTGATTGCGGTGGTATCAAAGCCTTAACTATATCACCTAGTAGCCTCCTTAATCAACCTTAAGTTTTTCGTAAATAAAGTTACATACGAATACTGCATAGCTATCTTACTGTGTTGGTTACATTTAAAACTGTGCTGTGTGTCTGTGGCCTGAAGAGAGAGTGAATTAATTCCTCGCGCGGAGCATTACTCAGTTAGCATCAGAGTGGGCGCCGTGGGCGCGGGGTGGGTAGGAGCGAGGCGAAGACAGTACCGTCGCTGGGGGGGAGCGAAACTGGTCATTTTTTCTATGTTATCTTTTAGGGGGGTTATCCGGGGGGAGTTTCTGAAGCTGTGAGTCTAGCAAAGAGTATTTAATCAGCGTTTATATCAGCGCTCTTCTAGACGTACGCATCTCCTTTACTTTTAATAAATTTGTTTTTGTCTGTTAGTTCATAATATAGACGATGAGTGTTCACAGATATTTCATAAAAAAAAAGATGGGAAAAGTGGGCAGACTTAAAACGAAACGCAATTGATACGATACAACTTTTGCATCGTATTTTGAGTGGATTGTGTGAAGTTGATTTTGTAATTTATTTGGCATTGTTTAACTTTTTTTCTTTCTATACGTTTCTTTTGAATCAATTATAACTATCTGCCACGATTCCACTTACGTTACATGAGAGATATAATATTGTTATAATGTTTTATTATTAATTTTTTGTGTAAATGATTAATTTTTAAATGTTATTTTATATTTAATATATGTTCAATTTTAATGCTAACAAACAAATTAATAAACACAACTTATAAATAAAAGATTTCCTCTATAGGGGCCAAACACATTGTCCCTAGGACGGACGCGGCATTCCCCCTCTGAATAGCGATAGAAACACGCTAACGGAAAAATGCTACAGCTCGCCGGTCATCTGAACATTCTACTTTGTGTTAGAATGGCAAATTAAATAGATTCAAACAGCAATAACAATTTAAAAAATTTTAAACGATGAATAAACGATTGACCCCTCAAAAAACGGCCTGGATACGGCTCTGTCCGGAGGCAGCGCGGCGCCCGCCCACGACAAACAGGGCGAAAGATAACTCACGGGATGAGAAATGCCGACCGCGGTCGCGCCGCGAGCTCAAATTAAAAACGGACAAATTTCGGCGGTTAGCGTCCTCTTTGCGTCCTCCTCTTTGCGTCCGTGTACTTCTTGGGTTTCTCCAGTTGTTTTTAATCAGGGTGGCGGACGCACGATGAGCCCGCATGTTAAACCGAAGTAGAATAAATGAACTCTTCGTTGCACACAATTGAAATAATTTTTAAAGCAGTTACTTGACAAAAGATCGGCCGGCGCTCGAACTTGTAAAGGTATATTAAGTTAAAAAAAAAGATGGTTGGGAGAGGGGGGGCGGGGAGGTGAGGAGAAGGGCGACGAAGAAGGGGGAAAGGTGAGGTAGGTAGGGGATAGGGGAGAGAGGAAGGGAGGAGCGAGGGAGGCGAGGGAGAAGAGAGGAAGGGGAGGGAGGAGGGAAAGGGGTGAGAGGTAGGGAAGAGGTGGGAGGAGAAAAGGAAGGGACCGAGGGAGAGGGAGGGATTGGGATGGGAGAAAGAAGGTGAGCAAAGGTAGCGAGGGAGCAGGGAAAATGAAGGAGCGAAGTAGAGAGAGAGGTAGGCAGATAAGGAGGAGGTGGGAGAGAGGGATAGGAGAAGGGGAAAGAAGGGGACGGAGAAGAGAGAGGAACGTGAGGGGAAGGGAGGGAAGAGTGAGAGGAAGGTAGCGAGGGAGGGAGCGAGGGTTCAGGGAGAGAGAGAGAGAAAGAGAAAATACAATAGATGCGATCGTTTATTTATCATATTTGCGTTTAAATCGGATTTGCTATTAAATATATACCATACTTTGAGAATCTACGAATATGTACCACACATGTTGCTTAGAATGTACCCACTCCAAAGCTTTTAGTTTTTCCCTTGTTAGTGCTGTCCAAACGGGTGTGTCCATAGAGCAGGGCAGTCTCTATTTCTGTTTCTTTGTACAATGGTGCTGTCCCTTTGGGCATTAAGACAAATTAAAGGATCTTCTAAGGATGAGATAATATGAAATGAAAGAGAGATCATACTTAGACCAGTAATGCCCTCAGGAATTTGATCTTATTAATTACTAGCTGTGCCCGAGGCTCCACTCACGGTAAAGGAATTGGTAACAAAAAAACCGGCCAAGTGCGAGTCGAACTCGCGCACCGAGGGTTCCGTACCCGTGAGTTTTTTTTTACTTTTTTCTTTTTTAATTGTTTTTTATTATTTGTTGTTTTCGGCCATAATAACACATATTCTGTTAAAATTTCAACAGGCTACCTATTACGGATCAAGAGATACAGCCCTCGGACAGACAGACGGGCAGACAGACAGACAGACAGATGGCGTAGGCTTAGTAATAGGGTCCCGTACGACGGATACGGAACCCTAAAAATTCCGACTGCGTTCACCTCCGACTCCACTGCCCGGCTCATATAAATAATGGTGCAATGCTATATAGCCTTTAACCTGGTGGAGATACATATGACGCAGAAGGCCTGATGTGATGTGAACCGCGCGATCGATGTTCTCGCCACCAAATGTCTCCTCCGGATATTGTATATCAGCATTTCCTAAATTAGTACTTCTATCATAATTATTATTTAGCCATCCTTCCTTCCTTCCTTACCTATAATAAAATCCAACGTCTGCTTTCTGTCTGTCTGAGTGTCTGTCTGTCCGCTTATAACTCGAGAACCACTGAACCGATTTTAATAAAACAAAATTCTACGGATAGCTTGATTCTTCCCATCAACTATAGGCTACTTACTATCACGCTAAATGGCTTATGAGGTTAGCAGTGAAGTGAAATATGAGAGCGGGCGGAGCCGCGGGCACAGCTAGTTTCATATAAAAGTGAAATTTTGGCCGTTCAGAAATCTAGCTTTTTCTCAAAATCTATGAGAATGTTTGAGATAAAGGAATTATATATAAGGGTAGTTATTTTCTTATTCTTTAAGTATTATTTTATATTGGGTGTGGCTTAAAACCAGCGAATCCATGTAGCTACTTAGCTATAAGGAGTTACATGCTGTGTCATATCCTTTTCCGGTCATGGGGGTGGGCACTATATATATATATTTTTACTTTTTATGCTTTATATTGTCAACTTGTTATTTTAAGGTGTATATTGTACTGCCTCGTGATCGAAAATTACCTGTTTCATCGAAATCGGTTCAGTAGATCCGGAGATAACTACGTGTGACCGACAGACGGACAAACACCATAGTGATCCCATAACGCTTCCTTTTTTCGCATTTTGCGACACTAAAAACTGCGAGCTAATAGGTTAAGCCGTTCTTGAGTTATAAGCGACATACAAACAAACATACGTGCATACACACAGACGGCAGACGTTGGATCTTATAACACTCGCATGTAAAGGTACTGATGGAAAGATCTAATTAAGCACTTAGGTACTTGTTTGTGATGTACAGCTTCCTTGGAGCACTACGAGTATTTTGTTTTATTCATTAATCATTATGAGTAATTAATTACGAATGCATAATATTATTATTGTATTATAGGTGACGGGCAACTACCATCATTATACTATACTATACTTACTACTAATAATAAATCTGTAATGGATGGTTATGGAGTAAGTTACTTTTTTTTATGAGATATTGCGTTTGCAGACTCTATGTATGATACTAAAACTAAATTGACGATTTTTAGAAATATTTTCTGTATGTATGTATGTATGCTCCTCCGTAACTATTAAACCGATCATCCGAATTCTACGAAACTTAAGCAACGGCTACAGTCACCCCAACGGTATGGTTAAGGTACGTCGACGACATATTTGCGATATGGACACATGGACGACGGGCCCTACAGGAATTTCTAGACCACATAAACGCTGCTCACACAAATATAAGTTACACCATGGAGCTCGAAAGTGACAATGCTCTAGCATTCTTGGATCTGTTTGTGACTCGTCGGCCGAATGGATCGCTGGGTCACACAGTGTACCGGAAGCCCATCCACACGAATAGGTACCTCCATGCCACCTCACACCACACCCCCTCGCACCCTCGCAGATACATTCGGTGGCGAGGGCCCTGGTACAGAGAGCGGAACGCATCTGTGATGAAAACAGCATTGACAACGAAAGAAAGACGATCACGAGCGCACTAAAGCAAAGCGGTTACAGCAGAAAGCACTGATACCTCACTAAAAGACATCTCAACCCGTGCAACGCGCCGACAGACAGAGAGCATTTTTACCGTACGTCCGTGGACGGGTAAAATAGGGAGGAGACTGAAGAAACTCAGCATCGGCACTGTGTTTACTCCCTACAAAAAAGTATCGGTAAAAGACAAGTTACCTCTCCAGTCTGCCGCCGTGTACCAAATCCCATGTAGCTGTGGAAATTCATACATCGGGCAGACGAAGAGGAGCATAGCGACGCGGGTCTCAGAGCACATACGAGCGGCGAGACAACTGGACTCCAACAAATCGGCAGTGTGCGATCACATGGACTCCGGAACGAACCACTGGATTAGGTTCGATCAGGTCTAAATTCTTGCGACTGAAACACGACACGTCCCACGTCTCGTCCGAGAGTCCATCGAAATCAAGAAGCACGACAACTTCAACCGGGAGGACGCCTTCAAGTTGTCGCCGATGTGGAACCCAGTCATAGCGCCGCTCAATAGAAGAAGACATGACGGACACGACCAGCCGGAAGTGGACACCGTCAGCGCCTTCTGTCTCTCCGCCGAGATCCGGAACGCACCTAAACCCTAGTCTACGGAAACTACCCGCATTGGCCACAGCTACCATCTTCGTCAACGACGGACGGAGATCTGACAGATCTCTGCCAACCGTCGCACTAGGCAGAGTGTTCATGAGGATGAGCCATACGCTTGGCCCGAAACGTCGAGCCAGTAAAGCTGTTTTGTTTTAAAAATAATGTCTACAAAATCCCATTTAACTATACGTGACACAGGATAGGCTAAATGAAATTCAGTTTCGGTTACGCTAAGATGTGGCTCTCATACAAACCTAATTGTTTCGCGCGCCAAAATAAAGGTACGGTAGCGGGCTTACTTACTTTCATCTTTTTAAAGGTACACTATACATAAATAAATATCAAGGGGGGGGACCTACAGTTTTACACCGGTTCCGAATGGTGAAGCAGCACGTGTAGGTATGCGCGTAATTTTTTTCGTCAGAAAAATCTCATTGGTACCCGCCGACCGGAATCGAACCTCGGACCTCCGCACGAGAAGCCGACGCCCGGACCACTCGGCCACTCGAGAACTGGCGGGATTTTGACATGTCCAACCAAGCGTTAAGGTTACCTACCTATGGATGAAATTATACAATAAACAATAAAATAATATAATATTTTTTAGTACAACAAAATAATCGCATGGATCAAGATGGCTTGCGATCTGTAAGAGTGTGTGCGGTCGGCAGGCATCGGTCTCGCGCGTGTGTAGTGGTGAGCCATGGATGCCATCGGATATCGGACTGACCGGCCCAACAAATTGGACTGACGCATTGGAATACCGCTTATAATTATAATATTATCGAAAATACAGTTTGACAGTCAATTAGAATCGAATACTAAAAATATTCATCAAAATTCGCATCGTTTACTTGTCAAGCAGTTGTTATCGCGAACTGGATTAACACTATCAGCGATTATCCGTTTTTCAGTCGAAAGAATTTAGGAATACGATAATCTATACATACAATAAGTAGCCACAATCAAATGCATGCAGTTAACGTAAGGTAGAGGATTATAGAGATATACTAACTGTGCCCGCGGCTCCGCTCGCGGTAAAGTCGGTTTAAGAACAAATCGGATTTAAACGCAAATATGACGGTGAGGCAGAAGGCCGAGCTGCATTCAGGTACACGATATACTTCTCGAAAACAGCAACTCACTAAAGGCGAGGCCGCAGGCCGTGCTGCGTTCAGGTAGATGGTATATTTCCTCGAACACAGTTACAAAGGGCGAGGCCGAAGGTCGAGCTTCGTTCAGGTTAACGATAAACTTTCTGGAAAACAGTAACTCTCTAAGGGCAAGGCCGTAGGCCGACCAACGTTCGTGTTTACCACATATTGTCATATTCATATTCCCGAAAAAAGTACGTCCACTAAGGTCGCGAGTACGAGCGCCGAGCGACGTTCAGGTAAACTATTTATAGTGCTCTCTCGAAGATTCCTATAAGTTTTTTTTATGTAATCCGGTATGGGTGGCTGAGTCAGAGGGGCCAAAGGACATGCTCTGACTAGCCAATATCTTCTCCGAGAAGGTAGGTGCCATACCGGAGACTTCCCTGGATTGCTGGCTATACTGGACTAGAGGAGAACACAACCGAGGCTGCTATGCGGCCATCTTACATCCAGTACGGTGGTAGCAACCCAGTCGGCTACAATTTGAGCCTACCACCTAGTAAGGGGCAAGGGAAGGGACCTACAGTTTTACACCGGTTCCGAACGGTGAAGCAGCAGGTGTATGGTGTATGCACGTAAATTTTTTCGTCAGAAAAAACTCATTGGTACACGGCGGCGACCGGATTCGAACCTCGGACCTCCCGCATGAGAAGCCGATGCCCAAACCATTCGGCCAACCGCCGCTTTAGAAAGTGACGGCGCAGCGTGATGTCACAACATCACACATCACATTGGTAGAAATTATCTATTATAGGTTAAGTATTAAAGCAAACCAATTCTCAAATTACGATTATATTTGACCTTACTACGCGGTCCCTATATGTTATGGTGTGATGTCCATCATATAGCATATTATTCATCAGTGGGGTAGTGAGCAAGTGAACTTAAGAGTAGGAAAAATATCTAGCAATTCGGTTAGATTTCATGTGATTTACTCTAAAACTACTCAATAATTTCTCAGGCTTAATGCCGGACGCCACACCAAACCTTAAAAACATGATGCATATTGAATAGATGTTTTTTAATGGGAAACGTGACATGGCGTACGCTCAGTTTTACTTGCTTTCCTTATCGACATTATATACAACGAATATTTATGTATACTATACTAACCATCGCCCTATATCATCAGCGGGTCGCACAGTAGCGAAAATATGCCTAGCGGAGCCTAGGGCAAAAGTTTGTTGTGAATGAAATTGACGTTGTAGGTAGACACAGTCATCCGCCTCCATCCAGGTTTTCCAGAAATAAAAAGCTAGGGTTATTGAGGAAAATTATTAACTAATGGATTTTGTTCACACTTAACTTAAAAGATAGGTAGGTACGTACATAGAATAGAATAGAATAGAATTTTATTCAGTTGTACACATACATTATATTACAAACACATCAACAGAGATGAAGCTACAAAATACAAAAGAAAGGGCGTAGGCGCAGCATATGGCCACTCGAGTGTCTCAACTCAAGGGCCGCTGTTTTTAAGCCTAGCCTATATTAATACTAAAATTAAATTAAATCTAAGGAACTTTATACAACATTAACAAAAATACACATTTACATAAGTTTTAAATTTGACGCAAGATGAACTTACAATCTACAAGACAATTAATTTACAAGATTAATAAACCCTATTACAATCCACGAGTCATTCAATTTCGAGAGCTGGCTTCAGCGAATCCCGTGTGGTAAGAGCTAGGCGCCACCATATGGTTTTAGATACCTACTGTACTAGCTAAGAGTGAAGGGAGGAGTGGGTTAGATCACGCGTGTAGAAGTGTATTTACAGTGTGAGGACTAGTGCTCTTTTTGTTCGGTAAGAAGGTATTTTTTTAAGGCCTTTTTGAAAGTGAGTGTACCGTTACTGTACATACTGCACACTGGCAGTTAGCCAGCGCGAGATTCTATACTTTTGCCATAGAGCCAATTTAGAGTTAGTTTCAAATTCAAATTAGGATTTTCTAATGTTTCGAATGTGTTTTACCTTCAATTGTCGATTTTGTTTGTAAACAGAGGGCAGTTCAGGCCTACACTCCAAAATCTCCAGATGTATT
Organism: Nematopogon swammerdamellus; assembly: GCA_946902875.1. Taxonomy (NCBI): domain Eukaryota; kingdom Metazoa; phylum Arthropoda; class Insecta; order Lepidoptera; family Adelidae; genus Nematopogon; species Nematopogon swammerdamellus. The sequence goes on from OX336351.1 coordinate 13,219,638, forward strand.
TAAAAATATTGATCATTGAATAAATGATTTCTTTTCGCATCGTCAAGAAGTGTATTATTCCTCAAGAACGTTCACTGGAGCTGGGAGCTCCAGTACATTATTTAAAATCCGTGACGTAATATTAAACGTTCCATCTTACAAAAATGCCGGACAAATTGGAGGCAATTCCGGACGGGCCGTCCAAATGCCGGACAGTCCGGCCCAGTTCGTGACGTATGGCAAGCGCCTACATATAGCCTACATCTGGCGGAGATATGTCGCAGGCAAAAACCGCAAGTAAATAGGATGAGCCATTATTGAGTTATATGCAAAAATACACACATACACACGCAGACAATAGATCAAATCAAAATCAAAATATATTTATTGCACTTGAAATTTTTTTTTACAAAAGGTACAGCTTAACACCGTAGGCGTTCGATTTATAACATAAAAAACTTAACATCTATAAAAAACGTTATATTAATAAATTATATTAATTAATAAAAATAGGGATTCGCTGAAAGGACCTAGCAACTGATTTCAAAATTATAAAAAAATCATAATTTTTAAAGCTATTTTATTCGTTAAGTGAGTTTGGTTAACCTGCATCACAGTTTCTGATATCGAGGGGATTAATTTAATTATCTCCTTATCGCATGTTATAGCAAAAATGTACATTGAGTCCATTTGCGTCGGAGATGCAAACGTAACTAGGTACTCATTGCAAAAGTGTCCTAAACATCTGCGTGGAATGTTTTAAAAGTCTGTGTTCAGCTACTTTCTGTGAAGATGGTGAAACGTGCTAACATTTTGTTGATATTGTGTCTCCTCAGTGCGATGACTATCGGCCAACGGCCCAATTGTGTTCCGTTCGACTTGGAGGGACCGATTGAAGATGCGTTTGTCACAGACCGCGAATGTGATGGTACCGGCTTTGGACCTTGGCTACATGACGCTTACGAGGATTTGGACATCACGCTCGAGTCAGAAGGCTCTCACTTTATACGACCCAGCACTGTTGGGAGCTGTTCCAGAACGGCCGGTGCACTAGACATGATCGTAGGAGGAGTTATTGAATTCAACGTGTACCTCGAGATGCCTGAAAGTGTAGCTGGAGAAGCGTATGTAAACATCCTGGCTCAACGCTTAAGTGGTGTTTCCCTCGGGTCGGTCACCGTTAATTCGAATAACGACAACAACGGATGGCACAATGTCAGAATAGAGATCATAAATGACGATGTGCATGATGGTTATGTAAGTGCACTTTTAAAATCTTATCACAATCTTATTACGAATCATAATATACTAGTCACACAAAATGTTTGCATGATGCTTCTTAGCCAGGTATAGAAGCCAGATCACTATACACAAGCTAACTTTTAACTTTAACTATAACTTCTGCGCCGACAGACGTATTTATATTTGAAACCGATATCAAAATGTTACCGGTGTTATGGGCTGAAATCACGGATGTTGTAGGTGATGTAGCGAACCGTGTTAGTTTCCATAAAAAATAATAAAAAAATAGTGCGTACCTAATCATCGACAGATTAGCACGCAGGCTACTTTATAAAATACGTAGTATTACGTAAGGGATATGACACCCTTCTTATATTACTAGGTGGTAGGGTTTAACCCGCCCGGGTTGCTACCACCGCACTGAATGAAAGGTCGGTCGAAACGACTAAGTAAATAGTTTGTGTTTTCCGTCCAGTTCAGTGTAGCCAAAGTGTAGCCGGCGCGACCTAAGGGAAGCACTGGCGTGGCACATAGTTTACCCGGTGTTATGGGCTGACATCACGGGTGTTGTAGGTGATGTAGCCAACCGTGTCAGTTTCCATAAAAAAAAAATCCTAATCCTAACATATTTATTGATGTCTTTCTTTGCGTGAAAATCCATCCTGAACGATGGGGGTGCCGTCCCTTCATCCATAACTAGATGTGAAAACTCCATGCCGGAAGTACAGTTCCGTTCCGACAACGAACTATGCGGGCGGAGCTTTTGACCCTAGAAACCAGGAAGGCAAGTGCGCCGGATAGAATTCCTGCATTGTTGCTCAAACGATGTGCTCCCGAGCTCGCTCTAGTGCTGACGCGCCTTTCTTACTCCACTTACCGTGTGCCGGCAGCCTGGCCATCTGCGTTTGTCCACGCATTTACCAAAAAGGGCGCTCGCCCAAGCCCTTCAAACTACTGACCTATAGCGATTACCTCCTTACTCTGCAAGGTGATGGAGCGCATTATCAATGTCCAGCTCATGGTGTACCTGGAGATAAATAACCTCATCAGCGATCGGCAATATGGTTTTCGGCCAAACCGATCCGCAGGTGATCTCCTAGCGTACATAGCTCACCTTTGGGGGGAATCGATTGGCCTCGATATTGCCAAGTCATTTGACACAGTTTAGCAAAAATCGCTCCTGGGCAAGCTTACGGCGCAAGGGCTTCCTTATGGCCTCTGCGACTGTTCATTGACAATGGTTTTTGCTATTTCCGAATGTGTAACTTTTTATTTTATCAAAAATTATACTGTTATAAAATAATACTAGATTAACAAATAGAGTTAACAGTGAATTAATTAATTTACATGACTAAATAATACTATTTATGTAATTCTTAATAATTTGTCTTTGCAGGTAGTTTTCATGGGTGCTGCACCAGAAGATTGCACTCTTTTGATAGATTCTTTCCACTATGCTGATAGTGCAAGTCGTCTGGAAACTTGTGACATTTATCAAATTACAACTACAACTACAAATACAGACGAAGAGAGCGAAACGACGCCTCCAACTACAAATACAGACGAAGAGAGCGAAACGACGCCTCCAACTACAAATACAGACGAAGAGAGCGAAACGACGCCTCCAACTACAAATACAGACGAAGAGATCGAAACGACCCCTCCAACTACAAACACAGACGAAGAGAGCGAAACGACGCCTCCAACTACAAATACAGACGAAGAGAGCGAAACGACGCCTCCAACTACAAATACAGACGAAGAGAGCGAAACGACGCCTCCAACTACAAATACAGACGAAGAGAGCGAAACGACGCCTCTAACTACAAATACAGACGAAGAGAGCGAAACGACGCCTCTAACTACAAACACAGACGAAGAGAGCGAAACGACGCCTCCAACTACAAACACAGACGAAGAGAGCGAGACGACGCCTCCAACTACAAACACAGACGAAGAGAGCGAAACGACGCCTCCAACTACAAACACAGACGAAGAGAGCGAAGCGACGCCTCCAACTACAAATACAGACGAAGAGAGCGAAACGACGCCTCCAACTACAAATACAGACGAAGAGAGCGAAACGACGCCTCCAACTACAAATACAGACGAAGAGAGCGAAACGACGCCTCCAACTACAAACACAGACGAAGAGAGCGAAACGACGCCTCCAACTACAAACACAGACGAAGAGAGCGAAACGACGCCTCCAACTACAAACACAGACGAAGAGAGCGAAACGACGCCTCCAACTACAAATACAGACGAAGAGAGCGTAACGACGCCTCCAACTACAAACACAGACGAAGAGAGCGAGACGACGCCTCCAACTACAAACACAGACGAAGAGAGCGAAACGACGCCTCCAACTACAAATACAGACGAAGAGAGCGAAACGACGCCCCCAACTACAAACACAGACGAAGAGAGCGAAACGACGCCTCCAACTACAAACACAGACGAAGAGAGCGAAACGACGCCTCCAACTACAAACACAGACGAAGAGAGCGAAACGACGCCTCCAACTACAAACACAGACGAAGAGAGCGAAACGACGCCTCCAACTACAAACACAGACGAAGAGAGCGAAACGACGCCTCCAACTACAAACACAGACGAAGAGAGCGAATCGACGCCTCCAACTACAAATACAGACGAAGAGAGCGAAACGACGCCTCCAACTACAAATACAGACGAAGAGAGCGAAACGACGCCTCCAACTACAAATACAGACGAAGAGAGCGAAACGACGCCTCCAACTACAAATACAGACGAAGAGAGCGAAACGACGCCTCCAACTACAAATACAGACGAAGAGATCGAAACGACGCCTCCAACTACAAATACAGACGAAGAGAGCGAAACGACGCCTCCGACTACAAACACAGACGAAGAGAACGAAACGACGCCTCCAACTACAAACACGGACGAAGAGAGCGAAACGACACCTCCAACTACTAACACAGACGAAGAGAGCGAAACGACGCCTCCAACTACAAACACAGACGAAGAGACCGAAACGACACCTCCAACTACAAATACAGACGAAGAGGTTGACACGACGACGTCTCCTACAACCGATCCGGATGATCCTATAGTTGCTCCAATTGATACAAGATCCTTTTGGAACCCTTTGACAATTACTGCCACTACCATTATTGTAAGCCTTGTTATAGTTGTCGTCGGAATATTATTCTATAAATTAGGATATTATACTCGAGCTAGAAGGCGAAAACCGCTCACGCCAGCGCCTACCCCCCGTTCTCTCTACTTTGAGGAAGACGAGATTCCGCAAGCTTATGTGGTACCACGAGTCACTCGGCCCAATAGTGCACAACAATCTTATTCTAGTAGAAATATGCCACAATATTCTTGGTCAAATAATCCCAACTACAACTGATCTAGTCAAAAATACACATAATATAATCTCGTAGTACCCAGTTTGCATGTCATACTCGTATTACTTACACATATTATAAAATGGGTAAGCTGTAAGTTGATTTGCACTAAGTACCCAACCAACATTATGGTGTTAAGACAGGCGTTGTAAGAGCTGTTTATTAGTTATTTTGAGAGGCTGAAGTGGTATATCTGTTGGTGTTATAGCGTGCTCTAGCTGTCTTGTAACCCCGAAAGAGGTCAATCTTATTGATTTAAGTTAAGATTCTTTATTGACTTGACAATAGCGTTAGTAAGTGCTATAGGTGGGAGCTCTACAGTAGTGATGCTTAAACCTTGAGTTATATTAATTCAATATACCACTTTAAGATCGAAAACAACCTGCAGTTAGCACCAATTTGTTTGTTGGATATTATACGTTTTAAAATTAGTATTGATATACATACATACATAGGAAGGAACATATTATAACGTAAGGTTATTTTAATTTTTTAATTACTTAACCGTAAGAACATATTAGGATAATCAGCAATAAGTACCTTCTTAATTATACTTAAGCCCGTACATATAGAAACCTACGAAAATATATTTACAATACATTATTCGTGCTACGTGTTCATTTGATATTCTGATATACTCGTATTTACTACACTTGAATTAAGGTAGTAAATATCTCAGCTCTCTTTCAAAATTACAATTATCTTTAAATCATAAATATCATCATCGCCTACTAAACTATCACCGCATCAGTCTATGATCGATTTCAAGGGTAAGTAAGGGCCCCGGCACACGACCGATTCTTACACAACTAAATAAAAAAACTTCCAAAATACATGCAAAATGTATGTATGTCGCACACGACGACGCCAATTCAACTAAAAAGTTGTACAACTTTATAAAATCTGCGAACGCCCAATAGCGGCGGCGGCGGTACGCACACTATCAACTCTTTGTTTGGCCGCAGACTATTTCGAAGTCTGCGCTCAATCGAGTGCGCGAGACCACCACCGCTGCCTTGATAAAGCACTCATTGGAATTATCTACCAACTTGTCGGCCAACTATCTGCGTGTTTATACTATATTACTTCGAACTGCGTAAATATAATCGATGGTAAACATGACATCCATACTAATATTATAAATTCGAAAGTAACTCTGTGGTCTGTCTGTCTGTCTGTCTGTCTGTCTGTTACCTTTTCACGCCTAAGCCGCTGAACAGATTTCGATAAAATATTGCACAGAGATGAATTGCATCCTGAGGAAGGACATAGGCTACCTATTGTCTCAAAAAACAACCCTTAAAGGGATGAAATAGGGGATGAAAGTTTGAATGGTTTACCCGTAATTATCAGTATTTACCGTATTTTTTTGTACAGTAAATACCGATTACATTATCTATACATATAATAAAAACGTAGACGTACCGTGTCTGTACATTAACTATTTTTGCAAAACAATAATAGGGAGATGGAAGGAATAAGTAATAGAACGTAAAAATATAGTTTTTGAAATTTTTGTCTGTTTGTCGTTCGTTTGTTCGCGCATCACGCAAAAACCACTCATTGAATTCAAAATCTAATTACTAGAAAATATGAAGCTTTATTCTGAGTAACATTTAGTGTTTATTTCATCAAAATCAACCCCTAGAATCAAAAGATATTAATTTTTTAAGTTTAGTTAGAAAGTATCTTATAGCAACACGCCACCGCGCGCCGCAGCGCCGTGTCGCGGCGGCGGCCGGCATCGCGCGGATCTTTTGTTTAGTGTCATGGAAAAGAAACACGGCTGTAGACTGGTGTGAGGGTGAAAATTTTCATGTTTGCAGTTTTTATGTTTTTATAATTTATATTACTTAATAAAAAAACACGTATTTTTTTATGATATTTGGACAAATTTGTCGTATCCCGTCCCGTCCGTCTCCAGATAAAATTGTTTATATATTTAATAAGTCAAATAACGAATTATAGATGGCGCTGTTGTCTGGTAATTAGATTTATGAGTTCTTTTATCCTTTCATTCGATTTTTAGGATTCCGTATCCGGTACGGGACCCTATTACTAAGCCTACGCCGTCTGTCTGTCTGTCCGTCCGTTCGTCCGTCTGTCTGTCCGAGGGTAGTATCTCTTGAACCGTAATAGGTAGCCCGTTGAAATTTTCACAGAATATGTGTTATTATGGCCGATATAACAACAAATAATAAAAATAACAAAAAGTAAAAAAATCACGGGGGTTCCCATAGAAGAAGGCAAAAAGTGTATCCGCGCGCGCCATCTACCGAATAGATTATGAAGCATATTAACTAATATGAAGCATTTCATAACCAGCTGGAACTCTCGGTAGCTCAGTGGTGCGGTCGGTCGACTGTTGATAAGCAACCCGCGCGTTCAGTACTTGGATGGATGACCGCTCCACCGTTGGAGGCTGACCGTGGTTCGGATTCCACGTTAAACTGTATGTCCCTTCCCTTCTTACCTTACTAGGTGGTAGGGTTTATCCCGGCCGGGTTGATACCACCGCACTGAATGAAACGTCGGTCGAAAGGGCTATGTAAATAGTTCGTGTTTTCTGTCCAGTTCAGTGTAGTTGACATGAAATGAAGGGAAGCACTGACATGGCACCTAGCTCACCCGGTGTTATGGGCTGACATCACGAATATTGTAGGTGATGTAGCCAACCGTATTGCACTTTCCATGAAAAAAAACACATTTTTTATCTTAGCGGCTTATGTGGGGCCACGAGGTCTGCTGAACTCTGAAGTGGACGTGGTCGTGCCTTAGGCTTCTGTGGACTGCGGAGACTGAAGATGAAAACTTCTGTGGGTTGCGAGGCTGAAGATGAAGACCTCTGTGGGCTGCTGAGACTGAAGATGAAAGCTTCTGTGGGCTGCGGAGACTAATGATAAAGGCTTCTGTGGGCTGCGAGGCTGAAGATGAAAGCTTCTGTGAGCTGCTGAGACTGAAGATGAAGGCTTCTGTGGGCTGCGGAGACTGAAGATTGATGGCTTCGGAGGGGTTTCGGTGAAGCGTTGCCTATGAGCTCTGCTGAGCACGAGGACCGCAGGGGTCTGCTGTGTCAGCCGGTTCCTTCTTTGAGTGGAGCTTCTGCATAGGCGCTCCTGGGAGTCCGGGTATCAAAGTGGGAGGTTGCTGAGGCTGTGTCAGTTGTCCGATCAATCATCAGATCGAAGAGAAGCCACCTGCAATATCGCTGTGGAGGAGGACTCCCAAAGTGGAGTGGCTCCAACCAACCTGTCCCTTCAACGAGTTACAGACTATTATATCAACATCTGTCGTGAATCGAGGAGTTCACCAGATATCGAACTATGAAGAACTTCACCAAGAAGCATAAGAAGAATTAGTATAAATATATACGCATGTAATAAATAGTAAAATAGTATTTAAGTATTATTAAGAGAAGGCTGTGACCTACTGATTGGTCACTGTCATTGGTTCGGTAGCAGGCTTAGATTGAGGTTGAGTTGCTTTTCGTACGGCCAGCTATACGTGACTCTTTCCCGTATTAGTAATTCAAATAGTTTATATGCACACATTCCTGGAAATTCTACTTCTCATATAGTTTACAGAGAAGCGTTATTGTAGATTATAAATTACCATTGGTTGCGGCTTCACTTATGTAGGTCGAATCAAGTCTATAAACCTGCCCAATTAAAAAACACCAAAACAATTGAATCATCTAACGAACGGACAGACAGAGTCACGTTGCTTTTTATAACAGGCTGAGAAAGATCAAGTCCACGCGGACGTAGTCACGGGCACAGCTAGTATTTTATATTTTCTAAAATAGTTTTTGACGTGATGACGTCACGTCTTATAAATTGATGAACACCGGCTGCACGCACGAAAAAGTGTCACGTTCCATCTGAACCTATGTGTGCAAGCGAGAGCGCGTAACAAGCGATAGAGAGGCATATACAATAGTAGGAAATACAAAATATATTTGTCCGTCTTTTGCGAGCCTCGAACCCGCGGTCCCTGCAACCATCACCGACCAAAGAATTAAAGAAAAATATAAAACATAAAAAAGATGGTAGCTTCACCAGTCATAGCGACAGCGCAGCATGAGAAGAAGTGAAATATTAGTTTTATAGAGCGCATGCGCAACGCCACGAGCGAATTGACATCAAAATTGAAGCTATGTAAACCACATGAAGGGCGTGAGTGAAAAAATGTAATTCTGAGGCAAATGTGTTTGAAGTTCTATCAAAACGAAACACATACAGGGCACATAGATGGAGGACATCGAATGAAAAAGTGCGTAAACTCCCTTTCTTGTCGCATCCAGCTTCAGTTCCATTTACATGCAAAACTGCTTAAAGGAGGATGGGCAAAAATGTATGGGAGTTGGTCTACCCCTCCTCTAACAATAAATCATATATCAATAGAAAGGTCTTTCCAAGAAAACCATTTTGTCCAAACATGCCTAACATCTATTGTTAGTACTTTAGGAGTTATATCACTTTAAGTTGTATAAACATAGAACCTTATCATAGTAATATGCTCACCTCTGTACCATGATCATCGTTCTAGGAAGGGTAAGTACTTAGAGCGAAACAGTTCCAAAATGACCGAGCGGTATTGAAACCAAAAAAAAAATTATTTTAATCATTTCGCTCTAAGTACTTACCCTTCCTAGAACGATGATCATCGTACAGAGGTAAGCATATTACTATGATAAGGTTCTATGTTTATAAAATTTTAAAGTGATATAATTCCTGAAGTAATAATAATTGACGTTGGCTGCCATACTAAAAAATGTTCTATATTAAATCAACTTTTCCATTGATATAACACTCACAGCTAGAGGAGGGGTACTTAGACCAAAACGCCCATTCTCCTTTGTTGATAGTATTTGAAGCACATACAGTATAACTTTTACTTATTTTGAAATTTTAAACTGACATCGTGCTGAATGTAATGCACACTATGTAAAGTTATAGTTTAATATGTATTGTTGAAGTAAACTATCATAAATAATTTATTAAACGATGTACTTTTATTTTCTTTTTCATGCAATACACCATAGCAATACACAGACCAAATTGCGAGGATTTTTGACAAGTCTGTGGCGACAAGACTGACCGCCTTGAATAGATATGACTTTTGGTAGTTAAATATCTTTAACGCCGCCTCCGTCCTTGGCACCATGCCTCCTTCGTGCTCAGGGCTTGAGGAGGATTTATTATATTCTCAGTAATTTTGTTTTGTTTTATTTAGGTATGTTTGTTATAAGTAGTTTAGTATTAATTTAATTTTGTAATATCTTTCGATGGCTGACACTTGGTTATTGTCATAGCTTTCATCACATTTTATTTCTTGTAAAAATCCGCTTGAATGATAAATAAAAGCTACGTGATTTAACTCCCACAACTGGTGACCCCGAAGTGGGTGAACAGAGGAACTTGCAGAGTTATCTGGGCTAACATGTCAGTCAACGAAGAGCAAACAACGCTGTCAGCGGCGGCTGCCGCGACCACCGTCACTATGTCGAGTCGCAGTACGCTTACCACGGTTCTGGCCAGAAGAACCGGCAGTATGGTTTGCACAAGTCGAAGCACAGTTTACTCTGTCAGGCGTGAGTACAGATACAAGGTTTAACCGTATTATATCGCAATTAGACAAAAAATATGCAGCGGAAGTAAAAGATTTAATAATTAATACTCCTGCTTCCGACAAATATGACAAGTTGAAAACTGAGCTAATTCATAGGTTGCCAACTTCCCAAGAACAACGTACGAGACAGCTTCTCATGTATGAAGAAATGGGTGATCGCAAACCAAGTAAATTTTTACGACATCTACAGAATTTGTGCGGGAATAAAGTACCGTCTGATTTGATGAGAACCATCTGGACTACCCGTCTACCTTCACATCTGCAGACGATCATAGCAACGCAAGTAGATGTGCAATTGAAAAAAGTGGCAGAATTAGCTGACAAAGTCAACGAGGTAACTCAACCGCAACGTGAGTTCGTTACTGTGATGAGCACGCCCCACACAACAACGCTTGAGTTATCTCTGCGCATGGAAGAATTAACTCACCAAACAGCAGCATTGGCAGCCAGCCGTGGATCATGATCGAGTTCAACTTCCCCACAGCGTGGACGATCAACGAACCCCCGCAACGAAACCAACTACATATTATGCTGGTATCATCGGCGCTTCGGGAACCGAGCGAGCAAATGTACTGCGCCGTTCAACAAGAAGGAAAATACTCACGGCAGTCAATAATGGCGGCAACTGACTGCTGCAATGGTCCACGCCGCTTTCGTCGTCGACAAGTCCACTAAGCAAGAACTTCTAGTTGATAATGGATCTGACTTATGTGTTTTTCCTCGCAATCGCAGAACTTCGAGTCAAGACAAACTATGAACTTTTTGCCGCAAGTGATACTGTAATTCCTACATACGGCTGCCTGGACAGAGCTGCGCCAAAACATCGGACTTCGTCGAGATTTTCGCTGGCCCTTTGTTGTTGCAGATATAAAGAAACCAATAATGGGGGTTGATTTTCTGTCTTTCTGTGGCCTCCTTGTCGATGTTCGCAATCAAAGATTAGTCGACGGCGTCACATCGTTATCAACTGCAGGCACTGCCGTCCATTCAAATATAGCATATATTAAACCTGTTACAGGTTCTTCAAGTTATTATGAACTACTACAACAATATCCGAGTATCACGCGATCTGCTGGAACACCAGATAGACCGGCGCCTTCTCATAAAACCATGCATCATATCCGCACCACATCAGGTCCACCGGTGAGCTGCCGTCCTCGACGCCTTGCCCCGGATCGCCTTCGTATCGCTAAACAAGAGTTTGATGCCATGCATGCTAGAGAATGGAACCGCTCGTAGATCAGACAGCCCTTGGTCTTCTCCATTACATCTGGTGTCGAAGAAAAATGATGGCTGAAGGCCTTGCGGAGACTATCGAGCGCTAAACACCCGAATGGTGCCCAACGCTTATCCGGTGCAACATATAGAGGATTTCGCCCAGCAACTCTCAAGGCCGTTCGGTGTTTTCAACAATAGACCTCGTGTAGGCATATAATCTAATACGTTTAAATCCAGAAGATATACCAAAAACGGCAATACCTACTCCATTCGGGCTCTTTGAATTTCCATATATGACATTCGGACTGCGTAATGCCGCTCAAACTTTCCAGAGTTTTATAGACGAAGCCACCCAGGCACTAAAGCGACTGTTAAGCTAATTACTAAGCGGTTTGTGTGGCCGGAAATAAAGAAAGAATTTACAAGTCTAATCAAATAAATCCAAGGATCATTTATAATTTAGTTATTTTTTCATTGACTGTAGGTTATTTCTATGTATTTGTGATATGGCCCCGCGGCCTCAAACTCACTGCGATCAACGGTAGTTTTTTTTTGTGGAATCTGACTGACACGGTTGGCTACATCACCTACAAAATCCGCAATGTCAGCCCATAACTGGTGAACTAGGTACCATGTCAGTCCAGCACTGACTGCTTCCATTCGGTCGTGCCGGCTACACTGAACTAGACGGAAAACACAAACTATTTACATAGTCGTTTGAACCGACCCTCATTCAGTGCGGTGGTACACCAACCCGGGCTGGTTTAACCCTACTACCTAGTAAGGTAAGAAGACAGACCTATTTTTAGTATACATACCTACGCACAGAATTTTAATGAATTTTAATGGTACCGTGTGGGCCCGGTACTTAAAAAGAATAGCCCCACTGCATCTCTCCCCGTGCATGTCGTAAAATACGACTAAGGGATAAGGACAAGATGCCGTGCTAAAGGGCGACGGGTTCGCCACCTCTCACCTTGGCATGGTACTTCCACCGAGTCATGCAGCAGGTGGGTCTTCATGCCTTACTTGCTGCTTGATCGATTGAATCAAGAATACTTTGCGAAACGTGGTGGTCGGTGTTGTGCTATAATTTACCAGAGTTCGTAAGTATGACCACATTTCTGAATATCGCGCTCGTCTTAATTGGCTGGATATCCGTAGGCGTAGGAATGCTCATGTCTTATCCCTTCTCTTCTGCACGTTAAATAATCCTGGTGCCCCCCAGTACTTGAGTGAGCGGTTTGAATTTCTTTGTTCGCACGGCCGACCACTGAGATCGACCGACTCCCTTGTGCTGGCCTTCCCCTCTCATACCACCACTTCTTATTCAAACTCCTTCACTGTTAATGCTGTTCGTATGTGGAATGAACTACCCATCGACGTTCGTATGTCCCCTTCTCCTTTTGTTTTCAAAAAAAGACTTATGTCAAACTTCCTAAAGTAGCTTATTATTCCCCTATTACCTGTCCTTATATTGTTCTTGAGTCCGTGTACACTTATAAAATGTATATATTTATTATATATATATGTATATATTTAGTATATGTAAATTTTTTCTTTATTTTTTTTGCAATTAGATTTAAGCACTTGTTTCATGTCTCTTTCTTCCTGCCACTCCATAACCACTCTGTAAATAATAAGGCGTACTGTAAGAGAACCCTATATTTAGAGTTAAGTATTTGCCTGTTGTACAATTTTTGAGTGCAATAAACATATTTGATTTGATTTGATTTGATTTGAGTTCTTGCAGCACAACACCGATTACTCTGCTTACCCCGATTGTCGGGATTCAGCGTGTGTGATATGTATGTATGTATGTATGTATGTAGAATTTTAATGTGTTAACCATGACTAACTTCCAGTCTTTACTTACATACATAATCTCTAGCTCACACAATTAGCCAAAAGTCACAACTATCTAGGTATGTATATTTGCTATTTAACATCAAGAACTGGTTTCAGCCTCTATTCCGCCCAGTTCGCTAACTTTAAACGTGTTCGAATCGACCGCAAGTCTTACAGCTGTTAACATGTGAGACTCCGTTCCTACACTCTACGCGTACTATCATGGCACACGCTTTTGGTATACCACTCTTAGAAAAATCTAACAATTGGCCGCGACATGAGAAGATATTGAAGAGCACTCCCCGGCCGACTAATTCTAGACTTGCCGTCAGCGACTAGCGTGTTAGCTAGTGATCGCAGCGACTTGTCGACCAACGCGACGCGATGCAGTTTCTTTACGTCCATTATGGCATTAGTAGTACTATAACACCAACGGCGTAAAACGATTGATAACGCCAACGTGTTATTTATTACTTATTTAAAATGAAACTTTAATAATTTAACCCCGTTTCTATTGAATTGATTTTTTCCGTAATGGAAACATTTCGAGTCAAGCATGTAGTATTAACCCGGCGCATGCCTATACTACATGGGTATTTCACACGCGAGGTGTTTTGTTTTTAACATTTCTATAGAAAAAAAAAATCACGTTTGCGGCGGTCCGCGTTCTCAGCAGCTGAAGAGGAGGAAAGGTGTGTTCACTGAATCAGTGTCTTACTGCGGCTCGAAGTGAGTACACTTGGTGACAAAGTCGCGCTCGGGTATGAAATGCCAGTGTAGGCACGCGGCTTCACCGTTTTCGGTAATAATATTGTTTTGTGTGTGTGTGTTTTTTTTTATGGAAACCGACACGGTTGGCTACATCATCGCCTACAACATCTATGATGTCAGCTCATAACACCTTGGTGAATTTAGGTGCCATGTCAGTGCCTCCCCTCGGTTTCATCAGTTTCTTTCAACGCAATGTCTTACGAATAATAAAAGATGAGAATGCGTGAGCTCTTCATTTCTGTTCTGGCAGACTAAGAGGCAACACACAAAATACGTAGGTATATCAAGATTGTGGGGATATTTAGTATAGATAATTAAGATTTACACTACGAAACATTTCGGCGTGTTTTGATCATTCTGATGGTTCCTCTGCCTAGTTTTAAGAATTGTTTCTTTTTTTTTTTTACAACTCGGTAGCAATAATAAAATTTTCAAGGACTTACTTGCAAGTACCACAGAATCAATACTAATAATAAATCTGTAAGGGATGGTCATGGAGTAAGTTACTTTGTTTTAGGAAATATTCAGTTTGTAGCCTCTATATATGATACTAAAGCTAAATTGACGATTTTTAGAAATATTTTCTGTACGTATGTATGTATGTATGTTCCTCCATAACTCTTAAAGCCATCATCCGAATTTGATGAAACTTAGTATAAGCCCATTTTACTATACGGGACACAGGATAGGCTAACTAAAATTCACTTCCGGCTACGCTAAGATGTGGCTCCCATACAAATCGAATCGAAATAAAAGCGGCGCGCCGCGGCGACGGCGGTTTATGGCGGCTAAGCTGCCGGAGGCCAGCGGCGGGGGCGGAGGCGCGGGGTGCGGTCTGGCGGAGCGCGGTGTGTGTATGCCACGTGGTGTATATGCATTGTCTCGAGCCAGAGTATCTTATTTAATTCGATTCATAATATTATGTAGGTTTACTTCGTTAGGTAGGTATCTATTTGATAAATTTTAGGTGCAAACCTATGTAAAGTGTTGTTGCAAGTCGATGTTAGCGGATATTTACTTAATGGAGTTCCTATTTATTTAAGTTATTTTGATCGTATGTTTATTATATTGTACGTAGTGTAATATGCGCGCAGTATTAGCGAAAAGATTCTTATTTTTACCCGACTACGGCGAAGCGAAAAGGAGAGTTATGTGTTTGACCGGTATGTATGTATGTATGTATGCATATATGTATGTATGTGTGTATGTATGTATGTATGTATGTATGTATGTATGTATGTATGTATGTATGTATGTATGTATGTATGTATCATCTGTTCCCTCATAACTTCGAAACTACTTATCATAATTTGACAAATGAGGTATCGTTGGATGCGTCTTGACGCTGGATAGAGGCTATGTGACGTCCCATAAAATTGTATATGGCGCCCTATAAAGGATATAAAGTCATGAACAAATTTTTTTTAATGATGCCATGTTGGGGATCAAATGAAAGGGCTTAATTAACACATTTCAAAAATTTATATATTGTTAGCTGTTGCTTTCGGATTTGCTTGCATGCATCCGATAATTGGGAATAATTTCTAAAATCAGGCCTCACTCCGAACCTACCCAAAATACATCCTACTAATATTATAAACGCGAAATTTTGTGAATGAGTTGCGTTCAGGAAGACGATAAACCTACTAAAAGAAAGTAAGTAACTAATGGCGAGGCCGAAGGCCGAGCTGCGTTCGGGAAGACTATAAACCTTCTCGAAGAAAGTAAGTAACAAAAGGCGAGGCCGAAGGCCGAGCTTCGTTCAGGAACACCCTAAACCTTCTCAAAGAAAGCAAGTAACAAAGGGCGAGGCCGAAGGCCGAGCTGCGTTCAGGAAGAGGATAAACCTTCTCGAAGACAGAAAGTAACTATGGGCGAGACCGAAGGCCGAGATGTGTTCAGGAAGAAGATAAACATTTTCGAAGAAAGTAAGTAACAAAGAAGTTACTTTCTTCTAGAAGATTTATGGCCTTCCTGAACGCAGCTCGGCCTTCGGACTCGCTCTCTGGTACTTACATTCTTCGAAAAGGTTATCCTCTTCCTGAACGCAGCTCGGCCTTCGGCCTCGCCCTTTGTTACTTACTTTCTTAAAGATGGTTTATCCTCTTCCTGAACGCAGCTCGGCCTTCGGCCTCGCCCATAGTTACTTACTGTCTTCGAAAAGGTTTATCGTCTTCCTGAACACAGCTCGGCCTTCGGCCTCGCCCTCTGTTACTTACTTTCTCCGAGAAGGTTTAAAATGGTCTTCCTGAACGCAGCTCGGCCTTCGGCCTCGCCCTCTGTTACTTTCTTTGGAAAGGTTATCCTCTTCCTGAACGCAGCTCGGCCTTCGGCCTCGCCCATAGTTACTTACTGTCTTCGAGAAGGTTTATCGTCTTCCTGAACGCAGCTCGGCCTTCGGCCTCGCCCTTTGTTACTTACTTTCTTCGAGAAGTTTTATGGTATTCCTGAACGCAGCTCGGCCTTCGGCCTCGCCCTCTGTTACTTACTTTCTTTGAAAAGGTTATCCTCTTCCTGAATGCAGCTCGGCCTTCGGCCTCGCCCATAGTTACTTACTGTCTTCGAGAAGGTTTATCGTTTTCCTAAACGCAGCTCGGCCTTCGGCCTCGCCCTCTGTTACTTACTTTCTTCGAAAAGGTTACCCTCATCCTGAACGCAGCTCGGCCTTCGGCCTCGCCCATAGTTACTTACTGTCTTCGAGAAGGTTTATCGTTTTCCTGAACGCAGCTCGGCCTTCGGCCTCGCCCTCTGTTACTTACTTTCTTCGAAAAGGTTTATCGCCTTCCTGAACGCAACTCCGCCTTCGGCCTCAAAATGTTACTCACTTTCTTCGAGACGGTTTATCGTTTACCTGAATCCAGCTCGCCCTTAGTTACTAGCCTGAACCCAGCTCGCCCATAGTTCTTCCTTTGAAATACGAATTTCACGCGAGCGAAGCCGCGGGCAAAAGCTAGTCATATAATATGGCAATAAATACATAGACATATGATTTTAGTGTTAAGAAACTGAATAGTTATCTTGCGCCATCATCGCGGCTCTAGCTCTTGGTAACCTACGTCTAATCCGCCGCAACGCGACAACTTGCTCCGAGAAGTAATTCTCTTCTATTGGGAGTACGCCTCCAAGGAGTACGCCCAACCGACGACGCAAATTATTTACACTAGAAAATAAGGAGGCACCAATATTGTAATGTATAAAACTGTTTTATTGAAAATTTAAAAAAAATATATTCAGAAAATACAAGAAATAAATTTGTATAAAAGATTATGTAGGTACACGAAATTAAATAAACATAAATTATAAACTTAACACTAGCTTATTTTTAGTGAATCGGGCACAGCTTACGTCTCCCCGTAACCGCGAAGACACTGATTTTAAGCCTGACCCCTAAAGATATATAAACAATATTAATATTTTTATCAGTCAGTCAGACATACACCTCTCCAATTTTCCTCCAGACCTCCCGGCCTTCAGCGATACGGAACCACTGCTTTCCGCGCACGTTCTTGATGTCATCGTCCCAACTGGCGGGTGGTATTTCCACGCTCCGTTTTACTCCGCCAGTGTAGGTTACGATTACTCCAGCAGTCGTCGTCTCTTCAGCTGACGTGCCCAGCCCACTGCCACTTGAGCTTAGCCATCCGGTGTCCAATATCGACTACTTTGGTGCGTCGGCGAATTGCCTCATTACGCACCATATCACGTAGCGATATTGCCAGCATGGCTCGCTCCATTTCTGGAAACCGATTTTTGACAACCTTGCTGTCCCTCCGGAAATCATTCCGTTCCGATATTCAACAATATATTTCTAATCTGCATTAATTATGTTTCCACATTCAACCATTCCATTCTCATACGCTATCATTCCGTTCCCATATTCTATCATTCGATTTCCTCATTTAATCGTTCCGTTCCGATGTGCTATCATTTCGTTCTCAAATACAACGTTCCGTTGTCATATATTAACTATGTATTCCTTTCCTCTTTTCAATTATTCCGTTCTCAATGTTCCTTCTTCCAATGGATCGAAATATACGAGCATCACACGCACCCGCGGCACATCAGGATGCTATAACACGCGTTCCTTCCACTCTCCTTCGTTAGGATAATTCCCTGCGGCTCTCGGACATTATCGGGTCCGCCCAGAGAGGATCCGTGCTAAATAGGCCAGCCACGGATTACCGGAGGACAGTTTGTAATGGGCGACGCGCGACGACCGAGATCCGGGAAGCGACACTGAACGCTTAAAGCGCTGATAGAAAAGAGGTATGGCGCACGTACGAGTGTAAAGTAGCGGCTGATTACCCTGTCATGTCAGGTTGAGTCACAAAAAAAACAATTAAACTCCAGGTTTTAGACATTCCGTATGCTAATACGTAATACAGTGACACTAACTCAAGCGACGTGCTTAGACATACTGTATGCTAATAAATAGGGGATCAAGAATAAAAAATAGGGATACAGAGTGAAGAATAAAGTAGTTATAGATAGATAATAGTGAAGGAAGAACTAAGAACGAAGAATCCCAAATCGAAAAAAGAAAATCAAATATTTGAACACTGTAAGAATTGAGAAAGAAGTATCGAGAATGGAGAAAGACTATTGCAGGTTGGATAATAAAGACTAGAAACAGGATAATCAAGAATACACGAGAACACAAACTACACTCTAAAACTATGTCAATGTGAATATGTGAATAGTTTTAAAAGCATGGCGAAAGCAGTTTTACCTTTCTGAATGCTTAGCTGCGAGCCATCTCCGAATTGCCCACTCTCTGAAGCTCAGAACGAATACGGCAAATGAACGAGTGGCGCGCGGAGACTGGAAAAGGGGGAAAAACAACAAAAAAGACAGTCCGTAAAGAAATCCTATTAGGGTAGCGTGGAGCGTGGCTTCGTAGGCGTCGGATCTAATTCTGTGGGAATGGGATATGCAGTTAAAGTTATACGTAACCTTATTTCCAAAGTAAGCCAACCGTTGAACAATTGTTTAGTCAGCGAAAGTTTTCGGCCGACGACAACTTCGAAACAAGTTACATTCGTTAGGTGCACTTTATTTAAATGGTTTGTAATTTGGCTGTCAAAACAGTTACTTTAATTTCACGAAACGATCCAGACTTGTCAAATCTTTTAAATACCAACCCAATGTTGAAGTTTTACAATCTTCGCCTGCGTTACCGAAATTCGGATACGCAATACTTGAGAGACGTCGAAATAATCAAAATTCACATTCTTACCTAATATTCAACGTCTAAAAACTCTAACGTTAAATACTTGTAGTATCATGTGAATCGGTAAATGTTCAGTAACGAAACTCATGGTCACCAAATTGAACATCTTCAACATCATGTAGTATTTCTGTGCCGCCAAATCTTAAGTTAACATAATATTTCACATTCGTCAAAAGCAACAATATACATAAAATCTGTATAGCCAAAACGGCAGTCTTTCTGTCTTCCATTTGAATCAATATTTCAGTATCGCCAAAACGGTCATACCAATCGTCACGTAATGACCCAACGTCGCCAAAACGGCCATCTCAACGGTCACATAATATGGCAGCGCGGTCGTCGCCAAAACAAAATGTACAAATATGTCCCAGAGTGTTGTTTGTACACGAGGAGCAAATAAAGGGCTGTGATAGGTTGGCTACTAATTCGCGGGCTATAAACACATTCACTAGCGATCGGGGAAGTAGTTGCGTAAACATTGAACGACATAGGGGCGATAATATTCGGATCTAATACCGTTAAATGACCGAAAGTTCTTTTGCGATATCGATTTTTGGAAATCGTTAGGTTTTTGGTGATGTTTTATTTTTGTTAAGCTCTCGAATATGAATATTTTGAACAGATTTCTAGATAAGTTGAATTTGTTGTATAATATCCATTGAATATTTTTTTTGTGTTATTCCATGTTGAATTTAGTATTATTTTATTATTTCTTATTTAGATAGATGCAAAGCCGAAAATTAAGACAAAAAATACGCCCCGACCAGGATTCGAACCTGGAACTCCGGATTGAGCCGCCAGCGCCTTGCCATTTCGCCATCGGTCGACGAAATAATACGTCCTGACCCGACCTGGTCGGGGTATATTTTTTCCCTTCAATTTTAGCTTTACATCTATCTAAATAGAAATATAAAGCGAGTACATGCTTAGTACTAAGATATAAAAATAAAATAATTATTTTATTATGTTTGGTGTTCTTTTGAGTGATAGATAATATTCGTCGTACTCGTGTACTCGTGTTAGATAAATTATTGTTCGATCAATTGTGCTTTTCTATACATATATATATAGATATAGCTTTTGTTTGGCATTTGTGATGTAAATACACATTAATGCAATACTAACTACTTTAAAACCTAACATTATATATTGTGTTAACTGAAGGTGGGGAAATAAATAAAAATATATATAAAATATATATATTTTGCCAAGGTGGTTTCGGTCTTTCCATATTTTTTTTTGTTATTCAAGAACGAGCATGCCTATTACTAACGTAACTGCCTATTCACTATATTAAACCAGTCAAAAAGTCCCATCTAATTAACGCTTTTAATATCAATTAACCTAAACGTAATCATTAAGTTTTAAGATTGTATGTAGATTATAAATTAAATCAAGTCCCACTTTACCTAAAACTGTAATTTAACCGTGTTTAATTTTCATATCGTTCAATTTACATATTTCACCACACCCACTTGTTAAGGAAAGAAATTAAACCCACAAAATGAATTCACCGTCCATTTCCTTGCATCCCTTTTATTTTTCCCCAGCATCTACTAAACCTGCTGCTAGTCCCAAATTAGAGCGAGCACCATGGCGACACAAAGCCACAGAAACGCATGAAGTCATTTATTTTATCTTCATTACAGAGCGAGGTATGTACTTACAAACTCTATCATTTACTACGCCCAAATATTCAGAACATTAGAACCGGCATTCACCCGTAGCGACGGCAAATTCAAAATTCGCAGCCGCAAATCTTGTAGAATTTTATACAATATTTCGGTGTATTTATTATTCAAGCAAAATTGAACTTTAAAAAATTACATAAAAAACAATACGGAAGCCTTGAATATTGAAATAAATTTATATTGCTTAATTAATTAAAATTATATTTATATTGCATAAAAAAGCTCCTCTAGAGTTCGGCATGTCGGGAATGTGCCCATAATGCTCGCAGCATTCCCTCTCTGCACAGCGAAGCTTATTCTCTCCCTTAAAAACTTTTCCGAATTTTGAACGCTGGTTGTTTCCCCAATTTTTTTACCTAAAATATGCACAACATAATAATATGTTAATAAAAAAAAAATAATATGGCAAATTTTGGTTGTTTTCCTACATCAAAATAATGCTTGTGTATATAGTAAAGCGAATAAAACGTCAAAATTAGGTGCCACTTTGCCATAATTTTTTTTTTTCGTATACCACATCAATACAAAACATTAAAACAACTACGCCCAAGATGAGTTCTCTATTTAATTAATGCTATGATATTTCATGGTAGTGATTTTTTAATTCTTATAGCAAAACTGGCCTTCAAAAGTTTGAACAAAATCATTGATATTTTGTATGGAATTACACAACGTACCTACCTATATCAACTAAGGGTATTTGCCTTAAGTCATAAATGTATGTATTGCAACGAGAGGAATGCGGCCAGAACTTGCACGTGTGACCATTGAGGCTGGCCGTACTTAGGATTCCACGTTAAACTGTAGGTTCATTTCCTTCTTACCGTGCTAGATGATAGGGTTTAACCCGACCGGGTTGCTACCACCGCACTGAATGAAAGGTCGGTCGATGCGGCTATGTAAATAGTGTTCCCGCCACGACCAAAGAAAATCACTGACATGGCACGTAGCTCATCAAGGTGTTAGGGCCTGACACCATGGTTATACATCGGCAGACATCGCCCAGAATAACCCTAACTCTGTGACACATATGGGCCAATATGTGTTAACACGAGAGTTGAAAATGAATGAAAATATACTTTATTGTACACCATTATATAAAAAGGTTACAAAAGGCGAGTTTAATGCGTTGCGGCATTCTTTCGAGAGTTCGAGCTGTCTGACACAAATTGTATACATTAGCAACATTTTCGGGTTTCGGAAATATGCTTAGGAGTTAGATGTTGGGCTAGAAGTAAATTGTATGCAATGCATACAATTAAACAGTTCTATACTTTGAATTCTTTGGCTGCAGCTAATCGAGGTTATGTGATATTTTTCACTGTAGGCAAAGCGGGTCACATTGGGACAAAATTAACGAGCGAAGGGCCTGGCCGAGGGTTCCGGAGCTCTGCTCGAGGGACGATAAAATTGGGGTCCCGAAAAGACCATTCCCTTTGCCAGATAAGGGAGCCCTGTACATTTTGCCTTAGAGAGTTGTATCAAAAGGGGCATTTTGCAGTCTAAATTGTGGAGCGTTTATGTATGTTCGTCTTCCTTTTGCAGAGAATGAGGCGGACGCATTGCAAAATTAAATTTCTCACATTTGAACTTGCGCTTAACTTAGGGTTGCCATAAAGGTACTGACCGGGACACTATATCAAAACCTAAGAAAAGTTGGTTATCTTTGAGCGGGGAAATGCAGCACCTGTTCTATGAATATTAAATAAAATTTTAGATGATATGTGTCTTTTACATTTAAGGATAGATTATGCATAAATTCTATTAGATAAATAGGTAGGCAATGGTTTTAAATGTTCATAGCCAATAAATTATAGGACCCAGAAAAGTGTCCAATTCAGAACGATCCGCTCAGCTCTGTAAGCTCACAGATAGTTAGCCAAAAGTCTCCACTGAACGCTCGTTGTCTATGTAAACACATAATTGACATCTGCGGACTTATGATGCCTACAATACTCTGTAAGGAGTGTTAGGAAATAAGGAGAAGCACTAAACCCTTTAAAACTTTTTTTTATAATATTTGTATGGATATATCTACCTGGCTTTTGGTTCCCGACCGGGACATTTGGTGGTCAGGCGGGACGACCGGGACTGAGATTCTAACCCGGTGACAAGTCCCGGTGTACTTTAGCACCGTTAGTAGACAGATTTCTGCAAGGAGTTTTTCTTCGATTTGATATTTTTTTCGGAAATTGGAAAAATTCATAGGCGCACTCTTGGGATTCGAACCTTTTGCGTGCAAGGTATCCGCCACGCCTTCATATTTTGATTGCACTAAACCTGTTCCGCTCTACCTCTAATGTCGTAAAGGAAGTATGCGTTTGTGAAAAATAACTAATGAAATTCATAATTCATTGTTTATTATTAGATAGAACAACAAATATTAATAAATTAATTTCATTGTTTTTTTAGAGCTGCTCTTCTACATAATTAATCATTCATACATACTCGTAATCGACGTAAAAAATTAATGTTCTTGTTAGTTATAATATGTATTTATTATTTGTAAGTGACTATAATACTTATAAGATTCAAACGAAATATTGTGACTTGCGCAGTTTCTTCTTCGCATTCAAAAATATAGAACTGGCGAAATGTTCGACGTATACAAGAGTATGATACCTAACTATGGACGAAATTCTACAATAAACAATATACAATAATCAATCATCATACATACGTAATAAGTAAGTACAGTGATCGGCAGTAAATAACCTACATCGGGCTTTTGAAACTAATAATCTGTACCCTAATCACGAGATTTAATCTACTACGCTACGCACGCTACGCCGTGTTCTCCGCATAATTTTGTATGGAGAAACGAAGTTCGCAAATCTATCACTAGAGGCGCTGCTCCGTTTCTCCATACAAAATTATGCGGAGAACACGGCGTAGCGTAGTAGTTTAAATCTCGTGATTAGGGTACTGGTTGTAGAGCATCGTCCCTGTTGCACTAACTCGCACGTCTATGTGCAACAGGGACGACGCGACGCTCTACAACCGGATGGTTTCTTTCTAACGCCCGATGTACATTATTTACTACCGGGTGTTGTACCTATAGGTTCACTTTTAATTTACTAACTCATGCCTATACAGAAAGAAACTAACTACTCGTTACATACTTTCTACAACATTCCACTTCTACCTATTTCGTGCAAGAGTTTAATTACCGAAACTCATTAAAAGAGCTTTGAATTTCACCAAAGGCTGTTATTTTCACGTAATCTTGCGATCGGTATGAGCCAAGGAAATAAATATGCAGAAGCGGCATTGTCACACATTTAATGCATTTTACCTTTGGTCGGCATGAACACCATTTGAGGGAGAAAGAAAATACGTGAGTTAATGAGTTTTTCGGCTTCAATTTATTTATTGATCCAATAATTTGTACCTCTTGAATACGTCAAACTAAATTTTTATTCGTCCGTTCTTTTAGCTCTGCGAGAAAAAAACGGGCAAGAAATCTTGTCTGCATTTAACTTTCTTTTTGTCAGAATTTTACGTGACAGGTAGGCATATTTTATCTTAAAGGTGTACACTTTTTCTGCGGCCATTTTGATTTGACGCCAAATTACTGTTGTTCGATAACAATTAATCAGTGAGGAAGCAGAGAATCTTTATGGAGCGTTTTACACTTGAATAACGTGTTGAATCTTCTGTGGCGGAAACGCTGAAAACAATGTTTCCAGGTAAATTTTCAAGAAATGTTGACTTTGATTGGCCCCCGTGATCACCGGATTTGACAGCTCCTGACTTTTATTCTGTGGGACGTGTTTATGATAACATGCCGATGAATATTGAACACTTAAAGCACAATATTCGGGCCTGAAAAATAATATATATTTAAAGTTGTATTGCTCCTATTTGGCCGTCCTGTATTTGTATCGTCTTTATGCGTTTTTACTACCAGCTCGAAAAGCTAATACAATTTCTATATATTTATTTCTATTGCATGGCCCATACATAATCCGTAGCTATATGTATTGTATGTGTATTAGCGAAGCCAGCTCCCTCATAACAAGTCGGGTGAAAAGGCTCATTTCACAATTTTCATCCGTCATCCATTTCCGGCTGCGCTGGACGTGTGATGAAATATTTTTCTGCTTATCCGACTTCGCTCTCTCGTAGCTGTAGGATGTGCGATACGTCGACCTACGTACGACCTACGTAGACTTTAGTTCATTAAAATTTAATAAAAAAAAATTGTTTTCTTTATGCTTTCTTTGGCTCATAAACATTTTCTTTCTTTCTTTCTTAATAAAAAGATATGTATCTGAAGAACACTTCTACGTACAATAGTAATCCAGATTCCTACAATGGTTTGCACCTACAAAATAGGGGCTGAATGACCTTTCCCCAGAGATCTTGTCTATCTATATCTAATCTACAAGCCGGACCTAATCGGTGATGAAATTGGCTATGCCGGAGAATCCGCTCATCTTATTAATTTTCTCCAAATACATGTTCCTCTTCTGGGATATGTCTGTGTGTGTAAGCAACTTCGAATGCTCGTCTCAGAAGTTGCATCGAACGTCAATGCTATCACTAAGTACATCATCCTAATTAATAAAGCGAAGTTTGTACGGCCGTGTATCGTACGTTAATATATGAATATCCTTACAACTCTAGAACAACTTTATCGATTTACATACGGTTTCCACTGTTACTTTCTGTCACTTCTCAAGATGGCTTTAGGCTATAAATCATAACAATATGCCATTGGCGGCCTGAGCTGCGAGCAAAAAGTCACGCGAAGCGAAGCCGAGCGCAAAAGCTAGTATTTTACACGGGGTGGTAAGGCATTGGTGGCCGTCAAAGTACCAGGTTCAAATTCTTGTCTGAACCTCTAAAAATTTATAGATGGACCCTTTTGTGCTTTTGTACCGCCTTCTACGCAAGATCAAAATATTATTTAATACTTTTTTAACGGTTTGAAGTCGGTTCAATGTTTTCTTCCAACAGTTTTTTTTATTTCTCATTATTTTCGGCATTGCATCCATCTAATGAAGTAAATACAAATAATTTATTGATTATATCAAAACTTACCATTACAATAGAATGAACTTTTATTCAATGAAGAAAAAACACATAACAGACAAAAATATACAACTTGAAACAGTGAGTAAAACTAATTAAATAAAATTAACCTAATAAATAATAAAAACTAAATAATTACATGTTGAATCATAATCAAAGTCTAGTCTAATATTGTCTAAAAAGTATCAACTATTATAAGTCTCAACGTTCTGTCGATCTGATCCATCCATTCAGCCGATGAACTGACAATAACGTGTCGACCTCCATGTTTGCCGACATATCTATCCGTTCAGTTCGCTCACACTCCGTCAGATTGAATTTCCGCTCGCTAGTCGCGTGTTCGAAGCAGATTAAATCTGGTCCGTGCAAACTCTTTCACGATTCGGACTCCGCTACTTACAGATCGACTCAAAGTGGACAAATACTAGAACAACCTATAAAGTATCAAGAATATCGCGAACACATAGTACGTCCGAAAGATGGCAATACTTCATATGAAATTCAACAACTATTGTTCTAGGACTTGATCAAATCAATCATCAATACTAATAATAAATCCGCAAGGGATGGTCATGGAGAAAGTTACTTTGTTTTATGAGTACTAATAATAAATCTGTAAGGGATGGTTATGGAGTAAGTTACTTTGTTTTATGAGATATTGCGTTTGTACACTTTATGTATGATACTTTGACTTCACAGATAAGAAATCAATTAAGTATAGGAAATTTACGAAATTGTGCAAAGAATACAACCTTAAAATATTTGTAAATGTAGCAACTAGAACCACAAATACAACATCGACGTGCATAGACAACGTAATTTCAAATATAAACGAATCACTGACAAAAATTAAAGTGATCCCTTGTGGGATTTCTGATCATGATTGTATTATTTTTCTTGTACAAAATAAGCAAATTGATAAAGAACCAACACATGTATTTTATAGAACGTTATATACAAAAAACAATCTTGCAAAATTTAAAAATAATATAAATAAAATAAATTGGTTAATTCTAGACAACGAAAAAGGAGCAGACTATAAATTTACAATGTTTCACAACTTATTAATAAAAAATATAAAAGAATGTTTCAAAATGATGAAAGTTAAAAATACCAATAAAAAAACTAATAAATGGATCACGAAGGGAATAAGAGTATCTAGCAAAAATAAACGTAACATGTATTTAACTTTAAAAAAATGCGATTCTAATGTTTTAAAGGACAAATATAAAAAATATAACTTGATACTAAAGCGTGTAAGAAGAGACGCAAAAAAGAAATATAACATAAATGAAATTCATAACGCGAAGAACAAAATTAAAACAACATGGAACATAATTCAAAGAAACACGAATAAGGTCAAAACAAGAAAAGTAGAACAAATAAAACTTAAAGACAACGATTTACTAATAAAAGACCCAAACCAAGTTGCCAACAAATTCAATGTATTCTTCTCTACAATTGGTCACAAATGTGGGAACAACAAAAACATAGGTTTCAATAACTACAAAACATTGTTAAATAAACATAACATAAACAATTCAAAATCATTTTTTCTACAACCAATTAGTGAAAGCGAAGTAAAACGAATTATAATGAACTTGAAAAATAGCAATTCGACCGGAGAGGATGGCATAACCACAAAAAACTCTATTTCTCTTCCACTATCTGTAATAATTAATGATAACCTAAGCACTGGAAACTTCCCAGACCAATTGAAAATAGCTAAAGTTATACCATTATTCAAAAAGGGTAACAAACTAGATTTCAATAATTATAGACCAATATCTCTACTGTCTCCATTAGCAAAAATATTTGAAAAAGTAATTTTTGAAAAACTTATGAATTTTTTTGAAATAAATGGAATACTAACAAGCCGTCAGTATGGATATCGGAAAAAAATGTCTACGAAAAATGATATTAAAAATTTCAATAGTTGCATTTTAAGCGGTCTGAATAGTGGAGGGCATTGCGCGGGCGTATTTTGCGATCTGATCAAAGCGTTCGACTGTGTAGATCATACTATACTTTTAAACAAACTAGAATATTATGGAATAAGGGGTATACAGTTGGAATTGCTAAAAAGTTATCTAAGTAACAGAAAACAATATGTGGAGGTACCATTTATTAATAATGAAAATGAAGTTCTTACGTCAACATCTAATATGGTAGACATTAGTGTGGGTGTGCCACAAGGATCTGTTTTGGGACCCCTTCTGTTTCTAATATTTATTAACGATCTGCCTGCTAATGTTTCATATAATTTATATTTGTTCGCTGATGATACGAGTGCTATAGTTCACTCTAAAGTTAAAAATGAACTAAATGAAGAACTGTGCAAGTGTATAAGGGAATTGGAACACTGGTTTGATCTAAATAAGTTAAAGTTAAATAGAAATAAGTCCAAATATATGATATTTAAGAAATCTATAATGTACAGAGAGCCAGACACGAGTAATGTAGAACTAGTTAAATGCAATGAAATTGAATTCTTAGGTGTTACATTTGACGATCAATTATCATTTCATGCACAAATTGAAAAAGTAAGCAGTAAAATGGCTAGTGCATGTTACGCACTAAGAACGCTGAAGAACTATGTAGACACAAGAACATTAAGATTAGTATATTTTAGTTACATGGAATCGATTCTAAGGTATGGCCTAGAAGTCTGGGGTAGTAATAGCAATGTTAAGAAACAAATATTAATTCTACAAAAAAGAGCAATAAGAATAATCATTGGTGCTAAATCAGATGAGACTTGTCGTCCGCTATTTGTAAAATTAAAAATAATGACCGTTATTTCGCTATATATTTTCTTAACATGCTCTGATATATACAAAACAAAAAATGAATTTGACTCTGTTGAAGAATTTGGATATGAACTAAGAAATAAAAAAGATATAAGACCACCAGGTCCAAAATGTATGTTATTTAAAAAATCAACAGATTATACTGGAATTAAACTTTTTAATCACTTAAATAATGAAATAAAGAATAAAAAGAATTTTGCACATTTTAAAAATAGTTTAAAAACGTTTCTTATATCTCACCCATTCTACAATTTAGAAGAATATTTCAGTAATTTTAATTGTAATTTGACCGAGAATTTGATGTAATAATTTTATAAATATCATTGTTTTAATCACTGATTGACCATTTATTTTGTTTAATGTTTTAGTGACTGTGTCAGTTATTTATTGTTTCCATTCATTCATTCAATTCAATCATGTAATTAGAACTAATGTACAGCTCCTGTGAGCTATTAAGCATTTAATGAATAAATAAATAAATAAATACTAAAACTAAATTGACGATTTTTAGAAATCTTTTCTGTATGTATGTATGTATGTATGTTCCTCCATAACTCTTAAACCGATCATTCAAATTCTATGAAACTTTATACAAGCACATTGACCTATGTGCAACACAGGATAGGCTAAATAAAATTCAGTTCCGGTTACGCTAAGATGTGGCTCTAATACAAACCGAATTGTTCCGTGCGCCGAAATAAAAGTACAGTAGCGGGCTCACTTACTTTCTTCTTTTTTAAATACGAATTTCACGCGAGCGAAGCCGCGGGCAAAATCTAGTTATACTATAAAATAACATAATTCGAAGTTGCGTTATCTGTACGAATAGTTGAAAATATTGTATGCACTCCTACCAGCAATTCTGTCAACAGAACAATATTCTTCACTTTCAATTACCCCTTTTCGGATGTAAAACAACGCTGAGATGCTATTGTTCGCCACATGTGATTTTTTGAAGAAGTAGCCCGTGATAACTAGACCAATCTAAAAGGTAAAAACTACTGCAAAATAAGGAACAATTCTTTGTCTATCGATAACACGTCTTTTGTTGTAAACTTTTATAATTTTCTATACAAACTATACGGTAAACCAAATGTAGATTTTTTCTTCCGCTTGAACTTTGAAGACTTGATCTCAGAAAGTAAAGAGAATTTGAATGGAATTTTTATAGAAAAATTACGCCTTTGTTATATCTATCGATCACACGCTTTTCAAAGTTCTAATGCGAAGGATCGCAATTATGAAAAAACCCCTTATGAAAAAGATGCTGCAATATGTGCACACGATCGATAATCACGCCGTTGGCGTTACTGCGCGCCTTAACTGAACGAAAATTGCATTAAACTGTAAAAACTCGCCTACAACATCTATAAATATGAAGAGAAAGTAAAATGAACTTTTAGAGAGTTGTTGTTGTTATTGTATTGTATTGTTTATTGACCTACATATGGCAGTTAGACTGCACTCGAACTTGTCACAATTTGTTCTGTCCAGTTCGATTACACTTACGAAGAAGAACAAGCAAGAAGAAGAAGAAGAGCAAGAAACATACATATTATTACAAGTATTTTAGTGACTAACCACATAATAACATCGCCTATTGTCTGTCTAACACACAGCTTTATTTCTTGAAGTACTAGCGAGGGAGACAACGTTCTACAAGTGTATAATATCAACTCTAAAGCTGACTGCACAGTAATTATCATATGTATCTATCTGCCCCAATACGTACATCATTAAATATCGTCCGGCCTAAATATCGTCCATTAAACCATAGCATAGATACATTCGAAAAATTCAAACCCACGAAAACGCCATCTATCATTAATTAGTCATCATCATTTGACCACGATGTTCCTGCATCGTGATTAAACGTGACCGAAATTAAACTTGTAAATATATTAAATTTTATTCTCTGACGACGACTTATAAAAGTGGAAATATAAGATTACAACATGTGTATTCATTAATTTATTGTGTACAAAATATATACAAAAATCTAAAACCAAATATTGGTGTTTTAAAAAATATTGAATTCCCAATCATAAGAGAAGATAATATGAACAAAGCTAGTATACGTCCAGCGCAGACCCAGAACATTATGTACCTACTTCACTATGTGCTGAACCAAGGTACGAACAATTTCTGTTAGCAAGAACTCCATAGGGATGTCGGCTCTCTAAGTGCGTTCTATCGCCTGTTCCGCGAGCGTGTTATTCCATTATCCTTTTCTGTTTCCGGTAAACGCGCAACAGGCAGGCTCTGCATCCTTTCCCTGTTGAGGAGTCCCTATTACGGGCTAAACTAAGATAGCTACTATTCTTATTTTACGCGTGGAAAAAAGGACTGCTTCGTTGATGCAGTCATGTTGAAAGAATGTATGATGGGAGACTATCGGAAAAGATTTATGGAGCGAATGTGAATGGAAGTGTCGGGAATTCGGGAAGTGTCGCCCTAGATCGTACCTAGACCAGATAGGGCATGTGCTTTAAAAGAGTCAGTAACGAAAACTTAGAGCATGGAACCGTCAGTCACGTGGAGATCCAATCCTTTAACCTGGGTGTCTTCAAGCGTCGTATTAACGGGCTAGACAACCTAGAAACAGTCCGCAAATCTGCTGGAATGGCACCTAACTGAGCGTGGTTTCGCGAGGAGAGGTGATTTTGGCTCTGTCGACTGCACCATTGGTCTCTCGGCACAGCCACCCATGCTGGTTTACATAAAAAAAAACATTTTTTGTATGTATCCGAGTACCCCATTGAGAAACGAGTTTTTTTTTTATGGAAACGTACAAGGTTGACCACATCACCTTCAACATTCGTGATGTAAGCCCATAACACATTGGAGAACTAGGTGCCATGTCAGTGTTTTCCTTGGGTACACTGAATTGGACGGAAAACACGAATTATTTACATTAGCCGTTTCGACCGACCTCTCATTCAGTGCGGTGGTACTAACCCGGGCGGGTAAAACCCTACCACCTAGTAAAGTAAGAAGGGAAAT
The DNA here is from genome assembly GCA_946902875.1 of Nematopogon swammerdamellus. Classification (NCBI taxonomy): domain Eukaryota; kingdom Metazoa; phylum Arthropoda; class Insecta; order Lepidoptera; family Adelidae; genus Nematopogon; species Nematopogon swammerdamellus. Next base: position 13,251,496 of record OX336351.1, read on the forward strand.
GCGACGAGTGTATGTATATACAGGGTGTCCCCGGACAGGTGTAGTTCTTTTAAGGAGGCTATTCTACGCTTTGTAACAAACATAATTAGTACAAGAGGTAGGGTTCTAGGTACGCCCGTTGCTGAGATATAAATTTTTAAAGTTATTAATGTAGTGTAATGTTGTAATGCTCTAATCGGGCGTGCGCGGGACACGGGGCAGCGGACTATTTAGTAATCTGTGGCAGCGGGCAGCGGGAATACGGACGGACGCGACGCGAGTGAACGCAAACAGATAGCCCGCCCCGCCCGCGTACCGGCCGCGCCCCGCCGCGCCGCCGGCGGCTGCTCCGCCCGCGTACTGCCCGCCGATAAAGGCACATTGTAGTACGCATTTAGTTTGTTAGGAAATCCTAAAATGTTAATGAAAGCACCTATTTAATAAATTCTTTCACCAGTACTTTTGTTACAAGGCGTAGAATAGCCTCCTTAAGGGAACAACACCAGTCCCGGGACACCCTGTATATTTATGTATAGGTAAGTTTACGAGTTGGAATAATAGAGATTGTGGACGTCTATAGACGAGTTTTGATATTTTATTTCTTTAGCGGTCCCCCGACTCCTAAAAATAATTTCCGTAGCTAAACGGAAATTATTTTTGACTTTTTATGGGGTCGGGGTTTTTTTTAAATTGTAATTTAACTTTTATTTCAACCTTTTTTAAAAAAAAACCGCATCCAACTCGGTCCATCCGTAAGACGTAATTTTTTTTACTTCATAATTACTTGATTGCTAACACCATCCCCGTTAAACCAGCTTTATAATAAAAAAACCGCATCCAAATCGGCCCATTCGTTTGGGAGCTACGATGCCACAGACACGCACACAGATACACACGTTAAACTTAGTCGCAGAGCAGTCAGTGTTGTGCTGCAAGTACTCTTGTAAATTACAGCACAACCCTAACCACCACATTTAGCAAAGTATTAGGACAAGATAACTACAAGCAGCAAGTAAGGCACAAAGACCCACCTGCTGCATGACTCGTTGGAAGGACAAAACCAAGGTGATAGGTAGCTAACCTGTCGCCCTTATGCACGGCATCTTGTCCTTATCCCTCAGTCGCCTTTTACGACATGCACGGGTACAGATGCAGTGGGGCTATTCTTTTTAAGTACCGACCCCACACGGTACTATACTATAACTATAGTACACTCTTAAGGCAGCGGTACTACAGCGTGAGGCACAAGTTGCAAAATTTGCCACATTTTCGTTTCGGTTTTTTGTTCAACGAATTTCAAAAATATATATATTAAAAAATCCTGTCTAAAAGTTGACTATATTTAAAAGTTGGTGACAGATTTTTATTTTTATTTTATGTCAATTAATATGTGAAAAAAAAATCACAAACGTACTACTAAATGGTCCTAAATACTCCGAAATGCTCTCTTTGTTTCGAAATTGCAGCTTTCTGAAACATTATTTTGAGTTTATACTAATTGCAGATGATGTAAGATAAAATTTTACTTCTTTTGACAGATTTGGATATTCGTGTAATGTAAATTGGTTTAACAAACTTTGAACAAATACTATAAAACAAACGAACGCTTTGCTAATCAAAATGCGCCATATCAGTGCGCATTTTGATGCTGTAGTACCGCGCTCATAATATGTAACGCCTCTAGCGTGCTAGGTGTCTTCTAGTTCAGGGCTCCGTGACAGCATTCTCACAGGAGCGCTTGTACTTAATATGATATCCAGCCGTCACGCTGTCTCATAAATATCGCCGCTGAACTCATTATTTATGGCTCGTAAAATTAACTTTCCAGCTACCAGCCTGAAACTTTTCGAATTCAACACGTTTAATGCTTGGCTAGAAGCGAGCTATAACATTATGTAAGTCACCTTCTTCGTCGCTTATGGTAGTATATCCGGTTGGAGTTAGTTTTCATGTGACAAGATTTCAGTACCAACCTATAAAACTAACATAGCAAAACTTATCCAAAACTTAGCCTTTACCCGCGGCTTCGCTAGTGTACATTAGTTGGTGGGCTAGTATAATAGTTTTACTCTTACTTAAGGGCTAAGCCGCGGGTAAAGGCTTAGATGTATTTTTTTTTGCGGAGACGTAGATGTATTTTTTTTTTGCGGGGTTACCACTCCTTACAAAAAAAGTTTTTAAAAAAGTTTTTCCTTCATACTAAAAATAAATTATTTAAGATGACTTTTCTTGCGAAACAGGGGTGGCGTTTCTAATGTTCTACTACCTCAATAGGTAGGGATGGATGAAAACACCGGCCAAGTGTGAATCGAAGTCGCGCACCGAAATTTCCGCACCACAAAAAAAAAAGTTGAAAAAATTCGGGGACCCCCCTTAATTTTACACTTTTAAATTTTTTTGTTATTTCTTGTTATATCCGCCAAAATAACACATATTCTGTGAAAATTTCAACCGGCTAGCATTACGGGTCCAAAGATACATCGGACGGACGAACGGACGGACGGACGAACGCACAGACAGACAGACAGACGTTGTAGGCTTAGTAATACGACACGAACCGCCCCGATATGTTTAATGTGCTGAAAATCTGGAACGCAGCGACGAATCCCTACCCCACATATAAAATTTTTGCACTAGTTAAAAATGGACGCCTGCGAAGGCGGGAATACTTTTCGTTTGTTTAGCTGACAGCAGCGTCTCGGATTTATATATTCTACGATAAATACGCTGTCGTGTTGCTGACACCACTACGTCTTTTACATAAACAGTTTTCTTAAACGATTGTTCAACATTACATGGATCGAAGTGTATGTACATAAACTAACACACGAGATTTAACCTACACCGCGTACTACGCTACGCCGCCGTGTTCTCCGCATCATTTTGTACGGAGAAACGAAGTTCGCAAATCTATCACTAGAGGCGCTGCTGCTCCGTTTCTCCATACAAAATTATGCGGAGAACACGGCGTAGCGTAGTACGCGGTGTAGGTTAAATCTCGTGATAAGGGTACTGATAAAAATAAATTCACCTCCAAAACATAGTTACAAAATTTAATATAACATTTCTTATTAACATGAGTTATTTCAGTTCCCAGCCATAAATCATTTCCAAAATTTAAATTTTCAGCGAAATAAAACGGAAAGCGCCTCAACGCAGCTCCGCAGAGCTCGCAAGTTTATTCACATCGAATTAAAGCATGCAACTGCCGGGCAGACGAAACAAATTTAACGCGAGCAAATACGGCGTGTTTGAAAAAGAGGTAAAAATGCATTTTTGCAGGGTGTTCATTAAACTCTGTCGCCGAGGCAAACAAACTACGATGGAGGCGGGAAAATGTGTATAATTTTCTAGTACGCAGTGGCGCCAAGCGCGGCGCCCCCCCCCCCCCCCCCCCCCCCCCCCCTGAATTCTCTCGTTGTTGTACTGCGACCTGCGCCCCAATTAACTACCTACAAGTCAAGTAACCGCTACGTGATACGGTGCGTAACGAGGCAATCCGCCGACGCACCAAAGTAGTACATATAGGACACCAAGTGGCTAAGCTCAAGCGAGAGCTCAAGTAACAGTGGACTGGACACGTCAGCCGAAGGGATGACGACCGTTGGAGTAACCGTGTACTACACTGGCGGCCGTGGACAGGAAAACGGAGTGTGGGAAGATCACCCGCCAGGTGGGACGACGACATCAAGTGCGTCGGCGGAAAGCAGTGGTTCCGTACCGCGATGTCCAGCAGTGGACGCTTACACGCTGACTGACTAGGTTGACTGGATGAAATATCTGTAAGGCATACGTGCGCCTTTGCATCTCATATAAATTTTATATTGCGATTGAGTCGTTAAAATGTTTTTGGAGCAGTAAAGGAATTTACATAATATTCCTATGCCATTATTACAACATTCACATGGTGCCGTCTGTTCCTTACTTTTAAGAGTATACTGTGTAAATAGGTAATGTAAATAAATAAATAGTTAACTAAATAACTAAATACCTACATACCACACGCTACAGCCCGACAATCGGGATAAGCAGAATAGTCGGTGTTGTACTGCAAGAACTCTAGTAAATTATAGCACAACACCGACCACCACATTTAGCAAAGTATTAGGACAAAAAAACTTTCAAGCAGCAAGTAAGGCCCGAAGACCCACCTGCTGCATGACTCAGTGTAAAGGCCGCGCCAAAGGTGAGAAGTGGCTACCGCGTCGCCCTTTAGCATTGCATCTTGTCCTAAATAATTATAATAGTTATCTATGATGCTACTCGGTAACTACAATTTACATCTGAATATTCGTCGTTCTGACGAGACGACGACGACGACGTAGCGAGTGGGCTCATGGGAGAGGTCGAGGTTGGAATCCAGTAATATTTTTACAGTTTATAACTATAGTATCTCGAAATAGTCCATTACTTTGTTTTGTAATTAATCGGGACATAAGTATTGGTACTTTTGCTCGGGCCAACTGGGTCCTAACTGGGTCCCAGTAGCGTCAACTGCACAGAGCGCCTAACGCCGCGAACCGACATCTTTAACAGATAACTGTGGTGCTGGTTAACTATTTTAATTATGTTTTTTAGGTTTCTGTACCCCGTACGGAAACCTACAACAGCTAAGCCTACGTCGTCTGTCTGTCTGTCTGTCCTACTGCTGTATCTTTGGAACAGTAATAGCTAGCCGTTTGAAATATTCACAGAATATGTGTTATTATGGCGGATTTAACAACAAACAATACAAAATTTTAAACGTAAAAAATTAGGGTGGGTCCCCTTTAAATTACAAATTACATAATATATATACAAATATATTTTATATTATAAAACTAACTGCATAGAAGTTACAAGAACGTAGTTATGTAAAATTAAATTATGTTACTCGTCGCCATCAGAATCAGATAGAATCAGTTTGCGGATACGTTCTCTGAACATGTGGATAGTACTTAATGGAGCGTCGCGGTCGTACCTGTTCGTGCAACTGATTCCACATGCGAGCCGCGTTGACTGTAAATGAGTCCGTGTAAAACGAACTTGAGTGAGTTGGTATTGCTAGAAGTAAATTGTCAGATGATCTAATGAAGGCTTTGAGACATTCACTCACACGCATTAAGGTACCAAATAAATAATATTTTCAAGGAGTGTTGGATTTAACATTTTATATATATATTTATATACACTTGTAATAATAATTGCTATAGCCAGTGTTGACTATTTTTTTTTATTTATTTATATTAGAAAACATACAGCCATTCACAATATTGATACACTTATTTTTTTTATGCCTCAAGTATGGCCAATTGCATGTTTCCCTGATTAGTTTTTTTTTTATTTATGTTTGCGTAGGGCATAAACTTAGGTGTCTAAAGGTGTGTGAGGTGTGGTGTTTTGTGGTGTGTTGTTGTGTGGTGTGGTGCGTAGTGTGTGTGTGTGTGTGTGAGAGAGAGGGTGGGTAAGGGTGTGTTTGCTTTAAGTACTATCCGAGGACGTGCACCTGAATACACAAGGCACATACGAGGACATTTTCAAAACGAGGACTTTTTCGTGGGTCCTCGCATTGAATGGTCAACATTGTCGTATTCTCCGTGCGATTTTGAATCTTCCTGTCTAAGAAATACGGAAATCGGAAACGGTCCTCCATTTGGTCGCCATTTTATTGTGTTGAAAGAGTATTGTCTCTGTGTGTGTGTGTGTGTGTGTGTGTGTGTGTGAGGGTGTGTGTGTGTGTGTGTGTAGTGTGTGATTGTGTCTCTTTATGTATTTAATTTGTAATTTATTTTTTATTTAAAATGTATAATATGGTGTTGAGTATAATTAATGTTTATTTTTATTTTTATGTAACTCCTCATTCATACTAGCCAGTGATTGGTTAATTATCAACTACATGATGACAAATTGAATTGCAACTGCCATTGATTTTACATGTAATCTCGCATATAATTAGAAAATATAATTTACTAATAACAACTTTTTTTTACTTTTACTATTTAACATTTTACGTAAAGTAAGAGACTGTTTATATTTAACTAGGTACTTTAAAATGACTGCTGTCGGCTGAAATTAATGAAATTTTAAGGAAATCTGTCTCCCTACCTATGCAAAAAGTCCAAACGGGCACTGGTTCTTGTCGGATGCAATTCAAAATGAGCAACTCTATGAACGGGTGAACTGGGCGGTTCATTGCTTCCATACAGCGTTTGGTTATTGGCACAATATTTACGTATATATTTCGTTTGGGAAAATTTATGCCTTCAGAATTTACCTCCAAGCCAGGCCATTGCCCACTGGCAAGTACTAACAATTTATTTTTTCGCTTTCCCGAATGGGGCCAAAATGCTGGCATGGAAGGTTACCGGTAAAAGATTGATGGATAAACCTGATGAGTTTTTAATAACCATTTCTGGCGAATGGGCAATTTATGAGACCGGCCACCTCTCTCACAATCAAAGAAATTGTTTTTGTATAGAGTGCGCGTAATTAGTTATTGTACTTTTGTGTGACAATATTGTTGGTAGTCAATAAGTGTGGTTCTAAGACATCAACATCTTTAAAGAAATAACTAACTTATTACTAAGTAAAAACTGATGTCGAACCATACTAAATGTATGGATATTTATTTGGTTTTATAATCGTTTTAGATTTTTTTTAACTGAATGTGCACATGTGTCAACGAAATATTGTTAACGTTGTGTGTTCTTTGCTAAATATCTGAATCTGAATATATCTAGTGATAAAAAAAATGTGTGCCAATACCACTAAAACCTGATTGAGTATTGTTCAAACGGGAAACGACGCCAGCGTTCTTGGGACCTTTAGCACTAATTTTGCTACGACCTACTTACTTATTTTACTGTATTAATCGACTCGCAAACATTCAAAGGTTGACTGGAAGAAATCTCTGTAAGGGATACTCCACCTGCGCCTTTGCATCTCATGTAAATTTGTAACCCCCGACGTAAAAGGAGGGGTGGTATAAGCCTCTGTCTGTCTGTATGTCTGTGGCATCGTAGCTCCCAAACGGATCGACCGATTTGAATGCGGTTTTTTATTAGAAAGCTGGTTTAACCAGGTTAGTTCTTAGCTGTGTTGGTAATCAAATAATAAAGTAATTTATGAAGTCATAAAAAATTTACGTCTCACGATGGACAGATTTGAATGCGGTTTTTAAAACGTGAAATAAAAGTTCAATTACAAATTTTAAAAACCCCCGACCCTTAAATAGTCAAAAATTATTTCCGTTTACTTACTTAAAGAAGCCGGGAGACCGCTACATATAATGTGTTTTTTTTTCTGTAAATTTGTTTTAGAAAAATACATATTTTCTCTCAACTATCTAACAAGGTCGATAGTTATTTAATTAAATAAAATTTTGTTTAATTCAATTTAATTTTATGTATTTTTATTTAATTAATATATTTACTTTTTCGTTCAAGCTATTAATGTGTATGAAGTGTAAAAACGTGAGGAAAATGGAATCACTTTGTAGCCGTGTGGTATCCACATGTAGTAGTTCAACCACAGATTAAATAATGATTTGTTCAACTACGATGACGTTTACGCGATCCCTCACCTATCCTCTCTCTATGTATATTCTGTAAAGTGACATTTGATGATAATTTAAAACTGTTTTAGGCTGGTGCTAACCTGCATCATTCACGTATTTAGGAAATGAATGAATAAATAAAGAGTTCACTTCATTATCGAGTTCCCTGTACGAGTAATTTTGTTTGAATCGATATTTCTAGATGATCAGTGTCAAACGTCTTTCAGATATGTACCTACCTAGGTAGTAGGTACTCACTGAAGTTATAATCTGTTAGCAATCGAAAATTTCAGTATTTTTGTATGTATGTATTTTATTTACTATACATATATACACGAGTAAGTCATCATACCCCGTTATTGGATTGAGTCAGAACCTAGAATTTTACAGGACTACGTTGAAATGAAAAAACATGGGATTATATTTGATAATATTCAGTTCTTCGTAGCCCTGCAAATAATCATGCTCCTTACTCAAGTCAGTAAAAAGATCCGGCTCTTAAAAATTTAGCTTATTTTTATACATTTCACTCACATATGTACCATTCAGAATGAGCCTTAAATAGGTACATCCTAAGGTTGATTTGAAAAAAAAAACTATCTAAGGGAGGAGCATATTCCGATGAATACGAGGGTAGCAATGGATCTGTTCCTGGTAATTGTCTACCTTCGTGCCGTCTGTTCACGGGTGGAGCAGTGTAGTTAAGGCTAGCACCTGCATTTTTTGCGCCGACCCGACGCGCCGCCGTGGCGCGGGGCGAGTCGATAGCGGCGGAACCGAAATTATCTTAGTCTCAGCGGAGGACGGAATACAATTTTACTTTTTCATTAGAGCAATTCCGCTTCTGTCGGCGCAGCGAGGCGGCCGACGATTTCCGTAGGAGGCCGCTGCGATATTACGGATGGTTTTTTGAGTTATTTTCTTTGGTATTTATACTCTTGAAGTAGGTAATGTAACTCTTCAAAATGAATTCACCCAATGTGAAATTCTAAAATTTACCCAATTTGATATTTCCGATTGTGAAAATGACGAAATGTCGTCGCACACGCGTCGTGGCACAAGAATCGGCATTCTTGTTCACAATCTGTTTCAGTTTAGACAGAAAGCGCCTAGTGCTAAAATCACATGCAATACAGTTGCACTATGAAAGTAAAAATTTTTACATTCTTGCGTTGAATATTACATATGTTGAGCTTTTTCAATGTGTATAATATGTTCTTAATGTTAATGTTTTTTGTTTTGTCTAGTTTTTTTTTTATTTTCTACTATGTTATTGTCGAGGTTATTGTCAAACGGGGGCCGCTGAAAATCAGCGCGCAGTCTAACTGCTTCTCAGCTGAGTGGTTTCCGTTTCATCATCCTCGTGTTTAATTAATTATGTAAAATTATTGTGTTGTTCTGGCAACTGTTGGTGAATAAATATATTTATTTCTTTCTTTCTATATAAAAAGCTCATCACTGAAACTGCGACGAAGAAGTGATGCGATGAATATCAACAGCGTTTGGGGGAGAATTCATCCTATCTGTAATTCCTGCCTTGGATGCGTGCCTACATTAAGGTTTTCGCCGCATATTTTAAAATATTGCATAGCTCGCAAAAAATTAAAAAAGCACCGACCATATATACTTTTTTAGATTTCCGTATCCCGTACGGAAGCTTATTACTAAGCCTCCGCTGTCTGTCTGTCCGTCCGTCCGTCCGTCCGTCCGTCCGTCCGTCTGTCTGTCCGAGGGCTGTATCTCTTGAACCGTAATAGGTAGACCGTTGAAATTTTCACAGAATATGTGTTACTATGGCGGATATAACAACAAATAATAAAAAAAAAGAAAATGTTAAAAATTAAAGTGGGCTCCCATACAACTAACGTGCGAAAAATCGATTAGTCGCGCTACTGAATAATAGATGGCGCCACAGGCTTTTATACATTGCATTGTTGAAAGACAAAAGATATAGGCGGATATTATTGATAGCGGATAGACACGGAAACCTCCGTGCGCGAGTGAAACTCGCACTTGAACGGTTTTTTTTCAACGGGAAAACATGCATAAAGCAACGTAATATCTAAACGGTGTCATAGAGGTAGAATGGCGTTGTGCGGCGGCGTCGAACGAAGCGGTCGGCGATTGTTCATAAATACTCGCTCGGACGGCGCATCGTAAATTCAAACTTTTACCGTAACAATACGCTTTATGGGCACGTTAAGGTCTCGTTCGGTCCGACAACTTTTTGCGGTTTGAGCGATGGGAACAAGTTTCCGGATTAGATACCGCTTGTGGGGGGCTTTGACACGTGCTGCAGTGAATTAAATCGAACCTCTTTCTCTTCCGTAACCAAGGGCCGCCGGGAGAGTTGGCATTATGCTTTTGCATACAGTTTGAAATGAGTATATTTTATTTTATTATTATATAATTACTATTTTATTAAAATGTACCTACGAGTGCATAGATAGGTATAACAAATTAAATATTTTTTTATTGTGACTTTCTTAAATTTAGATGATATGATACGATTTTTTTCGTAATTTTAAATGAACCTATGAAATAAAATTGCGAACCTGACCGGTTCTATATATTTATATTTCATGCCCTCACCTACAACTACACCTGCAAGGCGTTTTTTTTATTGATATTTCGATCTTCACTTACTCAGAATGTCTTGCATAGTATAAATAACTGTGCATGACATTGAGTAAGTACCGCTACAAAGAATTTGCGCAAGCCTCAGCGTACCAGAGCCCATAAACGGCGAGAGATCCCTCAAATAAACAGAGGAAGATGACCTCCGGCGGTGTCCCGGCTCCATAATCCAGTTACTTATTCACGCCGGACAAAAAGTCAGGGTTGCGTTGGAGCGTCTTAGCGGAGGTCACGTCACAGTCAGTTGACATGTTGAATGCGCCGTAAATTTGCGCCGAGGGTTCCGGAGACGGCGAAGGCAGATAAATCAACACCGGCGCGCCCTGGGCGCCGCATTGTTCCGGCTACCGTCGGGGGCGCGGGGTGGGCGCGGGGCGGAGGCGGCGGCGGCGGTGGAACCGCACGCGTCAGCCAACGGAAGTCCTGCGGTAGTGGTGTCACAGTTAGGAGTATCCGCATTTTTGTGAGAATCTCCACGAGAATCTTTAAGAAATTGCTTTCGCACCGGCCGGGCCGGGAGGATTGGAGAGTTCTATATCCAGTAGAGGACGCGACTGCATTTCGCGTCCTGACTGACTTACTTTACGAGAAGTATTTTTACAAAGTATTTACTAGGTACTGCCTGCACCTGTGCTCGCCGCATTGTCAAGGTTTGGTGATTATTTCGGAACTATATTTATGTTTATATATATATGTATGTTTGTTTGTATGTATGTATGAGTATGTATGTTTATATATCATATATATTGTATATATTTATATATATATATATGTATGTATCTCCATTTATTTGTATTTGTGTTTTATTATCTGTTTAAATTATATGTCTATATTTTATCATCCATCATTCATTTATTTCTTCTCTGCCACTCCACACTTTTTCATAATAACCCAAAGGTTGGCTGGGGGAGAACGCCTACGGTGTTAAGCTGTACCTTTTGCAAAAAAAATTTCAAGTGCAATAAATATATTTTGATTTGATTTGATATTTTAGATAGAATAACTGTAATAGAATTAGTTATATCGTAAATTGAATAGTACTAGGTACTTAGATGTGCTACTTTTTGAATCTACGGTTATGTGATACAGCTAGTTTTGTACAACTATCTAAATGGTACAACAGCTCCTTCATACGTACGTCTATTTCGCCTGCAAGCAGTAACACTAAGTATATTATTTTATTGCATTTTCACTTCGAACCTGCCGTCAAATCTATATTCTCCTTGAACATAATTATCCAGACGAGTCCGCCAGGGTATATGTATACAACGTTTTGTACAAATAGGACACAAGCATAGAAACATCATCCAACATTGCCGTAACGGATGCCATCAAACTGCGGATGTCATCTAACTGCGGATGCGGATAGTGGGCGCATCACTAGCTAACGGCCCGAGCCTCCGGCGAGTTTACTCCGAGTAAACAAAAACAGGCCGGATCCGTTTCCTGAAAAACCAGTCGTACCTTTTCAGCGGACACCGCTACATTATACTAAATCCTTATTTAGCCGATTTTTTTTTTGTGTCGGTCTTCATTTTCCAAGCTTCAAGCCTTAATAACATAAATGTGAATAAATTTAACCGTATACAATTTATATACACTCGTACGTAAGTATATGAGCGTACACCAGAGTGTCGTTTAAATAATTTAAATCGGAGTACTGGAATATTATATTCTGCGCCAATCAATTGTATGTGCTATAGTTTTTCCGAACAGAATTATCGAAACCACTCTAAACTGATAAAATGCAACGCGCGTTCGTTTAATCTTCATAGATACTAATAATAAATAAATATGTAAGGTATGGTCGTGGAGTAAGTTACTTTGTTTTATGAGATATTGCTTTTGTAGACTCTATGTATGATACTAAAATTAAATTTACGATTTTTAGAAATCTTTTAAATGTAATAGACATATATTTAGTCAGTAAAACTAATTAAATAAAATTAGCCGAATAAATAAATAAAAACTAAATAATTACATGTAACTTTTAACTATAAGTAAAAAAATTCGTCCAACTCAGCTGACTCCGGCCACCTAATACGCTTTATCTTTTCTGTATGTATGTATGTTCCTCCATAACTCTTAAACCGATCATCCGAATTCGATGAAACTTAGTGCTAGCACATTTGATTATACGGGACACAGGTTAGGCTAAATAAAATTCAGTTCTGGTTACGCTATATATATAGTTCTTGGTGGGAGGACGGCGGAGTCAGTCCGGCGATCAGGTCCACTATGTTGGGACTATATCGCCTATCCCGGAGGGGCTGGGGGGAATTACCTGCTGCCGTTGTCTACTCCTGGTTACGCTAAGATGTGGCTCTCATACACACCGAATTGTTCCGCTCGCCAAAATAAAGGTACGGTAGCGGGCTTACTTACTTTCTTCTTTTTAAATACGAATTTCACGCGAGCGAAGACGCGGGCATAAGCTATAAACAATAAAGGCAACCCATTTGGTTTGAATGAATCTTTAAACTTAAACCATAAAATAACATAAATCCCGGGTCACCTCATCAGCTTTATACATCAAATCGATATCCAATTTCACAGCAGCACCTGAATCCTTCACCTGAGTCGCTCGCAACCGATACAAAGAAATGCAAAAGCTATTCGAAACGATGAAACGTGTGAAAAGAATTCCGTTTCATCACAATGACTCTTTCAAGGCAACTCTAAAGAAATCTTTGAGAAATCATAAATTCTTTGTCGAGTTCCGATCGTTATACGTGGGCAAGATATAGCTGTCGGAAAATCTGCGATTCATTCCATTTTCTTTAGAATTGAAATCGACCCGAGCGGGACCGAGCGATGGAGTCGCGTCAGCGCCTCCCCCGCGCCGCCGCCGCGCCGCCGCCAAGGTACAAATTCGGAAGAGCTTCAAGAGGTGACAATCAATACGGTGTTTATGAATACTTTGCAAGATTTATGGGAACAATTTTGCTTTGTTATAGCCTCGCCGATCGATACTTAAATCCAGAGTACTCCAGTTACTATATTGAAAACGAGATTGAAAAAGTTTCTTCTGAAAATACGATGATGTGCCTATTTTTGATGTTGTGCTGCAAGTACTCATGTAAAGTATAGCACAACACCGAGAACCACGTTTAGCAATGTATTAGGACAAGATAACTATCAAGCAGCAAGTAAGGCACAAAAACCCACCTGCTGCATGACTCGGTGGAAGGTGATTTATGTTTTAATACTCCCTAAAAAATAAATCCATTAAAAAATTAGAACATTAAAATACCTTTCACATGAGTTTAACTGTAGATGTAAGTGAATGTCAGTCGGCGTTTATGCGTCCACTGCTGGACATACGCCTCTCCAATTTTCCTTCATTCCTCCCGACCTTTACCGCTACTACTTTCCACCGACCTATTGGATGTCGTCTTCCCATATTGTTAAATCATTATTTTAATTGTGACATTCTTAGTGCTAAATTATGAAAAAACATAATAAATCCGTCAAAACACTCATGAATTTTTTTTATGGACACTGACACGGCTGGCTGCATCAACTACAATATCCGTGATGTCAGCCCATAACACCGGGTGAACAGGTGACATGTCAGTGCTTCCCTTCGATCGTGCCGGCTACATTGAACTGGGCGGAAAACACAAACTATTTACATAGCTGTTTGGACCGACGTTTCATTCAGTGCGGTGGTACTAACCCGGGCGGGTTAAACCCTACCATCAAGTAAGATTAGGAGGGAAGGGACCTACAGTTTTACGAGGAATCCGAACCTCGGCCTCTCCAATTTTCCTTCAATCCCAGGCCTTTACCGCCGACGTACTTAATGTCGTCGTCCCATTTTAAGCTATTAAGCCATCTGTATGTAATACATATTAAGCGAATTTTTTTTTTATGCATTCCGGTATGGTTGGCTGAGTCGGAGGGGTCAAAGCACATGCTCCGACCAGCCAATATCACCTCCGAGAAGGTAAGTGCCATACCGGAGACTTCCCTAGATTGCTTGCAATACTGGACTAGAGGAGAATACAACCGAAGCTGCTATGCGGCCATCTTACATCCAGTACGGTGGTACCAACCCAGTCGGCTACAATTTGAGCCTACCACCTAGTAAGGGGCAAGGGAAGGGACCTACAGTTTTACACCAGTTCCGAACGGTGAATATTGTTAAAGCATTATTTTAATTGTGACATTTTTAGTGCTAAATTATGAGATAACATTATAAATCGGTCAAAACACTCATCCATGCCGCTTCTAGGTTTTCACTGTATAGGTACAGCGCGCCTATCCGCGGCGGGGTGACAATTCAGTTCCACATTGTTGAGGCTCACAACAGCTGGCAATAGGGCAGTCCGGACCTCCGCCCTGACTAATAGGCAATTAGTCACAACCTAAGCTGTTGGCGAAGCACATAATGAGCTGCCCCGGGCGCGGCGGAGTCAACCCTTCAGAAGAAAGACCCTCATTAAGTTTAAAGAAACAATGACGGATATTTTGAACCTAATGATGAACTCTCGAACGAAAAAAAACGCGGTCTCGGCCTGAGGAACGGGGATTTCAGCGCTCGGGGAAGAAATGAAAAATAGCCGGGGGTTGGATTTCATCATCTTAAAAATAAATTAGGGTTCCGTACTTCAAAAGAGGAAAAAAACGAACTCTTGTGCCTGCCTGTGTCTGTCTGTCCGTCTGTCACAGCTTGTTTTACAAAGTTACAAAAAAACTCAAGTGCGACCTATCAATGGAAAGCGTTCGTTGTAAGATATACACATATTTTTTTATAATTTCAAAATGCATGATTTAAAATATATTAAAGAAAATCTACGAAAATCGAGCGTCCCCCCCCCCCCCCTTATCTCCGAAACTACTGAGTCTAAATTTATTAAAAAATAGGGAATATAAGGCCTCTCTTATAGTTTAGAAGAAAACCTACACGAAAATCCTAAATCTTGAAATTCTAATGTTTTTAAGTTTACACTGATATTAATTATATTCATTTTTAAGTTTCCGGATTAACAGTAGGTTTAAAGACATACATAAGTCGACGTTTCGCCCGCTACGTCACGGGCTTCATCAGGAACTGCGGGAGTTCCTGGAGCCGACGTCTGGTGTCCGTTGTACCAGACGTCAAACAGTTTGACGTCTGGTACAACGGACACCAGTCAAACAGTTTGACGTCTGGTACAACGGACACCAGACGTCGGCTCCGGGAACTCCCGCAGTTCCTGATGAAGCCCGTGACGTAGCGGGCGAAACGTCGACTTATGTAAGTCTTTAAACCTACTGTTAATCTTGAAATTCTTACGGAAAACGGAATCGTACGGAACTCTTTCCAGTTCAGTGCGAGTTCGACTCGCACTTGACCGCTTTTTTTGTTTCCAACCACTATGGGTGGTTGTGCCGAGGGACCAATGCTCGATACTGTAAAACAAACACCTCACCTCACCTCGCGAAACCACGCTTGTATACCTAATTATAGACATTGATTTGTCGCTTCCTACGAGCTTTCTTCATAAGATATTGTAAACAAATCTGATTGTGGCCTTTTTGTCCGCCTCACTGAGCGCGGTTTCGGGAGGGGAGATGTTATTGGCCGCATCTGACTATCTTCAGTCGACTGTATGTTGGGCACAGGCACCCATGACGGTTAATCGTACACGTCACTTTGGACCTGAAATGTCGCTTGGCCGAGTGCCAATTCAGCTAATGTGCGTCATATACATATTATCACGGTATAGCTTGGTGAGTGGTCGCCGCGGACGCACTGGCTTTTGCCGAAACCATCGACAAACTGCTAGCGGATAAGTCTGGTGATGTGCGTGAGAAGGTTTTCATCATTCGCCGCATAAGCCTGGAAACCCTATAAGTGTACATTTCATATAATATTGTCGTAATTCCGTTGCAGTTGTTTTACTTTTTACTTTTTACGCCTACAATAATATTAAAACGTACCGTGTGGGGCCGGTACTTAAAAAGAATAGCCCCACTGCATTTCTCCCCATGCATGTCGTAAAAGGCGACTAAGGGATAAGGACAAGATGCCGTGCTAAAGGGCGACAGGCTCGCCACCTCTCACCTTGGCACGGTACTTCCACCGAGTCATGCAGCAGGTGGGTCTTGGTGCCTTACTTGCTGCCTGATCGATTTAATCTTGTTCGAATACTTTGCGAAACGTGGTGGTCGGTGTTGTGCTGCAATTTACCAGAGTTCTTGTAGCACAACACCGATTACTCTGCTTACCCTGATTGTCGGGATTCAGCGTGTGTGAAATGTATGTATGTATGTATGTAATAATATTAAAACTAATAAAATCCAATATCATTAAGGTATCATTTCTGAAAAAAAAACTGCCCAAATTGATACGAGATCCGTTCGAACCATGAAACGATTCGTGTCGATGACGAAATGCACTTATATAACTCGGAAATTTACGAGAAGGAAAGCGGTAACTGGTCCCAAATTCTACACGCGCACACATCTTCCGCTCTCATATATTCCCCTTACGTATAGTACTACGTCGCGTGTCCGGGTTACTTTGAAGTTATACCTAAGGCCTATTTCTCAATGGGATAGGCAGAGACGACATATCTCCAAGTGCCACGATCCTGACACACCTATTACATATTCATAGTTAAATACATAGTAATCGCAAGTATCAATATGAAGATTTTTTTTATGTAATCCGGTATGGATGGCTAAGTCAGAGGGGTGCACATATAATATAAGCACATGCTTGGGGTTGGTACCACCGCACTGAATGAAACGTCGGTCGAAACGGCTATGTAAATAGTTTGTGTTTTCCGTCCATTTCAGTGTAGCCGGCACGACCGAAGGGAAGCACTGACATGGCACCTAATTCACGCGGTGTTATGGGCTGACATCACGAATGTTGTAGGTGATGTAGCCAAACGTGTCAGTTTCCATAAAAAAAAATGCTCCGACCAGCCAATATCACCACCGGGAAGGTACCATGGTGGAAAATTCCCTATAGATTGCTGGCTATGCTGGACTAGAAGAGGCTGCTATGCGGCCATCTAACGTTCAGTACGGTGGTACCAACCCAGTCGGCTACAATTTAAGCCTACCACCTAGTAAGGGAAGGAACCTACAGTTTTACACCGATTCCGAAAGGTGAAGCAGCAGGTATATGTATGTAGGTACGTCATTTTTTCTGTCAGAAGAAACTCATTGGTGCATGTCGGCCAGATTCGAACTTCAGACCCTGAGATCAATAGTACAAGCCAAGACTGCTTTGACTACCCGCTGTTTTTTATAGAATACTGCTATAACACGAACTTATGTTATAGTTTCTACACGATAGTTTCATTAAGTTAAGACTGAAGTAACTTGATAGAGTTCCTAAGTAAATTGTGTATGAATGTGGTGGTCGGTGTTTTGTTGTAATATTATTTGCAGCACAAGACCGATTACTCTGCTTACCCCGATTGTCGGGCTACAGCGTGTAGTATGTATGTATGTATTGTGTATGAATTAAAATTATTATCTCAATACTCATGAGTTCATGACACATTAGGCACAAACAGGAACCTTGTTCTCTTCAACAATAAACAAATTTAGTTATTTTCCATATATACACAATTTACTTGAGGTTCTCTTAATCAATATTTTAAAAAATTCATATTTCGTTAGTTTTCATTTAACCATAGCACGATTATTGCATTGATTAACGGCATTCGACCACAACACATAAAAGACCTGACGAGCCCATCTGCCGGTGACGCTGGTCGACGCCTACTTGAGACAATCACTACTACATGCAACTGTATGTTAAGCGGGACAATAAATGATGAAGCATGCGTGTATCTCTATGGAGCAAATCTATGTGCGCTCACGAAAAAGGACGGAGGCGTGCGTCCAATAGCAGTGGGGAACTTTTTCCGAAGATTAACATCAAAATTAGCTTGCACGTCAGCAAAAGAAACAATGGGGCACTATTTCAGACCTAAGCAACTCGGTTTCGCAACAAAGCGGGGATGTGAAGCAGCAATTCACGCAGTTCGTACATATATTAATATCAACAAAGACACTGAGAAAGTTTTGTTGAAACTTGATTTAAAGAATGCATTTAATAGTATTGAAAGGGATCAACTGTTAACAAATGTAAATGAAAAGGTTCCAAAACTATATCCATACATTCATCAATGTTACTCTAAGGCTTCATCTCTATTTTTTGGCGAGCGCACAATTCTTTCACAGGTAGGGGCACAACAGGGTGATCCATTGGGTCCATTAATTTTTAGTCTAGGAATACATCCAATAATTCAAAATTTAATTTCGGAACTTAACATTTGGTATCTGGATGATGGCACGTTGGCGGGCGACCCAGATACTGTATTGGCCGACCTTAATAGTGTCATGTCGGAGTGCGCCAAAATCGGACTCCAAATTAATACACAAAAATGTGAGTTATATTTCTGTTCTTCTCCTGCACCAGAAGTAATCAAACATTTTAACGACCTGGCACCGGGTATTCGTATTGTGTCTGACAGTCTGTCGCTACTTGGCGCCCCCATCACGGCTGAAGCCGTAGAAACCATTTTAGAAAACAAATTCAACGAATTAAACCGGCTTTTTGAACGAGTTTTAGGTTTAAATTCACACATTGGATACTTCCTTTTGAAGAACTGTTTTTGCATCCCAAAACTCGTTTATCTTATTCGCACAACCCCTCTATGGAAATGTAATTTGTTTTTACAACAATTTGATATTTGTTTAAGAAAAACACTTCAGTCCTTATTAAATATTTCATTTAACGACATGCAATGGATACAAGCAACCCTACCAGTCAAACTAGGCGGTATCGGTATACGGCGTTTGTCGGACATAGCGGTTCCCGCGTTCTTGGCCTCTGTCTATGGCGTTTCAGATCTGGTTCTCAACATGTTACCTAATAATGGAGCCGGAACTGAAATTAGTCATAGAACCGAGGCCTTAGACGTTTGGAAGACGATGTGCCCGGGCGACGACGCCGTCCCGAAATACCCATCGGTACAAAGAAACTGGGATGTTATAAATGCAACGAGAATAAGTAAAACGCTGCATTGGGATAGTTTGGCCGATGTAGCGCGATACAAAGCCTCGTGCACTTATGAGTCCGGTGCTTGGCTCCACTGCCTTCCCTCCAAACCTTTAGGCACACTATTAGACAACAACACTATTCGAATTTCTTTCGCACTCCGGCTCGGCTGCGATATCGTGCAGCGTCACCAGTGCGTGTGCGGGGCCCAGGTTGAGGTAGATGGGAGACACGGCCTTAGCTGCGGAAGGAGTGCTGGAAGAATACCGCGTCATGCCACTTTGAATGACATTTTAAGACGAGCCTTCAGATCGGTCAACGTGCCATCCATTTTGGAGCCAACTCTGAGCAGGGATGACGGCAAGCGCCCAGATGGGATGACCTTAGTTCCATGGTCTCAAGGACAGGCCCTCATCTGGGACGCGACGTGTGTTGACACCCTCGCTAATTCGTACGTGGAGTCGACAGCGCGTCGTGCTGCGTCCGCTGCTGAGTTGGCTGCCGTGAATAAACATAACAAATACAGGCAAATAAAAATTCAAAATTATATATTTACAGCTTTCGCAGTTGAAACAATGGGGCCCTGGTGTGCCGAGGCAAAAATTTTAGTGAGAGAATTGGGAGAACTTTTGCGGGAAATTTCAGGAGATAGCCGTGCCGGTTCCTACCTCACACAAAGAATCGGCCTTGCCATTGTGAGGGGGAACTCGGCCAGTGTCATGGGCACCTTTCCCACAGCGGCAGCGATGGACGAGATTTTTTACTTTTAGTTGCTGTCGGCAAGGTGCTCGTGTAGCATCTTCGGGGATTTCCCGTTAAGGTTTTTATATATTTATATATTTATTTATTATTATTTCTTTTATAGTTTTAGTTTTAGGTAATTTTAATTTAGGTAGTTTTAGTTTTTATGTTGTTTGTTTTAAGTTTAGGTAATTTTAATTTAGGTAGTTTTAGTTTATATTTATAGTTGTGGAAATAATAAAAGAACCTGTTTTAGAAACAACACGTAGGTTCGTATGATTTATTTACCATAGCCACTAAATAACATAATATACAACGCATATACATAAATAACCACTTTATAAATAACCCACACAAATGATGCTGTACTAGGCTGTCAGTATTAAACTACTGGTGGACCAGAATTTCTCGCCACTTGTCAAACCATGTGTGCACCGCGCTGTACGCGCCATCACTCAGCTTGGTAAGTGACTCAAACTTGCGGTGCAACAGTATACATTTTGCATCTCATGAACGCATAAGAACTTTATATTTTATTTTCACAATAAGCATACGAAGATTTATTTGTAGTTCTAATTCCATGTAAAAATGTAGGTCCCTTTCTGTCGCTAAGTGGTAGGATTGAACCCGCCCTGCAAATTGAAGGTCGGTTAAAAAGGCTATGAAAAATTTGTCAGTGTTTTTCGTACACTGTAGACGGCACGACCAATGGGAAAACAACAAAAAACATTGAAATGGTACTACTTTTTTTTATTGAAACTGACACTGTTGGTTCAATTCGCGCATTAACAAATCATTGGTGCTTCTATTAGGTAATTTTATCTCATTGACTAATCAATTTATGCTCAAATATTTTAATTTATTTTATTTTATTTCACTTGACAATTATTTTGATGCAATAATTTGTAATTTTTTTTTTTTATTTACTGGTATAAATTTGTCATTGTTATTTATTTACTAAGGGATATGACTCCCTTCTTATATTACTAGGTGGTAGGGTTTAACCCGCCCGGGTTGGTACCACCGCACTGAATGAAAGGTCGGTCGAAACGGCTATGTAAATGTTTGTGTTTTCCGTCCAGTTCAGTGTAGCCGGCACGACCGAAGGGAAGCACTGACGTGGCACCAAGTTCATCCGGTGTTATGGGCTGACATCACGGATGTTGTAGGTGATGTAGCAAACCGTGTCAGTTTCCATTAAAAAAAAAATATGTATTACATACGTTTAATAAAAATGGTAGAGTCTACTTATCGCGATATTCTATACTCTTATAGTACTGCAAGGTGAAATGGACTTAATAATAATAATATTATTACGCCGCCGCACGATTACGCCGCCATCCTCGCTTACACCGACGACGACGTTGACGTGTCCCTGTGTCTCGCTCACCTGCCACTTCTTACACGACAGCGCACACCCACCACAAAGGTTCGCCGAACAACATCGCGCTCCCGCCACACGACCTAAGACGAGACGACGATGTCCGCCACATCAACCGGCCTGCTTGGGGCTATCGGGGCTCCGTGCTCTGACTACAGCCCCCGCTACCGGCGTGGCGGTACGGTGCGCAACGGCGGCGCACGCACGAGGATCAAGATCCATGAAAGGACTGCGTGTCGTCGCCCCGCAGCCGGTGGATACGGAGCTCACCGAGATGGGGGTGGTGGTGGCCTACGTGTCTAGTACCACCACCTATCGCTCGTAGCTTGCCTCGCGTCGTCTCGGAGAGCTCCGTAGCCACGGCCTGCACCCGCCGGCGTGCTTGGAGTTCCGCCTCCCGCCGCCGGCGAGAATACCGTTTTTTGTTTTTGTCTGTTTGTATTAATTTTGTATAGGTATTTTATTTTATAATTATATAAAATTAATGTAAATGTAACAAAAAGCGTGAAAATAAAGAAATACCAATAATAATAATAACGTTTATTTCAGGTACAAGTCCCACACATTATATAAACAATATGTACTTACATCGTTATACTATAGTCAGATGATAAAACCTTAAAACTAGCATTAAAATGATACAATTCTATAATATAATATCTAGATAATAGATAAACATTATCTCGCAATAAAATATAAACAGACAAAAATCTGAAAGAACACGTTTAAAAACAGAAATGATAAAAAGATTATAAAATAGGTGCAATTCCAACTATAAATAAAAAATTAAAATAGTAAAATAAAATACAAGTCATTTAAAACTTGCCGTTAATAAATTGCAATCTAAAATACAAACACAAATTATATATCTATAAAGTCTTTATAAAACAGATCGCGTAGACAACTACGTACTATGGCGTTTTCTGTTTTTTCTATTCGATAAAGGAACGCTGCCTTTTGTTTGCGCAGCACACCAAAGAAGTCATCCAACCCGCTCTCGGCGAACATGCCAGACGCGCTACACCGCCACGGCAGTCCCAACATGCAACGCAGAGCATTGTTATACTGCACACGCAGCGAGTTAAACGCTCGCTGCGTGTAGCTGCACCACAAGTGTCCGGTGTAGAACGGCTGGCAGTACGCCCTAAACAGGGTTAGTTTGACCTCCTCGGAGCACTGCGCAAACCTGCGAGCCAACATGTTGCTCTTCATAGCGATAACTCTCCGCTGCCGCTCCATGTCCTCGTCATCTCTCAACCTGTCCGTGATCACGTGCCCTAGATACCTAAACTTTGTAGCGATTATCAATTGAGAATTACGCAAAGTTATAGGGGGCACGTGATCTGGTCCGGCGCCGTGTCTGAAGATGACGACCTCCGTCTTTTTGACATTATATGTTAAGTCGTGTGCCTCGGCATATCGCTCGCAGATACCAACCAGTTTCCGCAGACCCTTCACAGAGGGGCTCAGCAGCACCATGTCGTCTGCGTAGCTAAGATTATTCATGCATACGCTACCCAGGTGGCAGCCGACACCGGTCCTGCTGAGCTCCTCTATGAGACCGTTGACGTAGAGGTTGAACAGGTCCGGTGATGTCAGTCCCCCCTGTCTCACCCCGCAACTCAATCGGTACTCGTCGGACAGCTCACCACCCCACCGCACTGAATTGGTTTGATTTCCGTACCAGAATCTGAACAGACTGACGATATCCTCCGGGACCTCAGCCGCTTTCATTTTATTCCACAAAATGTCATAATTTATTGTATCAAATGCCCGGCTGAGGTCCAAGAAGCACCCGTACACAGTCGTTTTTTTATTTAAATAGTACTTGACTGTACGTTTCAATGATAATATCGCCATATCCGTTGAGAGACCGGGACGGAAACCAAACTGCGCATCGTGTAAATTTAAATATTTACAGAGTTCGGGTTGGAGCAGTCTTTCGAATACTTTAGATATTACCGTCGCGAGCGAGATCGGGCGGTAATTCGACAGGGCGGATGCATCACCAGTCCTGTTCTTCACAACAGGCACTACTACCGTTTTCATGAGGCGGTCCGGTAGGTATCCGTGCGCCATGCACATATTATAAAGGTGAGCAAGTATATATGCCAATTCTGGTCCGGCGTGAAGCAAGTGCTCGAGACTTAACGCGTCGTGACCCGGGGACTTGCCCCGCTTCATGGCGCGCACGGCCAGGGCGACCTGCTCTGCCGTGAAGCGGAGGCAACGCCGCCGCCCTTCCGCACCTGCGGGTGCGGGAGGCGGGGCGGCTCCCCCCCGACTCACGGTCGGGTCGGTCTCCGACATCGCAGCGGCCGTACACGCACACGGCGGCGGTGCTGGCGGGAGAGGCGGCGGAGACGGGGGCGGCAGCGGGGCGCCATTCACCTGAAAGTGTTGTCTAAACATGTTAGCTATGTCATTTTTATTTTCTTTGCCATTTACAGATAGGGGCAGCGCTCCCTTGCCGTTTAGCCTTGTAGATTTCCAAAATTTTGAAAAGTCTTTATTTAGCCTATGCTTTGTAATAATATCCATCTTTATTCTATCTTCATTGCGTTGGCACCAACGCAATTTGTTTTTAAAATTCTTACGACTAATATTCATTTCATCATAGACTTTACCTTCTTTTGGTCTTCTCATCAACAGCCACATTTGATATTTTGAACGCGCTACACCGTGCAGCTCGCGCACATGATAGTTCCATCCAATTATAGGTTTTCGTCCACTTTTCTTCTCTCTGTAGGTATCCGAGGCCGCACGCTGTAGCGCGTTCACGATGTCGGAGTAGATGGACTCGATATTGTTACAGTGTTCGCGACTGCTGCAGAGAAAACCAGAGCAAGGTAAGCAAACATTATTTACATATATTTGTTTTAAATATTCGTCACAAGAACGGCTGTACTCATATATTTGTTCTGGTGACCTATAACCCCAGATCGCTTTATTGGCACTCTGAATGTCGGTTTCGACGCATTTTGGGGATATTGCCGCTATGTCAAACTCCACTATTAGGGGAAAGTGGTCGGACCAGAATACGTCACTCACAGTATAGCATTTATTCACACATTTCCACGCAGCTTCCGTCACAATGCAGTGATCCAGCCAACTGGTTGTGCCGTGCACGTCACTGAGGTAAGTAGAGGTATCACTCGCACAGAGTTCGGTGTCGGCACATACCCACCGCTGTTCTCTGCAGTAGCGCTCGAGCTCCGCCCCGAATGTACTCCCAACGTCGGCGTTGAAGTCTCCCAGCACCAGCGCGCATTCATCCTCGTCGCTCTCGATGACCGCGCTGACCGCGCCCAGCACGGAGATGAACTCAGGCATATTGTCGAGGCATTGTATCGGCATGTACACAGACAGGACGAGCAGGCTGCGCGCGTCGGCCAGACGCACGCGTACGGCTGCAACTCGAGTGGTGCCCGAATCGAGCGGCGTCACGTCGGCAAACAGCGATCTTCTCCACAGCACCGCTACTCCGCCGTAGGGTCGGCCCTTCAGAGTACCGGCTGCCGTATCCACAGCAGAAACACCATAGTGTTCGAAGTCGGGATGAATGGATCCAAGGAACTCCAGGTCATCGGGCAGCAGCCACAGCTCTTGCAGTAGGACGATGTCATGGGAGGCGCATAGGTCACGCACGTGCAAGCATGAGCGACGTATCGACCTACAATTGAAGCTAGCTACTTTTATCCTCTTATTGTTACTATCCATTATTATTGGGTGTGGCAGTGGGTTCCTGGCGGCGAGGCCTTTTCTGCTCGATGAACCGCCTGTAGGCGACATCATCAGGCCAGAACTCGGGGTCCATGAAGACGCTCAACTTGCGTCCAATGATCAGTGCAGCACACAGAGCATTTGAGTTGATTAGAGGGGAAGAGAAGGCGTGGTCGGTGTGCCGCAAGTAAGGACCGGTTTACTTACTACATAGCATGACTCATTGCAGCCGTTCAGCCACAGTAGAACCAAATTTGCGTAGACAATTTTATTATACGTAGGTATATATGTCAATAGTTCGTGTTTTCGTGTCCAGTTCAGTGTATAGCCGACATGAAATGAAGGGAAGCAATGACATGGCACCTAGTTCACCCGGTCTTATGGGCTGACATCACGGATGTTGTCGCCAACCGTGTCAGTTTCCATAAAAACAAAAAATAAATGAAAATATGGTACGGACTAAAATGACGTAAGTAAAATGGTGATCGTGGTTTTAGTACACGTTCAGTAGTACGATCGTTCCATGGCCCTCTTAGCTACAAGAACTCTGCTAAATTGCCATCCAACATTGATCCCCCGGTTTAGCAAAGCTAACTACCTCGTGCCTGAATTTGGAAGTACCGTGTCTAGGTGAGAGGTGGCCACCCTGTCGCCCTTTAGCACGGCATCTTGTCCTTACTCCTGAACACTTCTATTCTCACTGTAACCGGGTAGTAAAGGATTTCACCAATATAAGCTCATGAGCCTTCGTACATAGTACATAGGTATGTACATACTTACATGCATACTGTCACTCCTGTTTTTTCCTAATGGGGTACACAGCTGGGGAACATTTTTTTTATGGAAACTGACACGGTTGTCTACATCACCTACAACATCCGTGATGTCAGCCCATAACACCGGGTGAACTAGGTGCTATATGTCAATGCTTCCCTTCATTTCATATTCATGTCGGCTACACTGAACTGGACGGAAAACACGAACTATTTACATAGCCGTTTCGACCGACGTTTCGCTCAGTGCGATGGTACCAACCCGGCCGGAATAAACCTACCACCTAATAAGGTAAGAAGGGAAGGGACCTACAGTTTAACGTGGAATCCGAACCACGGTCAGCCTCCAACGGTCGAGCGGTCACCCATCCAAGTACTAACCGCGAACAGGGTGCCTAAGCACTAGAACTCTTCATTCTTCATCTTTTTGGGAACGTAATGAATTATGGTGTTATGGAGCAAGTAGTAGATAATCTCGACCAAATATTTCAAAGGAGATTATATCATGGTTCGTCCATGGAAAGGTTATTATTTATTTACATCAAAATGAAGATATTGACTCTATATCTAGGGAATAGAATTTTAATAACTGCATATTGTTATATTGTTTTCCCATAAATGGCAAAAACGTGATTTACATAGGCCCTTTTTCAACTATCTGAGTCGGGTATATTATCCCTCGCCTTAACAACAGTCGACTGACCGCATCAATGAGTTACCGAAGCTGACGAATTTCCTTATCTCTTATAGTCGACTTTTACGACATGCGACGGGGATGCCCCTTCGTACGATGCAATAACTGTACATGGCTCAATGCCAGCCACTCCAGCCAGCTTTGTCTAAGCTCCAAACACTGCATACAGGCACGCGGCTTCGCACTGCCCCCGCAAACACATGCATACAGACGCATATAGAGGACAGCCTTAAACTGGAAATACACGCGAACTTTAGAAGATAACTTTGTCAGCCTCAGATGCTCAGTTGTGCAATGGATCGACGAAAAATTATCGTTCGTGAAATTAAGCTAACGGGCGCGGTCAGAACCTGTATGGGTGGCCGTTCGACCTTTGAGGCTTATCGTGGCTCGGAGTCCACGTAAAACTGTAGGACCCTTACTTACCTCACTAGTTGGCACGGTTTGGCCTGTCCGAATTGGTACCACCGCACTGAATCAAAAGTCAGTCGGTGGTGGCGAGCGAAGAGCGTCCACTTTGTCCGCCCTAGGTTAAAGCAGTCGCAGTGACCGGCTGGACGGCGGCGAGTGAAGAGCGATCAATTTGTCCGCACTAGGTTAGAACAGTCGCGGTGGCCGGCTGGATGGCGGCGAGCAAAGAGCGATCAATTTGTCCGTCCTAGGTTAGAACAGTTGCGGTGGCCGGCTGGATGGCGGCGAGCGAAGAGCGGTCACTTTGCCCGCCCTAGGTTAGAGCAGTCGCAGTGACCGGCTGGATGGCGGCGAGCGAAGAGCGGTCACTTTGCCCGCCCTAGGTTAGAGCAGTCGCAGTAACCGGCTGGATGGCGGCGAGCGAAGAGCGGTCACTTTGTCTGCACTAGATTAGGGCAGTCGCAGTGACCGACTGGATGGCGGCGAGCGAAGAGCGATAAATTTGTCCGCACTAGGTTAGGACAGAGGCGGTGTCCGGCTGGATGGCGTCGAGCGAAGAGCGATCAAATTGTCCGCACTGGGTTAGGACAGACGCGGTGTCCGGCTGGATGGCTACGAGCGAAGATCGATCAATTTGTCCGCACTGGGTTAGGACTGATGCGGTGTCCGGCTGGATGGCGGTGAGCGAAGAGCGATCAATTTGTCCGCACTAGGTTAGGACAGACGCGGTGTCCGGCTGAAAGGCGACGAGCGAAGAGCGGTCACTTTATCCGCCCTTGGTTAGAGCAGTCGCAGTGACCGGCTGGATGGCATCGAGCGACGAAGCTGCTGCTGCTGGCACTTTCCGCAGTCTCTCAACGCCTGGAGCTACTTTCCTGGTGAAGAAAACAGTGAATAAGCCTGTGATATCCGAGGACGAAGCGCCTTTTATGCAACTCGACGTCACCTCTGACGTCCGGGGCGATGGTCATGATCTGGTCGGCAGCAGAGCGGCGAGGTGGCTCTGGACCTGCGAAGTTAAACGGATTTCAGTTACACATGCTCGTATATCGACGAGCGGTCGTACTGGATGGACTTGAAATTTTCGTACGATCCAAATAGGTCAAGAGATTTTCTAAGCTTTCACGGTGGGCGACCTTGCTTATAACTTGGATCAAATTTACAGGAAAAATCGTAATTTCGTGTCTATACGTGACCTATGTACGCATTGGTGGATTACATATCGGCTACACGTCGTTCCTGTCGGAACTGGGTTCCATGACAACGTCAAAAAAGTATTCCTTGACTCTGTAGCCTTTTTGACTCGGAGCTCAGCGTCCGATGGTGAAATGAAATGCCCCTGCGCGGCCATAACTTGCATTGGTGACTGTTCGGCCGTAGATCCTGGCCGTGCTTCAGAGTTGGGATTCAACGTTGAACTGTAGGTCCCTTATCGTCTTTTTATTACCTTACAAGGTGGTACGGTCCGGATTCAAACCTACGCACTGAATGGAAGATCGTTCGAAGCAGCTATGATAGTTCGTGTTTTCCGTTAAGGCAGGTGTAGTCAGCATAGGGTTGCCAACCATACTGTTAAAAACAGTTTTATACTTGTTTTCACTCTATAATACTGTTTACTGTTCAACAAACAAAAAGTATACAAAATACTGTTTTCACCGTCACTTCACTGGTATCCAGTCCATAGAGTCACAAATAAAACGCCATTGTAGTGCAGTCTTCATTTCAGAACCAAATACTAGCTAAAAAGTATCGTATGAATACAAATATCAGCTGTTTATCATTAAATTCTCATGTTACTATTCATCATTTTGAAAAAATTATAGACAGTCTTAACTTGCATAGACTAAATGTTGTTATGAATGATTTGTATTCCGAATTATTTAAGTTTCAAGTAGTTCAGAAAAAAGTAAGTATCAGAAGACGAAGATTTTTTTAATATCAGTACGAGTCAAAAGTGGAGACATTTATTAATTTCGATTTTAAATTTAGTGAGGTTTACGACGTTTTTAAAAAAAGATGATAAATTGATAATTTGCGCGAATAAATAAGTAAAGTACTGTTCATTTTTCTAAAATACTGTTTAATTTCCTTTTCCGACCGTAATATACTTTTTCCCGTGAATAAAAAGATGGAACCCTAAGTCAGCATGACCAAAGGGAAGCACTAACGTGGCACCCAATTCACGGAGCAGATGCAATGTGCTGATATCACAGATGTATTATTATGTAGCCAGCCGGACATGGTTTCATAAAAAAACTTAAAAATAATAATCAAATCAAATCACAATATAAGGTCTTTGAAAATTAGTTAATAGTACGCTAAGGGGGGGGGATACGTATGTAACCCTCCCGAAGTTATTGACATGACTAACGAAACACCTTATATATTTAACACGCAAAGAAATACATTCAGTACACATAACATACATACTTATGGATTCTAGATAAGTAGATATAATCCGTACTATATATCATTCACGCGCTGCTTTTAAAATTTCAAAGTACAACAATCTACCACATTTTTCTGTTATCAGCATTTGAAACGTTATCTTTGCCTTAAATTCTGTACCTGCCTATGTCGTCACCGTGATAATGATGTTTGGACTTTATTATTCCAGAAGCCGGTTATAAATATTTCGATTTGAGAGACATACCGTAAGACTGACTGCACTCGAACTTGTCACAATTTGTTCTATCCCGCTTCGATTAAGAAGAAGAAGAACCGGCAAGAAATATTTTTTCTTTTTTTTATAAATTATTACAAGTATTTTAGTGACTACTAGTGACTAGTGGCTAGTCACTGACTAGCCACATAATATCATCGCTTACAGTCTATCGAAATCACAGATTGAGAGCAAAATTAACAATTTTGCTGATATCTCTGACTGCAAAGACTTAATTATAAAGTGTATCAGACCCTATGTCAAACTTTTATACGTAACAGATAGATATGATATAAGTGACTAACAATTATATAATATTAATCTACTAACCGCCTACTAATACAGTACATTTCCTAGTTCAGCAGATATCGGAAATTGAATGCAACATTTATATACCTTTCATATAAAGCGAACACAATTTCTACAAAGGCCCAATGCAGTGCAAAGCATTCCGTGCCTTTACCGACAATCGAGCGAGTCGACATGGCACTTGGCTACGTCAGGCGGTGCGACAACGTGGCGTGCGCAACAATGACGTCAGAGAATCTAGCATTTCCCGTTGTCAGCGGTAGTGCTCGCTTGCTCCATATTGTCCCCGTGAACAAAGTTTTCAAAAGGGCACAAGCGGCATCGGCTCTTTGAGCACGCCAACATGTTTGCCTCGCGCACCGAGGGTTCCGTATCGTCATGTCATCGTCAGCGCCATCTATGGCGTGTTTATGAAATGCTTCATATTAGTTAAAATTCATCATTAGTTAAAATGCTTCATACACTTTTTAGTCCCATCTATGGGAACCCCCCTGAATTTTTTACTTTTTCTTATTTTTATTATTTGTTGTTATATCGGCCATAATAACACAAGCTCTTTGATTCTGTGAAAATTTCAACGGGCTACCTATTACGGTTCAAGAGATACAGCCCTCGGACAGACAGACAGCAGACAGACAGACAGCGTAGGGTTGGTAATAGGGTCCCGTACGGTACGGGACCCTATCGGCCCCTGTCCGTACCGGATACGGAACCCCAAAAATGTGAAATGTAGGTCTATCTCACAGAGCATCGAATACCGCGCGCGCCCCCTCCTAGACACGCCCTAAGCGATAATATTTGAAACCCAATAACTGCACGCAGTGCTGCTACCGCTTCGTATGTGTGTGTGTGTGTGTTAGTATCGACACTACACACAAAGAGCAGCAAGTTAGGCGCACGCACAAAAGAAATGCACACGCGCAACACACATATGTAAGTCATAGGCCACGCCCACAGGCTTCAACGGTGTTGTAGGGAAATCGCGCT
Organism: Nematopogon swammerdamellus; assembly: GCA_946902875.1. Lineage (NCBI taxonomy): Eukaryota > Metazoa > Arthropoda > Insecta > Lepidoptera > Adelidae > Nematopogon > Nematopogon swammerdamellus. The sequence goes on from OX336351.1 coordinate 13,282,340, forward strand.
CAGGGCGTCTCTAGGAGAGGCGCGCGCGGTATTCGATGCTCTGTGGTCTATCTCAATCACACGTGTAGACTAATGTTACGAACCGTATAATACAAATTGTGTCACACAATTTGTATTATATTGTGTGCATATATACATTACTAGCTGTGCCCGCGACTTCGTATGCGTGGACTTATCACGACGACGCCATCTACCGGGTTCAATTGCATTTTTAAACCATCCAGGGACGCACTAAAATATACACACAAAAATTCATCCAAATCGGTCCAGCCGTTTAGGCGGAGTTAGGTGACAAACACACGTACAGAAGAATTATATATACACTGTGTTGCAGTTGCAGGTTGCCCCGTAATATATTTAATTGACATAAGGGGGTTATTCTATATGTGAAACTAAACAACTTCTGTGGCGAAAATTTTTTTTTAAACAAAAATTATTTTTTCCATACATATTTTAAATACCTATTCTCAAAATGTATGGGAAAAAAAATACTTTTTTTCTTCAAATTAAAAAGTCGTAGAACAAAAGTTGTTCTATTTCACGTACAGAATCACCCCCTTTCGGGTTTTATGGTTGGGGTTGCAACACCGTGTATAAGGATACTGGGAATGAAAGAAATCTTATGCCATATCCCTGATCTATTATATGTACATACTATAGATGAGTCTTTTTTCATACATCACTCCCGAAAAAACATGTCATCGAGCTAAGAAGCAGCCTGGTTTCAAAATGACTGAGGCATGTGTAATATTGCTCATACATAATGTATGACAATAACATGTCTATTATTTTTAATTCTTTGGCTTACTGTCTTACTGACATCTCGCAGTGTAAAGGTATCGATAGACATGCTACTAAAAAAAAAAAGGAAAACTAAAAAACTATTCAAAATAAAAATATAAAAACCGCCTTCAAAAATATATGAAATAAAAACCTAAAAAAAAAAAACGAACCCTAGAGTTGAAGGCGGTGCTAAAAAGGCTACACAAATCACAAAGGATATTATCATCCACTCATGTTTTCTTTCATGCATCATTTTTGCTTGCTTTACAAATCACAAAGGATATTATCATCCACTCATGTTTTCTTTCATGCATAATTTTTGCTTGCTTTAGCACCGCCTTCAACTCTAGGGTTCGTTTTTTTTTTTTTAGGTTTTTATTTCATATATTTTTGAAGGCGGTTTTTATATTTTTATTTTGAATAGTTTTTTAGTTTTCCTTTTTTTAGGAAGTCGGTTTTATGTTTTTTAAAACTTTTTTTTTATTTCACAGTTTTTTTTAGTAATTTTTTGCTATTAATGTACTCGGCGGAATCGCTCGGCCTTCGGCCTCGCGATTCCGCCTCGCTTTCCAATCCGATCTTGACCCAATTAAAATAGGACCACGTCAGCTTCGATAGCTCAGTGGTGCAGACAGTCAACTGTCGCTATTGAATTTTAAGCAACGCTGGGTGCGGTCAGTACTTAGATGGGTGACCGCTGACCGTTGGAGGCTGACCAAGGTTCGGATTCCTCGTAAAACTGTAAGTCCCTTCCCTCGTAATTTTACTTGGTGGTAGGGTTTAACCTTCCCGGGTTGGTACCACCGCACTGAATTAAACGTCGGTCGAAACGGCTATGTAAATAGTTTGTGTTTTCCGACCAGTTCAGTGTAGTCAGCACGATCAAAGGGGGAAGCACTGACATGGCACTGGTGTTATGGGCTGACATCACAGACGTTGTAGGTGATGTTGCAGAACTTAGTAGAATGGACAGACATAAACGTGTTACGGAAGCCTACTTTTATTATAAAATAACCGTCGGAGGACCTTGGTTGAAAATTGTAAAATTTAGTAGAACGGATAGACATGCATATGTTACGGAACCCTACATTCATTTTGCAGAACTTAGTAGAATGGACAGACATAAACGTGTTACGGAACCCTACTTAACAGTTGCACTCCGGGAGTGCCGGCAGATCCCGTGCCACTCTAACTTAACCCTTAACGCAATGACTTAAGGTTTCATTTTAAAAATGACGCTGACGCGATGTCGCGAGTTATACATTTTTACCCACCTAAAAAAGTGCCAAGAGCCGCTAAAGAAGTTTTCACTTCAAAAACCTCAGGGTTATCCCCTTTCAAATAAAAAAAAAAAGAATTTTCAAAATCGGCCCACAATTGACGGAGTAATCGCGTAACAAACATCCAAAAAAAGAAAACATACCGTCGAATTGAGAATCTTTTAGGTCTAAAGTAAATTTCTCGTGAAGACAAATGCAACGAGCCCAAACACGATGGGTTTATCATGTGTAGTTTAGGAGTTCCTATGGCCACCTTCTGTCTCCATCATCAAACCAGCTCGATGGTACTCGGTACAGTAGGTACTGGCCAGGTACCATAATAAATTAAACGCCGGTCGGAAAAGATAAAAAAATTTCAAATTTAGAATATTCATGAAACAAGGGTCCGAATATGTATCACTAGTATATCGATTCATGTATTTCAACAGGACAGAGAAAATTTCAAAATATTAGGTATTTAATACTTTTTTTAGTTTTTTTTTTTTTGTTTTTTGGAAATCGGTTTAATATTTTTTAAAACAGTTTTTATTTCATTCTTTTTAGTAATATTACATAAAAAAGAATAATCGAAATCGAATAATCGAAATCGATTGAAGTGGTACAGAATTATTCGCCATATGTGTCAGACTGCAAATTGCTGAATAAGTCCACATCACAAATGTTTTGCTGAAGGTAACCACACACCATACTAATTTATCAAACTGAAAATTGCCGAAAACGACCACATCACAAGTTTTGCTGAAGGTAACCACACACCATAGTATTATGCTGATTTTTCGAAAACCCCTGAACCAATTTCGATAAAATTGAAATGGGACCACCTCGGAAGTATGACCTAACTAACAAAAAAAGAATTTTCTAAATCGGCCCTCAATTGACGGAGAAATCGTGTTACAAACATACAAAAAAATAATAAAAAAAAAATAAAAAAAAAAATAAAAAAAAACATACAGACGAATTGAGAACCTCCTCCTTTTTTGGAAGTCGGTTAAAAATAGCATGCCGTTGAGCATTTAAAACGAGCATGCTCTCCAACTGTACACATTGGCTTGAAATAAGCATGCTCGCATGCTCCTGAATAAGCGTGCTCAGAGCAAACATTCCAATACACATGTCATTTACTAGCAGTCTTCTCTGCCAGAATAATGGAAAATCAAGTGGCTATCCGTACAGAATTGAACAATATCATTTTATTGATACTAGCAACACGTACGAGCATTCCGTACCCCGTACGGAAGCCTATTACAAAGCCTACGCCGTGTTTCTGTCTGTCCTACCTACTGCTGTTTCCCTCTTTGGCAGAGGCGGCGCAAGGCGTGGGCGACGACGACGTGGGCGACCGCCCACGGCCTCGCGGCCCAAGGGGCCTCGCGCCTCGAAAGTTCATGCAGCGAAAATCCATTTCGACAGTGAAAACCCATAAAATCCATCGTCTAGTGCCACCAGAGAGGGCCTCGAAAAATGTATCTTGCCCGCATCAAATTTAGGTCTTGCACCGCCACTGGAACCGTTAGCTCATTACCATTTTAACAGAATATTTTGTTATTTTTATAACAAATAATTAAAAAATTAAAATTAAAAATTTAGGGGGCTCCCTATACAAGCATCTTAATTTTCAGAAGAGCACAATCTACCGAATTATCCAAACAATTTAACAACTAAAGCGTGAACTTTCACCGATAGATCGCGTGATATTGAAATACGCTGCTCTAAAGCAGTGTTTTTCAACCTGTGGGTCGCGACCCCTCGGGGGTCGCGAAACCTTACTCGGGGGGTCGCCCGCAAAAGGAAAAAGGCAAGGTTTTACAGAAGGATGGGCCTATTTATTTTTCAAAAATTTGTCAAATCGTGGTGCTATTCTTGAAATGTTAACAATCAAATCATTTTCTAATAGAAGTCTATTTCTCTTTTTAGTTTTAATGTTGATTTGAAGAGAACGTCAGTTCACATAGTAATAATGAATATAGGTACCAAAATAGAGAAAATCATAAGCGTGGTGTTTTAAATTACTAAACTTTTTTCTGTCTATGGCCCAAGGGGGTCGCGAGAGTTCTTCAACCTGTAAAGGGATCGCGTATTCAAAATGATTGAAAACACTGCTCTAAAGAAAATAACAAATAATAAAACCGACCATTTATATGGTGGTACGGAAAACTCTGTGCGCGATTCTAACTCGCACTTGGCCGCTTTTTTTTCTATAGCGGAAAAGTTAATACAATTTTTATCCTGCAAAACGTTAGATGACAGAGTTCGTGGCTGTTACGGAAATCTCCTGACGCAAACAATCACTAAAAACCGGCCTAGTGCGAGTCGTACCGTACTCGCGCTCATCCAACTTTCCGTACCATCAAGTTATTAATTAGTCGGTTTTTTTATTAATTTTTTTTTTATTATTCGCTTTCACATTTTAACTCTGGTTGCGTGTCCCTACTCACGTTAGAAGTTATATTTATCTCTGTCTGTCTCGCCCTCTTTTCTTTCTTAATTTTTTTTTATTCCTTTCTTTCATTCAAATGCTCGACGAGTTGACGGCCCGTCTGTGCTACCGTATTCTTCGACCTGAGGACATAGCGACATCCTCGCTGGAAGAATATTTACAAATTGCGAGCAAATCGGGAAACAATGACCCGCCCGGTCCCGCACTCATACATCACGTGCCCGGTCGCAGGGACGAAGTAGCTGGGTGGGGGTAGGGGCAGGAGGTCTGCATTCAGAAACTACTACTTAAGTGACCCTTTGAGATTATTTTATTTGTTAACATGAAATGACCGATCAATGTTCGTATATTTTCTACTATGCATTTTAAAATAATAAAAAATATTTAGACTTCTTATAACGCGAGTCCTTTTCATTGATACTTTGCATGATGCACTTGAAAAACATTATTATTTGTCCCCAAAAATCGTAATTCGTTCATTTAAGCATCCTTGATTATCAAATACTACCCATATATTTACCAAATTTAAACTTTTTCGTCCAGCAGATTTTGAGAAAATAAGGTGTGACAGACAGACAGACACGAGAGCGATCCAATCCAATAGATAGGGGTTCGGTTTTTTTTTTCCTCTTTCGAGATACGGAACCTTAAAACCGAAGGAAATAACAAGAACAATTTATCGAAAATGATGTAGTTACGTGTCTTGAAGGATTCAAATAGACTGCAGCATTTTCCTTCAACTATCCTTGTTAACTTAACTTTCCTTCGTTTTTTGTAGTCGGGTTTTATAAAATTTTAAGGTTTATTCCGTGATAGAAACCAATTAATATAAACTGTACTATTTCATTGTGTCGTGGTTACCAACCAATCCGAGTAGGTCCCATCCTACTCCAACAAGTTTACACGACAAATCAAATTTCCATGAAATTATGTATTTGTTTATTAAAAAAACCGTTTAATTTTATTTACAACTGTAGATTTTTGTAAATGTTTAATTAAGTGATACTTGCGTTCAAGCTACTTCAAACTTCCACTTATGAAACTGCTACATGGTTTTCGTATGCAGAACGTTTCTGGTGTCAGTTGCATGCACTGAACTGAACAGAGAAAATGTTATAATATTTTGAAACCTAAAATCAGACTACGCAGCCTTCACCGGCCGGCAATGTGCTGCTTGATGTATTATGCCTAATTTGTGTGCCCAGGAAAACCCTAGCGGTTAAGGGCCTAGATTAAAATCTATGTAAAGATGTAGGTACCATCACGCTATGCCCCCTGCCGTCCGGGCTGTGCGTCGTTGGGGGCGAGAATAGGTGTTCTGTGGGGGCGAGGTAACATCACACGCACATTTTGGGTCACCTTGTCGTGGTGGTTAAGGTTAGGTTAGGTTAGACCGTAACGTCTAGTTTCTGTTGTAGAGCCCGTTTCTAATAAACAATTTAATGTCTAAGCATTCTATTATGTCGCCCTTTTGTTCTGAGATGGCGTCCTTTATAGCGGTTCTTCTCACAGTCAAGTTCGGCCGGTGATGAAGCACTGCAGTAATCTGTGGGAAGGATGCCCTCTTTACTTATTGGCGACCTTGGACTCTATCCAGCGCCACGCCATCCGCCTAATTGGTGATCCCAAGCTCACGGAGGGACTTGAATGCGCCACAGACGAACAATACGGTTTCCTTAAACTGTTTTATAGTTACTACCATGCCTGGTGCTCTGATGAATTGGCTTCCCTCATTCATTCTGCCCCCATCCGTCTCGTCTCCACCACACCAACCGGACGATCAGAACATCCATGTTGTTAACACCCAACCTTTGAGAACACATCGCTTTTCGAAAACATTTTTTCGATTATTTTAAAATGGTCTATAAATTTTTTCTGTCCTATTGTTTAGGACTTTTTAGTTTTTTTCAGTCCCGTATACTTCTTTCTATTAAAAAAAATCGGCATAGCACCTTACTTGCAATGGGCCAACATTTATGGAAACGGATATGGTTGGCTACACCGCCCATAGCACCCGCGATGCCAACACCTTGGTGAGCTAGGTGCCATGTCAGTGCTTCCCTTTGCTCGTGCCGGCTACACTGAACTGAACGGAATACATGAACTATTTAGATAGCCGCTTCGACCAACCTTTCGTACAGTGCGGTGGTACCAACCCGGCCGGGTGAAACCCTACACTCTAGAAAGTTGAGAATGGAAGGAGCCTACAGTTTTGCGTGGAATTCGAACCACGGTCATCCTCAACGGTCGAGCGATCATCCATCCAAGTTCTGCCAGCTTAGGTGTGCTTTAAATTATAAAAGGCGGACAAACGATCACACCACCGAGCTACCGATTCCAACTTCAAAATATCAATCCTTATCCTTACCTATAATAAAATCCAACGTCTGCTTTCTGTCTGTCTGTCTGTCCGCTTATAACTCGAGAACCACTGAACCGATTTTAATAAAACAAAATCTACGGATAGCTTGATTCTTCCCATCAACTATAGGCTACTTACTATCACGCTAAATGGCTTATGAGGTTAGCAGTGAAGTGAAATATAAGAGCGGGCGGAGCCGCGGGCACAGCTTGTATTTGGATATTTTAAGACAGAAACCACATTGATTTTATTATTCACTAGCTGAGCCCGCGGCTCCGCTCGCGTGAAATTCGTATTCCAAAGAAGAATGTAAGTAACTAAGGGCGAGGCCGAAGGCCGAGCTGCGTTCAGGTAATCGATAAACCTTCTTAAAGAAAGTAACTAACTAAGGGCGAGGCCGAAGGCCGAGCTGCTTTCAGGTAAACGATAAACCTTTCTCAAATAAAGGAAGTAAGTAAGGGCGAGGCCGACGGCCGAGCTGCGTTCAGGAAGACGATAAACCTTCTGGAAGAAAGGAAGGAACTAAGTGCGAGGCCGAAGGCCGAGCTGCGTTCAGTTAAACCAAAAACCCTCTTCCGCCTTCGGGCCTCGCCCTTAAAGACTTCCTTTCTTCGATAGAATATAATATCGTTTACTCAATCTATTTATTACATAAAAATAAAAAAGTAATATTAATAACTAAAGAATTAAACCTACCTAACAAACATTAAAATAACTATCAAAACGGGCATTTTCAAATGTTCTTAGAACACTTGCGGCATTACCCCGCTGGATGGCAAGGCTTACCCTTTGAATGAAGTACATAAGCCCTTGATGGCGGGACACCAGTTGCGTCAACCAGCTCAAGCCTCTTTTGGCTTCACTGCTCCACGGACCGAGGGTTTCAACCGCAAACGCAACAAATTCGAAATCTTGAATTATATTTCTATATTTGCTGCGTTTGAGGCTCTCCGCCCCAGCCTCGGCCGCGCCAGCCGGTCTTGAAGATGTCCTAACGTGACTTGGAGCCAATGTGGGAACAAAAGTGGCGTCCCACATCAAAGAACTACCCTTAGTCCATGGCACTAAGGTGATAGCATCGGGCCTCTTGCCATCCAGCCGGGAATAACCGCGAGGTTCTAGGATGCACGGTATATTTGCCGTTAGAAGCGTGGACTTTATAATAAATTTAAATTAAATTAACTCTATCTTAATATTAATTAACTTTATTCGAGATGGTTTAGCTTCTTCCTGAACGCAGCTCGGCCTTCGGCCTCGCCCTTAGTTACTTGCTTTCTTCGAGATGGTTTTCAATTATCCGAACGTAGCTCGGCCTTCGTCCTCGCCTTAGTTACTTACTTTCTTCAAGATGGTTTAGCTTCTTCCTGAACGCAGCTCGGCCTGCGGCCTCGCCCATAGTTACTTACTTTCTTCGAGAAGGTTTATGGTCTTCCAGAATAGAGCTCGGCCTTCGGCCTCGCCCTTAGTTACTTACTTTCTTCAAGAATGTTTTTCTTCTTCCTGAACTCAGCTCCGCCTTCAGCCTCGCCCTTAGTTACTTTCATCGAGAAACAATATCGTTTACGTGAGCGCAGATCCGCCTTCGGGCTCGCCTTTAGTTACTTACTTTCTTTTTTTTAAATACGAATTTCACGCGAGCGAAGCCACGGGCAACAGATATATAAATTTTATTGCACCAATGACAGCGATATAACTTCGACTTTCAATTATTATTTTTATTTATCAAACAATTTGTCACCGGCCAGCTCACGTCGAGATGACAGTTCTCCGTTGTCAACATGACATTTAAAATTGTTTTTTACCTTTACTTTGGATTACGTGATTTTTATTATATTTTTTAATTATTATGTTCATCCGGGATATACACTGTCACTATAAAAAGTTTCGTCAAATTCCGTTCAGTGGTTTTTGCGATGCGCGTACAAATAGACATTTTTGCATTTACGATTTTATGATATGTATAGAAAGAATAGATATGTATAGACTATTGTGTTCAAGTTATAAAAAAGAAGAACTGTCATTTTCGTTGTATCTACTTATTTTTAAATTTCGAATGAATATTTTATTCAAATTGTATTTGCTGCCAGTTCTCAAGATATAATTATGTACTTTGGACTACGTGATTTTAAACGCGCAATAATGTTTATAATTGTAATATTTTTTTATTTTTTTTATTTTTTTTACGTATTATGTTAACCCGGCATATAAATTGCCACTATACAAAGTTTCGTCTAATTCCGTTCAGTGGTTTTGGCGTGATGCGCGTACAGACAAACAAACAAACAAACAAAAATTTTAAAAACTGTTCTAACATGTTCAGTATCTCATTTTAAGCCACCCTGGTTAGTTTTTTTCCGAATACATTCAATGTACAGACTTTCTTACCTCTACGATTTTATTATATGTATAGATAAAATCCCCGTCTGGAATTTAACAGACTAATAGGTGCCTCTTAATAGGAAATTATTTATAAGAGAAATACTCTAAAGGAAGATTGGCACTCAAATTAAGCCCTTAGTAACATGATTAAATAAGCGAGCCGTTTAAAACTTTACTTTCCAAAAACGTTATTTTTCAGATGAATGGTGAGAAATTATTTACTTTGGGACTACAAAGGCGGATCAGTCAAGAGAGGCAAAAACATTAAATACTTATCAGAATTCTGAGAAAGTCTGAGAATCCTGATGTCTAGATATTCCGTTTAAAAAGCTTTTTGCCTCAAAGGCTAACTGAAAGCTAAGAGTAAAGTTTCCAGCAATAATCTATCTAGCTTGTGTTTTCACCAATTTCAATGTACTTAACCGAATAAAAATACGGATAATAACAATAGTGGGGATGTTAATGCGACCCACCTTGCAAATCTTCAACAAAGGATGCCACTTGGCACAGGTGTACCTAGGGGTGTTCTGAGCTGATTTAGCCCTGGAGCCACGAGGAGCCACACATATCATATAAGTTAAGTATAGTAATAAAGTGTATACCTTCATACTCTAGAATAACAGGGCTATTCAAACATATTTATTTTCTAAAGCATATTTATTTTCTATAGTATAGCTGTGATATAAGATAAAAAAAAAATTAAATTATAATTTTTTTTTTTGCTTAGAACTCAATTTTTTTATTTGGACGAGTGCAAATTTTATTCCACAAAGTGATTCCCCGTCCTCGAATTATACGAAAACGCTACCAAACTTTTTTTTTTTTTATGGATCAAACTTGGTCAAGTTTCTTAATGTATGCAGATATCAAGCCCGCAGTGGGGGGCGGCGGATGCATTTTTACCCCCCCCCCCCCCCTCCCCTGCCCCCCTGCCCGGTGGCTCCTCGTGGCTCCAGGGCAAAATCAGCTCAGAACACCCCTAGGTACATCTGTGCCAAGTGGCATCCTTTGTTGAAGATTTGCAAGGTTTCCATGAAACTATTGCATTAACATCCCCACAAGGCCTCGACATTGCATTGAACCTTTTTCCTCTAAAACCATATTTTTAGGTTTTCGTATCTACACGGAAGCCTATTACTAAGCCTACGCCGTCTGTCCGTCTGTCTGTCCTACTGCTGTATTTTTTTTAACTGTAACAAGTTCAGGTTGAAAATTTCACAGAATATAAGTAAACAATTAAGGGGGTTCAAAAAACGTTAGTATTTTTCGTTCAATTCAGTGTACCTCGGCGCGACCAAGTGGAAGTACTGGCATGGCACCTAGATTCGACTCCAATGAATATGCTAACCAGGCGGATGCACCAGATGTTGTAACCAACCCTGACTAGTTGGCAAAAAGAAAGCTTAGACTGGATGTCGCTCAGGGAAGGATGGTAAAGCAGCCCCGTCTCATTCTTTCCTCCTCCGTATTGTAACACGATAAGTTGACCGCGCGGCTCAGCCTCCCCGGCGCGGCTATAGCTCATTAATCACCAGCAGTCATTACGCGGCCTCCAGAGACGCTTGTTTTTTGCTCGCCCGGATTACTATTCAGTGGAGTAGGATCCTCGGGCATCAAGTGGCGTAATTGTCTGCGGAGATGCTGGATGTCGGCGATTGTAAATCATGACCCAGATATCAGCTGTATTCCTTCGTATGCTGGGTGGGCACAGAGATTTTGCAATAAACTTTCTACGCAGCAGGAAGAATAACACATTCGTCGAACTAATTACTTACATACTTTTTTTTTTATATAATCCTGCTTGGGTGGCTGAGTCGGAGGGGCCAAAGCACATGCTCTGATCAGCCAATATCACCTCCGCGAAGGTAGGTGCCATACCGGAGACTTCCCTGGATTGCTGGCTATTCCTGGACTAGAGGAGAACACAACCAAGGTTGCTATGCGGCCATCTTACATCCAGTAAAGTGGTAACAACCCAGTCGGCTACAATTTGAGCCTACCACCTAGTAAGGGGCAATGGAAGACATTATATAGACAGAAGCATTATATATATGGGAGACTAAGGTCTTTAATAAAATATGAGTTACGATGAAATCAAGTTCATTAGGGCATAAGATATGTGACCGGAAAAGGTATTCTTAAGTCTATGGTGCTATTTATATCCTTTCCTAAAATGGACGCAGACGTAACGCGTAAGGTGTCAGATTTTACATGAAAACTTCATCGAAGTCAATATGTCCAAATTTGAGATCAGCCGAGCCGATGGCATCCAGAACGCTGTACATCAGAGAACAGAGCCGATGGCATCCAGAACGCTGTACATCAGAGAACAGAGCCGATGGCATCCAGAATGCTGTACATCAGAGAACAGAGCCGATGGCATCCAGAACGCTGTACATCAGAGAACAGGGCCGATGGCATCCAGAACGCTGTACATCAGAGAACAGGGCCGATGGCATCCAGAACGCTGTACATCAGAGAACAGAGCCGATGGCATCTAGAACGCTGTACATCAGAGAACAGAGCCGATGGCATCCAGAACGCTGTACATCAGAGAACAGAGCCGATGGCATCCACAACGCTGTACATCAGAGAACAGAGCCGATGGCATCCAGAACGCTGTACAACAGAAATGGATTCCTTCGAAGGCAAGTGATTCGATTAAGGTATACACATTTAGTGAACTGGAAAATAATGGGTATGCATGGGGTCACTTCATAAAAATATATTTGGACCATAATCGAACCTGTCATTATCACTGTCGCTCTTTCATACATACATACATATCACGCACGCTGTATCCCGACAATCAGAGTAAGCAGAGTAATCGGAGTAATCTGTTCTGTTCACTTTCGCGTGTACATTATACACCCAATCATTAATAGTCCAATAATTACCGGCTTATACACTTTCACTTATCATAATTTCTGCATAAATTGTAATCGTAAAACCTTTCGATATTTCGATCAGATAACGCGACGATTGTGTTATATCCGGCAAATATTATTATCAAAGAGGATTTATTGCACCTATTGATTATATTTTAAGTAGACGCAAACATCGGAATTGTGTATTCTCTAGAATAATTTGCTGTATCAGCTAATTTTCCTCGACATTGGGCTAATATTAAATTTTTTCTCCATTAAGACAAAACGGGTACCGGAAAACCATAAATCAATGCAGGTATGCTCTTCCGCCACTGCCGCCAAATTGATATATTCTTTCTTCCTGCAAAGTCGAAGGCGAAGCCGCACAACTTTTAACGTACATTGAGCCGGCGAAGTTTTCCTATTAATTAGAACTTTCCGGATAGTTTTCCTAATAGCGCCTGTTTCTGAACACATCGAAATACTACCTCGACCGGGGAAATTCAAACGGGTATATATTCGCTTGCGACAGTCGGAAAAATTTTGTAAAATCATCCGCGCAGACTTACAAGTACCAAATTTCCGTTTACTTGACGAAAACTTATATAAACAAAATTTAACACTCGATCTAATAATTAATTAGCAGGTTGCTTAGTGCATATATGAACTTTAATACTTAATTCGATATATATTGAACTCATTGATGCATTACAGGTGATCAATTAATGTCTCGCCCACAAAAAAGTTGCAGGCGACCGGACGTGATAGAAGAAACGGAGAAAAAATATATCGATGAAAACATGCCAAGCAATATCAACAGACTAAAGTCACTATTAGGAATTGGTACCGTGTGGGGCCGGTACTTTAAAAGAATAGCCCCACTGCATCTCTCCCCGTGTATGTCGTAAAAGGCGACTAAGGGATATGACTCCCTTCTTATATTACTAGGTGGTAGGGTTTAACCCGCCCGGGTTGGTACCACCGCACTGAATGAAAGGTCGGTCGAAACGGCTATGTAAATAGTTTGTGTTTTCCGTCCAGTTCAGTGTAGCCGGCACGACCGAAGGGAAGCACTGACGTGGCACCAAGTTCACCCGGTGTTATGGGCTGACATCACGGATGTTGTAGGTGATGTAGCCAACCAAGTCAGTTTCCATAAAAAAAAAAAGGAATCTCAATATCAAGTAAACTTCTGGAAAGTTTTCTAAATAAACTTTATCTTGATTTACAAGCATACTTCAAAGTTCATCCATTAAATACAACACGTATACATATTATCACGAGTACAAGTCGAGCACTTTTACAACCCTAAAATTTTGTAATTCAGTTATCACCGCTAGCAAAAGTTTTTCTAACAAGTCCCTTTGCTCGTGCGCCGTTTACCCGTATACGAAGGGATAACCCACGCTCGCGCGAGTAGCCCGAGGCCTCGCGACAGAACCCCAATTGAGGCGAACCCTGGAATGTTTTGAAAAGTTTTCCCATGCGGGTACGGCGGCGCCGCGTCCGAGCGTGTGCCGGAGCCATGTGGACGTACAACGAACTCAACTTTACCGCAGACGAAGCTGGTTCACCGCCCTCTGCTTTAGTGGGATCAGCCGTTCGAACAATTAATGGTTCATTCAAACTTACACTGACCACACACTTAGTTAGTACAAAAGAGCTTCTGCTTCTTTCAAAACTTCGAACTAGTGGCATGAGTATCGTGTAAAGCTGTAAATGAAAAGTGGCCTTGAATTCTACCCACGTGGCTGGAATGGAACATCTTAACAGATGCCCACAATTGTTTTTTGTCTAGCCTGATTTCCCAGCAAAATGGGTCCAACTGAAAATCAGCACAATACGTTATCCATTGCACACGCTGAGTTGAGCCCAAATTTGTCGCTAATATTAGTTAATGATTGTGTTGTATTGTAAATTTTAATCTGAAATGGGACAAATAAATGTTTAATTTAATTTTGTTTTGCTACATATCGTATATACTCGTATCTATGGGTGGTTCCGTTTTCGTGATCCTGCCGCCACAGCATAAGTAAAATAATTTCCCAATTACGTCATTCAAAAATGTGTACATTCCGTGTAATCGGATTTCATTTGTATGGCAGGTACATTGGTGTATTGTGGGTGTATGGTGGGTATTGAATTAAAACTTTCATTCTCACTTCCAAAGAGACAACCTGTAGTCCGCCAAAAGAGTTTAGCTGTCGCAGCACATGTAAAGCCGGCATAATTTATTATAACCGGTGGAGAATGAGACCCGCTACATTCGCTGATCACTCAGAACTCGTCGAACGGGAGGGTTCTGAAGATTACTGCCAACTTCTCTTGTTGTAAGTTCGCTCAAATCCCGGAGCATGACCCTCCTGTTGGGAACAACGCTTAATCGGAGAATAATGGCTGAGGGCATTCGCTAGCGGGTGCAAATTAAGATTGCGAGATAAGGCAGATAACCGTAAAAGATGTGTTTACAACGTATTTATAAAGGAGATTATCATCTTTGACCTACTCGTGATGTATCTCTCCTTTTCGGATACATTTATCGCAGTTTTCGACAACTCCTGACTTTTGTGACCATCTGTTTGTGACCCTGTTAGGTGCCAGTGTGCAAAACATTGTGAGGAGTCGGAGGTGTGTCAGAACCGTGGCGCGTAGAGATAATTTGTCTCTGTCTACCTCATTGCCCAGATAGCCGTGACATTATGTATGTAAATCTGTTCGCCGATGTATGTATGTATCTAATCGCCAAGCAATGGGTCCTGAAAATGTTCACTTATCGATCAAATACTTAATCAGTATCTAGAGTTTGATAGAATAGAACAGAAACTCTTTATTGCACACAATTGAAAGAAGAGCAGTAGGTACATGACAAGAAACAAGAAATACCAAAGTACGCAAAGGCGGACCTATCAGTGCGAGTAATTTCTTCCAGTCAACCTTTGGGTGATGAGGAATACAATTATAAATAAAGAAGTATGAAGTATGGATAGTGCAAGTGATAGGCATGAGGAGTACATGTTTTATTTCATAAATATACCTACATAACTATTTATACAAAATACAAAATACAATCAGCAGTAGTATGTATGCTCTATACATACACATGTTTAGAACATACATATATACTACTTACAAATAAAACATACCATACTATACTAACTAATCCACAAGTAAATACGAATAGGGAAAATTAGTGAAAAAAGAATTTCTTCAACGACTTTTAAAACTGTTGAGTGAGATTGTTACGTGCAAGGAGAGGGGGAGGAAACTAGATCAAAGGCAGTCTGGAGCGTCAGGATTGTTTAATACGCCATATTAAAGACTAAAGATATGAAAGTTCCTACTGAGACAAATTTTGATATTTTTGCTTCTCAATTTCCAAGAAATACAACGTGGCACCTAGTATACTTGCTAACGTAGTGACTACCTATTGTAAAGTGTTCCTCATACTTTCCGGTTACCCTGAAGCTGTAGCCTGACTTTTAGGAGGTGTAGTACAGGGTGCACGTCGTCAAAATAACATAATAAAAACAAATGTACATTCGCACTACCCGGAAACTTGTGGCCGCGTTGAAAGGGGGTTAAGCCGGAAAGAAAAATCAGCCATTCGAGGTAAGTCAGGAGGGGTGACCCAACAGCGCCAAGGTCGTCTGCGGTAGATTAATGAGCGGTACGCTGATGGGAAACAACAAAAAATACATTCGCAATAAAATACTTTCCGGTAGACGATACTTGGCAAGACTAAAGCATCTCCAAGTAAGGAAAAAGTTTCTCCATTAATGATCTTGTCACACGAAGACAAGTTTCAGGTGCTATAATGGGAATTCCTGTTACCTTTTTTATGTCACACCGTGACATGCCCGATACTGTACGTGTCACGTCTCGAAATTATTATACTTTGATGAAAATACTAATTAGTTGAAGAATTGTTAAAGTCTGAAAGATCTTTATTGCCGCACTTTTGTGTATAAGAATTCATAAAATGAAGTATCTTTCAGTCAACCTTGTATACAGACAACACATCAGAAATTCAGAATCAGAAATGAGTATAAAGGATTCCTCGTGATGTTTTCCTCCACCGGAGTGACGGACCATTACGGAGGTGCGCACAAATTCTTCGCTCTTGGAGGTCAATGTTATAATCAGCATGCAATTTAAACATTATTTTGTTCAGTTTAAATGCTTTTACAAAGTCTGAGTCCTGGGATTCACGCTTGTTGTGTAAGCTTAATTCGCGAGCTTAATCGTAATTAATTCCAGCCCCGGTGTTCCGGAATAGGTGTTGTGTTGCACATTAAATCATACTTTTTTCACCAACCGTGACCGCTAATCTACTCGCCACCATCCTGTCATGTGACTTTTGGCACAGGCCCTCGTTCCTGGATTTTAACGACAGAGGCGTTACTTCGTCGCCTCACGTGTCGCGCGAGACGTTTCTCCGCCGCAGTCCCCCACAATGACCCCTGTCTCGACGACATCCGCACTCTCGCTCGACTACGACCCTACGTAGGATTTCTCAAGGCTAAGCCGCGACATTCCAAGTCTGGCGTACTTGATGTTTGCGGTCGAGCAATAGCGCATCAGTATAAATGAAATGCAATCGATATACGGTAGTTGCCTGGTATCAGGTCAATTTATTGGGTAGGACTTTTTTTTTTTCATGGAAACTGACACGATTGGCTACATCACCTACAACATCCGTGATGTCAGCCCATAATACCGGATGAACTTGGTGCCACGTCAGTGCTTCGCTTCGGTTGTGTCGGCTACACTGAACTGGACGGAAAACACAAACTATTTACATAGCTGTTTCGACCGACCTTTCATTCAGTGCGGTGGTACCAACCCGGGCGGGTTAAACCCTACCACCTAGTAATATAAGAATGGAGTCATATCCCTTAGTCGCCTTTTACGACATACACGGGGAGAGATGCAGTGGGGCTATTCTTTTAAAGTACCGGCCCCACACGGTACAAAGGCCCTTCGGCCCTAACGTCTGGTTAGGGCCGAAGACCAAATGGATGCGATTTAGGTTGGGACCAGGCGGGAGGGAGAATCGCGGGTTCGGAACTGGCGGGACGGGTGAGGACTAGAGTGGGAACGGATCGGGACAGGTATACGTCGGTTGAAACGGCTATGTAAATAGTTTGTGTTTTCCGACCAGTTCAGTGTAGCCGGCACGATCAAAGGGGGAAGCACTGACATGGCACCTAGTTCACCCGGTGTTATGGGCTGACATCACGGACGTTGTAGGTGATGTAGCCAACCGTGTCAGTTTCCATAAAAAAAAAAAAAGGGACTTGGGTCGGGCAAATACCAGGGTCGGCACCGGTCGCGACGGGTACGCGCTCGGGCCGGAACTGGGTGGGAGGGGGAGGGACCCGAATCGGGGCAGGGCGGAACGAACAAGGGCGCAGACCGGAACCGAGGGTGCTCCTGTTGGGCCCTCGGCACAGCCATCCATGTTGGTTTAAATAAAAAAAACTCAACGAGAGGAACGCTCTCCATGCCCACATATCTCCCCCCAAGTGCCTACAGTCTCGGGTTCTTCAAGAGAGGCATGAATAGGCACCAGTCAGGCTGGCATGGCATTCGCAACCCCAGCATGCGACCGAATGTCCATGGGCGTCGTTAGACACCTTATGGATGGCTCGGCGCCACATGCTGCGTTTTCTATAAAAAGAAACACTTATCTGACGCACGTTTCACATTCACAAAATGCCTTATACACGCATGTCGACCCCAGAACGCTCTTGACCCATTTGGTTTGGAATATCGTATTCTCTCTCGCTTGTATCGCCCCTGCTCTATATAACTGGTAGATCTGACTGCAGTATCTATAAAATGGTCTTCGCTCAAGCATTGACCTAGCCCTGGGACACTCTTCGCGGAACATAACAATTTGCACGGCCATCACTGCTCACTAACGCGGAAGGGTCAAGCGGAGCTAAGCCACTTACTCCGTTCTCCGGCAATAAACTGAGAAGCGGGACCTAATCTGTGAGTGCTGGCAGATTTTTAAGATCGATCGTGAGTTTTGTAAATTTTCTCTTATCTCTTGTCGCTGTTACTAGTTGTGCACTGTGCAAAGAATATACGTTAAAGTCTGGCTTAACTAAAAAAAAATATACTTATTAAGTGCATCAACCTGTCGATAATGAGAAAGAAAAATTGGTCAAGTTCGAGTTTTACTTACGCACGGAGGGCTCCGTAGATCCGATATACCATACCTGTCAAAAAACCATATCCGTCTATCTTTTGTCTGTCTGCAATGCAAAGAATATATGATTTAGTGCCGTGAATATGTACTAATTTATTCTTATAAGGTTTCTTGTATGGGGACTACCGTACATTTTTAACGTTTTAATTTTTTTATTGTTTGTTGGCATATCCACCATAATACCACATATTCTGTGAAAATTCCAAGCGGCTACTTATTTATTACGGTTAAAAAAATATAGCCCTTGGACCAAGGACCTTTGAACCAATCGCTGGCGCGGACGGTGGTGTGGCCCGATCGTTGTTCTGTGCCTTTGACCGACGGACGGACGGGCAGACAGACGGCGCGGCGTAAGCTTAGTAATAGGCTTCCGTATGGATAAGAAGTTACTGGCTAATAGGTGCCTATAATCACTTGATGATCCTTTCTCATATATCACTTGCTGGTATAAGGTGATTTGGTTGGTAAAAAAACATGTCACCAAACAGATCTGCTTATAAGCTCACAATGACTGATGCTTGTGTTGTATGGTATCATGGCCCACCGGTTTTATATCCGAAACACTCGAGTGAGGAGAGTAACGTATTCATAGCACGAGATGGCTTTTAATGCGATGCTTTCAATGTATTCGCCACGTAACATGTATTGTTAAGTCGTTCGTTCTAACCTGAGGCGTATAAATGCATTCACGCATGACGGTGAGCATAAAATTCTGCCAGTGTAGTATTGCTCAGGCCATGTATAGGTGCATGTCGAGCATTAGAGAGATGCATTTGTGTGCGTACGTGTGCTCGCCTCAGGATCTATAAAGTAAACTGTGCCTCAGGTTAGGCCGTCCATTCTATACCGACAGGTACCTAACATGTTTCATCGAACTTTGCCTTTACATAGTTCAGTCGATGCCTAAATGCGTCTATCTGTGTCATGCTTGTTTGCTCATATAATTCTGTCTTGCGCGGACGGCGTGCATGCCGACGGCATTTTGATAAAATATATGCAACGTTATGTATGACATGACATCGTCGTTTCTGGGTTTAATCGATTCTATTCTAAGAATAGAATTCGAAAATTCCGGAACCATGCAGATGCCGAATATAATTCGTCCGCGCTCACAACATCGGCCTTCGACACAATACACTTACATTAGTGCCATCGGCCCAACGAAATCGAATAACCATTACGGCGTTCCCGACAGATTATAGCGGGTGTCGTAAACAAGCTGCCCGGGAGGACACTTTCCGGCTGGAAGAACACTTTCCGTAGGCACCGGAACACTTTACGCTATTTTCTACTACATATGAATAAATTTATAATGTTACTTTTATTTCAAGCTTTTTTTTTATTTAATTTATTTTTAGGACTTAACAATAATTTGTTAATATCAGCACCATAGTACTCATCTTCTACATCTCCTAGCACCCAGTTTAGGAAAAGCAATTTGAACTTGTAATAATTTTGTTAGGTTAGGTTAAGTTAGGTAAATAAGGTTACAAGTATATAAATTAGTTTTATAAAAATTTCCGTTTATTTACGTAAGGGCGATGAATAAATTCCCACTTTAAAGCAGATATCCCTTCATAAATTAGGAAAAGTTTCGATGATCTTCGGATCGCTGATACGCTGATGTATGAAAACACCGACCGCTGTGCATAGGGACGCGACAAAAGTATTTGTAATATTGAAACCGAGTGCAGCAAATAAACGAGGCTGTGCAAAATCAAGCGTGAGAGTGGTCGGGGAGGGAGCGTCACGAGCGACGGCCAAACGAACGCGACGCTCAGTCGCTCAGCGGGGGCGCGTGACGCTTGCCATGGTTACATTGCGTTTTATTTGATGCGCTTCTAGCGCATGAAAGTATGTATGTATATGCATGTATATATTCTTTATTGAAACTTAAATTCATCAAAATGTGTTACAATAGAATGTGGAAGAAGTATGTACATGCAGGCGAACAAGAATATTTTTTGTAACAATGTTTCAAATTGTCAATAAATAAGGCTACAAGCCTACAAGCTTTAGATTCCGTCTACGCTACAAGCGAATACTACACAAATACTTCAACACGCAAATATACAAAGTTAAGTTATGCTACGACTAGTAAACTAATTTGAATATTATGTAAGGTTTACTTCTGAAAAAGATGTAAAAAAAGCGTAGATTTTTTTGAGTTTTTTTTTTAAATTTTCGAAAAAACTTTTCGACTTTTCCAAAAAAAAAATTATAGAATCTAAAACCTCTTAAAATTCTGAAGTGTTTCAAGAAATAAATAAATAGGTCTTAGTACATATTTAGTATTATTAATATGAATTTTAGAAAACTTCGCCCAGACGCAACTGTGCCGCGAGCGAAGCTGCCGGCAAAAGTGAATACAGTACTACGGGTCAGAATCTAGAACGCGGGTCTTACTAGTTGCGAATGATGTGAATAGAAATCTCGGCTATTCGATATTTTTTTTAGATAACTACATATATGCCGAATGCGAGATTAATATCTTGCAAATTACAATAACATTTTCTTACAACTTCAATGTCTGTGACAACACGATAAGCAGTCGCTACGTACGTACGTTTTATTAATTAATTTAATTCAATACTTCATCCTTACCTTTAATAAAATCCAACGTCTGCTTTCTGTCTGTCTATCTATCTGTCCGCTTATAACTCGAGAACTGATTCGACTCGAACTGACTCGAGAGCTGAAAATTTTACGGATAGCTTGATTCTTCCCATCAACGCTAAATTGCTTATGAAGTTAGCAGAGAAGTCAAATATGAGAGCGGGCGGAGCCGCGGGCACAGCTAGTTCTACTATATTAGTCGAATCTCAAACATCCAAAGGTTGACTGTAAGAAATCTATATAAGGGATAAGTCATCTTCTGCACCTTATGTACATTTTGTAATGTGCGTATTACTGTTGAATGTTTCCCGGAGCAATAAAGCATTTTCTATCTATCTACGTTTCGCAATTCTGTTTATATATATATATATACATTTTACGGCAATAGATATAAAGGGAGGAAGCTTTTACCCGTGGGAGCATAAACATCGACAAAAATCCGTTGTAAATCCGCGGGATTAAAAACGGGAGCTTCGATTTTGTTTGTTCCAGGCCCGTTTAAGCAGAGCGGCAAACTGGCCGAGTAAGCAGATTGGAGATATAGGTCCCTCGTTCTCCGGCGACCCGCGGCGCGCCACAGTTAGGCATTGGAGTAAGTATTGTTTTATTAAAATGTGAATACCGGTGATGAAAAAACATCACATAAATTCGTGTATATGACACTCTAATGGAAGGACTCGTTATAAGAAATACAAATATATATTTTTTAAATGCATAGTTTAAAAGATAGTAAAGAAAAATATACCAAAATTTAGCAACCCCCCCCCCCCCCCCCCCTCCCCCCTTCGTCATATCTCCGAAACTACTGAGTATAAAATTTTGAAAAAGAAAGGTATACAAGTTCACAGGCAAACCTAAACGTAAATCCTAAATAGGTATTAAAGATCTCACGGAAAACTGAATAGTATGGTACTTTTTAATTTACGGTTTTCTTGTTTTTGTCTGTCGAAGCGACTGTGTAAATAATTCGTGTTTTACCGGCACGAACAAAGGGAAGCACTGACATGGCACCTATGAGTAGCTCACCAAGGTGTTCGGATGTTGTAGGTGATGTAGCCAACCGTGTCCATAGTTTCCATAAAACAATATTACAGAATTTATTCCTTACAGACAGATCGATTTAACGTCGTACCAACAGTCGAGTAGAGAAGAGAGAAATTAACAATGAAATGAATAAATTGCGTCAGTTCCCAATGAAAGCAATTTCAATAATACTCCGGCTATCCCTATCCGAATCCGTAGCACCTGATCCGGTCAATTCATTGTAACAGAAAGGTAGATCCGGTCTCGACTAATAGCCAATTTATCACGAAAAGGTGCGAAGAGACAGCAGGCTCTGAACCAACCGCTTGACCTGCGAGTTGGAATATTTATTCCCTCAGACTTATTTTCGAGGTCACTCCTTTCCCTTCCTTCTTTCTTTATAAGGGTTACATTGGAAGGCAGCGCGGCGGCTGCTGGCTGAGCGGGTTAAAGAGATAAACTATACCTTGTACCGTGTGGGGCTGGTACTTTAAAAGAATAGCCCCACTGCATCTCTCCCCATGTATGTCGTAAAAGGCGACTAAGGGATATGACTCCCTTCTTATATTACTAGGTGGTAGGGTTCAACCCGCCCGGGTTGGTACCACCACACTGAATGAAAGGTCGGTCGAAACGGCTATGTAAATAGTTTGTGTTTTCCGTCCAGTTCAGTGTAGCCGGCACGACCGAAGGGAAGCACTGCCGTGGCACCAAGATCACCCGGTGTTGTAGGCTGATATCACGAATGTTGTAGGTGATGTAGCCAACCGAGTCAGTTTCCATAAAAAAAACATACATACTATAACGGCTGGACACAAGTAAATAACACGAAACGTGATATTTCTATGTACAAATTGTGGTTTTTAACCCCCGACGCGAAAGAAAGGTTGTTATTAGTTTAACGCCTTCGTCTGTCCGTGTGTCTGTTTGTGGCATCGTAGCTTCCAAACGGATGGGTCGATGTGGATGCGGTTTTTTTTTATTAGAAAGCTGGTTAACGGGGATGGTTCTTTCTTAGCTATGCTTGGTGAAGATCAGGTCAACCGATTCGAAGATAATCGACAATTTTTAAATGTCAAATAATAACTTGGTGTTGACTATTCCTTCCCATTGCACTACATCATATTCGGACTCATTCACGATACGATATGCAGCTCGTCTGTGGAACCAGCTCCCTGTCAATCTCCGTCTCTCTTCTTCCATTCACACTTTCAAAATTCTTCTAAAGAAGCACTTTTTGTCATCGTAATTTCTCTGACCAAAACTATGTCTCTCATGTTCAGAGTTAGTAAATATGTATATATAATATGTAAAAACTAAGTATATTTAGTCTATCTTATGTATATATCTGGTATGTAGATATAATTCATATTTAAGTTTATAATTTTTTTTTGTATTCCCGTACATCTGTCATACATATCATATCATACTACTTATAATATCTCTTTCCGCCACTCACCTAGCAGTTATCATACCCCAAAGGTATTCCTCTAGGTATACCCCAAAGGTATACCTAGAGGCATTAAGTGTTACCTTTTGCCCATATTCTATTTGAGTGCTATAAATATATACAATACACTTTTCCTAAATTGGTGAAGGGATCTCTGCTGTAAAATGGAAATGTGTATGAATGAAAATTTTAATACATTTCGTAACCTTTAAGTAAATAAACGGAAATTATTACAAATATATGTACCTACTTCCAACATAACCTAACCTAATCCTAACAAAATGATCACCAGTTCAAATTACGTCTCCTAAAATGCTTTAAAAACCCCTGACACATCAACATTCAACAACCCTTAAAAAGTGAAAAATGATTTCCGCTTAAGTTATTTAAAGGCGTCGGGGGAACGCTAAGTAAAAAAAATTACACTCTGCGCGTTATTACAAATTTTGCGCCTTATTAGTTAGGATGTCTTATACATTTGTACCAAAGTGCATACATACATACATAGCGTCACGCCTGTTTCCCAGTGGGGTAGACAGAGACAGCGGATCTCCATCAAATCAAAACAATTATATTTAAATAAAACGCAACAGGAAAATCCACTGATTATTCATGCAATAATCTATACTAGGCAATGCGTCACCGTTCAGTCAGTCGCACTCGCACGCATGTGATCGGGAAAATTGAGTACAGTAATCAGCGACCCGTTAGCTCAGTAGGTAAGAGCGCTGATATAATATCTAGTTTGATCATCAGAGGGCGGAGGTTCAAATCCTTCACGGGTCAATTTTTTTTTTGTATGTACAATTTTTTTTTTTTTTTCATTCTCAGATGTACGATGTGCAGAGTGCATACAAAGGAGTGTTTTTTTTAACTAACTTCAAAAGAAGGAGGTTATCAATTCGACACGTATAGCGTATGTATGTAATAATATTGTAGCTTTACTGAATATTAATTTTAGATTAGTTTTAGTTTTAGTGTATTAGTGCCGGGAGGACTGGACGAAAATTGGAGAGGTGTATGTCCAGCAGTGGACGCTTACACGCTGACTGACTGTATTAGTGTATAGTTGTATTTTGTATTAATATTATTGGAACTGCAACATATTCACATATGATGATCTATTAGGGCTTCCAAACAAATATACAAAATTTTAAAGGTGTATCTATGTTTGTTTGTATGTTTATCTACGCATTTCTCCGAAACTATTAATCGGATTGTGACCATTCTTTTATTGGCTTACATTTACTTCAACTTAGGGAACAGTGCACATTTCATCAAAATATAATATTTTTTATTTTATGGAAACTGACACGGTTGACTACATCACCTACAACATCTATGATGTCAGCCCATAACACCGGATGAACTAGGTACCAAAAACCCTTTTTTATGTAAATGCAAAGAGGTTGAATGTTGTCGCTGGCGCTCTATAAATGTATCTCGGCCTATGATCACGGCGCAGCAATGGTGTCGCGCCCTAGCGGTAAGGCGGACCACTACGGTTCCGCCCTCGGCTGTCTGTCAAGGAGGACCTCGGAGATCGCTCTCCGCCGAAGCTCTCGGCAAAGAAGATCGCTCTCGTCTCGGATTATCGGCTCGGTCGGATGCTGCGTGCTCATGCGGTTGCGCGTCTCGGAAAGAAACATTTTGCTGTGCTGGGTGGTTATTTGGTGGTGATCGGACTACCAAGACATACTATAAGGAACGACAGGCTGGGGCAACCTGACGGCGGATCTGGTCGACCAGGAGCAGTGATTTTACCCCGTATCCATTAGATGTTTTAGTCAGACAGTTCCGTGAACTCCTTCAATTAATAAATATACAGTCCACTTTATCGGAGACAGAAGATTACGTCCAGTCTGGCCCTGAGCGAATTCGTCTGCTTACCAACACAGTCACGTATTCACAATGAGTCAGCATCCGGTCGGCTAGTAATCGGAAGAATGAAGAACGTGAACAGGGACCTGTTAGCTCAGTAGGTTAGAGCGCTGATATAATATTTCTTAAATCATCAGAGGTCGGAAGTTTAAATCCTGCACGGGTTCATACATTTTTTTTTTGCGAATATGTTTAATGTTAAAAAGTAAGTTCAAAAACTAAAACCCGACTACTGAAAAATCACGCTCTAAAAAGTATGAAACAAGAAAATATTCTCATCTGAAATTGTTATGTACAAACTATTCAATATTTTATCGTCTATTATATAAACAACTTACACGTAATATATTTTAATGTATTTAATAAATATTCATAGTGTTGTTCAGAGGATAGCCATGGTCGTATGCCACTTTGCCCTATAGGGTAGGTGGCATACGACCACGGCTATCCTCTGAACAACACTATGAATATTTATTAAATACATTAAAATATATTACGTGTAAGTTGTTTATATAATAGACGATAAAATATTGAATAGTTTGTACATAACAATTTCAGATGAGAATATTTTCTTGTTTCATACTTTTTAGAGCGTGATTTTTCAGTAGTCGGGTTTTAGTTTTTGAACTTACTTTTTATTTCATTATTTTGGGGTTATAACTTCGTGATAAAGTACTTGCAGAGCCGTTTTACATGTTTTCTTTGTTTAGGTTTTATTGTTTTATATAATTTTAACATGTGTACCATAGTCCATAAGGGCGAGCTGGGTTCAGGTAAACGATAAACCGTCTCGAAGAAAGTAAGTAACTGATGGCGAGGCCGAAGGCCGAGCTGCGTTCAGGAAGACTATAAAACTTCTTGAAGTAAAAAAATAACTAAGGGCGAGGCCGAAGGCCGAGCTGCGTTCAGGAAGAGGATAAACCATCTTTAAGAATGTAAGTAACTGAGGGCGAGGCCGAACGCCGAGCTGTGTTCGGGAAGACTATAAACCCTCTCGAAGAAAGTAAGTAACAAAGGGCGAGGCCGAAGGCCGAGCTGCGTTCAGGAAGAGGATCAACCATCTTTAAAAAAGTAAGTTACTGAGGGCGAGGCTGAAGGCCGAGCTGCGTTCGGGAAGACTATAAACATTCTAGAAGAAAGTAAATAACAAAGGGCGAGGCCGAAGGCCGAGTTGCGTTCAGGAAGACGATAAACTTTCTCGAAGACAGTAAGTAACTATGGGCGAGACCGAAGGCCGAGCTACGTTCAGGAAAAGGATAAACCATCTTTAAGAAAGTAAGTAACTGAGGGCGAGGCCGAAGGCCGAGCTGCGTTCGGGAAGACTATAAACCTTCGCGAAGAAAGTTAGTAACAAAGGGCGAGGCCGAAGGCCGAGCTGCGTTCGGAAAGTCTATAAACCTTCTCGAAGAAAGTAAGTAACTAAGGGCGAGGCCGATGGCAGAGCTGCGTTCAGGAAGACGATAAACTTTCTCGAAGACAATAAGTAACTATGGGCGAGGCCGAAGGCCGAGCTGCGTTCAGGAAGAGGATAAACCATCTTTAAGAATGTAAGTAACTGAGGGCGAGGCCGAACGCCGAGCTGTGTTCGGGAAGACTATAAACCCTCTCGAAGAAAGTAAGTAACAAAGGGCGAGGCTGAAGGCCGAGCTGCGTTCAGGAAGAGGATCAACCATCTTTAAAAAAGTAAGTTACTGAGGGCGAGGCTGAAGGCCGAGCTGCGTTCGGGAAGACTATAAACATTCTAGAAGAAAGTAAATAACAAAGGGCGAGGCCGAAGGCCGAGTTGCGTTCAGGAAGACGATAAACTTTCTCGAAGACAGTAAGTAACTATGGGCGAGACCGAAGGCCGAGCTACGTTCAGGAAAAGGATAAACCATCTTTAAGAAAGTAAGTAACTGAGGGCGAGGCCGAAGGCCGAGCTGCGTTCAGGAAGAGGATAAACCATCTTTAAGAATGTAAGTAACTGAGGGCGAGGCCGAACGCCGAGCTGTGTTCGGGAAGACTATAAACCCTCTCGAAGAAAGTAAGTAACAAAGGGCGAGGCTGAAGGCCGAGCTACGTTCAGGAAGAGGATCAACCATCTTTAAAAAAGTAAGTTACTGAGGGCGAGGCTGAAGGCCGAGCTGCGTTCGGGAAGACTATAAACATTCTAGAAGAAAGTAAATAACAAAGGGCGAGGCCGAAGGCCGAGTTGCGTTCAGGAAGACGATAAACTTTCTCGAAGACAGTAAGTAACTATGGGCGAGACCGAAGGCCGAGCTACGTTCAGGAAAAGGATAAACCATCTTTAAGAAAGTAAGTAACTGAGGGCGAGGCCGAAGGCCGAGCTGCGTTCGGGAAGACTATAAACCTTCGCGAAGAAAGTTAGTAACAAAGGGCGAGGCCGAAGGCCAAGCTGCGTTCAGGAAGACGATAAACTTTCTCGAAGACAGTAAGTAACTATGGGTGAGGCCGAAGGCCGAGCTGCGTTCAGGAAGAGGATTAACCATCTTTAAGAAAGTAAGTAACAAAGGGCGAGGCCGAAGGCCGAGCTGCGTTCGGGAAGACTATAAACCTTCTCGAAGAAAGTAAGTAACAAAGGGCGAGGCCTAAGGCCAAGCTGCGTTCACGAAGACGATAACTTTCTCGAAGACAGTAAGTAACTATGTAGGCAGAAGGCCGAGATGCGTTCAGGAAGAGGATAAACCTTTTCGAAATAAGTAGCAAATAAGTTACTTTCTTCGAGAAGATTTATGGTCTTCCTGAACGCAGCTCGGCTTTCGGACTCGCCCTCTGTTACTTACTTTCTTCGAAAAGGTTATCCTCTTCCTGAACGCAGCTCGGCCTTCGGCCTCGCTCTTTGTTACTTACTTTCTTAAAGATGGTTTATACACTTCCTGAACGCAGCTCGGCCTTCGGCCTAGCCCTTTGTTACTTACTTTCTTAAAGATGGTTTATACTCTTCCTGAACGCAGCTCGGCCTTCGGCCTCGCCCTTTGTTACCTACTCTCTTCGAGAAGGTTTAGTCTTCCCGAACGCAGCTCGGCCTTGGGCCTCGCCCTTTGTTACTTACTTTCTTGAAGATGGTTTATCCTCTTCCTGAACGCAGCTCGGCCTTAGGCCTCGCGCATAGTTACTTACTGTCTTCGAGAAAGTTTATCGTCTTCCTGAACGCAGCTGAGCCTTCGGCCTCGCCCTTTGTTACTTACTTTCTTCGAGAAGGTTTAGTCTTCCCGAACGCAGCTCGGCCTTCGGCCTCGCCCTTTGTTACTTACTTTATTAAAGATGGTTTATCCTCTTCCTGAACGCAGCTCGGCCATCGGCCTCGCCCATAGTTACTTACCGTCTTCGAGAAGGTTTATAGTCTTCCCGAACGCACCTCGGCCTTCGGCCTCGCCCTCAGTTACTTACTGTCTTTAAGAAGCTTTATCTTCTTCCTGAACGCAGCTCGGCCTTCGGCCTCGCCCTTAGTTACTTACTTTCTTTGAGTAGGTTTATCGTCTTCCTGAACGCAACTCGTTCACAAACTTTCGCGTTTATAATATTAGTAGGATGTATTTTGGGTAGGTTTGGAGTGAGGCCTGATTTTATTTAGAAATTATTCCCAATTATCGGGTGCATGCAAGCAAATCCGAAAGCAACACCTAACAATATATATATTTTTGAAATGTGCTAATTAAGCCCTTTCATTTGATATCCAACACGGCATCATTAAAAAAAAATTTTTTTTAGATCATGACTTTTTGTCACCTAGAGGGCGCCATAGTCAATTTTATGTGACGTGATATAGCCTATAACCAGCGGACGGTCAAGACGCTTTCAACGATACCTCATTTGTCAAATTATGATAAGTAGTTTAGAAGTTATGAGGGAACAGATGAACATACATACATACATACATACATACATACATACATACATACCGGTCAAACACATAACCCTCCTTTTTGCTTCGCCGTAGTCGGGTAAAAACAACATGTAATCGGTGTTTTTATTGCTTTTACCTTCTAATTTACTAACCTTCCTCCTAATCCTAATAATATTACAAATAGCTGTAATGTGTAGCCTAGTCTAAACCCGTGCCAAAGTCAAAGGCTACATTCAAATGGTGGTAGGTCCATCTGCCAGCTTGTTTACTCGCGAACCGCTGCTGGTACATTATTCATGAACAACTTTTTAAATCACTTTTTCAATTTGCCTTTGCCAGTCAAAGTCGCTACGATTTTATTCATATAAAAAGGTGATTTGCTCCTTGGGGTTAAACGCAGAATATTCATAGTCGAGACCGAATTGGAAAATCGTGAATACATTTTAAATGAGGTTTGGGGTCTTAAGCAATAATACGGCAGTTTTTCGGTTTTTACATTTTATTTACATTAGGTCATAATTGTTTCCTAGAATTTATTAAATTGTCTATCTAGAGGAAATTGAGAGTTCCAAAAGTCATTTACCTACCTACCTATCTATAAATCACAAACAGTTCTGCACATTCTAAAACCAGTGGAAAATCACCAGTAGGTACTGCTTTATGTACTTGTATAAAAATGACAATGAAAAACCCTAGTAGGAATCGATTATTAGGATCGGGAGTAAGACCATCAGTAGGAAGTTAGGTAAAAGGTCGATCAGATAGGCCAGACGAAGTAAAATTTTAATTAAACAATTAGGAAGGTGAACAATTTGCCGATTTCATTAAAATAAATTAATCAATAATTTCTAAACGCCCGATCGCACACAATCAGTCCGCCAACCCAAAACTCGTTGATTGAATTTTGAAATTCGAACGCGCTACTGGCAGCTGTCAAATAATTCAAAACGTTCCAAACTCGGGATTAGATACTCGCGCGCGCGGCTAGATGGAATAAGTTTTGAAAATACGCTCAAAGTTTGATTTGAAACAAAAGACAAACCGATCACAACACTTTATGACGAGGTCCCGCGGCTTGGTTGAACTGCTCTTAATGCATTCAATAAATTATTTATTATTTGTTTAACGATCTTGATAATCGCCAAACAAAAACATTACACCTTTCAAATTATTTCTTTTTTTATGATACCCCACACGATATGTTATTTTAAACTTTTTTTTATTGGTACCAAACGGACCCGCCAAATTAATCGAAAATAATTTTTAATCTAGTTATTGTCGAGCGATATATGTGCGCGTCGTCAAGATCTATCACTACTTACCAAATTTAAAGTTTTTACGTTCCTTAGTTTCGAAAACGGACGGACACGGGATTGATCTTAAAAAAGTTCTGTTTTTACCTTGTAAGGTACGGAACCCTAAAAACGCTAAAAATTCGCCAAAAAAATTATAACAGAAAAATATTGGTCTTTCATTTCTCGACCTTATTTATGAAGGACTGCAGGTAGTAGATATGTCCCGGGAGCATATTTCCAAAGTCTATAGGGTGAGTTGCTCTGATTGGTCGATGCCAGTTTAGCGGGAAATTTTAATTTCGGAATTATCTGAACTGCACTATGCGAGTTTTCTCCGTTTTGGTGGTTTAAAAAAAAATTACCAGGGTTAAATTATAGAAGATGCGTCGCGTAGCGACGCATCTTCTATAATTTAACCCTAACCTAATGTTGAGGCGGCGCATGTCGTTTTTGTTACGTTTGTATTTCCGAAAATAAAGTTTTCTTAGGTGTTTATAAAAAAAAACCTAACCTAATTTTAACACACTAACATTGCTTAAAAAACACACATTTTGTCAAAAGGGACTCAAACCCATGGTCGAGATCGAAAAAACAAAAACCCTACACCGTACCACTGAGCCACCAAATCACATAAACGACCTAACGAATATCGGATTCAGTAGGTTCGCTAGGAGTGCCGGAGGCGGAGCCAGACGAAATTGAAATTTCCCGCCAAACTGGCAACGACCAATCAGAGCAACTCACCCTATAGACTTTGGATATATGCGTCCCGGGAAGGCTAACAACAGATCTAGCAAGCCTATATGGTGCTCGTGAACTGGTGCTGTTTGTGGGGACTGGACTGCTGCAAATGAAACGTCGGTCGAAACGGCTATGTAAATAGTTTCCGATCAGTTCAGTGTAGCCGGCACGATCAAAGGGGGAAGCACTGACATGGCACCTATTTCACCCGGTGTTATGGGCTGACATCACGGACGTTGTAGGTGAGGTAGCCAACCGTGTCAGTTTCCATAAAAAAAAAAAAATTGGCAGTGTGGTACACACCACCCAACACAAATTATATGAAGTTGTATACCCAAATAACTTCATATAATTTCGTATATTTATATTTTTTTCACTTTGTCATGAATTACTGCTTGTGTCGTGAATTTTGTGTTCAGTGTGCAATCTTTGAATGATGAGTAAATGAGTAATTAGAGATGGTAGGCGTGTTTACTCGCGTGTTTAATTAGGGGCAAATATTTTGTGTGCAGTGTGCAATCTTTGAATGATGAGTAAAGGAGTAATTAGAGATGGTAGGCGTGTTTAGGTAGTAGCAAATATTTTTGTAAAGTAGACTAAGTGAACATTGAAAAACATTTTAATGAAATTTCTCGCCAGTTCTTCTTCGCTGTGATAATCGATCTAGCGGAATGTTACAATAAAATATGAAAAATCTGAGCGCAGTTCACCGCCAAAAGATGATAAATAAACAATAAACAACAACATCAATACGGGTGTACCTCCTGCATCGAATCAGCCTGGCGGGTGCAACGAGGTAACGCCGCTAGTGTCATGGGAACTTGCCCCTCGTCGTCGGCCTCTTTGGATGATTTTTTTTATCTAGCGAACTAAGTCCGTGGAAGGAATTGCTCTATGACTCTGGCGGTAGGTCAACCCGGATCGTGGCAGTCTCTCGAGAGGTTAATTATTTTTAAGATATGTTTGTTTTGTTTTAGTTCACGTAATTTTAATTTGATATGAAGGTTTGATTTCTGTTTTAATTTGTAATTAGCTTTAATTTTTTTATTCGTTAAAAACTTACAATGATAGTGGTAATATGGTACTTCACAGTGTATCCAAGTGCATTCGAAGAAGAAGGCAAAATGCAAGCAGACAATAACCGAACTCAATTTCGCAGGTGCTTGGAGACGCGTTTTCTTTGTACTTTCAGTTAATTGGCCACTTGTGGCTGGAACTATCGCGGGCTGAAGGGAGGGAGAGTCTTACGCCTCGCTCGAGTACACCTCGTCTGGTAGATGTTGGCAGTCTTTCGAAAGACGCCCGCCCGCCCATGCTGCTGCTTAAATCAGCCGATATGTTACTAATGGACTGTGCCGATATAGCAGAGATGTACTGTAAATTAGAACATTGACACCGAATAGTATACGAGAACACAAGACAGATTTTTATTTGATTTTATTCTTTTTTTGTTTTATGTTATCCAATATGGGTGGCTGAGTCAGAGGGGCCAAAGCACATGTTCCGACCAGCCAATATCACCTCCGAGAAGGTAGGTTCCATACCGGAGACTTCCCTGGATTGCTGGCTATACTGGACTAGAGAAGAACACAACCGAGGCTGCTATGCAGCCATCTTACATCCAGTACGGTGGTACCAATCCAGTCGGCTACAATTTGAGCCTACCACCTAGTAAGGGGCAAGGGAAGGGACCTACAGTTTTACACCGGTTCCGAACGGTGAAGCAGCGGGTTAGGTATGCACGTAATTTTTTTCGTTAGAAAAAACTCATTGGTGCACGCCGACCGGATTTGAACCTCGGCATGAGAAGCTGATGCCCAAACCACTCGGCCACCCGCCGCTCTTTGGCTCTGTCGATTGTTCTACCGGCACAGCCACCTATGTTTGTTTACGTAAGACAATAATATATAAGAATTTTATTTATTTTATCTAATTTCTCTTTTTAGGGTTCCGTACCTCAAAGGAGGAAAAAACGGAACCCTTACAGGATCACTTCGTTATCCGTCTGTCTGAATATCTGTCTGTCTGTCTGTCTGCCTGTCTGTCTGTCTGTCTGCCTGTCTATCTGTCTGTCTGTCTGTCGGTCTGTCAAGACCCTTTTTCTCAGTAGCGGGTAGACGTATCAAGTTGAAATTAATATCAAATACTAAGGTCTACGTTTACTTGGAGGTGTAAGAAAATTCAAGCTTCTAAGTCAACACAATCACTAGATACGGCCATTTAAGTGACATATTTTACTACTGGCAAATAAAATAAAAACCTATAGGGTACTTCCCAATTGTTTGGCGACAGGCGATCCATGACGACGTAGATAGGCTACGATCGTTATATATAAGTTATATATAACTGTGAACTGCATCGATTTTCACAGATTTCGTACATACGGTAATATCATTATCATTACGCTGTAATGTTTTATATGGAAAGCGCGACATGAGGCAATGGCACGAGCTACGAGCAGGTTTCCAACGATGCCCATCACCATCCCCATAATCAGGATAAGCATGAGGAGTTATAGGTATTGTGAATTACCGCACAGCACCAATTACGCATTAGAAATATCCCCCGCGCATGTCGTAAAAGGCGACTAAGGGATAAGGACAACGTGCCGTGCCAAAGGGCGACAGGTAGCCAGCTCTCACCTTGGCACGATCCCTCCGCCGAGTCATGCAGCAGGTGAGTCTTCGTAACTTACTTGCTGCTTGATAGTTATCTTGTCTTAAATACAGTGCTAAACGTGCGGGTCGGTGTGGTGTTGTAATTTACAAGATTACTTGCAGCACAACACCGATTGCAGGGTTATCGGGATACAGCGTGTGGTATGTATGTACATACATACAACGAATTAAAAGTATCGGGAAGTGGCATACAACCCACCGACTCGAGGCGCGCTATTGGGGAGCATTCGGCACCCTCTCTTTCGCGAGCAGTCAGTCCGCCGCACTGTGCGGCTCAGGCAGGTCACGTTTTTGTATCCGTCCGCCCGTAAAAGAGAGAGATAGAATATCATGCATTCGCATACACAAAATATGAGCGTGAAAAGGATAGCTATACGTTACTCGGTTCGAGACGAGAGCATACGAGAGTCAGTCACTGAGAACATGCAGTGGCGACATGCAGGGTTCTAAACCTATCTTGTAACGCATGACACAAGTCTTTATATGAATATAAAGGCACACGCGCAAGCCGCGACGTGCAAAGTTCAAGTATACGAATTCTAATTTGGAATGTGCAATCGTTGTCTCCCTTATACGTATCAAATTGCCATTAACCGTCTTACTCTATCGACGTTCACAGAGCGGAAACGTAACGTGATGTATGAGGCGCTCGCGCACTTACGCTCTTTGAAATATTGGCAATATATAGAATGTCTCCAATCGCACTATCCCTTTTCCGTTCACGGAGTTTGCATCTGCACGTCTTATTCTAGCCTATGTTACGTATGTGTGTAAAATTTTAGCTTAGTGTGCATCTGTGAGAGAGATTCTCTTTCTACCGGTAAAATGTATAACGAGGGCCCGTCCATAAAGTAGAATGTCGTTGCATACATACCACACACTTAGCAAATTATTCAAACAAGACAACTACCAAGCAGCAAGTAAGATGTATGTATGTATATATGTATGTATGTACCGTGTGGGGCCGTTACTTCAAAATAATAGCCCCACTGCATCTCTCCCCGTGTACGTCATAAAAGGCGACTAAGGAATATGACTCCCTTCTTAAATTACTAGGTGGTAGGGTTTAGCCCGCCCGGGTTGGTACCACCGCTCTGAATGAAAGGTCGGTCGAAACGGCTATGTAAATAGTTTGTGTTTTCCGTCCAGTTCAGTGTAGCCGGCACGAACGAAGGGAAGCACTGACGTGGCACCAAGTTCACCCGGTGTTATGGGCTTAGATCACGGATGTTGTAGGTGATGTAACCAACCGTGTCAGTTACCATAAAAAAATATATAGGTATATTTAAAAATAAAAAATTTCACAATTCAGCAAAAGCTCTAATAGGTTATTTCTATGCCCTTATTCAATTTATCGTCTCCTGTAACAAATGGGTAAGCATTATTGAAACGATTTTCTAATTTTCCAGAGTGTCGCGCGTCGAACCACTCGCTAGCAACCTACTTCTTTTCGAATTACCTCGCGCATTCTTTGTGGGGATGATAAATTGTGTTTGAATAATTTTAGGCAGGATAATGACTGCGAAATATTCGTACAATGAAAGCCTTCAAGAGAACCTTTAAAATAATCGTGTACAATAAATGATATCCCGGTGAAAATATAATTGTTTAATCAAATTTTGCATGTTTAATCAAATATATTGTAACAATGTTCACATATATATATACATATATATTATTCTGTTTTTTGTTAATGTGATCCAGCATGGGTGGCTGAGTCGAAGGGGCCAAAGCACCTTCTGGCTACCTTCGATTAGCCATTCCGATGGCGGTGTAATTGTTTCCCGGGGTGTGGTGGCGTACCCAGGCGATCCGATATTTAGCACCACCCAGGAGGCACGTGTGACTTAAGGACCTTATTAAGGTTTCACGGACGCGAACAGCGATACCCCCCAAATTTAAAAATAAATTTTGAAAATATTTTCTAGAATTTATGCAAAATAATACCTATTCTCTAATATGCCGTTATGACCCTGTGTGTGACAGACAGACCGACGGGCGCATGAGTCACACCATTAGGTTTCGATTTCACCTCTTGACATACGGAACCTTAAAATATTTTCCTCCTACACACATTTTGTGAAACATTTTAATTTTTTAGATCTTATTAATGTACGAAATCTGCACCTTCCCAGCACTTACGGACAAAATGTTACTTGAATCGGACTTGTTAATTTTCATTTTTAATTACGAGCGCAGATCACAACTCACACCATG
This sequence comes from Nematopogon swammerdamellus, assembly GCA_946902875.1. Classification (NCBI taxonomy): domain Eukaryota; kingdom Metazoa; phylum Arthropoda; class Insecta; order Lepidoptera; family Adelidae; genus Nematopogon; species Nematopogon swammerdamellus. The sequence goes on from OX336351.1 coordinate 13,318,413, forward strand.
ATACAATATATTCAATACACGACGATGCCATCAATACATCACATCACAAAAACTAAGGCTTCGAAATTACAAGTACATTGTTAAGTATCTACTTAAATCGGCGCCATCCATTCGTTCTGCTTGGTTCGCGCGCGGGACGGCATTCTGTAAGAACACGATCTTTACTAGGAATGATCCTTCAGCATCGGAGCTAATCCTGACGATTGAGTGGAATCGTTTAGTCGCGCTGCAGTCGACTTAGTGCCGTGTTCCATGCGACGATTACTCCGCGATTAACCGGCATCAGGGGATCCACACCCTATGTCCACCGTGGCCGACGTCGACGTTCGATGCTTTCGCAAGTCACAGCTCCAACTTTCTTGCATGCTTGGAAAAGTTTATCCCTTGTCTACCATACTAGGTTATAGGACTAAAATCATTAGCGAAGTATAGTTTTTACCTAACGAGCTGTATTGCATTTCAGCCGAGTTTCTCTTTTAAAGTGTATTTTTTTATGTAATCCGGTATGGGTGGCTGAGTCGAAGCACATGCTCCGATCAGCCAATATCACCTCCGAGAAGGTAGGTTAGGTTAGGTTAGGTTAGGTTAGGTAGGTGCCATACCGGAGACTTCTCTGGATTGCTGGCTATACTAGACTAGAGGAGAACACAACGAGGCTGCTATGCGGCCATCTTACATTCAGTACGATGGTACCATCTCAGCCGGCTTCAATTTTAATGTAACATTACAAGTATGTAATGTTATTATTACTAATAATAATAAAATTACTTAAGTTATTATTATTGAGTAGGGGATTTTAAGAATTTAAAACATTTCAATAATAATACGTTCGCAACAGAATAGACACATGCGGATGAAATGCTTTTAAAATAAGAAAATCAAAAATATACAATGAAATAAGCAAAACCTTAAATCACAATATCTGCTTGCTTGAAATTTTTAATAAAACAAAATACTAGACAGAAATGAACTTCAACAAACAAAACAATGGTCTTGTTCCGATTTTATATAGCCGTTCTCCATATAAAAAAAATATTCTTGGCGTCGAAGGCGTCCACAAAAATACTCACAATATAAACATTAAACTAAAATTAACCACAACCAAAGAACACAATTTACGTGCTGTTGACGCCAAAGGCGCGTACAAAAACTATAATTTAAAATAATAGATTAAATAAACCTCAAAGTTTATTGGGTTGGGTTTATTCCAAAGCTTGTTCTTGGCGTCGTAAGCGCTCATAAAAATTCTTAAAAAATTAAATATTAGACTGAAATGAACCTCAACAAACATGCACAGTTGTGCACTTCTTGGTGCCGATGGCTGTTTCGCCTGCCCGCATCCGCAAAAATGTATGCAACATAAAATACTGGATGGAAATGCAAACCAAACAATTATGTATACAACTGCGCTTGTTCAAGGCCCAATACAAGAGCAACGGAAAAATTATAAAAATAATTAATCTCAAGTAACAAACACAACGCCTCGTACAACGCTATTCTTGACGCTGGAAGACTATGCAAAACAATGCAAAGTAAAACACTAGCACGAATTGTAAACCGAACAATGCTTAATACAATACTGTGCGTGTTCGAGGCGCCGAAGGCGTCCACAAAAATTATAAAAAATAAAACAGTCGACTGAAATTAACCTCAACAAACCAACACAAGTTTGCTTTTTACTGACACTCGGAATAGAGCATTGCAAACAAATGAATGCTCTACACATCTTTGTTTGTTCGATGCGCCGAAGGCGCCCCCAAAATTGTTTCTGCTTGCAGCAGATCCCACAGGTTCTAATAAAATTACGTGTAATATACCTCACCCCATCGTGAAACCATTAATAATATTAAATACTAAATGGTTTCTCGATGGGGGTAAGTTTAAAACGCCTTAAAGCTCCCCCTTCCCCCTTACGCCCGTGCTCATTACCCAAAGAAATGTCATCTTGAAAGTGTGTCGACCTAACAGACCGTCGATCTTGCGACATCCACGAGGAGCTCCCGAAGCGCACGGCAGTGCTGCCACGCTCGGAGCTAATCCCGGTTTTAAACTCTTTGCAAAGCGCTCGCCGCGCCACGCGCCCCTGTACAACCGATTAAACGACGTTTATAAACTGGGAACTAAATGAGCACTTTGTTACCATAATATATTCTTGAACTGAATCACCTTTTAACTATTGGCTCAAATGTGAAGTTACATTGTGACATTGCATCAAATGAATGACAAGAATGATATGTATTTATTACATACCAAGATTCCCAATAAACTGATTATTTCGAATGTAACGACGACACACGTTCCGTCATAAAAAGTACCCGAATAAAGACGCGCAGATGTTTACACATTTCTAAAAGTACCTTAATAACTACAAAAACGTCGTAAGAGTTATATTTTGTCTTTAATCATGTAGAATTATTCATATCTATACAGCATATCTCATTCTCAATCCTCTTTGATAGTGGCTCAACAAGATTCAAGATTGTACTGACTGTAGAACTGTTAGATCCCTACCCTTCTTACCTTACTAGGTGGTAGGGTTTCACCCGCCCGGGTTGGTACCATCGCGCTGAATGATAGGTCGGTCGAAACGACTTTGTAGATAGACAGATAGATAGAAAATTCTTTATTGCTCCAGTAAACATTGAACAGTAACAAATACATTGGAAAATTTACATAAGGTGCAAAGGCGGACTTATCCCTTACAGAGATTTCTTACAGTCAACCTTTGGTTGAGATTCGATAATATAAGTAGTGGAATGTAAGTAGGTAGTAGCAAAAGAGTTGAGCGTGACAATTGAAGATAAAATAATAATAAGAATACTTATTAACAATACATATAAGTGCATGCTAGTAAAATATAAGCCATTCATGTTTAATACATATAAATTACTAAATATATAGAATATTATATACAAATAAATATACATACATACATACTTGTCCATCCAGGTAAGTATGAAACAAAAGTTGTTTTTTGTTTTTTAGGTTTTTACTTCACATCGACGGAGGTAATACAGTTTTAGGTGTTTTTAAACGGTTTTATTTAGCTTGACTCCGTATATTTGTTTGTTTGTTACTATCTTTGTTTCAAATCTTGCGACAATTTTTTCAACTACTTCTACTGAACCGATTTTTATGAAACTTTGCACACACATTGAGTTCTCGTGACAATACAATATTATGATAATTTCAACTTGGTAACGAGGGTCTGATGATGGAGTCAGGAGGTGGCCAGTGGAACTCTTCAACCGTTACTAGTAACCCCCTCGAGTTTGGGCTCATTTGGTTGGTTTGGACGAGTGTCCCATACTTCTACCAATACACTTGGTGACGAGGGTCTGATGATGGAGTCAGGAGGTGTACAGTGGAACTCTTCAACCGTTACTAGTAACCCCCTCGAATTTGGGCTCATATGGTTTGTTTGGACGAGTGTCCCATACTTCTACCAATACACTTGGTGACGAGGGTCTGATGATGGAGTCAGGAGGTGTACAGTGGAACTCTTCAACCGTTACTAGTAACCCCCTCGAGTTTGGGCTCATTTGGTTGCTTTGGATGAGTGTCCCATACTTCTACCAATACACTTGGTGACGAGGGTCTGATGATGGAGTCAGGAGGTGTACAGTGGAACTCTTCAACCGTTACTAGTAACCCCCTCGAGTTTGGGCTCATTTGGTTGGTTTGGACGAGTGACTCATACTTCTACCAATACACTTGGTGACGAGGGTCTGATGATGGAGTCAGGAGGTGTACAGTGGAACTCTTCAACCGTTACTAGTAACCCCCTCGAGTTTGGGCTCATTTGGTTGGTTTGGACAAGTGTCCCATACTTCTATCAATACACTTGGTGACGAGGGTCTGATGATGGAGTCAGGGGGTGTACAGTGGAACTCTTCAACCGTTACTAGTAAGCCCCTCGAGTTTGCGCTCATTTAGTTTGTTTGGACGAGTGTCCCATACTTCTACCAATACACTTGGTGACGAGGGTCTGATGATGGAGTCAGGAGGTGTACAGTGGAACTCTTCAACCGTTACTAGTAACCCCCTCGAGTTTGGGCTCATTTGGTTGGTTTGGACGAGTGACTCATACTTCTACCAATACACTTGGTGACGAGGGTCTGATGATGGAGTCAGGAGGTGTACAGTGGAACTCTTCAACCGTTACTAGTAACCCCCTCGAGTTTGGGCTCATTTGGTTGGTTTGGACGAGTGTCCCATACTTCTACCAATACACTTGGTGACGAGGGTCTGATAATGGAGTCAGGAGGTGTACAGTGGAACTCTTCAACCGTTACTAGTAACCCCCTCGAGTTTGGGCTCATTTGGTTGGTTTGGACGAGTGTCCCATACTTCTACCAATACACTTGGTGACGAGGGTCTGATAATGGAGTCAGGAGGTGTACAGTGGAACTCTTCAACCGTTACTAGTAACCCCCTCGAGTTTGGGCTCATATGGTTGGTTTGGACGAGTGTCCCATACTTCTACCAATACACTTGGTGACGAGGGTCTGATGATGGAGTCAGGAGGTGTACAGTAGAACTCTCCAACCGTTACTAGTAACCCCGTCGAGTTTGGGCTCATATGGTTGGTTTGGACGAGTGTCCCATACTTCTACCAATACACTTGGTGACGAGGGTCTGATGATGGAGTCAGGAGGTGTAAAGTGGAACTGTTCAACCGTTACTAGTAACCCCCTCGAGTTTGGGCTCATATGGTTGGTTTGGACAAGTGTCCCATACTTCTATCAATACACTTGGTGACGAGGGTCTGATGATGGAGTCAGGGGTGTACAGTGGAACTCTTCAACCGTTACTAGTAAGCCCCTCGAGTTTGCGCTCATTTGGTTTGTTTGGACAAGTGTCCCATACTTCTACCAATACACTTGGTGACGAGGGTCTGATGATGGAGTCAGGAGGTGTACAGTGGAACTCTTCAACCGTTACTAGTAACCCCCTCGAGTTTGGGCTCATTTGGTTGGTTTGGACGAGTGACTCATACTTCTACCAATACACTTGGTGACGAGGGTCTGATGATGGAGTCAGGATGTGTACAGTGGAACTCTTCAACCGTTACTAGTAACCCCCTCGAGTTTGGGCTCATTTGGTTTGTTTGGACGAGTGTCCCATACTTATACCAATACACTTGGTGGCGAGGGTCTAATGATGGATTCAGGAGGTGGACAGTGGAACTCTTCAACTGGTACTAGTAACCCCCTCGAGTTTGGGCTCATTTGGTTGGTTTGGACGAGTGACTCATACTTCTACCAATACACTTGGTGACGAGGGTCTGATGATGGAGTCAGGAGGTGTACAGTGGAACTCTTCAACCGTTACTAGTAACCCCCTCGAGTTTGGGCTCATTTGGTTGGTTTGGACGAGTGACTCATACTTCTACCAATACACTTGGTGACGAGGGTCTGATGATGGAGTCAGGAGGTGTACAGTGGAACTCTTCAACCGTTACTAGTAACCCCCTCGAGTTTGGGCTCATTTGGTTGGTTTGGACGAGTGTCCCATACTTCTACCAATACACTTGGTGACGAGGGTCTGATAATGGAGTCAGGAGGTGTACAGTGGAACTCTTCAACCGTTACTAGTAACCCCCTCGAGTTTGGGCTCATATGGTTGGTTTGGACGAGTGTCCCATACTTCTACCAATACACTTGGTGACGAGGGTCTGATGATGGAGTCAGGAGGTGTACAGTAGAACTCTCTAACCGTTACTAGTAACCCCGTCGAGTTTGGGCTCATATGGTTGGTTTGGACGAGTGTCCCATACTTCTACCAATACACTTGGTGACGAGGGTCTGATGATGGAGTCAGGAGGTGTACAGTGGAACTGTTCAACCGTTACTAGTAACCCCCTCGAGTTTGGGCTCATATGGTTGGTTTGGACAAGTGTCCCATACTTCTATCAATACACTTGGTGACGAGGGTCTGATGATGGAGTCAGGGGTGTACAGTGGAACTCTTCAACCGTTACTAGTAACCCCCTCGAGTTTGGGCTCATTTGGTTGGTTTGGACGAGTGACTCATACTTCTACCAATACACTTGGTGACGAGGGTCTGATGATGGAGTCAGGATGTGTACAGTGGAACTCTTCAACCGTTACTAGTAACCCCCTCGAGTTTGGGCTCATTTGGTTTGTTTGGACGAGTGTCCCATACTTCTACCAATACACTTGGTGGCGAGGGTCTAATGATGGATTCAGGAGGTGGACAGTGGAACTCTTCAACTGGTACTAGTAACCCTCTCGAATTTGGGCTCATTTGGTTGGTTTGGACGAGTGTCCCATACTTCTACACTTGGTGACGAGGATCTGATTATGGAGGCAGGAGGTGGACTGTTGAACTTAAATAAAACAAAAATTATGATCAGGATATTTGTTTGAATTTACCCAAGTTAAGGTTTCTGTATTGTCCCGAGAACTGTGTGGCGTTAGGGTGGCTAAAAATGATACGTGGTTAGCGATACACCACCCAAGTCAACGTTTGAAACGTGCCGAGGACTGTGGCATTAGGGTGGATAAAATTATACGTCGTTAACGTTTCAACTTCAAGGCTGGGCACACCTTGTTGTATGAAAGCCTTGCCCCTCTACATGGTCCTCTGGGGGGGTCGACTGTTATTGGTCCAGTACTCGTGGGAACAACATGAAAGAAAAAAATTATAAAAAAAATCAAACTAAAAACGAGTAAATAAAAAAATAGGTAAAAAAACTTTTAAGTTAAACGGTTTTATTAAAAAAAAACAGCTGCACAAAAAACTAGAAAAAAAAATCAGCTATACAAAAACTAGAAAATAATAAGGACATAAACCTTGGCCTTTTTAAGATTTTACGTCTGGGTAAGAAATTGTGCAATACTAGCGTGCTGTGTTCTCATTTCGGATGCCAAAGGGCACTTTGTGTCGCTGCGTCAGCGGAGTAAGTAATAAATTGAGACTTTTAACAGACTAATATAAAAACGTGGGGCGTATAATATACGTAATAACATGCGCCCCACGTTTTTATATTAGTCTGTTAAAAGTCTCAATTTATTACTTATTCCGCTGACGCAGCGACACAAAGTGCCCTTTGGCATCCGACATGAGAACACAGCACGCTAGTATTGCACAATTTCTTACCCAGACGTAAAATCTTAAAAAGGCCAAGGTTTGTGTCCTTATTATTTTCTAGTTTTTGTATAGCTGATTTTTTTTTCTAGTTTTTTGTGCAGCTGTTTTTTTTTAATAAAACCGTTTAACTTAAAAGTTTTTTTACCTATTTTTTGAATATGGTAAGCGATTTACAATGTCGGATAAAGTGTGGTAGTGAATTCCACAGTCGAGCTGCGTGAACAGAAAATGAGTTCGTATAAAAACCAGTTTTATGGGAGGAGATAGCTAAAATATTGTCATGACTAGACCGAAGTGGGACGCCGTGAGAAGATAGGTATTGTAAATAGTTCTTGTTTTCATTTCAGTTCAGTGTCGCCGGCATGACCAAAGGGAAGCACTGACAGGGCACCTAGTTCACCAAGGTGTTATGGAAATCACGGCTGTTGTAGGTGACAACCGTCACTGAGACAAAGTAGTTTCGGAATAAGGGGAAGGGGATGCTCGATTTTCGAATACATATCAATGGATTTTCGTATATCTTCTTTGGTATCTTTTAAACTATGCATTGAAAAAAATATTTCTTATAACGAGCCCTTTCCTTTCAACCCGTAGATTCCCGTAGATTCGGAGAAATAAACTATGACAGATCCGAGAGTGATTTCCAATTCCAATTCCAATTCTTTATTGTGTAAAAATAAAAGAAATACAGTCACAGTTACAATTTGAACATAACATATAGTTACATAACTTAACATTAAACTGATACAGTAATTATTTCATTTATTTACATTTAGGTAAGTATGTATTGTACTCGAGGCAAAGCACTAGACTTTCGTCTGTGTTGCTTCGCATCGGTTCTCATGGTATTAGCAGGTGTGCTTGTGAATCTACCTCGTTCGCTAGGACTTAGATAGATTCCATATCATGTGTGGGATAGGTATTTAAAGTATTAGTAGTAGTAGTAGTAGTAGTAGTAGTAGTAGTAGTAGTACTTTAAATATTACTAGTAGTAGTAATATTTAAAGTAGTATAAAAGTAGTATAATATTTAAAGATAATGTAAAAAAAATAACAAAAAATATATAGGTAAATAGCTATACATTTCCCATCACTCCATCCACACCACTCTCAAATAAATATATAATTTTATATAAATATTAAAAAAAAAAAAAAATAATAATAATGATGCGGATGCGGTCATGAAACAACACGCAAAGGCTAAATTCTATCACCGTCTCACAATAGTACTGAAAAGTCTATTGTCGGGCAGTAATAAAATCAGAGCTTACAATGGTTGGGTCATGCCCGTTCTTATATACACCTTTGGCATACTCAAATGGTCTCAGACTGAGCTGGACGCCCTGGACAGAAAGGTCAGAACGCTGATGACGACGTCCCGGATGCATCACCCACGATCATCGGTCATGAGATTGTATATCCCGCGGAAGTGTGGGGGTAGAGGTATGCTAAATGCCAAGAACCTACACAACCGCGAGGTATGCAATCTCCGTCAGTATTTTATGGAAAAGACTGATGTTTGTGAGATGCACCGCGATGTCGTCGTCAGCGATAAAGGCCTTACCCCGCTGGACATGGGAAAAGAGGACTGGCGGAAACCGGTTGTACTGAGCACCGAGGACCGCATGGAAGTATGGAAAGGCAAGGCGCTGCACGGTAGGTACTTCCGGTCTCTCACGGGACCGGATGTAGATCAACTCGCCTCCGTGCACTGGCTACGCTTCGGGGACCTCTTTGGGGAAACCGAGGGTTTTGTCTGTGCAATACAAGACGAAGTTGTCAAGACCAACAATTACAGGAGATTCATTATGAAGGATGGCACCATTGACATCTGCCGCGCCTGCCACAAACCTGGCGAATCCCTCAGACATGTAATCTCGGGTTGTTCGCAACTTGCCAACTCCGAGTATTTGCACAGGCACAACCTAGTAGCCAGGATCATCCATCAGCAACTTGCTTTGAAGTTCAACCTTGTCGGCTCGGAGGTGCCTTACTACAAGTATAACCCACAGCCAGTTCTCGAAAATGCTCACATCACGCTCTACTGGGACCGGTCGATTATCACTGATAGGACTATTATGGCTAATAGACCTGACATAGTGATAATCGACCGGGAGGCGCGGCGCGCAGCGCTCGTCGACATCACGGTGCCGCATGACGAGAACCTTGTGAAGGCAGAAAAAGACAAGATGTTAAAATACATCGATCTGTCTCACGAGGTTACCGACATGTGGCCCGTGGACTCGACGATCGTTGTGCCCATAGTCGTGTCTGCGCATGGGCTGATAGCGAAGAGCCTCGACCATCATCTCAAGAGGCTCTCGCTAGAGCCACTTGCTTGGATCAAGGGTCAGATGCAGAAGGCGGTCTTGCTCGACACCGCTCGAATTGTCCGGAGGTTTCTCTCTCTCGGGTCCGACCATCGGTAGCCTGGGTTCGCCCCGCCGCCGGTGGTGGAAATTCCATTTTGTTATTTTGTATTAATTTTAGATTTAGGTTTTATTTGTAAAATTAATATAAAAAAGAAAAAATGTGTAAATAAACGAATAACGAATAATAATAATAAAAAAAATAAAAACAATACAAAATATGAGCGTGTGAGGGTTATATATGTAAATAAATAAGAAGGTTTTATATAAGTTTTAAGGATATATTTTGAAGTAGTATTTTATTTAGTAAGAGTATGATAAGAGTGCATGTACCTGTGTACATATGTACATACTTTTGAACATGATGGATTATGAGTTTAAATAAGTAATTTATGTTTATGTTTAATTTTATATATTAGTACCTTAACAACTTACTGTGGGACATGAGTTAACATATGCTCACAGTAGCTAAGTGGCAAGGATGATAACCATTTCTTTATTTTGAATTTTAGGTAGTTAGTAGCTTGCAATGTTTTGAGGTCTTGGGGGAGTTTATTATATAAATTTGGGCCTAAGAAACTAACAGTATGCCTAAAAAATGTGGTGTTGTGTTTAACCCTTGTTAAAACTTGGCGAATGTTTGCTCTAGTCATGAAGTCATGAGCAGTGGGGCTTTGGATGAGAGGATGTGTATGAACGTGAATGATCAGCCTAAGCATGTAGTTTTGACGGACATTTAGGACGGCACTTTCATTATATAAGGCTTCAGTTGAGTACCTAAAAGGCCTTTTGTACATCACTTTCAAAATGGAACGTGATCCTATAACAGTTTGGTTTTTTATTCCTCTTTTGAGGTACGGAAGCCTAAAAAAAAGACGGAGAAATATATTTTGTATTTCCTACTATTGTATATGCCTCTCTATCGCGCTCTCGCTTGCACACACGGGTCTCTATCGCGCTCTCGCTTGCACACACAGGTTTAGATGGAACGTGACACTTCTTCGTGCGTGCAGCCGGTGTTCATCAATTTATAAGACGTGACGTCATCACGTCAAAATAATCCGTGGAAATTCCGTCACGTTGTAGTTACACAAAATACAAGTAAGTTTAGTCTGTCTGTGCAGATGGTTGGTAAACTAATTTAAAAACATTATAAGTTGAGAAAATGGTGCGCGTAACGACTCATATTAAATTAAATTTATATTGAATGTGTACTTTATTCTAATGTGCACGTCAGGCTATCGGATTGTAAAATGTGGAAAATCTTATCTTTTTTTTTCAAATCCTCTTGAATTGCCTCTATACTATTTACAATTTCATTTGTGACTGTGGTGTAACTGCCTGCGCAAGTTCCGCGTTCATACAGATATGTTATTATTCTAATCAATTCTAAACTCCAAACTTCAATATTTCTTGGATTTAGTGACATCTTGAAGAGACGATGGTGAAAGTTATATCGATTTGGTTAATAACGTGTATAGCTTACGCGTCAACCGGCAGTAGAGACGACAAATGTGTCATTTTTGATTTGGAGAACAATGTTGAGAATGTCTTCACTGACGACCACCACTGTCCTCTTGGCTTTGGCGCCTGGGAGCAAGCAGCGTACGAGGACTTGGCCATATCGCTGGAGACCAACGGCACGATGTTCATTCGACCTACGACCCGCGGCAGCTGCGGTAGAACTACACAATTATTAAATATGTCAAGAAATTCTATCGTGGAAGTGAACTGTTATCTGGAGACGAGCGACGCTGGAGCGGCGTACCTTCAAATCTTGCTGTTCGATATCCACGGACAAGTCTACACTGACAACTACATTGACCAAACACGAAACCGCAATGGATGGCACACCCTGAATGTAGAACTCGATAGGGAAGTCAGGAATGCCTGTGTGAGCTCTTTTTATCCGTCTGTGAAAGTAATAGTTATGGATTTAGCACATTAGGATTATTTTATGGATAAATCGGTTATTGTATAATAAGGGTTCCTCTACACACAATGCTTATAGATAGGTACATGTTAAACTAGGGTTACTTACTATTGTTTCTAAACATTGTGCGCAGTTTCTAGTGGAGCCCGGTTTCCCATTTTAGGATTCCCTATGCTATAGGAAACTAGTTAAATCGTTCAGTTTCGAGAGAAAACCAATCTTAAGAGTAAAACAATAAAAATAACTAAATAAGTGATAAGTAATGCTATGTTTCCATTCAAGTCCTATTTGATCATTTTGGCACTGTGGCGACAACTCTCATTGAATGGCAAGTTTAATAAAAATGGTAGGTAGTCTATGTAGTATAAGTATAACGCGAAATAAAGGAAACTGGGCCAATCTAAATGTTCACATTGAAACAAAACTTTTTTCTTTTCTTCGAGACAAGTGGACCAACTTCTAGAAGAAGTAATAAACGCACTAAGTATTTTAATTAAGATCAATAACATTTTATTCATAAATACATAACAAATAAAAACAGTTCTTGAAACGAATGCGCAAGAACGATAAATAAATGGCATAAACGATAAAAGCTATGTTTAAAAATATATCTAAAAATACATTCAAAATAATGATAACATAAAAATTTTTGAACAGGATTGAGCCAAGGCTTCCTGTCTAAAATAAATAAATAAATAGAGGGTCGTGGGTTAGAGTGAGACATAGATTCCAGCATTTCGATATGTTAGATTCTAAGTTTCACTCTCTACGCGCAATATCCAATAAAAACAAAAAACACAGAACGCAGAAAATGTATTTTAAAGTTGTATGCATAATAATGTATTCACATGTTTTTTTTTTTTTTTATTATTGAAACTGACAAGGTTGGCTACATCACCTACAACATCCGTGATGTCAGCCCATAACACCGGGTTGAACTTGGTGCCACGTCAGTGCTTCCCTTCGGTCGTGCCGGCTACACTGAACTGGACGGAAAACACAAACTATTTACATAGCCGTTTCGACCGACCTTTCATTCAGTGCGGTGGTACCAACCCGGGCGGGTTAAACCCTACCACCTAGTTATATAAGAAGGGAGTCACATCCCTTAGTCGCCTTTTACGACATGCACGGGGAGAGATGCAGTGGGGCTATTCTTTTAAAGTACCGGCCCCACACGGTACATGTCTAATAATCTGGCGATAATTTCTTAGACAATGTTCTAATTTCTTTTCAGATAATGATTGAGAGCGCAGTAACATCAGGATCGATTCTTCTGGTTGATTCAATCCGTTATGTTGACAACGCTGACCTACTCCAAACTTGTGACATATATGAGATCGATCCGCACGAGGACGAGACAAATCCTCCTGATTCATCAGAAGAAAAAGAAAATCCAGACGGTGAAAGCGACGGAGATGAACAAAATTGCATTGCTTTTAACTTAGAGAAGGAATTTAGTAACGAATTTGTTTCTGATCGCCAGTGTAAAGGTTTAACGCCGTGGAACAAAGATGCATACGAGCACTTAGATATCCGACTTGACACTAATGGTACTAAATATATACGACCGACGGCGGCCGGGAGTTGTTCGCGCACTGCTGAAGTGATGCGCGTGAACAGAGGAGGGATTATTGAGATCAGGACTTACCTCGAGCTGGCGGACGGCGAGACGGGAGCGGCGTACCTCCATGTCCTGGTTCAGCGACTGAACGGGGGCTTCCTCGGCGCCAGCTTTGTCAACTCAGTGCGGTCTGACAACGGCTGGCACGCCGTCTACGTCGACATTTATGATGACGCCGAGGACGCTTGCGTGAGTATGTTTTGCGCTGCGGTGAGCATTGTAGACCCTTACCGCTAAACTTAGTTAAATAAGTTTGAGCATTTTCTCAATTTCTCATTATATACAAATCGTTAACATAAATTTCAATTTAAACATAAAGTATTGAAGATATTATGTACCTTAATATATTTTTAGTTAGAAAAATGCAAATCGAAAATCATTGGAAAAAATACATCCCGCCCAGGATTTGAACCTCTGGCTTTCATTTTTCTAATTAAAAATATATATAAAGCGAGTAGGTGCTTAGTACTAACATATTTTGTACCGTGTGGGGCCGGTATTTTAAAAGTATAGCCCCACTGCATCTCCCCCCGTGCATGTCGTAAAAGGCGACTAAGGGATATGACTCCCTTCTTATATTACTAGGTGGTAGGGTTTAACGCGCCCGGATTGGTACCACCGCACTGAATGAAAGGTCGGTCGAAACGGCTATGTAAATAGTTTGTGTTTTCCGTCCAGTTCAGTGTAGCCGGCACGACCGAAGGGAAGCACTGACGTGGCACCAAGTTCACCCGGTGTTATGGGCTGACATCACGGATGTTGTAGGTGATGTAGCCAACCGTGTCAGTTTCAATAAAAAAAAAATCATATAAACATAAAATTTATACCTTAATGTTACTTATGACTATGACTGTTGCTACATTTTCACCTAAATGTATATTAACATTATATATATTATGTATTATTATAAACCTTCATATTCGTGTATATTCTTGCAGATCGTATTCATGGGTGGTGTACCTGAAGGATCTATTCTCTTGATCGACTCGTTCCGCTATGTCGACGACGAAAGGCTATTGGAGACTTGCGAAATGTATCCTGATGTAATCGATTCGGGGGATTCCACCACGACTGAGCAGCCTGATATTTCGGAAGAAGACCCGACGGACCCAGACGACGGAACTGACACCGATAAGGATACCGATGTAGACGGGGGAAGCCCTTTTACTTGTATTAATAAATGTATTTGTAACTGTAACTGCAAATAGACCTTCATTCCGATTACTTACTCATTATTACAATTATACTAAAGAAATTAACAACTCCCCAATATACAAATTATTTGGAGTTTTATTTATTTGCTAGCTCTTGCCCGCGGCTTCGCTCGCGTGAAATTCGTATTCTAAAGAAGAATGTAAGTAACTTAGGGCGAGGCCGAAGGCCGAGCTGCGTTCAGGTAATCGATAAACCTTCTCAAAGAAAGTAACTAACGAAGGGCGAGGCCGAAGGCCGAGCTGCTTTCAGGTAAACGATAAACCTTTCTCAAATAAAGGAAGTAAGTAAGGGCGAGGCCGAAGGCCTCGCCCTTACTTGGGTAATAAGTAAGGGCGAGGCCGAAGGCCTCGCCCTTACTTACTACCCCTTGCTCCCTCCCACCCTCTCCCACCCCCTCCCTCCCGTCCGTTAATGGCTCGCTCCCGCTAATACAAAAAGCTATAACAAAGGCCCAAGCCCCCTGCGTGGAAGGTTGTAAGTATTTGTCTTCCTACCTGCAACAAGCGGTCAAGGTTATTTTCTTCGGCTAATTCATTCACAATATCGCCAAAAACTTGAAATTCTACGAAAAAGTCGCAATAAACTTTTATCCTTCATTTGTGTTTTGCCAGGTCGTCGAGCGCGTACACAGTTCCCCACTCTACCTTGCCCTCGCACCACATATACCATTTTGAATATTCGTCTCAGCAGCAAAAATTAACGCTGACCTTTATATCTTTTTCATATGAATGTTGTGGGAACGAATACGGGACAAAGATACTTCATTATTATAACCAACAAATAGGCAAATGTTCAGGCAGACGCTTATTTTATTTTGTTTTAGAAAAAACACGATCGAAAATCTAAACTACTCGTCCAAACACCGGACTCTGTCACCAACACCAAACAAACAAACACGTCTTTTTGTACTCATCACATCAGTTGTATCTTGTAATCTTAAAAGTGCGTCCCCAGTGTTGTAAAGTAACTAATTAACTAATAAAACTAATTGTATTCGCCGCGAAAATCCGCCCACAGTGATATATTAGTCCACTATAGCCACTTGGAAATTCGAGAGGAAATTTCCGATAACAAGTTGTACAACAACTGCGGTTTGTTTTGTGATACAAGTTTTACAACAGGGTTTGTTTTGTGACATTGTCTGCCACAAACATGAACTGCTTTAACTGTAAAGAAATAATTCTAGAAGCAGACGACCTACAATGCAGGGGATGCACGAATTATTTCCACTTCACATGCGTTGGAATAGCGAGTGAATCAAAGTTTCGCAGAATGGCTAAGAAAACTAGATCTGGCCAAGGCGTTCGACACTGTCGCAATCCCAATTTTAATAAAAAAACTTGATGGCTTCGGGATCCAAGGACTAGCTCGAGACTGGTTTCAATCGTACCTCACTGATCGTCAACAAGCCACAAGGTACAAAGAAGTATCAGCTACCTCTGACTTTTCTCATATCACCTATGGTGTTCCCCGAGGCAGCGTTCTCGGCCCTGTGCTATTTCTTATTTACATCGATGGCTTGTGTAGAACGACACTGGAACACGGACACATAGTGACCTTTGCTGACGACACAGTTATTTTATTCAAAGACGCAGGCTGGGACCAAGTCACTAAAAGAGCACAAAACGGTCTTAATAAGACACTAAGCTGGCTTCAAAATAATGTTCTCTCTGTCAACTGCTCTAAAACAAAATGTTTAGCTTTCTCCATTACAATAATTTTTATTTTATTTTATTATATTTGGAAAATCAACAGTTTATAGTACATACATATAGTTGCCAGCGGTTTTTCACATAAATTACTAAACCAGTAAAAGATTTTCTCGTGTTTACATTAAAGACATTTACAAAAATTGTTGTACCACAGTGCCGTGAAACAAAGATGTTAATACAGTTGACATTTCCTATTTAAAATAAAGAGAAAAATAAATAAATAAGAAGTATAAATAAATAATGTATAATAAATAAATTGAATAAATAAAGATAATGAAATGTAACTAAAATGATTTTAGACTCAAATATTATAATAATTTTTTTTTTTTTTTTGGTATAGTTCGTTTATAATGATTACTGATTTCTTTTTAGCAAAATATTTTTTATAACATCTTTTTTGAATGTGTTCTTAGTATGTATAAAAGGATCAATGTCGCTGAAATGCTCGTTATATGCGCTAGCTAGCCTAGTAATAGTTGAGTTCTTTGCATAATTGGTGCGGTGTAGTGGAATGTGAAATAGGTTAGTGTGGCGTGTCCGACGAGCAGGAACACTGTAGCCAATCTCTCCAACAAGTTGCGGACAGTCAATCCGACTGTTTACCAGGTCGTACAGGAAAGCCATATCGAGCAGTAGTCGTCTTTCTTCTAGTGTCATGACATTGTGATATTTACAGCTTTCTAAATAAGAGTCGGGTCGCACTTTAGATTTGAAATTAATATACCTGACAAATTTTCTTTGTAGGCGTTCAATTCTTATTATGTTTACGTTATAATTTGGAGACCATATACAAGAACAGTATTCTAGAACACTACGAACATAAGCATAGTACATCGATTTAATACATTCAATATTTTTGAAATTTTTGGACACTCTGATTACGAATCCTAGATTTTTATATGCTTTGTCTATAATTGAGTCATAGTGATCGTTGAAAGTTATTTTTGAATCAAGTATTACCCCTAGATCCCTCACTGTAGACACTTTAGGTATAGAAATTTGGTTGATTGTGTAGTTATGTTGTATTGGTTTAGAACTACGAGTGAAGGTCATGTGCATACATTTTGTAGCATTGACATTAATTCTGTTTCGTTTATAGTACTCAGAGAGACAGTTCAAATCCTCTTGTAATTTATGACAGTCACTTGTATCGTTAATTACTTTGATTACTTTCTTATCGTCTGCATATAGGGAATATTTTGCATGGGTTATACTGTATCCTATATCATATATGTAAGCATTGTAAAATAATGGCCCCAAAATTGATCCCTGGGGGACACCGGACGGTATCTTAATGAAATTTGATTTAAAACCTCCTATTACAACAGATTGCGACCGATTATCTAAATATGATTCTACCCAGCGTAGCAAGTCACCGTGTATTCCCAGCGCGTTTAACTTCAACAGTAAAATTTTGTGATCTACTCGATCGAAGGCTTTTTCGAAATCGGTATAAATGACATCTATTTGTCCTCCACCTTGTATATCTTTAATTATGTAATTAATATACTCTGTGAGATTAGTTGTAGTGGAGCGTGCTCTTAGAAAACCGTGCTGAAAATCAGAAATACCACTGCTCAGTGTAGGATATATAGCATTGAAAATTACCTTCTCGAAAAGTTTACTAAACACATTGAGAATAGATATACCTCTGTAATTTTCTACTTTTGTTTTTAGGCCTTTCTTATGTATCGGAACTATATGTGCCTCCTTCCATTTGCCAGGGAACGTGCCCTCTCTGATTGATCGTGTAAATATTTTAGTTATCGGACTGGCGAGAGAAAGGGCACATCTCCTGACAAACACAGGAGGCACATTGTCACTGCCTGCACCTTTACTAATGTCTAAATTTTTCATCAAGCGTTCGATTGTATCAACATTTATGTTCATCGAATGTATTAGGTGTGAGTCACCATGCCGAGGTTCACCAATCATAATATCATTATAGTTTTTGTCTGGATTCTGAAAGACATTTTGAAAGAAATTATTAAATCCCTCACATATTGAATTTGCATCTGTTAGCCTCTGGTTGTTAAGAGTAAGCACTTGTGGGTAGCTAGATACTCCCCTCTTTGATTTGATATATGACCACAAGTTTTTTGGATATATTTTTATGGATTGTTGAATTGATTCGATATAGGTTCTATAACATATCTTTTGCATACTATGTTGTCTTTTTCTTAGTAAACTAAATTCATCATAATCGCGCATAATCGGGTTCTTGTACCGTTTCCAGCGTTTATGTGTTTTTGCTTTTTCTTTAATAACTTTTTTTAGTGCGGCTGAGAACCATATAGGATATTTATTAATATTATTCGATTTAACTCGACAAGGAATAAATTTGTCTATACAATCGTACACAATTCTATAAAATGAGTCTGTAGCGTCATCTATTGACCCACCTTTTAACACGTCTGGCCAATCTATATTGAGCAAGTAGTGGTTGATACTGTCATAGTCACCTATATGAAACAAAAATGCTCTATTCTTATCTTCAAGTAGCGGAGTTATACTTAAATCTGAAATATCTATTGTGAACGATGGGTGATAAATATCCTCAGGCAACAGTGGAAAATTACACCTACTTATTTCCAGTGAAAAATTGCAGAAAACTAGGTCTAGTGTGTGATTGCTGGCATTTGTCAGTAGATTGTGTTGAGTTAGACCTAAGATATTAAGATCATCAATAAGTTTTATCCCAGCATTTTGTACATCTAACGACCCCAGTCTAAGGTGAGTATGTTTCTCACTAGACCATGAAATGTTTGGTAGGTTAAAGTCGCCTATTATAATGATATTATCATTGGCTTGAGAGCTAGTTAGGCACGTAACAGAGTCCAACAATCTATCTATCTCAGTGGGAAGCGTGGCAGGCTGCGGGGGGAGGTAGGCAGTGCAAAGGTGGAGCGGGGAGGCGGCAGGGCCGAGCGCACGGGCAGGCACGGTGAGCCATATCATCTCTGTAGGCGGCCGCGCGCCATCCTCGCGTAGTTCCGCGCCGAGAGACTTGCGCACGCACACCATCACGCCCCCACCCCGCGCCTTGCCTGTTTGCAGTACATTTCTATCACAGCGAAAAATGTCATATCTCGGATCACAAATTTCTGTATCCTGAATGTCACTGTTTAACCATGTTTCAGTAATTATAATTACATCATAGTCGTTCGACAGAATAGTTTGATTTATATGTAATAATTTTGTTCTGAGCCCGCGGGCATTTTGATAATATATCTGTAGATTATTTGGTGTGGTGAATGTAATATGAAAAGTCAAATAGTATTGATAAATCATCCGTTGCTGGAGTTAAATCAGGGTCCGGAAAAATCTGACTATTTATTGAATCGTGGTTAATGCTATATAGGGAGCTATAAGTGTTGAGGCACTGTAAAAATGTTGTAGCTGGAAGATAGGCATTTAAAACTCTGCTCGATGAGTGCACCCGGTGAATAACTATACGCTTCGTGAAGAAAGCAGAAGCATTTGATTGTTTTTGCACCAAGAAGCTCTCACCGTCAGCTTGTCCATGCATCAAATGACCAAAGGTCAAAAAAGAGTAAAACGTTCTGCAATTAATAATTATAAAAAGGTTAGTTCTTCCATGAGTGTAGGTAGGTTGTAGTAATGGTCGGTGTCGCCGGGTCGTCGTCGTCGCCGCCGCGCCGCCTCCGCCTCCGCCGCCGGCGCCGTTGCGGCAGCGACCGCTACTACACTCCAATTCACCTCTGTCATTCATACCTAGATGTATAGCTATCGAGTGGTACGAGTATTGTAATAATAATGTTGAGTAGTATTTTATCGTAGGTGTAATAAAGTATTCAGATGTCGAATTACGAGTTCCTATATCAGGCGAGCCCGTCAAGCGGCATCGCTCGTCGAGGAGTCTTGCATGTGACATATAATTTTCTAAATCGCGTTTTTTTTTTTTACCACAATTACATTTCTCATGCATGCTCCCTGCACGAGCGATACCGCGCGAACGAGATCGCCCGCCGATAGAACCCGCGATTGGCCATCAGTGTATAAGCCGCTAGCACATTCACATAATAATTGATGTTTTAAGTTGACTTGCTTTAGATATTGATTATTTGATTGATCAGTATTTATTTTATTTGATAGTGTGTTTATACTGGATTGAGTCACTATTAGAAATTTAATAATATGGTTGAGAGAAAGATAAATAACATATATTATTTCTACACAAATAGCATAATAGATAGAATAAAATATAATTATGAATAGACATGTAATAGGTATCTTTGTTTTCGTATACTTGTATTGGATTGGCACTGGGGTACTTACATAATGTTGTTGCTGTTTATACTGACACAGCGAGTGTCCGCCCTGGTAAGAATTGTTCAGCTGATTTTCTTGAGGTCCGCTCTCGTAGAAATGCGTATAGGGCGCGATCCCTCGGCTTTCCTTGTAATGATGGTGCAGTTTTTTACCCAAGTAAACTTATAGGACTTTTCCGCTGCGAGTTTCTTGCACTCCCTGAGTAGTTGTTTATTACCTGGCGTTAGATGCTCGCTAACAAAGATTCTGTTCGGTTCTCCTGTAAGTCCGATGTCGGTCGTAGTGATGCCCTTCTTCTTCTTAAGCCCTGACAGGATGGTGTCCTTGTGTAGCCTGTTACGCAGCCTGATGACAATATTACGTGGCCGGTCGGCGGCGGCGGGAGCGGCGGTGGCGGAGGTGGGGGCGGTCGCGGCCGAGGAGCCGGGGCCGGGCCGCACTCTCGTCGCCGACTCGATGTCGGAGTCCGCGAGCTGCAGGCCCGCATGCTGTGCAATTTTCTTGATGATGGCTGGTATATCTTCGTTCTGCTTCTCCGGTACACCGAATAATTCAAGATTCTGCATCCTGTTCCTTTGATCGTCTCTGCTGCGGTCCGCGTGCAGTTTTTCTAGTTCTTCTCTAATTTGTAACAGTTCTTTTTCAAGCGATTTGCTCTTTCCCGCGCAGCGTTCGAGTTCGTTGACCTTGCCAACCAGTTCATCCTGTCGTCCAGTGGTGAACTGCATCGCCTCCTGTATTTCCTTAACGTCTGTAAGCAAACACGTTTGTCTTTTACTTAAATCTGTGAATGATTCCTTTAGTTCACCGTATTGCAGGCGTACAATGTTCAATTCAGCCTTTATTTCTGAAGTCGAAGATGATATGTTGACGTTGATTTCCTCCTTCATTAGTAGCATTGAATTTTTAATCTCTTCTGTGAAGCTGAGTAGCATCTCCTTTGTGTCGCATTCTGGTTGTTTTCGTTTACGGAAAGTAATTGTTTGTGTGTCGGCGTATTCAGCATCGCGTATTTTCGTAGGTAGATCTGGACTGGAGCTGCACTGGTTCGGCGGCGAACGGGTAAGCGTGCCGTACATGATGTTATTAATGTGAACTTCTGCGAGATGAGACGAGATAAAGCAAGATATAGATGGAGCCAACGATGTGGGTAGCGGCGGCGTATGCAGGTAAGTAGGTACAGGTACTAAGTAGGTACTAATAAGGGGGCAACCATCCAGAAACATACAAATAAAAGCTCACGCTTCTAACTGCACAGACGCCTGTAATTGCATGTCACTGGAAAGAGTCAATAATATTAAATATCTAGGGATTACAATTGATAGAAATCTCAATTGGAGGACACACGTTGAAAGGCATTGCAGAATAAAAAAACGTATTTACTTCTTCAGCCAAATTCGCGAAATCTCTGACTCCACACTACTGAAACAGGTCTACCGCGGTCTCTGTGGATCGCTTATTAATTATGGAATCTTGGCCTGGGGAGGCGCAGCCAAAACTTCCTTGTTACTGACAGAAAGGGCTCAACGTTCAATACTAAAAGCCATGAACCGAAAAACCCTACATGTAGCCAACAGCAGCACTGTATGAAGAGTGCAGACTTCTAAATGTTCAACAGACTTTTATGTTGAGTCTCAGCAGTTACATACAAACTAACTCTAAAAAAAACTACATATCCCAATTGCACATGAATTCAATACTAGAGCGAATATCCGACAACAACTTACCAGAAACAAGCGTAACACGACATTCTTCAGGCATACTGTGCATTTTCTAGGCCCTAACCTTTACAATAATATTCCGAAAAATCTTAAAAGTTTACAGAACATAAAAAATTATGTATGTGGCGACACTGCTGACGAATTCGGGCACCACGGGTTATGCTGCCAGAAGAGCGCGGGTAGAATCCCACGTCACCATATGCTCAACGACATATTAAAAAGATCACTCGTATCAGCCGGCTTTCCCTCAACTCTGGAGCCAGTGGGCCTATTCCGGGACGATGGTAAGCGTCCAGATGGCATGACCATCATCCCGTGGCGTGAGGGAAAGTCACTGGTGTGGGATGCTACCTGCGCCGATACTCTGTGCAGCAGTCACGTTAAGGCATGCTCGAAGCGCGCCGGCGGCGCAGCCGCTGAAACTGCAGCCCGCCACAAGCACACCAAATACAGTTCGGTGGCACACCAGCACATCTTCGCCGCATTTTCGGTGGAGACGATGGGGGCATGGTCTGAGGAGGCAAAGCGGCTCGCGAAAGACATCGGGATGTCCCTGTACGCTGCTTCAGGAGAACAACGTTCGCTCGAGTTCCTGAGGCAGCGTATCAGTGTGGCCATCCAGCGAGGCAACGCCGCTAGCGTCCTCGGTACAGTGCCCACATCGTCACACCTGGAGGAGGGTTATTAAGTTTTGTATTGGTTATAGGTTTATATTTTATTTTGTAGTTAGTTTTTAGTTATAGTTTTTTATTTTATTTGATAGGTAGTTTAAGTTTATTTAATAATTTTAATTTATTACTGTGAAATTTATATTAATAAAGGATAAAAATTTTAAGTCTCAAATAAAACAATGGATCCTATGAAATACCCAACATGAATGCGAGCACATGCTATTTCATATTCTTCAGTAAATAATTTAATTTCGGAGCATTAATAATAAAATTTAAAAAAAAAAACCGAAATTGGAGAGTCTTAAGAAAACGGACGAAGAATTTAATTATGTCCGTATTATGCATTTAATTTTTGCCGTATTCTTGTAAAAACTAAGAAATAAATCATTAGAATCAAATACTTAAATTATTTATCATCGTTTACATTCCATTCCAAGCAAGTGCGTTATCGCGAGCTCAACTTGATTAGCACTATCATCGATTAATCTGTTTTCCGACGAAATAATTTCAATCATGTCACCAAACAACAAACCAAACCTTAGTTTGTCGGATGGAATGCGATAATGGATACATACAATATCTAGTCACAATAGCATATTTATGCAGTTAACCTAAACTATAGAACATTTTGTACGGTACCTACGTGAGTTTGGTTAACCTTCTCAATGAATGGTGAAGCGACTAGTGAACTAATTAATGTATCTAACTAATTCGTCAGCCTCGGTAGCTCAGTGGCGCGGTTGGTTAGTCAACTGTTATTAAGCAACGCTGAGCGCGGTCAGTGATTGGATGGGTGACCGCTCGACCGTTGGAGGCTGACCGTGGTTCGGATTCCACGTTAAACTGTAGGTCCCTTCCCTTCTTACCTTACTAGGTGGTAGGGTTTATCCCGGCCGGGTTGGTACCACCGCACTGAACGAAACGTCGGTCGAAACGGCTATGTAAATAGTTCGTGTTTCCCGTCCAGTTTAGTGTAGCCGACATGAAATTAAGGGAAGCACTGACATGGCACCTAGTTCACCCTGTGTTATGGGCTGACATCACGGATGTTGTAGGTGATGTAGCCAACCGTGTCAGGTTCTTAAAAAAAAAAGAAAAAAAAAAATAATCTAAACTGAAAAGCATCATAACATCCGTTTCCAGATGTACGTGACGTACGGTGATCGAATCAACTCGCAGTACGCCCGTAATACGTCTCCGGCCATGTTCTGATTCAACACACATTAAATCTATTCAGTTTCTGATATCGAGGGGATTAAAATAATTATCCCTTTATCACTTGTAACAGCTAAACATGTACAAATCACGAGTCCATTTGCGTCGAAGATGCAAACGTAACTACACATTGCAAAAGTGGCCTAAACATCTGAGAGGAATGTTTTAAAGTCTGTGTTCGGCTGCGTTCTGTGAAGATGGTGAAACCAGCTAGTATTCTGTTGATATTGTGTCTCCTCAGTGCGACGACTATCGGCCAACAACCCGGCTGTGTTCCGTTCGACTTGGAGGGACCGATTGAAGATGCGTTTGTCACAGACCGCGAATGTGATAGTTTCGGCTTTGGACCTTGGCTACATGGCGCTTACGATGATTTGGACATAACGCTCGAATCTGGTGGCTCTCACTTTATACGACCCAGCTCTGTTGGGAGCTGTTCCAGAACGGCCGGTGCACTAAACATGATCGTAGGAGGAGTTATTGAATTCAACGTGTACCTCGAGATGCCTGAAGGTGTAGCTGGAATAGCGTATGTAAATATCCTGGTTCAACGCTTAAGTGGTGGTTTCCTCGGCACGAACTTCGTCAGTTCGAATATCGACAACAACGGATGGCACAATGTCAGAATAGAGATAATAAATAACGATGTGGATGATGGTTATGTAAGTGCACTTTCAAAATATTATCACAATTATTATGAACCATAATATACTAGCTACGCGAAATGTTTGCATGATGCTTGTCCTAGGTCTAAATTTCAGATCAAAATAACTTATATTAAAAACACAAGCTAACTTTTTTCGACGGAGTATTATATTTCAATTCGGTATCAAAATAGTGCGTAACTAATCAATCATCAACAGATTAGCACGGAGGCAACTTTATTAAAAAACTTTGTATATATGTGCATATAATGGTTACACTAGAATCCCGGCTTCGTTGATAAAACCTTGACAGCGAAATTGTTGTTGCTACTTCCGAATCTGTATTTTATTTTATCAACATGAATGCTGGTTACCTAAGATAAAACAAGTTGAGTTAACAGTGAATTTTTTAATTTAAATAATTACCTTTATATAATTGATAATATTATTTTTTGCAGTGTGTTTTCGCGGGTCTTGCACCAGAAGGATCAATTGTTTTGATGGATTCTTTCCGCTATGGCGACAGTGTAAGCCTCCTAGAAACTTGTGACATTTATCCTGATCCGCCACCGACAACAGATTCAGACGAAGATGTCGACACGACGCCTCCAACGACAGGTTCAGACGAAGAGATCGACACGACGCCTCCAACGACCGATTCAGACGAAGAAGTTGACACGACGCCTCCAACAACTGATTCAGACGAAGATGTCGACACTACGCCTCCAACAACAGATTCAGACGAGGAGGTCGATACGACACCTCCGACAACAGATTCAGAAGAAGACGTAGATACGACGACACCTCCAACGAGTGATTCAGACGAAGAGGTCGATACGACGCCACCGACGACAGGTTCAGACGAAGAGGTCGACACGACACCACCAACGACAGATTCCGACGAAGAAATTGACACAACCCCTCCAACGACCGATTCAGCCGAAGAAGTAGACACGACGCCTCCAACGACTGGTTCAGACGAAGAAGTCGACACGACCCCGCCAACGACAGGTTCAGAGGAAGACGTGGACACGACGCCTCCAACGACAGGTTCAGAGGAAGAGGTCGACACGACACCACCAACGACAGATTCCGACGAAGAAATTGACACAACCCCTCCAACGACCGATTCAGCCGAAGAAGTAGACACGACGCCTCCAACGACTGGTTCAGACGAAGAAGTCGACACGACCCCTCCAACGACAGGTTCAGAGGAAGACGTGGACACGACGCCTCCAACGACAGGTTCAGAGGAAGAGGTCAACACGACGCCTCCAACGACAGATTCAGACGAAGAAGTGGGCACAACGCCTCCGACGACCGATTCAGACGAAGAGGTCGATACGACACCTCCGACGACAGATTCAGACGAAGAAATGGACACCACGCCTCCAACGACCGATTCAGACGAAGAGGTCGATACGACGCCTCCAACGACAGATTCAGACGAAGAAGTGGACACGACGCCTCCAACGACCGATTCAAACGAAGAGGTCGACACGACGCCTCCAACGACAGACTCAGACGAAGAAATTGACACGACGCCTCCGACGACAAATTCAGACGAAGAAGTGGACACGACACCTCCAACGACCGATTCAGACGAAGAAGTCGATTCGACGCCTCCAACGACAGATTCAGACGAAGAAGTGGACGCGACGCCTCCAACGACAGATTCAGACGAAGAAGTGGACACGACGCCTCCAACGACCGATTCAAACGAAGAGGTCGATACGACGCCTCCAACGACAGATTCAGACGAACAAGTGGACACGACGCCTCCAACGACCGATTCAGACGAAGAGGTCGATACGACGCCTCCAACGACAGATTCAGTCGAAGAAGTGGACACGACGCCTCCAACGACAGATTCAGACGAAGAAGTGGACACGGCGCCTCCAACGACCGATTCAAACGAAGAGGTGGATACGACGCCTCCAACGACAGATTCAGACGAAGAAGTGGACACGACGCCTCCAACGACAGATTCAGACGAAGAATTGGATACAACGACTGAGGAGTATACGACGCCATCTCCTACGACCGATCCGGATGATCCTATAGTTGGTCCAATTGATACAAGATCGTTTTGGAATCCTTTAACTATTACTGCCGCTACCATTATTATAAGCCTTATTATAGTTGTCGTAGGAATATTATGCTATGAATTAGGGCACACTCGAGCTCGTAAACGGAAACCGCTCACGCCAGCTCCTACCCCGCCCCCTCTCTACTTTGAGGAAGACGATATTCCGAAAGCATATATAGTACCACGAGTCACTCGGCCCAATAGTGCACAAAATTCTTATTCTAGTAGAAATATGCCAAAATATACTTGGTCAAATCATCCCAACTACAACTGGTCTAGTCAATAATGCTATACTGACTACTGATATAATCTCGTAGGTACCCGGTTTGCATGTCATACATACAATGCGTAAGCTTGGTTTACACTAAGTAATTGATATACATAGGAACATAATATTGTAACGTAAGGTTAATTTAATTTTAAAATTACTGTTAAGAGTAGGTACCTATATTGGAAAAACTTACAAATAAGTACAATCTGAATTATTACACTTAAACTCGCACATAATACGGAAGTCTATATTTACAATGTTCGTGCTACGTGTTCATTTGATGTTGTGATATTAAATTTAGTAAATTAAAATACTAGAATTAAGTTAGTAGATAACGTCATAGGCTACTAAAGTAACACCGCATCAGCTTATCATCGTTCTCAAGGGTAATGCTAGAAAAATTAGGACAGGACCAGACTGTGCCACAGATATTTCGAGATATTATGAACTTTTCTCAACGAAACGCCATGTCCCCCGCGCCGCGCTTCAGCCACTGCCACGCGATCTAATAAACACACAGCGCACCGCACCTACACATCTACACTATATATATTTCAATTATTTGTTTTTATATTTTTGTATTGTATTTTATATATGTATTTGCACTCAAATAGAATATGGGCAAGAGCTAACACTTAATGCCTCTAGGCAATTTCTAACAGAATACCTTTGGGGTATGATAACTGCTAGGTGAGTGGCGGAAAGAGATATTATAAGTATTATGACATGACAGATGTACGGGAATACAAAGAATAGTTTGAATACTATACCTATATACCAGATATATATAAGATAGTAATATGTAAAAACTAAGTATATTTAGTCTAACTCTGAACATCAGAGACATCGTATTTTATATTATTTATTATTTCATCCACTTGTTCACACATTTATTTTTATATATATATTTTTTTTTTAATTAAAACCTAAAATTAATATAAAAACAAACGGAGTTTCTACCACCCCGGCGGCGGCGGAGCGAGCCCAAGCTACCGAAGGTCGGGTCCCACAGAGAGAAACCTCCGGACTATACGTGCAGTGTCGAGCAGGGCTGCCCTCTGGATCTGGCCATTGACCCAACCACTCAGCGAGAGCCTCTCAAGGTGGTCGTCGAGGCTCTTCGCTATCAGCCCATGCGCCGAAACGAACTATTAATAATCGAACGTTATTGGCTCGTCGGAGCATGTGCTTTGGCCCCTCCGACTCGGCCACTCATACCGGATTAGATAAAAAAAATAAAAAGATATTCAAGAAATAAAGAGACAGGAACGTAGATTGGACTGTCCTTAATACAACAACAATTCTAAAAATCGGATAATGTTTAGGGGGGTAAAAAACATAAATGCCGAAAGACTATTTTATATGGAGAAAGTTCCGTCTCGTCTTAAGCCTCTTCCATTCATAGTGACGTCATGAGCTCAGCAGAATGGGGGGCGGGGACAGGGGCGCCCCCTTCCGCCGTTTCCTCTTTAGGCAGTTTCGTCTTTACTAGAGCGGAATGGAATCGCCACGAGGCGTTTACGATAAAACAAAGCGAATGCGAATAGCGCACAAATAGTTTTTTATTTGAATAAGTTGAGCTTTGTGAATTTTTTAAATCGTGCTTCACTAAATAATATAAAATTGTATTTGGAGAAAAATTATAAAAAATAAACATGAATTCTTTATATTTTTGCAATAGAAATTGCCGCAAAAATAAAGGAATGTTTGGATTTTTGTTTTCTATCGAGCGAAGTTAAAAAACTTGCTGCTTCAACGTCGAGGTTCACTAAAGATAATCCTGTAGATTGAAAACATAGAACATTCCCTATACTTATCTTTAACTTTTCAAATTATGTCTGCATCAATACTAGGTACCTACAGATGACCCGACCCGATACGCACACACGCGTCCGTCACACGTCAGCACCGCGTAGTGAGTGAGTGACATCGGCGCGGAGGCGGCGAATTCACTAGATAGAGCGTTACAACTAAAAGTTCCCTTCGCCGTTATGTTGGCTCCACTGTCAGTGCTTAAATTCGTGCTGCCAGATTGTGAAGATTATATTACCTAATAATGTAATCGGTATTTACTGTACAAAAAATACGCAAAATACTGATAATCACGGGTAAATCTGTACACATAGCAACCCTCAACGCTGTTGTGACAGATAGACAGTGGAGCCAACATAACGGCGAAGGGAACTTTTAGTTGGAACGCTCTCTACGTATTATACTACAGACAGACGCTAAACTGTACGCTAGGGCATTGATATCATAATCCTATCAGTGCGCTGGGGCTACATGAAATAGTATCGATCTCGTGTAACCGTGTTTGCATTTATTTAGGCCCAAAATTGTACAACAGCATTTCAGATAACCTGAAAACAATAACCAACATAAAATTATTTAAAGGCAAACTCTCGGGCAAACTTAAACACTGGCTGCTGTCGTTCTCACAATTACATCCGCTACATCACCTGAACTAGGTGCCGTGTCAGTGCTTTCCTTCATTTCATGTCGGCTACACTGAACTGGACGGAAAACACGAACTATTTACATAGCTGTTTCGACCGATGACGTTTCATTCAGTGCGGTGGTATCAACCCGGGCGGGATAAACCCTACCACTTAGTAAAGTATAAGAAGTTAAGGGGCCTACAATTTTACGTGGAATCCGAACCACGGTCAGCCTCCAACGGTCGAGCGGTCACACATCCAAGTACTGACCGCGCCCAGGTATGCTTAACAACAGTCGACCGACCGCACCACTGAGCTACCGAGGATGACAAAAAGAAGACAATGTGCGAATGTTGTGCAATGTTTTGCAATAGATGGCATTGTAATATTTTGTAATGGCAGTCATGCGTATTTTGACTCATTGTAAAATATTGAAAAAGCAAAAAATACGTTCTCATTAATTCACCTGATCACTAATTTTTCACTGTATGGGTTACATAGGTATTACGTTTACAAAATATATACATATATTGTATTACTCATAATAATATACTCTTATGTAATTATATGTACACTAGCTGAGCCCGCGGCTCCGCTCGCGTGAAATTCGTATTTCAAAGAAGACAGTAAATACCTATGGGCGAGGCCGTAGGCCGAGCTGCTTTCAGGAAGTCGACAAACCATCTATAAGAAAGTAAGTAATTAAGGGCGAGGCAGAAGGCCAAGCTGCGTTAAGGTAAACAATAAACCTTCTCAAATAAAGTAAGCAACTAACGGCGAGGCTTCAGGCTGAGCTGCATTCTAGAAAGAAAATAAACCTTCTCGAAGAAAGTAAGTAACTGAGAGCGAGACCGAAGGCCGAGCTCGTTCAGGAAGATTATAAACCTTCTCAAAGAAAGTAAGTAATTAAGGGCGAGGCCGAAGGGCGAGCTGCGTTCTGGAAGACCATAAACCTTCTCGAAGAAAGTAAGTAACTGAGAGCGAGGCCAATGGCCGAGCTGCGTTCAGGAAGACGATAAACCTTCTCGAAGAAAGTAAGTAACTGAGGGCGAGGCCGAAGGCCGAGCTGCGTTCAGGAAGACTATAAACCTTCTCGAATAAATTAAGAAACAAAGGGCGTGGCCGAAGGCCGAGCTGCGTTCAGGAAGACGATAAACTTTCTAGAAGAAAGTAAGTAACTAAGGGCGAGGCCGAAGGCCGAGCTGCGTTCAAGCTAAACCACCTCGAATACAGGTAATTAATATTAAGATTGAGTTAATTTAATTTAAATTTTATTATAAAGTCCACGCTTCTGACGGCAAACCTTATATTTTTTTTAATAAATCGAGTATTATTTTATTATTCTTTAGTTATTGTTGAGGAATTGTAAAAATATATACATAACATGTTCTGCAGATGCATTAACTTTTATTAACAGTTTTGAGCATTCATTAGGCGGTGACTGAGGTGGTATTTGACCATAGAAATAGACACAAATACGTACACACACTCGACCAACCTAACCCGCCTTTTTGCTTCACTCAGTCGGGTAAAAACATATAGATAATGATGAAATTTCTAAGAATCACAAACATTTCAAGTGAGATAAGATATAAAGAAAATGTAGTACTTGAATAATAGGTAGATAAGTAAAATAAAATTAGCCTGTGCTTGATGAATTGCTCCTAAGTCCTACCTCTCACTCATATCATGAATTCTTCTCTAGTGCAGGTAGACTTTCCGGGCTTGTGGAAAAAGACATACGATTACATACATTCTGGACCCAACTCCACCTGCCATTTGCCAGTTTAGAGTCTAGTTACGGCAGGGTATGGGCAAATTTTGATTTTCTTTGTTTATTAGATAGTAATTACTGACGGACTGACTGACTACATTATGGAATTAATTTATTCTGAAATAAAGTTAAATTAACTCTAGGTTAACAATCCAACTACCGAGAGCAATTTTCAGCCCTTATTTATACTTTCTTTCTAAAGTCATAGAACGCATTGCACATAGTTAACTTTAAGATTTAAACAATTTCAAAATTTCCACAAATAAACTTCTCAATCCTTAACAATCACGAACTCTTATCAAAGTTACGGAAGATTTCCGCCTAAATTTGGAAAATCTAAAACTCTCCATTCTCTCTTTACTTGATTTCAGTAATGCATTCAATGCTTTCGATATTCTCCTGGCAATGCTCTCTCATCTGAATATCTCACTTTCGGTTGTTTTAACTTATATCTTCAGGGTCGCCAGCAGCCGGTTCGACTAGCTAGACAGTAATTGTTCAAATGTTACTGAATGTGAAGGAGATGTAGAAAAAAGAGTGGAAAGCCGGCAACCAAGCGTTGCACGCTATTATCAGGGAACATACAATCTATTATGAGCAGCCAAAGCATATCAACTAGGGCACGTTTGGCTGTCCATGGTGGAGTGCTGGCCCCTACACTTATGTACAGGAGTGAAAGATGAGCGTGGCAGACGAAGCATGAAAGCAGGATTAATGCTGTGGAAATGCGCGCGTTGAGGAGTATGTGTGGCGTTACAATGAAAGATAGATTGAGAAATAGTGTAGTGCGAGAGCGCTGTGAGCTGAAAGAAGTTATAGTGACAAGGATTGAGAAAGGAATGCTTCGGTGGTTCGGTAATGTTGGAAGAATGGGTGATAGAAGACTAACGAAAGAAATTTTATGAAGCAAATGTGAGTGGAAGAGTCGGGAAGAGTCGCCCTAGACGCACATACCTGGACCAGATCGGGCGTGTGCTCAAAAAGGGCCAAGTTCGTAGTATCCGTAACCGACTAGCATGCATGAAGAACATTATGGGCGTAGAAGAGGCGGCAGAGGTGTGTCAGGATCGTGGCACGTGGAGATCCGTGGGAAACAGGCGTGACGCTATGTATGTATGTATGTATGTTACTGAATTGAGCACTGACGTACCACAAGGCGGCGTTCTTCTATCATCTGCATGCGGACCACATTCAGTTGTGTTTTTAACCACCGACGCAAAAGGAGGGGTGCTATTATAAATGTGACGCCTCCGTCTGTCTGTGGCATCGTAGCTCCCAAACGTACGAAGGCCGATTTGGAAGCTATGTTTGATGGAAATCATGTAAGCCGATTCGAAGATCATCAGCACTTTTCCTAATTGGTGAAGGGATATCTGCTGTAAAATAGAAATTTATTACAATTTCACTCGTCACCTCTAAGTAAATAAACGGAAACCTAAAATCTAAAAACCAAACCTAACCTAACCTATGTAACCTAAAAATTACGCCTCTTAAAAAGCTTAAAATAAAAATTAAATTACAAATTTAAAAATAACCCGACACATCGACAACCCTTAAAAAACCAAACCTAACCTACTACACTTAAAAATAAAGAAAACTCCCGATGACATACTATTAAAGGACTACTACAAAAAATACAGAAATATTTGCTCTAAAATTATTAGAAAATGCAAAATTGCTTACTTTAAAACCAAAATGCAAAACAATATTAGAAATCCAAGAAAATGTTGGGAAGCTCTTAGAGAATACACTGATTCCACCAAAAGAACGAACTCTAATGATCTAGCACAATTAGTCAACAAGCTAGAAAAAAAATCAACAAAACCTTTAAATGATATCAATAAATTATTTACAAATATAGGACATGACCTAGCTTCGAAAATATTACAAAACTCTAATACAGACGTTATAACACTTGCAAATAAAGTAAACTCAGCAACAATTCCATTTACTAAATCGTTTTTTCTGCCACCCACTGATCCTACAGAAGTCCGACAATTAATAAACAACTTAAAATCCGACAGTGCGGGCGGAGATGATGGAATTTCAGCAAAACTGTTAAAACATGTATCGGATACCATTGTAGAACCACTTACCTATCTAATAAACTTAAGTATGTCGTCTG
Organism: Nematopogon swammerdamellus; assembly: GCA_946902875.1. Lineage (NCBI taxonomy): Eukaryota > Metazoa > Arthropoda > Insecta > Lepidoptera > Adelidae > Nematopogon > Nematopogon swammerdamellus. The sequence goes on from OX336351.1 coordinate 13,351,622, forward strand.
GACAATTTCCAGACTCACTTAAATCAGCAATTGTCATTCCAATATACAAAAGTGGACCTGCTGACTACATCTCCAATTACAGACCAATCTCTCTATTAAGTGTACTATCCAAATTACTTGAAAAAAATATTAAAATTCGTCTTGTTAAAAACCTAGAAAAAAATTCCCTCCTATCAGAAAACCAATCTGGTTTCCGAGAAAATATTAGCACTGAGGACGCCTTACTTACTGTAACTAAATTTGTGTCAGGAGCTTTGGACAAAGGCGAAAAATGTATTGGTGTCTTTCTGGATTTGGCCAAAGCTTTCGACACTGTTGCTATTGCAATTATGTTAAAGAAACTCGAAAATATCGGCATACGTGGTCTGCCACTAAACTGGTTTAAGTCCTACCTTACTGAGCGCCGACAAGCCGTAAGATACAAAACAGGCTCCAATACCTCCGACTATTTCCCAATAACTTATGGTGTGCCTCAAGGCAGTGTTCTTGGGCCAATCCTCTTTCTCGTATACATAGACAATTTATGCAGAACAGTCTTTGAACATGGTATGATAGCCACCTTTGCTGACGATACAGTAATTATTTTTAAAGGCAATACTTGGGATGATACTGTTAAAAGGGCACAAAATGGTCTAAATACCACACTATCCTGGCTGCAAAATAACGTACTGTCATTAAATATCACTAAAACCAAATTTATGACGTTCTCAATTACACTCAGAGGTCAGCCTTCGATTGCTATTCATCTAAAAGCCCACATATCAAGTTGTAAAAATGATCAAACGTGTAACTGCACTCATTTGGAGAATGTCAACAGCCTCAGGTACCTAGGATTACTTATTGACAAGCATCTCAACTGGAAGATCCAAATTGAAAGCCTCTCAGGCAGGGTTAGAAAACTTTTGTACTTTTTCAGTCAAATTCGTGATATTGGTGATCCACTACTGCTAAAACAAGTCTACCACGGTCTTTGTGGATCCCTTATAAATTATGGCATATTAGCTTGGGGTGGTGCTGCCAAGTCTTTTGTTGTTGAAAAAGCCCATAGGTCTATACTAAAAGTCATGTCCCATAAACCGTTTCGGTACCCGACTACTGCTCTGTACGCTGAACATGGACTCCTGAATGTTAGACAGTACTTTATGCTAAGACTTATTTGATATATGCACACACATAAAAATCTCCACACGCAAATAACACATAGTTTTAGAACACGAGCAAACACTCAGAAACTACTAACCAGAGGCCGACACAAAACTACTTTCTTTAGGCACACTATAATTTTTTTGGGTCCAAATTTATACAATAAAATTCCAAATGAATTAAAAACACTGCAAATAAAATAATTACTGAAATCCAAAATAAAATTATGGTTAATCTCTAACAGCCATGATCAATGTGAACACATTCTATGTCATATATCACAATGAATGTTAAAATAAGTAACGTTTAGATAACATAAAATAAAATTATTTACTATGCTTGATAAAACTATTGTACATCGGTTTAAATATAATAAATATCATAACACTATAGTAACATACACAGGCACACTCACTCTCACCCAACAAAAACTTACAGCCATAACATAATAATAATCACACACACACACACACACATACCCTCACACACACAAACACACCCTCACCCTCTCACATAATGGATACATATACATTTAATTATACTCAATACATTTATATTATTTATATATACAGGGTGTCCCAGAAACCAACGATAATTCTTTGACAGGAGATAGGGCTGCTAATTACCTCTCAGAATATCTAATTTTAGGTTTGGTAAAAATGGCTTAGTTTTTGAGATATTGTCATTTTTGTAAAAATCCAAAATTTTCTCCGTCAGCTCATTTTTTTAAATGCCACAAGTACAAATGTAAGATTTTCTTAAATCTAGTTTTTGTCAAATATTCCTGAAAAGTAAGGCTTTCACACGGTATAATTTATTTTTTCATGTTTAATCCTGTTTAGCTGAAAAAACGACTTAAGAGCCACATGTTAAAATTTTTTCAGCTTCACCCTTGAGTTTGGCCCTTCGCGGTGAAAAAAAAAACTACACTAAAGTGGCATTATGCCACATAAATACGCCCATCTAATGTAGTATATAAAATGGTACATCACTTACCGATTTGCCCAATTATTTATGAGATATTGTTATTTAACTGCAAATGGACCTCGGAATTTTATAACTGTTCTACCAACTACGAATTGGAATAAAATAAACACTTGAAGTAATTGGTCTTTATTAACCTGTTAAAGTAGATGTTCAAATTGTTTACAACCTGCACAAATGCTAGCTCGACATCTTCTCACAAATGCCCGGTTGATGCGTCAAGCAAGTACTCGATGCAAGTGCAGATATGTCCATCTATGCTATGTAAATAGTTTGTGTTTTCCGTCCAGTTGACTGTAGCCGGCACGACCGAAGGGAAGCACTAACGTTGCACCAAGTTCATCCGGTGTTATGAGCTGACATCACGGATGTTGTTTACATAAAAAAAAAACTGAGCTACTGCCGTAATTCTTTCTTTGAGCTCTATCAAGTTTTCCACCGGTTTCCCGTAAACTTTTTCTTTTAAATAGCCCCAATAATAAAAATCTAACGGATTTAAATCCGGTGACCTAGACGTCCGATCCATCTTTGGGGATAAGCTTGGTCTAAAAAATTACGCACCTCTCTAGCGTAATGGGCTGGGCAGCCATCATTTTGCGACCACCTCCGTATGGCCAATGGTACATCTTCTAAAAGGCTCTGAAGCTCCTGTTGCAGAAACTCAAGATAATTCGCCCGTTTAAAGTATCTACAATTCAACGGACGTCTTGTGTCCTCCTAGCCACTTGCATCCCCATAGATAGACCGGACGTCTAGGTCCGGTCTATCTATGGCTCCTTCATATCCCTAACATAGGAAAGGGTGGGTTCCCCATACAAAATTGCATAACCTATTTCTCCACTTCCGTTTTTTTTTTTTGGCAAAAGGTAGTCCACACAATGCAATCTATCTTCTTCCCGAATTTTATCTTAATATTTATAGTATCTATCTAACATCGCTTCTACCAAACCCAACAACCATGCGACACTAAATTCCTTTCATTCTATACTTTCTTTGATACTTCTCAGTCCTAAGGCTATTCGCGAGATCTCCTATTTTTTTTAAACGGATTTATTTAGCTTGACTCCGTATATTTTTTTTTGTTTCAAATCTTGCGACAACTTTTTCAACTACTTCTGATGATAGAGTCATGAGGTGTACAGTGGAACTCTTCAACCGTTACTAGTAAACCCCTCGAGTTTGGGCTCATATGGTTGGTTTGGACGAGTGTCCCATACTTCTACCAATACACTTGGTGACGAGGGTCTGATGATGGAGTCAGGAGGTGTACAGTGGAACTCTTCAACCGTTACTAGTAACCACCTCGAGTTTGGGCTCATATGGTTGGTTTGGACGAGTGTCCCATACTTCTACCAAGACACTTGGTGACGAGGGTCTGATGATGAAGTCAGGAGGTGTACAGTGGAACTCTTCAACCGTTACTAGTAACCCTCTCGAGTTTGGGCTCATATGGTTGGTTTGGACGATTGTCCCATACTTCTACCAATACACTTGGTGACGCAGGGTCTGATGATGGAGTCAGGAGGTGTACAGTGGAACTCTTCAACCGTTACTAGTAACCCCCTCGAGTTTGGGCTCATTTGGTTTGTTTGGACGAGTATCCCATACTTCTACCAATACATTTGGTGACGAGGGTCTGATGATGGACGACTCAGCCACCCATACCGGATTACATAAAAAAAATACTTACAAATTATGTACAATTAATCAGTGATACTGGAGGAGAGTTAAGGTATAAGTATATTTACTTTAGTAAGGATAGGAAAATATTCTTAAATACACTCATAAACTTGCTACAATTGCATAAAATTGCCAAGAGTAAGTTGCCAGCAGAACTTACATAAAGCCTGACCATGAGAAGAAAGAAATTAAAACCGTTCACTCAAATATTTGGGAGCCGCAGGATCATTAAATGTGCTGAAGGGAGTTCCTGTGACCACGAACATCGAGCCACTTTAGGCGAGCTCGATATTTAGGAATATGGTCGAATTTGCGCAATCTGAAAATATAACGAAAGCACAGTTGAAAACAGTCAACTTTGTTGAGGAGATCCTCATTTAGAACAAGATAACAGACATCGGCAAGTATGTGTGCAAATAAATATGAAAGTAATACTTGGTAAAACTTGGTTTCTCTTATCAACGGACAGTTATCAGACTGACGCTGATTCCATTAGCGTGATTTGTATCTAATCTTAGCACTTTTTAATAATTAAATATCAATTAACTACCGTCAAGTACTACCGGGCGACGATCAATTCTAATTATAGGTATGACTCTTAGTTGGTATTCCTGTCTGTATGTTTTTCATTACTTTTCAGGCAGTATGTTTTTATAGAACCTGCCATTGTTGACTAAATCAAGCGCTGCAAACGTGATGCCAGCTTCTACACCATCTGTGGCCTAACCTATCTACAAGTCATTCAAAGGTTACAATTTAAAATAACAATCATTAAACAATAATTTTAACTTTCAATTATATGTACCGATTACTCTGCTTACCCCGATTGTCGGGATACGGCGTGTGGTGTGTGTGTGTATTATATGTAAGCATTTTAAGCAATTAAATGTTATTTCTTTCTAATTACCTGCTTCAATAAATTTTTGTGCAATTTTATCACGCGGCCTTGTTTATCTCCTACTTTATGTTCAACATTAATTTGCCTTTACTTTCTACGTCGAATCCTTTTTGGAGTCTCCGGCATAATAGTGCCGACAGTCCGACTATCTACCCCCGCGTCCGACCCCAGCCCAGGGTCCTCCCGGTACACACAAGCGTGTAATGTTACATATTTTTGGCGCTCTGTTCATTAACTTGTTCTTCTGTCTGATTAGGTTCTTCCAAACATCCACTAATAAATTTTGTTGATTGACAGAACTGCACTTTTACCGCTCATGGTGGAGTCAATTCGCATTACGTTTTCTAAATCGGTCAGAAATCTCGGCCTGTACCTAGATGAAAACCTCACATGGCGGGAGCATGTCAATACTATAAGTAGAAGAGTATTTTCAAGTTTACACTCGATGCGTAAAATGCAGGACTTCTGCCAAGGAAAACTAAAATCATGCTTGCACAAGCATACTTATTAGATATATGTGGGCATTTGTTTCCTTGATCTAACATGTGAACTAGTAAACAAACTGGAAAGGGTGCAGAATGCCTGTATTAGGTACATTTACAATCTCAGGAAGTATGATCAAGTCTCACACTATAGGAGGGAATTGGGTTGGCTCAGGATCCGTGACCGTCGTAATATGCATATTCTCTGCTTCCTGTACAAAGGTCTGAGTGATACAAAGATACCAGAGTACATACGAGAGACGATAGTTCCACTTTCTCAGCATGGGCGACCACTGAGATTTCTTTATTTTTTTATTGAAACTGGTACGGTTGCCTACATCACCTACAACATCCGTGATGTCAGCCCATAACACCGATTGAACTAGGTGCCATGTCAGTGCCTCCCTTCGGTCGTGTTCATAATAAATGTGTGAACATAAGTATTATGCATAAGTATCATAACATACAATAATGAAGTTATACAATTCGCAACAACTACTGTATTTTTTTTAGGTTTCACTCTCGACAACCACCTCAGTCAGATGGGACAAACACATTGAAAAGGTATGTGACGAACTGTCAAAGGCCTGTTACTGCCTAAAAATATTATCTAAAACATGTGATCTGGACACCCTAAAAAGTGCTTACTTCAGCTACTTCTATTCTATAATGTCTTACGGCATTGAATTCTGGGGAATGTCGGGGGAGGCCATTAGGGTGTTCAGACTGCAGAAAAAGGATGCAGGCGCTTAGGATAATGACTCAGTCAAGTTGGGGCACACATTGCGAGCCATTATTCAAACAATTACGATTACTAACAATGTTTGATGTCTATGTTCTGAGAACCGTCATGTATATAAAAACTAATCCCGCAGAATATAACACTGCCAATCATAATTATGGAACAAGACACAGGGAGAACATTCAACAAAGAAAACATAAGACGGAAAAATTTAAAAATAGTATTATATTTGAAAGTACAAACTTATACAATAAATTACCGAGAGAATTCCGTGAAGAGGAAACCGAAAGGCCAGCTTTCAAGAGGAAATTGGTTAAATGGCTCCAAGGTAAGACCTTCTTTAAGACTTAATTTCTTTGCGGTTGTTGTATGATTTCTGGTCCGTCAATATGATAAATTACATTATTATTATTTAATATGTGAATCAAAAAATTTAATGTTGTAACTATTAACAAAGAAAGTGTCTTGCGAAATATTTGAAAATTATTATAAAATATGTTTTGAATTGTATTAATATGTATTGACGATGTAAGTTTATTACTAAATCAAAACTTAGACTTTTTGACTTTGACTTATGTTCAGTTGTCACGAACACGAGCAAAGCCGGGTGCTGTAACTAGCGACGCATATAATCCCAAAATCAAAACTGATTTGTCGTTATCTACGTCAATTGGTGTGTATACGCCTTATCGGCTTGCAGTCTTAGATGTATTTTTCCATCGACCACCTTTCGGCACACGGCCTTTGGCGGTCTGTAGGATGACCGAGTTAAAATGGGTGGTGTTAATATATACGTTCTCGATATTTTCTCCGGGTCTCTGTTGGCCGGTACCATACCGAGATGTCTGCATCACCAATGACCTGGAAGGAGATTTCGAGGAAACCTTCTCGATGGACAGGGAATGCACAGGGCAAAATCCTTGGCACCCGGGAACGTACGAGGAAGTGGGCCTGGAACCGCCGAATCCTCACAGTACCTCTTTCGTCTTCGCAAACTCATCCAGTTGCGTGAGAACCAACGAGCTGCTTCACGTGATTCCAGGCTCCGTGTTAGAAGTTAACTTCTTCAAGCACACGGCATCGGGCATAACTAATCTGTTTGTGTGGCTCTACGGCATCACCGACAATCCCGTCGGCTTTCCGGTCGTCGTTGGAGCCGTGTCTTCGGTGCTTTATTCGAACGGGTGGCACGATTTACATATTTCCATACCCCAGAATGTAGCACAAGCCTATGTAAGTACATAACATGTCATCTTCACGTTTTTCTATAATTTGATTGACTGCTTGGATATACATACAAGGATAGATTGCGTACAAAGAAGCAGCACAACTTTCACGCAATTGTGCAAGAAAAACTACTTATATAAGATTCTTGCAGTTCGCTGAGCGGGAAGCGAGTAACTGTTGCTATGTAGAAAATAGTCATGTATGCATGTCACTTATAGACTGCGGTTTATTTTGATTTTATATTTTTTTGGTCTCACAAGCAGAACACTGTACAATAAAAACGTATCCTAAAATCTATATACATATAATAAAATCGTAAAGGTAAGAAAGTCTGTACATTGAATGTATTCGAAAAAAAACTAACCAGGGTGGCTTAAAATGAGATACTGAACATGTTAGAACAGTTTTTAAATTTTTGTTTGTTTGTTTGTCTGTACGCGCATCACGCAAAAACCACTGAACGGAATTAGACGAAACTTTGTATAGTGGCAGTTTATATGCCGGTTTAGGATAATACGTAAAAAAATTATCAAAAATAAAAAAATAAATAAAAAATAAACAAATTATAAACATTATTGCGCGTTTAAAATCACGTAGTCCAAAGTACATAATTATATCTTGAGAACTGGCAGCAAATACAATTTCAATAAAATATTCATTCGAAATTTAAAAATAAGTAGATACAACGAAAATGACAGTTCTTCTTTTTTATAACTTGACCACAATAGTCTATACATATCTATTCTTTCTATACATATAATAAAATCGTAAATGCAAAAATGTCTATTTGTACGCGCATCTCGCAAAAACCACTGAACGGAATTTGACGAAACTTTTTATAGTGACAGTGTACATCCCGGATTAACATAATAATTAAAAAATATAATAAAAATCACATAATCCAAAGTAAAGGTAAAAAACAAATGTCATGTTGACAACGGAAAACTGTCATCTCGACGTGAGCTGGCCGGTGAAAAATTGTTTGATAAATAAAAAAAATAATTGAAAGTCGAAGTTATGTCGCTGTCATTGGTGCAATAAAATTTATATATCTGTTGCCCGCGGCTTCGCTCGCGTGAAATTCGTATTTCAAAAAAAGAAAGTAAGTAACTAAAGGCGGGCCCGAAGGCGGATCTGCGCTCACGTAAACGATATTCTTTCTCGATGAAAGTAACTAAGGGCGAGGCGGAAGGCGGAGCTGAGTTCAGGAAGAAGAAAAACATTCTTGAAGAAAGTAAGTAACTAAGGGCGAGGCCGAAGGCCGAGCTCTATTCTGGAATACCATAAACCTTCTCGAAGAAAGTAAGTAACTATGGGCGAGGCCGCAGGCCGAGCTGCGTTCAGGAAGAAGCTAAACCATCTTGAAGAAAGTAAGTAACTAAGGCGAGCCCGAAGGCCGAGCTACGTTCGGATAATTAAAAAACCATCTCGAAGAAAGCAAGTAACTAAGGGCGAGGCCGAAGGCCGAGCTGCGTTCAGGAAGAAGCTAAACCATCTTGAAGAAAGTAAGTAACTAAGGGCGAGGCCGAAGGCCGTGCTCTATTCGGGAAGACCATAAACCATCTCGAAGAAAGCAAGTAACTAAGGGCGAGGCCGTAGGCCGAGATGCGTTCAGGAAGAAGGTAAACATTTTTGAAGAAAGTAAGTAACTAAGGTGAGGCCGAAGGCCGAGCTACGTTCTGACAAATGATAAACCATCTCAAAGAAAGCAAGTAACTAAGGGCGAGGCCGAAAGCCGAGCTGCGTTCAGGAAGAAGCTAAACCACCTCGAATACAGTTAATTAATATTAAGATTGAGTTAATTTAATTTAAATTTTATTATAAAGTCCACGCTTCTGACGGCAAATATACCGTGCATCCTAGAACCTCGCGGTTATTCCCGGCTGGATGGCAAGAGGCCCGATGCTATCACCTTAGTGCCATGGACTAAGGGTAGTTCTATGGTGTGGGACGCCACTTGTGTTCTCACATTGGCTCCAAGTCACGTTAGGACATCTTCAAGAGCGGCTGGCGCGGCCGAGGCTGGGGCGGAGAGCCCCAAACGCAACAAATATAGAAATATAATTCAAGATTTCGAATTTGTTGCGTTTGCGGTGGAAACCCTCGGTCCGTGGAGCAGTGAAGCCAAAAGAGGCTTGGGCCTCTGCTGGTTGACGCAACTGGTGTCCCGCCATCAAGGGCTTATGTACTTCATTCAAAGGGTAAGCCTTGCCATCCAGCGGGGTAATGTCGCAAGTGCTCTAAGAACATTTGAAAATGCCCGTTTTGATAGTTATTTTAATGTTTGTTAGTTAGCTTTTAATTCTTTAGTTATTAATATTACTTTTTTATTTTTATGAAATAAATAGATTGAGTAAACGATATTATATTCTATCGAAGAAAGGAAGTCTTTAAGGGCGAGGCCCGAAGGCGGAAGAGTGTTTTTGGTTTACCTGAACGCAGCTCGGCCTTCGGCCTCGCACTTAGTTCCTTCCTTTCTTCCAGAAGGTTTATCGTCTTCCTGAACGCAGCTCGGCCTTCGGCCTCGCCCTTACTTACTTCCTTTATTTGAGAAAGGTTTAACGTTTACCTGAAAGCAGCTCGGCCTTCGGCCTCGCCCTTAGTTACTTACATTCTTCTTTGGAATACGAATTTCACGCGAGCGAAGCCGCGGGCAACAGCTAGTTAGAAATAAAAACTAACCTTACCATATGCCATATAAAGTATTTATAAAAGGGTTTATATAGAAGTTGGTATGCTAACAATTAATGTCATATTGGGTTGCTGTAAAGTTTTTTTTTTTTTTTATTTATTTATTTAGAGTAACCAATAGTGTGATCAACACAAAATTTACAATAGTACAATGGGCCACACATACACCGCTAATAGGTCGCTACAGATAAAACTAAGTATATAGCGTAAGAGAAAGAAAAATAAACAATTCAAAACTGATAAATAGACAGTTAAAATAGAAAAAATAATAATAATTTAAAATAAATAATTAATTAAATTAAAACAGAACTGTTTGATTGTTTTGCGAATATTTGCTGCATTATGTGAGTCAGGTTTAATCAAATTTCGGTAAGCTCACCATTTTATTTTGGTCAGAAAATTGAATGATACTTATCAATCATAAAATAAGCGCAACTTTCTTGCTTTACTCATCATATTATTGAAAAATAAACCGAACGTAACCTAACTTAACCTGACCCGACCCGATGCAATTTGGCGCCAAACGCAGTTAGCCGCAGTTATATATATTTTTTATTTATAGAAAAAAACGCATCGATGCATCATACGCTCCGCATCTTCTATAAATTAGCCCCAACCTAGTTTTTGCATTATTGTAGAAATTCTTACAACAATTTTATGTCCAAAATTGCTGTTATAAAAACGCATGGAGATGCTTCTCCAACTCCATGTAAAAACGCACTTCAATTAATTATACAGGATGCTCGGCACATGGACCGACAATTTTTTTTGTAGGTAAGTGGGGTCATTTGCAACGTTTTGACCCATGACACCTTTTGCCTTATGTCACGTGGTATCGAGGTACGACTTTTTTTCTTTATATTTGAAAATTACCAAAATCTCACTTTTAACCCCTTGTAACTTTTTTGTTTATGATTATATCTGCACGAAATAAAATGTATTTGGTTTCACGATGTATCCTTGTTCTAGGAAAAATATCATTTGATGAAGTTAATTAAAAGGACTTATGACCTACCAAAGTCCCAAAGACGAGTAAAAATATGGCAGAATCATAATTTCTTAATTCATTAAAAAAAAAGTGACAGTAATTGAGAGCTTCATTTTCCTTTAAAAAGTTCGCTAGTTTACGCTCTTTCAACACCCGCCCTTTTACACGCCCTTTTACCACATGCCATACAAATCTTTCACTATGTGGTCAAAATTAGGGACAGAGACCAGAACAGAACGACAATAACTTTGTATCAGAGCCACCTTATCGATGGTCGCTTCACTTATTGAGAGCGTTTTCAGGAGCATTTTCAAATTTAGAACATGTAACGGTCGCGCGGGGACTGTTCAATTTCAATTCCAACTACTACTGCTTCCATTGTTAATGTTTAGACTCTTGCAAATTATCCCTAATTTTGGCCACTTATGATTTGTATGACATGTGGTATATCGTTGGAAAGGGCGTAAACTAGCGAACTTTTTAAATGAAAATGAAGCTCTCAATTGCTTTCGGTTTTTTTTTTTATGAATTAAGAAATTAAGATTCTGTCATATTTTTTCTCGTCCTCGCGACTTTGGGAGGAAATAAGTCCTTTTCATGGTATTAACTTCATCAAATTATATTTTTTATAGAACAAGGATACATCCTTAAATCAAATAAATTTTATTTCGAGCAGACATAATCATACACAAAAAAGTTACAAGGGGTTAAAGCTAAGATTTTGGTAATTTTCAAAAATAAAGAAAAAAAATCGTCTCTCGATACCACGTGACACCAGACAAAAGGTGTCATAGGTCAAAACCTTGCAAATGACCTCCCGACTATTTATTTAGCAGTCACATAATACATCATCGAATAACGACCTATTTAGATAATATGGGATAATATTTCGATTAATTCAATATATAATTTTCATACAAAAATGTTTCTATACAAAACGGCAATTTCATAGATAGGTACCTAATAATAGTTATATTTATTTGTGGTTATAGATCATACAGCTTACATGCCTTATTGACTGCTTCATAGGTAATGCTTTTATTAATGTGGTGGTCGGTCTTGTGCTGTAATTTAACCGAGTGGTTGCAGCACAATACCAATTACTCTGCTTAACCCGATTGTTGGGATGTAACATGATAGTAAGTTTGTATGTGCGTATGTGTAAGAGTGTATTGTAAGTATACCTATGTAACAAAATACATGCTAATATTTTTATTGTAGATTGTATTCAACGTTGTTATGGTGGAAGGACAGAGCTCTGTGGGTGGAAGGGTCGATTCTAATATTGAACTCCTTCCGTGGGTGAAAAAAAGTTCGATTGTAATATTGGACTCCCTCCGTTACTTTGACAACGAAAGAATATTAGAAACCTGCGACATTTATCCTAGAGAAGAATCTGATGAGGTTACAACAACACCGCAGCCAGAGAGTTCGGAAGAAGTAATACCTACTGATGGTCCCGGAAGTGAAGAAGAGGTAACACCTACTGACGCTCCTGGAAGCAAAGAAGAAGTAACACCGACTGATGCTCCCGGCAGCGAAACACCGACTGATGCTCCTGGAAGCGAAGAAGAAGTAACACCGACTGATGCTCCTGGAAGCGAAGAAGTAACCCCGACTGATGCTCCTGGCAGCGAAGAAGAGGCAACACCTACTGATACTCCCGGCAGCGAAGAAGTAACACCGACTGGTGCTCCTGGAAGTGAAGAAGAAGTAACACCGACTGATGCTCCTGGTAGCGAAGAAGAAGTAACACCGACTGATGCTCCCGGAAGCGAAGAAGAGGTAATACCTACTGATGCTCCCGGCAGCGAAGAAGTAACACCGACTGGTGCTCCTGGAAGCGAAGAAGAAATAACACCGACTAATGCTCCCGGCAGCGAAACACCGACTGATGCTCCTGGAAGCGAAGAAGAAGTAACACCTACTGATGCCCCTGGAAGCGAAGAAGAAGTAACACCGACCGATGCTCCTGGAAGCGAAGAAGAAGTAACACCTACTGCTGCTCCTGGAAGCGAAGAAGAGGTAACACCTACGGATGCTCCTGGAAGCGAAGAAGTAACCCCGACCGATGCTCCTGGAAGCGAAGAAGAAGTAACACCGACTGATGCTCCTGGAAGCGAAGAAGAAGTAACCCCGACCGATGCTCCTGGAAGCGAAGAAGAAGTAACACCGACTGATGCTCCCGGAAGCGAAGAAGAGGTAACACCTACTGATGCTCCCGGCAGCGAAGAAGTAACACCGACTGGTGCTCCTGGAAGTGAAGAAGAAGTAACACCTACTGATGCTCCTGGAAGCGAAGAAGAGGTAACACCGACCGATGCTCCTGTAAGCGAAGAAGTAACACCGACTGATGCTCCTGGCAGCGAAGAAGAAGTAACACCTACTGATGCCCCTGGTAGCGAAAAAGTAACCCCGACCGATGCTCCTGGCAGCGAAGAAGAAGTAACACCGACTGATGCTCCTGGTAGCGAAGAAGAAGTAACACCGACTGATGCTCCCGGAAGCGAAGAAGAGGTAACACCTACTGATGCTCCCGGCAGCGAAGAAGTAACACCGACTGGTGCTCCTGGAAGTGAAGAAGAAGTAACACCTACTGATGCTCCTGGAAGCGAAGAAGAGGTAACACCGACCGATGCTCCTGGAAGCGAAGAAGTAACACCGACTGGTGCTCCTGGAAGCGAAGAAGTAACCCCGACCGATGCTCCTAGAAGCGAAGAAGAAGTAACACCGACTGATGCTCCCGGGAGCGAAGAAGAAGTAACACCTACTGATGCTCCCGGCAGCGAAGAAGTAACACCGACTGGTGCTCCTGGAAGTGAAGAAGAAGTAACACCTACTGATGCTCCTGGAAGCGAAGAAGAGGTAACACCGACCGATGCTCCTGGAAGCGAAGAAGAGGGAACACCTACTGATGCTCCCGGAAGCGAAGAAGAGGTAACACCTACTGATGCTCCTGGAAGCGAAGAAGTAACACCGACTGATGCTCCTGGCAGCGAAGAAGAAGTAACACCGACTGATGCTCCTGGTAGCGAAGAAGTAACACCGACTGGTGCTCCCGGAAGTGAAGAAGAGGTAACACCGACTGATGCTCCTGGAAGCGAAGAAGAAGTAACACCGACTGATGCTCCTGGTAGCGAAGAAGAAGTAACACCGACTGATGCTCCCGGAAGCGAAGAAGAGGTAACACCTACTGATGCTCCCGGCAGCGAAGAAGTAAGAACACCTACTGATGCTCCCGGAAGCGAAGAAGAGGTAACACCTACTGATGCTCCTGGAAGCGAAGAAGTAACACCGACTGATGCTCCTGGCAGCGAAGAAGAAGTAACACCGACTGATGCTCCTGGTAGCGAAGAAGTAACACCGACTGGTGCTCCCGGAAGTGAAGAAGAGGTAACACCGACTGATGCTCCTGGAAGCGAAAAAGAAAGAACACCTACTGATGCTCCCGGAAGCGAAGAAGAGGTAACACCGACTGATGCTCCCGGAAGCGAAGAAGAGGTAACACCTACTGATGCTCCCGGCAGCGAAGAAGTAAGAACACCTACTGATGCTCCCGGAAGCGAAGAAGAGGTAACACCTACTGATGCTCCTGGAAGCGAAGAAGTAACACCGACTGATGCTCCTGGCAGCGAAGAAGAAGTAACACCGACTGATGCTCCTGGTAGCGAAGAAGTAACACCGACTGGTGCTCCCGGAAGTGAAGAAGAGGTAACACCGACTGATGCTCCTGGAAGCGAAGAAGAAGTAACACCGACTGATGCTCCTGGTAGCGAAGAAGAAGTAACACCGACTGATGTTCCCGGAAGCGAAGAAGAGGTAACACCTACTGATGCTCCCGGCAGCGAAGAAGTAACACCGACTGGTGCTCCTGGAAGTGAAGAAGAAATAACACCGACTGATGCTCCCGGAAGCGAAGAAGAGGTAACACCTACTGACGCTCCCGGCAGCGAAGAAGTAACACCGACAGGTGCTCCTGGAAGCGAAGAAGAAGTAACACCGACCGATGCTCCGGGAAGCGACGAAGAAGTAACACCGACCGATGTTCCTGGCAGCGAAGAAGTAACACCGACTGGTGCTCCTGGGAGCGAAGAAGAAGTAACACCGACTGATGCTCCCGGAAGCGAAGAAGATGTGACACCGACTGATGCTCCTGGAAGCGAAGAAGAAGTAACACCGACCGATGCTCCCGGAAGCGAAGAAGAGGTAACACCTACTGATCCTCCCGGCAGCGAAGAAGTAACACCAACTGGTACTCCTGGAAGCGAAGAAGAAGTAACACCCACTGATGCTCCCAGTAGCGAAACACCGACTGATGCTCCTGGAAGCGAAGAAGAAGTAACACCTACTGATTCTCCTGGAAGCGAAGAAGTAACACCGACTGATGCTCCTGGAAGCGAAGAAGTAACCCCGACTGATGCTCCTGGAAGCGAAGAAGAAGTAACACCGACCGATGCTCCGGAAAGTGAAGAAGAAGTAACACCGACCGATGCTCCTGGCAGCGAGGAAGAAGTAACACCGACTGATGCTCCTGGTAGCGAAGAAGAAGTAACACCCACTGATGCTCCCGGAAGCGAAGAAGAGGTAACACCTACTGATGCTCCCGGCAGCGAAGAAGAGGTAACACCTACTGATGCTCCTGGAAGCGAAGAAGAAGTAACACCGACTAATGCTCCTGGTAGCGAAGAAGAAGTAACACCAACTGATGCTCCTGGTAGCGAAGAAGAAGTAACACCGACTGATGCACCCGGAAGCGAAGAAGAGGTAACACCTACTGATGCTCCCGGCAGCGAAGAAGTAACACCGACTGGTGCTCCTGGAAGTGAAGAAGAAATAACACCGACTGATGCTCCCGGAAGCGAAGAAGAGGTAACACCTACTGACGCTCCCGGCAGCGAAGAAGTAACACCGACAGGTGCTCCTGGAAGCGAAGAAGAAGTAACACCGACCGATGCTCCGGGAAGCGACGAAGAAGTAACACCGACCGATGTTCCTGGCAGCGAAGAAGTAACACCGACTGGTGCTCCTGGGAGCGAAGAAGAAGTAACACCGACTGATGCTCCCGGAAGCGAAGAAGATGTGACACCGACTGATGCTCCTGGAAGCGAAGAAGAAGTAACACCGACCGATGCTCCCGGAAGCGAAGAAGAAGTAACACCTACTGACGCTCCCGGCAGCGAAGAAGTAACACCGACTGGTGCTCCTGGAAGCGAAGAAGAAGTAACACCGACCGATGCTCCGGGAAGCGACGAAGAAGTAACACCGACCGATGTTCCTGGCAGCGAAGAAGTAACACCGACTGGTGCTCCTGGGAGCGAAGAAGAATTAACACCGACTGGTGCTCCTGGAAGCGAAGAAGAAGTAACACCGACCGGTGCTCCCGGAAGCGAAGAAGAGGTAACACCTACTGATGCTCCCGGCAGCGAAGAAGTAACACCGACTGGTGCTCCTGGAAGCGAAGAGGAAGTAACACCGACTGATGCTCCTGGTAGCGAAGAAGAAGTAACGCCGACTGATGCTCCCGGAAGCGAAGAAGAGGTAACACCTACTGATGCTCCCGGCAGCGAAGAAGTAACACCGACTGGTGCTCCTGGAAGTGAAGAAGAAGCAACACCTACTGATGCTCCTGGAAGCGAAGAAGAGGTAACACCGACCGATGCTCCTGGAAGCGAAGAAGTAACACCGACTGGTGCTCCTGGAAGCGAAGAAGTAACCCCGACCGATGCTCCTGGAAGCGAAGAAGAAGTAACACCGACTGATGCTCCCGGGAGCGAAGAAGAGGTAACACCTACTGATGCTCCCGGCAGCGAAGAACTAACACCGACTGGTGCTCCTGGAAGTGAAGAAGAAGTAACACCTACTGAAGCTCCTGGAAGCGAAGAAGAGGTAACACCGACCGATGCTCCTGGAAGCGAAGAAGAGGGAACACCTACTGATGCTCCCGGGAGCGAAGAAGAGGTAACACCTACTGATGCTCCTGGAAGCGAAGAAGTAACACCGACTGATGCTCCTGGCAGCGAAGAAGAAGTAACACCTACTGATGCTCCTGGAAGCGAAGAAGAGGTAACACCGACCGATGCTCCTGGAAGCGAAGAAGAGGGAACACCTACTGATACTCCCGGCAGCGAAGAAGTAACACCGACTGGTACTCCTGGAAGCGAAGAAGAAGTAACACCCACTGATGCTCCCGGAAGCGAAGAAGAGGTAACACCTACTGATCCTCCCGGCAGCGAAGAAGTAACACCAACTGGTACTCCTGGAAGCGAAGAAGAAGTAACACCCACTGATGCTCCCAGTAGCGAAACACCGACTGATGCTCCTGGAAGCGAAGAAGAAGTAACACCTACTGATTCTCCTGGAAGCGAAGAAGTAACACCGACTGATGCTCCTGGAAGCGAAGAAGTAACCCCGACTGATGCTCCTGGAAGCGAAGAAGAAGTAACACCGACCGATGCTCCGGAAAGTGAAGAAGAAGTAACACCGACCGATGCTCCTGGCAGCGAAGAAGAAGTAACACCGACTGATGCTCCTGGTAGCGAAGAAGAAGTAACACCCACTGATGCTCCCGGAAGCGAAGAAGAGGTAACACCTACTGATGCTCCCGGCAGCGAAGAAGAGGTAACACCCACTGATGCTCCTGGAAGCGAAGAAGAAGTAACACCGACTAATGCTCCTGGTAGCGAAGAAGAAGTAACACCGACTGATGCTCCTGGTAGCGAAGAAGAAGTAACACCGACTGATGCACCCGGAAGCGAAGAAGAGGTAACACCTACTGATGCTCCCAGCAGCGAAGAAGTAACACCGACTGGTGCTCCTGGAAGTGAAGAAGAAATAACACCGACTGATGCTCCCGGAAGCGAAGAAGAGGTAACTCCTACTGACGCTCCCGGCAGCGAAGAAGTAACACCGACTGGTGCTCCTGGAAGCGAAGAAGAAGTAACACCGACCGATGCTCCGGAAAGCGACGAAGAAGTAACACCGACCGATGTTCCTGGCAGCGAAGAAGTAACACCGACTGGTACTCCTGGAAGCGAAGAAGAAGTAACACCCACTGATGCTCCCGGAAGCGAAGAAGAGGTAACACCTACTGATCCTCCCGGCAGCGAAGAAGTAACACCGACTGGTACTCCTGGAAGCGAAGAAGAAGTAACACCCACTGATGCTCCCAGTAGCGAAACACCGACTGATGCTCCTGGAAGCGAAGAAGAAATAACACCTACTAATTCTCCTGGAAGCGAAGAAGTAACACCGACTGATGCTCCTGGAAGCGAAGAAGTAACCCCGACTGATGCTCCTGGAAGCGAAGAAGAAGTAACACCGACCGATGCTCCGGAAAGTGAAGAAGAAGTAACACCGACCGATGCTCCTGGCAGCGAAGAAGAAGTAACACCGACTGATGCTCCTGGTAGCGAAGAAGAAGTAACACCCACTGATGCTCCCGGAAGCGAAGAAGAGGTAACACCTACTGATGCTCCCGGCAGCGAAGAAGAGGTAACACCTACTGATGCTCCTGGAAGCGAAGAAGAAGTAACACCGACTAATGCTCCTGGTAGCGAAGAAGAAGTAACACCGACTGATGCTCCTGGTAGCGAAGAAGAAGTAACACCGACTGATGCACCCGGAAGCGAAGAAGAGGTAACACCTACTGATGCTCCCAGCAGCGAAGAAGTAACACCGACTGGTGCTCCTAGCAGCGAAGAAGAGGTAACACCGACCGATGCTCCTGGAAGCGAAGAAGAGGGAACACCTACTGATACTCCCGGCAGCGAAGAAGTAACACCGACTGGTACTCCTGGAAGCGAAGAAGAAGTAACACCCACTGATGCTCCCGGAAGCGAAGAAGAGGTAACACCTACTGATCCTCCCGGCAGCGAAGAAGTAACACCGACTGGTACTCCTGGAAGCGAAGAAGAAGTAACACCCACTGATGCTCCCAGTAGCGAAACACCGACTGATGCTCCTGGAAGCGAAGAAGAAATAACACCTACTAATTCTCCTGGAAGCGAAGAAGTAACACCGACTGATGCTCCTGGAAGCGAAGAAGTAACCCCGACTGATGCTCCTGGAAGCGACGAAGAAGTAACACCGACCGATGTTCCTGGCAGCGAAGAAGTAACACCGACTGGTGCTCCTGGAAGCGAAGAAGAAGTAACACCGACTGGTGCTCCTGGAAGCGAAGAAGAAGTAACACCGACTGATGCTCCCGGCAGCGAAGAAGTAACACCGACTGGTGCTCCTAGCAGCGAAGAAGAAGTAACACCGACTCATTCTCCCGGAAGCGAAGAAGAGGGAACACCTACTGATGCTCCCGGCAGCGAAGAAGTAACACCGACCGATGCTCCTGGAAGCGAAGAAGTAACACCGACTGATGCTCCTGGCAGCGAAGAAGAAGTAACACCGACTGATGCTCCTGGTAGCGAAGAAGAAGTAACACCGACTGGTGCTCCCGGAAGCGAAGAAGAGGTAACACCTACTGATGCTCCCGGCAGCGAAGAAGTAACACCGACTGGTGCTCCTGGAAGCGAAGAGGAAGTAACACCGACTGATGCTCCTGGTAGCGAAGAAGAAATAACGCCGACTGACGCTCCCGGAAGCGAAGAAGAGGTAACACCTACTGATGCTCCCGGCAGCGAAGAAGTAACACCGACTGGTGCTCCTGGAAGCGAAGAAGAAGCAACACCGACTGGTGCTCCTGGAAGCGAAGAAGAAGTAACACCGACTGATGCTCCTGGTAGCGAAGAAGAAGTAACACCGACTGATGCTCCCGGAAGCGAAGAAGAGGTAACACCTACTGATGCTCCCAGCAGCGAAGAAGTAACACCGACTGGCGCTCCTGGAAGCGAAGAAGAAGTAACACCGACTGATGCTCCCGGCAGCGAAGAAGTAACACCGACTGGTGCTCCTGGAAGCGAAGAAGAAGTAACACCGACAGATGCTCCCGGCAGCGAAACACCGACTGGTGCTCCTGGAAGCGAAGAAGAAGTAACACCTACTGATGCTCCTGGAAGCGAAGAAGAAGTAACACCGACCGATGCTCCTGGAAGCGAAGAAGTAACCCCGACCGATTCTCCTGGAAGCGAAGAAGAAGTAACACCTACTGATGCTCCCGGCAGCGAAGAAGTAACACCGACTGGTGCTCCTGGAAGCGAAGAAGAAGTAACACCTACTGATGCTCCTGTAAGCGAAGAAGAAGTAACACCGACCGATGCTCCTGGAAGCGAAGAAGAAGTAACACCTACTGCTGCTCCTGGAAGCGAAGAAGAGGTAACACCTACTGATGCTCCTGGAAGCGAAGAAGTAACCCCGACCGATGCTCCTGGAAGCGAAGAAGAAGTAACACCGACTGATGCTCCCGGAAGCGAAGAAGAGGTAACACCTACTGATGCTCCTGGAAGCGAAGAAGTAGCCCCGACCGATGCTCCTGGAAGCGAAGAAGTAACACCGACTGATGCTCCCGACAGCGAAACACCAACAGGTGCTCCTGGAAGCGAAGAAGAAGTAACACCTACTGATGCTCCTGGAAGCGACGAAGAATTAACACCGACCGATGCTCCTGGAAGCGAAGAAGAAGTAACACCTACTGCTGCACCTGGAAGCGAAGAAGAGGTAACACCTACTGTTGCTCCTGGAAGCGATGAAGTAACCCCGACCGATGCTCCTGGAAGCGAAGAAGAAGTTACACCTACTGATGCTCCCGGAAGCGAAGAAGAGGTAACACCTACTGATGCTCCTGGAAGCGGAGAAGTAACCCCGACCGATGCTCCTGGAAGCGAAGAAGAGGAAACACCTACTGATGCTCCTGGAAGCGAAGAAGTAACCCCGACCGATGCTCCTGGAAGCGAAGAAGAAGTAACACCGACTGATGCTCCCGGAAGCGAAGAAGAAGTAACACCGACTGGTGCTCCCGGAAGCGAAGAAGAGGTAACACCCACTGATGCTCCTGGAAGCGAAGAAGTAACCCCGACCGATGCTCCTGGAAGCGAAGAAGAAGTAACACCGACTGATGCTCCCGGAAGCGAAGAAGAGGTAACACCTACTGATGCTCCCGGCAGCGAAGAAGTAACACCGACTGGTACTCCTGGAAGCGAAGAAGAAGTAACACCTACTGATGCTCCTGGAAGCGAAGAAGTAACCCCGACCGATGCTCCTGGAAGCGAAGAAGAAGTAACACCGACTGATGCTCCCGGAAGCGAAGAAGAGGTAACACCCACTGATGCTCCCGGCAGCGAAACACCGACTGATGCTCCTGGAAGCGAAGAAGAAGTAACACCGACCGATGCTCCTGGAAGCGAAGAAGTAACACCGACTGATGCTCCTGGCAGCGAAGAAGAAGTAACACCGACTGATGCTCCTGGTAGCGAAGAAGTAACACCGACTGGTGCTCCCGGAAGCGAAGAAGAGGTAACACCGACTGATGCTCCTGGAAGCGAAGAAGAAGTAACACCGACTGATGCTCCTGGTAGCGAAGAAGAAGTAACACCGACTGATGCTCCCGGAAGCGAAGAAGAGGTAACACCTACTGATGCTCCCGGAAGCGAAGAAGAGGTAACACCTACTGATGCTCCCGGAAGCGAAGAAGAGGTAACACCTACTGATGCTCCCGGCAGCGAAGAAGTAACACCTACTGATGCTCCTGGAAGCGAAGAAGAAGTAACACCTACTGATGCTCCCGGCAGCGAAACACCGACTGATGCTCCTGGAAGCGAAGAAGAAGTAACACCTACTGATGCTCCGGGAAGCGAAGAAGAAGTAGCACCGACCAATGCTCCTGGAAGCGAAGAAGTAACACCGACTGATGCTCCTGGCAGCGAAGAAGAAGTTACACCGACTGATGCTCCTGGTAGCGAAGAAGAAGTAACACCTACTGATGCTCCCGGCAGCGAAGAAGTTACACCGACTGGTGCTCCTGGAAGCGAAGAAGAAGTAACACCGACTGATGCTCCCGGAAGCGAAGAAGAAGTAACACCGACTGATGCTCCCGGAAGCAAAGAAGAGGTAACACCTACTGATGCTCCCGGCAGCGAAGAAGAGGTAACACCTACTGATGCTCCTGGAAGCGAAGAAGAAGTAACACCGACTAATGCTCCTGGTAGCGAAGAAGAAGTAACACCGACTGAAGCTCCTGGTAGCGAAGAAGAAGTAACACCGACTGATGCACCCGGAAGCGAAGAAGAGGTAACACCTACTGATGCTCCCAGCAGCGAAGAAGTAACACCGACTGGTGCTCCTGGAAGTGAAGAAGAAATAACACCGACTGATGCTCCCGGAAGCGAAGAAGAGGTAACACCTACTGACGCTCCCGGCAGCGAAGAAGTAACACCGACTGGTGCTCCTGGAAGCGAAGAAGAAGTAACACCGACCGATGCTCCGGGAAGCGACGAAGAAGTAACACCGACCGATGTTCCTGGCAGCGAAGAAGTAACACCGACTGGTGCTCCTGGAAGCGAAGAAGAAGTAACACCGACTGGTGCTCCTGGAAGCGAAGAAGAAGTAACACCGACTGATGCTCCCGGCAGCGAAGAAGTAACACCGACTGGTGCTCCTAGCAGCGAAGAAGAGGTAACACCGACCGATGCTCCTGGAAGCGAAGAAGAGGGAACACCTACTGATACTCCCGGCAGCGAAGAAGTAACACCGACTGGTACTCCTGGAAGCGAAGAAGAAGTAACACCCACTGATGCTCCCGGAAGCGAAGAAGAGGTAACACCTACTGATCCTCCCGGCAGCGAAGAAGTAACACCGACTGGTACTCCTGGAAGCGAAGAAGAAGTAACACCCACTGATGCTCCCAGTAGCGAAACACCGACTAATGCTCCTGGAAGCGAAGAAGAAATAACACCTACTAATTCTCCTGGAAGCGAAGAAGTAACACCGACTGATGCTCCTGGAAGCGAAGAAGTAACCCCGACTGATGCTCCTGGAAGCGAAGAAGAAGTAACACCGACCGATGCTCCGGAAAGTGAAGAAGAAGTAACACCGACCGATGCTCCTGGCAGCGAAGAAGAAGTAACACCGACTGATGCTCCTGGTAGCGAAGAAGAAGTAACACCCACTGATGCTCCCGGAAGCGAAGAAGAGGTAACACCTACTGATGCTCCCGGCAGCGAAGAAGAGGTAACACCTACTGATGCTCCTGGAAGCGAAGAAGAAGTAACACCGACTAATGCTCCTGGTAGCGAAGAAGAAGTAACACCGACTGATGCTCCTGGTAGCGAAGAAGAAGTAACACCGACTGATGCACCCGGAAGCGAAGAAGAGGTAACACCTACTGATGCTCCCAGCAGCGAAGAAGTAACACCGACTGGTGCTCCTGGAAGTGAAGAAGAAATAACACCGACTGATGCTCCCGGAAGCGAAGAAGAGGTAACACCTACTGACGCTCCCGGCAGCGAAGAAGTAACACCGACTGGTGCTCCTGGAAGCGAAGAAGAAGTAACACCGACCGATGCTCCGGGAAGCGACGAAGAAGTAACACCGACCGATGTTCCTGGCAGCGAAGAAGTAACACCGACTGGTGCTCCTGGAAGCGAAGAAGAAGTAACACCGACTGGTGCTCCTGGAAGCGAAGAAGAAGTAACACCGACTGATGCTCCCGGCAGCGAAGAAGTAACACCGACTGGTGCTCCTAGCAGCGAAGAAGAAGTAACACCGACTCATTCTCCCGGAAGCGAAGAAGAGGGAACACCTACTGATGCTCCCGGCAGCGAAGAAGTAACACCGACCGATGCTCCTGGAAGCGAAGAAGTAACACCGACTGATGCTCCTGGCAGCGAAGAAGAAGTAACACCGACTGATGCTCCTGGTAGCGAAGAAGAAGTAACACCGACTGGTGCTCCCGGAAGCGAAGAAGAGGTAACACCTACTGATGCTCCCGGCAGCGAAGAAGTAACACCGACTGGTGCTCCTGGAAGCGAAGAGGAAGTAACACCGACTGATGCTCCTGGTAGCGAAGAAGAAATAACGCCGACTGACGCTCCCGGAAGCGAAGAAGAGGTAACACCTACTGATGCTCCCGGCAGCGAAGAAGTAACACCGACTGGTGCTCCTGGAAGCGAAGAAGAAGCAACACCGACTGGTGCTCCTGGAAGCGAAGAAGAAGTAACACCGACTGATGCTCCTGGTAGCGAAGAAGAAGTAACACCGACTGATGCTCCCGGAAGCGAAGAAGAGGTAACACCTACTGATGCTCCCAGCAGCGAAGAAGTAACACCGACTGGCGCTCCTGGAAGCGAAGAAGAAGTAACACCGACTGATGCTCCCGGCAGCGAAGAAGTAACACCGACTGGTGCTCCTGGAAGCGAAGAAGAAGTAACACCGACTGATGCTCCCGGCAGCGAAACACCGACTGGTGCTCCTGGAAGCGAAGAAGAAGTAACACCTACTGATGCTCCTGGAAGCGAAGAAGAAGTAACACCGACCGATGCTCCTGGAAGCGAAGAAGTAACCCCGACCGATTCTCCTGGAAGCGAAGAAGAAGTAACACCTACTGATGCTCCCGGCAGCGAAGAAGTAACACCGACTGGTGCTCCTGGAAGCGAAGAAGAAGTAACACCGACTAATGCTCCTGGTAGCGAAGAAGAAGTAACACCGACTGATGCTCCCGGAAGCGAAGAAGATGTAACACCTACTGATGCTCCCGGCAGCGAAGAAGTAACACCGACTGATGCTCCCGGAAGCGAAGAAGAGGTAACACCTACTGATGCCCCCGGCAGCGAAGAAGTAACACCGACTGGTGCTCCTGGAAGCGAAGAAGAAGTAACACCGACAGGTGCTCCTGGAAGCGAAGAAGAAGTAACACCTACTGCTGCTCCTGGAAGCGAAGAAGAGGTAACACCTACTGATGCTCCTGGAAGCGAAGTAACCCCGACCGATGCTCCTGGAAGCGAAGAAGAAGTAACACCGACTGATGCTCCCGGAAGCGAAGAAGAGGTAACACCTACTGATGCTCCCGGAAGCGAAGAAGAGGTAACACCTACTGATGCTCCCGGAAGCGAAGAAGAGGTAACACCTACTGGTGCTCCCGGAAGCGAAGAAGAGGTAACACCTACTGATGCTCCCGGCAGCGAAGAAGTAACACCGACTGGTGCTCCTGGAAGCGAAGAAGAAGTAACACCTACTGATGCTCCCGGCGGCGAAACACCGACTGATACTCCTGGAAGCGAAGAAGAAGTAACACCTACTGATGCTCCTGTAAGCGAAGAAGAAGTAACACCGACCGATGCTCCTGGAAGCGAAGAAGAAGTAACACCGACTGATGCTCCTGGAAGCGAAGAAGAGGTAACACCTACTGATGCTCCTGGAAGCGAAGAAGTAACCCCGACCGATGCTCCTGGAAGCGAAGAAGAAGTAACACCGACTGATGCTCCCGGAAGCGAAGAAGAGGTAACACCTACTGATGCTCCTGGAAGCGAAGAAGTAGCCCCGACCGATGCTCCTGGAAGCGAAGAAGTAACACCGACTGATGCTCCCGACAGCGAAACACCAACAGGTGCTCCTGGAAGCGAAGAAGAAGTAACACCTACTGATGCTCCTGGAAGCGACGAAGAATTAACACCGACCGATGCTCCTGGAAGCGAAGAAGAAGTAACACCTACTGCTGCACCTGGAAGCGAAGAAGAGGTAACACCTACTGTTGCTCCTGGAAGCGATGAAGTAACCCCGACCGATGCTCCTGGAAGCGAAGAAGAAGTTACACCTACTGATGCTCCCGGAAGCGAAGAAGAGGTAACACCTACTGATGCTCCTGGAAGCGGAGAAGTAACCCCGACCGATGCTCCTGGAAGCGAAGAAGAGGTAACACCTACTGATGCTCCTGGAAGCGGAGAAGTAACCCCGACCGATGCTCCTGGAAGCGAAGAAGAGGGAACACCTACTGATGCTCCTGGAAGCGAAGAAGTAACCCCGACCGATGCTCCTGGAAGCGAAGAAGAAGTAACACCGACTGATGCTCCCGGAAGCGAAGAAGAAGTAACACCGACTGGTGCTCCCGGAAGCGAAGAAGAGGTAACACCCACTGATGCTCCTGGAAGCGAAGAAGTAACCCCGACCGATGCTCCTGGAAGCGAAGAAGAAGTAACACCGACTGATGCTCCCGGAAGCGAAGAAGAGGTAACACCTACTGATGCTCCCGGCAGCGAAGAAGTAACACCGACTGGTACTCCTGGAAGCGAAGAAGAAGTAACACCTACTGATGCTCCTGGAAGCGAAGAAGTAACCCCGACCGATGCTCCTGGAAGCGAAGAAGAAGTAACACCGACTGATGCTCCCGGAAGCGAAGAACAGGTAACACCTACTGATGCTCCCGGCAGCGAAGAAGTAACACCGACTGGTACTCCTGGAAGCGAAGAAAAAGTAACACCCACTGATGCTCCCGGCAGCGAAACACCGACTGATGCTCCTGGAAGCGAAGAAGAAGTAACACCGACCGATGCTCCTGGAAGCGAAGAAGTAACACCGACTGATGCTCCTGGCAGCGAAGAAGAAGTAACACCGACTGATGCTCCTGGTAGCGAAGAAGTAACACCGACTGGTGCTCCCGGAAGCGAAGAAGAGGTAACACCGACTGATGCTCCTGGAAGCGAAGAAGAAGTAACACCGACTGATGCTCCTGGTAGCGAAGAAGAAGTAACACCGACTGATGCTCCCGGAAGCGAAGAAGAGGTAACACCTACTGATGCTCCCGGAAGCGAAGAAGAGGTAACACCTACTGATGCTCCCGGAAGCGAAGAAGAGGTAACACCTACTGATGCTCCCGGCAGCGAAGAAGTAACACCTACTGATGCTACTGGAAGCCAAGAAGAAGTAACACCTACTGATGCTCCCGGCAGCGAAACACCGACTGATGCTCCTGGAAGCGAAGAAGAAGTAACACCTACTGATGCTCCGGGAAGCGAAGAAGAAGTAACACCGACCAATGCTCCTATAAGCGAAGAAGAAGTAACACCGACTGATGCTCCTGGTAGCGAAGAAGAAGTAACACCGACTGATGCTCCCGGAAGCGAAGAAGAGGTAACACCTACTGATGCTCCCGGCAGCGAAGAAGTTACACCGACTGGTGCTCCTGGAAGCGAAGAAGAAGTAACACCGACTGATGCTCCCGGAAGCGAAGAAGAAGTAACACCGACTGATGCTCCCGGAAGCAAAGAAGAGGTAACACCTACTGATGCTCCCGGCAGCGAAGAAGAGGTAACACCTACTGATGCTCCTGGCAGCGAAGAAGAAGTAACACGGACTGATGCTCCTGGTAGCGAAGAAGAAGTAACACCGACTGGTGCTCCTGGAAGCGAAGAAGAAGTAACACCGACTGATGCCCCCGGAAGCGAAGAAGAGGTGACACCGACTGATGCTCCTGGAAGCGAAGAAGAAGTAACAACGACTGATGCTCCCGGCAGCGAAGAAGTAACCCCGACTGATGCTCCTGGAAGCGAGGAAGAAGTAACAGCGACTGATGCTCCTGAAAGCGAAGAAGTAACACCTACTGATGCTCCTGGAAGCGAAGAAGAAATAACACCGACTGATGCTCCTGGAAGCGAGGAAGATGTGACGACGACTAGGTCGTCGGATGAAAGTACGGTTATAACTCCAGACGACTCACTAGAAATTACAACAACAGATCAACCAAACAACTCTAATGAAGAAGAGGATTTACCACCAATAAATCCCATCATCACGTCATTTTGGAACCCCTACACCATTACAGGCGTAACGGTAGCATCGTTGGTCATCATTCTCCTTGTCGGAATCTTGGGATACGAATTAGGACACAAACGAGCTCGCAGACAGATACCACCTGACCCCTTCTTGATTGAGGATGAAGAATTACCCAGGTCAGTTATGGTGCCCCGAGCACGAAGCGCCTACAGCCCGTCGCAAGCGTCCTATTACGAACCAAACTTCTTTCCATAAACTATTTAATATTTATTGGATTTTTATATTGTAAACTTAATTAACCAAATTATATTATAATATGTAGCTAAATAATTTTCTTAGATCTCTTATCTTGTTATGATGCCTACGAAACTAATATTTCTAACTCTGTTTTGACCAATCTCGAACTAAAAAAAACTTTCCAAAGAGCTGAAATCCTCTGATATCGTGGGAAATGTTACAATCTCACGAAACATGCGAAACAATTTCATCATTCATTTTAGGTATCACAAAATAAATTAAACATTTACAAAAGAGTGTAAATTTTTATGTAAATACACGTAAGTATAATAAATGCTGTGATATTAAATTTAGAATGAAAAATATGTAAACAATTTATTTTATTCCAATGTCCGTTTCTCCTATTCAGGACACTATTGTTACTTATCTGATAGTAACAGTAAAATAAAATGATGATGACATTAGTTACTTTGTAATGTTACAAATACTGAAACCATACAGCAGTAGCTTTGCTTACGTTCACAACGTAATATAGTTATAATAATTAAAACAAATTCCCTCTTTACCAAGACAGATCTGCGGAAGCCGCAAGTATTCGTAAATAAAGAACAGATGATCGAATGAAACTCATTGGGCCCACATACGCTACGCACGCGTGTCTGGGCGCGTCGGTCTCCATACATTTTATATGGAAGAGTGCAGCACGCAGTGTGTCGCGTAGCGTAGGGTGGCGTGGCACAGTGGGTCGAGACTGCTACATAAGGGACATAGGGATTTTTTTTACAAATTTCATTTTTTAACAACACCCATCGATAGGTCTCGTCATTCTGATGAATAGTTGTCATCAAACATTTTCGTCTGAAACTGATAGTTTGCCAGGAAAAAAATATTTTCAAATTTTGATGTATGGAATTAGACATAAAACGCTCCGTTTCGGCCAAGTCTTGACAGGTCTTGCTTTAAAACTATTTAAGCATTGTTCTGTGGTTTATTGACTATAATCCTACACTATAAGCGCGCGCCCAATGTTGCCCGTTCACGAGTTATGTGGATCCTAAAAATCAATAAAAAATGTAAGTAAAAATATTTTTTTTTATTTCTATAATCATAGGGCATTAATAGATTTAATCTAAATAATTGTTTTATATAAAAGTACTAACAAATAGATAAAGTTCTTAATTTTAAAACATTAGTTTATCGTAAAGATACATCAAAATCTAATAAAAAAATTATAAAAGTGTTTATTAATCAGAGAAAGTTACATATATTAAAGATATTTTTACATAGAATGCATGATGCATGACAAATAGTACCTATACTCAGATGTATCTACACTGTACCCGCTAGTTCGAGCTATTTGATGAACACTGTCGCCTAAACTGGCCCTAAGACTGTTTCATAGGCGACATTGTTTGGTCAAACCATTGGTGATTACATTTGGGTACTTAACTTTGATCTTATATTTAATTTTTTTAAACCTATAGTTATATAAACATACTTATTCCAATTTATCTGTGCGCGGTGAGTGAGAGAGACTCATTAGTGCAGTGTGTGCGTTAAATGTGTGAGTGCATTGCAAGACAACCCACACGATGAAGCCTTAATCGAAAGGTTCCACGTTATTTTGCAGACAGTGGCTTCAAGAGAGCGAGTGGATCTTCCAAAATTCTGGAAATTTCGTGAAGATACAGCAACTTTGCATATCCAGTTATATCCGTGGTACTACATGCCCTCTAGCGTACATAAGTTGCTTGTGCATGAAACGGATATAATAGAACATTTAGAACTTTACCAATCGAGAAACTGTCGGAAGAAGCATCGGAGGTTAGAAATAAGGATTTCCGTAAATATAGAGGGAACCATTCCAGAAAAGTAAGTAGGACAGCGACAAATGAAGATATCTGCATAATCGTCTCATGTCATCCGATCCAAAACTTATTTCTCTAAGGCCAAGAATGGCCAAACAACGGAGAATGGAAGTCTCACCAAGAGCAATCGAGCTTTTGGTATCTCTTACCCGCCCGATTTAGAATTTATTTATATAAATGATTGATTAATATTTTTTTATTATATTGTATAAGCTGTAGTCGTTACTTGCATAATCTTCTCAAGTCATCCGATCTAAAACTTACTTCTCTAAGACCAAGAATGGCCAAACAACGGAGAATAGATCTCTCACCAAGAGCAATCATAAATAAATAAATTCGTAATACATTCGAAGACGTGAGTGGACGAAGGTACTATGTAAAATTTTTTTAGAAATGCATTTTTTACCGTAGATGAAGGTGTTATGTGCCGAGTAATCAAGTGGCACTGACAGAAAATCCGAAATCACGACGGAAATAGGAGTTATTCAAGTGGTGAAGGTGTTATGGTCATAAAACACCTTATTCCAGTTTGATCATCTCCAAAGATCATCTCATAAATTGAATTTTTTGTGCATGATGAGAGAGCTATGTGTACAAAACACCTTCATCCACATAAACGCTTGATTTTGTACGATGCATGGTTTTGTACGCGTTTCATGTTCATACAAAGTAAACTTAGTCAGTTAGTTATCAGGTATAGAAAAAAAACTATTCAAAAGTCAAAACTTTGACCTCATTTTTCTCAGCTTTTTGTTTTTGTTACATAGTACCTTTGTCACCTGATGTCTTCTCTAACTCGGGCGGGTAAGAGACACCAAAAGCTCGATTGCTCCTGGTGAGAAATCCATTCTCCGTTGTTTGGCCATTCTTGGCCTTAGAGAAGTAAGTTTTGGATCGGATGGCATGAGAAGATTATGCAAGATATCTTCATTTGTCGCTGTCCTACTTACTTTTCTGGAATGGTTCCCTCTATATTTACGGATATCCTTATTTCTAGCCTCCGATGCTTCTTCCGACAGTTTCTCGATTTGTAAAAGTTCAAAATGTTCTATTATATCCGTTCCATGCACAAGCAACTTATGTACGCTAGAGCCTAGATAGAGGGCATGTAGTACCACGGATATAACTGGATATACAAAGTTGCTGTATCTTCACAAAATTTCCAGAATTTTGGAAGATCCACTCGCTCTTTTGAAGCCGCTGTCCGCAAAATAACGTGGAACCTTTCGATTAAGGCGTCATCGTGTGGGTTGTCTTGCAATGCACTCACACATTTAACGCACACACTGCACTAACGAGTCTCTCTCACTCACCGTGCACAGATAAATTAGAATAAGTATGTATATATAACTATAGGTTTAAAAAAATTTAATATAAGATCAGAGTTAAGTACCCAAATGTAATCACCAGTGGTTTGACCATACAATGTCGCCTATGAAACAGTCTTAGGGCCAGTTTAGGCGACAGTGTCCATCAAATAGCTAGAACTAGCGGGTACAGTGTAGATACATCTGAGTATAGGTACTATTTGTCATGCGTCATGCATTCTATGTACAAAACATCTTTAATATTATGTAACTGTGTCTGATTAATAAACACTTTTATAATTTTTTTATTAGATTTTGATGTATCTTTACGATAAAATAATGTTTTAAAATTAAGAACTTTATCTATTTGTTAGTACTTTTATATAAAACAATTATTTAGATTAAATCTGTTATTGCCCTATGATTCTAGAAATTAAAAAAAAAATTTTTACTTACATTTTTAATTGGTTTTTAGGATCCACATAACTCGTGAACGGGCAACATTGGGCGCGCGCTGATAGTGTAGGATTATAGTCAATAAACCACAGAACAATGCTTAAATAGTTTTAAAGCAAGACCTGTCAAGACTTGGCCGAAACGGAGCGTTTTATGTCTAATTCCATACATCAAAATTTAAAAATATTTTTTTCCTGGCAAACTATCAGTTTTAGACGAAAATGTTTAATGACAACTATTCATCAGAATGATGAGACCTATCGATCGGTGTTGTTAAAAAATGAAATTTGTAAAAAAAATCCCTATGTCCCTTATATAGCAGTCTCGACCCACTGTGCGTGGGCGCAATGAAACTGCGTGCTGCACTCTTCCATATAAAATGTATGGAGACCGACGCGCCCAGATTCGCGTGTGTGGCGTACGTGGGCCCAATGAGTTTCTAGCTTTATACTTTTCTTTTAAATCAACTTGCCTCATATTTTATTTTTCATTTATAAACATTTCTTCGTTTTATAAAAAATATATATAAGGTGTTTCGTTAGTCTTGTCAATAACTTCGGGGGGGTTACATACACACTCAAATAAACAGGTTACGCAAAAAAAATTATATGTTTTTAGCATTACTTTTCGAGAAATTTAACAAAACATGTTTGCTACCTAAACATTAACCTGTCTGTAACAGTAGGTAACATGCATTGTACGGGGTTAATGACCGTACTATGTTCAAACGCAGAACAGCTGTTTGTTGTAAGTGAGTCACAAGGTCACTATTGGTGACCTCAATATATTATACCTATATTTTAATTTATTTTTTTGTTTTTGGTTTGTTTTGCTGTTGTTGTGGTACCGCGATTATTACCTTGGATATCAAATAATCTAATTAAATAATTGTATTTGCATATAAACATCAGGTGGGTAGGTACACTCCCTGTCTAGGTTTTCGTCTAGTCAGGTGGCAGGTAGCTACTAGCATGTAAAAATTCAAGTTACTTACCTATACCTACATACTCATTCGAATGTTTACAAAGATCGGAACAAAGCTGTAACATATGTAACTTATGTAATATTTATTATACAGAGGGCCTAGTCCGAGTTTACGTGACAGCTACGTAAACGTCAAATACCGATCGAATTAAGTTTTTATGTATGGAGCTCTCTAGTGGCGCCGCGGTGAGCGTATTGTGCTCCCATACATAAAAACTCAATTCGATCGGTATTTGACGTTTACGTAGCTGTCACGTAAACTCGGACTAGGCCCTCAGTAGGCAGATATGTGTAAGCGAACGACCGGATGAGAGACCCTGTTTCCCATAGCTCAGGGAATCCTATTTTGGGAAACAGGGATCATTTGAAAGTATTCTAATATGTAAGAACAATAAAAATTTTCTTTCTTTCTTTCTTTCTTTGTGACTCACTTACAACAACTTGGTTTTTACAGCTACACTTATTTGATTTAATTTTTTTGTTAGGAGAAAAAATGCTCCTTTAAACATATGTTTTTTGCGTAAAGTGTTTGTTTGAGTGCGTATGTAACCCACCCGAAGTTATTGACATGACTAATGAAACGATTATATTATGATTTTTTCCTAGTCAGGTTTTATAACATTTTCATTTTGTATTTATTTTTAATAAAGTGTACCTAGTAGATTTTGAATTTTCCGTTTCAAGCTCTAGACAATGATACCTCAACCTCACTCGATGGAATTAACTACTGTACTAGTACTAGATGGTCCTTTCTCATACATCACTCCCTAAAAAAACATGTCATCGAGCAAAGGAGCTTATACCTAAGCTGATTTCACAATGACTGATACTTGAGTTATATGGCTTACCTACCTTATCGTCTTATGTCCGCAAATACGCGAGTGAGGAGCATTATACTCCGTTTATCCTAGGTACTAATGCCGAGCGGTTTCTCGCTCTCGCAACGGTTATTTATTACTCTTCTTTACACAGGACACAAGGTTGTTTTTGTGAGTCATAGGTGTATGCAAAAGTCATCTCAAAACCATAACGGCGCGTGCGCCGCTACGCCTGGAGTTAGTTTTGCGTTTTTATTCTGAGAAGGTTTCAGGTAGCCAGGTGCAGTCGGCCGGTCAGTCGACGCATTACAATCAGTAGCCTTTCCTACGCGTCATAATAATAACGTGTTAATTGTTTTGCATATTTTTCACGTGTTATTTTGAAGTTTTGTATATTATTTGTGTTGGTGGGTTAACTTAGCTGAAGTAGATTAGGCACAAAATTTAAATAATACATAATTTTAATATTAAATAATTTACAGGGAAAATATAAATACCTATTTAACTTGATTCCAAGCAAAAAATTAAAATAAACAGGTTTATTGCAAAATGTTCATTCATCAAATAAATAGACAATAATTCAATATTTTTTTTTAATTAAACTATATTCATAACCTCAGTTCACAGTCACTTCAATCACCCTTTGCGAGAGTGAGAAGTACAGAGAAAGAGAAACCGCTCGGCATTAGTTCCTAGGATGAACGGAGTGTAGTAGCGCATTCATAGCATGAGATGGCTTGTAATGTGATCGTGACAAATAGCATGTGAAGGCACGCACATTTGTTTACCGACAGGTAACAAGTTTCATAGAGCTTTGCCGCTTCTAGTATTTAGTTCGATGCCTTGTACAAGTTGTCGCCTTTAGTCCACGCCTACTACGCCGTAGGTTTGGAAAATGTATGAAATAAAACCATATTGTTAGTGACATAGTTTAATTTAAAACATGAATAGCTAACATAGAACTATGTTACCACAATTATATTTCCTTGTTACACAATCTAGTATGTAAATAGGTAAAGTTAATAAATACCGTTTGGATTTATCTAACTCACAAACTGTTTAAATTCTGCATTATATAAATACTGCAATGAAACTGTAGGTGTGTTTTTATGTTATATATTGTTTTGAATAAAATGTATTACTGTCCATCTCAGTGACAATACGTTTAAAAAAAGCTTGAATTGCAACTGTATAATTGTGCAAAATTCTAATATTATGAACATAAAAATGTTTTTCTTTAATTAATAACGTGTCCCCACATTTTACGAGAAAAAGCTGCTATGATAGAAATCAGTAGGTACCTACATTCTACAAATCATTTACACAAAATAAAAACGTTGTACACACGAGGTTGTTATTGGGATTGTCAGCCTTTTTTCCATTGTAGTAAAGTTTATAAAATATGAAAAATGTATTTAAAAAATAAATACAAATGTGTCAGTTTTTGTATACATAATGTATTATTTAATTTTTGACAAAATTACGAAGGCCAATGTTATTTGAGCTCCAGATCCACCCTTAAGGAGAACTAGTAGAACTAGACAAAAGCACTTCGTATTTCCCTAACCATACCCATATTTCAAGTGATTTAACTATAATTTATATGTTAGGTAAAGATTCAAGGTATAATGTGAATACATTTAATTTAATCTTATAAATTCCCTTAAAAATATGTGGTTGTAAAGTGGTAAAATCTTTCAAAAATGCCTTTGTTATTTCCCTCGCCATTTTTTACAAATGCATCTAATACGAAAGATGCTTCATTGAGCTTAGAGTCAATAAGACTAAGAATCATCTAAATAAATTCAAACGCTTACAGAATAAATGGTTTTTCACTGAACTATCTTTGAACATTCTAAATTTTAGGCCGTTGTCGTGCGCGAGTTTTTTTTTTTTTTTGTATGGACGTATTTGTAACGAAATAGCAAATGCATTTTCGAACGATTTTACCAATTTTCACCCACTTATTTTTCAGAGAATTTACAAGATTATATTACAATAATCTATCACACATTATACCTTGAATCTTTACCTAACTATAAACATATAAATTATAGTTATATCTATTGAAATATGGCTATAGTTAGGATAATATGATGTGATGTTTTGCCTAGTACCCCCCTTAATATTATAGGTAATTCTTTCTGAAACATTTGTATAGCTAAAAAAAAACAACACGTGACAGCAGTCAGTCAACACACCTACAGCAAATTATTAGCAATTTCCTCTTTCTTTCCATGTGAATTAAAGAGAGAAGTGACTATTACAGTGCAGTAGAAAGCGCAAAAAATGGACATAGCCTGGTGGAGTTGAATGAAATAGTTATGGATTGACGGGTAAAGTAATGACTTCACCCGCAGGCGCGGTCAGTTATCCTCGTCATGTATCTATTAGTATATAATCTACTTGACTGTGGTGCAGAAAAATCTCCATTCGCTGAATGCAATTTCGCTCAGTCAACCTTGTACCTAAACATTTCAAGCTAATGTACAAGTCTCCACGCGATGTTTTCCTTTACCGGAATTCCGCCCTAACATGCCGGACAATTTGCTCTCTTTGTAGTCGTAGAAAATTTTGTGTTTAGGTACGATCGAAGAGAAGACTTAAAAACACAAATAGGTAGTTAATAAGGAAAAAGGATATGAATTAAAGTGTTTACACATTGTAAAGTAATCTACAATATTATGACAAATATAAATTATAATATAATTGTATGGCCCGCATTTGTATTACTTTGTCATACTTTAAATCTTAGCCACAGTTGAAATTATAGTCTTCTCCGTGTAAAAATCATTAGCAGAATAAAAACTATGAAGCTTGAATATAAAAAAAAACTATTCAGATAAATAAAAACGGTTTTTTTTTTAATTATCATATTTTATTAAACTCATATTCACACCAGTCTCCAGTCTCACCCCACACCGTGTCGCACGTAGCCGGGGGCCGGCCACGCTTCGAGGAATGCAAACACTTCACATTCATTTTGACACACTATACAAACTTTCGGTCCACTGAAACAGCTATAACATAATTTGTGTCTTCCGTCCAGTTAGTGCAGCCGACACAACCAAAGGGAAGCTCAAGAAGCACTGACATGGCAGCTTATCGGATGGGGTGTAGTCAACCGTGTCAGGTTTCACAAAAAAAAATTTTTTTCTTTAAATTTTCGAAATGTGCATCTTTTTTACGCAATACACATACAAGGTGAGGATTTTTGGCAATTCTAAGCAATAATTTATTTTGTAAAGCATTTCTCTTACATTTAATTGGGCGACCCAAAGGGAATGTATACTGGTGCTATTTATTACGTTATGGCCCCACTGCGTTCAACAGTAGAGTGTTATGAGTGTTAGTGTAGCAACGCACTCAATGTTACCGCGTTACCAAGTCTAACCTCCTGTCTTTACAATTTGCAATCTCTGGCTCTCGCACATTCCTACGGGCCTTTTAGTGCTTCCAAGATGCACGGACGCGTTATTAAAAGCATTTCGAAAATAACATGCACCATACAGTGTGTCAAAATAAATGAATATTACAAGTAAGGGAATAACTAAACATTAAGAAAAATAGATATTTCATTGAAAAAATTAGTTCCTCAAAATTATGCTATTAAAGCAACCACTCTAACATCACAAAGTAAAAATATTTTGGATCTTCCAGCGAGCTGCAAACTTATTAAATTTTTTCAAATTGTAATAGGCCGCGATGGCAAGTCTCAAGTCTGTTCCTCACTTAGCGGCGGCAGCGTGCAATTAATTTTGAAGACGCTTTCCTCTAAACATCTCACAACCCTCTGGATTTACCCAAAAAATATAATATTGACTTCACATAAATTATACAGTATAACCTACACAATTCTATACACAATATAACGTAGGTTGCAATTTAGTTTTCTACGTGTACACAGTGTTACGTGAGCGAGTCCCGGGTTCAAAACCTGCGGGAAAATTATATGAAATTATCTTTCATCACTGCATTACGTACATAGCATATGACATGTGATTTCTCGTGAAAATATCTTCGTATTTTCTAGTTCGCATCTGAGTCTAGTTAAAACTGAATGCAGTATGCGCCTTTATATACATAGTTACCACAACTGAAATAATTTGATTATGTATTTTTTTTACATTGACGATTTGGACAGCAATTGAAACGGCATTGAGAAAGCTACCACTGACCCTCCCACCATTAGCGACATAGTGTTTAGATACTCAACTGGCTAAAAGCCAGGCTGATTGTTAATAGATTAGTTTTGCCTCATGACTACTTTGGGTGCTACACGAGGTCACGTAGCACCACAATGGTCAAACTGAACAATTTGGATGCTCTACGCACTGAGACTGCTGCTCAGAAATTATCTAATAAAAATAAAAATTCACAGCACAAAAGTTGTTCAGTTTCGCAGAACATCCTTTCAGGTCATGTATAAAATAAATATAAAAAAATTACATATTCACTACAAAAACACGTAAAACATTTTTTTTATTACCTAGATGCAAAGCCAAAAATGAAGAGAAATGCCGGCCGGGCCACCAGCGTGGTAACTAACTTCACCGCAGCGCCAATAGCCGCGTACTGACTGAGGGCGGCCGCCGCGCGAGGCAGCCTCGACTCGCAAGCCTCGCGGTCAGTCAGGCAGGAGGACGCGCCTCGCCAGGGGCAAGCGCACGCGCGGCCTCGGGCGAGCGTTGGCTCGGCCGATCCGCCCGCTGTTGGTTTTTTTGTCGCGCTCAAAGGAGCCTCTGTCCATTTGCCGCGCGCACTCAAAACGGACGTTATATGCCTCGCTCGCCTCGCTCGTTCGCGACATGGATAAGGAGCTGTGCTTAAAACTTATTTTAATTATGGCTCGGCCTTTCCTCGCGAGGCAGCCTCGCGACAATTGGTTTTGTAGCGAGGCTGCCTCGCGCGCCAAATCTTAGCGCGGCATACGGCCGAGGCAGCCTCGCCGTATGCCGCGCTCAATCAGTACGCGCCTATTCATGTATTCTCTCATCTTAAACTGTTGCATCTCATATTTTCTTAAACAAACCTTTGCATTCAATCAACCTGCATGATTGTATTAAAAAAAAAAAAATTACATAAGCAAATGAATACACAATGTCGCATGGTGTAGCGGGAGGGGGGCGGGTAGTAGGTAGTATGAATAGCGCGCACATACAATAATTTGGTAGTGGCGTAGTGGTGAGGGACTATGGTTCGCGTGCCGTGCTCGCGCCTCGCTGTTAGCTCATGGAGAGCTGGCCCAGCGCCAGCAACCTCTCCACCGCCGCGTTGATGTCGCCGAACGTCGCAATCAGGGCTGCAGGCAAAACATTTTGTATTAATCCGGAACTGTCAACCAAAATGTTGTGAAATAGCACCACGGATGTGATTGTGTGATTTATGTATGTATATGCTGTTTGAATTGTATGTATTGTATAAATAGGTATGTATGTTACATGTAGGTATATTCATAAAATAATTCCTCCTCCCTTTCGCTTGCACTACCCGTATTTCTTTCTCTGTATTTTATTCCTCATCACCCAAAGGTTGACTGGAAGAAATCACTTGTAGTTATAAGTCCGCCTTTGCGCACTCCTGTATTTCTTGTTTCTTGTCGTGTACTGTTCTTCCTTCAATTTGTGTGCAATAAAGAGTTTCTATTCTATTCTATTCTATGTTGTAGGAGATGTAGCCAAACGTGTCAGTTTCCATAAAAAAAAATTAAAGGGTCCCCCATACAAGAAACGTGGTACGGAACCCACGGTGCGCGAGTTCGACTCGCAATTGGCCGGGTTTTTTTTAAATCGAGCATCAGCGACACCTGCTAGCGTCAGTCATTCCGTCAGCAGACAGTGTCAGCCTCCAGTCCTCCCGTTAGTGTATTAAAAATAAAATAAAATAATTTATTTATTATAATCAGCATTACACTTGAGAGAGTGCTTAGGAGGAAGAGCCAAAAAACCGGAAGAAAAGAATTATCCAGTCTGTACTTTGGTCTTTCATCAATTCACTGCACACGTCTTAGTTCCGAATGCAACTAACGGGGCTAATGCTGAGCGCTCCAATAAACGCTTCATTCAGCGTGTGAGCACTTTCTCACAGGATCTGATATGTTGGTTGCACAAACTGTCACACGAGCGTACCGACGTATATAAGGTGCTTCGTTATTCATGTCAATAACTTCGGGAGGGTTACATACGCATTCAAACAAACACTTTACGCAAAAAAAAAACATATGTTTATAGGAGCATTTTTTCTCCTAACATCTCCTAACAAAAAAATTAAATCAAATAGCTGTAAAAACCAATCATGCTATAGATAGACCCTTGCAAACACGAAACGTAGGCACGAACACCGCACACGTAGGTAGGTAGGTAGATAGTTTTAGAGCGGCGGCGGCCTAGTGACCTTGTGACTTACTTACAACAAACAGCTGTTCTGCGTTTGAACATAGTACGGTCATTGACCCCGTACAATGCAAGCTACCTACTGTTACACACACACAGGTCTAGTGACCTTGTGACTTACTTACAACAAACACCTGTTCTGCGTTTGAACATAGTACAGTCATTGACCCCGCACAATGCAAGCTACCTACTGTTACACACAGGTCTATTGACCTTGTGACTTACTTACAACAAACAGCTGTTTTGCGTTTGAACATAGTACGGTCATTGACCCCGTACAATGCAAGCTACCTACTGTTACACACAGGTTGATCCTTTTAATGTTTAGGTAGCAAACATGTTTTGTTAAATTTCTCGAAAAGTTATGCTAAAAACATATATGCTAAAAACGTAACATGTTTATTTGAGTGTACATAACCCTCCCGAAACATTTGACATGAATAACGAAGCACCTTATACAGGTTGTATTTGAATTGACTGCGTTCCTTTCAGGGGGTTGTTCTATATCCTAAACCGAGTAACTTTTGTTCTACAGCTTTTGGAAATTGGAAAAAATAAATTCACTTTCTCCATACATTTAAGGGCAGGCCTAACCTCCAAATGTATGGGGAACGTGAATTTTTTTTTTGGAAATTCCAAAAGCTCTATAACAAAAGTTTCTCAGTTTAAGATACAGAACAACCCCCTAAAAGGAACGCAGTTAATTCAAATACACTCTGTATATATAGCTACAGTACTGACCCTGCAGGTTGGCCTCCCGGTTGAGGAAGCCCATCGCGGTGAGCTGCTCCAGCTGCTGCGAGTAGCGCTGCTCTGGCGGCGCAGCAGTGTTGGCGTTCTCCGACATGGACGACATCATCCGCTGCATGAACTGTCAAACAAGCGCTTTGCTTTAATTGCTGCTCAGTTCTTCATCTTCCATTGTGGAGGTCTGCAGCTGCTCCGCCCATCTGGTGGCCTAGATCACTGGTTCTAGATCACTGGACCCAAGAGTTTGATTCTAAAAACCCAGTTGATGTGATTTACTTAGATTTTGAACGAGCATTTGATAAAGTTCCACATCGACGTCTCCTGGTAAAATTGGAACATCTTGGAATACGAGGCAAGCTACTAACGTGGATAGAAAACTACCTGGTCGGCAGAACATACCAAGTGAGAGTGGGCGACTGCCTATCGGGAGTGAGAGACGTTCTCAGTGGCGTGCCCCAAGGATCAGTTCTGGCACCAACTCTATTTGGTCTCTACATCTCCGACATCTGCGCTGTTATCCAAGCCATGTCAAGCCTATTCGCCGATGATGCAAAACTCATTGCCAACCCCATTGTGAGCAGTGGGACACTCAGAGATGACCTGGACAGAATATTGGAATGGACCCGTCATTGGCTAATACGAACTAACCCCTCGAAATGCACAGTTTTGCATATAGGGAATAATAACCCGAGACTCCAGTATAAAATCGGAACAGACATAATATTTTCTACACAGGCTCAGAAAGATCTGGGAATAACTATCTCAGAAGATCTAAAATGGGCAAATCATATAGAGACCATAGTCAAACGAGCAAACGCCATACTCTATGTTGTACGAAAATCATTTCAAAACCTGACTATAGAGACATTAATCAAAATTTACAAATCTCACATTAGACCACTCTTGGAATATGGATTTCAAATATGGAATCCTTACTTCGTCAAAGATATTACTCTCCTAGAAAGAGTTCAAAGAAGAGCGACCAAGATACCAAAATCACTGAAGAGGAAACCATACGAGGAAAGACTAAAAATCCTCAACCTGACAACATTGGAGCAACGTAGAGAAAGGGGTGACCTCATAGAAACATACAAGATTCTCAATCAGCATTATGATTGTCCAGAACTGGAGAACCTCTTTACTAGAAATACAAATAGTCATCTCCGAGGCCATAGCTTGAAGCTGAATGTGACTGTCAGCTCAACAAATCCGAGACGAAACTTCCTGTCAAATAGAGCAGTGGAAATGTGGAACAAACTGCCCGAAGATGTCGTACAAGCACCCACCACCAATTCCTTTAAAAACAGGCTCGACAAACACCTAAAAAAAACACAAAACTAAACTAACATAAAAATAACAAAGCACCAGTGAACTTAGACATGAACACATCAGCCTAGGCTGTTCGTTCATCAAATAAATAAATAAATAAATAAATAAATAAATAGAAAGGTAGGACAGAAGACATAGGCTGATTTCTGCTAGCAGGTCCTTGACTTAGTTATTAGTTAGCAGGCAGAGCAGCATGTGTTGTCGTGTACAAGGTTTACCTGGAAAAAATTACAGTCTGCAATAAGTGCGCCTTCTG
This sequence comes from Nematopogon swammerdamellus, assembly GCA_946902875.1. NCBI lineage: Eukaryota > Metazoa > Arthropoda > Insecta > Lepidoptera > Adelidae > Nematopogon > Nematopogon swammerdamellus. Next base: position 13,393,504 of record OX336351.1, read on the forward strand.
CGCCATGTAACACCATGCTCCCGCGCGCTGACAGCATCCGGCTCTATTTTTTTTTTTTTTTTTTTATGTAATCCGGTATGGGTGGCTGAGTCAGAGGGGCCAAAGCACATGCTCTGACTAGCCAATATCACCTCCGAGAAGGTAGGTGCCATACAGGAGACTTCCCTGGATTGCTGGCTATACTGGACTAGAGGAGAACACAACCGAGGCTGCTATGCGGCCATCTTACATCTAGTACGGTGGTACCACCCCAGTCGGCTACAATTTGACCCTACCACCTAGTAAGGGGCAAGGGAAGGGACCTACAGTTTTACACCGGTTCCGAACGGTGAAGCAGCAGGTGTAGGTATGCACGTAAATTTTTTCATCAGAAAAAACTCATTGCTACACGCCGACCGGATTCGAACCGCGGACCTCTCGTATGAGAAGCTGATGCCCAAACCACTCGGCCACCCGCCGCTTGTAATACCATAACCCCACCCACTGACAGGACTTGTACATTTGTGTGGTTCAGTCCACGTTCAGTGACAGCGGCAAACTTGACACGGTCTCGTTGTAAACCTTTGAACAGACTGTACAGACAGAGAGTGGAGCGGAGTCAGATTGGGTCAGGAGAGACCAGATTACCTGCGTGAAGAGCTCCGTGTTCTGGCGGCGCCGCTGCTCGCCGGCCTGCGAGGGCGTGGTGGTGGTGGTGGGCGGGGTGACGGTGGCGGTGGCGGCCGCCGCGCCCAGCCCCAGCTGCGTCACCAGCCCCGGCGCCGCCGTGCGCAGCTGCTCCATGCCCTGCTGGATCTGCATCACTGCGTTCAGCGCCTAGCACACGTTCATTCACAATGTATACCTTTAGAGTCACCCACGCGCAGTTTGGAATGCAAAGAAGGTGAATATGGCAAAGTTATGTAAGTCTGAATAATAAATCAACAAGAACATTAGAGTTGAGGCACATTGTGCTGAAAACGTCGAAAATATTCAGACATTCGAAAACATTCAGGCGAAAATAATCCTCTTTACCACAGAGCTACATCATGGAGTTATAGACCGCTGTTGACTGAAAGTTCGGGCAGTGGTCCTCACGGCAGTGTCGCCAACTAGTGAGTGTTTAAACATTAGCCCTCATTGCAATAGTCAAATTTAAATGGTATGGATTTGGCAGGTGTTTATCGATAAGAAAATGAGGCAACATTTGGGCATTTTTTATTTTTTATTGAAAGCGCGACATGTGTCGCCGAGCGATCAATACGGTGTCTAACGACGCCAATTATACGCCAATATTCGGTCGTATGCGGGGGTTGTGAATGCCATGACGGCCTGACAGGTGCCTATTCACGCCGCTCTTGAAGGATTCGAGGACTTGGAGAGAAATATATGGGCAAGGAGAGCGTTCCAGAGTATATCATGAAAAAAGTCTTGGCTACCGTTCCGTTTAAGTTGAAGTTTCGTTACAGCATTATCTACTAGGTCATATTTGTCTAATTGTAGTTAAATTAGTCTAGCTAAATTTAACTTCTTCTTTGTTTTGTTTTGTTTTTTTTTTCTCTGTATTTTTTAGTGTTTATTAGTACCTAGTAGTTGGTAGTTTGGTTTTATTTTCTTTTATACTTGGAATATTTATTGTACATTATTCATTGCTTTTTGTTGTTGTATTAAGTTTATTGTGTACTTTAAATTTTGGAGAGTTGACTGATTTTGAAATGTTGTGAGAAATTCGTGTATTGTGTCAACTACTCTGTTGAAATACCTAAAATAAATAAATAAATAAAATAAATAAATAAATAAATAAATATCGGTTCTGTAGAGGAATGATTTGCAGAACCGATTGGTACGCATCCGCAGTAAGCCCAGCGTGTAGGGATCCAATCCCTGTCTGGTGCGCCTGGTGCGGAGGTGGAAAGGTGACGATGGGATCGTATTAAACAGCTCTTCCGAGTGCTCAGGATTTGGGCACATAGACTGTAATCTTAACACAGACGTACATACACGAGTAGACTGTACAAAGAGATCATGTTGAAGACGACGTACCTGCGGGTTGGACATCATCTGCTGGAACTCTGGATTCTGCAGCTGCGCCAACATCTGCGGCATCATGGTCCGGATCTGATCCTGCACTTGTGGGTTGTTCGCGAACATCGGATTCTGACAATCAAACATTTTTATAATTAATATAGAGAATATGTGTTATTATGGCGGACATAACAACAAATAATAAAAAATATATAAAAAGTAAAAAAATTAACCCCATACAAGAAACATGTTTTTTTTTCTATATTTTTTTTTGTGGTGCGTAAATCTCTTTGCGCTAGTCCGACTCGCACTTGGCCGTTTTTATTTTTAATGTTCTAGACCTGTACGAAGGAAGAGTCCGCCTGATTCACCTGATTGATAAGCTGAGCGGCTTGATCGGGATCAGCGGCGAGAGCCTCCAGCACGTTGTTCATGTAGGGAGCGTTGATCATGGACTGCATGAGCCGAGGGTTCTCAGACATCTGCTGCAGCAGCGACTGCATGCCGGGCGTGTTGACGAGGCCGGGGGCGGAGTTAGCGCCGGCGCCGCCGCCCCCGCCGCCGCCGCGGCCGCCCCACGGGTTCGGCAGCGGCTGCCGGTTCTCGGCGCCTTGCTGAGGGTTCGTTCCGTCTGCAAGAGTTACCGCATCCACATCAAAAAATGAAAAAGGGGCAAAAATGTGTGCAAGCAGAGCCCACAAACCGCTTGCAATTAAAGCCGGGTCCAGACATGTTTGTCAGCCTCGATAGCTCAGTGGTGCAGACAGTCAACTGTCGCTATTGAATGTTAAGCAACGCTGGGTGCGGTCAGTACTTGGATGGGTGACCGCTGACCGTTGGAGGCTGACCGAGGTTCGGATTCCTCGTGAAACTGTAGGTCCCTTGCCTCCTAATCTTACTTGGTGGTAGGGTTTAACCCGCCCGGGTTGGTACCACCGCACTGAATGAAACGTCGGTCGAAACGGCTATGTAAATAGTTTGTGTTTTCCGACCAGTTCAGTGTAGCCGGCACGATCAAAGGGGGAAGCACTGACTTGGCACCTAGTTCACTCGGTGTTATGGGCTGACATCACGGACGTTGTAGGTGATGTCGCCAAACGTGTCATATTCCATAAAAAAAAAATGTGTCATTTGCCCGATCCGATCACCGTATCCGTATCGCCGACGCGTATCATGATCGCATTTGTGGACGGGTGGTGATACGCGGTCTCGATACGCCGCTATGATACGGCCTGATCCATCGCGAGTCGGTTTTTGTCCGATCATCAAAGGTGATACGGATACGGCACGTCAGTTCAGACAATTCTGAAGATATGGATACGGAGCAAATCGAGGCGTCCACAACTAGATACGGGGCTTGATACGTGATACGCTGATACGGATAAGATGATCGGATCGGGCAAATGACACATGTCTGGACCCGGCTTAAGGCTAATAAATTGGTTAATCTATAATATTTACCATTTCAAGAGATACATAGGAGTAAAAATATCCCGATGATGGAGTGAGCTTTCAAATTACGTCATAGCCGTCTGTTCAAAAATGATCGCCAAACTTCACCCATGTCCATTTTGCGTTCCAACCAAGTTTCCAAACATAGCAACAGCACACACACAATCCGGACAGAGGTAAAATGAAGCAGACTGAAAGATTGAAACTGAAAGTGGTCTCAATACATCCCTTTACATGGACACAAATTTGCGCTTGTTTGCTCTCTCTGGATATTTTTACACAATAGAAGTACATGGGTGCAGCGTCCACCGGTCAAAGCAATACATAATTCTGTCAATTTCCCAAATTCTTGACTCTACAACTCAGTTTTAGTCTACCACGGATATTAACATTTTAGCATTTTACCAGTTCGATCATCACAGGGAAGAACTGGCATAAAACTTCGCTGGATACTTTTTTTTTGCCTTGCGCTTACAACAACAATGTACAACAACGCAAGATAGACAACAATGGCATGGAGGTGTGGAGGCGCACCGGAGTTGTCGACGAGCCCCGAGAAGGGGTTGCCGCTCATGCTGCTAGCCGCGCTCAGCATCGGCTCCTGGATGTCCCGGTACATGCGCTGCAGCGCGTTGTAGCCGCCTGCCGTGTGGACACAATCATTAAGTGTTTTATTGATTTGTTACATGTTTCTACATTAAATAATACACAAAAGTTTTAAAGGCACCTGGGATTATTTGCGGTTTTGTTACACCAGATCTACAAAATTACACAACAACAAATAGATGCTTATTGTCATCGGTTCTATTTTAAGCGTTAAATTTAGAGTGGCCACTCGCTAGTCCCGACCTCGATTAACACCCTCCTCTACTGCCGATGGGCCCGGATATGTTCGGTGAAGCCATCGCAAGCTCAGTTCCACACCTTCCTTCCTTTCCTTCTTACCTTACTAGGTGGTAGGGTTTATCCCGCCCAGGTTGTACCACTGCACTGAATGAAATGTCGGTCGAAACGGCCATGTAAATATTTCGTGTTTTCCGTCTAGTTCAGTGTAGCCGACATGAAATGAAGGGAAGCACTGACATGCCACCTAGTTCTCCAAGGTGTAGGTGATATGTATACAACGTGTCCCAAAACTCAACGTCAAGCGGGAACCAGGGAGTAGGTCAGTTTATGACTACCCAGGGAAAAATAAGAAAAAAAAAATCTGAGTCATTTATTTTTTTAGAAAAAAATTAAACTAAAAATTTTTTTTGGTAAAACTACAGGCATTCTGGTTTTATTTGGGGTTCAATAGCAGAGTTATTTAGGCTACCAATAAAAAAAAATTAATAATTATATTTCCAAATTTGAAGTCGTAGTACCCAAAAATGTCAATTTTAAAATTGACATTTTTGTTTTTAAAAAAATGCTCATATTATCAAAAACAAATGACTCCGATTTTTTTTCTTATTTTTCCCTGGGTAGTCATAAACTGGCCTACTCCCTAGTTCCCGCTTGACGTTGAGTTTTGGGACACCCTGTATGTACCTGGGATGCTCTCGAGGTTGGAGAGGGCGCGGTCGTGCGAGCGCATCAGCTCCTGCAGCATGGCCGGGTTGCGCGCCAGCTCCATCGTCTGCCTCAGCAGCTCCGGGTTATTCAGCATGTGACTGATCTCCGGGTTCCGCTGAACACATACATATATAAGGTGCTTCGTTATTTATGTCAAAGGCGTCGGGTGGGTTACATACGCACTCAAACAAACACTTCACGTAAGACAAAAACATATGTTAATAGGAGCATTTTTTCTCCTATCATCTCCTAACAAAAAAATTTAAATCAAATAGCTGTAAAAATCAATCATGCTTTTTGCAACCTAGTGTGTAAGTTTCTAACTACTATTGTAAGTAAAGAGTACCCACACATACTCACACACGCACACACATCCTCTCACACATTCAAAAACACAACAAACAGCTGTTCTGCGTTTGAACGTATTACGGTCACTGGCCCCGTACAGTCCAAGTTACCTACTGTTACACACAGGTTGATCCTTTTAATGTTTAGGTAGCAAACACGTTTTGTTAAATTTCTCGAAAAGTAATGCTAAAAACATATAATGTTTTGCGTAACGTGCTTATTTGAGTGTGTATGTAACCCTCCCGACGCCTTGGACAAAAATAACGAAGCACCTTATATACACTGTTCGAATTAACAATGTTAACTATGCACATATTTCTCCCCAAGTACAGTCTTGGGTGCTTCAAGAGGGACGTTAATAGGTACCTGTCAGGCCTAGGTGTTCTATTCAAACAGAAATGGCAGAGGGTTGGCCACTGCAACTGACGACGTTGGAGTTAACGGGTCCTACACTGGCGGCGGTGGACAGGGAAAAGGAGTGTGGGGAGACCATCCGCTAGGTGCGACGACGACATTAAGTACGTCAGAGGCAATCGCTGTTTCTGTACCAGTGAAGGACGGGAAAATGTTCCAGTAATGGACACAATCGTTGACTGAATGACTACTAGATATACACAGAAATAAAACAAAGAGAAACATCAGCAATAGCGCGCAACATATTTCCCCCAAAGTATAGTCTCGGGTCCTTCAAGAGGGGCGTGAATAGGCACCTGTCAGGCCGGCATGGCATTCGCAACCCCCGCTTATGACCGAATGGCCATGGGCGTCGTTAGACACCTTATGGGTGGCTCGGCGCCAAATGTCGCGATTTCTATAAAAGAAAAAGGTGAAATAATCACTAGGGGTAAGTTCGTGAAGTAAACCAACCGCCCGCGACTGGGGAACGGTCGGCCACTCACCGACATGAGGTCCTGCATCTGCGGGTTGGAGGTGATGAGGTTGCGCATGTTCTCGGGATCGTTCATCATCTGCTGCACGAGCGGGTTGTCCAGCACGGTGCGCAGCATGTCCGGATTCGACAGCAGCTCCTGTTGCATGCGGGCCTGCACGCACATAGTTACACATTTAAGACGATACCCATAGCCGGCTGCCTTGCATAGAAAAAGGTCATAAATCGGTGTAGTTTTTCAATTAAAAAAAATTAATGGTAATAAAATTTAAAAATCTACAACAATAGAGTTCTGTGCTTGTAATTTAGTTATTTATAAAATAAAATAAAATAAAAAAGCAATAAAAATGTCGTTTTATTCGATGCGTCAGATGAAAAAAATGATTTAATTTAGATTTTTTTCATCTGATGCAAAGTGAATGATTAAAACGAAATTTTTAATGAAAACTTTCATGGAAAATAATACAATCCCCACGTCATGTACCACAGTCTTGGGTCCTTCAACAGGGGAGTAAATAAGCACATGTCAGCGCGGAATGGCATTCGCAACCCCCGCATAACGCATAACACCAAATGTACACAGGCGTTTTTTTTTAATGTAATAATCCTTTACGGATGGCTGAGTCGGAGGGGCCAAAGCACATGCTCCAACCAGCCAATATCACTTCCGAGAAGGTAGGTGCTATACCGGTGACTTCCCTGGATTGCTAGTCGTGTTAGTATAGTTTTAGGGTGATGTTAGTCACCTAGGATAGACGCAAAGACGCACATTCTATAATTTTTTTGATAGAATAGAATGGAGACCTTTATTGCAAACACATTAAAAGTAAGAACAGAACATCGGAAGAAACAAAGAGTATACAGAACAGGAGCGGGGAGAACTCATCAATATGAGTGACTTCATCAAGTCAACTTTTTAATTACATAAAAAAATATATTAACCCATTGAATGGTGACTAATTACAAAATGTTACGTTGGGGACCCACAATAAAAACCTGTTTAAGAAGATTGTAATGTTGTTTTCTTATGTTCTATAAAATTGCTCTTGCACAAATGCGTGTTTGACCCAAGGTGCCAAGCAGTAAACTGATGAATAAACCGGGTGGCCAACTCACTCTTTTTCCTATTTAAACTGTCTAGAAGTTCTACGCAATACTTAGTCAGAATTCAATGGGTTAAGATACCTACATAATATATGAAAATAGTGTGATAAAAGGTTTTTTTTATGGAATCCCACATGGTTACCTAAATCACTGCTACACTTGTGATTTAATAGTTTTTTTATTATTATTATTTTATTTTGATAAACGAGCAGCCGTAGCTAGTCTATTCATATCTATGTTCACTAGTGGTTTATTTTATTTTTGTTGTATATAGTGCTTTTAAATGTGTACCTAGCCCAGGGCTGGGCAAACTACGGCCCGCGGGCCATCTCCGGCCCGCGAACGGTTGCAATCCGGCCCGCGATCATCGACCCAGAAGTGTATAAATTTATTATACATGACTTTATACATTAAATATTGATACCTGATTCGAATATCTATAGATATTCATATAATTTAATTTTGTCTAATTAAGAGAACTTTTAACGTTGTTGAAACATATGAGGCAATAAATAACTTTATTTCGGAAAATACAAAATATCCTTATTTCATCAAAGAATTATAACCAAAAATTCAAAAACCTGGCCCCCCATAGATCATGTTTGTAAATATTAGCCCGCGTAGAAAAAAGTTTGCCCATCCCTGATCTAGCCTGTTCGTGAATGAGTTTGTGGTGGGCGCTTGGATGACATCTTTGAGCAGTTTATTCCATTTGTCACTATACTTTTGCTTAAGAAGTGCTCTCGTGGGATATGTTGAGCTTGACATTTTTTTTTTTTTTTTATGGAAACTGACATGGTTGGCTACAGCCCCTACAACATCCGTGATGTAAACCCATAACACCGGGTGAACTAGGTGCCATGTCAGTGTTTCCCTTTGATCGTGCCGGCTACACTGAACTGGACGGAAAACACAACTATTTAGATAGCCGTTTCGACCGACGTTTCATTCAATGCGGTGGTATAAACCTGGGCGGGTTGAACCCTACCACCTACAGACATAGGTACAGACAGACTTTGGCCGTTTTGGCTACACTGAAGTTGAGTGAAAACACGAGCCTCACCTGCAGATCCATGAAAGTGCCCTGGCCGAGACCCAGGCTCTCCAGCCCGGCCAGACCGCCCACCGAGTTCAGACCGAACGGTGTAGCACCCACGTCCGCTGCAACAAGCCATATTTCTTACCATCACATACATACATAATGTCACACCTGTTACCCAGTGGGGTAGGCAGAGACAAGGTAACTCCACGCGCCACGGTCCGGGCACACCTCTGCCGCCTCTTCTACTCTCTTGTCATGTTTTTCATACAAGCTTGTCAGTTGCAGGTACTACGCACTTGACCCTTTTTGAGCACATGCGAGCACAAACCAAGCGGCGGGTGGCCGAGTGGTTTGAGCATCGGCTTCTCATGCGGGAGGTCCGAGGTTCGAATCCGGTCGGCGTGTACCAGTGAGTTTTTTCTGACGAAAAAATTTACGTGCATACCTACACCTGCTGCTTCACCGTTCGGAACCGGTGTAAAACTGTAGGTCCCTTCCCTTGCCCCTTACTAGGTGGTAGGCTCTAATTGTAGCCGACTGGGTTGGTACCACCCTACTGGATGTAAGATGGCCGCATAGCAACCTCGGTTGTGTTCTCCTCTAGTCCAGTATAGCCAACAATCCAGGGAAGTCTCCGGTATGGCACCTACCTTCTCGGAGGTGATATTGGCTAGTCAGAGCATGTGCTTTGGCCCCTCTGACTCAGCCACCCATACCGGATTACATAAAAAAAAATAAAAAAAATGCCCGATCTGATCCAGGTACGTGAGTCTAGGGCGACCCTTCCCGAATTTAGATTCATCTGCCTTAAGTATTGCAATATGAAATAAAATCTTAACCAATGTACGACCCCTTATCTTACCTTACCCTTATCTGCGAATGCATTTACCAAATGCAGTCTACGAAAACATATTCAAATGTCACGGTGTAATGCTAATTATTTTCATGTATCCTTACCTATAATAAAATCCAACGTCTGCTTTCTGTCTGAGTGTCTGAGTGTCTGTCTGTCCGCTTATAACTCGAGAACCACTGAACCGATTTTAATAAAACAAAATTCTACGGATAGCTTGATTCTTTCCATCAACTATAGGCTACTTACAATCACGCTAAATAGCTTATGAGGTTAGCAGTGAAGTGAAATATGAGAGCGGGCGGAGCCGCGGGCACAGCTTTGTGTTCATATAATGCCCATTGGTTCAATGTTCAATACTTTCTTGTTTGTAACCAAATTGATTACTATGACTAAGAGCGTATGGAGAATATGATGAGTTTGTCAGAGATGTGTCAGGGCTGTGGCGCGCAGACCTACCCCCTTGGGAAACAGGTGCGCGTTATTGTATTGTTTAGGAAAGCTGTAAAAAAATTGGTTTATTCTTGTTTTATTCTAATAAATTGTTGTTCAAGAATGAGATATCGCAAACTAAATGGTTATTCTTTTTTATTGTCTACATTTAAAGTGTGCATTGTCACTAACATCATTTAGCTCTAACATAAGCATACGTCGGAATCCGCGGGGCACGAATGATTCAAGGTTGTTTAGTGATGGGACAATGTATCCACAAATATCGAAAATCGATCGTTATTTTAGAATAATATGAAATAATGTCGATTATTAAAACTAAGAGTATTTCTATAGAAAATGAGATATAATAAACAAATGTTGTATTTACTTTGTAGGTACAATACAAATCTGTTCAAACCACAATATTAGTTTTATTAGTATGGAATAGAAAGAATTTGATTTTTTTTACCAACTTACACGTGTTACATCATAATGATATTGAAGACTTTTTTGTTACTGTTATGAAACTGAATCGATTAGGCTATAAAAATCAACCACCTATTTTTTTTATTTAAACACATAAAAAAATATTTTACATAAAAAAAAGGCCAAGGTCCAAAAAAATAGGTCTTACAAAATTAGTTCATAGTAAGCTAAGGGGGGGTTCTGTATCGGAAATAGATCACTTTTGAAGAACAAAGAATTTTTTTTTTTCATAATTTTTTTTTTTTAATGTTAAATGTAAAAAAAAAATTTTCTTAATCGTTTCGGTTTCGTGCTAGGAACAAAAAAGTCTTCCAACACGTATATCTCTTTCTTTCAGAAATTGTGAAAAACCACAATTTTAGTTTTATTAGTATGGAATAGAAAGAATTTAATTTTTTTTACCAACTTACACGTGTTACATCATAATGGTCATGAAGACTTTTTTGTTACTGTTATGAAACTGAATCGATTAGGTTATAAAAATCAACCACTATAGATATATAGATATTTTATTATTTAAATACCTACATAAAAAAATTTTTTACTTAAAAAAAGCCCAAGGTCCAAAATTTTTTATATAGGTTTTACTCCCTATATGATACAGAACCCCCCCTTAGCGTACTATGAACTAATTTTGAAAGACCTTATATAAATATGTATTATATTTACTTAATCGTTAACATAAAGTATACATGTTTATATAAGTACTGTAGGTATATAAGTATTCAGGTCTGAAATATGACATGAATAAAATATGTACAATAAACAAATAAATATGAGTATCGATAACAGTGTCGATTGTTTATTGATCGCCTTAGTCAATCCCTAACAAGGTCGTATTCGTGCCCCGCGGATTCCGATGTCTGAACATAAGTTAGACGAACCCTTTTGTTTCATACCTGGATGGATAAATATGTATGTATATTATATTTTATATATTTAGTAATTTATATGTATAATGAGCCACGTACCTATGGCTTTTTATTGTGTACTTACGTTACGTGTATTATTAACTAGCTGTGCCCGCGCCTCCGCCCGCTCTCATATTTGACTTCTCTGCTAACCTCATAAGTCATTTAGCGTGATAGTAAGTAGCCTATAGTTGATGGGAAGAATGAAGCTATCCGTAGATTTTTTTTTAATTAAAATCGGTTCAGTGGTTCTCGAGTTATAAGCGGACAGACAGACATATATACATACAGACAGAAAGCAGACATTGGATTTTATTAAAGGTAAGGATACCTTGTGGGAAATTTAGAGTGGCCACTCGCTAGTCCGGACCTCGATTAACTGCCGATGGGCCCGGATATGTTCGGTGAAGCCATCGCAATCTTAGTTCCACACCTTCCCCTCTTATTATTTTATCTTCAATTCTCACATTCAACTCTTTTGCTACTACCTACTTACATTCCACTATAGTAATTGAATGTCAAACATCCAAAGGTTGACTGTAAGAAATCTCCGTAAGGGATAAGTCCGCCTTTGCACCTTATGTAAATGTTCTAATGTATACATTTTGAGAATAGGTAAGTAAAATTTGTAAGGAAAAAAAAAATTTTTTTGTTTCAAAAAATTTTTTTTTGCCACAGAAGTTGTTTAGTTTCACATATAGAATAACCCCCTTATGTCAGTTAAAAATATTACAGGGGCAACTGCAACACCGTGTATATATATATATTTTTTTTTTCACAAAATGGCCAAAACATTTTGGCATTTATGAGGCAATATTTTATTTTATTGCTACAAATTTGGTTTGCAAATAAGTTAGTCGAATTCACTGGGCACATCAAACTTTCACAAAGTAGGTGACCAATTTAACAATACAGTTTGACCTCTCGCTATAGCCGTCTTCAGAACGTGCATACCTACAAACAACATATCATATGGCCTGGCCCCTCCATGATATTTCTATAATTTGTTTCTAGACAATGTGAGATTTTATTTACTACTACATAAATACATACATACATACCACACACTTTATCCCGACAATCGGGTTAAGCAGATTAATCGGTGTTGTGTTGCAAGAACTTTTTTTTATGGATACTGACCCGGTTGGCTACAACTCTGGTAAATTACAGCACAACACCTAATACCAGGCTTTGCAAAGTATTCGGACAAGATAACTATCAAGCAGTGAGGCACGAAGACCCACCTGCTGCACGACTCGGTGGAAGGACCGTGTGGATAGTTCGTCGCCCTTTAGCACGGTATCTTGTCGTTACGCCTTAGTCGCCTTTTACGACCTATAACGGCTGCAGTAGACGGAAGCTCAAATGGAGGCCAAAACGTAGCATAGTGCGTGCTAAGTCTGCCGGTGAGTTTAGCCTCACGCTGTTTCCGCCGTCAAAGGTACGATCCTTCATTTTCGGAGGCAAAAAATGTAGACGGCCTCATTATTCAGAAATAAATACATTATTTACTTTTTTCTTAATCCTACTTTTTTTTTTTTATGGATACTGACACCGCTGGCTGCATCACCTACAACGTCCGTGATGTCAGCCCATAACACCGGGTGAACTAGGTGCCATGTCAATGCTTCCCCCTTTGATCGTGCCGGCTACACTGAACTGGTCGGAAAACACAAACTATTTACATAGCCGTTTAGACCGACGTTTCATTCAGTGTGGTGGTACCAATCCGGGCGGGTTAAACCCTACCACCAAGTAAGATTAGGAGGGAAGGGACCTACAGTTTTACGAGGAATCCGAACCTCGGTCAGCCTCCAACGGTCAGCGGTCACCCATCCAAGTACTGACCGCACCCAGCGTTGCTTAACATTCAATAGCGACAGTTGACTATCTGCACCACTGAGCTATCGAGGCTGACAAGTTCTTAAGTACTTAATAAACATATGAAACACTCTTGCCACCCATATACTTCTCCCCAATTACAGTCTCGGATTCTTTAAAAGGAGCGTGAAAAGGCCCATTTTATGGAACTAGACTTCGGGAGGGGCTTCAGCTTCACAAGTTCCACGACCCTGGCTATGTGCCTGGCCAGTGACAACATGGCATGCCATTCACAATCGCACCTAGATAGACACTAGACAGGCATCGTTAAGTCACCTACGACTAGGAGAACAGTACCACATACCACAATATAATAATACTTACATATATTAAGTTATCTGTTTAGAAGTTAAAAGGCTGTGCAAGGCAGACAGACCAATCAGTTCTGCAGATCCTCCACAGAGCTGGTAAACTCTGGAACGCTATCACCTGACCACATATTTCCGACGGTCGTGTAGGCACCTGTCAGGCCGACATTCGCAACTTCCGCATGAGACCAAATATCCATGGGCGTCGTTAGACACTTTATGGTGTCTAACATATATTACCTCTGCGCCACATGTCGCACTTTCAATAAATAAAAACTCTCACCGTAAGGGACACCTTTTTCACTGTTCCTTGGTGGGTTCGTATGAATGGCAAAATGCTGCCCCACAAAACAATAACAACCTTCTTTCGCCATTTGTACAGTGTGGGGCCGGTACTTTAAAAGAATAGCCCCACTGCATCGCTCCCCGCGTATGTCGTAAAAGGCGACTAAGGGATATGACTCCCTTCTTATATTACTAGGTGGTTTAACCCGCCCGGGTTGTTACCACCGACGGCGCACGTCGGTCGAAACGGCTATATGAATGGTTTGTGTTTTCCGTCCAGTTCAGTGTAGCCAGCACGACCGAAGGGAAGCACTGACGTGGCACCAAGTTCGCCCGGTGTTATGAGCTGACATCACGGATGTTGTAGAAGATGTAGCCAACCGTGTCAATGCCATAAAAAAAAACAATTTTTTTTTTTTTGTATGTAAAGCTAAAAGCGTACCGGGAGGCCTTCTGGGCCCGCCCTCAGGCTCAGGCCGCGGCGGGGTCTTGATGACGAGGTGCACTGTGAGGCCGTCCTTGATGTTGTGCTGGCGCAGCGTGTCCGCATCGTTCATGATCTTCCCCGCGAAGATCAGGCAAAGCTGCTCCGGCTCCGAGCCGAACCGCGGCGCCAGGATCTCCTTGAACTGTAAACGCACTTTTGTTTAACACGTGGGCTGCCTACTTTTGAAATATGCTTACCTGCCATGACTCCCGTGGCACTTTAGCCGAGGCGCGCGCGTTCGCACATAAAGCGAAATTAAATTACCTACAAAACAATGTGAAACCAGTGAGGATTCACTTATTTAGAGGCACAGGTGTTCTTTTTTACTCCAGGCAAAACGATATACGCTCAAAAGTGTTTCCCGACATTTTCTAACCGAAAACTGACAATTCCCCCATACAAATCATAGATCGATGTGTACGTAAAATGTGCTTTTTGAAAGAACGACTGACAGTCCGAGTTGATCCCAACCACAAATAAAAATAAAAAAACAAGGAGGCTTGAGTCAAAATATCAGTGTTTTTTTTCATATGTTTGCATGTTCCAGTTTCACAAGGAGTGTAGATATCAATGACAAGGTTTTTTTAACCGTTTATCGACCGTTCTCTCTCATTTTAATAAGAAAATTCACTGATATAGCATGGCCACAAAATGTGCGGTAGGTCCCATCGTCCCCGGCGGCCCGTCCCTGCTAACGGGGACGATAGGAAAATGAGCTAAAATAATTCCCATTGTCCCCGGTGGTAATGTAGACGGGGATGATGGGACAAAAGTTCACATATTCCCAATGTCCACGCTAAAGATTTCCTGTATTTCTCATTCGGAAGTACAACGAGAAACACAATTAATATCCATAAAAGTAGGCACCTATCTAATTAAATTATTAGTTACATAAAGCAATAATTTTATTTTATTTTATCAAGTAATAAGAAAACCACGGAAAAGTTACATATTTATCTTTATATTATTTATAAAATATTAATATTACATGGCATTATTATCTAAATTTTTCAAGTATGCATCTACTTGAAAAATTATTAATGTTATTTCCCCACTCGTAAATTGAAGTTGAGCTTCACTAATGAATTTATGTTGTCTTGATTAATGTATTCATCTGAACGCCTTTTTATCGGTAACAGATGATTTTGTATTTGTTGCGTTCGTACTTCGTAGAAGGATGCGTCTGCGTACAGAATATTGAGTATTTCTCATCATCTTATTTAGTTTGTGATGCCAAGCTTCCAAAGCATTTGTGGTGCGATGACGTTCCCCAAATGCGCACCACACCTTCACGAAGTCCTCGCGCATCCACTGTCTTAACATATATTTTAAAAACGCCTTGGTTTGCGTGTTGTTGGGACTATCAGCAGCTATGTAGGAGCAGCCATTAAAAATTTCTTGTTCAGGCAACAATGGTAGTACCGCACAGAGTGCCACTTGCCTACGCTTAATTTTTGATTTTGTCAGTCCTAAGCGGCAAAATTGCTATTAGAGGGAGCGTGGACATTGGGAATATATTCGTGAACTTTTGTGCCATCATCCCCGTCTACATTACCACCGGGGACAATAGGAATTATTTTAGCTCATTTTCCTATCGTCCCCGTTAGCGGGGACGGGCCGCCGGGGACGATGGGACCTACCGAAAATGTGCGACCCATTTTGTGTGACCAATTCGTGTCCGCGCGAACGACTTGTGAGCTCAAGGGTTAAATATCCATCAACAGGTACAATACCGCTGGCAGATCTTTGGTATCGAGGCCAAAAGATATAAATCCAGAACGTACTTGATAGAGGACAGCAATTCAATTCCAACATTAACCTGGTACCTAGGTACCTATTTACAGCTTATCAGACACATAAGTCCACATTGCTTACATATACCTATTTGTGTGTGACTCAATAGGTGAGAACTAAATGACGCAATTATTTGAAATGATTTTTAAGTGCAATACCTCCTTTAGAAAAATTAATACTTGTTTGTTCATCTTATATTAAATAGCCGCATACTGAGTGACCGCGGCCGCCGCGCGAAGCAGCCTCGCCTAGCATGCCTCGGTCAGTCAGTACGCGCCTCGCCCGGGGCAAGCGCACGCGCGGCCTCGGGCGAGCGTTGGCTCGGCGGATCCGCCCGCTGTCGGCTTTTTGTCGCGCTCAAAAGGTTCAGTCCATTTGCCGCGCGCGGCAAGACGGACTCAAGTCGGACGTTGTGTGCCTCGCTCGTTCGCGACATGGATAAGGACAGAGCTGCGCTTCGTGCGCACGAAGCGCAGCTCTGGAAAGGAGCTGTCTCATCTTGACAACTCGCTTTAAACTAACAATGTTCGGACAGAATATGGCTCAGCTTTTCCTCGCGAGGCAGCCTCGCGACAATTGGTTTTATAGCGAGACAGCCTCGCGCGGCAAATCAGCAGGATATAGCCGAGGCACTCTCGCCGTATGCCGCGCTCAGTCAGTACGCGGCTATTCGCAAACCATTCATCCGATAACCGTGAAACTTTGGTGGGTAGTGATCAATCCCGGAATCCTGGGCATGTCTGTATAAACATCGTCATTCATGTTCATTGACCCCAAATGGCACACTCACAATCACTGTTCATTATGCTGTAAAAATTTGATAAACAATTTTTTATGCATACAATGCACTTGAAAGTTGAAACATTTGCAACAATGTTGCCATGAACAGACCCACCAATAACCATCAACATCTACTACAGATTATTGTTTTAGTTACTATAAGTCCTTGTTGAATACAGAATCAATCACAAAGTCTTTCAATTGCCAAAGGCAAGCTATCAAGGTGTAGGTTAGGTCTACAGCACAAATTATTAGTGTCAACGTTTTACACCTACTAAATAAACGACAGAACTAGTATTGCGTCGGGGAGAGTACAGGGACCCAAAGACACGTCAGTGTAGGCGGATATCGTTCAAGGGCGTCCCTCTAGGCATAATTACCTACCAATCACGGGGAGCTGCTGGTCTAGCAGAACAGCACTAAACACACAAGATCCTCACCCGTTTCACATCAGCGTCCTCCGAAATTTCAACCTGCTGTTTCTCCTTAGGCGTCTTCACCGTAATGGTGATCTTCTTGTCATCCGCTCCTGCACCGCCGCCGTCCGCCATCGTCACTGTGTTCACTAGAGTTCCGCTCTACTATCACTTTCGACACCACCGATACGACCGGCTCAGACAGTCACACATCGACCGAGCTGAAGGAAGGCGGCGAAGGATAGGATGATGAAGAATGACTTGACCAACTGACGGATAGACACGTCTACTTAATGCTCTGTCTGCCAGTCATTCCACTGATTGCGGAAAATTGGTTGTCATATCTCTGTCAAATTGAGTGAGTTTAGTGATTAGTGTAAGAAGTATATCAAGGTAAGATTGACTTTTTAGCGGAAGCTTTAATTTAAATATAGGAAACATTTTTCGTACCACAATAAATACATATAGTAAACATTTTGTATTTATTGTCATAAAACAATAAAACAACGGAATGCTGCCATCGTAGTACTTGACATTCCATTTGAGCCAAATCCAAACCACTAAGTCAATATGCCTATCATAAATAAAAGAACGCGTTCCCGTGATAATCAACGATTAAAAAAGAACGAAACTAAATATTCTCGCTAGCCATACATTTTTAATCCATATTTTGTGCAGCAGCAGCACTGTTCTTTTCAGCAGCGCAGATGTTCATTTTGCATTCTTGCAATTTCTTTCAGTCAGTCTTGATCTTGTTTTGATGTAGAAATGTACTGAAGAGAAAAATGTTGATCTTTGAAATTGAAACAATCTTCTACGACCTAAGAAGTATTATCTATCGCCAACCAACCGCGCTGTAGGTGAACGTTTTGGGATTGTTAGATAAATTTTATTATAGGTAGTTTAACGAATACATTTCGATAGAGTTTATTGAAGTCTTACATGAAATTAGATAGAATATAATGGTATGATTTGTTTTTACAACTTTCTGAAATATATACTTGTACCTATTATCCTAGTAGTATTATATTCTTTGCTAATATCGCCAGTGCAAGTAGCGAGATCACCGCTACATTCTCGACATGCTTGTTCATCGACAGTCTGTCGGTCGCGCAACATTTTTCGGTATTTTCTAGTTCTATCTCGCTTACATACATAATATTAGAGGATGAAGCTGCACGTATTCGTAGGCGATAAAATGCAAAGGAATGGCTAATCGAGCGCCCCCTGCCGATACCTTGCGACATCGTGCGACGGACGGACGAGTGCACCGTGAATGTGGCGTGTGTTGTTTGATCTGAGATTTGATGTTTGTCCCGCTCGTCTCGGATTCACAGTTCTGACGGAAAAATTCTACAGTCGTGCGTGGAACCGTGAACCAGTGCCGAGCGTCGTCGTGTGCGAGCGGATTTGTGTCAAGTGTCGCCGGTCCCGCGCGGTGTGTCGGCGCACGCGATCGGCGGCGGTGGAGAAAAAAAAACACTGTGGACGCGACATGAAGTAAGTAGCGCGCCACCGAGACCGCAGCCCCTGCATAGGTTTACCTTCGCCCCCCACCATCAGCGCCGCGCGCCGGCTGGGCGGGGGCATCAGGTCGCAGGCGTCGCGAAATACCTCACGCAATGAATTGACCAGGTGCTCTTACAATTTCAGAAGCCGGAGAGCGGCGGCGCGCGAGGCGCCCGGCCGCGCGGAGACTCAGTAGACAGTCCGCCTGGCCACCGACATGAGTCACAACCTGGCCGGCATGCCGCCGTACCGGGCGCCGGGCGCGGGGCTCGGGCCGCCCGACTTCAAGCCCCCGATGGAGTCGGTGGCGCCGCCGGCGCCCGCACCGAGCAATCCCAAGAAGCGACGGAAGACGTCGAACGCGAACGCGGCGCACGCACCGCAGCCGCCGCCGACGGTGCAGGACCTGCTGCCGCCGCCGCCGATGACGGGCTACGGGGACACCATCGTCGCCTCCAACCCTTTCGACGACTCGCCCGCCTCCATGAATCACAACGGACCGATGATGAGTCAAAACGGGCCAATGATGAGTCAGAATGGGCCGATGGGCATGATGGGGTCTATGCACGGAATGGGCGGACCACCGATGCGCCACATGAGCCCCCTGCCTCACATGAGCCCGATGGGACAGCAGATGGCGCCCCGGGGAGGCATCAGCCCCATGGGCAACATGAGCCCGCACGGACCGATGGGTCACATGGGCGGGATGTCGCCGATGGGCGGACCCAATATGGGCATGAGTAACCACAGTATGGGACCGGCGATGGGCCCCTCCCGCTCCATGGGCAGTCCAATGAGCCCCATGAACTCAATGCCGATGGGATCGCCCATGTCGTCGGGCCCGATGGGCAGCCCCATGAACTCGATGGGATCGATGCCAGTGCCACATATGAGCAACAGTCCAATGGGCCCCCCGATGCACAGTCCGCTGGGAGCGGGATCGATGAACGGTCCCATGAACGGACCAATGGGCGGCGGACCCGGCATGAATGTGCCTCGTATGAACGGGCCCATGGGTCCCAACTGCTCCAACGGCTCCATGGGCCCGAGCAATGTAATATCCAATAGCCCCATGTCGGGCAACATGGGTCCCGGACACTGCGGCCCGCTGAGGCACGGCAGCCCCATGGGGCCGAGTATGCCGGCCAACAGTCCACTGGGAGGAGGCGGGCCCATGGGCCCCGGGCCGGGGTACTCAGGAGGAATGGGAAGCATGGGCCACATGGGTCACGGTCACGGCCACGGACACATGGGAGGAATGGGTGGTGGAGGACCTATGGGACCTGGCGGGCCGATGGGAATGGGTCCCAATGGGCCGATGGGGCCCGGCGGTCCCGGCGGAGGGATGGGCGGCTGCGGTCCCCTCGCCAACATGAGCAGTATGGCGGCGATGGGAGGGCCCGGCGGGCAGGGGATGCCAATGGGACCCATGGGTCAGAACATGGGCATGTTTGGACCTAAGCCAATGCCAGTGTCGGCGGGCAAGATGTATCCGCCCGACCAGCCGATGGTGTTCAACCCTCAGAACCCCAACGCTCCCCCCATCTACCCGTGCGGAGTGTGCCATAAGGAAGTGCACGACAACGACCAGGCCATACTCTGCGAGTCCGGCTGCAACTTCTGGTTTCACAGGTAAATAAACATTCAGATCTCGCAAATTGCCGTCATAATTTTAATAGGTACCTAATATAAAATTAGCAGGGATCGGAATAAGTAGAGTATAAATACCTAATGTTGGCGAGAAGACAACATGGAGAAGAGAACCCCCAGCCATACTATGCTTTCTTTGATACTGCTCAGCCCTCAGGTTATTTAGCGTGATGGTATTATTGCCTATAATGAGCAGCGCCTGATCCTGCTCTGCTCCCCCTAGGCTTAGATTTTTGTAGCTCCCCTCGAGGGGTCGAGGAATATTATTTCGAATACAAAATATTTGTAATAAACTAATAGGAGGTCCGAACTCAGGATTCTCGGTACGTGAAAGCGCTTCGAATTCGTGGGCGCCCGAATTTTGAGTATTTCCCGCACTGCGCAGGCCCTATGATGCACCCCTAAATCCTAGCGCCCTAGGCTAGAGCATAATCAGCCTATTGGTAAATCAGGCCTTAAGAACTACTCTTTCCATTGGTGCAAACCGAATTGAAATCTGTTCAGTGGATCCGGAGTTTACCTCAAACATACATACAGACACATTTCTTTTTTTAGATAAAGTAGAGATAAAATTGTTTTCGAAAGAGGTGGTTTTAACCACTCCCATGTTGTCTTCTCGCCAACATTAGATATATGTACCCTACCTATTCGGATCCCTGATAAAACATAAATTTTGGATAGGTTGGTTGATGAATTTTCAATTATTAAAATGAATGCTGCTGGTTCAGTGTGTTGATCCAATTAGAATTATAATGACTTTGGTAATGTGTGTAAATTGTGTCGGCAGAGGGTGTTCAGGGCTGACGGAGCCGGCGTTCCAGCTGCTGACGGCGGAGGTGTACGCGGAGTGGGTATGCGAGAAGTGTCTCCACTCGAAGAACATTCCCCTCGTCAAGTTCAAGCCATAGTGCACGCTCGGGCCGCGAGCCCTGCCCCTCCCCCTGTCCAGCTAGTGGCCGCTCGGGACCTGGGACTCTCCCACACAGACTGTGCTACCCGCCCGCCACTGTACATAGCCCGCGGTGCGCCCGCCGTGCACGCCACTCTGTACTTATGATTGTGAAATTCTCCTAGGATTAACGTTTGCATGTAACGATACGCTTCATCTATAAATCCGTGTACATTGACTCATGAATCCATGCGCTTTGATATAATTTATAAGAGAGCGCGTCGGCTCCACCGATAAACTAGGAACAGTTCGCGCATCACTCCGAAGCGGGTGTGAATATTTGCAATGTACAGATCGGTTGGATTTATGTTTTGTGTGCTTCCATGAGAATCATGTACAAAATATGTTATTTATTCAACTGTACGGGCTTACCTGGGAGAATATTTGTCTCACACATGTCTTTTGTTATTTTTATTGTGATTTTTTAAATCATTACTTTTATGTTATCAAACAAACTCATGTAGATATAAATAATACCATAATCCTTGGACAAAATTGACGATGATGTGAAAATAATAATTTTAAAAGTAATGGACATTTTTCCCCTTCTGAATATTTATTCATCTGCAGCAGAGTTTTCTTTGAAGATCTACAATTTGTTCAAATAACCGTGGTTGTGATGTGAATATATTGATTTTTTTTTAATGAATTTATTTACATACCTTCAAATGTTATCGATCCCCGATTGTGTTTAGTGTTTTTATATTTAATTTTTTTACTCATGGAAACCGCACAAATTAATTTAGCTTATAATTAATGATACCGTGATGATTATTTACACTTACAATTACATTTGCTTGTAGCTATTATACTATTGGTGTCAGTGAGTTTTGTCATCCGCTCAATGTGGTCACATGAACTGAAATTCCTATTGAATCTTGGTCAGGAATTTAACCCAGGATTCTAAACTTAGCGTTGCACATAATTATGTATGGACTGCGAACACTGGGAGTCTACTGTTGTTTAGCAATTTTTCGCTATTTGCTATTTTTAAAGATCTGTCTCTCTCGCACACACAAGGCAATCGCTCTGTCCAGTAACACGGCAGCGATACACAACAAATTTACAATGCAGCTTGTTAATAGTCCTTACTTTTTTTTAATAATATTTTTTTTTTTTTTAATAGGTAAAAGGTTTATTTGATATAAAATGAATACAAAATTAAAATGCTAAACTACTTACATAACTATATAAAATATTTAATAATTGTTTTTTTATGTATCCCGAATTCCACCACCTCTGGTTAAGTCTCGGTTTACATCTATCTATAGGTCAAAGTGATATCTTACATACAATTGACAGGAATTAACCAACTGATATATTTTAGCCGAAGGTGGTGATATTAGGCCCTTACTGTTTTCATTTTAATTGTGATTACTAAAACTTGAAGGGGCAGCATATCTCAGTGAATTGCTGAAATGCTTGAATCTAGCAATTATATTATTAGATTTAGTACGGTACCGTCAAAATCTGTTTATGTGTTATCAGTTGGACCAACATGCGTAATCAACTAGTTGAACTCCCACGTGTAACCAAACTGTTTGATCACACATGGGGACACACATCAGTTAGATCCCTTTGCATCATCAACCGGTCGAATGTCATACATAATCAACCAGATGGTTTCCTGTGCGTAATCAACTGTTGTATCCCTGAGTAATCCACATGTTGAATCCTTGTGCATAATGAGCTGGTTGAATCCCTATGTGTATTCAACTGGTTGTGTGTGTAATCAACTGGTTGAATAAGTGTATACTGGTCGGATGTCATATGCAATTAACGGATTGGATTCTGCGCACAATCAACTGGTTGGATGCCATGCGTAATCAACTGGCTGCAAGCCATATGTAATCAACTGTTTGGATTACGCAAGGGATTCAACCCGTTGGATACCTTGCGTAATCAACGGGTTAGATCAGCGGATTTTGTTGGTGTCTTATTGCCATACTGCACTGTCCCCTCGATATGAACGCTTAAGATACAAATAACTTTGCCATCGTCCATTTTAAGAGAGCTGATTTTGTGCAATTTGATTTTCTCCCCGGAGACTGAACTAAGGATTGTGAGAAGTTGAAATGAGATCTGTTGTCCCTGCCTACCTCATTCAGAAATAGATGTTTATACATGTATTTATGTATTAAAATGAAGACAATTGATACCTATTCTCCTATTGATGAAACTTTATTAAACATATTGATGAAGATTACGTAGGGTCACCTTTCATCGGCAGCACTGGACCCTCTTAATGAGCAGATTAATTGCCAAGAAATGACCAAGACCATTAATTAATAGCAATACCTACCTAACTTCTAAAGCAAATAACAATACTTTGAATAGTGTTCTAGCATACTTTTATGTGTACTTATAATAATAACAAGTCCTCATTCCAGACCAAAATAACTTGATTTGAACTAACCATTACGCCGCCACTATCTTTGATGTTAGCAAAAATGCATCATGGAACATCATTCTCAAGGTGTATTTCTTTTATTTATCATGGATTTATCCATTTCAGATCGTGAAAAGGTTAAAGGCTAAACTATGCTATGCTTTACTTGGTAAATGTGTGGAGTCAACTTATAAAATAATTATTTATCTACTTGCTTTCCCGGGGAGTTATCAAATGTTCTCACAACCACTTAAAGCTCATTTAAAACTTAGGCAATCCGGCCTCTGGCCGTGCGGCCAGACCCTCCTACTTATTAATCTAGTCAATTTATTGTATAGTAAACTCATCACGGCATCCCACTGTCCATGGAGTCATAGTAGATGCAGAAGCATAGCAAAGTTGGAGGCGGCGCTATACTATTTGCATGCGCTATATCATTTGTGTCTTGTTAAAATAGTGTAAACCATTTCGTCATATAGAATTGCATGGAGGCTGACTTACAAGGCCGAATATGCTAATTGACAAAATAGTCTATTTGCCCCTTTTAACAAAACACAGATGTTATAGTCATCTCGGTCTCTCAATGTTTTGTTTTCATTGGTTTATCGAGATTGACACTACAATTACATTCACTGTATATTCAATATACGTGTGACAGCTGTCAATGTAACAGGAAAAGTAAATGCTATTCTCTGTTTTATAGCTCTTACCTGCTGCCACACGTAGTGTTTCAGTGAGCTAGGTTATAATAGGTTTACCGAATGTGTGGTACTTTGGTAATATGTCATGTCATGCTGTAACAACTGCAAATACTAGAGAGTGTTTCAACTAAAAGTTCCCTTCGCCGTTATGTTGGCTCCACTGTTTATCTGTCAAAACAGCGTTGAGGGTTGCTATGTGTACAGATTTACCCGTATTATCGATATTTACCGTATTTATTATACGGTAAATACCGATTACATTATTAGGTAATATAATCTTCACAATCTGGCAATACAAATTTAAGCACTGACAGTGGAGCCAACATAACGGCGAAGGGAACTTTTAGTTGAAACACTCTCTAATCACATTATTTGTCACTGTTTCTTGCCATAATTTTTTTATGAGTTTTCTGTCGACCCTATTTCAGAACCCCATCGTTAATACTTTCTTCTGCTAGTCTTAAATATTGTTACGAGAGTTTGTCTTGCAAGATTGACGTAGTTATTGAGCTCGTTAGGTTAGGTTTAATTTAGTTTGTTTGGAATTTATGTAAGCGGGAGGTAAACAATTTTCAAAATCCTGTACAACATTTATTTGTACAAGTGAGCTTTGTTGGTCGACATCGAAATTGTGTTTCATTTGTATTCGCATAGCGCACGGCCAGCCGTTTCAAAATTCTGCTGTTTAATATCTCGCAAGTCTCAGCTCTCTATGGAGAATAAACTGTAATTGCACTCTAAAATTTATATGGCGTGGCGTGGTCATATGGCGTGCAACTGTGAGGCACTGCAGCAAATTAAAATCTTAGATACTACAACAATTCCAATCAAAAACTCTGCACATTATTGCAGATGCTCCCATGTCACAAACTCCATGCTAATAAAGACCTTCAAATCCCTACCATAAAAGAGGAAGCAAGAGACAGAACAAAGGTTTAAAGAAAACATTTTAAACACATCTAGGGCACACACTACTAGGGCAGTAGCAAACTGTAGGAAAAGATAATTATCACAGGACACTTGCCGCGCACAACTTCTTTAAATCACTCACCCACTGTTGAATGTCAAGAATAGGTAGAAAGATTGCAGTTGTAAATATCGAAAAAAAAAATTGTTATTCATCAAGTAAACCAAAATCAAATTTTATATTATTCAACTTCATCATTTGTTTTGTTTTTAGGGTCCCATACCTTAAAAGGAAAAAACTGACCCTTATAGGATCACTTTGTTGTCCGTCCGTCCGTCTGTCAAGTTGAAATTAATACAAATTCAGTTCAAATACTAAGGTCTACGGTCCCTTGGAGGTGACAAGATACAGCCATTTGTGTCACATATTTTGTTTTTTTTTTCGCTCCCCATTGACCTAGAATCATGAAATTAGACAAGAAGCAAGGTCTCACAGCACAAGTAAAGGATAAAATCCCAAAATCGTTAATTTGCAGTTAGGTCACCTGAAAATTATCGAATTATTGGAATGTAGTAACAAGCAAATATAAAGCTCATTTGTATAACAAGTGAAAACAACTTGTAACATAAACTTATACAAAGCTTTGATTTATGAGTGCGGCCGGGCTAGGCGGAACTGCACTGCAGCAGAGCGGCGGCGCTGCTGCATCAAAGTATTCTTTGTATCGAATTGTGTGAAGTAAACCGCACTACACAACATCGCCTCTGCCGCGTAGTGCGGTCGCACTCAACATTAAAATTGTGTTTCTACCGCTGCACTAAATGTTCAACCAGATTGCATTCTTGTCGGATGCATACTACTAATTAAATTAAGTATAGCAAGGGCACTAAATTAAATGGGAGAAATTCTACAGACAGGTCTTAGAAGGCCTATGGGCCTACAATGGGCTTTAAGGGTCGTATAGTGGCAATCTCATCTTAGTTCTCAAAGGACTTATGTAAAACACTAATAAAAAATAAAAAAAAAATACATTATAATGAGCGAGTATTACAGTAGTCTCCAATGATATGTAACAAGTTACATGATGCACCAATAGGTGGCGCGCTAAATCGGTTTTTAATCCAATCTTCCTAACAGTTCAAGATCAAATTGATTAGGCATCGGCGGAGAGGTGAGGAAGTAAGCGGGTGGGGTGGATTCAGTGCTGAGAACCTAACGAATTTGACAGCTCGAAGTGCACAGTTAAAAAATTTGGGTTATACAATTTTGTTGTTTATCAGTCTCATTCGTAAGTACATATAAGGTGTTTCTTTATTAGCTGTAAATATTTTGGGAGTGGTGCGGAAACATATTAAGCAAAAAAAATCATATTATTTTTAGCATTAGTATTCGAATTTGACAGGGCATGTATATGTTCTACCTACACAATCAAAACGTGCCACTAGGTACCTAAACAGCTGATTATGTGCGCTACGGTCCGGTCGGAAGTCTGTGACCTCAAGTAATCAGCTAGGCATTTAGATACCTAGTTGATCGTTGGGGACCACAGTTTTGATTGTGTAGAACAGAGACATGTTTTGTTGAATTTCTCGAACACTAATGCTAAAAACATATTGCTTTTTTGTTTTTTGCTTAACATGTTTATAACGGTGGGTGTGTGGCCCTATATATTTCTACACACTACACACTATATATTTCTAAAACAAAATTATTTTAGTAATTTTCATAGTCGCGAATGGCATAGGCTGACTGTGATCTGTGTTAGTTGTATATCGCCTTGAAATACAGCTAAACCATCCACCATCCCCGCGTGAGGCGCAGTTTTTAAATATTTGTTTCAATTAATTGCTTTAATGTTTTACATACAACCTTCTCGAATTAAGCTTAGTTGCCACTATCTGACACTTCTAAATAAATATGGCGCAGTGTAATTAATGCTCGATTATATGTGGGAGAAAGTCAGGTATAGAAAACTTGGTCTAATAGTATATTAGGACGAAGCTGTTGTCCCCGAGGTGTCAATATCACAAAGAAATTATATTTTATCCTTTCATATTTTATCGCACCACCACTGGATAGTTTCTGGTTCACTTTAATCCTAAACTGTAGTTTGAATTAAACGCACACCGCGACCAGGTTGCAATTCCACACAGAATGCCTGCAGCCAATTGCATCGGCATCGCAGCTACATATATTGACTAAAAAATTGTTGTCATTTTGTTTGGGTCTTGGCTAAGCTGTAAAGGTATTGACTCGGTTACGGGACTCAGTGCGTTCGAACCAGTTCATCCAGTCCAGTGTTGTCAGGAAGAACCATGAAATGTGAGCAAAGGAATGGTTCCTGATTCTGATAGGAACATGGATAATGGCCGACATCGTTGGTGGAGCACCTGCTCCAACCGACCTATTTGATCAATCATTTCAGGTTAAAAAATTTATAAACTTGGTGTATAACCCAATTTTTAACTGTGCACTTCGAGCTGTCAAAGTCGTTAGGTTGGCATGACTGAATTCTCCGCCGACCGACGCCTATCAGTACACGCCCTGCTCTGTGTGTGTGTGTGTATTCGGCGGAAAAGTGAGGAATGAAGACGTAAGCGGGGGGTGAATTCAGTCCCGCCAACCTAACGACTTTGACAGCTCGAAGTGCACAGTTAGTAAAATTGGGTTATATGTACCTAAATTGGTTTTTTTGCGATCTGACTCGTCAGTGTTAGGGCTAATGTTAGCATATTAGATTGTTAAGGGTTTGCGACAATTTGAACGCACGAGATATAGTGTTGCATATGAAGATGAAGGTATATGAGCGGTGGCACAATAAATGCTTTTGTATTCTACTGTATGTACAGTGGAGCATATGACTACTGCTACATCAGACATCACTGACTAGAAACATTATTGTATTGTACTATAGTTTTCTGCAGTGCAGATTTCCAATGCAATTTCAAAATGTAACTTCTTCCAATCAATCTTGTCGACAACACTAATAGCACTGTTAGTTTACAGTTTCCATAAGTTTAATAAACACAACAAAACAGTAACGCCACATTGACAACTCGGTGGCTCCTTTTTTATGCTGGAACCACATTACGCCTAATGTGTCAATTAACGCATTTCTTAACGCGTCATACCAGTAGAATAGCCAAGGACGTATGCCAAGACACTATGTGGTGGCTATTGTACTGGTATGACGCATCAAGAAACACGTAGATTAATGGCAATAGGCGTTAGTGTCCTATCATATCCAAGAAGCATTATAGTGTCAAATTTACTATTTTGTTCCGGACTCAATGTTATGTCGAACTGTCGGTGCATTCATCCATTACCCAAGTGTTATGTACGCTTGGCCCCAGATGTCACCTGAGTAGAAACTTGAAATTAACTTTTCGAAGTAGTTATTTTTGTAATTTTATCAACTATTTAATGTTTATCGTGGATACACAATGACACATTTGGCCAGATATTGATTGCTCTGCTAATATGGCTGAGGTAAAATTGTATCAAGGTAAAATTTGATTGATAATTATAAGCGTTTGAATGTAGTGCTAATAAAAACTTGAGTTAAATTATTTTTGATGTTGTGTCGAGTGATTTTCGAGCTTGACGCAATAGCAACTATGTCGATCATCACACGAGTCAACCCCATTTAATGTACAGATAATAATTCATTAACATAAGCGTATTATAAGATTTTTGGAGAGTTTTGTTTTACTTGTAAAATACTTGGATTATGTATTTGGAGTAAGTATATTTTTGCGCGATAAACTGTCTTTTTTTAGCCGCATACTGGACTTTTGAATTAATTTATTTTTAAAACAGTGGAGATTACGTTCGCACTGTAATCGCACAAGAGCGTATGTAGATAAGATATTGTTTTGGTCAGTACGTAGGTATACCGGTCACGGATTGCAGACCTCGGTCGGTAGATTTGTCGCGTTCTACTCTGTCATACTGGTTGGTGGTTTGGTTATAATTTGAAATATAAAAGTTGGTACCGTTACTTTGTGTGAAACTATGAAAGTTCTCATCCACCATGATAAATATAATAAACCTGTGAATAGTTTATTTTTTATTATGTGAATATTATGAATACCAAGCAATAAAAATTGTTATATAATTTGTTTCTTTCAATATCCCTGACCTATATATCCTTCGCCCGATTGAATTCAGAGACTTATGAAGGCTAATATTGAGTTAGGTTTCATACACCTTTTTTAACCGACTTTAAAAAAGGAGGAGGTTCTATGTTCGGCTGTATGTATTTTTTTTTTTATGTATGTTCAGCAATATCTTCCTCAATTGTGAACCGATTTCGATGATTCTTTTTGTGTTCGGTTCAGTCTAGCTCCAAGGTGGTCCCATTTTTTTTGGTCAAGATCGTACTGGAAAGCGAGGCGGAATCGCGAGGCCGAAGGCCGAGCGATTCCGCCGAGTACATTAATAGCAAATAAAAATTACTAAAAAAACTGTGAAATAAGAAACTATTTAAAAAAATATAAAAACCGCCTACAAAAATGTATGAAATAAAAAAATTAAAATCGAACCCTAGAGTTGAAGGCGGTGGTGCTAAAGCAAGCAAAAATAACGGACCGCCTTCAACTCTAGGGTTCGATTTTTATTTTATCAAAATAAGCACGATTTTTTTTTTCAAATATTTATTTGTCATTTTGAAATAAATCTTGAATATATTCGCAACAGTATAAATAATTATTTAATACCTATGTTATGTAGGTGGTTACACGAAATTTAAGTAGGTAATATTACTACAAGTAAACGTGTCGCGCGCAGGTTGGCATATTCCAGCAGGAGTGGATGACGCGCAACATGTGAGTCTTGGTGGAGTGCGCTCCGCCGCCGCGCGCAGGGTGGTCCGCGCTGAGCGGCCGCTCGTGGATCCTCGCCGCTCCGCAACTCACACGCAACTCTGCAACAAACATCACCTTCTTATGTCGAGGGCGAGGGATTTGTAGAAGCCAGGATTTCTCCCATAATGGGCCGGTGAAGAAATCAGTTTTTAGGCATTTGTCAGCAGAGTGAGTGAACAGTGAACATACGCTCTACACATATCGTTAATAATTAACAACGAGCTTTAGAAAGAGGCAATCAGATCCACTTAATTAAGTCCTTGCAGTCAGAACTTCAAAACCAAAAAACTGTTTTTGACCTTGCTCTCAAGCTGTATTTTCAATCGACTGTAGGCCAAGGCGGTGTTAGTTAAGTCACTAAATGCTTGTAAAAATGATTATGGAAAAAAGCTCTGCGAAGTTTCTTACTGGTTCTTCTTCGTGGGTGTAATCGAATCGGATAGAACAAATTGTAACAAATTCGAGTACAGTCATGCTGTCTAATGAATGCTTAATAAACAATAGCTATACAATACAATGTGCAGAATGAAAATCTATGAACTCGTTCCACTCAAACAACTGGTTGATCAAATATTTAATTTGACAGAATGTTATTTTTCGCGAAACAACTGGATACTTGTTTGCATTCATCAATTACTAATAAATAATAAATCTGTAAGGGATAATGGTCATGGAGTAAAGTTAAGTAGGTACTTTGTTTTATGAGATACTGAGTTTGTAGACTCTATGTACGATATTAAAGCTAAATTGACGATTTTTAGAAATATTTTCTGTATGTTTGTATTTAAGGTCTTTCAAAATTAGTTCAGAGTACGCTAAGGGGGGGTTCTGTATCATATAGGGAATAAAACCTATATAATTTTTTTTGGACCTTGGTTTTTTTTTTATGTAAAATATTTTTTTATGTATTTAAATAAAAAAATAGGTGTTTGATTTTTATAGGCTAATCGATTCAGTTTCATAACAGTAACAAAGAAGTCTTCATCGCCATTATGATCTAACACGTGTAAGTTGGTAAAAAAAGTCAAATTCTTTCTATTCCATACTAATAAAACTAAAATTGCGGTTTTTCACAATTTCTGAAAGAAAGAGATCTATGTGTTGGAAGACTTTTTTGTTCCTGGCATGAAACTGAAACGATTACCAAAAAAATTTTTTTTTACATTTTACATAAAAAAAAAATTTGGTAAAAAAAAATTCTTTATTTTTCAAAAGTGATCTATTTCCGATACAGAACCCCCCCTTAGCGTACTCTGAACTAATTTTGAAAGACCTTATATATGTCCCACCATAACTCTTAAACCGATCATCTGAATTCGATGAAAGTTTGTACAAGCACATTTACCTATACGAGATAATATTACTATACTATGATTAGATGCTAAATAAATTTCAGTTCCGATGACGCTAATATGTGGCTCCCATACAAACTGAAATGTTCCGCGCGACATTTACCGCGAGTAGGTATGAGCGAGCCGGCGCGGCGGCGGCGGAGCGGGCGGCGCGGGGCGCGCGGGCGGGTGCCTATAAAAGCGCACCGAATTACAGCATTTTAGGTGCAAGTTTTAAGGTGCTTCGCAAAAAAAGTCACAATATTATACGTTAGTCTCCAACTACCTAGACACTGAACCCATCGAGCACGGGCCAGGGGCTAAAAGTGTTCTGGCGCCCAGCGTGGATCGATTGATCCCACTATGCCTTGTGCTGCTGAAAACTTACCATCGTCTTTATCTTTCCCATTATCTCTTCTGTTCGTCATCTTGCTTCTGGCTTTGGTTTGGCATTTCTTCGTTGTCTCACTCTGCACACAAAATTTTACTAAACATTTCTTGAAGGTGATCAAATCTCTCTGTTTTTTTTTTCATCACTTTTTGATTTTAATTTTCTGGCAGACTGGTGGTCAGGCTCTCTGTTGGGGAACGCAACCATAACACATAGGTAAGTATGTATCTCTACTCTAATACCGACCTTGGCAGGCTGCAGTTCAGCAGTACAGCAAAATATACACCTACCTTGCTTCGGTACCGCGTAAACGAACATAAAATAGATCGTATTTAACTAGTATATAAGTACCTTGTTAGCGCCGTTATCAGACAAAACGGCGAGGCGCCCGTACATGCCGTACTTACGCTCATCTTCAGGCCGTAAAGTTCCAGACTTCTTCATGACCATATAAATCTGGCAACACAATCATTATATTTCATTGGCACATTACACTGGCACACTGGGCGTTTATGAGGTCACAATTGAAACATGACGGATGTGTGGATTGTCATATTCCTCTCGCACCTGTCGCGGCTCTTAGTAAGTCGCATAAACCCTGCAATTCAGTGTTTAACTAAGACCCTACAGCGGTGGGTCATGGGTGCGGACACGAGTCAGTAAGCCTGGATACGAAATACGGCATCGTTTGTATGAGAACCGAGGTAGCCGCCAAAGGGGTGTGAAGTCTGAGGCGGGAGCGGCGCATGGAACGCCGTGATTGGCCGAGCGAGTAGGTAGCCAAGTGACGCCAGTCTTCCATACGTTTGAACGGGATTCATACAATAAGTCGCTCATTGTGTCGATTCGCGATGAAAAGATGAAACGGATTTAACAATATTTAACCCTTCTTTACATCAAGGGAATAATATAACTTTCTCTTAAATGAACAAAGGCAACGCCCCTTTCACAATTTTGCGAATTTGCAGATTTTCGCATAAACACGATAATAGTTCTAAGTTCTGTGATACCTCGGATACTTTATTATAAATCTACATAAAATTTCCAAAACAATGATATGTAAGACCTCGTACATTGGTATTATCTTATTGGAGTATTTGTTATTGGAATTTTCCAAAATTAAAAAAATTATGTTAGAAAGTCGAAAAGTTTTGTAACCAAAAAAAATAAATTATATTATTAACAACTATTTGCTAATTACTTAGCCAACGATATGACAAATTATATTGCAATATGACTTCGCGAAAAATTCGCGAAAATTTACCCTACCATAAAAAATTTATGAGTACCCACCTCGATATTTAATTTTTTTACGGTAAAATGAGGTTTTCCAGGCTTTGCCTTTTTTAACAAACTAACCAGCCATACCCACCTGGATATTTAATTTTTTTACGGTAAAATGAGGTTTTCCAGGTATGACCAAAACAAATTATCACGTGATAGATGGGTAGATCTCATCGAGACGTTCAGTTTGAGTACCAACACGATGGGTCTAAGTTCAGTGGTTCTCGAGATATGACCAAAACAAATTAACACGTGACAGATGGGTAGATCTCACCGAGACGTTCAGTTTGAGTACCAACACGATGGGTCTAAGTCCAGTGGTTCTGTAGATATGACCAAAACTAATGATCACGTGACAGATGATAATTCCGACCCCTCACTCGCATGATCGCATCGCATTTCGCATTTAGATGCTAGCTAGCTAGCTAGCAGCGGAGCGCAGGCGCTATATAGCATTTAGCATTTAGCAGTACCACAGATATATAGCACATACTTCATTGCTTTGTGCGTTCCAAAACAAACGAACCAACAAAGTTTTACGAACGAAACAGCAATGCTAACTAAAATTAAATGTGATTATTGCTTAGCATTTAGCATTAATTTTTATTCATCAGGGCGCTTAGCAGTGCTAAATGCTAACGGGGTATTCATTATGAATTAATTTTGTTAATGCTAAGCATAACAAGACTAATTCCCGGTAGACGCGTGACCTAAAGAAATTAATTCCTTTAGAGTCGCTCAAAAGTAAAAACCGGTAGGTACTGGTTGAATGAAAAAAGCGCGATAAACGAATATTGAACGAGGAAACCTGCTGAGGTTGACTAGAAGAAATGTCCTTTGGCAATAAGGCAGAATGCATGAAATATCTGTATACATTTAACATACATATTTATCAATAAACAAAAAAAATTACAAGAGCTAACTGCATCCAACACGATAGTCGACCTATGGTGGGTAAGCAGAAAAGAGCTCTCCATACATATTTACGCCGATGTTTGTTACTGAAATTCAAGCGAAAAATGCTATTAAATTGAATGAAAGTACTTACTCGTGAAAGGTGACTCCATCTGTGTTCAAGTTTGAATTTTTCGACGACTTTTTGCACCAAAGCACTGCACAATGAGGCATTTTGTGACAGACGCGCACGTTCGCTCCGCCTGAGCGGCGGACGGAGACTAAGATCGGTCGCCGGCGCTAGACTGACGCGCTGGCGCGTGTGCGCCGACGCGCGGCTACCCCTGTCCTCCTATGTATAGCGTATCCAGGCTTACTGACTCGTGGGTGCGGAGCACCCACGACGATAGATGTTTTTTATGCAATCCAGTATAGTTGGCTGAGTCGGAGGGGCCAAAGCACATGCTCTGACTAGCCAATATCACCTTTGAGAAGGTAGGTGTAAATTCGGCGTGAAATGCAAAACATTGTGCGAATGTTTTGCGAATCCATGCTGCCGGGTGCCGGGAGAATTAGAGAAAAACTAGAGAAGCGTATGTCCAACAGTAGACAGCAACACGCTGATGATGATTATGATTGTTCAATCTTTGGATTTTATTCTTATCTACCTATCTTCTTTTCTTCTCTTCTATATCATTAAAAACAAGTGGATAAAGTAAAAGAAAAAATTTCCATGAGCACCCACGAGGATTTCTAAAAGTCGGCGCCCTGGATGCACTTGCACCCCTCCACCATTCATTAGTTTTCAAAGTTTAATAAAAAAAAGTTAAATTTTTTTTTCTATAGTAATATGAAGTGGTCAAGTTCAAGGTCCCTTGTATAGGCGAAGGATTGATTTAGATAATGCTCGCGGATATGTAGATGCAGATGTACCTCCCTGAAATTGATCCTGCTGGCGCGGCGCCATGGACCGCTGCTTTGTCACAGTCATACCTGGATCTGGCATGTCTTGAGAAGTAAAAATGAATAGCTATGCTATGCAGACTTCACTTTGTCAAACTCAATGTACCTATCTGGAATTAGCCACCCACCAGGGTGACCAATAGGCTACCCAGTAGGTACATACGTACGTATATATGAACAGGTTAAGCTTCCAGGCGATACCTGTTCCAGCAACCCGTAACTCCTGATGAGGAAATCCCTCTGCGCCAGCAGGTTGCTCCGTTCCCTTTCTTCTTTCTCCACTATTGGGTCGGGTTCGTATGAGCACAGAACGTATGTGGGTTTCTTCTCTGCCTCCACATTGGGTGTTGGTTGACTCTGGACAATTTAGACTTCCGTTATATAATTTCTCGGTTCTTTATTTGATTTAAAATAGACAACGGATTTACTCTATTTAGGCTACAAGTGCTGTATACATTGACAAAGCTTCCTTATTGGGTCCTACTCGGATATTTAATAGTGTTCGTATCGGAACGGTTGGAGCCTCGGTCGTGTCGATAGTCGGTATATTCAGCCAGGGTACTACGTGCAGAACGGTTACAGGTATGGCTACTTGGTGCCATCATGAAAGAATTATGTGCTATAAAGGAATAATCTGGCTACCTAAGTAAATAGTTGACTGGTTCAAATTTGTGTCGACCTCGACCATCCATCAGGTGTGTTTAGGTCATCGCCACTGATGTCATAAAGAAAGAAAAAAAGAAAGGCTTATAGTTTAAAGAAATCTGTATCTGTATCTGAACTCAAACCTATCTGAATATGCATGAACTCCTCGGAAATAGATTTTGCTTGCTACTATCGGCAGATGGATGTATCTAAACTAAACCAGACTCACACTTACAGTAATTTTGATCTTAGACTCTTTCTTCTCCTTCTTCTTCTGCTCCTTCTCTAGTTTTTTGCTTTTCTCCGGAGGCGGGTCGGAGCTCTGCTTGGTTTTCTCGCGGCTCGCTTTTGACAAAGATGGCGTCTTCAGCGCTTCGCTCTTTGCTTTCGATTGCTGTGGAATTTGTGAAAATTTACGGGGTTTCAAAGTCGGGAAATCTCGTATTTTGTATTAAAATTGTGGTAAAAAAACTTTTCCTCATTGCAGACCCACAAAAAATTCCCCAACGAGAAACGTGAATGAAATTGACTGGAAGGAGACTTTGAATTCCACAGAAAAGAGTGAAGAATGGACAGCAATGAGCAGGGTGTCGACGAAATAGGGAGATCCCCATTAGGGATAAGCGATGTCGTCACTTTAGACGTAAAACTACCCAGACAAAAATTTCCTCATAGCGCTTATTGTTTACCTTCATGACGATAGTCTAGATACGATAAAACAAAAAAATCTGTTGATTCCTGGGGAATATCTACAGTAATCTTAAAACAATTAATCAAAAAGTTCCCTAATCATCTGTGCTTAATTTTCAATGACTGTATGAGTGAAGGTGTATTTCCTGACCTACTGAAAATTGCTAAAGTCTGCCCGATATAGAAAAAGAGCTCAAAACTTGATGTCAATAACTATAGGCCTGTATCAATTCTTCCATGTATAAGTAAAATTCTCGAAAAAATTGTTTAGGTTATTAAAATTTTATTACGTAGGTTAGTAAAATTTTTCCTCGAGCACTCGATTATTCACCCACGCACATTTGGATTTCAGAAAAATAAATCGACAAACGATGCTATTGCATGTATGCTTGAGAGGATACTGCGACATATGGATAATGGTTCAGTTAGTATGGGTGTATACTGTGCTTATCTAAGGCCTTTGATTGCGTGAATCATTCCATATTATTATCCAAACTTGACCATTATGGAATAAGGGGAGTTCAGCTAAAACTAATAGTCATATTTAGAAAGTAGGTCACAATATACTACAATTAGTGAAGTAAGGACAGAACCCATAAATGTTACTTGTGGCGTCCCCCAAGGATCCATCCTCGGACCGCTGCTTTTTCTCATTTACGTTAATGATTTACCAGATTATATCCCATCTCATGTGGCAGATATCGTTCTGTTTGCAGACGATACATCAATTCTCTTTGAAGCAAAATCACATGAATCATCAATACATATACTCAACAATGCTTTGTCCAAGGCTCACAACTGGTTCCAAACCAATCAATTAGTGCTCAACGTAGAAAAGACAAAGTATATGAGATTCTCTCAGAAAAGCAATACAGATTCATGTGATATCAAAGTGGGAGATAATAAACTTACAAGAGTCCCAAATATAAAGTTTGTAGGCCTAACTTTGGATGATGAACTAAAATGGGACAAACATACTGAAAATATTGCGAAAAAACTAAACTCCTCAATATTTGCCATACGCAGGATTCTGCAACTGTGTGGGTCCTCCACAGCAAAGATAGTATACTTCGCATGTTTTCACAGTGTCATGTCTTATGGGTTAATGTTTTGGGGAAATTGTGCTACCAGCACTGGCGGCTGGTCCTAAAGTGCGCTCGTGCGCCGCACTACCATACCACGAGAAGTCTTCACTTCACTCAAAATAAATAATATCTTACAACATACTACATTAAAACCATAAAGATCGTACTCCAAATAAATGTGAATGTGAATTCGACCTTA
Source organism: Nematopogon swammerdamellus (assembly GCA_946902875.1). Taxonomy (NCBI): domain Eukaryota; kingdom Metazoa; phylum Arthropoda; class Insecta; order Lepidoptera; family Adelidae; genus Nematopogon; species Nematopogon swammerdamellus. The sequence goes on from OX336351.1 coordinate 13,430,982, forward strand.
TTTTATAGATCACAAGGCACGTTTTTGCGAGTAAACGCGCGCGCCGTGCGGATTCTAAAATGCACGCGGGTCTCCCATACTGAATGTAGTGGGATCGGCAAAACACCGCTGGCGCGTGAGACAAAAGATACTTCATAGAAACAGTATGGGCGAAATGGAGTTCTGCGTGCGGCGCACGAGCGCCAAACAAGGACGCTATATCGTGAATACCCGCGCGTGCGACACGTCGCGTCGCGAGCGATTCGTTTTGCACGAGTCCGTCTTACAAACTCTTTGCCGTCTACGTAGAGTCAGCGCGCTGTCATTTGATGTCACATACCCGTTAGCGCGCGAATATTTAAAATGGTATATGATTAGGTTTTGTGCTTTCTGTCACGTGATACTGTGAATTAAGTGGTGCCGTATTTGCCTAAGCGTTGGTTAAAGGTAAGGCTTTACAATCAGGTGATCCCGGGTTAAATTCCTACTTTTCAAATGCTTTTATTTTTATATATTTTCTTATTTTTGGGACATTACTACTGTTTTCTTTTTGAAAGCTGCAGTAGTGTTGTGTTCTATGGGTGTATTCATAAAGGTACTAAAAATAATTTAAAAAACTTGTTTGGATTTTTTTTTCTTGTTTTTTGCAACTCATTGAGTGTCTTGAGAATATTCATACTAGGTACGTACATAATAAAACGCAGGCGTTTAAACATTCGGAAGTTCCGATCTTAAAATAACATGACGGGAATGTGTTGGGAAATTTGGTTTTTAAGTAGGTAGGTACTTAGCGCACTACCGGTCACTGAATTCACCAGCCGCCACTGGCTACCAGACATAGAATACTTAGACTGCAAAAACGGGCTATTCGTGCTGTAACGGGTATGAAACCGAGGGAGTCCTGCAGAGGTGTATTTGGCGAACTCGGTATTTTGACTCTAGCAGACGAATATATTCGCCAAAACCTTCTATATGCACGTAAGAATAAAAATAACACTCCATCAAATGGCGACTTTCATGCCCATAATACCAGAAATAGAAATCAGATTAGGCCCGTCTACTCGCGATTGGCTAGAGTACATAAAAGTTTCCTGTGCTTTAAGTTCTATAACAAGCTTCCACCTGCATTTTCAATGTATAGTGACAATTGTTTTCAATTCAGAATCAAGTTTTTCATCAATTATTGATGAAAAACTCTCATTACTCGATAGATGAATTCCTTATTGAGACATATAAATAATGTATTAATGTTAATATTTTAATTTACTCAAAAAAAAATATTGATTCACTGTTACTTTAAGTATTTACTTGATTTTATGTTATGTTATTTTTGTTTGTTGAATCTGTAACTTTTCTTAAGAATTTTATGGTTGTCTTATTGTTGTGTTTTGTCTCATTTATACCATGTTTTGTTTGTTCCATTGACTTATCTTGTGTCCAAAGATGAATAAATAAATCTGAAATCTGATACGGACCTATTCATCGGACTGGCTGAAACCGTCATTTCCCGTCAGGAAAAAATAATGTAAAACCTGGAACTCCTCGCGTTGTATCCTGCTGCAGTCGCCGCGCGCCCGGGAGCTTACGGTAGCTGTGTATAAAGAGCCAGAGGGCTGCTGGAACAGGGCCGCATATTGATCTCCCACTGGATATACTCGGCTGCAACGTGACAATGCAATGGACCACATACGTATACGTTATTATCTGTCTGTTGCATCAGTATTTTCTTGTGGAACCTGGCACGGTTGGCTGCGTCGTCTGCCACATCCGTGAAGTCTGCACATTTACCTACGTCCTGTCGAACTCAGCCTTCCCTTTGCTCGTGCACTGACCTCAACTGGCCGGAAAACGCAGGCTATTTGTTACCAGTTGCACTGATCCGGACGGATTTAACTCTAACAAAAGTAAGGGAAGGGACGTAGTACACGGAAAACTATTCTAGCAGTTGATCCGAAGAGGTAAATTTTTGAAATATCCGGTGACTTAGACTACAACATCAATATGCATCACATCTCGCTCCACGCCGCCGTTGAAGACTAAATAAGTCATCGGATTAACTTGGTGTTTAAAATAAAATCACTGCGGGAAACCTATGTGGGCGAGCTCACATAATAAATAACTATAAATAAATACTTATATAAAACATACAAACATATCATATCACACGCGCTGAATCCCGACAATCGGGGTACCTAAGTAGAGTAATCGGTGTTGTGCTGTAAGAACTCTGGTAAATACTTAAAATACGATGAAAATCATACCGGAAGTTACCCAAGTGCGTTTCCTCCCATTGTATCTGTATTTGCCAGGGCGATATCTCTTGCTGTTTTTCCTCAGGAGGCGTCACGTCCACATCCCTGACAGATGATATGAGCATTATGTCTTATAACTTTACAGTAGGAACGTGCTAGAAATTATTATGACTCCCAGGTTACACTGGAGAAGTAATTCCATTGCCCCTTACTAGGTGGTAGGCTCAAATTGTAGCCGACTGGGTTGATACCACCGTACTTTTTTTTATGTAATCCGGTATGGGTGGCTGAGTCGGAGGGGCCAAAGCGCATGCCCCGACCAGCCAATATCACATCCGAGAAGGTAGGTGCCATACCGGAGACTTCCCTGGATTGCTGGCTATACTGGACTAGAGGAGAACACAACCGAGGCTGCTATGCGGCCATCTTACATCCAGTACTGAATGTAAGATGGCCACAAAGCAACCCCCCTATGTTCTCTAGTCCAGTATAGCCAGTAATCCAAAGGGATGTCTTCGGTATGCCACCTGCCTTCTCGGTAGTGATATTGGCTGGTCGGAGCATGTGCTTGGGCCCCTCTGACTCAGCCACCCATACCTGATTACATATAAAAAATTTTAATTTACATGGAGTTTAAGATTGGAAAGTATAGTGCTGCAGTTTCAAACATGGTCTTTTCTTTTATTGAAAAATTGTATGATTAGAAAACATGGATTATACTCTTTCTTATTAGATGTACTCATTTCGAAATCTTGGATACTACCTGTAATGAAAACTTAAAGTCAGAATTTTCGACAAATAAGGATTTTCGTCGAAAGTTTGACTGGCCGTTCCTCAGAGCGGCGCTGCAACGGCCAAAGTAGTGATGCTCTTTCAACGTTCCCATAACCATTTCCAAAATTACATGTACTCCCCACGTTCCAAGGTAAGCTAGGATACAATGCCTAATGGCATTAAGCTCACTAATCTGTAGTGCCTTGTAAAATTCGGCATCAATAAAGGACACTTAATTTTGTTTTATTAAAAGCTCAACATGTGGCTCCTAGCCACCCCTAAGGTGTCTACAATGACGCCACTGAGCATTCGGTCGTATGAGGTGGTTGTGAATGCCATGTCGGCCTGAATGCACGCCCCTCTTGAAGGACCCGAAGGGGCCGTTTCATATTTAATTTAATTCCCCCTTGATATAGCCATCAGACAAGCAGCTCCAATTCACCTGTTGCTTGAATAGAGAAGTCGTTCCCGTATCCTCCTGCGGTCTTCCTCCATCACGCGTTTCCTGTCGCACTGCCAGATGTTGAGCAGTGTCAGCGAGTCCATCAGTAGGGACTCCTTCACCTCGCGGTCCAGGCTCGTGTCCATGTGGAAACTGGGTGAGTGGTTCACCTGGACAGAGCGGGATTGCCTTGCCAGTGATTGCCTTTAGGACTGAATTGAATCCATCAGAAAGACGGCTGAACGTTTCGCATCTAATGAATGCGTTGCTGGACGGGATACCCAAACTATCGAAACAGAATGGTAGGTTTGGTAGGTGGTGGTGGTTTACTATAGAGCTGCTTAAAGTGCGGACAAAGCGCTCCAATATTTCTTTTATCTTCCGTTCTGCGAAACTTTGGAATGCACTTTCTCCCGATGTGTTTCCTTCAGTGTGTGACTTAGAATCTTTCAAGAGAAACATAAAAAGGCATCTGTCACGCCGGCACGGCATTCGCAGCCCCATTTCTAAACCGAATGCTTTTGGTCATCGTCTAAATAATCCACGCTGACGGCGGAGCCAAGTGTCTCGCGTATCCATAAAAAAAAAGTTAGGCAAAATGTTGAATTGTACAAAGTGCATACCAATTAGGTACATTTCTTATGAAACGCCTGAGGTGTGGCATATATTCATCAGGTTATCAGGGTTCCCTCAAGCTGATATTGTGGTACTACATCAATTGGGAGGTGTAGGTTCAAACCTTTAAGTCCGAATCTAGCCCTTAGCCTGACTCTGACAATAATATCCGTGTGTAAACGTGTGCTTTATGGTGTCTTCCCTTACCCCTTACAAGGTGGTAGGCTCAAATCGTTGCCGACTGGATTGATACCACCGTATACTGGACGAAAGATGGCCGCAATTCAGCCTCGGCTATGTTCTCCTCTAGCCCAGTATAGCCAGAAATTCAAAGGGAAATCTCCGGTATGACGTCTTCTAGGAAGCCATATTGGCTGGTCGGAGTATGTGCGCGTTACATAAGAATAATAAAATAAATCCGTTGTCAGTCAGTCAGTCAGTGTTTATGCGTCCACTGCTGGACATTTGCCTCTGCAATCTTTCTTAAGTCCTCCCGGCCTTCAGTCACCTTCAGCGGTGCGGAACCACTGATTGCCTCCGACGTATAAAGTACGTCGTCGTCCCACCTGGCGGGTGGGATATCACGGTTTCCCTGTCCACGGCCGCCAGTGTACGACCCGTTTACTCCAACGGTCATCGCCTCGTCGACTGACGTGCCCAGTCCAACGCCATTTGAGCTTAGCCACTTGGTGTCCAAACTGATCGTATCCGTTGTACTCACTTCCAAAATATAAGGATGAAGCTTGTGGTCCAGAAGTATATCAAAGCCGAGTACCTCGAAGCAAGCGTGCACCTGAAATACAAATAAAGTTAATTTTTCAGTCGTCTCCGCGGTGAAGTAATTGAAAGCCAAATGATGTACCTTTATCAAGTTTTTATGGATCTGCCTTCGTTGACTACATCACGTGCTACATCACGTGATACATCACGTGGTACATCACGTGGTACATGACGTGCTACATCACGTGGTCATCACGTGGTATATCCGCGACGCCAGCCCATTAATTAAACTTTGTTCCTATGGGAACCAGGTGCCATACGTCATTGCTTCCCTTGGTCGTGCCGGTTACGCGGAACTAGGGAACGCAAAACCGGTTAACCGAGAACCGGTTAACCGGTGAACCGTACCGTTTGGGAAGCGGTTAAAACCCGGTTTTCTCAAACGAAACCCGGTTTTAAACCGCGTTTTATTTTTATAAAAAAATGCAGTGAATACGGTGAAATCTGTACTGTAAGATGTAGTGAAGGACGACGACGAGTGGGTATTACTCGACAGCGAATTCGTTAATACGAGCCAATTGCTCGTATTATGGAATTCGTGGAATCAACTAGGAATATGAGTGTGTGGATTTCTGTCCGGTGGAAATAATATATGATATCAAATAATATATAACAATAAAACAACGCCAAGTCGTCAATCAAAGGATCGTTAGAGATGTTAGTGAAGACTGAATAGGATGCTACGCTGCTGACAGCTGATGTTGTGTTTACGTTTCTGTTTAAAAAATAGACGAAATGCCCACTTCTTTAATCGCTGACTTCAAAGTAACCTTGGAGAAGATATTAGGCGAGAGATACCAAATTATTTAAAGTGTGCTAAATACGCGCACAATCCAAAGGTATTTTCCGAAGAAGAACAAGCCTGAGCCTATTTTGTACGGCCCAATCCAAACAACATAATATCCATTCTAAATAATTAACAACTACTACCACAAAGACGAGTGCTGTATCATCAGATGAACGAATCTTTCTTGAATCATTCCCGTTGGGGACTACCAATTTCGAAACACAAGAAGCGCCGTCCACGTCCACTTCATATAAAGAACAATTACGAGCAGAATTGGAGAGAAAGTCTACAGTCGACAATGATATCCATGTGGAAGAACATTCCGAAAGTGTTCATGATGTAATTCGAATTAAAACTACACTATTTGAGAATGGTGTCGATAGGGGAACATTTTTGAACAAGGCATATAAAGTCATCTGTTGTCGATTAAACCTACCAGTACGGAATGTGAGCGGGTGTGTTCTGCTGCCGAGCTTCTGTGTTCTAAACTAAGATCGAGAATGAAGGACGAAACATTGAGTGGAATGATAATAATTAGGTATTATTTTATGTGAACTAAGCAAAATTAGAGACTGTTGATTTTTTTTTATTGCTTCCGAACTGGGTGGCTGTGCCCGAGGTCGAAGCCTCAGCACAGCGCTGCCAATTTCACCCCCGAGGAGGTGGCAGTCCGGCTTTGAGGTGCACTAATGTCGCTGGGGAAAGGCTATTACCTAACCAATTTATGACTAAAAGTAATTTTATTTATGGCCTGTTTCACCACTTCTGGATTTCTGGATAAGTGTTAGATTAGATAGTATTTTCGACAGATGGGACAGACAGCTCCACACAATTACGATTTAGCTATCTGAAATCCTATCTAGAAGTGGGTTATATTCATAGATATAAGAATGTCAACGAGAGTAGTATAGGAGTGATTATATTTCTTTTATTGTTGATTCTTGATTCTAATTTGTGAGATCGTGATGAAACGGGTATTAGTGAGTGATACATAAATAAATATTAGAATTTAGAAGGTATCAGAGTAGTAGAGAGTGATTTTGTAGGTGTTGTTGATTATTTTAATTTGTTGGATCGTGCTTGCTTGACAGTCAGTGGATAAGGTCTTATTGACACATATTAGAAAATAAACAGAGTAAGTAATTAGTAGTGTAGTGATCTAGAGATTATAGTAGCTGTTTTTGTACTTTGTTAAATTTATTACGATTTAGGTATGTATGATTATGATTAGGAATGAAGCAGACTGATTAAGTGATTCGTTTTTGTTTTGTAGGTGCTTTTATTCTGTTTTATTTTGATGATAATAGTTTACGCCAAGAAAGAAAAGACTATTAAAAATGAATCTTACTAGTTTTTAAGTTTTTTATGACATTTACATAAATATATGCAATAGTAACATTATTGACTTCCATTTTTATCTTAATGTACGTAGAAAATAATAGAAAACACGACTTTAGTGTTTTTTGAAAAAACCCCGGTTAAAAACCGGTTAACCGGTTTTACAGGGCAAAACCGAAAATTACCCGGTTTTTTAAAGAAGGCGGGTTTTGCGTTCCCTACGCGGAACTAACCCAAAAACACGAACTATTTGCATAGCCGTTTCGAGCGAGCTTCATCCAGTGCCCGGACGAGTTTGACCCGACCACCATATCCTACTATCATAAATCATAATACTAGGTAAGAAAAAGGGTCTACTAGCGGTCGTCTCCGAGCTATGTGGCTCCACGTTTCGGGCCAAACGTATGGCCCATCTTTACGTGCACTCTTGTCGGTGCACGACGAAGACGCGACGGACGGACACGGCCGTCTGGAAATGGACACCGTCGTCCGCGCTGACTGCGTCTCCGCCGAGATCCGGAATGCATCGGAACCTTCGTTTGCTGAGACTACCCGCACTAGCCACACCGCTACAATATTCATCATCCCCGCCCGACGGAGAACTGACAGCTCTCTGTCAACTTTCGTCGCACAATAAGGATGACCCATACGGTTGGCCCGAAACGTCGAACCACAAAGCTCAGAGACGACCGTGAGTAAAGCCGTTACATTTTCTAATAATATTTAAGACGAGATGGAAGTTAACTTTCTCAATACAAATCGTCTTTCAGAATTTGTGTTTTTACCCCCATTATCCGATTTTTACAATTCTTTTTTGTTGTAATAAGGAAGAAGAAGTCGAATCTACGTTCCTGTCTTTTTATTTTTTGAATATCTAAAGTGACGTGATATGATGACTGATGATGACTCAATAAAGCCTAATGAACTTCATGACATCAAAAAATTAAAAATTCCCAATTTTTAACTACGATATTGTAGGTATATTGCATCTAAACAAAAAAATGACAGGAACGTAGATTGGACTGTCCTTAAGATTAGGTTTAAGGGTCTAGAAAACATTAATGCCGACAGACGATTTTGTATGAAAAAAGTTAACTTCCTTCTCGTCTTAACAACCACGGTAATTTAAAACCCCCTACGACTATTCTCTCAGCAACTGAATGGAAAATAAGACAACTAACAGTGTCGTGGGTGGGGAAGCAGGCGTGGTAGCTGTGCTTGAGTATGGGCCAGGCGGAGATGACAGTCTTCACGATCACGCGGTCCACCGCCAGCCACAGCCTCTGCACGTCCACGCCTTGCGACGCTAGGATCTTGTTCAGCGTTGAGATCTTTCTACCATTCCAAGACCAGCTTGTTAGCGTAGCTAGAGTGATTAATTTATCATATTCTTTTCTGTCTTATTTCTCCCGTATACTCCGTCATTCCATTGCATCTCATTTCAATATTATATATATTTTGTTAAAAATGTCAACTAATTATTAGTTCATATCATCATAAAATCATAATGAAATAAATAAAAATGCGCAAACTGATATAAATAATTGAGGATGTTTGTTTTACATGGGAGGATGCATGAGGCGATTGTATTGGGGGGCTGCGGTCGATGAATGCAAAGTTTATTATTTAATTTTAGGAAATTGCGGAAGCAATTGAGACTTTCAGAAGCTATTGACCTACGAATAAATTTATTTTTGTTCGCTAATTGACTATCAATGAGTGCAGAGGCGACACACGTTGCGGAGCCAATAATACGCACCAATCGACGGTTGATTACGGAAACGATAGATGATTACTGAAGCGATTTATGATCTGGCGGAAACGTTGTATAGGTTACGTAAGCGATGGATAGAAACGATGGATAAATCACGGAAGCGATGGATTAATTACGGAAACGATGGATGATTGCTGAAGCGATTTATGATTTGGCGGAAACGATGGATCAATCACGGAAACGATGGATAAATTACGAAAACTGTTAACATCTAATTGCGAGAACGAAGGACAATTATTATGGAGGCAATGGATGATTGCTGAAACATTTTATGATATGGCGGAAACGATGGATAGATTACGAAAACGATGGATACATTACGGAAACTATGGATGATTGCTAAAGCAATCTGGCGGAAACGACGGATAATTTACGGAAACTATTAATACCTGATTGTGAAAACGATGGATAATCACGGAAGCAATGGATGATTGCTGAAACGATACACGATTGCGGAAACAATGAATAAATTGTGGTTGGTACCGCTTGCTGCCGGCCTCTGAGTCATGCACGTAGGTGCGGCTGTGCTTGTTGACCGCGTAGTTGGTTAGGTGCATGTAAACATTGCCGGTGTTGGTGAGGCTCGGCTCCGAGTAGCGGCTCGTTGCGAACCTGCGGGGGTGCGGTTACACGGTTACAGGACACGGTGTGAGTTGTGACACGGTTACAGAACACCATGTGAGTTGTGACACGGTTACAGCGACGACGGCTCCAACTTTAATACCTACATTAAATTCTTAATTATAAAAGGTTCCAACTATTGAAAAAATCATTTATTGAAATTCAATCTAATAGGTAATATTGAGAACCTTAAGTTTTCGTTTTTTATTTGTCTCAGCGCACAGTGTTCAAAATAATGTATTATTGACAAAAACATATACCTATTCTGTAAATATAGTTCGTTAGGTATCCAAAGCTTATTATTTTGGTAAATAGTACAGGTATGTCCCGGAATGGTCAGAGAAAGGTCCGGGGGAGGTACTTCGGAAAATCTGTATATTAACCGTTTTCTCCACCTCCGGTTAATTCTCGTCCGGTAGTTATTTGTCGGTTAAAGTGACATTTCGCATACGTTTGACGGAAATAAATCGGCAGCTACAGTTTAGCCGGAGGTCGTGAAATCGGCCGTAAGCCACTTTTACATCCGCATAGTGCATATGTGACACTGGATGACCCAGCAGAAGTGGCAGTTGACTGGGCACGTCAGCCAGCGAGACGAAAACCGTTGAAAAAATATCACCTGACTAGGTACAGTTCAACAGTAAGTAATTTACACAACAGCAATGATTAGGTGGAGAGGCAAGAATATAAGAGAATACCTGACAAGTCCCTCGTTGTAGACGAAGACCCGGAGTGGATCGCACGAGGTGATGAGAGTGTACACCCGTATGTCGAACTTGTAGCCGTCCACGAGGTAAGGTCGGGATAAATACACCTGCGTTAAATTGTAACCATTTTTTATGTAAGCCATGGTTGTCTGTGCAAAGAGACCAATGGTGCAGTCGACAGAACCAATATCACCTCTCCTCGCGAAAACCAAACTCAGTGAGGCACCATGCCAACAGATTTGCGGTCTGTTGCTAGGCTGTCTGTCTATCCGTGGTCTATCCTGTTAAATACTGTCTAGCCTGTTAAACACCGAGGTTAAAGGATTCGGGAAACACACACGCCGGAAGACAGTTCCACACCTTATATAGCGGTGCGACAAAGAAACGATTTTTAGAAACGACGAATATAACCAAATGAACGTCTCAATTGCTTCTGCAATAGAATTTACCAGAGTTCTTGCAGCACAACACCTATTACTCTGCTTACCCCGATTGTCGGGATTCAGCGTGTGTGATATGTATGTATGTATGGTTCTCATATTTGTACGAGACTACACATTGCTCTACAACGCACTGAACGACTGCACTCACTGATATCCATGCAACCAGATAAAGAAAATGCATCCGGGATGCAAATGAAAATGCAAAGGTTGATTTATTATAGACTAAGAGCGGGCCGTATGCAACCCTACCTCATCGAGTAGCAAGATGTGACTAATCTAGGCTGTTGCATATTGAAAAGTTATGTTTTATAGTACAGGGTTGCCTGGGCGTAACCTGGAGCATTTTGTACAGTGACCAAAAAAATTATCCTTTTTTTTGGTGGAATTTACCTCATCGAGTAGCAAGTAGGTACATAGCACATTCGATAGTGCTAATCAAGAAAAGCCAAACTGCACAGGGTTGCCTCGCCCAAACCTGGCACTTTCGTGATTCAGCCTAATTTTAGGGTGGCCAAAAAAAGCAAAATTTACCTCATCGGGTAGCAAAATGAAACTTGTGCCATTCGAAAGGTCCCATCATCCTATTATTAATTAATTTGGGTTGCCGGCTCTATACCTGGAGCTTTTCTTATTCAGCCGAGTTTTATGTTCGAACGTAAAATCTGACTGATGCAAGAAAAACGTAGAAATGAGTCCAGTGGATAGTTTAAATGAGATTGTTTAGATGTAATGAAATGATAGATTATATGTATAAAGTTGGAGCTACACGACCTTGAACATTTTGTACGGTGAGCAAAAAATAAGATAATGCAAAAAAACTACGAATATTTTTAAAAAGAGTGTACATCTATTAGATCTAATCAATTTCGATGTTTTTCCATTAAGCACATTATTTTTTTAAATATGTTCACTTAACCTAACACTACACCCGCGTATCCCTTCTCCGACACTGTCTCACTTAGTGCGAAACACAAACAATTAGCTTCTCGCAGCGGTGCTTGCGTCGTTTATACTTTTTGGAGAATGCATCCTATACATTCCTAGTACTACGGCTATTTTATTTTATTCGGTAAATTCACAGCGATAGCATACGTATATTAAAATGAGTATATAAAAGTGTTTACAGAAATCGCCAATGAATGAATTTACACACATACTTGAGTTCTTTTATACAGTAATAGAAAAATATCAAAAATGTATGTATCTATGTCGATAGCAGATGGGTTTTCCCATGCATTCCAATGACGATAGTCGTCCCTGCATGCGGGAATTCCGATATGGGTTTCTGGTTCTGCGCCAACGAGATAGCAATAGAAATACAGATACAGATAGTGAAGCCGACGCATCTCTTTTGTTTTCAGCTGACCATCACAACAGGCTTCAACACGATTTATTCGTCTTCACTTCAGTTCAGTCCTTTGTTTGAGAGTGAGATAACGCAGGTGTCGGTTAGTGCGGTGTTTACATTTTGCTGTTCAATCACTTCATATTTAATTCACAAAACACAAATTGGTAAAAATACCAGCAAAATTTTGTATATTTCGCATAGAATTCACCGCACTAACCGACACCTGCGTTATCTCACTCTCAAAGACTTATATCTTCTCCACGTGGTGAGGATTTACGCGGGTGCATACAGACAGATCCCCTAACCCCAGTGCGTCAAGAACAGAGGCATTTTATGAGCATCTTAGCAGTATGGCAGACACTGGCGGCTGGTCCTAAAGTGCGCTCGTGCGCCGCACTACCATACCACGAGAAGTCTTCACTTCACTCAAAATAAATAATACCTTACAACATACTACATTAAAACCATAAAGATCGCACTCCAAATAAATACGAATGTGAATTCGACCTTATTTTATAGATCACAAGGCACGTTTTTGCGAGTAAACGCGCGCGCCGTGCGGAATATACATCGCACGCGGGTCTCCCATACTGAATGTATGGGGATCGGCAAAATACCGCTGGCGCGTGAGATAGAAGATACTTCATAGAAACAGTATGGGCCGAAAGGATTTCTGCGTGCGGCGCACGAGCGCCAAACAAGGACGCTATATCGTGAATAGCCGCGCGTGCGACACGTCGCGTCGCGAGCGATTCGTTTTGCACGAGTCCGTCTTACAAACTCTTTGCCGTCTACCTCAAAGCGAACCGTCTACCTCGAAGCGAGTCAGCGCGCTGTCATGTGATGTCACATACCCGTTAGCGCGCGAATATTTAAAATGGGATATGGTTAGGTTTTGTGCTTTTTGTCACCTGATACTGTGAATTAAGTGGTGCCGATATTTGCCTAAGCGTTGGTTAAAGGTAAGGCTTTACAATCAGGTTATCCCGGGTTAATTCCTACGTTTCAAATGCTTTTATTTTTATATATTTTTTTGAAGTATTTTTGGGACATTACTACTGTTTTCTTTTTGAAAGCTGCAGTAGTGTTGTGGTCTATGGGTGTATTCATAAAGGTACTAAAAATAAGTTAAAAAACTTGTTTGGATTTTTTTTTTTGTTTTTTGCAACTCATTGAGTGTCTTGAGAATATTCATACTAGGTAGGTACGTACATAATAAAACGCAGGCGTTTAAAAAATTCGTAAGTCCCGATCTTAAAATAACATGACGGGAAATTTGGTAGGTACTTAGCGCACTACCGGTCACTGAAGTCACCAGCCGCCACTGATGGCAGACAAACTCCTTTGCGAGTTCCCTACGGCGGAGTTAGTGATTCTGGGTGATTTCAATGTTAAATATCCCCCATCACTGACCATGTCGTCAGGGAGGCTTACAACTTGGCCATTGCACACGGTTTAACGCAGTTGGTGTCTGGAACTACTTGGATACCTGATAACCCGGCCCATCGACCTAGTTTGTTGGACCTTGTGCTGGCTACCGAGCCAAATGGTTGCAAGGTGAGGGTCAAAGCTCTCCTCGGAAACTCTGACCATTGCCTTGTACGCTCAACTGTACCAACTGTACACTTCGCGGAAGCACGTGAATGTAGTACGCGAACATTATGAATTATGGCACTACCGGTCAGCACAATGGAATGACTTCCGTTCCTTCCTGGGAGCATACCATTGGCACGACGTTTGCTTCTCTTCTCCAGACCCAACGCTGTGTGCCCAATCGGTCGTCGATGTGATCGCACAGGGTAAGAATTTCTTCATACCTACCTCCACCGTTCCCATAGGCGGCCGCCATAAGCCTTGGTTTGATTGTCAATGCAGGCTGGCTATTGACACTAAAAACAAGGCTTATAGGAAATGGCTGCAGAATAGGTCTGTCGAGAACTGACGAGAGCTCAACGTCGCTGCTAGGCCCTGCAAACGAACGCAAAACTTGGCCAAGTTCAGGCACGACCGTGGAATTGGCGCGAAACTTGCACGTAGCCCTTCGGGTAGCCGCGCCTTCTGGTCTCTCGCTAAATCCATCGGTCGGAATTTCTACCGTCCTGCTACACCTCCGCTGGAATGTCCGAATGGCTCGCTCGCTATACTCGCGAAAGAAAGGGCGAATATCTTTGCACGCCTTTTCGCATCCAACTCAAACATGGACGACCTGGGCGCCAACCCGCCTTCATTACCCCATTACGGGCGTACGATGGCAAATATTAGGTTCCACCCCAGAGTCGTCTATAAAACGCTACGTGAGTTGGATATTTCGAAGATTAGCGGGCCTGACGGTGGCGTCCCGGCGATTGTCTTGAAAAATTGTGCTCTGGAATTGGCCCCAATATTCAAACGCTCCTATTTCTCCGGTTCAATACCTTCTTGCTGGAAGAGAGCTTCGGTCCAGCCGGTCCCCAAGAAGGGGGACCCAGTGAACCCATCGAACTATCGCCCTATTGCGATAACCTCACTTTTGAGTAAAGTTATGGAGCGCATTGTCAACTCAGCGCTCCTGACGTATCTAGAAGACTCTAAACTCCTCGACGACAAGCAATACGGCTTCCGCAAGCAAAGGTCGAGATCTTCTAGCGTACGTCACGCATTTGTGGGCTGAAAGGCTCGATGGTTTTGGGGAATCGCTGGCGGCCTCTCTGGACATATCCAAAGCATTTCGTATTGAGCATTTCATATCAGTTCGTATTGAGTCGTCGAGCAGTGAGCACGTGTTTCTATTAGTTAATTAGTAAATATTTCACAATTTGGATTTCTTATGTGAGTGATTTTAAAATTTTTCGGACTGTCCTGCTCCCTCCTGGGCGTTTTACATTTGGCCATCTTGGATTCTCGGTCCTCTCTATCGTGAGTTGTGCGGACCCGCAATCTTCGGAGCCACCACTCAGTCTGCTGTGGCTGAAAAAATTGAAAGCAAGATTTTGTCGTCGGCGGGAATTGAACCAGCGTCGCCTGCTTGAGAGGCGAGCCGCTCGCCGCCTGAGCTAACAGCGTTCGTAGCGGCGACCGTGAACTCACCTACTGCACTCCACCCACCGCGCTACGTAGAAGGTACGAGACAATCAGTGGAGGGGGGCACCGCGCCGCCGCCCGTGCCGCCGTAGCCGCGTGCGCAGTATTTCGTCGTAGCGCTGCTACGCCTTTGGCTCACGGTGGCAGTACTCTCGTAGAGGTGCTACGCTATTGAATATAATTTGATTGAACAACAAAATGCCGTCTTCATGTGGAGCATGCAATCTAGACACCGGAAAAGAAGACTCAGTCACTTGTCGCGCGTGCAAAGTAAAATATCATGTCGCATGCGTGAGCCTCCTAAAAGATGATATGAGACGTACTAGGCTTAAATCGAAGGATTGGACATGTCCAGACTGCACGTCTAAACTAAAACTAGGACCTGGAAACATGAATAGTCCGCGTAATAAAGTGTTGGCAAGTGATGGACAACAGAGACGTGGATCGTTGAGTGAAGCCTCTAGGAGTGATCTTATCATTCTTGATGTAAGTCCCTCGGCTGGCTCTGCCCCTGCCTCGGTCGCTGGAACGCCTCTCCACTCCCCTACTCCTCACCCTGAGTGGGTAGACAAAACTATGCTCTCCAATATCTTAGATGAGAAGTTAGATCGCATAAAAAACCAGCTAGTAGCACAATTAAAGCTGGAGTTGATGGCCGAATTTAAGAAAACCGTGGATGAGGATTTACGGTCCATGCAAGAGACAATTGTTTTTATGTCTGCTGAACAGAACGACTTGAAGGTATCCATGTCCGAACAAAAGGCTAGGACGAAGACACTTGAGAATGAATGCGCTGCGCTTCGTCTTGAAACCTCCAAACTCAAACAACAGGTAGCCCTGGCTGAACAACAATCGAGAAGCTGTAACCTGGAGCTGCAATGTGTACCCGAGAAGAAAGGTGAGAATATCACGAACATCTTCAAGACGCTTTGTGAAAAAATCTCTGAGCCGACGTTGGCGGATAATGTAAATTCCTGCCGAAGAGTGGCGAAAATGAATAAGGATTCGTCTCGACCGCGCAACATCGTGGTCACTATGCCCTCACCACGACACCGGGACTCTGTCCTCTCTGCAGTTCATCGCTATAATAAGAAGAGCAAAGACTGCAAGTTGAACACGCAGGACCTGGCGATCTCAGGTGATAGGAGGCCGATCTTCGTAAGTGAGCATCTGAGTCCTGAGACGAAAGCCCTCCACGCTGCGGCAAGGAGAGCCGCTAAATCAGTGTCCTACAAGTTTGTGTGGGTTAGGTACGGAAGAGTGTATCTGCGCAAAAATGAAGAGTGTGATGCAATCCTAGTGCGCAATGAGGACTGTTTGAAAGATATCAAGTAAACTCTTCACGAAATTTCGTCGACTTTTCTATATTTAGGTATCATATTCTGATGATTTATGTTCAAAAATGGCCATGTTCATTTATTACCAAAATGTAAACAGACTTAGATCTAAAACTAATCAACTGTATCTGAATGTACTGAATCTTGATACTGATTTGATTTGTTTGACAGAGACGAACCTGAACAGCTCTGTAAATGATGCGGAATTATTTGATGATAGATACAATGTATTTCGTAGGGACCGTGAATCGTCATCAAGCTTAAAGTCAGAAGGTGGCGGAGTCCTCATAGCGGTCAAAAAGAATATCAGGGTTGTGCGACGAAAGTCCTGGGATAGCTCTCTTGAAGACTTATGGCTCACTATTTTACCTAGTGACAGCTCGGACCACCATATCAATTTATGCTTGGTTTACTTGCCTCCAGACATCTCAATTGAGACAGTGAATTGTTTTTATGACAACTGTCAAGATATAATTTTGAAATGTGATCCACTTGATACGTTCATTTTTATGGGTGACTTTAATACTCCTGGAGTCAATTGGACCCTTGAATCTACAAGTAACATTATGCGTCCATCTGAATCGGGCGATGGAAGATCTAGATTACTTTTGGACTTCATTTCACTTGCAAGTTTAAATCAATTTAACCACATTCCAAATATGAATAACAGGATTCTTGATCTGTTGATGTCCAATTGTCAAACCACAAGTATATTTTTGGCGAAATCTGAAGCATTAACTAAGGAAGATAACCACCACCCATCCTTTGTTGCGGAAATTCGTAATCTTTCTTTTAGTCCTGACATGAAAACAAATAGGCTTAACAAAGTTCTTAATTTTCGTAAATGTGATATCAGCCAATGTCAATCTGATCTATGCTCAGTCAATTGGACTTCACTCTTTTATAACCTGGGGGTAAACGAGGCTGTCACAGAATTTTACAGTATACTTAACGCTACGGTTAATGGTAATACGCCGTTGAAAAATAAGGATAATAATAAATTTCCCATTTGGTACAGTTCAGCTCTGGTAAGATGTCTCAAAGAGAAAAACAAATACCACAAAAAATTCATAAAACACAAGAACCCAAGAGATTATGACTCTTTCTCGCTCCTACGTCTCAGATGTAAAAAACTCATTAAAGCCTGTCATAACTCTTTTATAACTAACGTAGAATCATCACTAAAAACTAACTTGAAACTGTTCTGGTCTTATGTCAAAAGCAAGAGAGCCACAAACGCCATTCCACAGACAATGCAACATGGAGACGTCCATTCGTCAGATGGTAACCAAATTTGTAATATGTTTTCACAGTACTTTTCATCAGTATTCGAGGCAGACGCCGACCTATCTATCGTTGGAACTCTCCCTGACGTTGATTATGGCAGTGTTTTATCGCGAGTTGAAATTTCTGAGACTGATATTCTGAAAAAGTTAGTCAAGCTTGACATAAACAAAGGACCGGGACCAGACGGTATCCCAGCATATTTCATTAAGTCATGCGCCAATGTACTCTCTCAGCCTTTGAACATTATATTTGATAAATCGTTAAAATCCGGTATATTTCCTGAGGTCTGGAAGATAGCCAACATTGTTCCTGTTTTTAAAAGCGGTGACAAATCACACTGTAGTAATTACAGGCCCATTAGCATGTTATCGTGTTTTGGCAAAATTTTTGAATCTTTAATTTTTGATTCCGTATATAATCACGTTAAAAATATGCTGAACCCTCTCCAGCACGGGTTTATTAAAGCAAAGTCAACTACGAGTAATCTGTTGGAATACACCAATTACATTTATGAGGCTTTTAATAAACGTAACCAGGTTGATGCTATTTACACGGATTTTCGTAAGGCTTTTGATAAGGTCAATCACAGACTCCTCTGCCGAAAACTAGCTGCTTATGGGATTCACGGTAGCCTCTTGCGTTGGATTACATCATATGTTTATAATCGATGTCAAATTGTTACTGTGAATGGATTTAGATCTTTACCAGTAGCTGTTACCTCCGGTGTTCCGCAGGGTTCACACCTTGGGCCACTTCTATTTTTGTTATTTATTAATGATCTGATCTCCAGACTTAGCTGCTTTTGCTTGCTATATGCCGATGACTTAAAAATATGCAGAGTAATTCGAAATGTTGAAGACTGTACTAACTTACAAAACGACCTAAATCTTGTAGCAGATTGGTGCCAATCGAATCTCATGTTCCTCAACATTTCGAAGTGCTTTGTAATATCATTTACCCGAAAGATAAACATTGTACCTTTCAATTACACTCTAGATGGTCAGAACTTAACACGCTCAAACTCAGCAAGGGACTTAGGTGTTACATTGGACTCTAAATTAACCTTAAGTAATCATTATGAAGCAGTGGTAAAAAAATCTAATCAACTCCTTGGATTTATATTACGGATAACCAAAGGTTTCAAAAATTACAGTAGTATAATCAATTTATATCAGAGTCTAGTCAGAAGCCGTCTAGAGTATGCCTCTGTCATATGGTCACCCCACTATACTATACATAGAGACCGTATAGAAAGTGTTCAAAAAAAATTTCTTCGGGCAATATCGATTAGACATGGTTTAAAAAGGTCATTGAAAACATATGACCAGAGATTGCAACATTTTAAATTAGATTCTCTTGTCGTTCGACGTAATATGCTGGACATAATGTGCCTCTATAATATAATTAATGCCCAGCTACATACTACTATTCTTTCAAAGATTTGTTTTAACACTTGTTGTGCTAGGACTAGGCGACCTAAGTTGTTTTTGCTTCCGCTTTGTAACAATAACATGGCATACTATAACCCCATATTGCGAATGTGTCGTTTATATGAATCTGTTAGAGATAATGATGCTGAAGTGGATATATTCAGTTACTCGTCTCGCCAGTTTAAAAAACGTGTACAGGATATTTGTCGTACATTGTAATTGTGTGTACGCGCGGTATGTTCTTTCTTCTATTCGCGTTCCTGGATACACCCATGTTATACACACACATTTCGTTTTTGTTAGCTTATTTTAATTTTAATTTTGCTGTCATTCGCCTACATATTTCTAGTTATTGTTGTCAGTTTAATTTGTTATATTTAACTTTTTTTTCTGTTCTAATTATTGTTCTATTTTTTTAATTTATTTTACTGCAATAAATTAACCACGAAGTGTACAAACGTTTAGGAACTATGTCGGTAAATTATAGTTATTTTTGTATTTTAACATGTTGTGACATATTTCTGTTGTTTGTGCCAAAATAAATAAATAAAATAAAATTCGATCGCGTCTGGCACCGGGGACTCTTAAGCAAGCTTCCGGCCTACGGTGTCCCTACAAAACTGTGCACTTGGATCTCCAGCTTTTTGAGTAGTCGGTCGATCTTTGTCACCCTAGATGGTGCCTGCTCGGCCGACTACTCAATCAATGCTGGTGTTATACAAGGATCCGTGCTGTCACCTACGCTGTTTTTATTGTTTATTAACGACATGCTCTTGCTCGGCGAAATACATTGTTATGCGGACGACAACACGGTGCACGAAGGGTTCATCAAGGATTGGAAGGGTAGAGTAGCCTCAGCAGCAAACGCGAGACGCGAAACTGTTGCTCGGGTTGACCAGGTTTTCGAAAAAGTATCCTCTTGGAGGAAGAAGAACTTGGTCAACTTCAACGTAGCCAAGACGCAAGCTTGTGCCTTCTCTACTAAGGCTGATCCGTTTCCTCTCCAAGCCACTTTCCAGGGCAGCCAAGTCCCCAACGATGGTAGTCTGGGCGTCCTGGGTATGGATGTGTCCAAGAACGTTGGGTTTCGATCGTTCATAGAGTCCAAGGCGAAACTAGCGTTTCGAAAATTAGGGATCCTCTACCGATGTCGGCGATTTTTCACGCCGGTTCAACTACTTACACTCTACAAAGCACAAGTAATACCGGTGATGAAATATTGCAGTCATCTTTGGGAGGGTTCCCCTGAGTACCTTCTTTAAGCCTTGGATTCTATTCAGCGACGAGCCATTCGTCTCATTGGTGACTCTGTACTCACAAAGAACCTTCAACCTCTAAAGCACAGACGTATCGTTGGTTCATTGATTCTGTTTTATCGGTACTACTATGGCCGCTGCTCTGACGAACTTGCTTCCCTTATCCACCCTCTTCCTGTTGGCCTTCGCCAAACCCGCCATACTCTCGCGAAACACCCATTTGTAGTCGACAGAAGAGTTCTTCGAACTGCACGATTCTCTAAATCGTTCTTGTGCCGCACTGCCTTTGCATTAATTTACCCCGCATTTTCCTGTGGAACGGGCTCCCAGAGAATATCATTCCCCACTCCTACAATCCACGGATCTTCAAATCGCGGGTTAATAGTCTTTCCCCAGCAACATTAGTCCACCTCCGAACCGGTCTGGCACCTCTTCGGCGGTGAAATTGGCTGGCTTCGACCTCGGGCAGAGCCACCCAGTTCGGAAGCAATAAAAAAAACTAGGAATGTATAGGATGCATTCTCCAAAACGACGCAAGCACCGCTGCGAGAAGCAAATTTTTTGTGTTTGACAGTGTCGGAGTGAGACAGTGTCGGAGAAGGGATACGCGGGTGTAGTGTTAGGTTAAGTGAACATATTTAAAAAAAATAATGTGCTCAATGGAAAAACATCGAAATTGATTAGATCTAATAGATGTACAGTCTTTTTAAAAATATTCGGAGTTTGTTTGCATTATCTTGTTTTTTTGCTCACCGTACAAAATGTTCAATGTCGTGTAGCTCCAACTTTATACAAATAATCTATCATTACATCTAAACAATCTCATTTAAACTATCCACTGGACTCATTTCTACGTTTTTATTGCATCAGTCAGTTTTTACGTTCGAACATAAAACTCGGCTGAATAAGAAAAGCTCCAGGTATAGGGCCGGCAACCCAAATTAATTAATAATAGGATGATGGGACCTTTCGAATGGCACGAGTTTCATTTTGCTACCCGATGAGGTAAATTTTCCTATTTTTGACCACCCTAAAATTAGGCTGAATCACGAAAGTGCCAGGTTTGGGCGAGGCAACCCTGTGCAGTTTGGCACTTCTTGATTAGCACTATCGATTGTGCTATGTACCTACTTGCTACTCGATGAGGTAAATTCCACCAAAAAATAGGATAATTTTTTTGGTCACTGTACAAAATGCTCCAGGTTACGCCCAGGCAACCCTGTACTATAAAACATAACTTTTTAATATGCAACAGCCTAGATAAGTCACATCTTGCTACTCGATGAGGTAGGGTTGCATACGGCCCGCTCTTAGTCTATTATAATTTGTGGTGTGGGGCGTTCGTTAGGCTTCGCCACAGAGGGCCTAGTCCGAGTTAACGTAACAACTACGTAAACGTCAAATACCGATCGAATTGAGTTTTTATGTATTGGAGCACAATACGCTCACCGCGGCGGGCGCCGCGCCACTAGAGAGCTCTATACATAAAAACTTAATTCGATCGGTATTTGACGTTTACGTAGCTGTCACGTAAACTCGGACTAGGCCCTCAGAAATCTGAATTAAATCGTCATTGTTTAGATATCTAATGGTTGGCTCCACTGTCACTGCGACCTTTTCAAATTTATTGTGTCTTTTCCGCACCCCGCTAATGAACACATAAGAAACATCTTATTAAAGTTTATTTTAAAACAATGGAACAGTTGGGTTATTTGTAGGTTTCCGTACCCCGTACGGAAGCATTACTAAGCCTACGCCGTCAGTCTGTCGTCCGTCCGATGGCTTTATCTTTGGAACCGTAAAGCTAGCTAGCTGAAATTTTCACAGAATATAATAAATATGTCATTAAGGGGGACATAACAACAAATTTAATAATTATAATAGAAAATAGAAATGTAAACTTAGTATGAGTGATCAATTGATCATGGTAAGGCCAAATATTACTGACATGCAAGCAAAAATAGAAAATACACAAAGTGAAACATTAAGGGGAGCCCCACAAAAAAAACTGTAATTTTTTAAAGCGCGAAGTGGATGATGTCGGTTACGCAGAGCTAGTAATTATAACAAGGTAATAGCTCTATTTTTAGTTACTTCTAAAGCCAACTTTACCTGGCATATAAGTTTGTCCGTCGGCTTGATGTCCTTCAGACTCTTGGTGAGGTAGATGCCCCGACCCTGGCTGCCGCACTCCGGCTTTACTATAAAGGTCTTGTTCTTTCGGGACTTGCTGTAGTTCAGGGCGTCGCCGAAACTGAAATCGGTGGTTCTATTGACGAAAAAGATCGGTAATGGAAAAAAATCGCAATCGTATTCTGCCAGAACCCGGTTTTTAACAGTTTCTGGTGCTGAAACCGATGAGGAATGAGATCATTCTCCTAAACCCTTTTTTTTTCTTGCGTATACTCGGTTCAAAATGTTCAGGTCGGGTGGGGTTTCGGTAACAGAACCACTTAAGTCAATTGTTACATCACTGGTGAAGATATTATATTATGTTAGGTATTTAGTGTTTAAGCGTAGGTCCTCTATCTTCTGATAGAAACCAAAGGCTACAAAATTATACAATCCAGCTCCCAAGTTCATTTCATAATGTTTACATTAAGTACTCATTACATCTTCCGTGCATGGAGGGAAGAGCTGGTTCCATAGTCGGTAACATGTCAAGTCACTCCAATAAATGTTTCCTATAATACAAGCCAAGGCTGGGAACTCACTCTGCAGGCAGACACCAGGTCTTGGGGAAGAAATTGTATTCGCCCGGATAGATCTTCTGCATTCGATTCAGATTTCGTGCCAGCAAATCTTTCCTGAAATTGTATACTGATTTCAAATTTGTGATAATTACGAGGGGCCAAGCAGTCACATGACCTTACCTGTGTTGCGATGCGAGGGTTCGTTGGTTCGATTATGCCGGCGGTGGCGCGATTTTTCTATCATTCCGTGTTTTATATTAGTGCATTCTCGTTATGAATACGAGTACGAGTTACCCCTTGGCTGGGATAGCCGTAGGCCCCTTACTTTATGAAGGGCGAAGCCAGTATGGATTGGAGCCACCGCACTGAATGTCGGTTCCATCTCATCTCATCTCATCTCACTATCTCATCTCACTTCTCACTAATATCATAAATGTGAAAGTATGTTTGTTTGTTTGTTTGTTTGTTTGTTTGTTCCTCTTTCACGCCCGAACGGCTGGACGGATTTGGACGAAACTTCGTATATGGGTAGTGTATATCCCGGAGTAACATAATTTTAAAAAAAAGTGGTCAAGTTCGAGCCGAGCTCGCGTACAGAGGGTTCCGTACCATCGCGTTTTCTGTGAGAACTAGATGGATTGGGATTTTCGTTTACGTTTTCCTGTAAATTAAGTGTATATCCCATGGTAAAAAAATTTTTTAAAGTGGTCAAGTTCGAGTCGAACTCGCGTAAAGAGGGTTCCGTATCATCGCGTTTTCTGTGAGAACTAGAAGGATTGGGATTTTCTTTAACGTTTTTCTGTAAATTAAGTGTATATCCCATGGTAACAATTTTTTTTTAAAAGTGGTCAAGTTCGAGTCGAACTCGCGTAAAGAGGGTTCCGTACCATCGCGTTTTCTGTGAGAACTAGATGGATTGGGATTTTCGTTTACGTTTTCCTGTAAATTAAGTGTATATCCCATGGTAACATGGAAGGGGGAGGGAGAGGGAGAGGGAGAGGGAGAGGGAGAGGGAGAGGGAGAGGGAGAGGGAGAGGGAGAGGGAGAGGGAGAGGGAGAGGGAGAGGGAGAGGGAGAGGGAGAGGGAGAGGGAGAGGGAGAGGGAGAGGGAGAGGGAGAGGGAGAGGGAGAAGGAGAGGGAGAGGGAGAGGGAGACGGAGAGGGAGAGGGAGAGGGAGAGGGAGAGGGAGAGGGAGAGGGAGAGGGATAGGGAGAGGGAGAGGGAGAGGGAGAGGGAGAGGGAGAGGGAGAGGGAGAGGGAGAGGGAGGGGGAGAGGGAGAGGGAGAGGGAGAGGGAGAAGAAATTCGTATTTCAAAAGAAGAAAGTAAGTAACTGAGGCGAGGCCGAAGGTTGAGCTGCGTTCAGGAAGTCCTTCTCGAAGAAAGTAAGTAACTAAGGGCGTGACCGAAGGCCGAGCTGTACTGGAAGACGCTAAACCTTCTCGATGACAGTAGGTAACTATGGGCGATAGTTACTTACTTTCTTCAAGACGGTTTATAGTCTTCCTGAACGCAGCTCGGCCTTCGGCCTCGCCCTCAATTATTTAATTTCTTCGAAAAGGTTTATAGTCTTCCTAAACGCAGCTCGGCCTTCGGCCTCGCCGTTAGTTACTTACTTTCATCGAGAAGGTTTATGGTCTTCCTGAACGCAGCTCGGCCTTCGGCCTCGCCCTCTGTTACTTACTTTCTCCGAAAAGGTCATCGTCTTCCTGAACGCAGCTCGGCCTTCGGCCTCGCCCTCAGTTACGTACTTTCATCAAGAAGGTTTATAGTCTTCCTGAACGCAGCTCGGCCTTCGGCCTCGCCCTCAATTTCTTAATTTCTTCGAAAAGGTTTATAGTCTTCCTGAACGCAGCTCGGCCTTCGGCCTCACCCTTAGTTACTTACTTTCATCGAGAAGGTTTATGGTCTTCCTGAACGCAGCTCGGCCTTCGGCCTCGCCCTCTGTTACTTACTTTCTTCGAAAAGGTCATCGTCTTCCTGAACGCAGCTCGGCCTTCGGCCTCGCCCTCAGTTACTTACTTTCTTCAAGAAGGTTTATAGTTTTCCTGTACGCAGCTCGGCCTTCAGCCTCGCCCTCAATTACTTACTTTCTTTGAGTAGGTTTATCGTCTTCCTGAACGCAGCTCGGCCTTCGGCCTCGCCCTTAGTTACTTACTTTCTTCCTTTGAAATACGAATTTCACGCGAGCGAAGCCGCGGGCAAAAGCTAGTTGGTTATAAATAATAATATTTTCCATCCAGTTCAGCAACTCACGGGAAGCACTGACACGGCTCTGATTGCTGCTTGATTCGGTCTAAGTACCGTCGCGTCGTCGCGTCGTCCAGTTTTGATATTTTTATAGAACTTGACATGTCTGGTTACATCATCTGCTATAACCGTAATGTCAGCTCATAAGGCACTTTCTATCTAGGTGTCATGCAAGTACTTTACTTTGGTCGTTTCTGAATGCGGATATACTCATCGAGCTATAAATGACGGGCAAGCTTCTTTTCCAAGGATATATTGAACTAGTCGACTTCACTTTGCGTATATCCTATTTAGAGTAGGTATGTATGTCTGTTCAGGCTTGTACCGCTATTACACATTTTAATCATGTTTAAAGGCAAGTCCTGAAGATGTTTCCAGAGCGGAAGACGAAACGTCGACAAAATTAAGTCTTCTTTAGTGTACCGCGTAACTGAAAAATTATTATTAGAATATATAAAGTCAAGTCAGGGCACCAACCGACATATCTCCAACATGCCCGGAAAATGGTTGATCCTTTGAAAGCGCTTCATGTCCTTCGCTCTCTCCACGGAGACGGACATGTCGGTCCAATAGAAATCCCAGTCCTCGTGGTCGGAAACCTCGCGCATACCGAACGCGCTGGCCGCTGAGCGGACGGACTCGTAACGGCACGCCGACAGGCATATCGTCACAGCTGATCTGTTGGGTAGGGACATCAAGAGGACCGTTAGTTAGGAACACCTAGGAGACTGCTAGGAACACCAGGTCGACTGATGAGCCCTTAGGGGGAACTATAGGAACACCAGATCGAGCGTTGGCAACACCAGACGATTTCTTGGAGACAACAGATTAGGTGAGGAACGCGAGGTGACCTACAGGAAGGAATGCACTTGTATTTTTTGAAAAATAAACAAGTATTGATTCACCAAGGAGGATAGCTAAGACTACAATAGGTGGATGGGATTAAATAGGATATGGTCCCTGCTCTTGCAGTCAGTCAGTCAGCGTGTATGCGTCCACTGCTGGATATACGCCTCCTCAATTTTCCTCCAGTCGTCCCGGCCATCAGCGGTACGGAACCACTGCTTTCCGCCAACGCACTTGATGTTGTCGTCCCACCTGGCGAGTGGTCTTTCCCCACTCCCTCGCGGTCAAACTCAGTTTCTCTGTCCACTACCGCCAGTGTAGGACACAGTTACTCCAACGGTCGTCATCTCTTCGGCTGACGTGCCCAGTCCACTGCCACTTGAGCTTAGACACCGGGTTGTGTCCAACATCGACTACTTTGGTGCCTCGCACTATATCACATAGCGATATTCCCAGCATGGCTCGCTCCATTGCTCGCTGGGCAACTTTCAACCTTTGAAGCAACAACGTGCTTTGACGTCACCGGGAGGCGTATATCGAAATGCTACTTCAATACGTCCCTAACTTAACCTAACCTAACTCAGTTCATCCCAGCCCGCGGGGACGTATTGAAGTAGCATTTCGATATGGCCACCGGGAGGACGCACTGGTCATATATTACGAGTCTTGAAATTTTACGGAAGGTCGGACCTCAGGGCGAATTTAAACTTTCCTTTGATGGCATTTTCTTTGCATTTTTAACCCCCGACGAAAAAAACGGAGGGGTGTTATAAGTTTGACGTGTGAGGCTGTGTGTGTGTGTGTGTGTGTGTCTGTCTGTCTGTGGCATCGTAGCTCCCAAACGGATCGACCGATTTGGATGCGGTTTTTTTTATTAGGAAGCTTGTTTAATCGGGATGGTTCTTAGCTATGTTTGTAATCAAGTAATCAAGTAATTAAGAATAAAAAAAATTATTATCTTAAATAGTGGACCGATTTGCATGCGGTTTTTTTTAAAAGCTTGAAATAAAAGTTAAATTACAAGTTAAAAAAAACCCCGACTCTAAAAAAGTCAAAAATAATTTCCTCTTACTTACTTAAAGGCGTCGGGGGACCGCTAAGTAAATAAAATATAAAAACTCAGAGCTGCGCGGGAATTTACTTAGCGGTCCAACGACTCCTTTAAGTAAGTAAACGGAAATTATTTTTGACTTTTTTAGAGTCGGGGGTTTTTTAAATTTGTAATTTAACTTTTTTCATGAAATCTCTTCTCTGTCATTCAAACATTGAGATTTTGCTTACCTACAGTTTATTGAGAGTGGTGAATATAATTGTGGTTTACTGATCGCTTCTCTTCGAAAGTACGAAATATATACCTTCTGCGTTTCTTCTTCTTCCGCGGCGGTGGTGCGGCCACTGCAGCAGGCACGGGACTGGAGGCAGGTTGCGATGTATCATCTTCTCCAAAGTACAGTGCGCTGTCAAACGTCAGTTCAGGTAGAGTGTCCTTTTGGCTAGTCTTGTGTTCGAGTTCGTTGGTTTGACCCTCTGTATAGATAATTAAGAGTAATGAGTTTTTTTTTTATATGTCATCCGGTATGGGTGGCTGAGTCGGAGCGGCCAAAGCGCATGCTCCGACCAGCCAATATCACCTCCGAGAAGGTAGGTGCCATACCGGAGACTACCCTGGATTGCTGGCTATACTGGACTAGAGGAGAACACAACCGAGGCTGCTATGCAGCCATCTTACATCCAGTACGGTGGTATCAATCCAGTCGGCTACAATTTGAGCCTACCACCTAGTAAGGGGCAAGGGAAGGGACCTACAGTTTTACACCGGTTCCGAACGGTGAAGCAGCAGGTGTAGGTATGCACGTAAATTTTTTCGTCAGAAAAAACTCATTGGTACACGCCGACCGGATTCGAACCGAGGACCTCTCGCATGAGAAGCCGATGCCCAAACCACTCGGCCACCCGCCGCTTAGTATACAGTCAGCCAGTACTGTGGGCAGTACTAGGCAGTAGGTAAAATGGCTTCGTGCCTTACTGGCTGCTTGACAGGTTATCTTACCGGAATACTTTGTTAAACGTGGTGGTCGGTGTTGCGCTGCAATTTACCTGCGTACTTGCAGCACAACACTGATTACTATGCTTATTCCGTTTGCGGGGATAGCGTCTTACGTTAAATTCAGCCAAATTTGAATATGCTCTCGCGTCTTTCTTATTTGCAAAATGTAATCGAGGAAAAACAGAAACAGAGACGTGGTCTCATACAAAATAATTTTCAAATTTGTGCCGGACACGACACATCGGTCCGATGCGACGCGGTTACCGCACCCCGCGCCCCTCTGGCGCGGCGTGCGTCCGCGCTCGCCTCGGCCCGCCGCCCTGGCAGCAGTGTTGCCAACTTAGTGCTAGCGCCACTAGATCTGGTGGTTTGGAATCCCGTCTGGTGGCCAAATTTGCGATCTAGGGTCTAGTGCTGAGTATGGTGGTTTGATCAGATTTGTTTAGTGGTTGTGCAAAAAAGTTAGTGTTTAAA
Organism: Nematopogon swammerdamellus; assembly: GCA_946902875.1. Classification (NCBI taxonomy): domain Eukaryota; kingdom Metazoa; phylum Arthropoda; class Insecta; order Lepidoptera; family Adelidae; genus Nematopogon; species Nematopogon swammerdamellus. Next base: position 13,459,522 of record OX336351.1, read on the forward strand.
TCGATGAAGTGTTGCAACACGTACCAACACTTTCCCCAAGGATCTGTTAAACAAAATTGGAACCAAATGTGTTTATGCTGCACCCATTCCATGCGAAGAAGCTGAGACGCTTTCTTCTTCAGAAGAAGACTAATCTCAATTGTTATTTTAGTAATATTATTTTGTATGCAACCATCTGTCCTGTGATTGCAGTGATAATTATTATTATGCATACGTACCGTGTGGGGCCGGTACTTTAAAAGAATAGCCCCACTGCATCTCTCCCCGTGTATGTCGTAAAAGGCGACTAAGGGATATGACTCCCTTCTTATATTACTAGGTGGTAGGGCTTAACCCGCCCGGGTTGGTACCACCGCACTGAATGAAAGGTCGATCGAAACGGCTATGTAAATAGTTTGTGTTTTCCGTCCAGTTCAGTGTAGCCGGCACGACCGAAGGGAAGCGCTGACGTGGCACCAAGTTCACCCGGTGTTATGGGCTGACATCACGGATGTTGTAGGTGATGTAAGCCAACCGTGTCAGTTTCCATAAAAAAAAAAAAAAAAAACTAAATTGATCTGTTTGGAAATGATCGTACCTAATCTTTTATTTGAAGATCCTAAAAAGGACGTTTGTCTGGTTTTTCATTATTCTGAAGACCAGACACAGCCTCAAAAACCGGAATATTTGTTACCTCAGAACTTTCGACTGGGTGAAGCGATTTTAAAATTATTTTATTTTTTATTTTTTTGAAAGCCTCCCTTGTGGTCCCATTTCAATTTGGTCACGATCGGATTGGAAAGCGAGGCGGAACCGCGAGGCTGAAGGCCGAGCGATGCCGCCGAGTACCAATAAAATACTATAAAAAACTATGTATTTCAAAAAAATATAAAAACCGCCTTAAAAAATGTATGAAATAAAAAAAAATCGAACCCTAGAGTTGAAGGCGGTGCTAAGCAAGCAAAAATAACCGACCGCCTTCAACTCTAGGGTTCGATTTTTATTATAATTTCTTATTTTTGAGTATTTCTGAAAATCTGGGGAAATTCTGGTGGTTTCGACTGGCGCATCTGGTGGGCGAGCTAGAAAAGAGTTGGCAACACTGCCTGGCAGTCGATCACACCACGGAGTCAAGTATAGTCGCTTTGAGTCAATAATAATTCTCAGTCGTTTTATTACACGTTTATACACAGCTATCATAGTGTTTCATTTGGACCTTAAACACTAACACCCTACATAGGACACTCGCATATAGTAGCTAAAGTGGTACAACTGGTGACCCCGACGTGATTCGCGCGCGAGTTAATTGTGGTCATCTAGTGTTTAGTGACATTCAGTGTTTTAAGTGACATTTAGTTTGAGTAGAGACTGGGAATTATGAGTAGCGACGGAGAACGTGCGGATTTAGTGGCGCAAGATGCGATGCAGGCGTCCATTGTCGCTCTCACCACACAGATGGCACGCATGTGTGCCGAAATCGCCTCGATACGCGATGAGCAGGCTCAACAGCGACGCCCGCACCGTCCCCGCTCGCGGACACCGGCACACAGGTACAGATCCAGCTCGCGTACAGGTGCATCGGAACAGAAGGCCGGCTGGCTATGCTGGTACCACCATACATTCCGCGAGAAGGCCAACAAATGTGAGCAGCCATGCGCGTGGAAGGACCAGACGAAAATGCAATCGGAAAACTAGACGCAGTGCAGCCTAAGGCGGAGGTCTGCACATTGGAAAATTCCAAACGCCTTTATATAACCGACCGCAACTCGGGCATAAATTTTCTCATAGACTCCGGAGCAGACATCTCGGTACTGAGTAGGAACAAAGGCTCACCCTCGGATTATGTTTTATACGCGGCAAACGGGTCGGCGATAACCACTTACGGCGACAAGTCACTTACGCTCGATCTTGGACTACGAAGGCCGTACAAATGGAGTTTCGTGGAGGCGAACGTGCGAATGCCTATACTAGGTGCAGATTTCTTAGAATATCACAACCTGCTTGTGGATCTGAGGAATCGGCGTCTCATCGATGGCACAACGGAGCTCTACGTAAAAACGACAGCGATATCATCCGACCAACCAGCCATAAAAACAGTTTGCTCCAGCGATCCCCTTGCCGACATAATAGCATTGTTTCCGAATGTTACAAAACCATCCCTTTTTGGGAAAGAGGCTGTAAAACATAACGTCGAACACTATATCGAAACAAAAGGCGCACCCGTTAACAGCCGACCCAGACCTCTACCCCCAAGCAAATACAATAGAGTTAAGCGGGAACTTGAAACATTGTTGGAACGAGGCATTATTAGACCTAGCAAAAGTCCTTGGTCTTCGCCGCTACATGTGGTAGATAAAAAGTGTGGTGGAATCAGAATTGTCGGAGACTACCGTAAGTTAAATGCTAACACTATCCCTGACGCCTATCCTATGCCAAGGCTTTTAGATTTCACGTACATGCTGCACGGAAAAAAAATATTTTCCAAGATCGACCTCAACAATGCTTACCACCAAATTCCAGTTCGCGAACAAGACATCCCGAAGACCGCTATAACAACGCCATTCGGCCTGTACGAGTATACACGCACATGTTTTGGACTCCGTAACGCCGGAATGACGTTTTGCCGATTTCTCAACGCAGTGCTGCAAGGTCTAGATTGTGTATTTTCGTATGTAGATGACATTCTGATCGCATCTGAAGACCAAGAATCGCACAACAAACTTCTTCGAAACGTGCTACAACGACTCGATGCTCACGGAATTACCATCAATACGCAAAAATCTAAATTTAACAAGCCGTTAATAACATATCTCGGCTATTTGGTGTCCCCCGAGGGAATTCGCCCGCTACCTGAAAAGGTCGAAGCCATCGCCAACTACAAAAAACCGGTCACTATTCACGAGCTGAGACGCTTTCTAGGGGCAATAAACTTCTACAGAGAGAGCACTCCAGATGCGGCGACACACCAAGCTGTACTTAACAAATATTTAGTGGGCGCAAAAAAACGTGACAAGACAATCATCGAATGGACACCGGACGCAATTGCCGCATTTCAGAAATGCAAGGAAAGCATATTAAGAGTGCGTGCATGCTCGCACACCCCGCCGTGGACGCCGAGATCTCTATAATGACCGACGCCAGCGACGTAAGCGTAGGAGCAGTGCTAAACCAGCGCACAGAAAAGGGACAAGAGCCGTTAGGTTTTTTCAGTAAGACGCTTAATGAGACACAGAGAAAATACTCTACCTATGATAGAGAGCTGCTAGGTATTTACTTAGCGGTGAAACACTTCCGAAGGTTTATCGAGGGCTCGAATGTCAAAGTATACTGCGATCATAAACCTTTGACGTTCGCGTTCAAAAAGAATGCGACCACCAACGACACGCCGAGAAGAATCCGTCAATTAGATTACATTTCGCAATTTGTATCATCTATCGTGCACGTGTCTGGTGAAGATAACCCAGTCGCCGACTTTTTATCGAGAATCGAAGAGATAGGATGCCCCAGCGCAATAGACTATGAGAAGCTAGCACAGGCACAACAATCAGACGGAGAGTTGAAGGAACTTCTTTCACGAGAAAACTCAACTCTTCGATTAGTTCAGATTCCGGCCATCAAATTGAATGTTTATTGTGACACGACTGGCGGAAAGACAAGGCCGTACCTCACGAAGAACTTTCGCTATCAAGCCTTCACGACCATACATGGTATTTCACATCCAGGCGTAAGAGGAACGCGCAGGCTGATGAAGGAGAAATTCTTTTGGCCCGGCATACTGAACGACGTCAAGGAGTGGACAAAGTCGTGCCTACCATGCCAGAAGTCGAAGGTATCACGGCATACAAAGTCGCCATTTGGGAAGTATGAACCAAGTGATCGGTTTCAGCACCTGAATGTGGACATGGTTGGTCCACTCATGCCTTCAAATGGATACCGCTACGCAGTGACGATCGAGGACCGAGCAACAAATTGGCCAGAGGCAATCCCCGTCAGCGACATGTCGGCAGAAACTGTCGCGAGGGTTGTCTACGAGCACTGGATTGTCCGTTTCGGCTGCCCCCTACGAATTTCCACAGATCAAGGACGTAACTTCGAGTCAGAGCTGTTTCAGAACCTCGCGAAGTGCATGGGTATTAAAAAAATCAGGACAACCAGCTATCACCCGCAATCGAACGGCCTTATCGAAAATTTTCACCGAAGTATGAAAGCAGCATTAATGGCCCGATCAAACAGCGAGAACTGGGCAGAAGAATTACCATCAGTTTTATATGGTCTGAGAGCAGCTCTTCGAGACGACACATCAATCAGCGCAGCTGAAATGGTTTATGGAACCACTATTAGACTGCCGGGAGAGTTTTTCGAACCTTCACCAACATCGTACACCGTCGACGAGAGCTATGTGGACAAACTTCGCGAACACATAAGCAAAATAGCTTCTGTACCTAAGCGCGAAGCTAGGCAGACGTCAGTTTTTGTGCATCCGGAACTAAGTAGGTGCACACACGTGTTCGTCAGGTGTGATCGCGTGACACGACCTCTCACACCACCTTACGAAGGACCGTTCCCGGTAATAAAAAAGAAAGACAAATATTTTATAGTAAAACTTCCTAACAGGGAAGTCGCAATAACATTGGACAGGCTAAAACCGGCTTTCTTACCCAACGATGAAAGAAACGGTTCACGCGACGCACCTGCCGACTCCGCCCAAGTACCTACAACGAAGCCTAGTCCCACATCTCCTACCCATAATTCAAGTGAGACAGACACTACAGTACCATATCACGTGTCTAAGTTCGGTAGAATATGTAAAAAAACTGTTCGTTTTGCAGACCAATAACTTTCGTTTCATTCTCACCCATATCGACGACCAGCTGAGTGCCGGTCATCGTCCCGGTTTTTCTGTGAACCATAAAAATAGTGAAAGTGCAGTGAAATAAACAAATAACAGGTGTATCTGAGGCGCTAAGCCCCATCCAAACAAAGTGCAATGGTGTGGACAAAAAATTACCATAAAACTATTACAAACAATAATGATACTCGAACTGTTTATTGCTTGCACCAGAAACATTATGAAAGGACTAATATTACGCTATTTACTTTATACTTCTTACTTTTATGTCGTGATTATAGTTATGTTAATAATATGTTGCTTAAAATGAGTTCAATTTAAACTTTCTTTGTGTCACATGTTTGAAAGTGATAAATGTGCATGTATTAGTTTTAACAAAGCCGCAATCAATCTTAGAAATCGCAATAACGTTTTGTGAGTTGTATTAGGAAGCATACAAATGTTGGAAAACCTGTCGTTTAACATCCGTCAAGGAAATCTACGACAGATCCGTCAACTTGTTAGAGTATCGTTTCATTCGCATCACTTATATTTTATAACAATAGCGCTAATACCTGCTGTTCCAAGATACACTGAATAGTTTTTAATTTAATTTGAACATTTAATAGTTTTAATTTATTGTATAATGTTTGATTTGTAAGATTAGACACAAATATCGCAAGATCGTACGTAGTTATAACTATAACTTATAATAACGCACGTTTCATCAAATGCATTCTTGTTCAAACAATAAACCTCGTTCGTACACACGGGCGTAAAGCACTTATGCTGAGAGATGTAAAGAATTTTACGACAACGGAAGGTTACGCACAAAACTCCATGCCCAACGCTTGTAGTTTTGCCTGATCGCAATGTCGATTTTTCATAATATACTTACTCATTACTTTTACCTAATTAATAATCGTAGTATGCATGCATCTTAACGTAATCAGTAAATTATAGAAGAAATGTATTATATTTTGCACCATTATTTTCATACAGCGGTATGGTTTATTGATTTTGTGTAAATTTACACCTCATTCTGTGTTAGTTAGTACTTCGAATTAGTTAAAAAGTTAGTGTAGAAATTTTAATGGTACGTGTTCTCAAATCTATGCCTATGCCTATCTACGATTGTGTTATGTAATAGGTATTAAGCTTAGTCATACTTGTGTGTGAAATTATTGGCGGTCTCTCTCTTTGCAAAACAAAAGGACTCTCGCCTCAGCGGTTTTTACGACCGCATTGGTGAGCACAATCATCTAGGGTCATTGTTAGGATAGTTTTATTGCACCTCTTCAAATTTTTCAAGTGTCTCTTTTGTACGCCATCATTTCTGTGGTTCCTGGCACCCTGTATGTTATTGAAATGTTTTTATCTTTCTCATCGTGTTTATATCTCGTCTTTAAAATGTTTTCTATATTTGTAGTAAGTGGAGGCAGTCGTATAAAAGCAGATAACTGTCACAAGTAATGAACGATTCGTAATTAAAGGTAATTTTGGTAATTAAAAGCAGATAACTGTCACAAGCAATGAATGATTCGTAATTAAAGGTAATTTTGGTAATGTTGTAATGACAAAATTTTTTTCGTAAAGGGGGAAATTGATGTGCCGGACACGACACATCGGTCCGATGCGACGCGGTTACCGCACCCCGCGCCCCTCTGGCGCGGCGTGCGTCCGCGCTCGCCTCGGCCCGCACGTCCGTGAACCTGGAGTAGATTATCATGATAATTAGTTGAAAGTGGTCTTAAAATTTTGTACTCATTTTGTACTTTTCTGTGCAATTGAAAAAAAATTCTGTGCAGCTATAGTTTAGCCGTAATATCAAAATGAAATTAGCTACTCCAGGTTCACTCTGGAGTAGTACTTACACTCTCAGAGCTGGGAGTGGTGTCAAATTTTGTACAAAATTGTGTACTATTCTGTGTGCCAAATAACTTTTTTTGTGCAAGCACAGTTTTCCCGTAAAACCTGAAAAACACTTAGAACCATGTAATTCTAGTTGTGAGATTATAATACACACATTCCGGTGAAGTTTCATAGATTTGTAACTGCGACAGGGTTCTACAAGCCAAGCAATTTCAAGCTTGGTCGTCCAGATAATTAATTTTCAACCTTATGACTAATGTATTAGAGATGAAGACGTGGAAGACTACCAAATGCATATTAGATCCTTTACTTACACGTCCCGAGAGAGAAAGATGGCGCATTCAAACGGCGAGTTAGAAAAGGAAAGAAAGTAACTTTTTATGCCGCTGCGGCACTTCACTGGCTTCTAGCTTAAGGACTGCAATAAATGACGGCGTTGCCGGCCGCCCCCCATAGCGCTATTGCGTTGAACATAAACAAAAAATCAAGGCTACGTACCCTTATAGTTGTAATAGAGTGAAATTAAAAAAATAAAATTAATGTTGGTAGAAAGTAGACTGTGCTTAGTTGGATTATTCCATGGATGATTCCATATTTATTTTAATATATGTCATTGTACCGTGTGGGGCCGGTACTTAAAAAGAATAGCCCCACTGCATCTCTCCCCGTCGCATGTCGTAAAAGACGACTAAGGGATAAGGAAATTCGTCAGCCTCGGTAGCTCTGGTGCGGTCAGTCGGCAAAGCGCGGTCAGTGCTGGGATGGGTGACCGCTTGACCGTTGGAGGCTGACCGTGGTTCGGATTCCACGTTAAACTGTAGGTCCCTTTCCTTCTTGCCTTACTAGGTGGTAGGGTTTATCCCAGTCGGGTTGGTACCACCGCACTGAGCGAAACGTCGGACGAAACGGCTATGTAAATAGTTCGTGTTTTCCGTCCAGTTCAGTGTAGCCGACATGAAATGAAGGGAAGCACTGACATGGCACCTAGTTCACCGGGTGTTATGGGCTGGCATCACGGATGTTGTAGGTGATGTAGCCAACCGTGTCACTTTCCATAAAAAAAAAAAAAAAATGTCGCAGGGATTTTGTAAGACACGGCTTTTTATGAAAATACTAGGTATATTAAAAAAATAGTCAGTCCGTCCGTCCGTCCGTCCGATGCGCGATGGCTGTATCTTTGGAACGGTAATAGCTAGCCGCTTGAAATGTTCACATAATATGTGTTATTTTGGCATATATGTATAAAAATTATACATATTCCATAAAAAAGTCAAAATTAAGCAGGTTTTAAGCCTAGCTCAAGCAGGGCGATAGCAAATTCGAAGTTTGCTTTGCGCTTATTAGTCATTTATTAGTCTGCAGTGGAAACCGTCAAGGGATGTGTGCAGGTGTATGTCACTGAATATTCAGTGGTGTATGCCATGTAAGAGTACATAAACATAGAATAGCACAAAAGCAAAGTAGGTACTGATAACAAGTACATGAAGTAAGTACATCTGACTTGTGTGAAGGGTTAGGTTGGCTATTAATTAATTTTTTTTATGGAAACTGACACGGTTGATTACATCACCTACAACATCCGTGATGTCAGCCCATAACACCGGGTGACCTAGGTGCCATGTCAGTGCTTCCCTTCGATTATAGCGAAAAAAAAATTACGATTACAAATTATTATTATAAGTTTAAAAAAAATTACTCAATGGGACAATGCTACTTATGTCTCAACATACTTAAAGAATGCAAGTTTAGTTTCAACCAGCTGATTTGACATAATATATATTATCATAGGATTTGACGAGTTTTGGCCAAAAGTAGTGGGCTTATTTCTTTTAAAACATAATGAACAGAATGAAATATAATCATAATCAACTACATTTTGAACAAAGATTCATAGGTGAGTTTTGTTTTAATCAAATAAGTTTTAATTCAATTCAAACTTTTCGAATTGTCCCAACCACGATTTAATCATTGTCTCATGAGGTTGATATGTATGTTAAAAATCAGCCAAGTGCGAGTCTTACTCGCGCGCGAAGGTTTCCGTATCTATCCGCTACGTAGACGGAAAAAATATTTTTTATGATCGAAGATCCGCTATCAATATTATCCGCATATCCGCTCAGGTGGTATGGTCTTCGAATTTGAATTATCAGATATATGTTTATGTTATGACAGGTCTCCATGTTTGCCCACTGACAACAGCTGTTACCATAGTAACGTCACTTTATTTTTTTAAAGTATTCTAATAAGCGAATAAATACGTTGCTTTACATTACCCCTAACAATTTCATGCAGTAGGCGTTTTTACCATTTATTTTACGCATATTTACCTTTTTAGTTTGAAAATCACTAAACATTGGTAAATATGCGTTTTTGTGTGCAAAAACTCAAAAACGATCATCTGGGATAACACACATTAAGCAAAAATCAAATATAAATGACGAATAAAACGTAAAATGTCTCTCTAGCATAAGTATTATCTAATCTTCTTTCCGTATTAGGTACCTAGGTATACCGCTTATAACGAGAATAGCTCAAAGAGTCGCTAGTTAGCTAAAAAAAGTCTGCATCTTTGGTCTGCACTAAATAAATGCACCAATTAACACGTTTACATCATCATGTCAGCCTCGGTAGCTCAGTGGTGCGGTCGGTCGACTCTTGTACAACCACCGAGCATACCTACGGGAGTGGCAACCGTCGAGCGCTAATATATAGGAAAATTAGCCGCGTGTTAGAGCATTTGCACTAATATATAGCGCTGCTGCGGGATCGACCGTCAGTGCGCTCGCGACTTGGAATCGAAGAACACGTATATGTGCACTACGCAAAATGGCGATTTGTGCAGTTCGTGCGTGTCGAAAGAGCTCAAGATCATCAGGAATGACAAAAGATGGCGTAACCTTTCATAATTAGGTCATTTTAATGATAATACAATGCTTAAAGCGTGTAAAATACAAAAATTCCGCTAGCTAGGAGCACGACTGCGCGCCATACTGGGCGCGTACACATGATAGGCAAATTTGACAGACTGGAAAGAAATTTGAAATCAATTATTGTATATGGGTGTTAGTTTTTTTATGGCAATGACATGGATGAATTCAATTTATAATATGTATTGTTATTATTTCTTTAATATTACGTTTTCTATTTTTTATAATTATAAAACCAATATACCTATACAAAACTAATATATTGTATATTATGTATTATTATAATAAGTATTATTATTATCAGTGATAGGAATAGGTAGGACTTATTTACCTAAACTTCGAGGAACAGAGTAAAAAATTGGAGACTTCCTTACGACAATATTTTTTTCCGGTTTAATAATACTTATTCATGGTGTTATAATTTCGCGATTTAAAAAAAGCGGCCGCCATTTTGAACTTTTTAGTAACTGGACAGATTGCTTTCAAAATCGACATCTGGGTGTCAGTGAATACGAATCTGTAGTCAAATTTAAAAAAAGTAGCCGCCATTTTGAAATTTTTAGTTACTGGACCGATTGCTTTCAAAATCGATATCTGGGTGTCTATGTAGGCTCTGAATACGAATCCGTTGTCAAAATTTAAAAAAAGTGACCGCCATTTTGAACTTTTTAGTTACTGGACCGATTACTTTCAAAATCGATATCTGGGTGTCTGTGTGGGCTCTGAATACGAATCTGTAGTCAAAATAAAAAAAAGTGGCCGCCATTTTGAACTTTTTAGTTACTGGACCGATTGCTTTCAAAATCGATATCTGGGTGTCTGTGTGGGCTCTGAATACGAATCTGTAGTCAAAATAAAAAAAAAGTGGCCGCCATTTTGAACTTTTTAGTTACTGGACCGATTGCTTTCAAAATCGATATCTGGGTGTTTATGTAGGCTCTGAATACGAATCCGTTGTCAAAATTTAAAAAAGTGACCGCCATTTTGAACTTTTTAGTTACTGGACCGATTACTTTCAAAATCGATATCTGGATGTCTGTGTGGGCTCTGAATACGAATCTGTAATCAAAATTAAAGAAAAGTGGCCGCCATTTTGAACTTTTTAGTTACTGGACCGATTGCTTTCAAAATCGATATCTGGGTGTATGTGGGGGCTCTGAATACGAATCTGTAGTAAAAATTAAAAAAAAGTGGCCGCCATTTTGAACTTTTTAGTTACTGGACCGATTGCTTTCAAAATCGATATCTGGGTGTCTGTGTGGGCTCTGAATACTAATCTGTAGTCAAAATTTAAAAAAAGTGGCCGCCATTTTGAACTTTTTAGTTACTGGACCGATTGCTTTCAAAATCGATATCTGGGTGTCTGTGTGGGCTCTAAATACGAAGCCATTGTCAAAATTTAAAAAAAGTGGCCGCCATTTTGAACTTTTTAGTTACTGGACCGATTGCTTTCAAAATCGATATCATATTTTTTATGTTAACTACATATTGTTATTCAGAGTCCACACAGACATGTAGATATGGGTTTTGAAAGTAATCAGTCCAGTAACTAAAAAGTTCAAAATGGCGGCCACTTTTTTAAGATTTTGACAACGGATTCGTATTCAGAGCCCACACAGACAAACAAATATCAATTTTAAAAGCAATCGGTCCATTAACTAAAAAGTTCAAAATGGCGGTCACTTTTTTTTAATTTTGACAATGGATTCGTATTCAGAGCCCACACAGACACCCAGATATCGATTTTGAAAGCAATCGGCCCAGTAACTAATAACTTCAAAATGGCGGCCACTTTTTTTAAATTTTGACAACGGATTCGTATTCAGAGCCCACACAGACACCTAGATATCGATTTTGAAAGCAGTCAGTCTAGTAACTAAAAAGTTCAAAATGGGGGCCACTTTTTTAAATTTTTTACTACAGATTCGTATTCAGAGCCCACACATACAACCAGATATCGATTTTGAAAGCAATCGGTCCAGTAACTAAAAAGTTCAAAATGGCGGCAACTTTTTTTAAATTTTGACAACGGATTCGTATTCAGAGCCCACACAGACACCCAGATATCGATTTTGAAAGCAATCGGTCCAGTAACTAAAAAGTTCAAAATGGCGGCCACTTTTTTTAAATTTTACAACGGATTCGTATTCAGAGCCCACACAGACACCCAGATATCGATTTTGAAAGCAATCGGTCCAGTAACTAAAAAGTTCAAAATGGCGGCCACTTTTTTTAAATGTTTACTACAGATTCGTATTCAGAGCCCACACATACACCCAGATATCGATTTTGAAAGCAATCGGTCCAGTAACTAAAAAGTTCAAAATGGCGGCCACTTTTTTTAAATTTTACAACGGATTCGTATTCAGAGCCCACACAGACACCCAGATATCGATTTTGAAAGCAATCGGTCCAGTAACTAAAAAGTTCAAAATGGCGGTCACTTTTTAAATTTTGACAACGGATTCGTATTCAGAGCCTACATAGACACCCAGATATCGATTTTGAAAGAAATCGGTCCAGTAACTAAAAAGTTCAAAATGGCGGCCACTTCTTTTTTATTTTGACTACAGATTCGTATTCTGAGTCCACACAGACGCCTAGATATCGATTTTGAAAGCAATCGGTCCAGTAACTAAAATGTTCAAAATGGCGGCTACTTTTTTTAAGTTTTGACTATAGATTCGTATCCAGAGTCCACACAGACGCCCATATATCGATTTTCAAAGAAATCGGTCCAGTAACTAAAAAGTTCAAAATGGCGGCCACTTTTTTAAATTTTTACTACAGATTCGTATTCAGAGCCCACACTGACACCCAGATATCGATTTTGAAAGCAATCGGTCCAGTAACTAAAAAGTTCAAAATGGTGGCCACTTTTTTCAAATCGCGAAATTAAAACACCATGAATATTATTAAACCGGAAAAAAATATTGTCTTAAGGAAGTCTCCAATCTTTTACTCTGTTCCTCGAAATTTAGGTAAATAAGGCCCACTTGCACCAACACGAGTTTAAAGTTAAGTAGCGAGTTATGGATTTAAACGCGGTTTCCACAGTCAACGGATGCTAGCTTAACGAGTTAAACTGGTTTATATATTAAATTTGTGTTGGTGCAAGTGAGCCTAAGCCCTACTTATTCCTATCACTGATTATTAGTACAACTTTTCAAAAATATTAAAACAACAGTCTTGTTTGATTTTTCAATATTCTTTTTGGATTCAAACAATAATATTCGTTCAGTAAAAACTATTTGAAATAATATTACAAATAACAATTTCAAAATTCACAGATATACCGCACCATCATTGTCCGTCAGACTGGCATTCGTAGTGATCCCGTCAAGTTGCCGTCAAGCAAGGCTTCCGATTGGTCGGACGGTCGGCTCTTACTACCAGATACCCGAGCCAAGCCAGCGATAACAAACCTGTCGCTCGCCTTGCTCGCTCTGTCTCTCTCCATATCGCGGGGCGCGATATGGGTAACGGAGATAGACAAGTCACGTCATAAAAGATTAAATTGCGATTTCGATTTTCGTAGTAGTAGGGATTTTTGGCTAGCCGTGCTCCGATACAAACGCAGTAGCGTTGCGTCTCCCGTAGGTATTCTCCTTGTGTACAACGCTGAGCGTGGTCAGTACTTAGATGGGTGACCGCCCGACCGTTGGAGGCTGACCGTGGTTCGGATTCCACGTTAAACTGTAGGTCCCTTTTTTTCTTACCTTACTAGGTGGTAGGGTTTATCCCGCCCGGGTTGGTACTACCGCACTGAATGGAACGTCGGTCGAAACAGCTATGTAAATAGTTCGTGTTTCCGTCCAGTTCAGTGTAGCAGACATGCAATGAAAGGAAGCACTGACATGGCACCTAGTTCACCCGGTGTTATGGGCTGACATCACGGATGTTGTAGGTGATGCAATCAACCGCGTCAGTTACCATTAAAAAACCGGCTAAGTGCAAGTCGGTTTGGCGCACTGAGGTTTCCGCACCACAAAAAAAAACAGTGAAAAAAAACACGTTTCTTGTATGGGAACCCCCCTTAATTTTTAATTTTTTCTATTTTTTATTATTTGTTGTTATATCCGCTATAATATAATAACACAATATTCTGTGAAAATTTCAACGGGGTACCTATTACGGTTCAAGAGATACAGCCCTCGCTCGGACAGACGGACGGACGGACGGACGGACAGACAGACAGACAGACGGCGTAGGCTTAGTGTTTAGTCTTCGCATGTTTAGTTTTATTTGTTAGATGTATCATTGTTTCTTTGTTACTAGCCACAATAAATTATTCTCTATTTAGCTTGTTTTCGTTCATCGACAAGGAAATCTCAGGTCTCATGGGTGGAAGGAGTATCGATGCATTGTTTATAGGTGATGTAGCCAACCGTGTCAGTCAGTCAGTCAGCGTGTAAGCGTCCACTGCTGGACATACGCCTCTCCAATTTTCCTTCAGTCCTCCCGACCTTACATTCTTTAAGACCTTAGCGGTACGGAACCACTGCTTTCCGCCGACGTACTTGATGTCGTCGTCCCACCTGGCGGGTGGTCTTCCCATACTCCGTTTTCCTGTCCACGGCCTCCAGTGTAGGACACGGTTACTCCAACGGTCGTCGTCTCTTCGGCTGACGTGCCCAGCCCATTGCCACTTGAGCTTAGCCACCCGGTATCCAATATCGACTACGGTGTCAGTTTCCATAAAAAAATCTCGTTTTTGTATCATCATCAGTTAGCATGTTTTTAGTCGATCAGGGTTAGGTTAGGTTAGTTTTATACTTATTGATTTAATAATTGCACATAAAAATAACTATTTGAATTGTAAGTGCTTTGAACCGCACTCCTTATAACTAAATATATTGTATCTGTATTGTCTCATAAAATATTGAGATATTTTGGTAAAGATAAACGCAAAGGAAATACTGTTATAATATAAGTAACACATTTTTGTATTATAAATATATAAACGATACCTTAGAGATGCGAACCTAAACAGTAATCCACAAACTCGTCACTAATTGCATGCTTATAGGATTATTTGTTTGTTTTCTAAAATATGGGTGAATAATAAATCTTCTTTTTTTTCTTTCTTCCAAAACCCACAAATCGTAAATAAAACATGCCTCAATTCAGTTGATCTTTCACCGACATGACGCGTAACTAATTGCATGTTTCTAATAAATAACTGCACCACCGCTATAAAAAAATGCCCTTTCATTTATTTTAGAATAATAGCCCAGCATGCCTATACCATAATTCTCTGAAGAGTATTGCTCATTCTTTCTAACTCACGTATGAATGCGTTATCTTTCTCTCTCGGGACGTGTAAGTAAAGGATCTAATATGCATTTGGTAGTCTTCCACGTCTTCATCTCTAATACATTAGTCATAAGGTTGAAAATTAATTATCTGGACGACCAAGCTTGAAATTGCTTGGCATGTAGAACCCTGTCGCAGTTACAAATCTATGAAACTTCACCGGAATGTGTGTATTATAATCTCACAACTAGAATTACATGGTTCTAAGTGTTTTTCAGGTTTTACGGGAAAACTGTGCTTGCACAAAAAAAGTTATTTGGCACACAGAATAGTACACAATTTTGTACAAAATTTGACACCACTCCCAGCTCTGAGAGTGTAAGTACTACTCCAGAGTGAACCTGGAGTAGCTAATTTCATTTTGATATTACGGCTAAACTATAGCTGCACAGAATTTTTTTTCAATTGCACAGAAAAGTACAAAATGAGTACAAAATTTTAAGACCACTTTCAACTAATTATCATGATAATCTACTCCAGGTTCACGGACGTTCGGCCCGCCGCCCTGGCAGTCGATCACACCACGGAGTCAAGTATAGTCGCTTTGAGTCAATAATAATTCTCAGTCGTTTTATTACACGTTTATACACAGCTATCATAGTGTTTCATTTGGACCTTAAACACTAACACCCTACATAGGACACTCGCATATAGTAGCTAAAGTGGTACAAATTTGTCTTACCGATTACAGAAAAAACTGACGTGTATGGAGTATGATATGAAATTGGCAACGCTTTCGCGGGACATATTTTAATATTGCGCTCTTTTTAATACGCTTTTTAGGGTTCCGTACCTCAAAGGAGGAAAAAACGAAACCCTTATAGGATCACTTTGTTGTCCGTCTGGCTGGCTGGCTGGCTGTCTGTCGGTCAAGACCTTTTTTCTCAGGAACGGGTAGGGATATCAAGTTTAAATTAATATCAAATACTAAGGTCTACGTTTCCTCGGAGGTGTAAAAAATGTAAGCTTCTAGGTCAACGCAATCACTAGATACGCCCATTTAAGTCACATATTTTGCTACCGGCAAACCAAATCAAAACCTATGGAGTACTTCCCGTTAACCTAGAATCATGAAATTTGGTAAGAAGCAAGGCCTCACAGCACAAGTAAAGGAAAAAATCGAAAATTGAAAAGTTATAGTTATATGACATTAAAAAAATTTTTTCTTTGTTTTGTATGTCAAGGTCCCTTTTTCTCAGGAACGGATCAAGATAACAAATACAAATTAATACTAAATACTATTATTATTATATATATTATCTCTTTAAGGTGTAGAAAATACAAGCTTCTAAATCAACACAATAAAAAGATACGGCCATCTATGTCAGATTTCATACTCGCAAACTCACTCCAATCAAATCAAAACCTATAGGGTATTTCCCGTCAACCAGAATCATAAAATTTGGTAAAAAGCAAGGTCTCATAGCACAAGTAAAGGGAAAAATCCAAAAAAAATTTACTTGTAGTTATATGATATTTAAAAAAATTTGCTTGTTTTGTGTGTCAAGACCCTTTTTTTCTCAGTAACGAGTCAAGATATCAAATTGAAATTAATATGAAATACTAACGTCTGCGATCCCTTCGAGTTATAGAAAATTAAAGCTTCTAAATCAATATAATCAAAAGATACGGCTATTTATGGCAAACTTTAATACTTGCAAACTCACTCAAATGAAATCAAAACCTATAGGGTACTTGCCGTTGACCTAGACGATCACAAGTAAAGAAAAAATCCGAAAATTTTAGATATGTCGTTATGTCATATAAGAAATATATTTTTGTATATTTCGACTTCACGAATGCTGCACAGTCAAAGTTCAAACCATTGCTGTAGTGTTTATTTAGGCGGTTCATGATTTTCCAAAACAATTGTTTTTGTACATACTACGGAACCCTCGCTGCGCGAGTCCAACTCGCACTTGCCGACTTTTTTTTTATTTTGTTACACTCTAACCCCGCCTCTATTTGCTTTTTTAACCGACTTCAAAAAAGGAGGACGTTCTCAATTCGACTGTATTTTTTTTTATGTTTGTCCTCTCATAACTTTCGACTGGGTGAACCGATTTTGAAAATTATTTTTTTATTTGAAAGCTGGTACTTCCCGTGTGGTCCCATTTTAATTTGGTCAAGATCGGATTGGAAAGCGAGGCGGAATCGCGAGGCCGAGCGATTCCGCCGAGTACATTGATAGCAAAAAATTACAAAAAAAAAGTGTGAAATAAAAAACTATTTAACAAAATATAAAAACCGCCTTCAAAAATGTATGAAATAAAAAAAATCGCATCCTAGAGTTGAAGGCGGTGCTAATGCAAGCAAAAATCACAGACCGCCTTCAACTCTAGGGTTTAATTTTTTTTTATTTCATACATTTTTGAAGGCGTTTTTTATATTTTGTTAAATAGTTTTTTTCTCGAAGTAGAAGTGAGCGGACGATATCTAATAGCAAGCGATGAGTTGACACGTAGATATTTCCGTTTGATAGCGGTGTTGCCCAAAGGTCAATTTGAAAATCGTGTGTAGACTGTTAGACCGACGACCATTCCCCAATAATTGTATTTAGTCATTTATTGCTAATTACCCTCATCACAGTAACGAGAGAGCAAAGGTGGGTAAGTAATTTGATACGTCTTGATGTATGTATCTAATATTTTTTCTTCACTGGTGTTGGTGGTGGGTGGGCACATCGCTCCTCCGAGGGTGGGGCACACTGGGGTGATAGGTGAAACTGGGATTGATGTATGTACTTACAAATTTTCAAATACTTAGCTAATACTATTGTTTCTTATACCGTGTGGAACCGGTACTTAAAAATAATAGCCCCACTGCATCTGTCCCCGTGCATATCGTAAAAGGTGACTAAGTAATAAGGACAAAGTGTCATGTTAAATGACGACAGGGTAGCCACCTCTCAACTTGGCACTGTCCTTCCACCGACTCATGTAGCAGGTAGGTCTTCGTGCCTTACGTGCTAACTTATTAATCTTGATAACTATTAACTTGTCCTAATACATTGTTAACGTGGTGGTCGGTGTTGTGATATAATTTACAAGAGTACTTGGGTGAATCAACTTTTTCTTGTAACGTAAAAAAACCAGCTGCAAAGACAAATACAAAAAAAAGTTGATTACGATTTATTACTTAGTTGAAAATCAAAAGGTATAATATACTTAGGTTGATAGGCAATTGAAATAAAAGAAGAGAACTATTAAAAATAAAACATTAACCAAATTTTAAGGGGTGACCCAGGGGACAATTTTGTCCCCAGTTGTATGGAAAAAAGGGGTTGTCCCCAGGGTAACCAATATATTTTTTTTAAATTACTCAAAATTCTTTGTGCTGCTTCTTTCTTATTAATCAATTACTTATCTGAGAGTTGCTGTAACTATTAAAATAATAAGGTGAATTTATCAAGATAATATCCTGTTTTCAGACAGATAACAAAAACAAGAAAAAGTTGATTCACGCACTTACAGCACAACACCGATTACTCTGCTTTCCCCGATTGTCGCGATACAGCGTGTGGTAACTGGTATGTATGTATGTATGTATGTGTGTGTATGTAGGTATGTCAAAAAATGAAACAATTAGTAAATGCATACTGTTCTGCAATGCTGACTGCATGTCACTTGGAACCAGCAGTCGGGACTGGCGACTTGCCGGCAGGTGCCGAATTCAAAACTTCGCTTAAGTAAACATTATTGATTACTTTCTCAGAAATCACTGACCACCAAGATTGTTTCAAAAAAGTTTAACCAGCTTTTATGAAACGGAATGAGATATAAGTTATAGAATCAGTTTATTCTGAGAGGCCACGATGGACTTCCTCCAAGAAATCAATTCATAAAAATTTTGCGTAATTTGACATTTTGGAAGAATGTTTTTCATCAATCAGCTGTCACTCAACACAAAATGTAATAAAAACAGTACAGTCACTTTATCTTCTGATGGTAAACTTACTGCCATAGTGGCCAGTATCTACTTAGATTATATAATATAATAGTTTAATTTTAATTTAATTTTATTATATTTGGAAAATCAACAGTTTATAGTACATACATATATGTAGTTGCCAGCGGTTTTTCACATAAATTACTAAACCAGTAAAAGATTTTCTCGTGTTTACATTAAAGACATAATTTACAAAAATTGTTGTACCACAGTGCCGTGAAACAAAGAAATTAATACAGTTGACATTTCGTATTTAAAATAAAGAGAAAAAATAAATAAATAAGAAGTATAAATAAATAATGTATAATAAATAAATTGAATAAATAAAGACAATGAAATGTAACTAAAATGATTTTAGACTCAAATATTATAATATTTTTTTTTTTTTAGTATAGTTTGTTTATAATGATTACTGTTTTCTTTTTAGGAAAATATTTTTTATAACATCTTTTTTGAATGTGTACTTAGTATGTATAAAAGGATCAATGTCGCTGAAATGCTCGTTATATGTGCTAGCTAAGCTAGTAATAGTTGAGTTCTTTGCATAATTGGTGCGGTGTAGTGGAATGTGAAATAGGTTAGTGTGGCGTGTCCGACGAGCAGGAACACTGTAGCCAATCTCTCCAACAAGTTGCGGACAGTCAATCCGACTGTTTACCAGGTCGTACAGGAAAGCCATATCGAGCAGTAGTCGTCTTTCTTCTAGTGTCATGACATTGTGATATTTACAGCTTTCTAAATAAGAGTCGGGTCGCACTTTAGATTTGTAATTAATATACCTGACGAATTTTCTTTGTAGGCGTTCAATTCTTATTATGTTTACGTTATAATTTGGAGACCATATACAAGAACCAGTATTGTAGAACACTACGAACATAAGCATAGTACAGCGATTTAATACATTCAATGTTTTTGAAATTTTTGGACACTCTAATTACGAATCCTAGATTTTTATATGCTTTGTCTATAATTGAGTCATAGTGATCGTTGAAAGTTATTTTTGAATCAAGTATTACCCCTAGATCCCTCACTGTAGACACTTTAGGTATAGAAATTTGGTTGATTGTGTAGTTATGTTGTATTCGTTTAGAACTAGGAGTGAAGGTCATGTGCATACATTTTGTAGCATTGACATTAATTCTGTTTCGTTTATAGTACTCAGAGAGACAGTTCATAACCTCTTGTAATTTATGACAGTCACTTGTATCGTTAGTTACTTTGATTACTTTCTTATCGTCTGCATATAGGGAATATTTTGCATGGGTTATACTGTATCCTATATCATATATGTAAGCATTGTAAAATAATGGCCCCAAAATTGATCCCTGGGTGGGGGACACCGGACGGTATCTTAATGAAATTTGATTTAAAACCACCTATTACAACAGATTGCGACCGATTATCTAAATATGATTCTACCCAGCGTAGCAAGTCACCGTGTATTCCCAGTGCGTTTAACTTCAACAGTAAAATTTTGTGATCTACTCGATCGAAGGCTTTTTCGAAATTTTACAATATGGGGTTCTAAACTTGAGGACCGTTTTCACAAATCGAAATATTTGAAAAAAGTAAAATTTTCAGGAGATGGTTTTTGACGTGATAACGTCACGTCTTATAAATTGATGAACATCGGCTGCACGCACGAAAAAGTGTCACGTTCCATTTGAACCTGTGTGTGCAAGCGAGAGCGCGTAAAAAGCGATAGAGAGGCATATAAGGAGAGTAGGAAATACAAAATATATTTGTCCGTATTTTGCGAGCCTCGAACCCGCGGTCCCTGCCACCAATATTGTGTGACCGACCAGACGTCTTATCCACCCGGCTAAATGGATCATGTCCTAGCGTAGCGAATTCGGTCAACAGTAGGTGAAGATTTCGTAGTTTACTTGATTCGCAGTCAGGTAGGTGTTGCAACGTTGTAGTATGCGCTTTGATATGTAGATGGCGTTATGTAGGATTATTGATAAAGATGAGTGTCTCGGCACAGATCTCGAGCCCAATTCTCCGTCTCTCAGTGACAGTTGTCCTCCTAAGAAAGCCGAAAGCGAACCAAATGAATCCGATATTCGTTTGGTCGTTTATGTGATTTCGTGGCTCAGTGGTAAGAATGTACGATTTGTATTTTCTGACCATCGG
Source organism: Nematopogon swammerdamellus (assembly GCA_946902875.1). Lineage (NCBI taxonomy): Eukaryota > Metazoa > Arthropoda > Insecta > Lepidoptera > Adelidae > Nematopogon > Nematopogon swammerdamellus. Next base: position 13,480,528 of record OX336351.1, read on the forward strand.
TTCGAATCCCTCAAATTTTTTTTCTTTTTTTTTCTTTTTTAAGCAATGTTACGGTGTTTAAATTTTTTTAGGGTGTTTATTTTTTTATAACCACCTAAGAATTATTTTCGGAATTCCCAGTAGTGTTACCACATTATGACGTTATCACGTAAAACTATCGTCCATAAACCGACTTTATAGACAACCAATTTTTTTGTTATTATCTTTAAAATAACCAGAATGTAGTCAAACAAAAAATACTAGCTTACAGATAATCGAGAGACCCATTCAGATACTGAAAATAAACAATATTTAATGAATAGAATAGCGTAAAAAAATCATAAAAATCACGACTTTTTGCCAAAGCGAAATATTTAGGTACCTACTGAATGAATAAAATGAATGAATTAATGTGACACCCATTTAATAATTATAATATACAGGGTGTTCGGCACATGAACGGACAGAAATTTTTTGTAGGTAAGTGGGGTAATTTGCAACGTTTTGAACTATGACACCTTTTGTCAGATGTCACGTGGTATCGAGATACGATTTTTTTTCTTTATTTTTGAAAATTACCAAAATCGCAGCTATAAACCCTTGTAACTTTTTTGTTTATGAATGTATCAGCACGAAATAAAATTTATTGAATTTTACTATGTATCCTTGTTCTAGAAAAAATATTATTTGATAAATTTAATACCATGAAAAGGTTTTATGACCTCCCAAAGTCCCGAGAACGAGTAAAAATGTGACAGAATCTTAATTTCTTAATTCATTAAAAAAAAACTAACAGCAGTTGAGTGCTTCATTTTCTATTAAAAAGTTTGCTAGTTTACGCCCTTTCCAATGGTATACCACATGTCATACAAATCATTCACTATGTGGCCAAACTTAGGCGCAGAGACAGAACAGAATGACAAAATTAGGGATAATTTGCAAGAGTGCCCGCGCGACCGGTAAGTACATGTTCTAAATTTGAAAATACGGGAAACGACCACCGATAGTGTCCGTGTTGTATGAATGATAATCCAAACAAACACTTCCTCTGGCGCGAGATCGCCAGGCGAAATCAGTTGGTTAGGGAACATGGGTGAAAACTGGAAATTTTTTAAACAAAATGTTCAAGATTTACCTAAAAGCAGCTAAAATTGAGAAAGAAGACGATGAATACAAGCTTTCAGTGTTCCTGAATAACATCGGCGACAGAGGTATAAAACTCTATAATAACCTAGTACTGGAGCCGGAAGAACAACAAAACATAGAAGCAGTATTGAGAAAATTCGACGAACATTTCAACCCAGAAAGAAACGTCACATATGAGAGATTCGTTTTCTTTAATAGAAATCAGGAAGCTCAAGAATCCGTGGAGAACTACATAACGGAACTGAGGGACCTAAGTTCAACTTGTCAATTCGGATCGCTTACAAACAGCTTAATAAAAGATCGTCTCGTATGCGGATTAAGAGACCCAGGAATGCAAGAGAGGCTACTGAGGACGAAAAATCTTACCTTGGAGGTAGCAGCTGAAATGTGTAAAACAAATCTTGGAGGACCTGGAAGGAGTAGAAGTTTATATAGATGATATCATAATCTGGGGCAAAGATGTTGAAGAACATGACAGGAGACTCCGCGCTGTCCTGGATAGGTTAAGACAGAAAAATGTAAAACTTAATTATGAGAAATGTAAGATAAGAATACCAGAAATTAAATATGTAGGACACATAATAAATAAGAATGGTGTTACTCTTGATGATAGTAGAATTAAAGCGATAGTAAACATGGAAAGACCTCAAGATAGGAAGGCACTAGAAAGATTTCTTGGAGTAGTAAATTATTTTTCCAAGTTTGTTCCGAATATGTCGAATGTTAATGCATCTTTAAGAATGATGTTAAAGAAAAATGTAGACTTTCAACGGCAGGATGAACATGAAAAAGCATTCAAACATTTAAAAGATCTCTTGGTTATAAAACCAGTTCTGCAATTTTTTGACGAAAAGATACCAATAGTATTATCTGTGGATGCGAGCAAGGATGGTCTAGGAGCTGCAATATTACAGAATGGTTTACCAGTTGCATATGCTTCGAAATCACTCAGCAAATGTCAAAAAGAATACGCACAAATAGAGAAAGAAATGCTTGCAATATTATATGGATGTGAAAAGTTTAATCAATATATTTACGGACATTGTATAACTATAGAGACGGACCATGCTCCACTGGTATCTATAATAAAAAAGGCAAAGAATTATACATTGCCGATACATTATCAAGGGCATATGATAAAGTTGATAAAGATGAGGTAGATTTGGATAGTTCTGAAATAGATGCACAAGTGAATGGAATTGTACAAAATATTAGTGTAAGTGCAAATCGGTTGAACAATATCAAGGAACACACAATGAATGACAATGAGACTAAAACTTTGATGAAATATATTAAGGAAGGTTAGCCAAACAATAAAAACCAGTTACCAGTTGAAATAAGGCAATACTGGAAGTTTAAAGACGACCTGACACAGAACGATAATATAATTTTTTAGGAATAAGAGCATATTAATTCCAATATCCATAAGGAAGGACATTCTTCAGCGCTTACATTATCCACATTTAGGTATTAATAAGACACTATCTAGGGCAAGCGATACGGTTTATTGGCCAGGAATGACTAGAGAAATAAGTGATTTGGTATCAAATTGTTCAACTTGTATATTAGTAAGCAACAAAAATAAGAAAGAGCCATTAAAGCCACACGACGTACCAGATTTGCCCTGGGAAAAAGTAGCGGTAGATTTGTTTGAATTGAAAGGCAAAACATATTATTGGCAATAGATTATTATTCTAAATTTCATGAAGTCATTTCGATAAAAGACATGAACAGTTCAACTATAATAAAAAACTTGAAAATATATTTAGCTGACTGGGGATACCTAAGATTAGCTTTTCAAATGGTGGAACACAATTTACTTTCGACCAATTTAAAGAATTTTCTCAAAAATGGGGTTTCGTACACCGCAGATCTAGTCCTAAATATCCGCAATAAAATGGTATGATAGAGAGAGCTGTTCAGACTATAAAGAAACTCTTGAAGAAATCAATTATTGAAAAAAACTGATCCATATCTGGTGATGCTAGAGCTAGAATATAGAAACACGCCTATAGGACCAAACTTGCCGAGCCCAGCTCAGATAATATACAGTAGGAAATTACTAGGAATTATACCGGCTACTGACTTAAGTTTAAAACCAAAAGTTTTTAAAAATATAAAATCAAATCTATTAAAAAGACAATCAGAACAAAAAATTTATTACGATAGGCAAGCAAAAAGACATCTCATTAAACATACATACATACATAACTCACGCTTTTGTATCCCGACAATCAGGGTAAGCAGAGTAATCGGTGTTGTGCTATAAGTTCATACATACATACACATACATAACGTCACGCCTGCCTGCCTCCCAGTGGGGCAGGCAAAGACAACGGACCCAACCCACGCAAACAACCCAACCCCCACGCACCACGATGCTGACACACTTTTGCCGCCTCTTCCACTCTCATAATGTTCTTCATACATGCTCGGCGGTTACGGGTACTACGCACCTGACCCTTTTTGAGCACATGCCCGATCTGGTCCAGGTACGTGCGTCTAGGGCGACCCTTCCCGACCCTTCCACTAACATTCGCTCCATAGATTTCTCTCATTAGTCTCCTATCATCCATTCTACAGACACACCTACCTATCCTATTCCACACATACTCCTCTCAACGCGCACATTTCGACATCATTTATCCTGCTCTCATGCTTCGCGTGCCATACCCAACTTTCACTCCCGTAAGTACTCTGGTAAATTAAAGCACAACACCGATCACCACGTTCAGCACAGTATACGGACAAGATAACTATCAAGCAGCAAGCGAGGCACGAAGACCCACCTGCTGCATGACAAGGTGGAAGGACCCCGCCAAGGTGAGAGGTGGCTAACCTTTCGCCCTTTAGCGCGACATCTTGCCCTTATCACTTAATCGCCTTTTACGACATGGACGGGGAGATATGCAGTGGGGATATTCTTTTTAAGTACCGGCCCCACACAGTACTTATTTTACCACACGGTAATTATGATATCTCATTAAACTAAAACCAAATGACTCTATTCTATTCAAAGTCACACATGGGTTACGGGCAAAATAATAAAAATGGTAAGCTATAGATCATACAAGATCTGTTACAAGGGTAAATTTTATATAAGGAACCGGGTACAAATAAAACCTGTTCCTAATGTAAAACCAAATTTTAGTTACGAATATGATGATGATGATTTTGTGTACAAGATATGAAAGTGAGAGATGAGGTATTAATGTGAATGATGTAAACAATGCAAATTATAATAACGCCCTGTATCATACAAGGTCAGGTAGGGCAGTGCGCCCACCGCAAAAACTGAACTTGTGAAATTCAGTCAAAATTGTATTAGATTATTATTTTATTATTTTGAGTACCTACATAATTAGTTTAATTTAATTTAAATATGTATGAGAAAGGGATGTGGTATAACAAGTTGATAGCCATGAATAAAATAAAAATAAATTACTTTGACATTGACAAGTCCTGAGTTATAGTGGACAGGTACTAAAAAAAATTTGAGTTATGAATTATGAAGTATGCATTTTTTTATGTAAGTTATTTGTTGTTATTTGTAATATATTTTCTTGTGCAATAAATTTTAAGTATATTATGTATATATATTTTTTTTTTTATTGATAGCGCGACATGTGACATCGTTTCACCTACAAGTAGGTGTCTAACGATGCCCATGGACTTTCTGTGATGCACGGGGATTTCGATTCTTTTTTTTTTGGACAAAATAAACAACTATTATTTTTCCGTAATGTTTATTTTTATTTATTTATTAGTTTTTTATTATTATTATTTTTTTTTTTTATGGAAACTGACACGTTTGGCTACGTCACCTACAACATCCGTGATATCAGCCCATAACACCGGGTGAACTTGGTGCCACGTCAGTGCTTCCCTTCGGTCGTGCCGGCTACACTGAACTGGACGGAAAACACAAACTATTTACATAGCCGTTTCGACCGACCTTTCATTCAGTGCGGTGGTACCAACCCGGGCGGGTAAAACCAATGTAAAACCTGTAAATTTAAATTGAGGAAATGTATATTTGACCAACAATTAAAAATGTTATTGAAATGAAATCAAGGCCTTATGCCTCCAAAACGTAGACGGAAAAAATAGTTCTGGACTCCGCACTTCATACTTCAATTATTACTAAAACGAGACACCGTGGCACAGTATGAAATTTGACCTGATTTTCGGACATGGTATTTTTATTCCCAAACTAGTTAGTCTTTACTATTTTAAAAGCTAGAGTAGAACTCCCTTGTTTCAGTTACGTATAGTTGCAAAGTTATGAATTTTTGAAAAAGGTAAGTTTTTTTTGGCCGAAAAATAAAAAAAAAATATTACTCCGAGATTATGGAAAATATTAATAATTATATTTTTTTATATACAAGAATGACTATAGCCCCATTTTTTTAAGCAATTTCGAACCTTCTACAGTTAGTACAAAACGAGCAATATTTTTTTTATTTTTTTTCATTTTTATTTTTTTTCTCCTTAACCAAGTCGCATTAGCACAAAATTCTTACATTACAAATAACCCCAGACCTTGTTTAATAAGTGCTAAAAAAACTAAAAGATAATCCCGCTTGGTATAGGAGTTTTAACTAAATAATGTTTAGGCCGACAATTTTACAGTCAGGGTTGGCACTTTTCGAATCGTAGTTTAATTTTATTTTTTGGCCGAAAGTGATTTTTTTATTAAATTATGATTAATTATCATGATCGGATACGGTAAAGCGATTTTTTATAATTGCGTTATGCAGTCATTATATTGATATGGTCCCTTTTGAAAATAATGAAAAATTCCCGGGATTAAAGATGCACGTAGGTATACGTTAGCTATTGTAAACATTCCAAATTATATCAATAAAAACATTGGTAAGAAATTAGCTGTCATACCCCAAAGCTTTTCTGTTAGAAAATGCCTAGAGATCCTCTCATCTCCAACATTAGGTTGCGCCACAGACAGAAAAAGTTGCGAAAGTTACCACTTCCACCTCAGGCATTAGCATTGCTAAAACCGGCAGATGCCAACACTTTCGCCGAAGAATCTGCACCGAAGGATGCTGAGGAAATCAAAATCGATGCGGAAAATCAGGCGCTTGATGAGTGTCTAGGTCTGGGAGAAGGTGGCCTATTTCTCAGTGCTGAGGATTAACATCATCATCATCATCATCATCATCATCATCAGCCCGTATCGGTCCACTGCTGGACATAGGCCTCTCCCAAGGCACGCTACCACACGCGGTCTTCCGCTCTTCTCATCCATCCACTTCAATTGGATTAAGAGGATTAACAATTGTTTTCATTTCGGAAATATTCGTAGCCTATACTCCGTTCATCTTAGCAACTAATGCCGAGCGGTTTCTCGCTCTCGCAACGGTTATTACCCTTCTTTACACAGGACACAACGTTGTATGTGTGGGTCATAGGTGTATGCGTAAGCCATCTCAAAACCATAACGGCGCGTGCGCCGCTGCGCCTGGGAGTTAGTATTGCGTTTTTATTCTGAGTCGACGCATTACAATCAGTAGCCTTTCATAGGCGTCATAGTCATAATAATAAAATTGTTTTGCATATTTTTCACATGTTGTTTTTTACAAAAACTGAATTGCACTATGCAATGCATGCATGCAACACTCATAAGAAAATTACGTTACTCACTTTATAATAAATGCGAAAGTAAATTGTTTGTTTGGTCATACATAACTCGAGAACCACTGGTGCTAGACCCATCGTGTTGGTACTCAAACTTCAGGTCTCGGTGAAATCTATCCAACTGTCACGTGAACTTTTGTTTTGGTCATAACTCGAAAACCACTGGTGCTAGACCCATCGTGTTGGTACACAAACTTCAGGTCCCGGTGAGATCTATCCATCTGTCACATGAACGTTGGTTTTGGTCATAACTTGAGAACCACTGGTGCTAGACCCAACGTGTTGGTACTCAAACTTCAGGTCTCGGTGAGATCTATCCATCTGTCACATGACCTTTTGTTTTGGTCATAACTCGAGAAACACTGGAGCTAGACCCATCGTGTTGGTACTCAAACTTCAGGACCAAAACAAAATTGTATGTGACAGATGGATAGATCTCACCGAGACTTGAAGTTTGAGTACCAACACGATGGGTCTAGCACGAGTGGTTCTCGAGTTATGACCAAAACAAAAGTTCACGTGACAGATGGATAGATCTCACCGAGACCTGAAGTTTGAGTACCAACACGATGGGTCTAGCACGAGTGGTTCTCGAGTTATGACCAAAACAAAAGTTCACGTGACAGATGGATAGATCTCACCGAGACCTGAAGTTTGAGTACCAACACGATGAGTCTAGCACCAGTGGTTCTTGAGTTATGACCAAAACAAAAGTTCACGTGACAGATGGATGGATATCATAAATCTACGTGAGGATAGCAGCGGCAGTGACGAGGACCTCTGTGACGTGGGGGAATCATCAGACAGTGATGAATATGGAATTACCCGGTATTACGGCACTGGGTTAACTTATCCACCTACAATAGAACGAACAGCTGAAACGGTGGCTGAAGTAAGTACATTAGGCACAAAATTTAAATAATATATAATTTTAATATTTAATAATTTACCGTGAAAATATAAATATTTAACATGATTCCAAGCAAAAAATAAACAGGTTTATTGCAAAATTTCATTCATCAAATAAATAAACAATAATAAAATACATTTTTTAAATTAAACTATATTCATAACCTCAGTTCACAGTCACTTCAATCACTCTTTGCGAGAGCGAGAAGTATAGAGAAAGAGAAACCGCTCGGCATTAGTTGCTAGGTTGAATGGAGTGTAAGTATTCTTCAATACTGTTATTATTGAAATTATTATTAATAAATTGGCATCATTATTTTTGTTCATCCCCTGCCTAACCCTAAAATAATAAATGCCAATAAATGTAAAGAAATATGCAAATAAATATTATATTCCATAAAACGTATCTTGTTTTTTATTTATTATTTTAATTACTCTGTACTTATCTGTAGGTATATTTTAAGAAAATTTTTTACTACATACATACATACATAACGTCACGCCTGTTTCCCAGTGGGGTAGGCAGAGATAACGGATTTCCACGTTAAAATTTAAAATTTCTCACAATTTTTTTTACTGTTGGTCTATTTCAAGTCTTGTTTAATTTATTCATAGATATATTTGGACAAACTATTATTTAGTTGTTTAAAATTTTCGGCCAAACTTGGGCCGAAATTTTATGGCAGCCCTAACGAAAAAACTTGAGTAGCTATAACTCCTATACCAAGCGGGATTATCTTTTGTTTTTTCTGGTACTTATTAAACATGGTCTAGGGTTAATTGTAATGTAAGAATTTTGTGCTAATGCGACTTGGTTTAGGAGAAAAAAAATAAAAACGAAAAATTAAAAATTAATTTTTACTCGTTTTGTACTAACTGTAGGAGGTTCGAAATAGCTTCAAATAAGGGGGGTAAAGTCATTCTTGTATATTGAAAAATATAATTATTAATATATTCCATAATCTCGGAGCAATAATTTGTTTTAATTTTTCGGCCAAAAAAAAGTTTGTTTTTCAAAAATTTATAACTTTGGAAGTATACATAACTGACCCACGGGAGTTCTACTCTACCTTTTAAAATACTAAAGACTGACTAGTTCTGGAGTAAAAAAACCATGTCCGAAAATCAGGTCAAATTTCATACTGTGCGTGGTTATGGTAGTGTGCGTATCGCGTAATACAGGACCGACCATCTCAAGAGATCGCAGCGATATTGTGTCATCCTTTTTCCACGCGCAGTAATCCCGTATCGCTTGCCTGCACGCTCCACGCAAACATTTACGTGTTCCAAAACAAGGGAATGTCGCACGTCACAGTCGCACGTAGTCGATCGATAAATTGCCGCTTGCTTCAACGGCTCAAAACTATGGAGGTGGCTTTTTACTTTTTATTATGAAAAACATTTATTGGATTTTTTTTCGTTTATTTGTGTAAGTAAACCTATGGACGATGAGTGAATTATTTTATAAAATATTCAAACGCATTAATATATAGAGATTTATTTGATATAAAATGAATACAAAATTAAAATGCTAAACAAACTACTTACATAACTATATAAAATATTTCACTGAAATTTTGCCTGGGGATGGAGCTGAGTGTTCCCAGCATACTCGCTGCATTCCCACGCTGGATGGCGATGCTGACCCTCTGTTTGAGATAAACTCCTGAACGAGGGTCGCCCGATATAATTTTTAATTTTGAGCCTAAAGTGTGCACAAGATTTTTTACTTCCTTACTCCAGGGGCCTAAAGTTTCGACGGAGAAAGCCAAAAATTCGTAAGATTTTTTAATTTCTGAATATTTACTGTGTTTGTTCCGCGCGGCAGCCTCCGCGGCGGCACCAGGCATCTTACATGTTTGGCTCAAATATGAAGCTGCCATGGTGCCGACGCAGGTGGCGTCCCACACGAGAGACCTGCCCTTGGCCCATGGGATCAACGTCATCCCATCTGGGCGCTTACCGTCGTCTCTAAATAAACCGACTGGTTCCAGGATACAAGGAACATCGATGGAACTGAGTGCCCTTTTTATTATGGAATTAAGCGTGGCGTGTCTAGAAAATCTCCCAGCACTTTTAGTGCAGCTCAGTCCATGACGTCCCTTCGAGTCGACGGCAGCGCCGCAGGCACAAACATGCGGTTGGCACACGTCGCAACCGAGCCGAAGAGCAACCGAGAGCCTCATGGTTGTATCATCGAGCAGTGTGCCTGTATGTGGAGATGGAACGACGTTTAGCCACTGACCAGATTCCGGGGTGGATACCGCGAAGATATATTCAGTTCTTCAGGTTTAGAGCGCGGCGGAGCGGCGGTGGAATTCTTGCCTTTTTTGCGGTGCGGTGACAACGCATTTGTCAATTTTTTCCGAGTTTAGAGTTTAGACGTGTCATAAGTCACTTGCAACTAAAATCACCTAAAATTTGACAGATATGCTTAAATTAAGATTTTAAATAATTCGTTCATCTCCTGTCTTTCTTTCTCAAAATGACAATAATATAAATTGTAGCTTTAGTAGTGTGAAGTGGCTACTAGAAATAAAGCCAATATGTTACTACTAAACACAGACCAAGTCGAGTCGAACCCACAAACCGAGGGTTCCGCACAAATACGATGGGGGCGTGGCTTTGAAGTGGAACAAAAACATTGATTTTGAATAGACATGTATGCAAAAACGACACGAGCTGCCTCGACATGGTCCCTATTAGGTTACGGTTAATTTATAGAAGACGCGGAGCGTAGTGACGCATCTTCTATAAATTAACCCTGATAAATTTTTTTAAACCACCAAACTGGATAAAAAGATAATAACATTTCTCACCCCCACCCACCACCTCCCACTTCAAAGCCACACCCATAATGTAAATTAAGTTCATCTCAAGATTAATCTTGTGATACATAAATATATTACAAATTTAATTTTGCGGTCAACCTAAATAATAATTTCTCACTAACTATTTAAACGAGACCAGTTTTTCATATTTTCGTATTCCTCCCTTTGAAGTTAACTTTTTTGAACAACTTTGTCATATACCTTTCATAAAGCAAATAAATATTATATTTAAAATCTGTAAGAATCAAACAAGAACCAACCAAGAAAGAAACACGTAAATTTCTTGTGCACGTGAGTCCTTTTGCACAAATCGCAGACCAGGTCATGCTTGGAGTACCTGTGGGATGGCTCTGCCAAATATCAGCTTTTAAAAGGGAAATTATGTGAAAAGAGGAATTTGTTAAAAAGGATTGCATCCCCACACGCTGGACTTACCAACCTCTACCAACGCGTACCAACCTCTTCTGCAGATTTTACCTCTATAGAACCGGTACACTCTGGGACGCTCTCCTGTCTATATATTTCCCCCCCCCCCCCCCCCCCCCCCAAGTACAGTCTCAGGTCCTTCAAGAGGGGCGTGAATAGGCACCTGTCCCGCATACGACCAGATGTCCATGGGCGTCTTTAGACATCTTATGGGTGCTTCGGCGCCACATGTCGCGCTTTCAATAAAAAAAAAAAACACAAGCAAAAATCTGTAAATAAAAATTATGTTTAAGAGTTCTGGTATTTTGTTGATTTTATTGTAGCTTTTCCAATTGCCATCTAATATAGTAAGAAATATATATTATAAATTAATTCTTTTGGGAATCCGGTGATACCGTTTTCAAAGGTGGTGTACGTAAGAAAATATAATTTTAAAGAAGCCATCTCCACTTTATCCAAACACATTAAATGTATGAAGTAAAAATTTTTACTATTTCTTATAAAATATTGTATTTGAAGGGGTTTTCACTCTTGAAATATAATGCCAGATGCTCTCGTATGCTATGCAGAGGCTTGAAGCCGGCATTTGTGTAATATTGAAGACGCTGAAGCAACTGCTCTCGCGCTGGCGGTCGATGGCAGAATGAGCGGGCGATGCACGTATTATTTGAATTGCACGTATTTTTGGTGGGGCACGAATCGCACTGACATGCGGAATCTTAATATTTTTTATGATCGAAGCTCCAAAATGTATTCTCTGATTGGTCGTTCTCAGTTTTGCGGGAAAATTTAAATTTCGGAAGTATTTTCGAAAATAGTTTTTTTAGGTGATTATAAAAAAATAACCTTAACCTAATTTTAACATAACTTAACAAAAAAAAAGGAAGAAATTTAAATTTCGGAAGTATTTTCGAAAATATTTTCGAAAATAAAGTTTTTTTAGGTGGTTATAAAAAAAATAACCTTAACCTAATTTTAACACCCTAACATTGCCTAAACAAAACCAAAAAAAAAAAAAAAAATTGTGGGGTTCGAACCCATGGTCATAAAATACAAACCCTCCACCATACCACTGGGCCAGCATCCTTCCTTCCTTACCTATAATAAAATCCAACGTCTGCTTTCTGTCTGAGTGTCTGAGTGTCTGAGTGTATGTCTGTCTGTCCGCTTATAACTCGAGAACCACTGAACCGATTTTAATTTAAAAAAAATCTACGGATAGCTTGATTCTTCCCATCAACTATAGGCTACTTACTATCACGCTAAATGGCTTATGAGGTTAGCAGTGAAGTGAAATATGAGAGCGGGCGCAGCCGCGGGCACAGCTTGTATCACATAAACAACCTACGAATATCGGATTCACTAGGTTCGCTAGGAGTGCCGGAGGCGGATCCAGACGAAATTTAAATTTTCCGCCAAACCGGCATCGACCAATCACCATCATTCGCCTAGTGGAATATGGATATATGCTGCCCGGTGAATTGGAGTCTGGCCATAGTGGAACGTCCGCGATGGACTTTCCGCAAACAGCAAGTGACTCCTTGCTCCTTGTAATGAACATGGAGCTTTAGAAAGAGTCGCAGTCTACGACCGGATTGTCTTTTTCTAAAGCGCGATGTTCATTACTTACTGCCGGGCACTATACCTACCTATGTTATATGCTATGTGCTATGCTAATGTATGCTAAATTAAAACTTCAAAACCTGAATTCTCTCCCCATACGATGTACCGCTACCTACCTACTTCATTTCTCGCTTTTGCGGAAGTTATTACTCGTAAAATTCCATTGTACTTAGTTCAGATTGAAGACTACGTACATACATACTTATCATACGTAGGTACTACATATCGCGGTTTTAGGGTTTCGTATCCACCACACGGGACAAATCTTTGCACGGGACCATATTACCACAGATTAAATAATGTTATACCACAGATTATACTCGTATTAGTATTAGAGAGCGTTTCAAATAAAAGTTCCGTTATGTTGGCTCCACTGTCTATCTGTCAAAACAGCGTTGAGGGTTGCTATGTGTACAGATTTACCCGTAATTATCGGTATTTACCGTATTTATTATACGGTAACTAATTACCGATTACATTATATTACACATTAGGTAATATAATCTTCACAATCGGGCAACACGAATTTATGCACTGACAGTGACACTGACAGAGAAGCCAACATAACGGCGAAGGGAACTTTTAGTTGAAACGCTCTCTACTAAACCTACTTCGTCGTCGTCGTCGCCTGTCCGTCTGTCTGTCTGTCCGTCTGTCTGTTCGTCTGAACCTTTAAAGGGTTGTATGATACATCCATACATCCATTACGGTTCAAAAGGTACAGCCTGTATCTTTTCAACCGTAATGTGTAGCCCGTTGATAATACAAAAATAAAAAGTAAAAAATTAATGGGGGCCCCGGCGCGGCGTCAAACTTGGTGTGATTATAGTGCAAACTCTAAAGTAAAACGACAAATAATAAAAACGGGCCAAATACGTGGTGATACGGAACCCTCGGTGCGCGAGTCCGGTGGCCGGTTTTTTAACAATCGTGGTTCGGGTTTTAATAGTTATTATTATTATTAAAAGTGTAAAGGGGGACGAATTCCCCTTTCCTCGGCCCGTTGTAACATTTTAACGTAGAACCTAAGAGCTTTTATGTACATGATACGTCATTGCGTAGAACACGTCATTTCACGAGCTTTAAGCGGCGAGGGGCGAGGGGGGGGGGCGGCATAATCGAGATTCGAAGTCTCAAAAAAACAACTGAAGAGTCTCAGTGAATGAAAAGTGAATCAGATCAAGTATATCTTCAACTTTATTTAGAAGTATAAAGTGCCTTATCCCAATATTCAGAGAGCGTGTATTTCAATGCCGAAAGACGGCCGCTCCGCCGTTCCTGAATTGGAACGCAACGTTTCGGTCACTTTTCAGTGCCGTATCAATTTTGGAACGGCGACGCATGAACAGATTATGGCAAGCAAAGATATATTATGTATGGCAAGTGTGTGTGTGTGCCTAATTAATTTTATGTAACTTTTAAAATTACATTAATATTTCAAATCACCATATGTAAAAGAAGACACTTTATTAAATATCAATCTTAAAAACAAATTATACTTACAAATCTTACAATATTATACATAAATATAACTGAAAGCCTAACTAAAACTAAATTGCAAAATATTAAATTTATATATTTAAATATATTAAAATCGGCAATATTAACACATATTCTGTGAAAATTTCAACGGACTATCTAATAGGGTTCAAGAGATACAGCCCTCGGACAGACAGACAGACAGACGGCGTAGGTTTAGTAATAGGGTCCCGTACCGAATACGGAACCCTAAAAAACAAAAACATATAGACCAAAACTATTTATTACTATGAAAAAAGTTAAATTACAAATTTAAAAAACCCCCGACCCTTAAAAAGTCAAAAATAATTTTCGTTTACTCACTTAAAGGAGTCGGTAGACCGCTAAGTAAATTCCCGCGCAGCTCGGAGTTATTATATTTTATTTACTTAGCGGTCCCCCGACTCCTTTAAGTGAGTAAACGAAAATTATTTTTGACTTTTTAAGGGTCGGGGGTTTTTTAAATTTGTAATTTAACTTTTATTTAAAGCTTTTTTAAAAAAACCGCATGAAAATCGGTCCACTTTTTAACATAATTAATTTTTTTATTACTTAATTACTTGATTACTTGATTACAAACATAGCTAAGAACCATCCCGATTAAACAAGCTTCCTAATAAAAAAAACCGCATCCAAATCGGTCCGTCCGTTTGGGAGCTACGATGCCACAGACAGACACACACACACACACACACACACACACACACACACGTCAAACTTATAACACCCCTCCGTTTTTTTCGTCGGGGGTTAAAAAAGACAATCGTGGATATTTTTTATCACATTTTGTAAATGTCGACCTTCGTTTTGTACGCACTCCTCCAAACTATTCCGCATATTTTCAAAAACACGCTTACACAGTGCCCGAAATCACGTTTATTTCTGCTCGGATACTGTCATTTAACTGTGCGATATCGGCGGCTGATTTTATAGAGATTTTTTTCTGTGGGGCTATCCATTGAAATGATTTTTTAAATGTTTGTGTGTTTTCATGTTTGTGCGTTTAACTGTTTGTGCCCGCATGGAGTGTTGGAAAGAAGACCACCTGTCATGTGGGACGACGACATCAAATACGTCGTCGGCGGAAAGCAGTGTCAATTACGTGATGGTACGGAAACCTCGGTGCACGAGTGCCACTCGCACTTGGCCGGTTTTTTCGTGTATCTAGTTAATGTCATTTTGAATCGATTTCAGCACTATTTCAGTTTTGTTTTTTTAGAAACAAGTATTCGTAACAACCAACTTCATACTTGTCATTTGTTATTGTTGTGTGTTCTTTGTGGCGAAATAAATATCTGAATCTAAATCTGAATCATAAACAATATATTTCTCAGAGGATTCAATAATCTTCATAACAAAATATTTCTGAGAAAATCAATTTGCGGTGATGTTTTTTGCTCGAAGTTTCGAAGAAAGCACTTGAGTGTGTAAGCATCTGTGGAAGCGTTTTACCTTTTTAATGTTTTCGGACCTTAGTGGAAAAGAACTGCGATCAATTGCTCAAAAAGTAAGTACTTACAGTAATTAGATAATATTCTTACTAATGACGTTCGTTCGTTAGCTAAGTATTAGCTAATACATAATGAGTGACTACCGATTGCCTTCCGAAACCTCAGCCAGGCCTCACGCACTCTATGTACTTGCGCGCGCTAACCTACCTCCCGACGGGCCGCCGCCGCGGCGGCGGTCTATTTCAGTGAAAATTCGTCAGCCGCGCGAAGTATACATAGACGCTCGCCCACGCAACTGCGCGCAGCTGCAAAGCAATAACCACTTTACACTCGATCGTTAAGGTACATTTTCGCACGCAGCGATTGGCGACGTGAAACAGTAGGCTATTAAAGCCCGAAGGTAGGAACATTTTCTATGGAGTGATTTATCTGTGCCTCAGCGCACTGCGCGCACGCACATCGCGTTCTCTTTCACACTTATTTATTACTCTGCAAATTACTAATAGCAACAACACACGTTGTATTTTCAAGGTGAATCAATAGGAAGAAGACGACAAACGATCAATCAATACTTATTCGGTGTCAGGAAAATGAAAAAAAAAATCGATACATTAAATGAACCTTTCTCATACATCAACATCAGACATCACTCTCGAAAAAACATCTAATCCACCAAAGGAGCTTAAGACGAGACGGAAGTTAACTTTCTCCATACAAAATCGTCTTTCGGTATTTATGTTTTTTACCCACCTAAACCTTATCCTTATTTATTTTTTTGTTGTAATAAGGATATAATAAGGCTCTTTTTCTGAGTTTTTCCAATTTCAACCCCAATTTTCGAAAAAAAATCATAAAAAAATTACACGTAAATTACACCTCAGCTGAGGTTCATTTTATTTTTTGGGGTTTTATTGAAATTAGTGTACCTTCGTGTAAAAAATGTTTTTTATGAAATGTACTTTCTTATTCCATAGTGAGGCCTATTTAAATTTGAATTTTTCAGTAATTCATCAATGAAGCCTTGACTTTGATTGAAGTTTACTTAAAAAAAATGTACTACAGAAAAGTGAAATCTAGGGTCATTTTGATTGGAAGTGATCCCCGCTATCACGTCATTTCGTTTGGACGTCGAGTTTTGGGACAGCCTGTATATACTATACTACACTACTTACACCATCATTTTCTTAGTTTCATACAAGATTACAAGAGAGAGTGCAATGCCATGTGCTCTAAACTTTTATGTAACCTGACCCTGGGCTGCCTACATCACTCACTCGCGTGACGTCAGTCCATCATCCATCACGCATTGTTGAATTAGGTGCCATGGCAGAGCGTCCCTTTGGTCGTGCTGCCGGAGCCGGCCGGATACGCTTAATTGAACGGAAACACGAAATATTTACGTAGCCGCTTCGATCTACTTTTCATCCAATGCGGTGGTATCAATCCGGACTCTTTAGACTACCACCAATAAGGTAAATGCCCTCCCATACGCCTACAGCTTTACATGGATCCGAATCATGACCAGCCTCACCGGTCGAACGGTTACCCTTCCAAGTTCTAACCGCGCCCGGGTGTGCTTACCTTCACGATCGAATTTTGATCCATAACCAGCAAACTACAGAGAGAGTGCCGATACTGCTTGCTTGCTTGCATATGCAGCTGTATTGCAGCAACGCAGCTCCATGCGTGACGCGCACTGCTGCATGTGAATGTGTCAAAGCTGAATTATGCATATCTCAAAATGGAAGATATCGGGCAGTCGAGCGAGCATAGCAATTTTTCTAGGCCAGCCAGTCGTTGACCCAGCGCTGGGTGAAGCGTCAAGGTCTCGCCGAATACGCGACACAACACAATACGCGTCGCCCGTGCATTGTGTCGTCATCCGATCCGACGACGACGACGACGCTACTCTCATTTGGGGTTTATCAGAGGTTTATCGAGTTTCCAATCCATACATCTACGCTACCGATTAATGCGACCCGGGCAGTCAGTATACAAAGATAATGGACGTCCATAGTTCCCGTAAAGCGGGAAAATTCTATCTAACTCGCCATTGGCCGCCGGCGCAGTGGGTGGGGCTTATTTTGAGATAACGTGCGCAGGCGGCGGCGGCGCGGCGGCGCGGCGGCGCGTGTTTCGTCATCACAACGTCGTTCATTCCCTCGGCCGCCGGTTCAGTGTCAAGTGGAGTGTATTTACATAATCACGTAACCGTGTTTACAACTAGTTTACGCCGCTCGCTCTCACCGTCGAAAAACAAGCTTTTGATTATCGCGAAACAGTTTCTATGGCGATGCGAGTGTGAGGTGGTGTTGTTAAACTATTTTCAACGCGAACTCCGCGACTGTCTCAAGAAAATGTGCCACTGGAAGCGAATGCGAAATGATTAGTCATGGAACTTTGTTGGTGTGTGATTCACGCGTGGTGAGGTTGACAGCGCTGTGTTGATATATCTGACAAGATGTTGCCGGAGGCGGCCGCAGGGGCGCGCGCGCGTCGTCGCGTCGTCGTCGCCACATCTTGGCAAATAAGTGGATTCGCTTTTCAATAAACGTGAGTTTCCGCGCGTTTTTCTCCCAGAATATTCCGTTGCAGTTAGATTTTATTTATTTACCGTGATGAAGGACGTACTTTTCTATGTTATCTAAGTGTCTATTCGTAGTAGAGAGTGTAGAATAGTAAAGATGTCACATTTGCTAAGGTAAACAAGTCTGGATATCTCAAGGTCACACACAGGCGCGATTTAACCATTACATAGATATTATTTTGTTAGTTGTAACAAATTTTCATTCAAATTACAATGTGTTGCTAGCCACAGCACATTACAGTGTTATTTGTATTTCAAAGCGATAACTATCAGCAATTACCTTTTGTTTGGAAAACTTTGACTGAATTTGGAGGCGTAGGTAGGTTCAGTAAATATTTATGTATAGATAGGTAGATATTGTTAGTTAAGTATGCCACAGATGAGAATCCTAAGCTAGGGTTGCCATGTCCAAGTTTCAAAAACCAGAACAGGAGGCCAAGAAAACCAGGCCTTTCAACAACAAGTCAGGAATTCAGGATCCTTACATTACATCTTATATGTAGGTACCTATATAAAATTATATATTAATGTTTGCTATACTGTACCGTGTGGAGACGGAACTTAAAAATAATAGCCCCACTGCATCTCTCCCCGTGCATGTCGTAAAAGGCGACTAAGGGATAAGGACATGGTGCCGTGCTAAAGGGCGACAGGTTAGCCACCTATCATCTTGGCACGGTCCTTCCACCGAGTCATGCAGCAGGTGATCTTACTTGCTACTTGATATACTTACCTACCTACTTGTCCGAAATCCGAATACTTTGCTAAATATGCCAATTAATAATCAAAAAATTACAAATTAAGGGGGTTCCCCATACAAGAAACGTGTTTTACAACATGTTTGTGTTTTTGTTCTATCGCGAAAACGGTAATAGGTACATAGAAGCGTCAAACTTGGTGTGATTATATAGTGTACACTCTAAAGTAAAATAATAAGTGTACCTAGTAATAAGTAATCTAAAGTAAGACTCGCCTTTTTTTCGCTGGGGCTAGTGCCCCTTTATTTTGTTATGTCCTATCAACTTTGCATGTAGGGACCTATAATGAGTCTTATATCACTGGAAATAAGAGTTCTTTTTCTATAAATAAAACCAAACATGTCTACGTTCTATGAAACAGAACGCCTAATAGTAAATAATCTGTGTGAGACGGCGTATTTTCCCGAGGTGAGTTATTGAGGTTATTTTTCATGGAAATTTAACTTTTCTTTCTAATTTTCTTCGCATTATTATAAAAACATACAATAAATTGCTAAATACAGGAAGGTATATTTCAAAATATCCATTCATTCGTCAAATAACTGTTGACAAAGATTTTGAAAAATTTATTCTTGTTGACCTTCAGATTTTGTCGATTTCTGTAAAGAAAACTTATAGGTATTATACTTTACTATTGTGACTGAACCAGTACCTATTAAGCCTCTTCCACTCATAGTGACGTCATGCGCTCAGCGGAATGGGGAGCGGGGACAGGGGTGCCGCCACCCCGTTTCCTCTTTAGGCAGTTTCCTCTTTACTAGAGCGGGATGGAATCGCCACGAGGCGCTTACGATAAAACAAAGCGAAGGCGAATAACGCGCAAATCTTTTTTATTTGAATAAGTATGAAAAATTTTAGCATTGTGACTTTTTTTTTAAATTATGGTTCACTAAAGAATATTAAATTGTATTTTGAGAAAAATTATAAAAAATGTACATTAATTCTTTATATTTTTACAATAGAAATTGCTGTAAAAATAGAGGAATATTTTGATTTTTTTTTTTCTATCGAGCGAAGTTAAAAAACTTGCTGTTTAAACGTTTTGGTTCACTAAAGATAATCCTGTAGATTGAAAACCTAAAACATTCCTTAAACTACTTATCTTTAACTTTTCATATGTCTGCATCAATTCTACAGTACAATGACCCGAGGAGTAGAGGTAGAGGCTTAAGTATTCTGTGACTGACTGAACACAGAGTTGAAACACAAACAAAACAACATAACAAGAGTGTTTTCCCGACCCATAAAACCGGGTGAGTGAACTAGGTGCCATGTCAGTGCTTCCCTTCATTCACGTAGGCTGTTCAATGAGCTGTTTGTAAGACAGCAATGCTGGAATTCCTGTAGTGTAGATTACCTAATTATTATGTTTGCGTTATTTATTACCTCATCATCATCATCATCATCAGCCTGTATCGGTCCACTGCTGGCCATAGGCCTCTCCCAAGGCACGCCACCACACGCGGTCTTCCGCTCTTCTCATCCATCCACTCCCGGCTACCTTTTTTAGGTCATCTGTCCACCTAGCCGGGGGGCGTCCCACGCTACGTTTGCTTGTACGTGGCCTCCATTCGAGCACCCGTCTACCCCATCGGTTGTCGGGTCTGCGACAGATGTGCCCAGCCCACTGCCACTTCAGCTTGCTTATTTTCTTAGCAATGTCGACTACCTTAGTTCTTTGACGCATCACGTCGCGTCGTTACGGATTTTATCGGTCAAAGTATTACCTACGTAAACATAATATAAAACAGCTATTGCTAACTACCTATCACCCAGAGGTCAATCGCAATGATCATGTCCCACGTTATCTGTGTCATCCATCATACACACCATTGTCATCTCCGCGCGGAATGATTTGTGGAAGCTGCGTCACGTCTTTCCACTGAATCCGTTCGCGAATTGAGCAGCATTATGGGAAGCAAGAATAAGTAATTAATTACTCAGAAACTACATAGGCTCTCACGGGTGGACGAGCGGTCTGGGCGTCGCGTCGTCGGCTTCTCGTGCGGAGGTCCGAGGTTCGATTCCGGTTGGCGTGTACCAATATTTTTTTCTAACGAAAAAAATTATGTGCATACCTACACCTGCTGCTTCACCGTTCGGAACCGGTGTAAAACTATAGGTCCCTTCCCTTGCCCCTTACTAGGTGGTAGGCTCAAATTGAAGCCGACTGTTAATATTACCACCGTATTGGTACCACCGTACCAAACCATTCGAATGTAATATGGCCGCATAGCAACCTCGGTTATGTTCTCCTCTAGTTCAGTACAGCCAGCAATCCAAAGGGAAGTCTCCGTTATGGCACCTACCTTCTCGGAGGTAATATTGGCTGGTCGGATCATATGCTTTGTTTGGCCCCTGCGATTACATTAAAAAACACAGGTTTACGGAGGTATCAGTGAGAGGTGTGTGTCGGGGGACAGGTGGAAATCCGTTGTCTCTGCCTACCCTATTAGGGAAATGGGCGAGACGTTATAAACACAGTTTACATGTTAGTGGTTTACATTGTTACCACCAGTGGCGGCTGGCCCTTAAGTGCGTTCGTGCGCCGCACTACCACCAAACAGCGCCTTCACCCGAAAGAAATAAATAAATTAAAATATTAAACATTCTCCATGAATCTCGCCGATCGAAGTAAAAATATCAAACTGAATTCGTTCCTATTTCCTAGACAACAAGGCACGATTTTGCTGTACGTAATACGTACTACTTACTACGTATCGCCGCCGAGCTCGCCGCCGTGTGCATCACAAAACACCGCGAACGTGTTACTATGAAAAAATTTTAAACGCCGCTGCCCCGCCGTGTGAAACAAAACACTCTTCATACGATTATGTGTGGAACAAGGATGCATTCTGCGTGTGACACACGACGGAAAAAGAAGGACAGTATATTATGGATAGACGCGCGTGCGACACGTCGCGACCGAGCCAGCCGACGATGAGCCGATGTAAGCCGAGATCGTAAACCCGACCGCAGGCACGCGCGGGCGGGGGGCGCGGGCGCGGCGGGAGCGATCTAAACTCTGCGTCTCGTCGCGCCGCGCCATCTCTCTCAGTTCGGGGCGAGGCCCGTCGTCGTCGCGTCGACCGATAATGGCCGCTCCGCGCCGCGGCGCCGCTTAGATGAAATATTGTACGTAATATAGATGAAATATTGAACGTAATATATTATCTTTGCCGCGCCGGGATGTTTTGCAAATCAGTTTTTTAGCAGTTTGAACGACTTTTCGTCAGTTAACAGTACATTGTGAAGTTTTCTTCATTGCCCGGCGCGGCAAGGCGGCGGCAAGGTGGCGGCGCCCCGGCGGCGGCCGCGGCTCAGTGGCCGGCCACTGCGCAGTGAAGCGTCGCTTTGGTTCTTCGAGCAATTAGGACTCTGGTTATGTTTCTAGTGCGTGACAAAAAAGTGATAGAAATATTTGCGCAAGATAAAACCCGACGAATAGACTTACATTATAAATAGAACAATATTAGACCTACCCAATCAAACTGTAGTGTGTGTGGTGTGTGTGTGTATGTGACTGATTTCTTCATAATTTTCATAAATTCGCTGGCGTGTTCTTCAAAACACCATACCTACATATTTCAATCTAAAAGTGAGTACATTTTTATTACATATATTTTAATAATTTTATCACTTTTATCCTTACCTTATTTTGTCTTTCAACTATGTATCTGTTGAGTGAGACATTTTTTTTTTTTATGGATACTGGCACGGTTGGCTACATCACCTACAAAATCCGTGATGTCAGCCCATAACACCGGATGAACTTGGTGCCACGTCAGTGCTTCCCTTCGGTCGTACATAATTTGGGCAATTAACTCAGACATGAAAATAAAATAAAAAATCACGTCTCGGTATCCATTAGATTCACGTTTGGGTTTAGTACTACGAGTAAGTTAGCGCACATCGTGCGCTAGGTACCTATGGGACTGGGTGTGCTGTGCGCCGCACACCCAGTCCCATAGGTCACCAGCCGCCACTGGTTACCACCATTACTACTTACAACAGACACACGTACTATGTATGTCTTCTACTAACCTACTTATTACCCGATTATTCTATGGCATGCCTAGCTAGGTATACGATACGCGAGTACTACCCGGCTGCTAATAATGCGTGTTGAGCTTTAGAAAGAGACCATCCGGTTGCTTGTAGGGCGTCGTCGTCGTCCCTGTCGCACAGAGTACAAGTTCGCGCGACAGGGACGGCACGCTCTACAAACAACCGGATGGTCTCTTTCTAAAGCTCAGAAAGCATAGGACGCTACTTAGTACTAATAAGTTAAGTATTCTGTGGCATAGGTATTTCCAAAATCCTCTACGCGAGTTGCTCTGATTAGTGGACGGAGAGACGAGTCCTGGCTCCAGGGCGCAGGCACCCCAGCAAACCTAGCGAAGAAATCGTTCAACATCTGACTAATTCGGATATTCGGTTAGTTTTTTTCCTACTTTGATGGATCAGTGGTAGAGTCACAGAATACAGGTGGTAGAGAGTGTAGGGGTATTTTTCAATCTCGGTGGTGGGTTCGAGCCCCTTTTGCCAATGTTTATTTTTTTGTTAAGCATTGTTAGTGTTTTAAAATTAGGTTATGGTTATTTTTTATAACCACATAAAAAACTTTATTTCCGGAAATACTTCTTAAATTTATATTTCCCGCCAAAAATATTGTTTTTTATTAAGCATAGTTAGGGTCACACCCGATCAACTTTCCTTTTATTGTCTTCGTTTTTTCATAGTTTGATTTAAAAATATTTTTATATTTACTATATTATTTTATTTGTTCCTTTATTTTATTTTATTCCCTTATTTTATCATTTTAAATGGTTTTCCTTGTTCTATATCTAAGTGTGGTATATTTTTTTCCTTGGCTATTTCCTGGTCGGTCGTACCTAAAAGTGTTTTCTGATCAGTTCAGTCAGTAAAGTCTAATAGGAACAAATTCAGGCACTAACACGGCGGCTCCAAGCAAGTTCCGACATTCACAATTTGTATGGACATCACGGGCTCACATCCATAAAGCGTTTAACATTTAACTCACAACAATGTTTCTCAGTAATGTATTCAGTAACTCTACCTCTAACGAGAGTGTAATGGGCCAGGGGTTCCCAGTCTGTGCGTGTGCGCTATGACCAAACTTACCCTGGAGTGCGTCGCGTCGCGCCTAGCTAGGGAGGGGCTCGTGGAGCGTGCCGCCCGGCGGCGATGTCGCGCGACTGCGGTCGCAACGACTCGCTGCGACTTGATTCAACGTACTTATCTAAATGGCTCAATGCATCGTGCCCGCGACTGGCGGCCGGTGGTCGTACGACTTGCAGCGATCAGTCAGTCAGTCAGTTTGCGAATGCAAACAGTTTGTACAGCAATAACTATTGTACTGACACTGACACCGATGCGGTCGGTGGTCGCTCATCGCCAGTCGCTGCGAGTCGGTGCGACGACCGTATAGTATGTGCGCTCCAGTCTGAGAATAGCGGCCATTCACCCCTTCCTACCAATGTACTCGTATTTGCGGAAGCGATACTTCCCTATGTTCTGCGTATCGAACGAAATTACTGTCGCTAGCTTATTGTGGTAGCCGGGCGGCCGCTTACTGTTCGTACTATTTTATGTATGAATTATGTATGATACATACGCCTCTCTGCGCATGTGTGCGTGCTGAGAGGAAGGGGTGAATGACCGCTATTCTCAGACTGGAGCGCACATACTATAGTCGCGCGACATCGCCGGCATGCTGCACGAGCACGTCGCGCGCGGTCGCAGCAAGAATACCTCGTTCTAGCGACTTACAAGTAGCTCTAGCTACTACGTAAAATCACACTCTGAGCTCTTGTAGCGCGCTCTGCCGACGACTTTACTTACTTCTGTCTGTCTATTTCACATTGATACAGAGAGACAGGTTTTCTCTTCAACGGTGCTTAGATAGAGGGGTGCGAGATGGGTCGCTAGAACGCAGAAATATGAAACTTCATGCGATAAGTCGCCGCGTTTAAAATCCACAGGCAGTTGGGAAGAGTTCCCGGAATAGAACCGCCGTTTCGTGCTTGGTTTGCGTTAAATTGAGCTATCTTCGGAAAGTTTTCCCACATCTCTTAATTTGAGGTGTATTTAGTCTTAAGCTTATGAATTTGTACATACTCTTAAATACAACAAAGAAGTAAATAATAAATAAATAAATAATAGTAAATAAAGTGACTTCACGAGCAAAGAGAATAGGCTTATAAAGCCTCTCCAATCATACACGTTTCCATCGTACGTGGGTAAGTTTATTGGTGGCAGTCTCGCTACTCGCCTGCCCTCCGAGGGCTCCGTTGCACGATCGTCCTTGATATTATATATCCTTCCTAGAAACCTGTAGATCACTCAAGGAAAGCACAAATAAATTAAAACATGTTGAGGGAGTAAACCGGACTGGCACCTCCTCGTCGGTTAAATTGGTTGCGTCTTCGACCTCGGACAGTGCCACCCAATTCGGTAGCAATAAAAAAAAAGTTTGGGAAGCCCTGCTATAGGTGGTCCTGATCATACATAATAGACTACCGCGTCATACAATGTTGTTTCACTGGTAATACGCGGAGTGTATTTTCAGTATAGCTTTCGATATGTCTAATGTTGTCAGCGGCGACTCCTGGTCCTGAATATTGGGTTGGCTCTGGCTAAGGATTTTTTTTTTCATAATTTCATAACTTAGGTACCTACGCGTTAATTTATTTCTACCACAATGAGTTCAAAAACTGAAAGACGATTACGATATAGATAGTTTATAATATTTAGTTTAAATGATTTATTTTGCTCACTTACGATTTATTTGTCTGTAGATAGGTACCTACTGGTTGTGTCAAAGCTGTCGAGTTGCAGCCGACAACAGCGACGTCTCCTCTGGCACGACGACGACGAGACAGGCATACAAGCTTGAATTGTTACATTTTATTTGTACATGAAGTCCACTCTTCGTTCCACAGACAAGAAATTTTCGATGACTCGATCGTGAAAATCTTCTTTCTTCCTCAATTTTGTTAGCAACTCCTTTTCCACAGATATGTAAGAGTGCCAAATTACTGAGTCTCTCTTGTCCTTGAGTGCTCCGTAGATAGCTCGGTAGGAGTTTGCCATTATAATTACCAATAAATCACTTTAAATTTAACAACACTGCACAGGATTCAACCATACAAAGTTCATACCTAAATAACGGAATATATGCAGCTATCAACTCGCGAGCCAATGCGCACACACACGCGCACACAACACACCTAGCCTAGCTCGCTAGTCGCATCGCATCGCACGTCGCACAGCACAAGAATACTCGTCGTGTGGACGCAGCGCGCACACACCCGCACACGCAACACACACACCTAGCTCGCTCGCTAGCTCGCTCTACTCGCTACCGCGTCACTAAATGCACTCCCCGCTGCGCCAACTCGAAAGGCTGATCAGCGGGTCCGCGCGGGACGGGGGGGACATCGGTCGCTTCCGCCTTGTATGGAATACGATGGCGCTTCAAAATGTAGCCAACCGGCCAATGAATGCCTTGATGTGCCGTCATTCGTCGTCGCCCGCGTTTGACGCGCGCGAAATTTCAAATAATGTAACGGGTACGGGATTGACGTTTTATCTTATTAATCGTGGATTATATGACATAAATAATATAACTCATTTACTTTCATTCATCATTCATTTTCACATTTATTTTAGCCTGATACTTCTGTATTAATGGTGTCATTCATTTTATTTGGTTTGGCGGCGCCAACCTCGCCAACTGAGAGGAGTCGCCGCTGAATGTTGTTGTGATGGATGACTGACGAAGTGATGACCTATACGATAACAAAATTTAATGTTCGTTAACACTATAACGAGTAATGGGAATTTATTATTCCTCATTCCTAACGTCAAAGAAGTCAAGAGAATTGAAGGGTTTATAAGTAGGGAAGGCATATAAGCCTCTATGCAAAAAACAAATAGAGATATTCGCTTGTCAGCCTCGGTAGCTCAGTGGTGCGGTCGGTCTACTGTTATTAAGCAACCCTGAGCGCGGTCACTACTTGGATGGGTGACCACTCGACCGTTGGAGGCTGACCGTGGTTCGGATTCCACGTAAAACGGTAGGTCCCTTCCCTTCTTACCTTACTGTAGGGTTTAGCCCGCCCGCGTTGATACCACCGCACTGAATGAAACGTCGGTCGAAACGGCTATGTAAATAGTTCGTGTTTTCCGTCCAGTTCAGTGTAGCCGAAATGAAATTAAGGGAAGCACTGACATTGCACCTAGTTCACCCGGTGTTATGGTCTGACATCACGGATGTTGTAGGTGATGTAGCCAACCGTGTGTTTCCATAAAAAAAAGATAATCTTTCTTCTTCTAGATAATATAAAATCATTTACATAGATTTATATAGAGTTTCACCAATATGATGTTTTCATAATATTGATATTTGTTTAATATCACGCCTTATAATATTGGGGTTGAGTAGTATAATCGGAAGTACCTAATAGAAATTTGAGAATTGGTTGATTTTTATTTTGATTTATTCTAAAAAATAAATACTCAACCAATGTACCTACATACGGTTTCCAGCAATATATTTTGTGATGTTGTAATATCACACCATCACTTAAAGGGTTGTAAGCGAGGTAGTAAGGTCAAAAGTTATCTAAAGAGAATCGGATGCTTTCATGTAACTTACAGGTTTCGACACGATTTGTTTAGGAGTTACTTTCTTCGATAGAGCATATTAAATCGCTTACCTGAAAGCAGCTCGACGCTCGGACTTGCCCTTATTGGTTTCATGGTTTGTTTTCTTCGAGGATAAGTCCTATATGCGAATGCCGCCGCTCGGTGATGTACTTTATTCGAGAATATGTTGTTTACGTGGTCGCAGCTCGGCCTACGACCTCGCCCTTGATGACTTAGTTATGTACTTCGAGAAAGTATATCGTTTACCTGAACGTAGCTCGGCCTTCGGCCTCGCCCTTAGTAACGTTTTTTCGAGTGAGTATATCGTTTACGTTAGCCCAACTCGGCCTGCGGCCTCGCCCTTAGTAATTTACTGTTTTCAAGAGAGTATATCGTTTACCTGAAAGCAGCTCGGCCTGCGACAGCAGGCAAGCTATAGGTATTAAACCGACACAAACGCGAGCGAAGCCGCGGGCATATATAAGTCAAGCATACTCAACGCCTCAGCTTCTCATACTATAACGTCGGTAGTCGAACCTCCAAACTATTTGGCGCGCAGCGCAGGGTAAAACATTGTACTTTGTAACGACTGTTCTATAGACCGATAGCGCTGGGCTATTTTGAGGACATAAGTTAAAAAAATTCTAAACTTGCTTATTTCTTGCCTGTGGATACAGTCGTACATAAGAAGCATAATATTGCGTTTTGTGTCACATCTGTCACTTGCATTTTCAGCAATTCGAAGATTTGTGGTTGTTTTTTTTAATTCCATTCAAAACTGGCAAAATTAATCTAAACTTTAAAATAATTATGGTATCATATCTAGGATAGCCTGCGGAGTGTGCAAACCCAGTTTGTGTCATCTTCGTCCAGTGCAAACTGACCTATGGTCAGTATGTAAAAACAGTGCCTAAAACAAAATTAGAATTGACAAAATTGTTATTTCCTATCTCAGATCACTTACATATGCCCATTAAATGAATTTGTGCCAAATTAGGGCACGCAATTTTAAGATTTTCAATTATGTTATTTTTCCAAGCTACAAAAGCTTCAAAAAAATATTAGAATGATTAGAGTTTACATATTCAATTTCATAAATGCATCAAAAATGTACATTGTAAATTTGTGCCATTTTCATGCTCGAAATAAATGAATAAAACACAAAAACAGTTGTTGCGGTCAAAGCGGACGGACGCGGGCAGGTGGCGGCGGGCGGGGGGCATACGCACGCACACACGTTCGTTCGGTACCTACGATTTCTTCTATGCGAAGCGGCGGCCGGTGGCTGGCTGGCGTGCCCCATGTGCCTCGCTCGCTCGCCTCGCCCGCCGCGCCGCCCGCGCCCGCGCTCGCACTTCGTGCAAAGAAGTTTGGTATCTCCTATTTTTTAGCACAACATTTTTTTTAGGTCATCACTTTATGTCCTCTAGAGGGCGCCATATCCCATTTTTATGGGACGTCACATAGCCAACCAGCCAACCATAGTCAACCAGCAGACGGTCAAGAGCAAGACGCATCCAACGATACCTTCGATTTGTCAAATTATGATAAGTAGGTAGTTTCGAAGTTATGTATGAGGGAACAGATGAACATGCATACATACATACATACATACATAGATACATACATACATACATACATACATACATACATACATAAATACATACATACATACATACATACATACATACATACATACATACATACATACATACATACATACATACATACATACATACATACATACATACCGGTCAAACACATAACCTTCCTTCTCGCTTCGCAGTAGTCGGGTAAAAATAAGAATCTGTTCGCTAATATTGCGCGCATACTACACTACGTACAATATAATAAACACACGATCAATTAACTTAAATCAAATAGGAACTTCAGTTAAGTAAATATCCGCTAACATCGACTCGCAACAACACATTTTTTTTTAAACGGTTTTATTTATTTTACATAGGTTTGCACCTAAAATTAATCAAATAGATACCCAACGAAGTAAATCTACATAATATTATGAAATGGAATTAAATAAGAAACTGCTCGAGACAATGCATACACACACCTCGTGGCAGCGCGGCAGCCTGGTGCGCTATTAGAACCACTCGCCCTCCCGCAGCGCCGCGCCCCGCACCTCCGCCAGCCGTCCGCCGCTGCATACCTTTATTTTGCGCGCGGAACAATTCGATTTGTATGAGAGCCACATCTTAGCGTAACCGGAACTGGATTTTATGTAGCCTATCCTGTGTCCCAAGCTGTGTCCCGTATACTTAGTTAAATGTGCTTGTACAAAGTTTCATCGAATTCGGATAATCGGCTTAAGAGTTATGGCGGAACATACATACATACATACATACAGAAAAGATTTCTCAAAATCGTCAATTTAGCTTTAGTATCATACATAGAGGCTACAAACTCAATATTTCCTAAAACAAAGTAACTTACTCCATGACCATCCCTTACAGATTTATTATTAGTAATAATAATAATAATTGATAATTGATATGATAACGCACGCACGTCGCAACTCGCACCGCGCCACGCAACGCAACGCGCGCCCCGCGTATGGCTGGCTGAACGACCCGCGAGCGCGGCGGGGCGGGGGGGGGGGGCGGGGGGGAGGCGGCGTGCGCGTGCCTCGATCGCTCGCTCGCCTCGCCCGCCGCCCCGCCGCCCGCGCCCGCGCTATTCCCCGCGCTCGCACTTCATGCGAAGTTAGTGTTTTTTTTACAAATAATAAAATTCCGTGGATAAAAACGACACAAATTATGAATAGTGTTTTGTTACACCATAATAATCAAAAAGACGTAAACTCTAACAGCCCGTATTTTCTTTTGTGGCTTTTAGAGGTTGTTGTAATAAAAATATTAAATATCTATAAATGTCGTGGATGAATTCGACACAAAATATTTTGAACAACAGATATCAGTATTCTAAAACGCGTAACACCTATTTTACCTTTTCTAATATTCTTTTAGAGCTATTTGCGCGATGTATTAGGTACTGGTTAAATTTAAGGATTTCCGTGGACAGAGATGACACAAAATGTTTTTGCACATCGGTTACTACTTCAATATTATCATGAAAGTAAAATTTTCTTTTCTAATCTTATTTTCGTCCAATACTGATCTAAAAGACAAATACCTAAATTTCTACGTATGCAAATTCCTAGGATGACACAAACTAATATATTAGGTTGGGCAAATGGTTCGGAAACTATATGCGACAAATAAACAACTTTAATATTTTTGAAACCAAAAATCCTAGCGCTACAGGTCTACTACTCAACATCATCTGTGTCTCGGTAGAAACACATTTTTAATACCTATTAAGTTAATTCAATACAATTATTTTTTTATGTAACCATATTTCGATAAAATGATTACTACCATAGAGTTATAAATGTTTCCAACAAAAACCAAACAGAGACACAGAAATTGAGACATCTTGTTTGACAAGACACAAAGTGTATTTTTATGTTTTTTTTTTCAAAATCTTTTTAAACAATATTCTTTCTTCTATCAAATTGTTCCTAGTCAACCATCACGAAGGTTTCCTTCTATTTCGAAGAAATGCTATATCGTTGTTTACTTCAGCCCATTATAATGGGTAGAGTATAGAACGGTTTGTGTAGTGATTGCTGAATCAATCTGTACACTACTGTACTGTACAGGTACCTACAATAACTCTGCACCTCTTGTGAACTCAAGTACATAAATATTCACCAATACAAATGGTACGAGCGGTTGTTGTCGAATGCAAATTACGTGCATTTATAGATTAGATTATGTAATCATTTGGTAATCTTGTAATTACAGTTATGTTACCAAGATAAACAAGATTAAAGAACATGTTAGGTACGAAGTACTTACACTTTAGGCAATCTCTAACAATGGTAATTCTATGTAACTATATTTTTAAACCCTTTCTTTGCCTCACGCACACAAGCGCATACGATTACATTAATGTTTGAAATGTTGTCATATTGTAAAACTACTTACTTACAATAGGTACAAGTTGTGTGTGAGCGAATAGTCAACTATATTCCGAATAAGTTTTGGCTGTCCTGTGAAAAGGGTCTCAAGCACAGAACACCTGTCTCAAGTATATTGAACTTGCACCTCCTCGGGGGTGAAATTGGCTGCGCCTCAGGCGAAACCTCGGGAGAAACCCAGTTCGGGAAAAAAAAGTTAAATTTAAGCGATTCTGCGTTAATAATGTCATTTTATTCAGAAAACAATTCCCTATCTATTGGTGTAGGTATAAGGCACAAGATATCTTGAAAAAAATGCCTAAAATATCAAACGATTTTAGGGGCTTAATTCAGAATCATAAAATATAGTTAGTTTGGACGTAACTTTAATTATAGGTACTTACCTGAAAATTTATCATTTTTACCAGATGCAGAAATGTGTTTTATGGCACAAATTAAATCTAAACCGGAAACTGTTTTTGGTTCTCCTGTGATGTTGTAATTTTCGAGTAGGATCACCACAAAAATAGCTACTGGCTGCCACTGTGCAAGTGCAAGGATTAAGTGTGTCGTGTTCGCAGCATCAAAGTGCTCTTGTCATGATTATCTGCGTTGCGATAGTACATCGAACACAATGAATTGATTAAATTGGTGGGTTTACATGTGTTCTCCGTCCATGTACAAATAATGAACATCGAGCTTTAGAAAGAGACAATCCGGTTGTAGAGCGTCGTCCCTGTCGCACGAACTCGCACGCCTCTGTGCGACAGGGAAGACGGGACCTGATTGATTGTCTCTTTCTAAAGCTCGATGTACAAACTGTACACACATGTATAGTTTGGACTTTGGAGTTTGTCTTTCTCTATTCACCTGGGTGATCAAAGTGCTGTCTTCGGTATTGGTTGATCAACATTCCTCTGTTCACATGCGATATTCGCGTGCCGCGATCCTGACACCAATTAAATATGTTTTAACCTTCCATACTTTGAGACATCAGGATGTGTAGCGAACACAGCGAACACATCCTGATGTCAGCCCATTACATATTAAACAAAAATATTGCTCTATGAATACCTACAAATTGTTACTGGGTGTCATGTGAGTGCTTCCCTTATTATGATTTTTTCAGAATTGCATGCAAAACCCATGTTCAACCGTTTAGTCAGCCTCGGTAGCTCAGTGGCCCAGCAGCAACCAGCAACCAGTAGGTAGGTACTAGAAGCACATGAAAGTTGAAGATATAGAATACGGCGGATTGTGTTTCAGGATGTGCTCTTACCGTGTGTCACTCACGGTGGGCCACGAGAGCGAGCCGCGCGCCGGCGCCGCGGACGGCGGCTTCGGCTACTACTCCGGCGAGACGCACGACTGGAGGCTGTACGTGAGGGGCACCAGGGGAGAGGACATCAGCGGGTTCGTCAGCAAGATTGTCTTCACGCTGCACAGGTCCTACACATATCCCAAGCGAGGTACCTACGTCCTCTTCACCTTCTCTTATGTACGCTCGCCATGTCGGCCACCTTCCCTTTGCTCATGTCGACTACGCTGAAATGGGTGGAAAACAAACTATTTTCATAGTCGTTTCGACCCTGAAATCGACAGTGAATCAACATTGGAACTTAGTTGAAATTCTTAATTTTTTCATTATAAGCCGGGATCTAATTGGGTGTGTTTTCTTTTTATTTTTATAATTTTTTTTCTTCTATATTATTCTTGTGTTATTTCAATATAAGTAGGTATCTACCGCTCTTTCTTTATTACGTTACTATAGCTGTTTATTTCTTTATTATAGGTTTTACTAATCTTGTACTCTGAATTTTTCTATGTGTATAATATAACATATTATTTGTTATTTGTATATCTGACATTATGACTTGCGCTTATATACAACTAGCTGAGCCCGCGGCTCCGCTCGCGTGAAATTCGTATTTCAAAGAAGACAGTAAGTAACTATGGGCGAGGCCGAAGGCCGAGCTGCGTTCAGGAAGTCGATAAACCATATCTAAGAAAGTAAGTACGAGTAAGGGCGAGGCCGAAGGCAAGCTGCGTTAAAGTAAACGATAAACCTTGTCAAATAAAGTAAGTAACTAACGGCGAGGCTTCAGGCTGAACTGTATTCTAGAAAGAAAATAAACCTTCTCGAAGAAAGTAAGTAACTGAGGGCGAGGCCGAAGGCCGAGCTGCGTTCAGGAAGACGATAAACCTTCTCGAAAAAGTAAGTAACTGAGGGCGAGGCCGAAGGCCGAGCTGCGTTCAGGAAGACTAAACCTTATCGAAGAAAGTAAGTAACTAAGGACGAGGCCGAAGGCCGAGCTGCGTTCAGAAAGACCATGAACCTTCACGAAGACAGTAAGTAACTGAGGGCGAGGCCGAAGGCCGAGCTGCGTTCAGGAAGACTATAAACCTTATCGAAGAAAGTATGTAACTAAGGGCGAGGCCGAAGGCCGAGCTGCATTCAGAAAGACAATAAACCTCGAAGAAAGTAAGTAACTGAAAGCGAGGCCGAAGGCCGAGCTACGTTCAGGAAGACCATAAACCTTCTCAAAGAAAGTAAGTAACAAAGGGCGAGGCCGAAGGCCGAGCTGCGTTCAGGAAGACGATAACACTTATCTAAGAAAGTAAGTAATTAAGGGCGAGGCCGAAGGCCGAGCTACGTTCAGGAAGACCATAAACCTTCTCGAAGAAAGTAAGTAACTCAGGGCGAGGCCGAAGGCCTAGCTGCGTTTAGAAAGACTATAAACCTTCTCGAAGAAAGTAAGTAATTAAGGGCGAGGCCGACGGCCGAGCTGCGTTCAGGAAGGCGATAAACCTTATCTAAGAAAGTATGTAACTAAGGGCGAGGCCGAAGGCCGAGCTGCGTTCAGAAAAACTATACACCTTCTCGAAGAAAGTAAGTAACTGAAAGCGAGGCCGAAGGCCGAGCTACGTTCAGGAATACCATAAACCTTCTCAAAGAAAGTAAGTAACTAAGGGCAAGGCCGAAGGCCGAGCTGCGTTCAGAAAGACTATAAACTTTCTCAAAGAAAGTAAGTAATTAAGGGCGAGGCCGAAGGCCGAGCTGCGTTCAGGAAGACTATAAACCTTATCGAAGAAAGTTTGTAACTAAGGGCGAGGCCGAAGGCCGAGCTGCATTCAGAAAGACTATAAACCTTCTCGAAGAAAGTAAGTAACTGAAAGCGAGGCCGAAGGCCGAGCTACGTTCAGGAAGACCATAAACCTTCTCAAAGAAAGTAAGTAACTGAGGGCGAGGCCGAAGGCCGAGCTGCGTTCAGGAAGACTATAAACCTTCTCGAAGAAAATAAGTAACTGAGGGCGAGGCCGAAGGCCGAGCTGCGTTCAGGAAGGCGATAAACCTTATCTAAGAAAGTATGTAACTAAGGGCGAGGCTGAAGGCAGAGCTGCGTTCAGAAAAACTATACACCTTCTCGAAGAAAGTAAGTAACTGAAAGCGAGGCCGAAGGCCGAGCTACGTTCAGGAATACCATAAACCTTCTCAAAGAAAGTAAGTAACTAAGGGCAAGGCCGAAGGCCGAGCTGCGTTCAGAAAGACTATAAACTTTCTCAAAGAAAGTAAGTAATTAAGGGCGAGGCCGAAGGCCGAGCTGCGTTCAGGAAGACAACGAACCTTCTCGAAGACAGTAAGTAACTGAGGGCGAGGCCGAAGGCCGAGCTGCGTTCAGGAAGACTATAAACCTTATCGAAGAAAGTAAGTAACTAAGGGCGAGGCCGAAGGCCGAGCTGCGTTCAGAAAGACCATGAACCTTCACGAAGACCGTAAGTAACTGAGGGCGAGGCCGAAGGCAGAGCTGCGTTCAGGAAGGCGATAAACCTTATCTAAGAAAGTATGAAACTAAGGGCGAGGCCGAAGGCCGAGCTGCGTTCAGAAAAACTATAAACCTTCTCGAAGAAAGTAAGTAACTGAAAGCGAGGCCGAAGGCCGAGCTACGTTCAGGACTACCATAAACCTTCTCAAAGAAAGTAAGTAACTAAGGGCAAGGCCGAAGGCCGAGCTGCGTTCAGAAAGACTATAAACTTTCTCAAAGAAAGTAAGTAATTAAGGGCGAGGCCGAAGGCCGAGCTGCGTTCAGGAAGACTATAAACCTTATCGAAGAAAGTATGTAACAAAGGGCGAGGCCGAAGGCCGAGCTGCATTCAGAAAGACTATAAACTTTCTCGAAGAAAGTAAGTAACTGAAAGCGAGGCCGAAGGCCGAGCTACGTTCAGGAAAACCATAAACCTTCTCAAAGAAAGTAAGTAACAAAGGGCGATGCCGAAGGCCGAGCTGCGGTCAGGAAGACGATAAACCTTATCTAAGAAAGTAAGTAATTAAGGGCGAGGCCGAAGGCCGAGCTACGTTCAGGAAGACTATAAACTTTCTCGAAAAAAGTAAGTAACTGAAAGCGAGGCCGAAGGCCGAGCTACGTTCAGGAAAACCATAAACCTTCTCAAAGAAAGTAAGTAACAAAGGGCGAGGCCGAAGGCCGAGCTGCGGTCAGGAAGACGATAAACCTTATCTAAGAAAGTAAGTAATTAAGGGCGAGGCCGAAGGCCGAGCTACGTTCAGGAAGACCATAAACCTTCTCGAATAAAGTAAGTAACTGAGGGCGAGGCCGAAGGCCGAGCGGCGTTCAGGAAGACTATAAACGTTCTCGAAGAAAGTAAGTAATTAAGGGCGAGGCCGAAGGCCGAGCTGCATTCAGAAAGACCATGAACCTTCTCGAAGACTGTAAGTAACTGAGGGCGAGGCCGAAGGTCGAGCTGCGTTCAGGAAGGCGATAAACGAATGAATAAGAATGTAAGTAATTAAGGGCGAGGCCGAAGGCCGAGCTACTACGTTCAGGAAGACCATAAGACCATAATATTACATAAAAAAAACAAAAACTTTCATACAAAGTCGTCGTCCCCATTTCCCCCCTTAAAGTTGTAATTTCCAAAAAATCCTTAACGGATTCTTACGTTATGAAATAAACCTATGTTCCAAATTTCAGCTTTCTAGACTTAGTAGTTTCGGCTGTGCGTTAATAGATCAGTCAGTCAGGACAAACAATTTTATAAGTATAGATATCTACTCTTTATTCTACTCGTATCTTCTACCAAAAGCATCCAACTACACTACACCAACGCAACGCAACAGAACTGCTAACGCCATATATTACGACCATTCGACACTAAATTCCGTTTTCTTTGATACTGCTCAACCCTAAGGCTATTTAACTTTATGGTATATAGCCTACTATAGTGAGCCTGAAGAACTACTCTTTACATTGGTGTAAACCGCATAAAAATCTGTTAAGTGGTTCCGAGTTTACCTCAAACATACATACATATATACATGAGTTTACCTCAAACATACATACATATAACATACATGCAAACAGACGTTTCCTTTTATAAGAAGTAGAGATAGAGAAAAGAAGATAGAGATTAAATTATCCTCCCTTCCCCTCTCCCCGCGGACTCCTCCCCCGTACCTCAACCCCACTCTTCAAAACCACCCCCAGTATGGATAAAATTATTTAAAATCATTTAAAATCCTAAAACCTAATTTTGAAATCATCCCCTATTTTAATTTAAGGGTTGATTTAGCAAAAACGCTGAAACACGTAATTCTTTATTTTATACCAAAAGCCTAAATATGAATTTTCATATCCCTAACTTGAGAAATGATGGGTTCCCCATACATTCTTACATCCCCTATTTCACCCCGTTAAGGGTTGTTTTTTTGAGACAAAAGGTAGCCTATGTTCTTCCTCAGGATGCAATTCAGCTCCGTACAAAATTTCATAAAATCCTAAAATCTAATTTTGAAATCAACCCCTATTTTAATTTAAGGGTTGATTTAGCAAAAACGCTGAAACACGTATTTCTTTATTTCATACCAAAAGCCCAAATATAAATTGTCATATCCCTAACTAAAGAAATGCTGAGTTCCCCATACAAACTTTCATCCCCTATTTCATCCCCTTAAGGGTTGTTTTTTGAGACAAAAAGTAGCCTATGTCCGTCCTCGGGATGCAATTCATCTCCGTGCAATATTTTATCGAAATCTGTTCAGCGGTTTAGGCGTGAAAAGGTAACAGACAGACAGACAGACAGACAGACAGACAGACAGACAGACAGACAGACAACAGAGTTACTTTCGAATTTATAATATTAGTATGGATGCAACTTGCCATGAATGTGTTTCGGAAGATGACGTGGTGGATGGTGATAGTTTGATGTGGTTTTTTCTTTGTTATCTGCCACTCATTATTTATGTTTTGTTATTTGTTCTCTGTGATCGTTCCCCACCTTCCTTCCGCCGGCAATCAATTCATATTTATCAAACCAACCAAGCACCAATCCGCACGGTAAGATATGGGAAAGGACATGACTTCCAGCCCAGTTACCTGTTACCTACCACGCCCATGGTCAAATGCGCAGGAAAAGACTTTGATTGAAGGGAAGGAGAGACAAGTTGGACGAGAGGTAAATCAATTGAAGGAAACCTAATTAGTGCCCACGTAAGTCCTAGATACAAAGGATGGATAGTAAGTGGAAAATACGAAAATATAGTTCTTGGAGCATGATTTACCTACAAGACCTCCCCTACACTTAATAGTTAATGTCCCCATTCTGAATAAAGTGAAGAGATTTCAAGAGATGTTTTACCGAAGTAAAATAAAAAACGCGCTTTATTCTCTATTACAGTGATCCACGAGCCGCCCTACGAGATAAGGGAATCTGGCTACGGCTGCTTCGACATCCCCATCTACATCTACATCAAGCACAGCACCAACCCCAGAAAGATCAAGTTCCGATACAAACTCTTCCTCCAAAACCACAAACCGCTCTCCGGCTCCCAGAGGTTCAGCCACATCTTCGACGACCCACCAGAGCTCGTGAAGAGCTGCCTCATCGAAGGCGGAGCGAGAATCGTCGACCCAACCCCTTCTGCGACCATCACTAAGATCCCAGACATGGATCCTGTCTCCAAAGTGTTGTCTGTGAACCTCAGCCGCGTGAAGGACGAACAGTTGAAGAGAAAACACTTTGAGAACACAACGGTCGACTCAAAAAGACGGCGGACTGAAGGTGAAGCCGAAGCTGTGACGTGTAGTGAAGTTAGCAAGGTGACAGACATTAAAAACGGATTTATTAAAAGGGATACTGTGTTAGACAATAAAGTGAATGAAGTAAAACCTAGAATTCCAGTAATATATAGAAGCAGTGACGTTAGGATTAACAAAAAACCGCACGCCCCGAATGGTGAAATCCATGCAGATGGTGATAAAGTGAGCGAAAGCACAGCAGTTGATTGTTTGAAGAAAGTGTGCACGTTTGCAGAGATGTCAGTGAGTGAAGTAGATGAAGTGACGCAGCTGTACTTGTCTCTGCGTAGGTACGAGAAAGGAGTGAACA
The DNA here is from genome assembly GCA_946902875.1 of Nematopogon swammerdamellus. NCBI lineage: Eukaryota > Metazoa > Arthropoda > Insecta > Lepidoptera > Adelidae > Nematopogon > Nematopogon swammerdamellus. The sequence goes on from OX336351.1 coordinate 13,519,464, forward strand.
AGGACAGTTTGACACTGCCTCCATTTAGCGACCCGATATTTAGGATCCCAGAATTGCCACTGTCGCTGCGAGGGGTTCTTCCTGAAGACGATGACATTGGGGGGTATGTGTTGAGATAGGTGTGATGTGCGCCCTGAGGTCTGACCTGCCTCAGAATGTAAAGACCCGCATGTACGACCAGTACGTTCACCCGGTTATGGCTTACGGGTGTGAAATGTGGACTCTTGACAGTCGCTTTAGTCCAAAAGCTGAAAATTGCCCAGCTAGCAATGGAACGAGCCATTCTGTCAGGGAACATCACTAAGCGATATGGTGCGTAACGAGGCAATCCACCGAAGCACGAAAGTAGTCGATATTGGAAACCGGGTGGCTAAGCTCAAATGGCACTGGACACGTCAGCCGACGAGACGACGACCGTTGGAGTAAACGGGCCCTACACTGGCGGGCGTGGACAGGGAAACGGAGCGTAGGAAGATCACCCGTTAGGTGGGATGATGACATTAAGTACGTCGGAGGAATTCCGCGGTATAGGTACCGTACCGCTGAATGCCGGGAGGGCTGAATAAAAATTTGAGATGGTATATCCAGCACAGCGGAAACAAAAACGCTGAATTACATGTGAAATACTTCTTTCAAGTGGCCTTTCAAGAATTGCATGATTATCAGGGTATTTGGAATACCGTAGGAACATTATATCCACGATCGTCCACGATTACTATTAGAATTAGGTACATATTGTTCAACCAAATTATACCTATGGGGGGAAAGTGACCCATCAGGGCGATAGTTTTAAAGCGATAAAGCGTCGATAAGCCTATATCGATCGATAAATATCTATTTGCTTCATTTATCGTGACGACCGAGCACAAACAGTTATAATATCGCACGTCATCGATATAATTTAGCGATGTCATAGACGAAGATCGAGATGAAGGCGGTTTTATCTACATTTGCGAGCACAAACTATGTTTATCGTTCTCATTTGACGTTTGACATCGGTTGTCTTATCGCTCCCAACATCAGTGGACGATAAACGATTTCTGTGATTATGGCTCAAGTTTTCGTGAATATGTAGATGGTGAGAAGGCTGCGACAAGTACAAATGCAGCATAGAAAGGTGCAGAGGAAGTTGATAAGGGACTTGGGACTTGATAAGGGATAACCCATGCGGGTTGCATAAATCGGAATTCCGCGATTTATACCGCATCTCACCGGAAATGGCTCGGAATATTTGTATGGAGTTTGAGGATGACCTCGCACCCAGAAAAACCATCGGTGTATTACATGTATAGGTACTTGCACTCACTAGACTATGGGAAAATTACGGCACCTCATTGAGGTGCTTGGCACCGTAGAGGCGCTACTTCTTATTTAGAACTAACAAAATGGCGGCGTGGTTTGACAGTTCCGATTGATATAAACTAAAGTATTGCCATTATTTCGTCGTTGTTCTGCACTGTCGATATACATATCGACCTACATGTTTGTGCTCGCAATAATAGATAAATTTATCAATTTTCATATCGAGAACGATAGTAACTATCGTTCTATAATAAATATAAACTGTTTATCTATTTGTTTGTGCTCCCGCTGCTGCAGCGGGAGCACAAATGCGTCGATAAGCCTATATCGATCGATAAACATCTATTCGTCTTATATTCTACTTCGTCGAACGAAGCAAATAGATGTTTATCGATCGATATAGGCTTATCGACGCATTTGTGCTCCCGCTGCAGGTCCATGTATGAAATGTGTTTCCTATTTGGCGGTTCGGTTATACATATAGTGGACATATGTACACCAAATATTTAAATATTTATACTTAGTTATATTATCCACATTTAGCTCCTTCTAGGCAAGCCAAGCGTCCTGAAAAAGTAGCTGTATTTTGTGGTTATTTCCAATATAAAGTAGGAACCCATTTCCTTGCGTGCAAATTATACATGAAATTTGGAGTTAAAAATATTTGTATGTGAACCCGCTACATTTTGAATTCATGAAGTTATATTATGTCTGTTTTAAAAAAATATTGTTAGGATTCGACGGTGCAGGGAAATGCAATGGTAAATTATTTCAACAATTAATATATATTTACTTAAAGGTGCTAAGTATCTTATTAATGTTTGGTAGCAAGAATTATTACGTGGCATAACGTAAAATTATGTAGCCATGGGTTATATGAACATGTTCATATCATTTTGCGTTATCTTATAAAATCATCTGAATGTTTTGAATAATCTGCAATTGCAGAGTTTTTTTTCTTTTTTCTGGTTGGTTGACATAAATTGATCCAAAATGAATGTCTTTTATATGCATAACAGATGTTGCAGTGTCTGTATTTGCTCAACATTGTTCATTTAGTTTTTCAGGTGCAACTTTGCGTTTTAATGTATTTAGTGACAGAAAACAATTCATTTCAATGCCATGTGATAATGTTAACATATTTATTTTATATAAATGTTTTTTTACAAGTATGTAGATAGGTATGCATAATTTTAATGTGTGTGTGATTGAGGCCATATGACGTTAATGTGAGATCTCATTTTGTACAATAGAATTAGGTTTTTAATCAAATTTTTTATCTTGTTTTTGTACCAAAGGATCATTAAGCTGTGAGCATTCTATTATAGATTATTATGTACCTAGGTACCTACCAAATGAGCTTCACGTCACAACATTTTGAAGCCTATTTTAAATTTATAAAAATATGTCACAAAAGCACTGTATTAGCGCATCTTCTGGTTCACGAAATTACACGAACATATTAAAATACCGTCGCTAAGACAACGCCTGCGGTGGATTTTCGTAAATATAAAATAAGCTTTAGTTGTTCACAACAAAACTGGCCAATGTAACAACTTATACTCTTATAAGTACCCACAACCACCATAGACTAATGTGGCGCTGTTTGGCATCACCGTAGACTAATGTGGCGCTATTCCACATCGCCGTAGACTCAGGTGGCGCCGTTTCACACCAACAAATGAGTGGTTTTGGATAGCTCTGTAGTATATGGTGGTCGGATGATCTGCTAAAACTGCACTTCACCCAGCATGGTATTGTGTGTGAAGTGGATGTAATTGCATTGACTGCTATATTATTAATATTGATTACTGACATAGGTGACGTGAATTTGGCCGTGTCGGCTGCACCACTGAACCTTAGAAAAGCCACATTAAGGCCCACTTGCACCAACACGAATTTAACTATAAACCAGTTTAACTCGTTAAGCTAGCACCCGTTGTATGTGGGAACCGCGTTTAAACCGCGTTTAAATCCATAACTCGCTACTTAACTCTAAACTCGTGTTGGTGCAAGTGGGCCTAAGAGATTTTAATATGCCACTCACTAAAAAATCCATCTGTGAAGACGTGAGAACTCTGTCTATAACTATCTGTTGAGGTGTATCTTGTTATTCGGGCGAAAGAGCCTTTTTTCCATTCTGGTTATGTTCAAAACTCTCATTGTTTTTAGTTTTAATGTTTAGATGTCTATTTTTGGGACAATTTGTTATGAAATTAAGGATTTGGGAATTAAAAATATGTTTTTCAATGGTACATTTGAATTTTTTGCTTTTTTTTTTTTTGCTATGTAATTGGCAACTGGCACTGAACCTAGGGATCAGCGCGCTTCAGGTGTCTTAGTATCTTTATTCACCACATACAACCCAAAGTAACCGTGGCAAACAGCACGCGCCGCGCCGCCTCAGACTTTGCCAGACGTCCGAGATTTCAGGGATTGACCCGGAGTTTCTTGTGATGTCATGTATCCACAAATTTAATAAATGTGTCCCACAAATACCCCGGGCATTCGCTCTTGAGCACAATGGGCGCGAATATGCACAATATACAGCTCTATAAAAGGGGAGTCCTCTTCGGGGCGCCACTTCACTGTGTCACACATTCTGACTGCTTCATCATCATCACACTTACAAACTCTGAACGCACAAAGAAAACGGGAATGTCAATACTATTGATAATGTTACCTAATAAGGTTTCATTATTAATTTTGCCCCAAAGACAGAACTATGCGCCGTGTCCTGAAGGTCCGAAAGGTCCTGGAAAAAGTGGTTTGACATCTGGCAACCCTACTGCCGCCGCCGCTAGCCAGACCTCACTCTATGTACTTGCGCGCGCTAACTACCTACCGCCCCCCGGCGCACCGCCGGCGGTGAATTTCAATGGGCTGCCCAAAGAATATAAACATTAAACAGCCGCGCGGCCGGCGCAGCTGCAAAGCAATAATCACTTTCGCACGCAGCGATTGGCGACGTGAAACAGTAGGCTATTAAAACCCGAAGGTAGGAATATTTTCTATGGAGTGATTTATCTGTTACGAAGTAACTATTAGTAATCTGTAGCTGAGCACCGTGTTCGATTGAACGTGGTCGCTTATGACGCTTTGCTGCATACTCTCCCCGCTTCATTCAGCATTATTACTTCTGTGATTAAGCATAGCATTTTTTGGCGCAGTCCGTTTCTATATTTGTTATTTTTTTTTTATGGATAACGCGACATTTGGCCTCGTTTCACCTACACGTAGATGTCTAACGATGTCCATGGACATTCTGGATGCACGGGGATTGCGAATGCCATGCCGGCCTGACAGGAGCCTTTTCACGCCCCTTTTGAAAAACCCCAGGCTCCACTTGGGAGGAAATAGATGGGCAGGGAGTCCGTTCCACATTTTCCCGGTTCTGTGAATAAAAGACCTAGAGAACCGGTTGGTGATTTTTGGTAGGTCGATATTGCAAAGATGCTTCGTTGCGTCCCTAGCTAGGCTATTAATCGCAAGAATAAAATCAGCAAACGAAGAGGTACCGAACCTTGTATGTAACGTAGCTTGTAAAATGTTTTCAATATGTGGCAACTCACTTTTTAGAAGTACAAAAGCGCAAGTACAAACTTTACTGCAACGTTAAGTCGTATTTAAAGTTTAGATGTTTATAAAATTCTGCCTCTGGAGACTATTCGCTTATGTAATATCAATACTAATAATAAATCTGTAAAGGATGGTCATGGAGTAGTAATTTACTTTGTTTTATGAGATATTTTGTTTGTAGAATTTATGTATGATACTAAAACTAAATTGATGATTTTTAGACATCTTTTCTGTATGTAGGTATGTATGTCCATAACTTAGCACAAGCACATTTAGCTATACGAGACACAGGATAGGCTAAAAAATAAAGTTCAGTTCCGATTACGCTAAGATGTGGCTCTCATACAAACCGAATTGTACCGCCCGCCGAAATAAAGGTACGGGTAGCGGGCTTACTTACTTTCTTCTTTTTAAATACGAATTTCACGCGAGCGAGGCCGCGGGCAAAAGCTAGTAAAATATAAGTAATGCTGGAGATTCGATAAAAAAAATCTTACCTAAACCTTAAATGTATATGGAGTGCTGGAGCGCCATTATGGAATTGCTTCATTAACTTCACTAAATAATCTCATAAAATCTTCTAAAGGCCGCATGCTCATTGTAGACGGCGCAAGTACAAAAATAAAAAAATAATTGGGAATTTATTCAATAAAACTACAACAAAATAGTCTGCACATATTTTTTTTAATACGAGCAAATGTACAACAACATGAACGAATCCTGAGATCTGCTGCCGACGACACAACCTACCCCACACAACAACATGTCCGTCCGTCCGTCGCTCACTAACTCTATATTCACACCGGCTCTTAAGTACACCTTCCACGCATACCTCACTATAATATTTACTATACATTTATCACTTTGTTCGAGACCAACGTCCGAGTTCCCTACGATTATAAACAACAGTTTATGAGTTCAATCAATAAGCACGGCTAGCCCGGAGCCCTCAGTCCGCGCAGCCAGTATGAATATCACTGTAATAGTTCACTAAATCTAACGTTTGTCCAACCTTCACTGCGTAATGTTCGGATGGATGAATTGTTCACTGTGCACTATGCACACCACTGAAGATAGCACAATAAGTACACAATGTGTATGTACGCCAATAAAGATCGCATCACAGCGACCACACAATTCGTGCAGATGCACTGTAAGTCCACTAAGCATGTATGCCGGCCGATGAAGACAGCACACTTGACAGTCCACAGGTATAAGTGCGCCGCTAGCGGCGACAGAAAGCACACTGTAAGTCCAGTACGAGTGCCCTGTAGTCCGCCGCGTATTACGTGCCAATGAAGACGGCACACTCGGAAGCCGCTCTCGCCGCGCGAATAGCGAATAGTATGGAGATGCGCGCGCACTAGTAGATGACCTCGTAGACTGTGGCCTTCTTGTCGCCGGAGCCGGTGACGATGTACTTGTCGTCTGCAGAGATGTCGCAGCTCAGCACCGACGATGACTCTTTAGACTGCAAAGGAGAAAATCTTATGTCAATATTTGATCTCAAGAAATACTACATAAGAAGCTTCCTAATAAAAAAAACCGCATCCAAATCGGTCCATCCGTTTGGGAGCTACGATGCCACAGCAGACACACACACACACACCCTCTCACACACACACGTCGAACTAATAACACCCCTCCATTTTTTTTTTTTTTCATCGGGGGTTAATAAGCAACAAGTCCTACAGTAGTCCCCAATAATGTGTAACACGTGTAACATTTATTTCACACTGTGTTTATAAAAGCACGGTTGACAGCTGTTGACATGCGCCAACTGTAGGCCGCACCAAAGAACCACAATATACTTGACTCACAAAATTACGTCACTTCCTTAACGCAGTTCCGCTTCATTCACAAATTACTGCCCACAACGAGAGCTAAGATGTTACACATAAAATAATCTCATTACTATCATGTGGTACCGTTGGGAATGAATGTGTCCACATGGTTACACTTTTCTGTATGGCTCATCATTATGCCAGGTGGACGATGATAATATCAGGATATTATCCCGTACGTCGGACGATTGGAGAGCTATTGAAGAGGTGTGCGTCTAGCAGTGGACATTAAAACGCCTACTCATATCATTATGGTGCAGGGGTGTCATGGGGGCTAAAGAAACGCCACCCCACGTGCTACTACAGTGCGAGGGGGTGGCAAATGAACGGGCAATCATCCTCAAAAACCCGAGGACACTCCAAGAGGCCTGCAAGGACGTCGGACGCCTGCAGGACTTCTGGAAGGAGCTGGGCTGGATGGAGTAGCGGCACAGATAACTAAATAGTTACTTCGTAACAGATAAATCACTCCATTGAAAAAGTTCCTACCTTCGGGTTTTAATAGCCTACTGCTGCAAGTCGCCAATCGCTGCGTGCGAAAATGTACCTTAACGATCGAGTGTAAAGTGCATTATTGCTTTGCAGCTTCGCCTGTTTATATTCTTCAGCTGTTTATATTCTTTGGGCAGCCCATAGAAATTCACCGCCGGCGGTGCGCCGGGCGGTAGGTAGTTATCGCGCGCAAGTACATAGAGTGCGTGAGGCCTGGTAGCGGCCGGGGTGATACGTACAACGGGTCTAAACAGAGTGACCTACATGCGGAAAATGTCCATCAAGAAGAAGAAATCATTATGGTATTAATTAATGGAACAAAAAAGTCGCATTAGCTGCATAATAGTACCTACAGTTCTATGGTAGCACTGGAAGCGACGAAGGTATTTATCGCTTGGCCGCAAGCTCGATTAACTCACCTGGAATATGCTGGCGCCGTAGGGGGTGCGCCAAGCGTTGAGCAAGTTGTCCTTGCCGGTGGAGACGAACCACTTGCCGCAGGAGGCGAACCGGAGCGAGAGCACGCAGGACTCGTGCAGGTGCAGTTGGTACTTGTCCGGCTTCACCGCGTGCAACACTTCCACGTTCGAGTTCTCCATACCGACAGCCAACCATTCACCTGCAAACCAACACATTCATATTTGAGTAAGTATGAGTTTAAGTTATAGAGTGGATGTCAAATTTTATCAATATGATTAATTGCACTTAAAATCTTACTTATGGTAGTACTTCATGTCTATGGCATTTTCCGTCAGTCTGTCTACACTTTTTAACATATCCATCCAGGGTAGGTGCAAAAAAACATAGTCATGATAAACTAATATAAAAATAAATAACAATAATAATTTACTTCTGTATATGTATTATATATACAGAAAAAAAACTAAATAAAACTACATGCGATACATAATGTGATCAAATCAGAAACCAGGGACACAGAAGGAAATGAGGTTTAGGATTTTGAGGAGATAGTCTTTCAACAGCACTCTGAATATGTGGATCGATGACTGATGGATGTGAGCGGATTGGCCTTCTAGATCACATGTTGCGTAGAGCGTTGTCACAAAAATGCTCACTAACAGCTTGGACTCAGTGACGTCCTTGGCAGTTTTGTGAGTATGATAAGGTTATACATGTAATGAAACGGAAGTGACGCAATGAAGTGGAAGGATTGAATCAGAAGTATCGCAATGAACCGGAAGTGACGCAATGAAGCGGATGGAATGAAACAGAAGTAACGCAATGAAGCGGAAGTGACGCAATTTTGTCAGTGAAGCACCGCACGTCAACAGCTGTCAACAGCTGTCAACCGTGATAGATTTCCGTGGCTAGATGTCACATCTTTGACTACTACGTTTTTTTTTTCAACTATTAAGGCAGAGACGACAGATCTCAACGTGTTACGATCCTGACTTCTCTGACTCTCTAACTTCTCTTGCACACGCATTACAAAATATTTGCTATAGATGCTATGAGATTATGGTATATGGCTTACCTGTGGGACAATAACCGAGTGAGAATATCTGTGAGCTGAAGTCGTGCTGCTGCAGTTGTCTGCCTTCTCTTAGGTCCCACGATCTGTAACCGCAACACGACTAAGCATTAGTACGAGCCATCGCACTTGTTGAGCCAACCCGGGAGTCGAGACCTAACGATAAACACCTCTAATACGAGATGCACGGAATCTTGGAAGCGCAATCTTTTCAGAGTTTTTATAAATTCATTTCTTTCAAAGATAGAACACAAGTTGGTCCATTGTTCAAGATTCCATGAAAAACTCTAACTGTGGGTCTAACCCTATTACGGTAAGAAGGACTTACCGTAAAAGCCAGTCAACTTTGATACCACCCTCAATGTTACTCGGTCCAAACAGCTATGAAAATTTGTTCATGCTTTTTGTTCAATTCAGTGTTGAATATTATAGAACCGTGTGCTGCCGGTGCTTCAAAAGAATAACACCACTGCATCTCTCCCCGTGCACCACGTCTCCGCGAAACGTGGTGGTCGGTGTTGCGCTGTAATTAACCAGAGGCCTTGCAGCACAACACCAATTACTCTGCTTACGGCGATCGTCAAGACTAGTTGTAAATAATTAACATCGAGTTTTAGAAAGAGACAATCCGGTTATACATAGAAAGTTTTCCCTGTCGCACAGAGACGACGCTCTACAAAAGGATTGCATCTTTCTAAAGCTCGATGATGTATGTATACGATAACTATGTATACAGGGTGCTGTAACGGTGAGTATATTAATTTCGCCAGCGCAAAAAACCTGAGGAATGTTTTTTCGAGATAAAAAAGTAAGTAAAGTTTTTCTCTAAAGTGTCTAGTTTTCGAGATATTAATTTTTGAAATTTATTTTTTCGTCAAGTGTAATTTGACGCGCGCGGGGGGAGGGTGCTGACGCGGGAACGGTCGGAATCGAAAAACTCACGCCGCGCCGCCGCGCCGTCGCCTCGCATGTCCGTGTCGCCGTGCTCCACGCACTCGTTCCTGCTCGCTCACTCACCGCGCGCCTTTCATTCCCACGTTTGTGCGGAATATTAGATCATTTTTACACTAAATTAATCAATTAGTTTGTATGAAAACTGTAACTTTTTATTTAAATGGAATTTAAAAAAAGTTATTTGACTTTTTTGTTACTATTGAACCCAATAATCATTTCCTAAATTTAATGTAGTGGCCGTTACAACACCCTGTATATAAAAAAAAACTTGGTAAAAGCTCTAAAAGCACTCTAACTTTGCCACCGGTAATAGGGTGCGGTAAGCTAGCACTATGCTCACATCCGATTCACACAAGTTGGAGCGGGCGCACTCTATAGAGGCTAATACGAAAATAAATCGTACCGGACAGTGTTGTCAAGCCCTCCGGTCCACAGCTTGGTGCCGTCAGCGGAGATGTCGATGCAGGAGGCGCCGTCCGTGTGTCCCTGGAACTGCCGCACGAGGGTCTGGTTGTGCAGGTCCCACACCGCGATGTTGCCGTCCGAGCAACAGCTGAAGCACACCTGCAATGTCAACACCGCTTTGTCGAGTTGATGTGCGGCAGGAGGACTTGTATCCAAAGTCAAAATAAAAAAAAACTATTAAAAAAAATATAAAAACAGCCTTAAAAAATTTATGAAATAAAAAAAATCGAACCCTAGAGTTGAAGGCGGTCGGTTATTTTTGCTTGCTTGAGCACCGTCTTCAACTCTAGGGTTGGTTTTTTTTTATTTCATAAATTTTTGAAGGCGGTTTTTATATTTTTTTAAATAGTTTTTTATTTCACTGTATTTTTTAGTAATTTTTTGCTATTAATGTACTCGGCGGAATTGCTCGGCCTTCGAACTCGCGATTCCACCTCGCTTTCCAATCCGATCTTGACCAAATTGAAATGGGACCACACGGGAAGCACCAGCTTTCAATAGAAAGTTCTGAGGGGACAAACAAAAAAAAATACATTCGAATTGAGAACCTTCTCCTTTTTTCGAAGTCGGTTAAAAAAACCCGGCCAAGTGCGAGGTTCCGTATCGCCATGTCATGGTCAGCGCCACTCACGCCATCTATGTATTAGATAAAATGCTTCATAATCTTTTCGGTAGGAACTTTGTGGAGCGGGTACTTAAAAATAATAGCCCCACTGCATCTCTCCCCGTGCATGTCGTAAAAGACGACTAAGGGATAAGGACAAAATGCCGTGCTAAAGGGCGACAGGCTAACCATTGGAACGGTCCTTCCACCGAGTCATGCAGCAGATGGGTTTCGTGCCTTACTTGCCGCTTGATAGTGATCTTGTTCCAATAATTTGCCAAACGTGGTGGTAAGTGTTGTCCTGTAATTTACAAGAGTCCTTGCAGCGCAACACCGATTACTCTACTTACGCCCATTGTCGGGATACAGCGTGTGGTAGTGATAGGAACGTTACCTTAGAGTCGGGGCTGATGGCGAGCGCATAGCACGCGGGCGCCGAGCTGGTGAGCTCCGCCTTGATGCGCGGCGTGGGCGAGGCGAGGTCCCAGATGGGCATATGTATGTAGAACGTTACCTTAGAGTCGGGGCTGATGGCGAGCGCATAGCACGCGGGCGCCGAGCTGGTGAGCTCCGCCTTGATGCGCGGCGTGGGCGAGGCGAGGTCCCAGATGGACATATGTATGTAGAACGTTACCTTAGAGTCGGGGCTGATGGCGAGCGCATAGCACGCGGGCGCCGAGCTGGTGAGCTCCGCCTTGATGCGCGGCGTGGGCGAGGCGAGGTCCCAGATGGACATATGTATGTAGAACGTTACCTTAGAGTCGGGGCTGATGGCGAGCGCATAGCACGCGGGCGCCGAGCTGGTGAGCTCCGCCTTGATGCGCGGCGTGGGCGAGGCGAGGTCCCAGATGGACATATGTATGTAGAACGTTACCTTAGAGTCGGGGCTGATGGCGAGCGCATAGCACGCGGGCGCCGAGCTGGTGAGCTCCGCCTTGATGCGCGGCGTGGGCGAGGCGAGGTCCCAGATGGACAGGTTGGACGCCTCGCCGCCCACGATCAGCGTCCGCCCGTCCGGCAGCAGCTTCACTGATCTTATGTAGTTGTCGCGTTGCTGCAATTCACACGATCAGTTCATTAGCAAAAGGTTCATTGATACGTGCTTCACATGCATTCCCCGAAGTGATTAATTATTCAGCCTTTCCTTGCTAGCCAATAAAACCAAGTATCTCACAGTATGGGTGATAGATTTTAAGGCGATGGAAATGGAATATTTGCTAATTGCTTCTAGCAAACTGCGCAAGTGGCGCATAATACGAATTGAGACGATTGACATTCTATTTATTTTATCTGTGTTGATGCCTATACAAACTATTTTTAACATTTCCAAATGAGCACAGATCACGGGCACAAGATATTGTTGTGTCTTTCGAAACGCCTGCCATTAATAAGATATTCCATTTAGATAATGTGTGGCCAACCCGAGGCCCGCGGCCCGCAAGCAACCCGCCGCAGGACATCTTGCGGCCCGCGTAGCGTCGGGAATTTTTTGTGTTCACTAAGTACATCAATCCACAAAAAGAACAGTCCATCATTACTGGTACATATTAGTTGAGTCGATTTAAAAAACGCGCGCACCGAACGCGCGGTTTAGGCGATTGAAGTCGGAACTGTCACTGAAATTGTTTCTAATTATTCTACTAAGTATACGTATGATTAGGATGGTGCATTTCATATTAGAGTTTAATGTTTTCATATTTTTTGCGATATTACAAGACAGATGGTGTTTATTGAATGAAGTGCATTTCATACTAGAACCAACGAATTAAACTATCGGGAAGTGGCATACAACGCACCGAATTGAGGCGCGCTATTTGTGAGCATTCAGCACACTCTCCAATCGTTGTCTCTCCTTTATACGTATCAAATTGCCATTTAACCGTCTTACTCTATCGACGTTCACAGAGCGGAAACGTAACGTGATGTATGAGGCGCTCGCACTGTTTTGCTGTTTTAAATATTGGCAATATATAGAAGAACTCCAATCGCACCTTTCTACCGGTAAAATGTATGACGAGGGCCCGTCCAGAAAGTAGAATGTCGTTGACTAGAACTTGATTCTTGCCATATTTTTGCGGGCGTCTTTAGCACCATATTACAAGCCAGAGTATGTTTGTTGGTTAAGGTACGTTTCAGACTAGAATGTAATTGTTTTCATAATTTTTGCGGGCGCCTTAGGCGCTATATTATAAGCCAAAGCATGTTTGTTGGCAGAAGTTCATTTCAGGCTAGAATTGTATTGTTTCCATATTTTTGACGGGTGCCGTCGCCGCCAAAAACAAGCAAGGTTGTATATTTTGTTGGTGAGTGTGTGTGAGGTGATATATTTATTTATTACGCAATTACTTATTAAAAGTAATTAATTCAGAATATGTTGAAAAATTCAAAGACTGGCCAGATGAAAGTGATGCCAAATAATTTGATTTAACAAGACTACCTATATTAAAATTATTATTGGTAACTTTGAAATAAAAAATCGCTGTGCGGCCCGGCCAGGCAAGAAATCTTATTTATAAAATTTGGCCCGCCTGCTGAAACGGTTGGCCAGCCATGATTTAGATAAATGTGTCTGTAGCTTCCACCTTACGCGCTATCAAGTGAGCACACAGGTCTCCGAGGGTCGAGTAAGTAAGTACCGACAAATTACCAGTTTTTAACGCACCCGATAAGGAAGTTTATCATGTTAAATAAACCAGGCCGATAATTATCTGCCGATCATAAACGTTTATGTCCAATCTGAGACATTGCATAAAGGAACGACTTTATTAAATGGCTGGCACTTTATCAGACTGCGTAATTACTTTATTTATCGTGCAGACAGCGTGTCCTAAGTATGGTTGCTTGTGCTACCTTCATTCGACACAAACACTTTGAGACTAAAAGGCAATATAGGTACATACATGCGGGTCGAATAGCTTCTTAAAAAATCAGGTCGACATAAAGGTACCTTCGTACCATTTTTGGTACGCCTAAAATGGAGAGCATCCTCCATTTTCGAAGATGTTTAAAAATAAACTTTTAACGACAGCGATATTGTATTTTCCTTCGGTACCTACTGGCCAAAATGGCGGCGCATCAAATTGATTACGCGGGTAGGCGGAGGATGGCGGAGATTAATTTGAGCCGAGTACCGCCAGAGGGCGTCGCGTCACCGCCGTGTAATTTGAGATGAAGCGTCAGCGTGAAATAGTGAATAAAGAACCTCTGCGGCGCGAGGAGGTCGCTATAGACTAAGATCGCTGTGTTTGCGACACGGTGCGTGATGCGGTCGGACGTAACAATATGATTTTTTGCTGCTTTGTCTGAATTTTTTTCTTTTCGAATGTACGGTTTTCGTTCCACTGCATGTTATCCTAAGCGAATAACATCATAAAAGAACGCGGTAGTAATACCCACCTTCAGCCCAAAACAAAGAATTCACACACAGAACTGACTTTAAGTAAAGTCATTTCATCAAATATCACTATATATACATAGTTCTTGGTGGGAGGAGTGGCGGGGTCAGTTCGGCGATCAGGTCCACTAAGTTGGGACTATATGGCCTATCCCGGAGGGCTGGGGGGAATTACCTGCTGCCGTCGTCTACTCCCTGATGGTCCAGTCAAATATCTATCACTAAGCTTCAGTTTTGATTATTTGGCATACGTACAATGATCTTTCTCATAGACGCTCGACGTACTTTGGAAAATATGAAAGCATAAAACCACAATTCAGTGGAAATAACGTTGAGTTAAAAGTTACGTGTAATAAAAAGCATGTGACAGTTACCAACTCACCAAACAATCCAACTGGCTGACTGGCGACTTGGCCTGCGGTTGGCTGATGTCCCACACCTTTACGCAGCCCTTGCCGCCGGTGTAGACGTACTTGGTGGGGTTGGAGATGGTGACAGCGCAGACCACCTCGCCGTGCGCGAGCGTGTTGATCTGGCGCGCGTGCCGCGGGATGCCGGGGCCCATTAGCGCGTCGGGGGGGAACGGCACCGGCTGCATTTGACCCTCGGCCGATACGTGGAACGAGTATGCTCTGCAATGATTGGATGTTTACATTATTTATTAGTCCACACGACCGGCCGAGCTGGAGGAGCTGGAGAAAAATGGCAGGATGTGCAAAATGTCAGGTCTGAGTAAGAACTGGATTCCTCATGAAACTTTGCATACATTGTGTGATTAACTGAGGTCCCGAGAGTCACTCGTCTGAATAACGACTTCCCCATTAGCCAGATCTATCTAAGGCTTTGGAATGCATGTAGTCTAAGCGCTGATTGGCACGTATATCAAAAACACAGAAAGGAATGGTCCAAGAAGAGATTGATCAAAACTGACAGTGACTCTGCGAGAAAGGAAGGAGGGGGTATCAGGGGGTGGTCGTAAATGAAGACGGGCACTCACGGCTTGCCACCGGGTATGGCGGCGAGAGCAGCCGGGCCGAGCGGCGGCCGCAGCGGCTCGTACGCGAGGGCGGCGCGCGCGGGGTAGCCGGCCGCGGCGAGGCCGTAGGCCGCCTCGTGCGCGGCCGCCGCGTGCGCCGCGGCCGCGCCGTGCGCCGCCACCGCGCCGTGCGCCGCGCCGTTCATGCCCAGCTGGTAGGGGTACTGAGCCAGCGCTGGGGGTTTCACTACGCCTTTCAGCCCTCCACCTGCAAACACGCGTTACAGCTTATACAGGGTGATTCAGGATAGGCGCGAGAAACTTCAGGGTTCAAAAGAGGGTCATATTTGAAGACGAAAAGCTCAACTTACTATAGTACTTTTTGGTGAAAATAGTTTTATCATTATTTGATGGACGGTTAACGTTTTTTCTACGCGACAGCGAGCTCAGCTTCTTCAATGTATTAATTGTTAGGATATCCGCTGCATAATCACATAGGTATTACGTGAAAATTTCAAAGCCACCTATTACCATCGCCGTGCTAAAGGGCAGGCCAGCCACCTCTCACCTTGGCACGGTCCTTCCGCCTAGTCATGCAGCAGATGGGTCTTCGTGCCTTACTTGCTGCTTGATAGTTATCTTGTCCTAATACTTTGCTAAACGTGGTGGTCGGTGTTGTGCTGTAAATAACTTTGCATCCTTGCAGGACAACTGAAGAATTGAACTGCTTGTAGATAAATTCCAAACATGTAAGTTCAATGACATCAAAAGAAATTAATGTTACTGGAGTAGGTTATTGCACTCCTTAGACCTAGACAGCAACGTTGCAAATTCTCTTAAGACTCACTGTCCATCTACAATTTCCAAGTTTTGCATGGAAAAAAACAACGGAATTTCGATTTGAGTGATAAGGATTTTTTTCTTCTAATAAGGAGTACTTTCTATTCCTGAAGTTTCTCTTGCCTATCCTGAATCACCCTGTATAGTTGCAAACACACATTACAGGATATAGTTTGTAGAATCTCACAAAGAATCACAACACAAGCATACCTACACTACAATGGTACGGAGAACATTTCAGCATGGTGGAATCAGGAATCGATATGGAATGCAGTTTTTCAAACATGGTGGGAAAAGTTGCATTCCCTGACGGATCTACAACCGAGATGGACAGGGCCACCGTTATTCGTTCTTGTATGAGGCGTTCTAAACGTATTTGTTCTTGTTTTCACTCATACCGTGGATCTCCCAAGGCTCAACGCTGCTGGATCGATGAGGTTCAATGCTATACCACTCGCCAAGGTGGCTGGTGGACTTATAAACACTCGCCAATACAAATGAGAAGGCATACCGCTGCCGCCGGCTCCGCCGCTGCTGCCGGCGCCGCCCGAGGTGGGCGTCACGGACTTGGAGATGGGCGTGGTCGGCTTCTCGTCCAGCTTCTTGGCTGAGGGCGTCGATGCGTTACTCGAAGTTCCTGACCTGTAAGCGAAGCACCACATCAGCTATCACACTGTATCGACAAATGTATCTACGGCTGAATGAGACATACACGTAGAGCGCGCGTTCGTCGTTTCGTGTTTCAACCTCTTTCTTTTCTATACAAACACAAAAAGTTAAATTACAAATTTAAAAAACCCCCGACTC
The DNA here is from genome assembly GCA_946902875.1 of Nematopogon swammerdamellus. Lineage (NCBI taxonomy): Eukaryota > Metazoa > Arthropoda > Insecta > Lepidoptera > Adelidae > Nematopogon > Nematopogon swammerdamellus. The sequence continues at coordinate 13,536,213 of OX336351.1, forward strand.
TTAAAAAGTCAATAATAATATTTCCGTTTACTTACTTAAAGGAGTCGGGGGACCGCTAAGTAAATTCCCCCGCAGCTCTGAGTTTTTATATTTAATTTACTTAGCGGTCCCCCGACTCCTTTAAGTAAGTAAACGGAAATATTATTTTTGACTTTTTAAGAGTCGGGGGTTTTTTAAATTTGTAATTTAACTTTTATTTTAAGCTTTTTAAAAAAAAACCGCATGCAAATCGGTCCACTTTTCAAGATAATAATTTTTTTTATTACTTAATTACTTTATTACTTGATTACAAACATAGCTAAGAACCATCCCGATTAAACAAGCTTCCTAATAAAAAAAACCGCATCCAAATCGGTCCATCCGTTTGGGAGCTACGATCCCACAGACAGACAGACACACACACACACACACACACACACGTCAAACTTATAACACCCCTCCGTTTTTTTCGTCGGGGGTTAAAAAGGAGCACCGGCACGGCTCCTGGTTATTTCAGGTGTTCTCACAGAATTATCATTATTTGATTTCTGAACCAAAAAATAAGGTACAGTTCCGGTCAGCAAATAATGCATGTCGAGCTTTAAAAAGAGACAATTTGGTTGCGGACGGTCGTCTCCGCACGAACTCGCACGTCGTCTCTGTGCTCGGACTCGCGCGTCTCTGTGCGACAGGGACGACGCTCTGCAACAGAGTTGTCTCTTTCTAAAGCTCGACACGCATTATTTGCTGCCGGGAACTGTATAGGTACCCTATTTTCTGACTTCGTTGCAGTATGTATGGTAAGGCCTCATGATTGATTAATGATTACACACTACTGAGAATTTCAAAACAATGTAAATTATATTATTCGAAACGTTCAAAAGAAAAACATTCCAAAAGGATGTATTTTTGACTTTATAATATGCAGGGCTTTAACTATGTAAATAGGATACAACGGTACTCACCGTGGACTGTGAGGGGGGTGTTCCTTTTTGGGTTGAAGCTTGTCGATGCCGTTCTCCCTGGGCGAGGGTGCTCCGTTGTGCGGCGAGGTGGGCTCCTCGCTCGCATCGTCCACCACCAGCTCCTGGTCAGATTTGCCACCGTCAGAACCGCGCTGCAGCCAAGTATTTCTACATTCCACCTGGTACTCTGACACCCTCGCCGTCACACAACCCAAAACCACAGAACACACCGAGGAAAACACAGAACCCCGATCTCACCAGAAAGAACCCAGAAGCCAGAATGAATGAGACCAGAAAAGGCATGTAACCCAATTACTTGCACCGGAAAGCATACAGAATCAACGCCACCAAAGAGTTCACAAATCCCAAGGACAAATAGATAGCAAACTGATTCCAATATTGTCGTAGTCTCTTGTCGGAACGTACAAATAGAGATTGAAACACCACATAACACCTTATTACTGGGAATCAAGGCACGAAGCAAAACATCGATGCTATGCTGGCTGTATAGAAAAACACCTTAAAACTGCGCGGTAACAAAATTCCGGTTAGTGGTTCCAAAATAGATTATGAAAGAACAGGCTTAGCGGCCTGCGGTCTGTGATATATGAAATGTGAGTAACGGCATATTTGGTTAGAAATTGACACTAGACAATAGTATAATATGAATTAATTCGTTGATCAGAAGGAAGGAATGGTTCGACACGCGAAAAGCAAAGTATCATCAAAAGTCAACAAGAACAATATCACCAGGTTAGGTTGAAACAAGAAATATGTTATGATGTTAGTCAACACTGCAGAAGACGAACATAGTAAGAGTGCATTAACCAGGTTCCCACTAAGCTTAGAGCAACTAAAGATATAGGTATTTAAAATTAAAAAATATATATTTAGTGCAAGTATAACTTGGGTTCTGAAAACAATTGAAGGCGGTTTTGCCGATAATGATGTTGAAATAGTCGATTAAATAGCATTTGTGACTCAATCTTCACGTATTCCTTTAATAAAACAGTACACTTGACCTATTGCACGCAACTGTTTTCAATCAGTGGAATGCTAACGATAGAGAAGTCAATCAAATTGATCTCTTTATCGCCTTCATCAATGAGTGACGCAGCATATTATATTTGAACGGTGATGGAGTCTGTTAAAACAGATACATCGTGTGTTAGTTGGAGGAGAGGAGATAGAATTTAGTGGATACTTACATGTCCTAAGTCTTTCTCTTCCTTCTTTAGTTTCTTGTGGTCGGGCTCCGCTGGACTTCTCGTTCTGTACTTCTCTCTCTCACCGGGAGATATTGAATTTCTCTGCAACAATTAAAGCATACATATAATTATTTTCCATCATCGCAAAATTGGTCAACCTTAACAGTTGTATTTAATTTTTAAATAAAATTTAATTTTATTTAAGATGAGATTGTTATGTATTTTCTCTTCACAAGATCACATAATCAGTTGTTATATCTGTGGTGTGGAGTTGCCGACGACAATGTTTTCCTTTAATTTGAGTACTTATTCATTACAAATACATAACTGTTCTATAAAGTGTTCTTCTAATGCAATCATAACTTGTGTATTCATGGGTCAGGGAATTTCTGAATAAGCATCGTCGCCCCTTCTCCCATCATCCCTCCATAATTCCCGACCAATATCTACTCAGATCGCCAAGCAAATTTCAATATTGAACATCTCCAATATAATCATCGGATTTGCGCTGTCGACCGGCGCGTCCGCCGGCGGGGGTGAGGGGCGAGGAGAGAGGAGGGCGGCGCAAACAGTCCGCATGATTAGGTCCTGCGGAGTCTGCGAGGTTTGAGCACACACTAGAACGTGCGCGAACGTGTGCACAGCCCAGCACAAACGGAATGAACAAATAGCTGGGAAGGTAATCAAATAATCATACGCTCCGATTCACTCGCAGCGCAAACACGCCGCATAATAGGGGCTGTCCAAATTATATCTACACGTGTTCAGCGGGCCGGCAGCCGCTCCACCGCCGCACCAGCCGGCCCCGCTCCCCGGTATCGCGGGCAGGTAATTATTCTGAGGGATCACGGACGCTCAACGGATGGTCCCGAAAGGCCAAATTCTATTAAATTGCCGAGTGGGTAGAACATTTACTTACAGAGATCTGAACAATTCACAAAGAGATCGGAGAGTTTACCACGCATTATGTATAGTGTTTGAAATACAAGCTCGGTTATCCTAACTACGAGTATAAAGCACAAAATCTGTAACGACGCGCCGGCCCGGCATCGATTCTATGTTCTCTTATTATAACTCGAGAACTTCTAAATAAATTCACATGGGGTATTCACTCACGTTTTCTCACACATTTACGGATGGTTATAGAATATTTTGCCGCGAAGCTAAGTCATAAGAATATAAGAAAGAGCACAAATCTTTTCTCTAGCACAGACAATAAAGAACGACAACGACGAGAAAGCCACCACATGTAAGAGCATAAAGTGTTGCCATGTGGCGCAGCACAAGCCGCCATCTATGTCGACAGCGTTTCATGACTCGGCGTATCGAGTCTCGAGAGCTCCTTGGCCCGCGGGCCAATAAAACAGCACACGTTAAGTTAATGCCCCCAACATAATGAACTGTCGCAGGACAGCTAACTCCTTCTAATTTTACGAGGGCGTGCTTTACGGGCCCGACCGTTAATTTGGGCCGCGTTCCCGCGCATTATTCGCGCCATCTTGCCGCCAAATTAACCCCCGAGCATTACGCGATTATACGACACCCACCCCCAACTCCCAATCCTCTCGGCGGCGGCGCTGCCCCCCCCCCCCCCCCCCTCACCCTCTAGACTTTTTCTTTCAATTCGACACCTCGGGCGGCTCGCCATCTTTGGTGGGTTAATATTAGATCGTAAGGATTGAAGGCGAAGAGATCTGAGTAAAGTGAGCTTGAAAATGATGAACAATGGATATTAGTGGACCGAGAAGCTGCGACCACAACCGCGAGGAAGTTCTCACTCGAAACTTGGCGGAAGTCCAACTTATTCGCTCGTTGGAAAATTTAACACTATATAAAACACTAGCTTTTGCCCACGGCTTCGCTCGCAGTAGACTCGGTTTAATAGCATATCCGATTTAAACGCAAATATAATAAACGATCGCTTCTCTTTTCTCTCCTCTCTCCCGTCCATACTATACTTTCTCTGATAATGCTCAGCCCTAAGGCTATTTAGCGTGGTGGTATAGTGAGCCTATAGTGAGCCACAAGAAATACTCTTTCCTGCGGTGCAAACCGCATCAAAATCTGTTCAGTGGGTCCGGAGATTACTTCAAACATACATATATACAGACAGACGTTCCCTTTTATAAGAAGTGGAGATAGAGATAGAGTGTAGAGATAGACAAAGAGATAGAGATATAGATAGGGATAGAGAAGAGAGTATTCGCATAAAATATACTTATGTATGACCTCTGCAATTAATTATCTCCTCATAATTAGACTGAACGTGCCGCGCGCGTCGTCGTCGTGCCTCGACGATTGTCTATAAGCTCGGCGACGAACTGCAGTAGCAGCGTGTTGGTAAGTAGGTAGAGGCAGTTAGTAGCGTGTGTAGTCAGTTAGCGAGTATGGGTACTAGTGTGAGTAGTTAGTAACATAATATAACGCTGTGAGTGAGCGCGAATTCGCTCGCAGCCGCATGTAGTGGGCTAGCTAGTCTCACCGCGGCGAGGAGGGGGTGTAGGGCGGCGCGGGGGCGGGGTGTGGGGTAGGGCGGGTGTGGGGAGGAGGGAGGACTGTGACGTAACATATAAAGTGGCAACACCGAGCCGCGCGCCACTCGCCCCAGTTCCCCGGGCTTATTGTCTGCGGTCACGCGACGAGCCGTTTAGCCGCCGCCGCCGCCGCGCGCCCGGTTAACCGGACGGGAGGCGGGCGACGGTTAACCGGAGAGGGCGGAAGCGAGGGAAATAGATAAATCGACCGCGCCTCCGACGCTGCGGAAATGTACGGATTGAGCGCCGCGAGGATATTTTAGTTTCGGTTAGTTGGGGGAAAATGGACGCGATTTACACGCGACGAGGGTTCGCGAGTCGTGATTTCTGAGAGGATCGCGCGTTGCGACATATTAATTTGGCTCTCGCTAGGTATTTTTTTAAATATAGAAACTGACACGGTTGGCTACATCATCGCCTACAACATCCGTGATGTCAGTCAGCCCATAACACCTTGGTGAACTAGGTGCCATGTCAGTGCTTCCATTCGGACGTGCCGGGCCGGCACGTCCGAATGGAAGCACTTGTAGCCGGCACTTGTAGCAGTGTAGCCGGCAGTGCCCGCTACACTGAACTGGACGGAAAACACGAACTATTTACACAGTCGTTTCTAGCGACGACACGTTTCATTCAGTGCGGTGCGGTGGTATCAACCAACCCGGGCGGGATAAACCCTACCACCTAATAAGGTAAGAAGGGAATACTAAGGTATAGTCAGAAACATAATAATAACAACGATGATAATGTTACACACATCTATTGGTTAAACTGTAAAACTCAGTAAAACTGAGCCGCAATTGACGCAAAAATCTGCTTCGATTGACGGCGGCGCTTTAACTCATGATAATCAATCAATCACTCATGTAGGTAGAACACGAATTGTGTTTCAGATCCGTTAGCTCTCTGCAGAATTGCGTACCACGAGAAGACAGAAGCACCTATTCTGTGACAGAAGTCGTTTTTTTTACAATATAACCCTCACTCACTATACAATACTAAAGTGTTGAACAAGCGAAGCGAGCGGCGAACAGAGGGCGGGGAGGATGCGGGGTGAGCCGTCGTGTCGTTTAGTTAGCTCATATAAAATAAATACTGCCGGGATTGTGAATACACATTAAAGAGCTATAGAGAATACATTAGCATAAATTTATTGCGGCAACTTGGCGTTTTTCTCGGCCGTTTTTACGTATCTCGTAAAAGTTTATTGTTCCTCGAGTCTAAAAGATTGGCTTTACGATTTGTGGAGCGAGTTGACGCTCGAGATATAGTCTTTATGGTGTACTCGGGCGGCTCTTGTGCTAACTTAACCGCCACTGCAGTTCAAACTACAGGCGCTCTTCAAATAAAATTGATTTACCAACTTCCTGGCTGCGGTATGGCCCTATACAAACGACCGAACGAGCCTCGACTCGAGTGAGCTTTTTGTTTTTCGTCAATAGTAAATTACTCACTTCATCGTCTCAAATCATTCATTATTTCTATCGACAATAGAAAGAGTTCAATCAATAAAACATCACCGGTCCGGTCCGATCCGTAGACAATTCAGACTTGTAATACGCCCCCCGCTCTGTAATAAAAGCGTAAGGTGCTCTCAGCATGAAATAATTAATGTGATTCGTCTTTATCTTACTCCATCGGAAGTTAAGTCATAGACAAGGCGCTACACACGCCTAGAAACAGGTCGTGCGTAATGGCAACACTTCGCCCTCCCTTATAAAGACGTATACACACACACACGGAGCAGCACGCGGTGGTGTCGTCGGCGCGGCTCCCACTCTGCCGCCGCGTGGCGCTACGCGAGTACCGGAGCAGGCGTCGATAAGCAATCTGTAGCAGCGATCTCGCCCCCGGCGCAATTACCGACCTAATTAGTCCAATTAACAGGCAGGGCGTCGTCGCTCCCGGGGGCGAGTCGACGGCGGCAGAGGCGGCGTCCGGGGAGGCGGCGAGGGAGATCGCTTTACGCGGGTAAACAAAACTCACGTTTACGCCGCCGCCGTACCGTATTCATTAAAAATATAATTGCGTCAATTTTCTCAGTACACTACTGGCGGCGATACCTTTGTATTGTATTTTGTATTTATTTTTTTATTGTACACCATTTTTCGATAAAATAAGGTACAAAAAGGTCGGCTGAATGCAGATCTGCATTATGTTAGAGCAAACCTTTGGGATGTGGTAAATGTGTATAAGTAGGCGCACAGATAATGTGAGAGAATAGTAACTAAATAAATAGGTATGAATAAACATACATACATGATTACAATATATAATATATAAGTATACATAGTACTTGTTCCTGTATATTATATATACATATATTAAAATACCTAAACATATATTTATACAATACAATAATTAGTAAATAAATACATACTTACATACATATATGTATAATTGGCCATTGGGAGAACCTTTAGCTCTTTATATATATTTTTTATTTACAATTTATAAACTTGTATTGCGTACAGTCAAGCGTTATTTAAACTACGAGTTAAGTAAATATAATTATCAATTTAGGACCGTTTCTTTCCTCACAGAGTATAAATTAACATACTTGTGTGACATGGCATCACAACACACGTGGAAATGAAGTATGTACTTTGAAACCTATACTATATTCTAACTAATTATTACAAACAAAAAATACCAAAGTACAAATTATAATTGCGTTGCTAATTCCCACAAATGATTTCATCTTACATCTTTACTCTGGCAACCCGAGGGCATAGAGCACGCAGCTCGGAGTCCAATATGGCGTCAAATTTGACGCGTCCATGCGAGAAATTTAAATTAGAACCGCTCCACTGTGATTAGAGTTTCACTAATTAGATTACCGCTCTGCCGTTTGGGTCTTAATGAAGAGTTTAAGTGCGGAATTTCCGAGAAAATTATCCAACATAAATTGCCACCGAACACACGATCGAACGAATTAACTAAATTATGTAAATTTGTTGTATCTGAGACTTGATCATTCCATGCGTCTATTAAAATATTTAAATATAATCTATAATTGTGAATTAATATGAAACTATAATCTACATTAGTGACTTAATATTTATCTATAATCTATATTTGTGACTTAAATATGTAACTATAATCTATGCAAAAGGTAAGTAAATATTTATACACCATAAATATTTACTTACCTAACATAATTTAAGTGCAAAGAAAAACTGGGTTCAACGAAATATTCAAATTAAATACTACACCAATATAATCAAGTTTACGTTTCGTTAAATCCGCTTTTTATAGTCACTGCAAGTGGATTAAACCACAAAAAAGTGTTCCAAATATTTGTTGAGAGCAATACTCCCCTTTAGAAAGATAGTCACGTTCGCTCAAAATGATGCCTGTTGACAAATAATGCGAGGGGAGAGCGCACTGTCGCGTCGTCGTCGCTGAGGTAGTAATATAATACGGCGCTCGCATCGGGACCCTCGTAATTAGAAAAGGGAAGGGGCGCATTCCGAACATTTGGGGAATGCGTTGGGGTAACGTGTGCCCCCTACTGGAAGAATCAATAAGACCAAATCACCGTCACGAATCCACGCAGCCGCGCCGCTCGGATCATCGGCCATTTTACGAACTTTCTAAATGATGCTTCTTCACACCTCGTAAGGTCATCAACTGGAAAGACAGTCACAGGGAAGATAATTTTTGATTAGTCGTTAAAATTAAAATATGAATATATTTTACAAGTGGACGTTATGTCTAACAAAATGTTTGACTTATCTTGATTATCTGACACTCGATCATAAATTACAGTTGCGTCACTCGACGATGTGAGCTCTCGTGATCGTCGCGCTCATTTTCACTTCAACAAACTTTCATCGAGCGTGATTGCGCCTGCTGTGCGAGCGAGCAGTACAAAGACGACGAATAATAAATTAAATGTAATCACTAAAATATTTCTCGCGTCGAGTCGGTCCCCTCGAATAAACACCTGCCAACTCATCAAAGACGAGTTAAAAGACGGAAACTGTAAATAACCCCACGAATATAAAGGAGTCGCAAGAGTTGAGCTCGCAAGAGATACATTACATAATAATATCGCAGATTGCCTGAGCGACAACCCTAGCGCTGTTACGGCACTTCGTTAAGCCGCGCCGGGTCGGGGCGAGCCCTAAATTAGGGTTGAGACAATCCGTAATCCCCTCCTCATCGCGCCGGGGGATTTATATTGTTATTGCTCTCCGTCCGGAATTATACGAGGGGTCGAGAGACTAATGAAAGGGGGAAATTTAATTCCTAATGATTTTCTTCTTAGCCGGTAACGAGAAAACTTGCCGTCGGAAAAAAGGGCGTTCGGAGGGCGTTTAAAAGAGAAATCATTAAACTGATGCGATGCGATCAACGTTTTATCTAATGGACGCCGCGATTGGGGTTCACTGCTGTTGCTGTATGCGTTTAATAAATAACCTGCAACACTGTAATCATTTTATTTAAAGACTTTAAATAAAATGATTTCTTTATTTATTTTTTCAATGACTTAATAATTTTATACATGCCGATTGATTGAAATTGCACGTTTCATGTAAGCACTTTAAAATGCCGCTATACGTGTATGTAAGCCGCTGGCGATTGCGATGAAAATAGGGATAAAGCGGTTTGAGAACGACAAGTCAAAATGACAAATGTGTTGTTGTGACTTGCTGTACTCCATTATTAACCTCTGTTGCGGTTAAAACATCATTACATTACATATGAGCGTTTGAATGCGACATCTGCGGTCAGTTGGTTAATAGTGTTGCCACTGGGGTCATTAGTAGACCTGTCGTATGCCTCCACCAGGCAAACGGATTCTGCGAGTCTTCATCATTTTACTGGTGGCTTACTTTCAATATTTATCAATTCATCATTCATGACTCATGACAGATCATGGTAGATATTCGCAGACCCAACAGATTTAATAAGCTTGTCGATATAGTTTTGTTAACGATACGTGTACGATGTACAGCGGACAGGCCAATGTACATTCGGCTATTGATTCTAACTCAGAAAGTCATGGATAAACTATCCATGGTGAAAGTGTTTGTACCTGCAACTCTTGGGAGCCAATGCGTGCAAATGTACGTGGAGTGGCTAGGTACAGACTAACGATCCACAAACACGCCCCTATGCAAGCGCAGCGTACAGCGCTGAACCACAGATGACTGCAGCGAGCGGCGTTCTATGTGGACTGTAGGTGGAACAGTGCGGATGGTGTGAGCGTTCGGCGCCGCTCCGCTTCAATAAGCACTCGAGTGCAGAAAGCCGTGCAGCCGTCTCGGTAGCGGCGGCGGCGGGAGCGGGAAGCACAGTTTGTGGTGTGGCATAATGAATGCACTATCTGCGCCGCATAGCATTCCTCTCTAGCTAGCTAACGCTGACGTCATAGCGCAACGCTGAATGTGAATGTCTAATATTGCTATTGCTTGATCAAAGGTTCGCTAGCGTATGCAAATGGAATGATCGGCGGGAGGGGTGCATGCATGTATCAACCGGGTTGATCACGATTCAGTATTGGGAATTTAGCGATCTACCTACATACCTACAGCATAGTAGGTTGGTATTAACAGACATTAGATGTCATAAAATAATGGGAGCGCAATATGACTGAGGAGAAATGAACTTGTAATATTGAAATAGAGGATATTTCCCTTGACACCAAATATGCTAGCACATTTTAAATACATATATTAAAAAAAACCATTTAACATAGATAGCTAAACTATGAAAATAAATATTTTTGGATTTTGTGGATTTTCACTGTTGAAATGGATTTCCGGTATAACGATCAAATCAAAAATAAATTGTTGGCAGCATACCTTTCGTCTATAAAAGTAAACATAAACAAATTGCAATAACACAGCCTTCACTGCCTCTGTCCTGCTTTCCCATCTTGTGTCTGATAAAGGCTTTATAGTGTGCTTTAGTTTGCCTTTGATTAAGTCTAAACATGTTTAATCGGGGTCTCTTTTAATAGATCTAGCTGAATATTTTTCACGAAACAAAGCTGCATGAACTTTCGAGGCGCGAGGCCCCTTGGGCCCGCGAGGCCGTGGGCGGTCGCCCACGTCGTCGCCCACGCGCCGCCTCTGCACGCACGCAAACACAACCGACACGAGCACTACCATAGTGTGGGTGGGCGGACATTGTACAAAGTGTTAAAACATGCGAACATTCGACGACGTGTGTGACGAAGCTAACACGTAATGGCGACGGACTCGAACGGACACTGGCGCTCGGCAGTCGGCTGGCAACACTCTCATCTAACTCCTGCGCGCCCCGCCCCGCCCCTCGCCGCACGCTCACCGCAATTAACCGACGACGCGCCGAGCTAACGTAAACATGGCGCCCTAACCTATGTATGTTGCTTTAGTTAGTGTTAGTTTTATTACCATTAGCACGCACGGAGGCGGACGCTCACTAATTTCTTTAATTACGCGAAGGCTCGGCATCGCAAATGACTGGGACGGAGTTTGTGAAGTCGTAAAGCGAATAAGCCCTACAGACATTCACACACATCCATCATACATCACATCATACATGCTATAGCGCGGTTCATTATTTACTCAGTTTACTCTACATTTAGTAACTACCTAGTGTGTGCTCATACGACAACCTTTGATAGTAGTCTAGTCAGTCACGTCATGAGATCACAGGCTACTGAGGCGACATAACAGATACATACAAGACTCTATCAGTGAGACGGCACAGTGTCGCCTACCCGTGTCGTGTCGTGTCTGATATCTGTCTACGATAAGCACGCATTCAACGCTTCGACAGCGGAGTTTACAAATTCACTTTATGTCAACAAAAGATCGGATTACGGATCGAGTTTGAAGCGCGTTTTGTTTGCACAACGATTGTGTAAAAATGCCGAAGCTGGCTCCCATAAAATAACTCATCGATAACGAGCTCAGTAAAATCGGTAACGCGGCGCGCCTCCAATTATTTACGGCACGGCACGAATACACCCGCCCCGCTCGGCGCATCGGGCGGCGGCGGGGCGGGGGCGTGCGGGCCGATGCGGCGGCGCCCCGGTTCGGCGCGGTGGTGGACCGGGCCGGGCCGGGCGCCCGACTAGTCCAATAAAACAAACGGGAAACAAATAAAAGCCAGCACCGACTTTAAAAAAATACGAGTTGCCAACAATCGCATTCAATCACAATTTATACTTTTAAGCGCACCGCGCGCGCCACACACGTAGCGAGCGACTAGCGGCACGGTGGTGGTGTTGGTGTGCCGTGTGGTGTCAGGCAGGGCAGCGCGCGGAGGAGACGCTCGTCGTTGTGTGTGTGTGAGTAGTGTATGGTTGCTATAAATTCCACACGCGCTGTAAACGGGAGCAGATTGCACCTAGGAGTGGCAACACAGGCGCGCCGCCCGCCCGCCGCGCGGCGGCGGACGTGCGGGAGGGCATCGTCGTCGCGGTGGCGCGGAGGCGATGGGACGGGTTGCCGGGGGAAAGCGACGACGGCACGGCCGCGGAGGCGAGGGTGTGTGCGCCGTCACGCCCGCGACCGCCGCGCCGCAGGCTTTGTGTTGTGTTGCCAGAGCACGTTCAAATATGTTTATCTTTCGTATGAACGCTAGCTACGTGTACCGGATTTTTAGTTCACTTGAAATTCTTCGCTACGTACCCGCCCGCGGGTGCGGCGCCACGCGGAAAATTTTGTTTTTTTGCATTTGTTTCGTTGTGAGGTAGGTATAATATGTACATTTCTGATTGAAAGTATCGACATCATTGGCGACTCTACCGCAGAATAGAAATTAGTACTGACTCTACGTACTTCAATGAACACAGTACATCGTACGTGCCGCCGTATTTAACACATTTTTTGAGTATTTTTTTGACAATTTACTATTGATTTATTTGACTTCAAATTAGCGATTGAATGATTGTATTGAACGTATTACTTCAGCTTTTTATCAATGAATTAATAAGCTGCATAGACAAACTCTATAAAAACTCTATAGGTATGTTGCTGTTGTCACAACATTTCTAATTTTTATTTTGTATGTATTTAACACTAAGAAAATGACTCACTTATACCATACCATACTACAGAACAGGTAGGTAATCCTAACTCTTAACTGAGCTTAGAGGATATCGTCCAAGCTTTCGCATGCACGCGGCCGGCACTCGGGCACTCAATCAAGATTGTTGTAGCTGGTGATATCTTATGCCAACTACGCCACCTCAGTACGTGTTGTGCATCGCAGGGATTAGAATTTAGTTGATCTACCCACACACTGCACTGCACTGCACAGCAGCGCCGCCGCCGCCGCCATCTTGTAAGCGGCGAGCGAAGACACGCTCCAACCGCAGCTCGAGCTGCCGCGCGCTCGCTCGCTATATGTTCGCACTCACACAGGCAGGCTGGCAACATTGTGCCGTGTTCACACTGCCTAACAAACACGTTCGCAAACGCACCTAGAAGCGGGATAAGACGCAAATGCACTCTTGTGTTTGAGGTGGGCGGCGGCGGAGGCAAACCTGTTCTATTCGATCTGCAAAGCTTTAGAGATGCGCCCGAACAACATCGATCTAAAACGTAGATACCGTTGAAACAAATCACGAGCTGATAGACTCAAATTGCAACATAATATTGTTGAGATATTTTATTTTAAGTTAGTGCTAAGCATGTATCCGCTTTATATTTCTTCGCAGTAGATAGTTGCAAAGCCGAAGATTAAGAGAAAAAATAGGTACGTCCCGACCAGGATTCGAACCTGGAACTCCGGTTTAAACCGCCAACTCGCCAACATTTCGCCACCGGGTCGACCTACTCTCTCCAAATTTCGAATAATTGCATCTTCTATCTATAGTATGACGCACGCTCCTGCGTTTTGTCAGCTTGCCCGATTCCATATTGGTTTCGCATTTATCTAATGAAGAAAAACAAAGTAAAAAATATCACATATAATAGGCCACGAAAGTAGATGCAGGTTAACCCAGGAAGAAAGTGTACAAGTGACACACGCAAGCCGTCACACAAGTGTCGGATGCCACCGCAGTGAATCGATCCAAATGATTTAAATAAACATCAGCCTCTCGAGAGAGGGCGGTCCAGACCATCGGCTTTATTTATTGGCTCTTCGAGAATAGCCTCGTAAAATTTAAGTGCCGGCTGCCGCGTCCGCGCGCGCGGCGGCGGCGGAGGCGGCGGTGGCGGAGCGGCACTCGATAGCCTATACGGCTATACCCACCAGATAACATGTTATTTATGTATTACTCACTCAGTCTGTTATTATAACCAAGTGCTAAAGCAAATTAATTCACAATTACTCTGTTCGACTCTTCGAATTTCCCTCCGGTTGTCGGCTTGTGTGTTCACGAGTAATTCAGTTAAATGAAAGCCCCTCATTGTCAAATTTCACGCCTGATGCGATTTCGTCGGACAGGATTTTTTTTTGCGATATTGCTTTATTTCCATATTAGAATATAGAAAGGTGAAATAATATTTATGGATTCAAAAATATTTTAGTATAAACTAGTTACATGAGTTGTAAGACCGAATTTATACATTAAAGACGTAGGTACTTTCTTCACACTAACAATTTATATGTTATGTATAATTTTCTGACCCTGACAGCAATGTTCAAAGTACTTTAATTATAATTTTTTTTTTCTTCAAAATTGTTATCTACATATTTGTACTAGTATTTTATATTACTGTTATGTGTTTTTTATTCATCCAATAAACGATTAAACGGTTATCACAAAGAATATGTATTATATTATAATAGTTGGTGTAAATAAATAGGTAAATTGCACACACAATCGAGTATAATAATGAATGTATCGATAGAGTTTCGAAATCCCCCACTGTCGCCGCACCCCTAATAAGAAGCAACTGTCTGCGACCGAAGTGGCGCGATGTCGGTGTTCTGTTCGGCTGTGCTGGCTGTGGTTACTGGTTGCGATACTGCTAGTCTAGTACGCTTTGCACCGCGCCGCGCCCTAGCTATGTAATACATTAGTATAACTAGAGTTCGTGAATGTATGTATGTAGGTAGGTATATATATTGTATACCGAACAATCTGTGGATTAGTTGACTTATATCCAAGCTAACGGGAGGAGTGTGAGTTGCATTCTTGTCCCTCGATATTTTTCGATGTAGAGCTTCTTCGTGGTTTATTTAACATTCATATCATACCAAATACTTTTAAACTTTATTTCTCATACCATCGATTTTTTTTTATAGAAAGCGCGACATGCAGCTCCGCGCCACACCCTAAGGTGTCTAACGACGCGCATGGACATTCGGCCGCATGCGGGGTTTTTGAATGCCACGCCGGCCTGACAGGTGTCTATTCACGCCTCTCTTGGAGGACCCGAGACTGTACTTGAGGGGAAATATGTGGGCAGAGCGTGAGGCGAGCGAGGGAGAGCGTTCACTGATTATATTCTATTTTATATTACGTTCGTTATATTTTGACATAATTTCTATTGATGATGGATCATCGATAAGAATGCAAAGATTTGAACGGGCGGCTTTAACATTTTTTTTAATAAAAACCCAAATTCACGACTGCCACGCCTTAATTACGCCCTATTCTTGATTTCTCAAAAATAAATGAAATATTAATAAGTAACCAAACTGTAATAAAGTCGTGTAGTTAATCATCGATGGTAGTAATCACAAAGATACTCGAGTAGTCATAATAAACATTTAGTTGTTCAAAAGAAAATACTGATCGAAAAGGCGAATGCAACAACAAAAAGAATATGTAAGTCCGTAAGCTATCGCTACAACCTTCAACCGCACGGCACGCCCGCGCCCGCCGCCCCGGCTCCCGCTCGGCATACATATTGTGAGTGAACGTACAGAAGAATAGCTGAGAGAGAGAGAGGCACACATTGTACAGTAGCTACAGAACCGAGACGCGAAGGTTCAGCCTCCCAGATCTCCGTGAACACAAACCTGCAGCTGAGCCAACTCAACAAAGACACCGCTCCCAGATGGGGGAGAGATCCGCTCGGCGGGGACGGAGGTGGAAGTGGGAGGGACCGCTGCTGGGAGGAACGGTGGCAGGAAGAAGTGTTTGCGGTCGCCGGGCGGCACCTCTGCGGATATCGGATTGGGGCAGGTCGTTGCAAGATTTATGAAGTGTCATCTCGCCGTCCGCAAGAACACATTAAAACCGCATTACTAACCGCAAACGGCTCGGAATTCATTTAATAGCGGCGGAAAGGAAGTGACCCGTTCTATTACACGATCGAATATGGTTAATCGATTACTTTTATTGGACACAAAATATTTTAAAATGTAAATAAATGTAGGCTTTCGATATGAATGCGAAATGCGCTGTAGGGTATCGGGATTATGTAAATACAGAAACTCAATAACAGAATGTAGTCAGACGCAGTAATCCAATCTAGACGTGGAATCGCAAGTCACGTTGTTGAAGGCGGCTCTGCCAATGCTAATATCGTGGCGGAGGCGGCGGCGCTGCCGAGCGCGGCGCAGAGGGGCAGGTAGCTAGGGAGGGCTTATGTACCTCGAGCCAGACACTCAATCGACTCGATAATCCTCAGATAATCCATCGACAATATCGCGTTTCCAAGCCAGCCATTCGATCAACTCCCTGTAACGAACTCTCATATTTTCTAAGACAAGCGAACCACGCTTTTCTGTCAAAATGTATCATCAACACCGACTCTACCAAAATCGCTAACAGCCGCAGTAGGTATTCCCAATAAATAAGCGACTACGCACCGACTCTACCAAAATCGCTACGAGCCGCAGTAGGTATACTATCCCAATAAATAAGCGACTACGCACCGACTCTACTAAAATCGCTAACAGCCGCAGTAGGTATACTATCCCAATAAATAAGCGACTACGCACCGACTCTACCAAAATCGCTAACAGCCGCAGTAGGTATACTATCCCAATAAATACGTGACTACGCACCGACTCTACCAAAATCGCTAACAGCCTCAGTAGTTATACTATCCCAATAAATAAGCGACTACGCACCGACTCTACCAAAATCGCTAACAGCCGCAGTAGGTATACTATCCCAATAAATAAGCGATTACGCACCGACTCTACCAAAATCGCTAACAGCCGCAGTAGGTATACTATCCCAATAAATAAGCGATTACGCACCGACTCTACCAAAATCGCTAACAGCCGCAGTAGGTATATTATACCAATAAATAAGCGACTACGCACCGACTCTACCAAAATCGCTAACAGCCGCAGTAAGTATACTATCCCAATAAATAAGCGACTACGCACCGACTCTACCAAAATCGCTAACAGCCGCAGTAGGTATACTATCCCAATAAATACGCGACTACGCACCTATCCCAATAAATAAGCGACTACGCACCGACTCTACCAAAATCGCTAACAGCCGCAGTAGGTATACTATCCCAATAAATACGCGACTACGCACCGACTCTACCAAAATCGCTAACAGCCTCAGTAGTTATACTATCCCAATAAATAAGCGACTACGCACCGACTCTACCAAAATCGCTAACAGCCGCAGTAGGTATACTATCCCAATAAATAAGCGATTACGCACCGACTCTACCAAAATCGCTAACAGCCGCAGTAGGTATACTATCCCAATAAATAAGCGATTACGCACCGACTCTACCAAAATCGCTAACAGCCGCAGTAGGTATACTATCCCAATAAATAAGCGATTACGCACCGACTCTACCAAAATCGCTAACAGCCGCAGTAGGTATACTATCCCAATAAATAAGCGATTACGCACCGACTCTACCAAAATCGCTAACAGCCGCAGTAGGCATACTATCCCAATAAATAAGCGATTACGCACCGACTCTACCAAAATCGCTAACAGCCGCAGTAGGTATACTATCCCAATAAATAAGCGATTACGCACCGACTCTACCAAAATCGCTAACAGCCGCAGTAGGTATACTATCCCAATAAATAAGCGATTACGCACCGACTCTACCAAAATCGCTAACAGCCGCAGTAGGTATACTATCCCAATAAATACGCGACTACGTATATTTAATAATAATATGTTCCCGATGTAACCGCACTAGAATTGTAACACATTACGCAATGGACCATAACTCGGTACTTACATAGTTAACAACATTATGCCGCGCTATACGTTCAAATAATGACTCTACGGAGCCGACATTGTGAGCAAAGATGGCGCAAATAAAAAGTATCTACATACAGGGTGAATTTAATATACAATAACAGAGGTAGGGGTGGCGCACCCTCCGCGCCAGAAGACGCTCCGTAGCCTTAACAATAGCTCCAGGGGTGGCGCATCATAAACCCCGAGCACGTCTGTCTGCCGCCAGGGTTGCCACCCCGATACGCTACGATTTGTAGCTAAACCCTTCACTTTATTGCTACCCTCGCCTCGCTCTGTTTATGACGCTCAGTGCCGCGGCCACAATGTTGCCGTAATATCTTCAGATAAATGAATACGAATGGTTTGTATTCGAGGCTGTAGGCCACGTTTGCACCCCCACTCGAGCAACGTTGATGCCTTCCTATTATTGCTCTCTACCCGGACCGGTTCGCGCACCGGTTACGTTTAAAAAGTCAAAAATAATTTCCGTTTACTTACTTAAAGGAGTCGGGAGACCGCTAAGTAAATTCCCGCGCAGCTTCGAATTTTTATATTTTATTTACTTAGCGATCCCCCGACTCCTTTAATTAAGTAAACGGAAATAATTTTTGACTTTTTAAGGGTAGGGGTTTTTTAAATTTGTAATTGAACTTTTATATCACGCTTTTTTAAAAAAATCGCATGAACTTCGGTCCACTTTTTAACATAATTAATTTGTTTATTACTTAATTACTTGATTACTTGATTTCAAACATAGCTAAGAACCATCCCGATTAAACAAGCTTCCTAATAAAAAAACCGCATCCAAATCGGTCCATCCGTTTGGGAGCTACGATGCCACAGACAGACATACTCACACACACACACACACGTCAAACTTATAACACCCCTTCGTTTTTTTCGTCGGGGGTTAAAAATACGCCACAATGAGCGAGCGGTGCTCGCTAAGTGAGCGTCCGCCGCGCCGTATGAGCGGACAAATAAAGTGATTACAGGAAAGATCTCGGCTAAGATCCGAGAAATTACCGCGCAAAAATACAAGTGGCGGCGGGCGAGTTTAATTTGTGCAAACGTCCTTCCACCGCCCGTTATTAAATAAGGAAGTCACGAAGAAGGAATGCTAAATAAAGTAGAAAGCCCGGCCCTGCTCTCGTTTTCCACGTCGCCAGCCGCCGCTTCCGCGAGCATCCCCCCCCCTCCCCCCGCGCCTTCCGACAAGCAGCGGGGCGCTCGTTACCGGGGGGGTGGGAGCGCGCGGGCGGCGGCGGGGGCGGGTCGAGGGGGACCATCGCCGTCGTCTTATTCAGCGGAACGAAGATAAGGTCGGATGAAGAGGGTAGCGGGAATATATGACAGGCATAATGAACCGTTCACGATATACTCCTTGTATTTTTTGTAGCCCGCCCCGTGTGAGGGTCCGCTATGATATTCAAATTGAATATTAAGCTCGATTTGAGAAGGAAATGACATGAATGTAAAGTGGATGAGGACGCAATAAATCCGGTGTCGGAGAACCGATGTAGGTACCCATACATAACATATTACAACGTTCGCACTGCGCTGCACACGGCTAACTATGATCATATTCACTGTCTACCACTGAGCGATATCTTAGTTAGGCCCAATTGCGCCAACACGAATTTAGAGTTAAGTAGCGAGTTAAGGATTTAAACGCAGTTCCCACAGTCAACGGGTACTAGCTTAACGAGTTAAACTGATTTATATCGTTAAATTCGTGTTGGCGCAATTGGCCCTTAGACAGAGAGATTTAGATAGACAACACTGAGCTATATCTTAGATATACCTAGCACACTGATGTCTACACTGCACACACTCTCTACTTGAAACCAATTGGAACAATCTATTGAGAACACGCCCCCGCGCCGCCCCCGCGCCGCCTCCTCCGCCCCGGTCATAGTACTTATGTTCAAGTGTTTTTAATTTAATAATAATAACAATAAACTGTAGTGTCTACAACTTCTGATTCGAGTATCGATTAGACAATTACCTAATTCGAGTGAAATATGAGAGAAGTAATGTTACAGTATCAAGTCATAACCATAACACCGCAGCTAATGAGTAGGTAGTGTCGCGGTGAACCGTCTGTCGTCGCAGCCGGCTACTAGCTTGCTCGCAACCCCCGCCCCCACCGCCGCACAGCCTGCCGCCCCCACAGACACTCCGCCCCCTACAAGAGATCGACTAAATCTTAAGTAGATTCTGAAGAGACTTGAAACTTTCCTTGCGGGCAATACGAATGAAAATTATTAGGCTTTTATGCGTAACTTTATTCTCCGAGTAGATATTCTGCTCGAGTTCCGTCGGAGGCGTTTTCCGCGTTATAGTTATAGGGGCATAATATCTTGTCGTTTAATATGAAGAACCGCGTTGACACAAGGGTTAGAGAAATTAGATTATGGGAGGAAATTCATCGGTAACTAATAAATAGCACACAGCAAAATAGTATGTCAGCCTCGATAGCTCAGTGGTGCAGACAGTCAACTGTCGCTATTGAATGTTAAGCAACGCTGGGTGCGGTCAGTACTTGGATGGGTGACCGCTGACCGTTGGAGGCTGACCGTGGTTCGAATTCCTCGTAAAACTGTAGGTCCCTTCCCTCCTAATCTTACTTGGTGGTAGGGTTTAACCCGCCCGGGTTGATACCACCGCACTGAATGAAACGTCGGTCGAAACGGCTATGTAAATAGTTTGTGTTTTCCGACCAGTTCAGTGTAGCCGGCACGATCAAAGGGGGAAGCACTGACACGGCACCTAGTTCAACCGGTGTTATGGGCTGACATCACGGACGTTGTAGGTGATGTAGCCAACCCAACCGTGTCAGTTTCCATAAAATTTTTTATATAATATGTAATAGCTGGCTCTAACTGGTAACACAAAAAGAGGAAAGTCTATCTATACATATAATAAAATCGCAAAGATAAGAAAGTCTGTACATTAAATGTATTCGGAAAAAAACTAACCAGGGTGGCTTAAAATGAGATACTGAACATGTTAGAACAGTTTTTAAAATTTTTGTTTGTTTGTTTGTTTGTCTGTACGCGCATCACGCAAAAACCACTGAACGAAATTAGACGAAACTTTGTATAGTGGCAGTTTATATGCCGGGTTAGGATAATACGTAAAAAAAATCAAAAATAAAAAAAAAAATCAACAATTATAAACATTATTGCGCGTTTAAAATCACGTTACACATTTGTACCGTGTGGGGCCGGTACTTTAAAAGAATAGCCCCACTGCATCTCTCCCCGTGCATGTCGTAAAAGGCGACTAAGGGATGTGACTCCCTTCTTATATAACTAGGTGGTAGGGTTTAACCCGCCCGGGTTGGTACCACCGCACTGAA
Organism: Nematopogon swammerdamellus; assembly: GCA_946902875.1. Taxonomy (NCBI): domain Eukaryota; kingdom Metazoa; phylum Arthropoda; class Insecta; order Lepidoptera; family Adelidae; genus Nematopogon; species Nematopogon swammerdamellus. The sequence continues at coordinate 13,557,338 of OX336351.1, forward strand.
TGAAAGGTCGGTCGAAACGGCTATGTAAATAGTTTGTGTTTTCCGTCCAGTTCAGTGTAGCCGGCACGACCGAAGGGAAGCACTGACGTGGCACCAAGTTCAACCCGGTGTTATGGGCTGACATCACGGATGTTGTAGGTGATGTAGCCAACCGTGTCAGTTTCAATAAAAAAAAAAAAAAAAAAACGTAGTCCAAAGTACATAATTATATCTTGAGAACTGGCAGCAAATACAATTTGAATAAAATATTCATTCAAAATTTAAAAATAAGTAGATACAACGGAAAAGACAGTTCTTCTTTTTTATAACTTGAACACAATAGTCTATACATATCTATTCTTTCTATACATATAATAAAATCGTAAATGCAAAAATGCCTACTTGTATGCGCATCTCGCAAAAACCACTGAACGGAATTTGACGAAACTTTTTATAGTGACAGTGTATATCCCGGATTAACGTAATAATAAAAAATATAATAAAAATCACGTAATCCAAAGTAAAGGTAAAAAACAATTTTAAATGTCATGTTGACAACGGAGAACTGTCATCTCGATGTGAGCTGGCCGGTGACAAATTGTAAATAAAAAAAAATAATTGAAAGTCGAAGTTATGTCGCTGTCATTGGTGCAATAAAATTTATATATCTGTTGCCCGCGGCTTCGCTCGCGTGAAATTCGTATTTCAAAAAAAGAAAGTAAGTAACTTAAGACGAGCCCGAAGGCGGATCTGCGCTCACGTAAACGATATTCTTTCTCGATGAAAGTAACTAAGGGCGAGGCGGAAGGCGGAGCTGAGTTCAGGAAGAAGAAAAATATTCTTGAAGAAAGTAAGTAATTAAGGGCGAGGCCGAAGGCCCAGCTCTATTCTGGAAGACCATAAACCTTCTCGAAGAAAGTAAGTAACTATGGGCGAGGCCGCAGACCGAGCTGCGTTCAGGAAGAAGCTAAACCATCTTGAGGAAAGTAAGTAACTAAGGCGAGGCCGTAGGCCGAGCTACGTTCTGACAATTGAAAAACTTAGTGCCATGGACTAAGGGTAGTTCTTTGATGTGGGACGCCACTTGTGTTCTCACATTGGCTCCAAGTCACGTTAGGACATCTTCAAGAGCGGCTGGCGCGTCCGAGGCTGGGGCGGAGAGCCTCAAACGCAACAAATATAGAAATATAATTCAAGATTTCGAATTTGTTGCGTTTGCGGTTGAAACCCTCGGTCCGTGGAGCAGTGAAGCCAAAAGAGGCTTGGGCCTCTGCTGGTTGACGCAACTGGTGTCCCGCCATCAAGGCCTTATGTACTTCATTCAAAGGGTAAGCCTTGCCATCCAGCGGGGTAATACCGCAAGTGCTCTAAGAACATTTGAAAATGCCAGTTTTGATAGTTATTTTAATGTTTGTTAGGTAGGTTTTAATTCTTTAGTTATTAATATTACTTTTTTATTTTTATGGAATAAATCGATTGAGTAAACGATATTATATTCTATCGAAGAAAGGAAGTCTTTAAGAGCGAGGCCCGAAGGCGGAAGAGGGTTTTTGGTTTACCTGAACGCAGCTCGGTCTTCGGCCTCGCACTTAGGTTCCTTCCTTTCTTCCAGAAGGGTTATCGTCTTCCTGAACGCTCGGCCTTCGGCCTCGCCCTTACTTACTTCCTTTATTTGAGAAAGGTTTATCGTTTACCTGAAAGCAGCTCGGCCTTCGGCCTCGCCCTTAGTTAGTTACTTTCTTTGAGAAGGTTTATCGATTACCTGAACGCAGCTCGGTCTTCGGCCTCGCCCTTAGTTACTTACATTCTTCTTTGGAATACGAATTTCACGCGAGCGAAGCCGCGGGCAACAGCTAGTACACAATATTGGTATAGCGTTATTAGTTGCCGTGTAGATAATGAAATAGTAATGCTTCTCCGTTGTAGTAATACCGTCGTCCATCTACCTACAGTCTGGGGAGAAATAAGATAAGCGGAGTGCGGGTAGTACAGAAAGTCTCAAGAACCCCCCCCCCCCCCCCTTCCTCCTCCTTTCGCGCGCGCTGGAGTTTATGCAAACTTTATTATGGCTCGCAGCGTCGAGCGAGGCGGGCGCGTCGCGCGCTGCGGTGGCGACAGGCAAATTTGTAAGAGAAACCCATCTATCTACAGTTACGGAATATGCATCTCTTAAATTGCTCCTCTGAGCCGCCGCGCTCGCTCCGGCATCTAACTATAACTTGCAATCAAGCAAACAGTTTGTTAGTACGAGTAGACGAGCGCGGACAGCGTGCGACGGAAACAGCGAATGTTCGGTTGGGGAGGTAGCGCAGCGCAATGTTTAGTCGCTCCCCCCGACCTGACTCAGCCAGCAAACAACACGACGACATTGTCCGGTCCGCTCTGCTGGATTATAGTACATTTGGATCGAAATGTTACCTATTTCTGTGTCTAAATCCTAATACTATAAGTGATGTTATGTATAATAATAATTGGCTTCTCGGAAATGGCTCTTAACAATTTGGATGAAATTTTGTATTTAGATAATGTTACTTTTTTCTTCAAATGTATCTAGGTAGGTGTAGACGCCGAGCGAAGCTCGGTCGCCCAGGTACTTACTATACCTGATAAGAGATGCAGAATGCAAGTTACGTTCATACACATACATACAAACCACACGCCGTATCCCGACAATCGGGGTAAGCAGAGTAATCGGTGTTTTGCTGCAAGTACTCTGGTAAATTACAGCACAACACCAACTGCCACGTTTAGCAAAGTATTCGGACAAGATAACTATCAGGCAGCAAGTAAGGCACTAAGGCCTACCTGCTGCATGACTCGGTGGAAAGACCGCGCCAAGGTGAGAGGTGGCTATCCTGTCGCCCTTATGCAACGCATCTTGTCGTTATCCCTTAGTCGCCTTTTACGACATGCATGGGGAGAGATGCAGTGGGACTATTCTTATTAAGTACCGACCCCACATAGTCTGTACCAGTTACATTCATACTGAGATGCAATCTCATTATTTCCCGATTCTTGCCCTGGACCACACCTTTGGCTGAGCTAAATCAGCAAAAAATCCGTTCCGACTGACATCAATCGAAAAATAATGAAGGCCTCGCGTCGGAATTAATTCCCGGCGAGCTCGAGTGCTGAGGGCGGTGTAGTTGCGGCGGCGGAGGCGGTGTAGTTGCGGCGGTGCAGCGCGAGAAAAAAGAGGGCGCGCGAAAAGTGGGCGAAAGTTGCGGCAGGCGAGAGAAGAGGGCGAGAGTGCGGAGCGAGAGGCACTCGGGGCGCCCTAACGCGTTACCCCGGACGAGTTGTTTGTGAGCAAGTCTGCACTCTCGGCGCACTCGTCCGCTACTATACTCGCCGAGGTTGCTTTTGAAGATGCGCGCCTGAATAGTGTGATGTGCGGTTCGTGTGGAGCTATACAACTCTACCCCAGCCAGTGTAACTCCGGTTGACAACTTTGCATTTCAGAAATGAAATTAATTAAGAATACCTACACAATTTACCGCTTAGTGATTACGGTTACTTTGAACCTGCCGAAATAGATCTCATTCTCGGTGCAGATGTATTCGCTCGCATTTTACGTAGTAAGACTGTCGCTCGCGCGCCTGGAGAACCGATCGCTATAGAGACCTCATTAGGTTATCTAGTACTAGGAGAAGCGCCTGCGCTCCTAGGTCCGACGACAACGTGTAATATTATTCGCACATACTGTAACTTAATTGATTTTAGTGAAGCAGGTGAACCAAGTTTGCCTACTTCGCAACGCAGCCTCCCACATCGCGCGACATCATTGCCTACCAAATTTACAAACGAGTTGCCGCGTGTACCAGTCAGCTTACTCTGTAGCCCGTACCTAGCTATCGATGAGTCAGTTAGTTCATGCTGGGGGGCTCGAGTTGTCTATAAGTACACCTCTCGCACACCGCGTCTCGGAAGTCGAATTTCAGTCAGACGACCTTTAAAAGAAAAACTTTCACATTTAAACAGTAACTTTATTTGTTTGTTTTTTTTTTGTTTATTGTCTTTTTGTCTTTGTTGTTTGAGAATCACACAGTTTAATAGCAATTTAGAATCCGCATTTCCCAAAGTCTTCAGTCTTCAACGACTATGGAACCTTGTTAGGTGGAGTAGTTTGAGTTGAGTAATACTAATTTGCTTAGCTATAGGCTTCTCCCCTTTATTATCATTTCACCACAATCATATTCTTATCAACTACTATCATGACCGCTGCAAATACCTAATATTGTATTTGTTCACCGGAAGTCACGGCGTTCGTGAGATCGTGAACGGCCGTGCTGGGTCCGAAAAGTGTAGGCGCGTAGTAAGCGCACAGTGGTGAATATTTTCACACTGTCTAGTCCTACTTTCGCAAATTATACAGTCCACTAACTTTTATTTTATATTTTTTTTCTTGTTAATCCGCATTATTATTCTATCCGCTACACCGATAAAATGGTTTTCTATCCGCTACACCGATAAAATGGTTTATATTATTCGCATACTTAACATACGCTCGCACAATCTTTGGTAGGTATTTTCTAGGCAATCAATTTTTCCGCTTTTTTTTCTTTATATATTATTTTTGAAAGGACTTGGTCCTGTCAAGCTGGGGGGCATGGTTGGGCCAATTGCGTTGTAAATCGGTTGTGGTGACATTTCACCTAGTCCCTTCCTTGTCTGTCCCATATACCTACCTCACCGCCTGATGAAGGTAGCACAGTGCTGCCATCGCTCGCGCCGCCGCTGTCGAGCGGCTCGCGAGTCGTGTTCGAGTCTCCGCCGGCTGCGACGTCAAACTTGCGCATTGCAGTTTTACCGCAAATGAAATATTATTTTTAACCGCTTCCGCCTTAATACTACACCGTTCCGTTTCTCGCCGCGAGTGTCGTTTCGCAACGCTGCGCTGCTGGAGACGAACCTCTTTGCGTGGTGGCCACCCGCTTCGCCGCGCCGCCTGGACATCCATCAGTGGTGAGTCCTGCACAATTTCCTTTCCTCCCCTGGTGTGGTGTTCACTGCGACTGCATTTACAACGCAAGCCTATATAGGTACTATTTTTTATCATTTTGAAAAACCTAAATTCCAGCGACCTACCGCCGCGTCACCAGAGATAACTGAGTTTTCACATTATAAATTAATCAGGACAAAAATGGTGGGGTCAGACTCAGACTCTACCACCATTCTGTACTATCGCTTGGAAAATATAGTGTTGAAACCCCACGTATAATGCGCGGGGCGGATCTCGGCGTGTCGCCGCCGCAGCGGTTCGTCAGTGTTCTCCCTCGCACCCGCACCGTACTTGTATAGTGTATTCGCGTGGCGGGTCGCCCGCTGCGGCGACGACACGCCGAGATCCGTCCCGCGCACTATAAGTATGCATTCATATTCTTTTGTTTGTGTCTGTGTTTTAGGTTTCCGTTTTGTTTGTGTCTGTGTTTTAGGTTTCCGTATCTGGTACGGAAACCTATTACTAAGCCAACGTCTGTCTGCCTGTCTGTCTGTCCGCCCGTTTGTCCGATGGCTGTATCTTTGGAACCGTAATAGCTAGCCCTTTGACATTTTCACAGAATACCTATATTACCTATGTGTTATTGAAAGATAAGTTAAAAAATTGAAAAAGTGAAAAATTAAGGCAGTTCGCCATTTGCGCGACATATGGCGCCGAGCCACCCATACGGTGTCGCCCATGGACATTCGGTCGTATGCGGGTGTTGCGAATATCATGCCGGCCTGACCACGGTGCGCGAGTCCGACTCGCACTTGGGCGGTTTTTTTAATTCACATTTCACGAAATGCCAATAGTATTAAAATATTCGGCTGATTTCTAACAAAAGAATGCCGCGTACTATTTATTATATTACTTTTTGTAAAACACCAAAAAGACATGCAACTATTTTCAGCAAAATACGGCGCCTCTAAAAACACATTCGAAGGTCCCCGGAGCGCACTTCACGTTTACCCGACAATTTCTTTCCGCAAACGAATTAAATAAACAATATCTAATAACAGCTCGAGTCGAGTGTCACTCGAAGCGTACAATAATTCGTCCGGAGTAGCAATAAACAAGTTAATTCAATTTATATCTCCCTCAGCTCCACTAACGTGGCTCCCTTCTCCACGCACGTCCCTCACGACTAGGGTTGCCAGGTGCCCGGGATTTCCGGGATTGTCCCGGGCTAGGCTCCAATGTCCCGTGTCCCGGGAAAAGGATCATTTTGTCCGGGAGAGTGCAATTTGTCTCAGGAAGAAAAATACTTGACATCGCGCAAAGAAGCCGGCGAACAGAAGTCCAGATGCTAATAAATAACTTAAATTAGGATCACAAGAAATATGAATAATTAATGTAAAGGAAGATTCTACTTTCATTTTAGTGTAGTGTTGCTTACTAAAGTTATTTGCTATAAAAAAAAAAAAAACACTTTAAAAGTGTGCCGCAAAAGTGTTAACGGAAATATATTGTCTTACATTTTTCCACCTTATTTGTGAAGGACTGCACTTAGTTAATATGTCCCGGGAAGGCTAACATCAGATCTGGCAAGCCTACTCACGACACCGGGAGGGACGCGTGGCTTCGAGACTAACCTCGACTCGAAAACTTATCACATATGTACTCGTATTATTATATTTCCTCAAGTGAGCTATTACGTATTTTTTGTTTGTTTTCTCTCCGTCAAACTGTACCCGTAAACATCTGTAGGTACTCGCCTATTTTTTTATTATTGTCAACCATCTCGAGCATTCGGCTAACATCTTCAAAGAGCTTCGTAACAAGTATAGAACACGGCAAAACGTGTACTTACATGTCTTTCCTCTGCTGAACCGATTCCTGAAACAGAGAAAAACAAATTATGAACAGTTTGAAGAAATTTTGAAGAGAAATAAGAAAAAGTTTGTATAAAAAACCGGCCAAGTGCAAGTTGGACTCGCGCACCGAGGTTGTCGTACCACCATGTAATTGATCGGTTTTACCCGACTGCGCGAAGCAAAAAGGAGAGTAATGCTTTTTATTATTTCTTGTATTACTTTAGAGATTGCACTTAATCGCACCAAGTTTGACGCTTATATGTACAATCATTTTTGCGATAGAGAAAAAAAAAACAATTTAAAAAACACGTTTCTTGTATGGTGATTTCCCAAAATTTTTTACTTATTTTTCCTTTTTTTTATTATTTGTTCGTACATCCGCGATAATAACACATATTCTGTGAAATTTCAACCAGCTCAGCTACTTATTACGGTTCAAAAGATAGAGCCCTCGGCCGGACAGACAGACAGACAAACGGCGCAGACTTAGTAATAGGCTTCCGTACGGGTACGGAAACATAAAAATATTAATTCATAAAATATTTTTTGCAGTTTATCAATATAGAATGGCCCGTTCATTTACTAGGTAGGTATTCATTTAACGCACCGTGGAAACATTAGTCCGTCAAAAACAAATATATAAGGTATTTCAATAAATTCAAATTCAAATTCAAATAGTTTATTAACAAAACAGTAAATATGAAATATTACATGTTTAACCTATCGAAGATAATTTTTACAATTGAATCCCAGATGGAAGCACTAGGCTTGCGCCTGTGTCGCCTCGACCTGTTTTTTTTTTTGGTATGACGGTTCATATAGCCTCAATTAGATAAAAAATGATAATACAAAAAGATGTTAAATATTAAATAAAACAAAAGAGTAGAGAGAATAGAAAATTGTTAAATATCTGTATATATATTATATATAAATAATATAAATGTATTGAGTATAATTAAATGTATATGTATCCATTATGTGAGAAGGTGAGGGTGTGTTTGTGTGTGTGAGGGTATGTGTGTGTGTGTGTGTGGTGTGATTATTATTATGTTATGGCTGTAGGTTTTTGTTGGGTGAGAATGAGTGTGCCTGTGTATGTTACTATAGTGTTATGATATTTATTATATTTAGCCCGATGTACAATAGTTTTATCAAGCAAAGTAAATAATTTTATTTTATGTTATCTAAACGTCACTTAATTTAACATTCATTGTGATATATGACATAAAATGTGTTCACATTGATCATGGCTGTTAGAGATTAACCATAATTTTATTTTGGATTTCAGTAATTTTTTTATTTGCAGTGTTTTTAAGTCATTTGGAATTTTATTGTATAAATAGTAGGTAAAGATACGCTAAGGGGTGTATGTGTATCAGATACTGATCACGTTCCCATATATTTTTTTTTTACTATATAAAAAAGATACTTATTAAGGTGGAATACGCGCACTTCACGTATTTTTGAGGAGTGAGTTGGTTTTTTACAAGAGTTTTTTATATCGTAAAAAAAATTGGTATGGGAATGTGATCAGTATCTGATACACGTAAACCCCTTAGCGTACCTACCTACTAATGAAAGACCTTATACATCCAAGAATGGCATCTAACAGGTTTTATCCATTCATGCTGACGAAAGGTTTATAGCCTGCTTTCGACGATTGCTTCGGTAGCGCAGCTTTCAAATTATTCGTGGTTTCTTTCAGGTTTATGGTGCTTGATGGATGACAGTTAGGTACGAGTTAAAAATATACACTACTACCCTTAGGTTTAACTCTAAGGTTTACATTTCTCTTGTACCCCTGTACATCTCAGCAAAGCCAATTTTAGCGCTAAATAAGTATAAATACTGTGTGGTTGGGAACTACTAGCGCGGCATACAGACGGACGTGATGCATGTGAGATGAGGGCTGCTTGCGCTAGGCCCGGCTGACTGCAGTATTCATGTGACGCACAGACTGGCAGGCCGGTCGCCGTATGAATTATCGCGTAGCCGACGTATTAGATATTAATTGTAATTCAGGAATATGTATGTACATATTTGAACGTGTAGCATTTGGAAAGAATAGATGTGTCACCTTGGGAATGTATGTGAACAAGGTTTTTTTTATTGAAAGCGCGACATACGTCGCCGCGTCACCCATAAGGTGTCTGACGACGCCCATGGACATTCGGTCGTATGCGGGGGTACGAATGCCATGCTGGCCTGACAGATGCCCATTCACGTCCCTCCTGAAGGTCTTGAGACTGCACTTGGGGGGAAATAAAGGTTTTCTTTTTGCTTTTTAACTTATAATATTGCTTGATTTCTATGTATTTCACATATATGAACACTTGTTTTAATCTTATTTTACCGTGTATTGTACCGTGTGGGGTCGGTACTTAAAAAGAATAGCCCCACTGCATCTCTCCCCGTCGCATGTCGTAAAAGTCGACTAAGGGATCGTCAGCCTCGGCAGCTCAGTGGTGCGGTCAGTTATTGCATGGGTGACCGCCCGACCGTTGGAGGCTGACCGTGGTTCGGATTCCACGTTAAACTGTAGGTCCCTTCGCTTCTTACCTTACTGGGTGGTAGGGTTTATCCCGGCCGGGTTGGTACCACCGCACTGAGCGAAACGTCGGTCGAAACGGCTATGTAAATAGTTCGTGTTTTCCGTCCAGTTCAGTGTAGCCGGCGCGAAATAAAGGGAAGCACTGACATAGCACCTAGTTCACCCGGTGTTATGGGCTGACATCACGGATGTTGTAGGTGATGTAGCCAACCGTGTCAGTTTCCATAAAAAAAAAAATAAAAAATTTAAATTTTAAATTATTGAAATTTAATAGTCATCATTACGCTGCCTTCTTCAACCAATAAGAACCGCGTATACATACACATAGGTATAACTAAAATTACTTTACAAAAGCTCTATCTATCTGTATGAATAAACCGAGATGGAAGGAGACTAGATACTTACGTGAGATAATTTGCCAATACACCACCTCCATTACTAAGGCTTAATCGAATTATAACTAGGGGTTCTCAGCCTAGACTTACGACAATTAGGGTCTCGTCATCCTTCGCCTCAGAGTAAAGGCATCAAACATTCAAAAGGTTAAGTGTCTGGGAGCTAGAATGTCACAATCACAGTTTGTGGTTACAATAGATAAGATTGATTATGAGAAGTGTGCTGTTTGATGTTTGAGATAGGTTTATTGCACGGAAAATATCAATACAGATTATTATTGCTAAAACATTTCTCATTCAGCCAGTAGCATAGGCACTGCAGAAGTTATAGAAATTAATATTTAAAGCGGAATTATTTATATTATTATTTTCATAGAAACACATTAGTTTTTTTTTATAAATATATATCTAATTAAACCAAATTAAGAGTAAATATAAAATTTATTCTCAACATTGAAATTTGCTAGAAAATATAAAATTTTGACAACCAAAAAATAAAGGTCTCCCCAAATGCGAAGCGGGGGGCTATCACAATTATAAGGACGGATATTTTAATCCTGCCGCAAGCGGCGAGCGGTGGAAGAGGGGATGGGGGGGGGGGGGGGGAGGAGGAATAATCCGGGGTAGGGGAGGTAGGTTAGGTACCCACAATAGCGGGTAGCGTGATTATGATTATATACCCCTCCGCGCCGTGACCGCGCAACCGGGGGTAACGTCATGTAACGTACACACTCTGTTAAAGGTTACAGCATAGTTGTGCCGTGGGTAGGGGGGCTTGGGTTCAAACCCCCCCCCCCCCCCCTTTCCCCCCGAAACCGAAAAACTTGCTTGGTAAGTGTAATTTTTTTTACTACAATATTCATTATTTATTTTTGCACACTAATTAGGGATGCAATGATTCCATCACCTAGAACATTTTCTAAGCTCGTTCCAGTAGTGGAATTTCCTTTGATCAAATATGAAAATTCGAACCAAAATCTTGGGCACAAAATCTGTTTATAACCCACCGGTTATACCCCACCCCACGGTAACAGTAGACGTGGATATTTTTACATTTTTACCTACGACGGAATGCTTCGCCCCAACCAGACAAAAGTTTTAAAGAGAAAGAGGGGAAAGAAACTCATAGAAATTTTAAAATTGAATTGGGAACTTTTTTTGCTCTTGATAATTATTTACATACTAGCTGTGCCCGCGACTACGTCCGCGTGGACTTGATCTTTCTCAGCCTGTTATAAAACGCAACGTGACTCTGTCTGTCCGTTCGTTAGATTAGTTTTTCAATTGGGCAGATTATAGACTTGATTCGACCTACATAAGTGAAGCCGCAACCAATGGTAATTTATAATCTACAACGCTTCCCTGTAAACTATATTAGAAGTAGAATTTCCAGGACTGTGTGCATATAAACTATTTGAATTACTAATACGGGAAAGAGTCACGTATAGCTGCCCGTGCGAAAAGCAACTCAACCTCGATCTAAGCCTGCTACCGAATCAAGGCTATATATTTATACAATTTTTTCTTATGCTTCTTGGTGGAGTTCTTCATAGTTCGATATCTGGTGAACTCCTCGATTCGCGACAGATGTTGATATAATAGTCTGTAACTCGTTGAAGGGACAGGTTGGAGCCACTCCACTTTGGAAGTCCTCCTCCTCAGCGAGATTGCAGGTGGCTTCTCTTCGATCTGATGCTTCATTGGACAACTGAGACAGCCTCAGCAACCTCCCACTGTGATACCCGGACTCTCAGGAGCGCCTATGCAGAAGCTCCACTCAAAGAAGGAACCGGCTGACACAGCAGACCCCTGCGGTCCTCGTGCTCAACAGAGCTTATAGGCAACATCCAGAAACAAAAGTAGCAGACGCCTCTGTGGCGTGTCTAGCTTTATTGAGTAGTCACACTTGACTGTGTTTAGTTTATTCATCAGTGTGTAGCAAGTTTTAGGATGAGCGTACAGCGGCACGTCACGCCGCCGCGCCGCAAATGAAAATGTAATGTAGAAATGGATTTGGCGCGGCTCGGCGTCGCGTCGCCTCGGTTAATTACAAAGCAAGCGGCAACCTGCCCCGGGCTGGCGTCGGGCCCCCAGGGATTTACCGGCTTACCGGAGAGGGGGGGCGCGCGCGGCCCCCGAGCCCGCCCGCGCCTCCCCGGGTAATTTGTGCCATTACGGGTGTACTAATGTAAGAGTTGCCGCGCCAGGTAGCTCCCGCCGCCCCCGCCCCGCCGCCACCGCCGCCGCGCCGGCTCCCGACTCCGTTGGAATTAATTACTGGGGTAACGCTTAAGTGTGTCATGTGTTCTACACAATTAGCCACGTAATTTTGCGGGTTCTCGAGGCTCCCGCGCTCGCGAGCGGCGCGGGGGGACGAGGGGCGGCAGCGGCGCAAGCGGACGTAAATCTTGACGGCTTAATTGAAATATTAAGCGGGGAAACTTGGCGATTGTGAATGATTGAAGAGATGTAGGCAACAAGCGAAGATTTGGTAAAGGTGAAGAAATGTCTCGGCCGCAGCTGTTTGTGAAGGATATTACTCCAATAATGCCTGGGGTTACCCCTGCATTATTTATTATTCTCCAAATACATTTCAACATCGCGTCGGGCGTTACGAATGTTACGATGCGCTGCGCCGCCGCGCCGGCGGCGACTATGGTTAAATCGAATACCTTTGAAGCGGTGCAGTAATACTCAAGTGCGGCCGCCCGCCCGGACGCAATCGAGGTGGATCTAAATTGGGGCATCAAATTAAAATCAACCTAAAATGCAAAACGATATTTAAGTATTGCCGAGTCATCAGAAATTTGGCGGAGGAGGAGGTCGGTAGCGCAAATATCCGCAGCGAGGGGCAAATTTAAAAAGCCCTCGATCGAGTCTACCGCGCTCCGGCTCCGTAAATATTGAATCAGAAGTGGGGTAAGACGTTCGAGAGATCGACATTTAAGGCAAACAGCTCTCGAGCCCCCAAGGCCGCCCTCGCCTCCACGCCTCCCGCCCGCCCGCGTGGGCGGCGAGACGGAGTCGACGGCGCGGCGGCGGCGGCGAGCGATCGGGTAATTCGGCGAGCGCGGTTTCTTCTGAAATTTCTCGACGAAGGCTTTTCATTCGGCCAGCGCGGCGGCGGCGGCGGCAGGGGTGGTGCGATGGGAGGCGGGAGGGGGCGGCGAGGACGTGGAAGCCACTAATAGTCTCGAGGGTGTGGAGTCGACGGCGGCGGCGGCGGAGCGGAGCAAACAAACAACGAGGAGTAGAACGTCTGGAGCCGCGCGCGCTGCGGTGATGCGGTTCATACTTTACTATATACCGCGCCAGCTGCTCCGAGCTGCTCTAACGTGGAAACAATACGTGCTCTACATACATACACAGCCGCCGCCACCCCCACCCCGCTCTATACCGCCTACTGCTGCGGAGTGTGAGCTGGCTCAGCTTCGACGTGGATTCACATTGGATTGGAAGGCATCAGGGACGTCACTGAGCATTTATTTGTGATATTAATTTTGCAAGGCGCCAAGGCCAATGTCATGATTGTTTGGAAGGTATGTCGGGGTAATATTCTTTGTTTGACCCCGGTCGATGACGTTATATTTCGATTATAGGTAGGTACGCTTCCTACGAATATGTTGCGATCGACACCGCCGTCGTAGGAGGATGAGGTGTGAAGGCAGATGAGTGAACTTACAGTTGCTTTCACAAGTCATGAGCACACTTTTCATTGGTCGGTTTGGCGGGATGTGACGTCGACAGCGGCGACGCTTCACGCGATTGGTTCGTCAGGCAGCGTCAGTCGACGCTCGTCGCCTATTGGGCTCACACTCGTCGTTCGACTACTATACACATGCGTGCAATGTTAGTCCACTGTCCCATCTGTGCTCATGATTCGTGAAAGCAACTGTACTGACTGGGTGTCTGAATATACTATCATTTTGTTCTCTCTTACGTTTTGTTTATAGACGTTCAGAAATATCAGCCTTGCGGCTATAAAATCCAGACGTCTATCCCTGCACTCTTGCGAGTACAGTGATCATGAATGCCAGATGGAGGTCCCATAGCTGTACCGTTCTTCCGAAATAATCCCATGGGAAACACAGACTGAAGCCTTTCCCCAGCCGATCCGAGCCACCACCCGTCCACCCGAAGGAACGCCGCCCGACCGAAGTCGAGAGCCGGGGGTGAAGCCATCACTGCCACTGGAGTCCAACAACAGCCTGTGCCCAGGGCCTCAGCGTTTTGTACTAGCCGACAGCTTTTGAAGATGTGCGGAGAGTGTAACGTACCGTTTCCTTTAGCATCGTCCTGCCGGTGCATGTCCGCGGGCTTGGCGAGCACGGTGAGCGGGTGGTGAGGGACGGCCACGCCGAGGCCCAGCAGTCCCGCGGGTGGCAGGGCTCCCTGCGGCAGCAGCGGGAGCCCCGGGGGCCCGCCGTGCGCCGCCGGCAGGTGAGCCGCGTGCATCTGCTGCAGCAGCCGCGGCAGGTCTGGCCGTTGTTGCTGCACACACACACAAGCCCGCCGTCAGTCAAAATCGCGAAATTACAACGCTTTACAACAGAATTTTAATTTATTGACATCGCGACATATGGCGCCGAGCCACTCATAAGGTGTCTAACGACGCCCATGGACATTCGGTCGTATGCGGGGGTTGCGAATGCCATGCCGGCCTGACAGGTGCCCATTCACGCCCCTCTTGAAGGATCCGAGACTGTACTTGGGGGGGAATATATGAGCAGGGAGAGCGTTCCAGAGTTTACCGGTTCTGTAGAGGAAAGATCTGCAGAATCGATTGGTATGCATCCGCGGTAAGTCCAGCGTATAGGGATGCATTCCCTGCCCAGTAAATTACAGGAAAGTGCAGCAGACGGGTGAGGTGGTGCGTGACCACATTGACGCTTCCGAAAATGGCTTTTAGTGAGACACAAAACATTCATAGTGAGTTATGTAACTGTAGGACCCCAAAGTAGTTCACATTATCATTTCCACTCTTGTGCTGCTCGCCAATGGGTATTATTGAGTAAGTCTCCAATGTTTTGTGCTTTTGCGCTCGGGGCGCGACATCGGTCGGCGCGGTCGACAGAATTCGGCTGAACACGCGACAAGATGCATAGGCGAAATAAGCAACACCGTTTGTCACTGTCAGTCACTCTAGAGCGCACGTCAGTGCCAAACGTTAGTGTGGAGACACTAACGTTTGGCACTGACGTGCGCTCAGCACGCTTGTGAGACGCCTTGTTAAGCGGCTGGCTTGTGAAAAGATCTTATAAGGAAATCCTTTGGTCGACAACATACTTTTTCGGGAATCATATATGGGAAGGGCCAGCCTATAGATAAATGTCGATGGAGTGGAGAGTATGACCTGGTATTAATCTAGAATTCTTGATGCAAGCGATGTAGTGACTTTCCGTGTCGATACCACTCGCGATCTCATACATTTTTAAAACTAAACTGAATTAAAATGTGTCGGCACTAATAGCACCTAAGCCCTTAAAGTTCCCCTTCTGCTTACCTCCCTCGCCTCGTCGCCTACGCGCGGCAACGAGCTTGGAACCCCTCCCCCTGACCCAGTGATATTTTTAAAATTTAAATTACTCCGACACCGGCGGCGGCGCGTCGGGTGCGGGGGTGAGGTGGGGGGTAGTGACAGTGCCTCCGTCGTCGCCGCCCCCCGCGGGCTCACGGCGACTGAGCGAAATTGATTACGCTTTCTCCATTATTCCCCTTTTTGTCCCTCACTTTTTTTGCCCCCTTTTTACCGTCGCACTTTTCCCGTTTTCGCCCCCACCCCTCCGCCGCGCCGCGCGGCCTGCGTGCCCGCTTGTCGTTTAACGTTATTATTATATTTTCTCGGCGTTTTTATCCGTCGCATCTCGACATCCGCCTGTTTATTTCAATGCCATTAGACATTTTTGTTTCGGTCGGCGTTTTTTTGTCGGCACTCGCTTTTTTTCGAGGGTTACCGTCGCGCGATGCCTCCCGCCGCAGCCCCTGCCCGCCGCGCCGCCGCCGCGCCGTCTGAAAATTAATTGGATTTTCGCCGGAGGGTGAAAACATATTTTTTTATTTATGCCATTGAAACGCGTAATTTATGATGTGTCAAAAGGTGGCGGCGCGGAGCGGCGGGCACTTAGCTGGAGTACTACTGGGCGGCGGGCGGCGGCGGAGGAGGCGGGGGCGAGTGCGGCGGCGGGCGGGCAATGTGGTGTGGAAAACCAGCCGGCGCGGAGCGGCGGAGGCGGTTTTTGTGTTTGTAATTTCTATTGGCCGTGTAAACAAACAACGCAACGTTCGCACGGAAAATATGATTGCTTTATTCTGTTTGGAGGGCGCTCGCGGAGCGGCGGCGGCGGCGGAGGCGACGGGGAGGCTGCCGTGATTGCGAAGGGGAAATAAATCTCTTATTCTATAACGAGCTCGCGGTTGATTTGATTTGTAAACCTCGTCTAATGCACACGTGCGAGAACACGGTCGGCGGCGTGCGCCCGCGCCTCCCCCACTAAGCGTCTTCCACTTTTAAGCTCTCGTTCATAACTAATTATCATTCATAGCAGCATCCGAAGGCACTCTACGAAATGTAAGAGGACTTAACTCTAATAACGCCATTGTTACGAATTCGCGCGGGCGTCCGTCGCTTATTTGTTCAAATTAACTTCCACAAAGCCTTTTGTATAATTACCATTCAAAAACAAGCGCGAATTAATTATTCAACTTGGACTATTTATTTACGTTTTACGACTAAACGCAATTACACTAGGCCGAGTGCGAACTCCGTCCGTGATGTTAATACTTAACGACGTTTCCCCCGCGCCACAGAGTCAGTGCCCTACAGAACCGGTAGCGGTGGTACTATTGTTTTATGTATGACCCGCCCGACAGAAGTACTTACTAGAAATCATGTTACTCAAGAGCTCCAATTTTCATAAGAAAATTTAAGTTTTTTTTTTAAGAAATTCAAACTACTACACATCAAGAGAGGGCCGATTCTGGACGAACACACAAACACGAGTCGAAAGCTTCGGCGGAGAAAAGAAACATCAAACAAAGCAACACAAGTGGATCTTGGTGTCCACTCCCCTCTTCCTGATCCTCAAACCAAGCCGCCATTTTACCCTGCCTGCTAACTTCTTTTCAGAATGTTTAACGCCCGACGTAAAAAGAAGCGTGTTAGAATTTTGACGCCCCTGTCTGTCTGTCGGTATTATGTATCTTAAAAAGCTTGAAATAAAGGTAAAATTACAAATTTAAAAAAAAACACCCGATACGTCGCCGCAAAATGAAAAAAAATTTACTCGGTCCCACGACGCCTTTAATTAACTAATTTGTAATTTAACTTTTTCTCGGTGTTATGTTCAGTTACACAACAAATTACCTAAGTTGTAAAATCCCTTCGGCCGCTTACGTAACTTCCTAGTTTCTTAGTAGTAAGGTAAGGAAAAGCAACTTTCAGTACACACAATTTAGAACGAACGGCACAGGTAGGTAGGTTACCCCAGTTCTCTTCTTCTCTTTTAGAGAAGTACCTCGTGGCGTGGCATTCAATTATAATATAGAATATACTGTTAATACAACTTATTTAATAAGGTCAAATGCGGTCCATAAAATTTGTACGGGAACCCTCAATTTTCTATGAAATCAATATCGTCATAAACGATAATACCTACTTGCACCATCCTCGGCGCTAATATACCTATAATTATCACCGGGCTTAGTGTCGACAAATGGCTTTATTCGGGTCGGGCCCGCGACTAAAACAATAATAAATGTCGAATCTCAGCTAAACCCCCCGAGGCAATATTGGAGCTGTATACTCCTCGGCCCCGCCGCCTCCTGAACCCCCGCTCCCCCGAGAGTACCCGCTGCTGCCCCCACTTCCCCGCCCCACCCAATATCCCCGTTCGCCCCCCGACGACGCAGATCGGGCGTCTTTCATCCTCTTTGTTATGAATGACAATAACGCTCGTATTTTCGCGCGAAGCCTTGGAGATGTTTTTTTTCTCCAGCAGGAAAATTTCAGCGTGATTAAATAGCGATTCAAAGCGGGGATATTGCTTTAAATTAAGCTGGATTTTCTGCTCTATCTCTGGGTAGGTTTGGATGTTTTTATCATTCGAACGATTTAACTTAACCCCTCCCAGAGGGTAAATAAATGTGAATAGTTACCTATGTGATAATTATATTTAATTGTATCGAAATAAATATGTATATGTAATTAACTTTCACTCATATTATAAACGCTGTACTTACTTTAAGGAATTGAGCTTACAGTCTTACATGAACAAGTCGTCTTTATTTTTTTTTTCATGTAAAGAGCACCTGTAGGCTGAAAACCTAATTCACTTGAATAGATCTACATAAGTAAGTGGTAACAACATTTTTCCCCCCAAGTCGCCCGAGGTCTGAAACTTCCCCCCGCCACGCCGCGCCCCGGTCGGATCAATAGTTGCCAAATGTTGCTGATCCCTGTAGTGGTGTCGTGTCGCTGTCGTACGCAGAGCTCTTCTTGCGAAGTGCCGAAATTCGCCAAGGGACCGATATAAAAATGCTTTACTTTTTTGGTAGCGTTTTAGACTCAAAAAGGAAAGTTCTCAATGTAACTATTCGCCGATATTCTCTTAGGTGGCGGCTGGTAGGTAGATGGTAGTTTTTTTTTTAATTTTATGCGGAAAGTTCAATGCACTCGTGACGACTGCGAATAGATAAGTTTTTTTATTGGAACGAAGTTTCTTATCGCACTTTACACTCCAGACACTTGGCGAATGAGAGCTAGGCCGAAAAAAGTGTAAGAATTCGACCGTCACGACACTTTGCTGTGGTATGTGTGTTTGTGTGTTTACAATATTACTGCAGTATAGACGTCATTTATGTTTTTATTTATTATTTAATTACTCTCAAACGTTGTTTAATTGCTCTAAAAATTTCATTGTGACTGTTATTTAATCAATATCATATCAATCAATACTAATAATACCACCACTAATAGTACCACCACCTACCGCTCGAAGCTTAGTCTCGCGTCGTCTCGGAGAGCTCCATAGCCACGGCCTGCACCCGCCGGCGTGCTTGGAGGTCCGCCTCCCGCCGCCGGCGAGAATACCGATTTTTGTTTTTGTCTGTTTCTATTAATTTTGTACAGGTATTTTATTTTATAAATATATAAAATTAATATAAATATGTACACAAAAAACGTGAAAATAAAGAAAATCTGTAAGGGATGGTCATGGAGTCATGGAGTAAGTGACTTTGTTTTATGAGATACTGAGTTTGTAGACTCTATGTATGATATGATAATAAAACTAAATTGATGATTTTTTGAAATCTTTTCTGTATGTATGTATGTATCCATAACTCTTAAAGCGAAGATCCGAATTTGATGAAACTTAGTCACATTTATCTACATGAGACACAGGATAGGCTAAACAAAATTCAGTTCCGGCGCGCCAAAATAAAGGTACGGTAGCGCGCTTACTTATTTTTCTACTTTTTAAATACGAATTTGACGCGATCGAAGCCGCGGGCAAAAGCTAGCACATAATACCTATATAGCGAAAGGAAATTCGTTTCAGCCGGGTGTCCTCTAGTCTTTTTTAGCTATAATTATATTTTCTTTATAAGTCTCAAATTTTAAAATAGCTCACATAACGCATCAAAAGAATGAATGGTTTTAAATCGTAGGTGCGACGGAAAAGATTCTGGCGAGAATAGCCCGACACAGCTGTAAAGACTCCACGGCACAGTGTTGTCCCTCAAAAGGATCTCGCTCGAGAGCGGTGTCTCACCCCCGTGATGTCCTCCCACACAATAGACAACAGTTCTATATCTCGTAGCGACCTCGCCACTCCTCCACGATAAATTTCTAAGCAGCTCTCCGCGCCGCAAAAACGGTGCTACTCGGCGGTTTTCCGACCGGTTTCCCAGCCCCCCCCCCCCCCCCCCCCTCCCCTCCTCCACCGCCGCAGCCTCCGGGAAAACTCGGGAGATCAGGTATGGCCTCGCGTCGACCCGAGCGTGACAGTTATTTATTTACGGACGGACTTTTACGAATATTTGGCAGTTCGATGTGCCAATGGAATATCTTTGAAGGTTTCGGAACGCTAATTTACCTACATAAGTATACGAGCTTTTGCCCGCGGCTTCGCTCACGATAGACTCGGTTTAATAACAAATCCGATTTAAACCGAAATATTATAATAAACGATCTCTTCTCTTATATTCTATCTCTCTCTCCCGTGTCCATACTATAATTTATTTGATGCTGCTCAGGCCTAGGACTATTTAGCGTGATGGTATATATGCTATAGTGAGCCTCAACAATGACTCTTTCCATCGTTGAAAACCGCATCAAAATCTGTTCAGTGGTTCCGGAGTTTACCTTAATAAGAAGAAGAGATAGAGATAAGTATTGAGTACCTAACTACATAGAATATTCCTCTCAAACATGACGAGAACGCTTCCTTCTATGCAAATATTTGAACGCCAATAAACGATGATATGAGGTTGATATTCGTATACCGCTACAACAGTTTCAATTATGTATTCCACTCCAATTATTGTTGGAAAATAATTATTCAAATATTTGTAATTGAATAGAATCATCTGTTTGCCTAGCCAGAACTCGGATGCCTTGTTCTCACGGTATTTATTTAGAGCGGTGCTCATTAGAAGCGTAATAACGAAAAGCATAACGAAAGTGAAGCCGCGAATAGTACAATCATTTTCATCTCCGAAGCCTCTTCTCTGCTTCTGTACCGGCCGGCGGCGGCGCGGCGGCGTTACAAACTCGCCGATGATGTGAGTATAAGAAATGATTGATTTCAATTCAACCAATCAGAGGCGTTCGGCAAACCCGGCCGTTGTTGATTAAAATATACGAGTATTTATAAATGAGTTACCGAGCGAGTTAACGCCGGTAGATATTCGGTTCTTCCCCACTCTATTTTGGAAACTGGAATCCTTTTATTTTCTTTTGCCAAAACTGGCTTTAGTCACCCGATCAACGATAATAATAAAAAATTAAAAATTAAAATTATATAAAAAGAAATGTGGAAATAAATGGATAAAATAAATAATAATATATCTTTTACTATATTGCATTGGTGCCCATACTTTTTTCTATGAAGATCTACCTACAAAGAATTAAAGGTGTGAGATCGAAAGTTGTACCAAAAGTTTTCGTTGTTCAATAATTTATAGTAATTTTTAACTATATATTTTTTTATATTATATGGTAAATTAACCATACGCCTACGTGTCGTATTGCTTCTAATTAAATTTAAAACAATTTTATAAATGAAACTGCATTGGGTGTAATTTTTTTAATTTAATTAATAAAATTTGATCCAATCTTACTTAAATGTTATGTTCATTACGTCCTTTTTGTTCGTTACAACTGCGGTCCTTGCGGAAGACACCACCAGGAAAATGTTAGTCACATAAAATATTATGAATTCTTCGATGTTTCTAAGAGTCACTTCTTGCTCTACATATTTTCAGCGATCGACCTAAAAGTCTCTTAGGATCTACCGGTCGATCGCGCGTTTGGGCACCACTGGTATATTGACTAGGAGCCATATCTAGTGCGTTTCAGACAAAGCCTTCGCGTGATTGGCGACCAATTAATAAGCCAGACACTATTCAGAGGTCCCCCGCTCCTATAAGACAGTTTGCAACGTAATGATACGTGTACTGCGAAGCAAATTGCAATGTTGCTCGTTTTGCATAATGATTAAGTGCAAGATAACACTTAATGACCCACTCAGTGCGACAACTTTTCGAGAACTTCTGACAAGTGGCTATTAAACTTAAGAGGAGCGAGATGTTGACACGACAGTCATTCGAGGAGTAGACAATAAATTCACCTAGCAGGTTATCGTGCGTAGAGCATCGTCTGACTGTCTGCATGTATACAGCAGTGGCGCCCATACTTTTCTCTATTAAGATCTATCCACAAAAAAGTCAAGGTTCTGAAATCGACGACACTTGTACCAAAAAGTTTTCGTCGGTTTTCGCAGTTCAATAATTTATAGTAGGT
Organism: Nematopogon swammerdamellus; assembly: GCA_946902875.1. Classification (NCBI taxonomy): domain Eukaryota; kingdom Metazoa; phylum Arthropoda; class Insecta; order Lepidoptera; family Adelidae; genus Nematopogon; species Nematopogon swammerdamellus. The sequence goes on from OX336351.1 coordinate 13,579,083, forward strand.
AATTTTTCTTAGACTATTTATAATATTTATCCAAAGTGTATACTATCTATTTTTCTTATTTTAGGGTAAATCAACCATACGCCTACGTAATGTTTCTTAATAATAATTAAGAGGCTCTCGCTGAGTGGTTGGGTCAAGGGCCAGATCCAGAAGGCAGCCCTGTTCGACACTGCACGCATAGTCAGGAGGTTCCTCTCTTTAGGACCCGACCATCGGTAGCTTGGGCTCGCCCCGCCCGCGCCGCCGCCGCCGCCGGTGGTGGAAACTCCATTTTTTTAAGGTTAATTTTATATATGTTTTTAAAGTTAGGTTTTTAATATGTACAAAATTAGTTTTAAGAATATGTATAAATAGAGGAATAATAATATTAAAACAATTTTATAAATGAAACTGCATTGGGTGTAATTTATTATTTTAATTAATAAAATTAATATAGGTATCAAATATTATGAATTCTTTCTACATATTTTCAGCGATCGACCGGTCGATCGCTATCGACCGTTTGAGCACCAGGTATACAGAGTTAAAAAAACTATATGTACTTACATAAGGTACTGCGTAGCTTTCAGTCATAGAAATAGCCTTCCGTGTGATGTATGTATATTGGTAGAACTCAAAATGATTCATACAAACAGTTGTTGCCCGCGGTTTCACTTGTCGACGCTTCGCCTTGACGATTCGTCAGCTACCGCGTGTAACATTACGATCGCATCACAGGGGTTAATCAAATTAAAGGAATTAATTAGATTGCAGGTAATTTAAATGCAATTAATCAGGTATAGTTCGATTTATAATATACTAGTTGTACCCGCGGCTCCGCTCGCGGTAATGTCGGTGAAAATTATATGTAAATCGGTTGAGTCGCTTTCGAGTACCTAAATCACATTAAAGCTAACCGATTAGTAGATTGTTTTCGACTACGTTCACTTTCGACACCACTGCTCGGCTCATATGAATAATGGCGTGATGCTATATAGCCTATAACCTGGCGGAGATTATGTTGCATTACAAAGGCAAAAACCGTAAGCGAATAAGTAGAGTCGTTCATGAGTTATATATATGCGAACATAACATAACAATGCAACGAATCTTATAATATGTAGAGTTAAAGAAGACAAGGAAAGAAATACCCATTATATAAGGTCTTTCATTAGTAGGTAACGATACGCTAAGGGGTGTGTATGTGTATCAGATACTGATCACGTTCCCATACCCATTTTTTTTTATTCGGATATCAAATACCTACCCATCCTACTAAAATAATAATTTATTGAACAATTATTTCATAGCATGGGTAGGTATTTGATATCGTAAAAAAATGGGTATGGAAACGTGATCAGTATCTGATGCACATACACCCCTTAGCGTAAAGTTACCTACTAATGAAAGACCTTATAATATATGTAATAATAAGTTGTTTCTTCATACTTACAGAAGGTATGAAGAAACAACTAAATAATTCCCACAAGCGGCAGTCTATAAACTAATCGGCCGTGACTCCGTGCATAGATTAACCGGCTACATTAAAACCGCACAGTAAGCGGTAAGTCAGTGGGGGGTGAATGTACACGGTGTAAGTGGTACGGGCGGCGGCGGCGGCGGTGGCGGCGCGTGGGGAGGGGGTGTTTGTGAAGATAGCAACGCGCCATTAAGCAATGTATGGGCCCTCCACCGGCGGCGCTGGGATACATTATTAACACGACTTGAGCGTACGTGGATGGAATAGCGCACTAGACGGTCCAAGGGGGCAATTCGCTGACAGGGAAATTGAGAATCGAGTAAGATATTTCAAGTAAAATTGAGATTCCGTAGCAACATTTGCATCGGGAAAAAGCGCTATTTCTGGAGACCAAATTACTAGCCCGATCAATGTTTTTTATAAAACCCGACGTGGATACATCATCTATTTACTACACCCGTGATATCAGCCCATAAGCATCTTGATATACTAGGTCTCATGTCAGTGCTTCCACTTTAAGTCGTGCCGGCTGCACTGAACTGGACAGAGAACACGTAGGTACGTAACGTAGGTACTTTTTCATTCGGTTTCGACCGATCTATTCATTCAGTTCGGTGTACCAATACGGACAAGTTGGACCAATCCGAACATTTAGCAAGTAAGGGACTTACAGTTTACGTGGAATGCGAACCACGGCCAGTCTCAACGTTTTTGCGGCACGTTCACGGCGACGTCCGTCATTCCTGGTTTCGCCAGGAATGATGCGTTGGCTGTGTCCGCCCAACATACTATAGATAGAGTATAGACACAGCGCGAGCGCTACCGGTCCTTTATAAAAAAAATCCATATCGCTACGGAATCTCAATGAATTAATCACACTCGAAATATCGTAATCTATTCTCGATTTGACTGCTACTGAATTGGCCTCCTGTTTCACCTCCACTCATCGATATCCTGCACTGAGGTAGGGGAAAGAAGTAGGACTTTATTGTTGGATTTTATGTAATACAACATTTTCGTACTTCAAACGCGTTCGTTTTGTTCTTAGTTCAGTTGGGAAAACCGAATAAGTGGCAAGTTCATGTCTCTACACCGCACCGCGTCTCTACTCTACCTACGTGGTAGATAAATCATATAACCTCTAGATGCAATAACAATACACGTTTGCACACAATTTTGTTTGATATAGATAGAGGGTACGAAGGATTTTAAATTATTAAAGCTAGGGCATTCTTTTCAACATATTATGCAGCATATATGTGCAGGCATAGCAAGAATTTTGAACAGGTTTTGATATGATTTGAGCTTGAGCTGAATAGAGCACAAATGTAATATAATTATCTGTGCATTTATTTATTGCACTTTTTACGGTTTTGTAAACGCTTCCGGACGGGTTGCGGACTGCAACATTTGCATAAATGTCTGAGAAACACTTGAACAAATTCAAGCCAGACAAACACACGATACAAAAAAACACGTCGCCGGGATGCGACAAACAATAAAGTGGCGAGTGGGGAGGTAGACGCATTTTCTCAAAGAACGAGCGTCTCAGAAGGGTCATGAGAGGGGAAAATAGTCCTAGAAATTCAAACCGGTAGAAGAAGCATCAGGTCCTATTCTCATCGAGTAGGCGAAATAAATGCTAAGACAGAAATACGGCATTCCAAACATATAATACAGTATACCCAGCAGTAAATTAATGAACATCGAGCTTTAGAAAGAGACAGTCCGGGTTGTAGAGTCGTCCCTGTCGCACGCCTCTGTCTATCTATCTACCTATCAGCAGTAAACAGGAGTGTTGCGAGTCGTGTGATGAAAATTGTACAAAAAACAAAAAGAATAAAGACGGTTCTTGTTAAATATCTCAGTTGATTACAGAAAACGGGTTATTTAAGCGTACTTCATAATACGTAACCTAAAAAGGTACATTTATGTAAGTCTACACGGTGTAGGTGGTATTATCCGAAAGGGGGTGATCAACACCTGAAACTGAACAACTTTTGTTCTACGGTTTTTTTCTTTTGAGATTTCACTTTCTTTATACAAAAGTTGCCAAAAATTTCCCATTTTGACATTTGAATGTTTGATGTTAGAATCCGTTTTCGGCAAATTAAAAAAGTACCACCTAACATTTAACAACATTATAGTAAAAAAAAGCAAAAAAATATAACTGCAATAAGAATTAAAATTTATTGTCCGATTACGAGTACTCTATGACTCGATGGTCAGAACCAGTAAAAAAGAACAAAATTTATAAATAAGTAAGCATATAAGTAACTAAGTAAATAAATAATTAGGTAACAGCCAAAGCAAAGCACCGATAACTGATGTTGTAGTGTATAGTAGGTGAGATGTAACCAACCGTGTGTTTAAATAAAAAATATTTTTTTTATTATTGTACGTCTAGATAATCATGATGATAAGGTCTGCAAAGCAAATTGTATACAATACATGACAATAGCTCTATCCTTTTGAATAGTTTGGCGTAGACATTCTCGCAGGCCGAAACCTAATTCGGGGGCACTCCCGCAGTCGCCGCCCCACGCGCCGGCCATACGATATTTATTTTATCACCTACGTACTTCGGAGAGAGAGCGAGGGGGCAAAAAATGACAAATTTATGTGTAGATGGAAAAAGATTGGGAGTTTTCCACGGTTTTCCCCAACTTGGCGGAGTCCCCTCCGCAGATCCGTTTCGACTCGCCCCGGCGGCGGTTAGGGGAAGGTCGGCTGAGTACGGATTTATTTTTTACTCGGCAGGGGACGAGGGTTGAGGAAGAGGGCGACGACCCCGCACGCAGGCTCGCGCGCCTCCGAGCAGGAAGCGCGCCGCGCCGATGCGCTGCACGCGCCCATTCAACACTCCGAGATCAGAGATGTCTTATTTCTGTTTGACTTTGCTCAATTACTAGGTAAGTGAATAGGAGCAGGATCACCCAGTGGCTGCTAAGGTATCTGATCACTTGTATTTTTGGTAGAAACTATGAAACACTTCAGGAAATGCAGGGCCAAAGTGTATTTGTATTTTACCACCTTCTGCCCGCTGCTTTGAGCGCACGAAATTTGAAAAGAACAAAGTAAGTCACATTTGTATGGATTGACTACTTTCACATTTACCAGTTACGGCCACTACTCAGTACTCCAAGTAGATAGCGTGATGGTATATACCTATCCTAAAACGATGACGATGAAAGTTGAATCTTAATGGAATAATCCCCATGCAATTTTATTATGATTTGCAGTTATTTAGTGAATCGCGAACATAAACCTGCGGAGAGCCAGACAGACAGACAGACACCACATTTTTTAAATATAATTCAGTTTCTAAGCTAAATTTTCATTTTCTGATTACACAAGAGTTTGAAATGAAATGAAATGAAATGAAAATATTTATTTCTCCTATAGGCACATGTAAAACGAAAACAAGAGAAACGATAACAGAAAGAAACCTGAAGGAGAAAGAGGAACCAACTCAGCTTTTTTGCTGTAGGAACGTGCCCTACAGCGCTGTTTTTCAGTTGGCCCCTTTTAACATTTATCATAAGATGAACTAAATACATTATCAGCAACATGAATGCGAAACACATGGAAAAAACACACCCAATATATATATATATATATATATAAATTAAGAGTGGCACCCATGCTACCGCTCATGCACCAATTCACTTAAACACAAGAAATAATTTTATTACAAGATCGAAAACAAAACAACAGAAAAGACAAGTAAGTAAAAGTAAATAAGACTATTAACAATCACACTTCCTTCAGTATACATTTGAAATAATTTATACATTATGTATGACCAATCTAGTCACACCAGGCTGCCCAATTAGATGAAGTACAATGTACCTATAATGTGTATATACCTATGTAATGTATATGTATATATTATGTTTTTGTGTGTATGTGTATGTGCGTAGGTGTGTAAATGTTGTAAAATTGTGTACCTCTCCGAGCTGGGTTACCCTTTGTCCGATGTCGCTGCTAGCTACTGGAGCGCTGCACCTGCAGCAACCAAGCCTTGCAAGCCGGTTTGAAAGTGTTGATTATATTTATATATAACTGGTTTGGTTTGGACCTTGGACCTTTGGTTGTCATCATAATAAAAACAACACATTGGAAATTGTCTGAAAATTTTATTAGCAATCAGCCTTTTCGTACCTCGAAATTGAACCAGCAAGTACGAGGCTGAAACAATTATTCTCAACCGCAGAGGCACTTGGCTTATAAAATTGTCCCAATAACTAGTGAATTACACGAAGGGTGTAAAACCGCAAACAAGGCTCTATATAAAGAAACGGTGCCCATTTGCCGCGTAATACACCCGCCTCACCTATCGCATTACCATTTCGTTGTCCTTCCAATACCACTCCAACCTCGAGAGCCAAATAGCACAACACCCCTCTGTAAACACGTATTTATCGCTATACGACTTTCTTGCGCGCCACCATCTAACCCGCCTTACTTTATCGAACACGAGTAACTCCCCCCGCGAGACGGCCGCGGCGGCGGGGCGGGTGGGCCGTGGGCGGAGACGGTGGGTGTCTGTCGGGGGGTAGGAGGGGGTGTACAACAGTTAAGCCTCGATACGGGTCCCCGCACTTGTATCGCTCTTTAGTGGGAAAACCGTCTTGTATCGAGGGGGCGAGTGAAGAAACGAAGGAAAGCGGAATGGAGGGAGCGCGCGCGACGCGGTGTAGCTGGCGCTCGTCTCGCCCCGACTCCCCCACGCGCCGCGCGGACCCGGAGCGCGGGGAGACTGGGGGAGGCTCAAATTGAATCACGACATGAAATAATGTTTCGATAATACAGTTTCGCTGAAGTGGGCCGTAACTCAGGCGGAATGACAAAACGCTATTAGTCGTCGTCGCGTGCTTATGCTATTTGCTTTACTTCTTAATAAGCGGGACGCCAATTTGTACGCGGCTTGCAACCCGTCTTTTACTCTGTTGAAGTTCACAATTGAAATTTAAACTTTGAGGGAGCTAACTAGATTTTCTTGTCAATCGAATTTCAGAAATCATTAGTAATGAAGAGTGACTGGCAGATATGTACCTTTTATGTTCATAAAAGGTTTGTATGTAACGATGTTAGATACTATCTCGAAATATTTGCTCTTTCGAAAATCTCCGCTTGAACCCTTCGAGCATAAGCCAGCCCTCATTAAGCTTTATTAAGTAGGCCTGGAAACTTTTTTCTACTATTTAACTAATGAATGGCGTACAAAAAGGTAACCGGAACGCTGTACTTACAAACTAATTTAATTAAAACTTCCCGAGACGAGCCTTCAAATTTACCAGAGGAAAAATAATTTTCTACTCGAAACACCTTATTTCACGAAATATTATGACGAGCGACCGCGCGACATCATAGCCAAGTGTCAAAGTATTTAATTACCTCGGTTTCCCCCTCGCTGCCGCGCCGCCAGCTCGGGGAGCTCGCGTGGAGGCTGTCGGGGGCGGTGGGTGAGCGCGTCGTGCGAAATTAATCTCTATTACCACGCTAATTGAGATTCGTTTCTCGATTGTGCTTCGCGCTGCGAGCGGTTATTGAATAATGTATGGGAGCCGGCAGCAGGCGCCGCGCCGCGCCCGGTGTAGTGTGGTTGGTGTAGGAGGTGTTCGTCTAATCAGATCTGTCGCAAGCGCACACTCCGCGAGTGCATCGCCATCACACCCACGCGACGCGTCTGCAGCAGGATGCACGTAAGTGCAGCGGATAGCGAAGTCATTTTACTATGCGTTAGGATGCTCCGAGTGCTCGTAATGTAAGTAGTCGTATAAATAACACGAAGTCGTTTCCGCACGCCCGCGCTCCACCCGCGCCCCACCCGCGCTCCGTCTCGTGTACTCGAGGGCGGGTTAGCTAGCGCGGCAAACTCAGTTACGTACTAACGGAAAAGAAACATATAAACCGTTTTGCGGATTTTATCGGCTGGCGTGCAAAGACTAAGAATGAATTTGTCTCGATACGACATATCTTTATAGTTCTCTCTAGACGTGCAACTATTTTCCGGACGGACCCTGTCGGTCCTCTTAGCTACAATTGTATCATCGAAATCTCTACATTAGTGTTCTATAAGTTTCCTCAAAGACGACTAAATGTATGTACGAAGACGTTAAAAACTCCCACAAGACAAGATGCTAAAGACGTTAAAAGATAGTCCGTCGGCTCTGGGGCGCTAAAAATATCTGTTGAAATAGTCGCAAATGACTGCGGCGGCCGCTGGAGCAATCTCCAGGCGGAAACTGCTCGCCCCAAACTACCCTCCTTCTCTACCCTCCGAGTCCCGGCTCCCTTCTCTACCTACCGCCACATATACGTATTACATTACTTACCTACCCTTCTTTCTGCACACGACCCGCCTATAGGGATGTCCGCAGAGATATTTTGGTAAGACAATTGACTTATCGACGAAGAGGGTTGGAATTTGTTTATACTAAACATTTAATAGTCGAACATAGTTTATCGTCTAAAGAAACCAGAACTAAGTTAAGCTTTGTCCTTATTCCTTTTTCAATTTAAGCTCCGATCTAAACCATTTAATCAATCATCCCCAAAATATTTAATGAACATTTCATCAGTGCGTAAATTTTTCCTCGCATAATAACATCTCGTCTTGAAAGGACGGAACGTCTCATTTCATTATTTTTAATTACGGATTTCTCAAAAGTAAAAACGTAAGACAAAGTAACTTCGCGCCGTAATACGTTTCAATTTTCTTATCAAAAGATTTTTCCTAAATTTGGCACCCCTAATCCCCGGGGACCAGACCCCCGAAGACCGGGGAGGATGCGGGTAGGGCAGAGGGAGGGGCGAGGAGAGAGGTAGGAACGTCTCGGGGGCGAGTCCCTTTGAACCCGCGTCTCGACCCGAAAATCAAAAAGGTTCCTAATAAAAAAAGGTCTCGACAGATGGAAGTCTCGACTAGTATTTTTATTTAAATTATTTCATCCTACCCTCGAACCCTCCCGGCGGAGGCGCGGCGGCGGCGCGGCGGAGGAGGAAAGCCAAGTCAACGATATTGTATTTTGTAGTCGGCGTTGTTACATGTATTTAGGGTGCTCCCGACAAAGGCGGTATTCATTTGGGAGAGTGTTTTTACGGTCGTGATGAAACAAAATGTTTTATGAGACTCCTGTAATGGCTATCATCGTTTATTTATTATTATTATGTATATCTGAACACTTTATATTTATGACAGCTTAGGCAACTTTGGACGTCTGCAAGCGCTCTCATTGGATCTGTTTTAAGAAACAGACACAATTGTATCGTTTTCGGCATTGTCCTAACTTTATTTTATGAAATTATTAAAATCACAGTCGTAATTGTTGTTTTTCCTTCACGCTAGTTAATCCTGGTCACGGCACCATTGAGACCATTTAATGAAAACTAGTGAAACACAACTGTCTATTTCGAAGTTAATCAGAGAATAGCAATATCAATTAATCGGTCATGATTACGAATGTTTTATTTATTTTTGCTCATAGGTTAAAACTTAAGTAGTCTAAGGCTTGGCAGTCTCTAAGTACTGTTTCATACACATCGAATGTATATATCCGTACTATTGAGATTTTATATTGTCTGCACTGTGACGCTTTAATAAATATGTCATGCAATGAAAATGTAAGTGATTTACTATTCAATCGGACATTCTAAAATAACCATCGTTAGTCTCTACAAAATATTAATTTATCCAGAGCAATCGAATGTGCTGACATTTGTAAACCTTCACCGAGCACGACGAACGCTAAAATAATCGAGTGTGCACTACAAACGGTAGCCGCGAATTGTCGATAGTCGCTAATTGTCCTCGCACACACATCGCACCGTATATTGGCCAACTGTTTACCTCAGAGCGACCGCGCCACGAGCGCCGCGCCGGGGCGGCGGTGGTGGCGCGGCCGCCGGCACTGGCAGCGACAATTTTATCGTAGTTTAATTACCGTATTGCGCTAGGCTAGGTCGTTTGTCGGACGTATTCTGTGCCTGTTTACTCACTCCCCCTCATATTCACAGTTCCGGGGTTCGTTAGGACCGTTTGATTCGTTGTGCTTTCCATTTGTTGTTAATATAGTATAGTACTTTTGTGCGCGGGTTTCGCTCGCGTGAAGTACGACTTCAAAAAAAAATCGCCACCGTCGGCCCGTCAGTTCATACCTACTATACATTTAAGGAAGAAAGATGGCCATCATTCTTTTAAAGGTAACAAAACACACAGACGACCGACACAACAGTTATTGGTCCACATCTAGCTCACGCCACTCCAAATTAATAAATCACAAGCAAGCTCCAATAATATAAACGAAATTGCCATCCGAAGGAAGACTGTATTTGCTACAACAGGCGTATCTCGAATCGCCCCTTATGACTAAATAAACCAACATGATGTGCGAAAATAACGCATCTAATCGTTAAACACAGACGCGGGGAAGATGTGTAGGCGGGGTCGGGAGAGGCAGCGCAAGGGGGCCGGGGGGGGGGGGGGGGGAGGGCGTATGTGTGTGCAATGCTAAATTCGTTTCAGTTTTATAGTCCATAAAGCTCTCCCTCGTATTTATGCACACTTTGCACGCTTTGCGCGGAATATGTTGGCGTCGTAAAGACGAGATCGACTTTATTGCCGAAACGGTTTATATTACGTGTACGTCTTACGTCGGTCGGCGTGTACTTACTTATGTAGGGCGAAATGTTTGTATGGCAAATATTTATTGATGTAAATAGGTACTGCGGCGATGTTAGCTGGCAACATCGAACGGTTTGTCTTAAAAAGGCGTGGCAATAAATTAAATGACGACCCTTTTCTCCGCCTTATAGCACGAAGCCTTGCTTTTTTTATAGAAAACGCGACATGTGCCACCTATCCACCCATAAGGTGTCTAACGACGTTCATGGCCATTCGGTCGTACACGGGGGTTGCGAATGCCATGCCAGCCTGGTTGCGAATGCCATGCCGGCCTGACGGGTGCCTATTCACGCCTCTCTTGAAGGATCCGACACTTTACTTGGGGTGAAATAGGTATGTGGGCAGGCCTCTATTACAAAATATTGCTATCGTGGTGACTGATCACAAAATTGTGTCTGTGACCAGGATTGTCCAGAAAATCAAATCTAATGTGACGTTAAATTACGCTAGGCTGAATTTCACTGCAGTAAACAAATAATAACAAATAGCACATGGCTAATCTTGCCGGTAACTGTGAGTTCTTTTATGCAATCGGTATGAGTGGCTGAGTTAGAGGGGCTAGAGCACATGCTCCGGCCAGCCAATATGACCTTAGAGAAGGTAGGTGCCAAACCAGAGATTTCCCTTGGATTGGTGGCGTACTGGACTAGAGGAGAGCACAGTCGAGGCTGCTATGCGGCCATATTACACATTCAGTACGGTGGTACTAACCCAGTCGACTACCATTTGAGCCTATCACCTCGTAAGGGGCAAGAAAAGGGACCTACTTTTTACAACGGTTCCGATCGGTGAAGCAGCAGGTATAGGTAGGTATAGGTAGGTAGCAAGTAAATTTTTCCGTCAGAAAAACTCATTGGTCGGCCGGATTCGAACCTCACACCCTGAGATCAAGAGGTCAAGCCAAGACTTAAGCTTAGCAGGTTAACTTCATGCGTTTATGATTTTACTGTTGGGTTTAGAGGGCGAATACTATAACAATCAACCACGGATGCGCGCACCAACCTGTTTTTTTAGGTCTATTTCCTGCCAAGTACAGCCCGGGGCATTTCAAAAGGGGCGTGAAAATGCTCCTGTCAGGCCGGCATTTCATTCCCTATTCCTGTGCACCACAGAATACCCATTGAATGGGAATCTTTAGACACCTACTTGTAGGTGAAACGTTGTCACATGTCGGGCTATCCATAAAAAAAAATCTATATTTTACATTACTTAGGCCCACTTGCACCAACACAAATTTAATATATAAACCAGTTTAACTCGCTAAACCAGTTTAAGCTAGCACCCTTTGACTGTGGGAACCGCGTTTAAATCCATAACTCGCTACTTAACTTTAAACTCGTGTTGGTGCAAGTGGGCCTTACGTAGATAACTAAATCAAGCGTCTTAAGTACACGTAGGTATTACTGAATATTCTTTATTCTTTATTCATAGACAGTATACTGCATTCGGATTCGAATTTTTTTATGGTAACTGACACGGTTGGCTTACATCACCTACAACATCCGTGCTGTCAGCCCATAACACCGGTTGAACTTGGTGCCACGTCAGTGCTTCCCTTCGGTCGTGCCGGCTACACTGAACTGGGCGGAAAAAACAAACTATTTACATAGCCGTTTCAACCGACCTTTCATTCAGTGCGGTGGTACCAACCCGGGCGGGTTAAACCCTACCACCTAGTAATATAAGAAGGGAGTCATATCCCTTAGTCGCCTTTTACGACATACATGGGGAGAGATGCAGTGGGGCTATTCTTTTAAAGTACCGGCGCCACACGGTACTTCATACTCGTACAATTTAACCCCTCCAACCCCTCCAACAATTTAAGTGGCGGCCGCCCGGCTACCACAATAAGCTAGCGACAGTAATTTCGCTCGATACGCAGAACATAGGGAAGTATCGCTTCCGCAAATACGAGTACATTGGTAGGAAGGGGTGAATGACCGATATTCTCAGATTGGAGCGTACAGACTATAACATGTAACATTTAGCATTTTGCCAGTTGGATATATGTATAAAGTGCGACGGTGCTCACCCCGATGATGGCGTTGAGTTCAGTCATAGTGACCTGCTTGGCTCTCTCGACCGCCGAGGCGACCTGCTGCTGGTGCTCCTGGGACAGGAACGGCAGGATCTGTGCGATGATCGCGTTCAACCGCTTCGCGATCTCAGTCTGCGCGCACACACACACACACACTTTTACAATACAGTAACCTACTGAGGCAGGCATGCATCCAACTATTATTTGGCTAACGTCTTAAGGCGAGACGGCAGTCAACTTTCTCCATACAAAATCGTCTTTCGGCATTTATGTTTTCTAGCCCCGAACCTTATCCGATTTTTACAGACATCCGACAGTCCAATCTACGTTTCTGTAATTTTTTTGATTAGATGAAATATACATACAACACCGGAGCTAAAAATTTGTATTTCGACCGAAAAAAATTGAATTTATTATTTTTTCATGAGCATTCAGTCATCCATCACTTTAGATATTAAAATAATAAAAAGAGAAGAACGTAGATTCAACTGTCTTTATTACAACATAAAAAGAATTGCAAAAATCGGATAAGGTCGGATAACATACATACATACCGTCACGCCTGTTTCCCGGTGGGGTAGGCAGAGACAACGGATCTCCACATCACACATCTTAGGGGGGTAAAAATATAAATGGCGAAAGACGATTTTGTATGGAGAAAGTTAACTTCCGTCGGTTGTCACGTGATAACATGTTAAGTATTTGAACGAAGTATCGCTATTTCCGTTTGCCACGCGCACTCCCCGCCAACACAAAAGAGGGATAAGCTGCACGTTCTGTGCTAATATACCTACAAATTACGTCAAAATGTGTCCTTAGGAGTTTATTTTTTTCTGACCGAATCAGATTTTTACAACTCTTTTGTTGTAATAATGAGAGTCGAATCTGCGGACCTGTCTTTTAATTTTTTTGTATATCCAAAGTAATGATTCAATAGAGCTTAATGAATTTCATGACATCAAAAAATTCGAAAAAAAACAATGTTTAACTCTGGCCTTGTATATTTAATCTACACAAACTAATTCAAGGTACCCAGATAAGACTGTCCTTATTACAAGAAATTTTAAAAATATTTTAAGGTTTAGGGGTTGGAAAAACATAAATCCCTTAAGGCGATTTTTTATGGAGAAAAATTTCCTCTGTGTTATCTATCACGTGACTAACCTCAGTATGCTGTTGACATACATCAGTACTATTTAATAAGACACCTGACACGGTTGACTACATCCCCTGGTACACCCGTGATGTCAGACCATTACCATGCCAGTGCTTCCCTTTGGCAGTACTTATAGCTTGCCTGCTGCTGGTACATTTTAAAGGAGTATAAATAATAATACCTAATAGAAGCACAATTCTGTTTGACTTTATAATACAAATTTAATGCGTGTCAGCAAGAGCAGCTCAGAGCTGTATACAAATCTTTAAAATTGATTTGAATTGTATTAGGTACTGCACCTAAACTGAAACAAAATTTTAATACAGTAGTGGTGTAGTTGACGTCTTGAGATATATTAGTAATAGTCTTATTTTCACATAAGCGTAGCTACAAGTTACACAGCATTGAAAAATAAAGACTCAATAGAATACGTAGGTACCTAGGTATATTATCCTAGGTATATATATATTTTGACAAATGTGTAGCCTATTTCACAAATTGACCGCGTGTTGGGTCGGTACTAAGAAAGAATACCCACTGCATATCTCCCCATGCATGTCGTAAAAGGCGACTAAGGGATAAGGACAAGATGCCGTGCCGAGTGCCGTGCTAAAGGGCGATCTGTCAACTTGGCACGGTCCTTCCACCGAGTCATTCGGCAGGTGGGTCGTGGGTTTAATAGTTATCTTGTCCGAATACTTTGCTAATTGTGGTGGTCGGTGTTGTGCTGTAATTTACAAGAGTCCTAGCAGCACAACACCGATTAATCTGTTTTTTTTTACTTACCCCTATTGTCGCGATACATCATGTGGTATGTATGTATGTATGTGTGTATTTCAAATTGAAAAATTTTATAAACACTCAAAACAAAGCGGTAATCATCCCGCCAACTATTTCGAATGCCACATTTTATTTTTGAAACCGTAACCGCTTCGTCGACAAGCCGCTGAAACGTTACCACTAAAGCGCCAGCGGCTTCACCGCGCGCCATCGCCCCGCACCGCACACGCGCGGTCGAGCAACGAACTTCGTCCGCCATTGTTGTTGTACCCACGTGTTGTGCATATTTACTTCGCATAATAAACATTTCAATAAAATCGCGCCCACCGATGCGGTCACGATATGTTTACTAATGATGCCCCGCGGAAAATTAGCCGCTGATTGTCGAAAGCGCCCAACAGCATTACTAGCGCAATATCCCGTCCCGTGTGCGTGAATTATTTCTGCTGGACTATTTTATTACGAGCCGCGCCGCGCCAATTCGCCGATGAATTAAATAACATAAATATTGGCGAACGCGCTCTTCAATATCAATACACATAATAAAATTGTACAATTGGCGTGTCTGTACATTTAATATATTTGCAAAAAAAAATGAAATGGGGGGTGAAGGATAAAAGTAATAGAATGCATTGAGATAATTTTTAGGTTACCGTATCCCGTACGGAAGCCTATTACTAAGCCTACGCCGCCGTCTGTCTGTCTGTCTGTCTGTCTATCCGTCCGTCTGTTCGAGGGCTGTATCTCTTGAACCGTAATAGGTAGCTCGTTGAAATTTTCACAGAATGTGTTATTATGGCGGATATAACAACAAATAATAAAAAATAGAAAAAGTAAAAAATTAAGGGTGGTTCCCATACAAGAAACGTGTTTTTTTTCAATGTTTTTTTTTGTGGTGCGGAAACCTCGGGCGCGAGTCCGACTCGCACTTGACCGGTTTTTTTTACATTGTTGTCTATTCGTGTGTTTTTGTACTCTACCTCTATTTACTTGCGGGTTTTACCTGGGTATGTAATGCTACATATCCTACACAACGTCCCGCCATTATTCATATGAGCTGGTGTTTATGTATATTTGCTTATAACTCAAGAACGGCTCTACCTCACTTACGGTTTTTATTTACCTATGTTATGCGACATAGGTTAAACGGCATCTCCTCATAGGAACCGAGTAATATTGTCAACGGTAATCGAAACTTAAGAATCCGTTTACTTTCATGATCTACTCGAAAAACACTCAATTGATTTTCATAGGGTTTCCCAATTTTTTTTTTATGTAAACCAGCATTGGTGGCTGTTCCGAGGGACCAATGGTGCAGTCGACAGAGCCAAAATCACCTCTCCTCGCGAAACCACGCTCAGTTAGGTGCCATGCCAGCAGATTTGCGGACTGTTGCTAGGTTGTCTAGCCCGTTAATACGACGCTTGAAGACACCCAGGTTAAAGGATTCAGGAATTCCACACTCTAGCGGTGCGACAAAGAAACGATTTAGAGAACCGATGGGTTCTCAAAAGCCCAATGTCAACAACAAAAGGTGATATGAATATCAACCAATATGATCAGAGATGTTGTAACTTTACGCCATCTTTTTAGGGATAGTGTAGTATGGTCGAAAGTAATTGATATTGGATATACCAATAAGTGATATGATTGGGGTAACTTTCTATGAGAGAATAGGTACCTGCAATGCAAATGCAACACCGTGTATATATACTTACGTGAAGGTAGCTCGGCCTTCGGCCTCGCCCTTGGTGTCTTCATATCTGAGCTTCAACAGACTTGCTATTAAACCGACTTTCACGCGAGCGGAGCCGCGGGCGCATCTAGTCTGTAATATAACTTGATAATAATGTTTGGTGACGACGTTTATTATTTTCGATGGCCGCTTAAAACAACATAGGTAATTTAAATTGGCTGATGGCGGAAAATTATGGCATATTAATAGCCAATAAAACGAACGGGAAAGAACATTATTGAGTACATTATTTAGTTATGGATAATAGTACAGAATGACACGAATATATAACCAAAGCTATTTTGTAAGTATGTAGATTATTGAAAATCTGCAGACAAATACAACTACAGTATAACGTTTCTCAAAAAATGCTCATATTATAAAAAACAAATGACTCCGATTGTTTTTCTTATTTTTCCCTGGGTACTCATAAACTCCCTGGTTCCCGCCTGAAGTTGAGTTTTGGGACACGGTGTATATAGGTACATGTACAAACTAAAATACAAAACAAAGCGCTGAGTGAAATTTTGTCTACTGTGTTTTATTTTTTTACCTTCAAGAATATTATTTCGGAGTTAGCGAAAGCTCAACATGTAGCGGGGCGAGGCGAGGCGAGGGGGCGGCGGCGGTGAAGAGCTAGCAGCAGCAGCAGTCGGCGGCGGCGGCGGCGCGGTGGCGTCACATTAAAACCGCACAATACGACACACAGCGAGATATAGCACCGTTTTGTCATTAAGGAGTTCATCCCGCTTTTCAGTCCATGTGAAAAATAAAAGAAAATTGCTTTCAAGCGCCTCCGCTGAAAAGGCTGCGAGCGGAGGCGGCGGCGGCGCGCGGCGCTAATGGGTGCTCCTCCCCCGCCCCCCTGCCCGCCCGGCACCCCGCAGAGCTAACCCGCTCGCCCCCCACTCTCATCCGCTAATGCCCCCCGGGTTATTCTCTCGGATTCTCCTCTTTTTTCCCCGATTTTCTCGTGTTTTATCCCAGCACTTCCCCCTTCCTCGTGGACTTTTTCCCTTTTAATCTGCAGGCGAGGACGGAGCATATTAAAGTGCATTCCGCGCCGCGACCGCGGCCGCGTCGCATGACGAGGATCAATCGACTCGATCGGGAACACCGATCCGTGCTCACGAAGGTGCAGCGTAACACTCTCTGAGAGGAAAACCGCATTGCACGAGCGTGCTCCGTCCCAGACCCATAACGGAATGTCACTTTCCTTTTTTTTTTATGTAATCCGGTATGGGTGGCTGAATCGGAGGGGCCAAAGCCAGGCCTTCGTCACTCGCTCAAGGTCGCGAGTTAAATGCCTACCGCTTGGCGTACCGACTAATCTACAATTTAACAGTGGGCTGCTGCTATCCAGCCAGACCGGGCGCGTGGCGCTTTCGAATTTAGAAAATGTCGAAATCACGTAATTATTGTGCAGTGGACGGGTGCAAAAGTCAAAAGACAAATGAAAACTTGTTTTTTTTTTCATTGCCGAGAGACGAAGAAAGGTAAGTGTTTTGTTTAGTAGCATTTTGATTTATTTCTAGTAATTTATTTATTCATAATAGTAGGAGGTCATAGATTTAAAAATAATATCATATTGCCAATAACATTAGTTAGATGACGCCGAACAGCGTGGTATGTATGGCCTAATTTGTATAAGGATAATAGGTACATTGTAGATGATCATTGATTTATTGATCAAACAAAACTATCACTGGAAGGTTGCACGCAATGCACGCTTCGATGTGAGAAACTAATTGTGACGCTAACGCATGCATGAATTTGTTCGCATGAATTTGCCGTACCTAAATATCGTATCGTTGGTAGCTAGAACGATAAAAGTTGGTAGGTATCATCTTCATTTTATTCCTCACAATAAGACAGCACAAAGACACAGCCCTTAGACGCGCTGAACGACGCGCTTTCGAGATAGAGTTACACGACAGAAAGAGAAGCGAAATGTAGGCAGTTATCGTGTTTAGGCATGCAGCTCTGTGCGAGTCAATTTGTACTTTATCGCGTCGTCGCAGAGTAGCGATTTCTTTGTGAGTGTTTGTACAGAGCAGCTTCTGTACGGAGTACTCTTTTCTATTCTGTGCCAAAGCGCATGCTCCGACCAGCCAATATCACCTCCGAGGAGGTAGGTGCCATACCGGAGACTTCCCTGGATTGCTGGCTATACTGGACTATAGGAGAACATTGCTGAGGCTGCTATGCGGCCATCTTACATCCAGTACGGTGGTACCAACCCAGTCGGCTACAATTTGAGCCTACCACCTAGTTAGAGGCCAGGGAAGGGACCTAGAGTTTTATACCGGTTCCGAACGGCGAAGCAGCAGGTGTAGGTATACACGTAAATTTTTTCCTCAGAAAAAACTCATTGGTACACGCCGCGCCGACCGAATTCGAACCGCGAACCTCTCGCATGAGAAGCCGATGCCCAACCAAACCGCTCGGCCACCCGCTGCCAAAATGTTGTCTTTGCATGTTTCCTGGAATGGCGGGGAGATTATTCGACAACATGGTTAGATAATTATGTAACCGGAACGGGAGGTCCGTCTCCAAGGCAAACTTGCCATGTGCATGCCTGCGCGCACCCAAGGCGTAAACGCTATACAATAGCCGCCATTAGTACTGTCGCAAAAGGATTGGTGTATCCTCGCGAAATGTCACCTCTGGGCAGGGCGAGGCGCAGTCTTGGCCCACATTCGTGAATTGTTTCAGCGCAATTGTTTGATCCGGTCGGACCTAGTGCGGTGGTGCTGATCCACCGAATTGAAGTCGGATGCGGTGTCGTGTGTTGATTGCTTTGTTGGTTGAGCAGCGTTAGGTGCTTGCTTGCTCTGTTGTTTTATAAGTTGCGATAAAGTTTTTTTTTTTCGAAAATTTGATGTAACAACTTGTGAAATAAAAACGTAATTTTTTAATCCGTTGAAACGTAGAGGGACTTATATGGGTTTTTAGTTACCGTGGTTGTTGTGGAACTCAGTCATAGCGCCGCTCAAGAGAAGAAGACACGACGGACACGACCAGCCGGAAGTGGACACGGTCAGCGCCTTCTTTCTCTCCGCCGAGATCCGGAACGCACTTGAACCCTCATCTACGGAAACTACCCGCACTGGCCACAGCTACAATCTTCGTCAACGACGGACGGAGATCTGACAGTTCTCTGCCAACCGTCGCACCAGGTAGAGTGCTCATGAGGATGGGCCATACGCTTGGCCCGAAACGTCGAGCCACATAGCTCGTGAAGAACCGTGAGCAAATCCGTTTTGTTTTAAAAATAATGTAGAGGGATACGGTTAAATCCGAGCTTAGGTACGTCTATTCCAAGCTCCAAAATTATTTATTTCAAAACTTGACTCTGTATGTCCGATCGATCACAGATGCGACGATCTTCATCTATTTATACAAGTAGTAATACCTTATACCTACCTACCTGTATTCACATCTCTGTTCTCTGTATGACACCGCCGCGCCGCCGCTATCTGCCTGCAAGTCGTTCAGTATGCGAGATCACGTGCCGTCTGCCCCGCGGCCGGACCCCTACACACCCTCCCTACCCCCAACACTTCTTCACACTTCCCAGCGGGCGGGAAGAGAAGGCAGGGGGGAGAGAGGCATGAGAAGGGAGCGGAATGACGTGTGTGACCAGCACGAAGCTTTTGCATAATTTACTGTGAGAACAGCTTGGGAAGAATGAAGAAATGTCCATCATTTCTTCATTCTTCCCAAGGACCATAATGGAACAGCTTTCGAATACGGAACTCTAAAAAAGCAACGAGTCCTACCTACCAGTAGTAACCAATTATGTGTAACATTTATTTCACACTGCGTTTATAAAAGCACGGTTGACAGCTGTTGACATGCGCCAACTGTAGGCCGCACTTATATACTTCACTCACAAAATTACGTCACTTCCTTAACGCATTTCCGCTTCATTCACAAATTACTGCCCACAACGAGAGCTAAGATGTTATACATTAAAAAATATTTAAAAGAAATATTCGGCATAATAACAGGCACCCTAAACAGCAGATCAGATGCATGTATACAACGATACAACATGAATACTCAGCAGTATACAACACAACACAACACAACACGTACCTACGACTTGCTGTTGCCTGTTCCGTGTGGTTGTAGTTTACTTATGCAACGCCGTTCGGGCAAGATGTCTCTATTCTTTTCACTATTGTATGCTAATGCGAGACCGAATTCGGAGCGATTCTAAACAACGGATTGTTGTAACGAAGCACATGTTTATTTCCATGTTTATTGCAGCTTACAAATTTCTTCTCTCACATAGCAAGCATTAAGACATACATAAATATATACTTACATACATACCGCACGCTGTATTCCGACAATCGGGGTAAGCAGAGTAATCGGAGTTTTGCTGCAAGCGAGGCTGCAAGTACTCTTGCAAATTACAGCACAACACCGACCACCACGTTTTGCAAAATTAGGACAAGATAACTATCAAACAAGCAAGTAAGGCACGAAGACCCACCTGCTGCACGTCTCGGTGGAAGGACCGCGCCAAAATATTCTCTCGTAGAATTGTATGTCTGCTTATTTTTTTCATTTACAACTTCTCATCATCCAAAGGTTAACCGGAAGAAATCACTACCAATGATAAGTCCGCCTCTGTCGCGCTATTTACTTCTTTGTTTCTCTCAGTATTGTTGTAGGTATGGTTTCTATCACAGAACAACGATCGGGCCACACCGCCCGCTAGCAAGACTGGTCTGGTTCAAAGCTCCTTGGTTTATATTGTTCTCTGTGTGAATTTCTTCTTGTGGTTCGTTTTGTTATTTATGTGAATAAAGTATATCTATTCTATTATTTGCAAAAAAAGTCGTCCGTCTGCCTAACGGACTGTCTTAAAACTAACTTGGGGTCTACCGAACTGAATTTGATGTGTTTTCTTCGCGGTAGCACATATATCCTATAACCATACTTAGATGTGCCCTAAAACGTCAGCAAAAACCCCATGTGCATTTTTAAAGGAGTTTTCGACTTTTTTTATAAACTTACAGATTTTCCTATTTTTATTTCGATACGAAATGAAAGTTAGATACTTAGGTAGAGCGATCGAGCATAATATACGTGTATTCTGTGTGTTTGTGTACATGTGTTGAATTTGTAACCCAAAATACTTGGTAAAAACTTAATAGGTTTACCCTAAGCAATGGCATAGCAATTATTGTTAAGCATTGAGCATAATAGCTACAATTACTATTTTCCTGTTTGGCCATTCAGACATTAAGCACCAAACCACAGGAAGTCCATCTGGTCTGTTGTAAATGTTGTAATGTTAACTAAATGATAATGCGTACCTACCTCACTGCTCATGAACATTTTGAACTAATTTGTTCAACGTCACTTTGTGTCATCATAATATTTGAGATCGATTAAAAGACAATTATTGGAAGTAATCGGTCGTATTTACTACGCGGTTAAAATAAAAAAAAATACAGCCAAGTGCGAATCGGACTCGCGCACCGAGTTTCCACTACAATAAAACAAAAAAAAAACCTTAATTATTAAATGTTCATTTTTTTCTTATTTCTTAGGATTTCCGCCATAATAACACTTTTTTTTTTTATGGAAACTGACACGGTTGGCTACATCACCTACAGCGTCCGTGATGTCAGCCCATAACACCGGGTGAATTAGGTGCCATGTCAGTGCTTCTCCCTTTGATCGTGCCGGCTACACTGAACTGGTCGGAAAACACAAACTATTTACGTAGCCGTTTAGACCGACGTTTCATTCAGTGCGGTGGTACCAACTCGGGCGGGTTAAACCCTACCACCAAGTAAGATTAGGAGGGAAGGGACCTACAGTTTTACGAGGAATCCGAACCTCGGTCAGCCTCCAACGGTCAGCGGTCACCCATCCAAGTACTGACCGCACCCAGCGTTGCTTAACATTCAATAGCGACAGTTGACTGTCTGCACCACCGAGCTATCGAGGCTGACAACATTGAGGGAAAAACATTATCATTATGTGAAAATTTCAACCGGCTACCAATTATGGTTCAAAAGATACTGCTCTAGGAGGGACGGACGTACGGACTGACAGACAGACAAACGGCGTAGGCTCAGTAATAGGGTTCCGTATTATGTGCGTGTACTTACATATGTACCCGTTAAAAGTTACACTTATTTGGTGTGACCCCCCTCCCGGCTGCACGCCCCCCCCCCCCCCCTTCCTCACAGCTTATTTAATCGAGCAGCACCCATACAAATTCGCGGTGGTTGCATTTGTATGCGGTGACGTTGACGATGACGTTTTTTCTGAGTTTACTCCCCATTTTCATAACATATTTTCCATATTTCCATAACGTGCGTATAGCACTCGAGCCCAAGTCTGAGGTGAAAAGTATAACTTCCATCAATACGATAAATCAACACCTACTAAAATGTGTTTGAGGTTCTCTCTACTTATAGGCCACACAGTTATAGCATAGTTTAATTAAACCGACAGACAGTCTCCTTTTACTATGGTCAATGGTCATAGTGTCTGTCGTATTTTCAGTTAATCATATTATTACAAGAAAACTATTTAAAATACACACATAAGTACCTAGCAACTGTAATACTAATAAGGCGCACAAATTACACAAATGACTAACGTCTGGGTGATTCGATCGATCGAGGGAAAAAGAAGCCATTACGATTTGCGGTTGGATGATTCCAAATTGGAAGGTAATCGTCCTCGAAATTATAATCTGTGGACGCGACATCCATTGTGTCGGTGCAACGGCGTGTAATGTCACTTACCTTGTACACTTGCATGCGCACACGATGCGCGCATACAAATGATGTGAACGGACCAGACGAAATACCCCATTGTTCATAAGGTCTCAATCATCCAAAGGTTGTCTGGAATAAATCTCTATAAGAGATAAGTTCGCCTTTTCTTCATGGACTTCGATTGAACAAAGCACGGCTGAGTGTCAGGAAGCTAATTTACATCATAAAAAAGCGGTCAAGCGAGTCGAACTCTCCTCGCGTGGAGGGGGGTCCGTACTATTCCATTTTCCTTGAGAACTTTAAGACTTAGGATTTCCGTTTAAGTTTTTATGTAAACTGAGAAGCGCTACTGTCCCAATTTTTTTTTTCCTAATATTAGACAATAGTTTTGGAGATAAAATGGGGAGGGGGGAATGCTCGATTTTTTAATATCTTCGTTAATATCTTTTAAACTATTCATTTTAATTAAAATATATATATATTTATATATATATATTTGTATACCTTATAACTCGTCCTTTTCATTGATAGGTCATATGATGCACTTGAAAACAAAATGCTTTCTAATTTTCGCCCCAAAATTTAACCTCAAAATCTAAATTAGTTCATTTACGCTTTTTCTTTTTTTCGTCCAGTAGAATTCAGACAAAATAAGCTGTGACAGACGGACAGACAAATAAAAAAGTGATTGTATAAGGTTCAGTGTTTCCTCTTTTGGGGTACGGAACCCTAAAACCAGGTAATGACTGTACTTTAAATTAACACTTTTTAGTAACTACGTAGTCAGACTATGCACTTTTCCGCATCTCAGATTTCCCTACTTATATTAATTGTCAAGCATTGCGTCCAAATTTTTACAGAACGTTTTAGGGGATCTCACATTTTCATTTCACAGATATCCTATGTAGGTATTCCGCTGACATAAAATCCCTGTATGCCTCAAGTAGTCCAGTGCCTAAAGTCAACGAACATTAGAGTACTAACAAACATTGATAAGCTAATCTACATCGACGACACAAGTATGTGATGCGATGACAAATTACACAATGCCTGTTTGTTGACCTATTTCATCGCATTTCGGTAAATTGACTAAGAAAAAAATTCAACACGGTTGTCGCATTACGAGGTTATAGACTGATTATAGAAGATTATGATATGGAAACATAATTGCACGATTAAGGAAGATTTATATCGGAGAGCTGATTGCGATAACACAAATGAAAATATCGGCGGCAGTCATTGCCGTAAAATGCCTACTTATGTACGAACTAAAGATAATATTATTTCTCTATGGATATGGCATGTCAATCCTACTACCATCTTCCGCGTCTGCTCGCCTGCTATACTTTAAAATTATCATACGAGATGGACATACCTAAATCCGAAATTTCACAGAAATCTACAGAAAAAACCGGCCAAGTGCGAGTCGGACTCGCGGACCGAGGTTTCCGTACCGCCAAGTAAATGGTCAGTTTTTATCATTTATTTATATTTTGTTATTTTACTCTAGAGTGGCAGTCGCATGTATCACGCCATCTATCGGTGAATATATATCATACCTTTGTTGTTAAAATGTTTGGATAATTCGGTAGCTATTGCGCTACTCTGCATAATATTATTGTGACACTTGTAGGGAGACGCCCCGTATTTTTTTGATTATTTTTTGGAATATCCGCCGTAATAACTAATAACACATTATTCTCTTCAAAAATGTCAACCGGCTACCTATTACGGTTCAACAGATACATACAGCCCTCGAACGGACGGATGGACAGACAGACAAACAGACGGCGGCGTAGGCTTAGTAATAGGCTTCCGTATGGATACGGAACCCTAAAAACATTTCAAAACGAGCTCCCTCGCTACGATAAAAAATTATTATCGATGTGCGCCTAACTTAAGGCCCTGTCAACCCGTATTCACCCGTACTCCTCTTTCAAGGCGCCGCTTTCGCTTGTTGGAATAGGATGCAACTATATCAATCAATTTTAGCGCAAGCGAAAATCACGTTTTTATTTTTTTATTCCAAAACTACGGATCGAAACAAAAAATTAAAAAGCAACGGATTTAGATATAATTCAACAAATAAAATATATTTTTTTCAAAGCCTTAATTTGGTCACGTTGCCTTAAATACGTTTTTATAACTAAATTCACAGGCATGTTCATGATTTTTTTCTATCGAGCTTAGTTAATCAAATCGTGTTTTCAAAAAGCTATCGATCTGCGCTGATAGATGAAGTATTACATAATATTAAAACTGAATCTGTCAGGTGAGTAATATTGGTGGTAAACTTCTTGAAATTCGAGTCAGACGCAGCCTCACGGCACCTTAAGTAAAGTCACGCTCACACGGCTCACGACACTCGAGGTTTCAAGACGGTCTGCGTCCGGTGTGCCGCCGCCGGAGACTGGGAACCACGGGGACAGCGTGCGACGTGTGGAGACTGGGCAAGCTGTTACGTGCGGGGACATAGTCGCCACGTGAGGAGGGGACGCGCGCCGGACTGTGCGGACACGAGTTACGACGCGACGCGGTGGCAACTGGCGTTACACCAAGTTGCATGAGGTCACATCATATCTCATCACTACCTTATCATACCTTACAGTCACGTACCTACCTACCTTTCCGGAGCTGAGCTAAATCTGGGCTTGAGTAGAGTAGACCTGACATTTCGAAGCATGTAAGCAGGTAAATTGTTTTTTTAATTTAGCGTTCGATATCAAAGGTGCATACATATGCGCGATAGTGCATAGAGTTATCCTATTACTTTAAGTGTTGCAACCCCAACCGTAAAACCCGAAAGGGGGTGATTCTGTACGTGAAATAGAACAACTTTTGTTCTAAGACTTTTTAATTTGAAGAAAAAAAAATTTTTTTCTCCATACATTTTGAGAATAGGCATTTAAAATTTGTATGGAAATTTTTTTTTGTTTTTGTTTAAAAAAAAAATTTTTCTCCACATAAGTTGTTTAGTTTCACATATAGAATGATCCCCTTATGTCAGTTAAAAATATTACGGGGGCAACTGCAACACCGTGTATATAATTGGTTTCTCGGAAACGGCTCTAACGATTTGGATGAAATTTTGTATATAGATAATGTTATTTTTTTCAAGTTTATCTAGATAGGTGTAGACGCCGAGCGAAGCCCGTTCGTCCAGGTACTTATAATTATACGTCTATGGGATAGTGAGTGTAAGTTTGTGTGACAGTGTGACACTTGCTCGCAGTTCACATACTTGGTCAGTGGTCACACTCGCAGATCGAGTGTGAGCATTATAGATGGCGTGAGAGTAGTATCAAGAAGTTGAATGGTGAAACTGTCGCGTGACAGAATGTCGTCCGCGAACGCCTGGTATTAGCTTAAAACTGGTATTACTAGATGACCGGGTATTATCACTTTTGCGGGAAAATTATAGGCCTGTAGCTACGTACAGCCTGCTTAATAATACGGAAGCAAGTGTTACCGTAATGAAGTCACTTGTCGGGCGGTAATTATAGGCATATGACACCGATCATAGTTACATCTAGCTAGGTTGTTTGGAAATAGATTTATAGGATCGATCCAGCACACAATTTATTTGATGTAGTGGTAATTTTGAATGACTTTCGCACTTGTGCATATAAGATTCTGCCAGTTTCCAATATTTTCGACTGAAATTACTTTTTTTTTATGAATAGCGCGACATGTGGAATCCTTTCACCTACAAGTAGGTGTCTAACGATGTCCATGGACATTCTGTGAGTCTATTTAGGTTTCCGTATCCGTACGGGACCCTATTACTAAGCCTACGCCGACTGTCCGTCCGTCCGTCTATCTGTCCCTCTGTCCTATGATGTTTAAAGGGCTGTATCTTTTGAACCGTAATATTTAGATAGCCGGTTGAAATTTTTACATATTATGGCGGATATACTAACAAATAATAAAAAAAAAACAAAAATAAACAATTAAGGGGGGTTGAGTTGAAAAAAAACACGTTTATTGTATGGGGTACAAGAAACTGTTTCTACATTATTTTTTTTTGTTTTTGCCCTATCCATCGTAAAAACGGTAATACCTACATCATACATACAAGCGTCAAACTTGGTGTGATTATAGTGCAAGCTCTAACTAAAGTATAACAACAAATAATAAAAACAGGCCAAATTCTTGGTGGTAGGGAACCCTCGGAGCACGAGTCCGACTCGGACTCGCACTTGGCCGGTTTTTTTTATATTGCGTAGCTGTTTAGTGCATAAATATGTGGGCTGACGTATCTCAAACTTGTACAAATATTGATGATGAATCATAAAATGTAGTCATAAATCCAAACACAACACAAGCTTCGTCGTTCAATGCAATTAAATAGAAATTAATTACTAACCGATAAAGTAATCAAACTTTAATGATATCAAGATGAAAGAAATGGAAACAGCAGCAGCGCAAAAAGTGCTGACTGAAACTTGACTGGATTTTTCATTTACCGTATGGGGTGGTATGGGTTCCATACGGTCAATGAAAAGACGGTGCCTTTTTTTTATTAACATCACTTTGTTGTCCGTCTGTCTGTCTGTAAGTCGAGACTCCCCGCGGCTTCGCTCGCAGTATTGTAGGTCAAACTAAATCAAACATCTATAACATTACTTATTTCTAACGTCAAAAATTACGAATTTCAATACAAACTTTAATCCCTTATTTAACCTTCCTAGGATATGCATTTTCAAAAATCCTTCGTGGTGCTCATCTACGTTATATGAGGAACTACTATGCAAAATTTCATGCTTCTAGACCCACCGGTATAGGTTGGTTGATCTGATGAAAATAGTTTTCCAAAATGCGGACATGACCGACGCCACGGAGGTGTGCAACTGCACTGGACCCCCCCCCCCCCCCCCCCCCCCCCCCCCAGAACGTAGGCGGGTCAACCGCGAACCACTGCGCGCGGCGCAACGCCATCTACTGGCGCGGTGTGTGCGGTGAGCTAGCGCAGCTGCGCACGACAGATGGCGCGACCGCCACTCGCGGACCGCGCTGCTGCGGTCACACCGCGCCGCCGCCGATATCTACTATACGATGTATTCGGTCGACTGTATGTATGTAGTGTGGTGTGTGTGACATACCGAATCAGTTCAATATTGCAAAATTGCAATCTTTTGTTCTTGTCATCCAATCAAGCAATGTAATGTTCATCTCGCTGACAAGCACTTTCAGAGCCGAATGACATTTCTTCTGTTCACGAATTACGAAAAATATAATCCTGCTATTTATTTGGAAGCATTGCAATTATTTCAGTAGAGTTCGTTGCTCGAATCACATGCCCGTTAGGTAAATTGATAGTAAACGTAGAAGGGTATCTACCTAAATTGGACGCATTGTAACAAATCTCCTAAATTATTTTCCCTTTATAAACCCCCCTTTTACAATCGGTCTACAATACCCACAGACTGCACGACAAGCTAGGTGTAGACAGATCGAGGCCTAGTCTGCACTAAGTCTAGATTACCAGGCCAGGTCTATATATAGCTAGTTCGCCTGCGAGCACGTCTGCTATAGCCTAGGCTAGGCGCTTGTTTGCAGGCGGCTGCCGACACAATGTTTGCTTCATCTGAAGAAGGGTTGGGGGTGGGGGTGGCAGGGCCCACCTACTCGGCCGATGGACAGGCGTGAGAGGATACTACTATTTGTTTTATATCGTACCGCCTCCGCCGCCGCTGTCACTCGGCTGCGCTGGTGATTTGAGCGTACCGCTCTGTTTGTGTTTTCTATGGTATTTTGGCGTTGTGCACTACCTACGTATATACCCTCGCGAGTAGTTGCGAGTGTGTACCGGCAAGTGCGAGACACATAAGCTGCGCCATTTCAGCGTGAGGTGGATCGTGGAAAAGTTATACATAAATGTAGAGTAGACCATGAATGGATGTTCGATATCAACAAAATAAATTGTTATTACTACAATAGATATCGATGGTTATTACTATTACTTCAAACGGCAGACAAAAATCTATGCCTTTGGAGAGTTATTAATAAAATGACTGGTTTGATTGCAATTAAACACAACACACTACATTCATTATCATTACCTAGCTAGAGAAATATAAAAAGTTTGATCAATCTGGCAACCAAAAGCGAATTTAACTAGTTTATTCATACAGACAGTTATCTAATTTTTTTTATATATAAGTATAAAATACCAAAATAAATTTCAACTAGCAGTGGCCAGAGATAAGGTAGGTAAGACTTTAAATAATTGAGGCGTAGGTGCAGAACGCGGTAAGCGTAAAAACGAACTCGACAAAAAATACAATCCAATAACAGGTAGACACGCTATTAAAACATATCCGTCACCGGCTCCTCAAACAAACGCGCCGTGTCATTAATCGAAAAGATAATGTATAGGCAAGGCAAATAGGTTTTTCATAAAGCAAACAAGGCCGGCTCTGCCGCGCGTGAGAAGGAGGCGAGATGCGTCCGTACTTGCGTGCGAGCGGTGCGGCTGTAGCCGGTGGCGTGTTGACTCGGTGACATTTGAACAAACACACTTGGAGAAACAGCCAACTCGGCAACGTTTGTTTAGGCGGCGCGGCACATCCACGCGGGCTCGTCGGGGGCCGCGCGGCGGGTCGTGCGGGGTTCAGAGGGCGCTTTTGAGGTTGAAGAGAGGAGTTTGGGAGATGCGGGGAGGCCGCGGCGGGCGGGCGTCGCACAAATAATATGGCGATGGGTGAGTGTACTTTGACCCTGCACACACTCGCTTGTGTTTTGTGTAGTTTAATTATGTAGGGCTATTAAGCCATTGGGTTATTTATTTATACTTACCTGTGGAAACTCTTAATTAGCGTAATAAATTAGTGTAAAATAATACATACAATTATCCATTAGCAAGAGCAGCAATAACACACGCAATAAGTTACGGTACGCCAGCGGCGCGGCGCGGGCGAATATTCGCCAACCAGAGTGATTAAACCTTACGTATCAAACCTGCACTGCTTAGGTACTCGTCTATTTAGACTAGTAAACAGAAGTGTATGTATATAAGCAAGTAATGCAAGTTAGCAAGCAGATGCTAGAATAATAATCAACATGCAAATGTCTGAGACTGCCGAGAACGCCTGCCCGGCCCCTTTCGCCAGAGGTGGCGGATAACGAAGGTGTGTTGTATTAACTGCACCGCGTGCGACGGAGCCCTAAAAGTACCTATCACCATCGTACCACCCTACTCGTTTCGCGGCTAATGCGAAATCCCATCTTAACAAGAATAAAATTCCAATATGTAGTTCATTCATGCACAGATTTATTTCTGTAGCGTTGGCAATATTGCCAGTGTATTTGAATATGGAACGTTCAGCAGGAAGTGACGACGACGCACGACGTGCGTTCAATACTTTACTAGGTTTTTAGGGTTCCCGAACGCTAGTAATAATACTCGTATTTATACGAGTCGATGGAACGTTGTGATACGATGTGCCGCTCTGAGTTACATGTTCTATATTCAAATAGATTAAGATAAAAATCACTCCCAAACTCTCAATTACTTTCATAATATAAAGACTGAACTGTTTGAGTTTTCGCTCTTCAAACCCTGAGTTTCGCTATTTCCGAGGCTATTTCAAACCGTGCGCCGTTAGCTCCCGGAGCTGAAGACCTCATTAGCAGAGCACGCCGCCGACGAAGGGCGACGCGACGGCAACGCCGCGCCGCCGCGTCGGATCAATCCTGCAGTAATTAAATATACCAACTAACTAACCGCATCACGAGTGCCACTAACAGATACTCCTAGTGTGAAGACTGAAGACTCAGTTTAATGTAGCTACTACTCCCACACAATACAATCATTATCATAGAATTGAAATATGACAAAGTATTTCGAGGGACCAAATTCAATAAAATGTTCGGAAAGTAAAGGGCATACTACTTATCTATCATAGAGAGTGATATTAAGTCAATGATTATAGAAGGATGTATAATTGTGCGGATTGAGTAAAATAAAAAATTTAAAAAAAGAAACTTTTTTTTCAGCCATCATTTATTATTGAATCTAATGACTATGGGTTATTATTATACATTATTATTATTTCGTTTTAATGTAACCACAATGCTTTTGTTGTTTAGTTTCTCAGAAGCTACTGCCATATGTAATAAGTCCGCCTTTCGTAAAATTTATATAATTTAAGTACAATAAAGGATATTTCTATTCTATTTCTACTCTATTCTACTTCCGAAAGATTCCAAATATCCTTTCCGTCGAACCCTCTTAGCGAGCCTCGTAGAGAACTCATTTAAACATTTGCATAAAGCATATCTAGTTCAGACAGTTAGGAAAAGGACAAAAGGGAAAGCCTAAAAGAAATCCATCAGTGGCTCGTTCGGTTAGGTTAGCTTATATATAACATTTTCTGATCTTTAATCAAATAAGATATCAAAGAAATTTATAATTCTCAATATTCGAATGGACAACCGAGAAATTTAACTATTATGTCTGTATGGTGCCAGTCCATTCTGCTAGTCCACTGCCACTCATTAACCAGACCACATATAGTTCTTTTTATTTTTATTGCGAAAGCGCGATATCGTAAGGTGTCAAACCACGCCCATGGACATTCGGTCGAATGCGGGGTTTGTGATTGCAATGCCGGCCTGACAGGTGCCTATTCACGCCCCTCTTGAAGGATAGAGTTGTGAACAATATGTTCTTACCAACGAACAGCAAATCACTTTGGCAGCTTGGAGTTTGGCAGTGAACGCACTTTTTAAAAGAATTTATAGGCTTGACAACTGGACTAAACAGAACAAAACAAAAGATGTAAATAATTGAAATACTAAGAGACGATCGATAGTTGAAGGGAGTTGAATTTCTAGGCTTGACAACTGGACTATACAGAACAAAACAAAAGATGTAAATAATTGAAATACTAAGAGACGATCGATAGTTGAAGGGAGTTGAATTTCTAGGCTTGACAACTGGACTATACAGAACAAAACAAAAGATGTAAATAATTGAAATACTAAGAGACGATCGATAGTTGAAGGGAGTTGAATTTCTAGGCTTGACAACTGGACTATACAGAACAAAACAAAAGATGTAAATAATTGAAATACTAAGAGACGATCGATAGTTGAAGGGAGTTGAATTTCTAGGCTTGACAACTGGACTATACAGAACAAAACAAAAAATTTAAATAATTAAATTACTAAGAGACGATCGATAGTTGAAGGGAGGCAGCCATGCATCGCGCGCGCGCGCGACACACGAACAATACACATGACTGGAGCGGCACCGGGGAGGCGCGCATCAAGCAGCGCGTTCCGAGCGAGCGCTTTGTCATTTGCCGGCGTCGAATTTCCGAAGCCGCGCCGAGCAGCAGCGGCATCGGATGCCGGGAGCGGCGACGCAATGTCGACAGGAGCTGGTGGTCAACTCTCGTCTACGCGCGCACTGCTGGCGCAACGAATTTTGCTATAGTGCCCGATCCACATACACGTAGGCCGCTCCGGGATTATTAAATTAAATTAAATTAAAATAAATAAAGAAATGACAAAGGCAGACTTAAAGCCTAAAGGCATTCTCTACTTTCTGCCTGGGATTGTGGGTAAAATAGATGAATAGTGCGTAATTAAATAAAAAAAAAATTGGTTGTCTGTAAAGTCGGTTTACGGACGATAGTTTTACGTGATGACGTGGAATAATCGTAGTACATAGAGCAAAGATCAATAATTCTATTTCCAGTAGAAAGATTAATCATCTTGTGACTGGCCATCAATAAACTTCTGTTGTCTGATCTTGACAGTTTTACTTCTTAAGACGTTTCCATGGTAACTTTGACTATACCGATTGTGCCTCTCTATCGCTTGTTACGCGCTCTCGCTTGCACACGCAGGCTCAGATGGAACGTGACACTTTTTCGTGTGTGCAGCCGGTGTTCATCAATTTATAAGACGTGACTTTGGAAGTATAATTTTCGTGAACGAAAGATCGATAACTTCGTAGGTCCTCAAACAAACTGTAGAGAGCAAGAAAGGAAGAAACAAAGAATGCGCTCCTCGACAACTTTTCGGAACCGACAGCGCTCGGCCTCACTGAGTTATAGGTACCTCCAATTAATAGATAACATACAATCTTCGTCGACCTATTCGACCTAGCCCACGAACTCCTCTAGAAATGAGATAGAAATTGATACGGCAGGATCTCGGCAAAACGATGTGTCAAAGCTTAACGCTCGAGTGATTTCGACGCGCGCCGCCGCGCCCCACGCCGCCTCCGCCGCCCGGGGGTCCGTTACACCTGCGGGCGGGGTCGGCCGCCCCACGCCCCCGCTCGGGGGTGGCCGGTGAGGGTTGAACTGGGGGTGGACGGAGGCGGGAGGGGGTTAGTGGCGATTTTCCGGCTCGCGGCGGCGGCGGACGGCAGCGGTCGGCCGCAGCTTTGCGGCGTGCGGTTGACAAACACCCTCCCCGCCTCCGCCGCTCGAACCGCACGCCGCCCCCGCGCCGCCGCGCCTCGGGCGGTAGCACTACTCCCGGATAATTTCCCCGCGTTTCGTCCGTTTGATGTAAAGTTTTTCTCGCGGGTTAAATTAATGAGCGCGTGGATAGGGCGGGGGCGGGCGCGGCGGCGCGGCGCGCGGGTTGTTGTCGCGGTGTGTTTGGGCGGACGCGGCCGGTGTATAATTGATGTAATTGAGTTTTAGTTAATCGCGCGTCGCTAACAGGTCGAGTTTACAGTTGACACGCAACGGCTCTACTCAGTCTCGCTCATAAACATAAAACATTATTCCCTTGCATTATATTTTGCGTGTTGCTCGTTTCTTCGCTTCGATACCGAGATTAATATCGTATTAATAAAATGTACACGCGCCGAATTGAGAGCCTGCATATTTTTTTAAATGTGTTAAAATAAAATACCTATAGGTCGTATCTTGCAATAAAGGATAAATAGACCTACAGTAATCGGATAAATTCAAAGATAACCAAAGATAACACTCAGCTCGATATTTCGGCGTGTCGTACAGTCTTAAGTACTGAAGTCCTACTTAAGTAAGTAAGTAGCCACAATATAAGTAACAGCGGCGGCGGCGGCGGGGCGACATTATAATAGTCGTATAAATTTTGAAGTAAGTAGAGTGCCTTAACCTGGCGACCGCACAGGCGACGCGCGAGGGTTGCGCGGACCCCGAACTCCTAAAAAACCAACACATTCCACCCTATTAATTTAACTGCAGCCGACCCCAGGGTCTCGTAACAGCCAGCCCGCCGGCTCACATATTAGCCCCCACCTTGTGCTCTGCCGGGTTCACACTACGAGGACATATTCTCGGGAAATACTGAAGTTAGGCTAACAATTCTACGCGGGATAAAAATGGGTGATTTTTGCGAACTTGGTATGTTGTAAACCGTCTATACTTATTTGCTTCTATATTTTAGCTTTACGCACCCTATCCGTAGCAGGGTTTCTTAAAGCGAGGTGGACCATGGACACAGCATATATATGGCATATATATGGCTTTAGCCATATATATGCTGTGCCATGGACCCCGTGGAGATCCAGGACCACAACTTTCACTCGTGCATTAAATATTTATTCAGTTATGTGACGCCATGGATGTGTGACGCTCATAGAGGCCAAAAGAAATAGAAAAAATAGACATAGAAAATATTTATTTCAACTTAGTGAATTTACACAAAAAAAATCTACTTAACTATACA
Organism: Nematopogon swammerdamellus; assembly: GCA_946902875.1. NCBI lineage: Eukaryota > Metazoa > Arthropoda > Insecta > Lepidoptera > Adelidae > Nematopogon > Nematopogon swammerdamellus. The sequence continues at coordinate 13,613,377 of OX336351.1, forward strand.
TAATTTTATAAAAGGCCCGGTTGCCTAGCTGTGACTGATAAAAATAAGAATATAATTTTCCAAAATTAAATAAGTAATCGCGACCGTTCGTTATACGGAAAATAAAACAGAAAAAAATATTATTTTCCCACAATTCCCTTCGAGACATGGCCATGGCATTTTTGACATTTTAAAAGGAGTCTGACTAAATAAGCCTAAGAACCACTGCCCTATAGAAATCCCGAGCAGCTTGTTTGGCTTGAAATACTCAAATGTAGGTAGTTCATTCTCTAGATACTCTAGTCGTTGGGGGATGACACTTTTCGGATTTACTAATGTATAGTTCCCGGCAGCAAATAATGCGTGTCGAGCTTTAGAAAGAGACCATCAGGTTGTAGAGTTTCGTCCGTGCCGCACGAATTCGCACGTCTCTGTGCGACAGGGACGACGTTATACAACCGGATTGTCTCATTCTAAAGATGGACACGCATTATTTATACACGCTGCCGGGAACTATGAGTACTTACCTCTCCAATTTAATAAATTAAATTTACAATTATGAATAAAAACATGAAAGGACTGGCGCATAACATCTCGCGTGTATAAACAAGTCATTAAGCTACATTTCACAGCCGGACGCCCCAAATTGCTTCTCGGAGGGGTCCCCGGCGTATAAAAAGGGACCGACTCCCCTCCCCCACATTAGCAGGGGCCGAGGGGCCGGATAAGACTCGGGATAAGGGCCGGCGGGGGCCGGGAAACCCGCAGAAGTGAGAGAAGGGTTGCTTCCTGCTAAATGCGAGAAAATTGTGTTCGGAATAAAGAGCACGTTCTTTCATTTTATTATCACGCTTAATGGAATTGGCCGGTATTAATTTCTATCACTCGCTTTAGGGTTCAGGCGTACATCGCGTATAGACCTGTCCGTCCGTCAGTTCGCCTCCCATAATTCGAAACAACAACCGAAAAAGTAAGAACAAAATTTATAAATTTCGAAAAATGTCCAGGTAAGGTTTCCCTAATAGTCCATCCGGAATGATACAACCGCACTCAAACGGTCGGTCGAAACGGCTACGAAAACAGTATAGCATGGACGGCCTAACCTGAGGCGAACACACGTATGCACACAAATGCATTTCTCTAATACAAATGCTTGACATGCACCTATACATGGCCTGAGCACTACTACACTCGCAGAATTTTATGCTCATCGTCATGCGTGAATGTATTTGTACGCCTCAGGTTAGAACGAACGACCTATACGTGTTTTCGTCCAGATCAGTGTGTGGGCGGCACAATCAAAGGTAAGAACTTGACATGCACGTCGCAAGTTCATCGAGGTGTCACGCACGGACTGACATCAAGGGTAAGAAGATAGAGTATGCGATATAATAACCAACCATGTCAGGTGGCATAAAAAAAAGATTGTACTTAAGCTTATAATAGGTGGGACGACGACATCAAGTAGGTACGTCGGCGGAAATCAGTGGTTTCGACCGCTGGCAGGAGCGAGGGCAGGACTGGAGGAAAATTGGACACACGTCAGTGGACGCTTACACGCTTACTGACTTACCCCATCTAACTAAACCCATCTTTGGCTCAACCGAACCATGAGCCAAACGAAAACACTCACCCATACCTACATTGGTAAAGCAATAATAAAAACACTAAGCATTTTATGTTTTGCTTGGTGTAAATTACTTGGAGTTAGTTATAAGAATAATCAAAAGTGAGAGCACATTTTGCTTGTACTCGTCTAACGAAATATACCTAAGTTCTGGTTTCTTTTCAAAATAGTACAGAATTCATGAAAATACGTTTTTTTTTTATGGAATCTGACACGGTTGGCTACATCACCTACAACATCCGTGATGTCAGCCCATAACACCGGGTGAACTTGGTGCCACGTCAGTGCTTCCCTTCGGTCGTGCCGGCTACACTGAACTGGACGGAAAACACAAACTATTTACATAGCCGTTTCGACCGACCTTTCATTCAGTGCGGTGGTACCAACCCGGGCGGGTTAAACCCTACCACCTAGTAATATAAGAAGGGAGTCATATCCCTTAGTCGCCTTTTACGACATACACGGGGAGAGATGCAGTGGGGCTATTCTTTTAAAGTACCGGCCCCACACGGTACATATAATATACACGTAATATAGTAAATAGTATAATCTGTAGTATGTGTAGACTAGTATAATAGTCTAGCTAGCTAGTTGGTCAATAGGTATGGACAGATCGATTGTGACTGTGGCGTTCTCCTTATGACGAAAATTGTCAGTAACCACGCGATCGTAATTACCCTTACTTACCTATTCAGTGCCCGTACCGTATCTTTTCAAAAGGGTTCCGAGGGGACATAAGTAATACCACAGAATGCTTATTAGTACTGGTAATACTATGAGTAAAAAGTATAATCAAATTGTCAACAACATCTAACTCCTACAGCTACAAAGTGGCCCTTCTCGTTCGCTACATTCTCAATCATATTAATATTGCGAAATGTAAAGCCAGTCCGAGCCATATTTTAATAAAATCGGTAGCATTTTAATAGTCATTAAAATGCGGAGGTATGTTAATTTCTCTAACGCCTCTTCAAATCGAACGTGTAAATGAGTTACTTAATTAATATTCCGCGCGGTTGTATCCGCTCTCGCAGCAGGAAAAAATAAATCTATTAATATTCATCGTATACATAGTTTCGATTCATCTTCGTCGTGCAGCCGCAATAAATTTTATTGTGACGGCGTTAATTCCACGGCTCGTCGAAACATCTGCCCTCGTTTATTGGAAAATGTTTCTGAATGAAATCACTGGCCAAACAACATTAATTTACGTTCTACAAGCTAAATAAACCGACCCGAGCGTGGCCCCCCGATTTAAACTCCCCCGGGCGGAGGCGGCCGCGCGCGGCGCGTCAAACCAAGCGCCGGGAGACATTATACCTACACGGTCTGGTGGCGAGGGGTAGGTAGACATGGGTAACGTAGTAAAATTATGTGCGTTACTACTCTACGTTATCGCCAATGCGCCATGGGATAACGCGCTCGCCCGTCTGTGATAGTATAATTTGATTTGGTTGGTGGACACAGCACGGGCAACGCTATGTGACGTATGTATGTATGTCACAGCGGCAACGCAAACGACACTTAATTTTTTGTTTTTTTTTATAGACTACCGGCACGGGTGGCTGTGCCCAAAAGTTCAAGGAACGATTAAGACACAGCCAATAACCCCACTCCTCGCGAAACCACGCTCAGAGAGGCGCCATGCCAGCTACAAGGCGGGCAAAGAGGTTGTTGTCTAATTTATTAACACGCCTTTTGAAGATTCCCAGGTTATAGGTGGTGGGGCACACTCTCGGGAAGACCGTTCCATATTTTCGCCGTACGACATAGAAACGATTTCCAAAAGCGATGCGTTCTCAGAAGTTGTGTGTCAACAACATATGGATGTTCCGAGCGAGTCCGGCGGGTGTGAGCTGCACTATCCGGGTGGCATATTTTCAAAGTGTACTACGGGAATTCCTCTGATTGGTGGAGGGAGAGATGAGTCCTGGCCTGGCTCCGTGCCGGAGAGGCGAACCTAGCGGAGAAAACGTTCAACATCTGACTGTTAACTAAATCGGATATTTGTTTGGTCGTTTATGTACTTTGGCCGTTCAGTGGTATAGTGTAGGGGCATTAATTTTTCTATCTCGGTCGTGTTTTTATTGTTCCATTTTTTTTTGTTAAGAATTGTTAAGGTTTAAAAATAGGTTATGGTATTTTTTATAACCACATAAAAACATGTGCACTCGTACTTCCGAAATGTATATTTACCGCCAAAGTTCCTTCGTCACTGAGAACGACCAATCAGAGGCACTCGCGTATTAGACTTTGGAAATATGCATCCCGGTGCGCTGCAGGTCGCTATCTGCATGTGTCTATATACTACGTTATAGAACTTTTACTCAGATACACAAAAATAATGTTGAGTGTGCTATTCAAATAATATTTAGCGCAATAAGGCAACGCAACACAGCGCTAGCTACGTTACACATGCCTAGGGCGAGGGATCAGCCAGACAGGCGAATACACTTTGGGGGTTCGGGGTTAGACGAAAAGGGGTGTTGACTCTCGTGACAATAACGTGTAGGTGCCCCAAATCAATATTCTACTTTGTAGACTAGAATCTAGAATGAAGATATCTTAGTTCTTGTCGCGAAATAAAATTACGAATATGTTCCGGAACAGAGCTATCTTTCTCGACATAAAAAACGTAAGGTTAAATGGTATAAATTGGCAAAGCACTTTAAGCACTCGCAGGTTAAAACCCTCTTAACTTCTGTGATTATTACGTACCACTTTCTGCTAATGTCGAGTTTGGTCTAAGACTTCGCTGGTGAGATTTTCGCAACCTAACGTCACGCCGCGCTTGTTTCTCAATGGCGTGTAGGTAAGACAATTATTGGTCTCCCCTGCGCGCCACGGAAGGTTCTCACACCTGAAGCCTCTTCTAAACTCAATATTTAACCTGTGTAAAACCATTTTTAAAAAACCGGCCAAGTGTGAGTCGATCTCGCGCACCGAGGGTTCCTTATCGCCATGTCATGGTTAGCGCCACTCACGCCATCTATGGCGTGTTATGAAATGCTTCATATTATTTAAATGTCATGATTAGTTAAAATGCTTCACGCTCTATTCGGTAGATGGCGCGCGCGCATGCACTTATTGGTTTCTTCTATGGGAACCCCGTGATATTTTTACTTTTTCTTATTTTTATTATTATTTTTTGTTATATCGGTCATTCATAATAAATAACACATATTCTGTGAAAATTTTAACGGGCTACCTATTACGGTTCAAAAGATCGGACAGACAAGACAGACGGACGGACGGACAGACAGACAGACGGCGGCGTAGGCTTACTAATAGGGCCCCGTACCGGATACGGAACCCTAAAAACGTACTGTAGATACCTACATACAGAGCAGTCGACGGGCCGTCACCGTCCACAACACGACATGATATAGCGGGTCGAGCCGGGTGTCAGTGTTGGGTTGGCAGTTGGCAGTTGGCAGCGAGGCGCGACCGAGAAGCGCGCTTCGTGTAATAATATGATATCTAATACCATACCATATACCTACCTGCCGATACGTGCGCACGTGACGAGGGTTCAATGAATGTGGTTAAATCTTCACGCCACTCAATGCACACTATAATAGTGTAGACTGTAGTCAGTCAGTAGAAGATATGGCTGGAGGTTTTATTTCAGAAATGATCATCAATGATCATGATCCTTCAGTTAGTCAATGAACATCTAAATAAAATATGAAATTGAGCAAGTATCGGCGAGATCACACAAAATGTTTTTTCTGAATTCTGTTGAAAATAAAAAAAAAATATACATACAAATTTTGAGAATATTTTTGGTAATTTTTAGGGTTCCGTATTCGTCGTACGGGACCCTATTACTAAGCCTACGCCGTCTGTCTGTCTGTCTGTCTGTCCGTCTGTCCGAGGGCTGTATCTGTTGAACCGTAATAGGTAGCCCGTTGAAATTTTCACAGAATATGTGTTATTATGGCCGATATAACAACAAATAATAAAAATAAGAAAAAGTGAAACATTCACGGTTTAAAAATTTAGTTTCTTGTATGGGGACCCCCATACAAGAAACTAAATAGTGTATGCGCGCCATCTACCGAAAACAGTATGAAGCAGCTCTGACCATGACATGGCGATACGGAACCCTCGGTGCGCGAGTTCGACTCACACTTGGCCGTTTTTTAGTGTTCCGTATCCATACGGAAACCTATTACTAAGCCTACGCCGTATGCATGTCTGTCCGTCCGAAGGCTGTATCTTTTGAACCGTCGTACTATGACGGTTTGCACAGAGACGTGCGAGTTCGTGCGACAAAGACGACGCTCTACAACCGGATCGTCTCTCTCTAAAGCTCGATATACATTATTTACTGCCGGGTACTGTACCTACCTCTCCACAAAAAGAGATTAGATTTGTACCGTGTGGGGCCGGTACTTTAAAAGAATAGCCCCACTGCATCTCTCCCCGTGCATGTCGTAAAAGGCGACTAAGGGATATGACTCCCTTCTTATATTACTAGGTGGTAGGGTTTATCCCGCCCGGGTTGGTACCACCGCACTGAATGAAAGGTCGGTCGAAACGGCTATGTAAATAGTTTGTGTTTTCCGTCCAGTTCAGCGTAGCCGGCACGACCGAAGGGAAGCACTGAAGTGGCACCAAGTGCACCCGGTGTTATGGGCTGACATCACGGATATTGTAGGTGATGTAGCCAACCGTGTCAGTTTCAATAAAAAAAAAATAAAAAAAAGATAATTATGAGCGGCTAGATTTTTTATTTTATTTTCTATTTCATGTCGATGGCTATTTCAAAGTGATTTACGCTCTTTATACCGCGACAGAGGGCCGCAGTTACAACATCATCCTTTATAGAAGGGTGACTTGACAGTTGTACTCAAAATATGTTGAGGGGGTGCTAGTTGTGCAACATTATTTATGGTGGACGATGTCCCTTCAAATTCACAGATAACTTTTAACTATTATAAACACCGAGCTATAAAAATATCCCAACTTTATTGAAAACATTTAGCTATTGAATAAGTAATATTTAGAAACATAAATATTAATCTTTGGCGGTTTTACTTCATAGTTAATACAAATACTAGGTATTATTTATATGCAAATGCTAACATATTATGTAATTGTAAAAAATATAGACATTTGGGCCTTACCTAGTTAACTATGCCTATATCAATAGCCCCACTGCATCTCCCGGGGGGAGATGAAGTGCATGTCGTAAAAGACGACTAAGGGATAAGCACATGCTGGCGTGCTACAGAGCGACAGGCTAGCCAGCACTCACCTCGGCACGGTCCTTCCACCAAGTCATGCAGGCAGGTGGGTCTTCGTGCCTACTTGTTTTATTTATAGTTAGTAATGTATCTTGTCGGAATACTCTGCGAAACGTGGTGGTCGGTGTGGTGCTATAAATTTACCTCAGTTCTTGTATCTCAACACCGATCACTCTGCTTACCCCGATTGTCTGGATACAGCGTGTGGTATGTATTTATGTATCAAAAGCCACAAGGCGTGCCTATACATATACTATAATTTATTATAGTGGGAAGTGGCAAGCCAAGATACGCGAGTCACTCTTTAGTCGGATCGGAATTAGGAATACAAGAACAAAAATAAAACATGAACAGCATTATCTAGCGGCGAAGCACTAGAGTCGGAGTTAACGCTTCAATAGGTGCGCGGTGTGTAGCGCGCGTTGTGTCGAGCGGCGGTCTGGCGGACCCACGAGTCAGTAAACCTGGATACGAAATACGGCATCGTTTGTATGAGAACCGAGGTAGCCGCCAAAGGGGTGTGAAGTCTGAGGCGGGAGCGGCGCATGGAACGCCGTGATTGGCCGAGCGAGTAGGTAGCCACGTGACGCCAGTCTTCCATACGTTTGAACGGGATTCATACAATAAGTCGCTCATTGTGTCGATTCGCGATGAAAAGATGAAACGGATTTAACAATATTTAACCCTTCTTTACATCAAGGGAATAATATAACTTTCTCTTAAATGAACAAAGGCAACGCCCCTTTCACAATTTTGCGAATTTGCAGATTTTCGCATAAACACGATAATAGTTCTAAGTTCTGAGATACCTCGGATACTTTATTATTAATCTACATCAAATTTCCAAAACAATGATATGTAAGACCTCGTACATTGGTATTATCTTATTGGAGTATTTGTTATTGGAATTTTCCAAAATTAAAAAAATAATGTTAGAAAGTCGAAAAGTTTTGTAACCAAAAAAATTAATTATTATATTATTAACAACTATTTGCTAATTACTTAGCCAACGATATGACAAATTATATTGCAATATGACTTCGCGAAAAATTCGCGAAAATCTACCCTACCATAAAAAATTTATGAGTACCCACCTCGATATTTAATTTTTTTACGGTAAAATGAGGTTTTCCAGGCTTTGCCTTTTTTAACAAACTAACCAGCCATACCCACCTGGATATTTAATTTTTTTAGGGTAAAATGAGGTTTTCCAGGCTTTGCCTTTTTTAACAAACTAACCAGCCATGCAGCTAGAGCCTTATAAAATGTACCATGCGTCTCTCTGTCAGTTTGACGGTGTGAATTCGTTATATAAGGGTTAATAAAATAACAAATGAAAGGCTGTGTAGTCTGTAATAGAAACATATATTTGAAACAGAACAATAAGTTACTTAATTATTTATTTATAGATCGGTATCTATATTAAAATTTTCATTTGGTAACTTTTGAACAATTGAATTAAATTTAAAAGCACAATTTACGACATTTACATTGTTACTGTTTACATTGTTGACATTTACATTGTTATTGTTGAACTAAAGAACTAAAGAACTAACATGTGTCTCGACTCGAGAGATGGTCGCGCAACAGATGGATAGATCTCACCGAGACCTAAAGTTTGAGTACCAACACGATGGGTCTAGCACCAGTGGTTCTCGAGTTATGACCAAAACAAAAGTTCATGTGACAGATGGATAGATCTCACCGAGACCTGAAGTTTGAGTACCAACACGATGGGTCTAGCACCAGTGGTTCTCGAGTTATGACCAAAACAAAAGTTCATGTGACAGATGGATAGATCTCACCGAGACCTAAAGTTTGAGTACCAACACGATGGATCTAGCACCAGTGGTTCTCGAGTTATGACCAAAACAAAAGTTCATATGACAGATGGATAGATCTCACCGAGACCTGAAGTTTGAGTACCAACACGATGGGTCTAGCACCAGTGGTTCTCGAGTTATGACCAAAACAATAGTTAATGTGACAGATGGATAGATCTCATCGAGACGTTCAGATTGAGTACCAACACGATGGGTCTAAGTCCAGTGGTTCTGTAGATATGACCAAAACTAATGATCACGTGACAGATGATAATTCCGACCCCTCACTCGCATGATCGCATCGCATTTCGCATTTAGATGCTAGCTAGCTAGCTAGCAGCGGAGCGCAGGCGCTATATAGCATTTAGCATTTAGCAGTACCACAGATAAATAGCACATACTTCATTGCTTTGTGCGTTCCAAAACAAACGAACCAACAAAGTTTTACGAACGAAACAGCAATGCTAATTAAAATTAAATGTGATTATTGCTTAGCATTTAGCATTAATTTTTATTCATCAGGGCGCTTAGCAGTGCTAAATGCTAACGGGGTATTCATTATGAATTAATTTTGTTAATGCTAAGCATAACAAGACTAATTCCCGGTAGACGCATGACCTAAAGAAATTAATTCCTTTAGAGTCGCTCAAAAGTAAAAACCGGTAGGTACTGGTTGAATGAAAAAAGCGCGATAAACGAATATTGAACGAGGAAACCTGCTGAGGTTGACTAGAAGAAATGTCCTTTGGCAATAAGGCAGAATGCATGAAATATCTGTATACATTTAACATACATATTTATCAATAAATAAAAAAAAATTACAAGAGCTAACTGCATCCAACACGATAGTCGACCTATGGTGGGTAAGCAGAAAAGAGCTCTCCATACATATTTACGCCGATGTTTGTTACTGAAATTCAAGCGAAAAATGCTATCAAATTGAATGAAAGTACTTACTCGTGAAAGGTGACTCCATCTGTGTTCAAGTTTGAATTTTTCGACGACTTTTTGCACCAAAGCACTGCACAATGAGGCATTTTGTGACAGACGCGCACGTTCGCTCCGCCTGAGCGGCGGACGGAGACTAAGATCGGTCGCCGGCGCTAGACTGACGCGCTGGCGCGTGTGCGCCGACGCGCGGCTACCCCTGTCCTCCTATGTATAGCGCCTCCAGGCTTACTGACTCGTGGGCGGACCCATTACCGTTCATTAGGGCGGTCGAGCATCCGCGCCGAGCCGCGCCCCCTCCTACCTCCCCGCCGCGCCGCTCGCGTCGTCGCTCGTCCAGAAATTAGCAGCGCCGTGCCACCGCGGCAGCGTTGCTCGAACAAATCAATTATAAATTGCAGTGAGAATACAACGGCGGTGTCGGCGCGAAACGAACCAGAAATTACCCCGCTCATTATTCCAGTGCTATGGCGTCCATTCACATGAATAAATAAGCTACTGTAGGTACAGTTAATTATGAATACCTAACTTCGGTGACGCTGCAATAAAAAATCATCACAATGTAAACAACATTTTACAGGTTATTTATTTTGAAATATTTTAAAACGCGAAATAAAGTCTTTCAAAGCTACATGACATACATACTTACTATAAAATTAATGAGCTGACTAGTTTTTTTTAAACCGAGCGAACGTACGTAATTACGTGATTGACACAGGCCCGAGTCCAAGTGTATTTTTTACACCAAATAAACGTATTAAAGCCGCGGTCGACAAAAATAAAAAAGCAACCGACACCGGCCGATATCAATTTACATAAATTGAACAGTTGTTTCTCCGCGGGCGCCCGGTAAAAAACATTCACAATAAAAATAATAAAACACCAAAGGAAGCGAGATCCGACGCTCCGCCTTCTCCGTCTCCGCCGCCGCCGCCTCAGAATGAGATAAAGAATGTTGAAATATCATCCGGTTATCGTGATTCAAACGGTGTTATCTTACAATAAAAAAATACTTTTAAATAATTAACGAGAACATATAATCGTTGGAGAATTCCCGCGAACTCCATCAACACATTCTCACAGGATACCTAGTCGAAGTAATCCTATCTACTGATAAAATATGAACCATGTATTGACATTTTTTTACGTCACACATGTCGATAAACGGATATAAGCGAGGGGTGCGCTAGCGAGACAGCAGCCACCATTAATTGTTGCCGCTTGCCCGCATGTTGAAGGGCGTAGTACCGGTGGTGTTGCTCCTTTATTCTACTTAGAAATTTATCTTTTCACATTAATTTATGAACACATTTTGTTAAATGTCACGACGCAGTGTCATTCGGAGAGTAAAAAAAAACACTTTTCACAATCAAATCTGAAAAAAAAATTATGTATTTATGTTTTTTTTTTATTTATCAAATAAATAAATTTAATTATTCTACAACACTGTGTTGAATATGTACTCAGGTGACAACTAACAATAAGTCACGATATTCTATCCTATTATATTTTAATAGCAACCAGTATCGGTTATTATCAGTAAGTGTACATATTATGTAAGTAACCAAAAATAACAGAAAGTGCGATCCAAATTTCCATCTAAGATTTAACCCGTCAATTCGTGAGCATTTATTCGAAATGAGTGAGCTTAATTATTATGTATTTATAAGGTTTTTTACCCGCTCATACCTACGAAGGCAGAACGCAAGAACCATTTCGACACGAAACAATTTTATGCGAGTGATTCATTATACGGTATCATAATGAAAGAGTGACACTCACGTCATGAATTTTAATAATTTCATAATGTATGAAGGTATTGGCGTACTGATTTGCATGTGACTTAATGGAAATTTATGTGAAGTATCGAAATTAATGAATATCAATAGTTCGCAATAAAATCTGTAATGATTTCAGTGCTCACTTTTAAAAATATCAATAATTTTCTTGTAGAATAGGTACGCACACTTCAGACAACACTGTCGTCGTCACGATGACAACCCACACTCATATTTGTTTAACTTACTGTTAAACTAATATTAGTAAGTACGTAGACAAAAGATGTGTTAGTCTGATAGAATTACAAGCAGTCGACCGCGCTCGGCGCGAAGGCCTACGAGTATCCACTCAAGGAAAAGTTTATTTTCCCCCGAAATAGACTCAACAACAAAGCTGTCTCTTACGGTATCCGGAACACGTGTAGTTCCCTCCTCTCCCCCTACCCCGCCCCCGATCCTCAATCTCCGTAATTAAGCTCTCATTCACTAACGCCGGAGTAGCGAATTAAAAAGAAATCCCCCCAATGAAAAAACTCCCTAACGAGAGCCGGCGATGTCGAATCCATTATAATTAGTTTCGCGCGACGATGCGAGGGTTCGATAAATAAACGTTTCGAATGAAATAAAATATGTAGAGAGAGAGAGAGAGTGGGGGAGGGGTGCAGTGAGGCGAGACCGTGAGGGAGCGGAATGGAGGCGGGCGGTGCGGCAAGCGCGGCAGATGATACTCGCGTGGGGTCGCCCATGCCCGCACATGAATAATGCACCTTTTAAGGGTTGCCGGCAGTGTCGCATAGAGGATGTTTGGAATATTTATTTATTTACTAACATTTTATTTTACCGCAACGATGTTCGAAACATAATACGTATTTTTTTGTATACCATATTTAGTTTATTATAGGCTTTACGGTAAGAATTATTTGTATGTCAACTTGAAATTGAATATATTATTTAAGGTGGTTTTGCTTGTATTTATTAGTACGAATATGTATCCTCAAATGATATTACAGAGATCTAATACATTATTAGATAAATCGATAGACATATATATTATTTTGCACAATTCCAATTCCTAGTTTTTATACGTTTTGACTTTTGACCAATAGAAACATTATGGCCAAGTAATATCAACCGGTCCACCCCGAGCGAACCTGAGAGATAATCACGAGAGAGCCATAATGTTATAAATGATCACGCTGTACGCGAACAATTTAATAAAACCCTAGAAAGCAGTCGTTCGAGTCCCTCTCCCCATATTTTTACCATATTCCCCTCAGGCATTATACGGACTAAATTTGAAAACACAATTAGACTTAATACAGAGGTGATTGTTGAGCAGCGGCCGGCTCCCGCGGGGGTCGAGCCGAGCCCCGATCTGTCAAACTGGGGGAGAATCGGGGCGAGCGGTAAATCCTTTAATTTCAGGGTACGCGATCAAATAATAACACGCCAAATGTTACCAGTTGCGGGGCTTTGTTGTGCAGATGAGTGCTCCGATACCGGGCGACGTTTAGTGGTTTTATTGAGGGTGTTGAAAAATACGCGGGAAACAAGCGACAACCGAGCGCCATCTGTCGGACGGGACGGTGCGACGCGTTTTATTACGTCGCCGAATATTCTTTTTTAAAGGTTAAAAACATGGCCGACCGGTTCGATGTGTCAAATTAGGGCGTGAGAATTAATAACGTCATTAAGGAAGACACGTTTCAACTCAATAGTGAAACATGTGGCAAAGCCACAGGGGTGCTGAACTAAAATTATGGCATATTAAAATAACGTTTTCAGATATAATTGAAACAATATGTATAGTTACCTACGTTCCTATTATGTATAATAAAATAATACATAAGAATGTAAAGATCACAAAATGAAAACGTTTAACTAACGGTAACATCTAGCGGTATATAGATATGCGTATATAGGTTAGTAGATAAACACCACAAAAATCTTACTCTTAAAATAATGTAATATTTACTAAGCTAGTAGACACATATTTGTTAACGCTTGCTCTCAGTTTGCGTTCCAAAAAAAACACTGGTGTCCGAAAAAAAAAATCCCGACAAAATTCATAACATCAGAGTTGACCGGATTAAAACGACATATTCCAGCGAGCGACACGCGCTGTTCAAACGAGAAAACAATCCTAATGCGAGCGCAAACAAAAGCCTTTCTACGCGATCGGCCAACAATGGCTATTCACTAAACGAATAATTTCCCGCTTCTGAGCAGGTGCGGATCTATGGGAAGGGGTGGTTATCCCCCTATCTCATTCCATAACAGTATTTTATACAATATATAAAAAGTAGTCGTATGTGTTTAATGTCGAAGTATTTTTGACTTTGGAACTTCTATGGGTTTTATTTTTCAGAGTATACAAAGTATGTAAAAATACGGATGTATATGATGAAGCAATGCAACCGAAGGGGGAGAGCAAATAGAATGGTAAGATGAGTCAGAAATTCGCGTTACAAAACTAAAATCTGAATCCGCCAGTGATTCTAGGGGAAAACAACCACACGAGGGTCGCGTGATCTCACGGTCGCAGTCTGACGATTTCGAGTGGCAGCTCCTCATCCCCCCACCGGGGTCGTGCGCACCCCAGTCGAGCACAATAAGAAGCGCAGTGGAGTGACGATCGCACGGTTGACTGAATATGCGCGGCGGCTGTGTCCGCATTCACTGTTTAATATAGGGGTGTCATTCGTATTGTCGACGCAATCAGGCGACCGCGACGTGCATACGTCGAGCTGGCAACCCGAGTACCTACCTACTCGTGTAGGTACCTACAAGAGGCAGATATCACTTTATCAGTGGGGGAGTTGCACGCTTCTGTACCTACAATAGATCAAATACTCGTAAACGTGATTCGTCAATCGACGAGTGGCGTAAAGTTGTAACCCGAAAATCTGTCAATAAAAGCAACATTTTAAAGAGTAGGTATATACTTTTTTATAATTCGTTATAGTAGACAAGAAGCTTCCTGCGCAAAGCGAAAAGTAACGTCCGCACATTTCCGCGTTTGCCTTGAACCACGACATCGCACGTCGGCGGCATGTCTAAACGCAAACAGTGGTCAATAATGGCAGCCGAGGCGACCACAATTAAGAAAAACTAGAATGAGCGGAACACTTGTCCCATTCGCCACGGACACGCTCGACGAGACTCCGGTCATTTCATTTGATGGATTCCGCGCGAAAACCAACCGAACATGACGGACATTTCGTCACGCTCCCCGCGCACAAAGCTTTTCTCGAAACCGATAAATTAATATCTAACTCAACAGATCGAATTTAAATCAAGCTACGTCAGATTGGAAAATTAAATATTGCCTCATACCGAGTGAACTCCGCAATCTATCAATTAGTAACATTAGGATTTATCAAATAGAGTACGCGGACGAACTATCATCAGAATCAGCCGGATGTCAGCCAAGATTAACATCGCCCACTTAATGAATTAACAGAACAAAACAGCATTATAGCACGCATCTAAAAATATAGCGGCTATTATCGGACACAGTCGGCGTGCAGAGGGAAAAAAAACTAAACGATCGCCTCGGCGAGACATAATGAGCGAGGAGCGTATTCACTCTAGCGGCAATAAAAAATGTAAATATACTGTCCGTAGAGTAATTTACACGTAGCGTTTCTGATAGTAAGTAATTACTGATAATAATATTCAGTGACGTGTGCTTAATGGAGCAAGGCGCCCGCTCAGGCGCCATCTGCCGTGCGCGGGGCGCGACGCAGCAGGCGCGAAGGCGACTATATTTTATGTATTTATGTAGTGGCAACCCTGTTTGGTTCGACATTCGACTACCTGGTGCAGTGCAGCGGTCGCTCGGTGGAATGAAATATACATAGAACAAAGACACGGCTGACATAGAATGTATGCGCGCGTTGTTTACACAGTGTGGGAGTGAGTGTGTGCAACTGCATGCCTCATGCACCCTAGTTCTTAGCTCCGGGAAGTCTTTATTTACAAGATCTTATTCGAATGTTGAAAGGTAAATTGACATAAAGCGTAATGATTGGCAACGGCTGCAATTTTTGGTCCTGAATTAATTTATTCATACCTATTACACTTTTCAGATCAAGCAAGTCCAGACTCACCTACTCTACTACTATTCAACGACTCGCTAGAAAATTTAGTTAATTAATTATTTTTTTTTTTTATGGAACCTGACACGGTTGGCTACATCACCTACAACATCCGTGATGTCAGCCCATAACACAGGGTGAACTAGGTGCCATGTCAGTGCTTCCCTTCATTTCATGTCGGCTACACTAAACTGGACGGAAAACACGAACTATTTACATAGCCGTTTCGACCGACGTTTCGTTCAGTGCGGTGGTACCAACCCGGCCGGGATAAACCCTACCACCTAGTAAGGTAAGAAGGGAAGGGACCTACAGTTTAACGTGGAATCCGAACCACGGTCAGCCTCCAACGGTCGAGCGGCCACCCATCCAAACACTGACCGCGCTCAGCGTTGCTTAATAACAGTTGACTAACCAACCGCGCCACTGAGCTACCGAGGCTGACGAATTTTCTTATCCCTTAGTCGACTTTTACGACATGCGACGGGGAGAGATGCAGTGGGGCTATTCTTTTTAAGTACCGACCCCACACGGTACAAAATTATAAAATTATAATTGTTGTATTTAAGCAGAATAAATACATTAACAGATGTTGTACATAGGTATGTACTTATTTGTTTATTGATTTAGGAAATAAAACCGATAATCAAACAGTACACATGAATAAAAGAACATAACATATTATATAAAACACAATTACACAAGTGAAGATTCCATTAAACAACATTTCGAAATGTAATAAATATCTAACACATTAAAAACTTGTATATATTTTCATTATATTTTAAAATGTTATTACCTGACGACTAATAAAAGTCGAAATATCAAGTAAAATATGTATTTTTTTAATTTATTAGATATGTACAAATTATTATAAAAATAACAAATTTAGAGAGATGAAACAAAACACATCGTAAATATACTAATATATAAATTCATACTAACTGAGTAATACTAATAAATAACTCAGTTTTTTTTTTTTTTTTTATGGAAACTGACACGGTTGGCTGCATCACCTACAACATCCGTGATGTCAGCCCATAACACCGGGTGAACTTGGTGCCACGTCAGTGCTTCCCTTCGGTCGTGCCGGCTACACTGAACTGGACGGAAAACACAAACTATTTACATAGTCGTTTCGACCGACCTTTCATTCAGTGCGGTGATACCAACCCGGGCGGGCTAAGCCCCACCACCTAGTAATATAAGAAGGGAGTTATATCCCTTAGTCGCCTTTTACGACATACACGGGGAGAGATGCAGTGGGGCTATTCTTTTAAAGTACCGGCCCCACACGGTACAAAACATAATGATACAAAACATAGTGTGTGTGTGTTAGTGACAACAGCACAGATACGACAGATTTTAGCAAAATTTTAGTTCAGCATTCTCATTGAACGAACACGCATCCCATCCGACCGGTCTAATCCGATACCTACATGAGTTCGAAGCTCGGCGGGATTCTCTACCGCCCCGCTCCCCCACCCCTTTCGACAACGTACAAAACAAGAGGGCGCCCTAAGTGTTAAAAAACTCGTCAACCGCCAACCCTGGCGCGCGGGCGGAGGGTCGCCCAGACCCAGGCGTAAAATCAACAGATTACCCCTAGTCAAATTAAAGTACCCCGTCGAGCCATTGTCGTGAATCTAATACACTAACTAACTACCCCCCCCCCCCCCCCCTTTCACCCCGACGTCCCCCTTCCCTCACTGCCCCCTTCCTTCCCCTCTCTGACCGCGCCGCTGGCTCCTTTGTTTGTTCCTCTCCCCTAGTTTGAAATTGAAAAGGTTTAGTTGGCGTCGCAGTATTCATACGCGAGCGGGGGATTTTTGAAGTTTAATGATTTTAAGTGTTTGATGATTTTCGGGTCGGGATTGAAAGGATCGGGTCGGAGGCGGAATAATGGAATGATTGATATTGTCCGTGAAGGGTGTTATAGCTCTCGTATACGCTCGGGTCTGGTGGTGTTATTCTTGTTAGCGTAACACAAATATTTAACTTATAGTATTTACCAGAGTACTTGCAGCACAACACCGATTGCTCTGCTTACCCCGATTGTCGGGATACGGCGTGTGGCGTTTGTGTGTGAGTAGTATTTTTAATAATACAATGCGAAGGGACGTCTTTTCTTTCAAAAAATCGTCATTGAAATTAATTGAAGTGGAAATACAACTTAGCGCACAAATGAAATAAGCCGAAAAAAAAGAGAAAGAAATTATTTAAAGCCATTTCATTGTCCAAAATTAAATGAAGATTCAACTTAAATAAGAAAAGGAATTATTATTTTATTGAAACATCAATAACCGCCGCCGCCGCCAGAAGCCGGAAGTAATAGCTGCGAACACTCGGAGCAAGCATTAGTCCAAAACACCGCATTTCAGCCGACACGCGCGGCAGCGGCGGCGTGGAGCGGACAAATTTCCACCCCGGGGAAACACGAGGGGCCGGCGGAGCGGGTGGCGGCACGGGGGTGGGAGGGAACTACCACCCTAGCACAACAAACACGATACCGGCCTCGGCGGCGCGGCGGTGGCGCGGCGAGCGCGTACAGCGTTTTATATTCGACACGAAAAGCAAAAAAAGCTTTTTATTTCATCCCCAGTTCCATATTTTGTTTCGGCTTAAGGCCCCGACGTGTTTTTAAACGTACTTGTTGTATCGTTGAGTTTTTACGCGTCAGGTAGAGAAACACACATGCCATACAACACCTTTTGTGTTTTAATGCGTGTTTTAAAGATAAAAAAACAGTATTTTTTTTTAGTCTAACAGCGATGGGAAAAATATTTTCACAGTCAGTCAACTACACCAGTATTCCAACTATGTGTTTACAAATATATTGTTGCACTAGCTCAAGTATTACGATCATTAAGAGTTGGTTGTAATGTAAGCAATCTAGAATTATTAAAATATGTACGCACCTGTTTGTGCATCTCCACGTTGAGGCCGTACGACATTTCGTAGTACTGAAATACAAAACACAGCTTTAGCAAAATCATGTCCATTCAACAGCTTCTTCAGTACGCCAGTTAACTATGATGGATTACTTGTATAGATAACATTAAGCTTTCGGCATAATTAAGCGCTCAATATTACCATCGGAATGTTTTAAAGATAGAGTCGGGACATTTAAAACAAGAGCGAGCTAAAATAAAACATCAAATGAATTTGGCGTGGGCGCGCCTAGTTAAACCCGCTCGAGCGTGGGTTGCGAAACTTGGCTCACAAATAAACGACAGCGGTGACAACACGGATAGTTGAAGCACTCCGGCCATCAACAAACTAGGGAGGGGAATGTTTTGAAATGATTAAATCATAATGCGATGTCGGCGTTAGAATCTGGCGCGTCGCCAAGCTGCCGCGGCGCGATCTACTAGACTAGTCTCACAACTGACACATTCGTTTCAATAACGCGTCGTCGACTTGCGGGTTGCGACTTACAGATTGTTTCTGAATTCTCAATCGCAGGTCGAAAACTATAACTCACCATGACGTAGTGCCGCTGCATCTCGGTCTTTTCCTGTACCAGTTTCTCGCACTCCAGCTTGAGACTGCGCCCGCCCGGACGCACATCGCGAGTCCCGACCCAGAGCACAGCACAAGCACAGCACAGCACACAAGCGGCACATCGCGATGCACAAGGCGGTTTTAGTGTTAATGGACACCGAACACAGAAAGTTAATGACACCGAAACAAAAACACGATCACAGTCACAGGTCACAGGGCGGGTCAGAAGGCGTGCGTGCGTGTTGCGTGCGAACGTGCGTGCATGCAGGGCGGGCCAAGTGGTGAGGGTGTTATAAAACAAAAGAGAAAATTATAAAAATTAGTATGCTGCAATGGATTACAAACTAAAAAAAACTGGTTATAAAATGAGAAATAGAGGTTAGGGTTGTAAACAGAAGTCAATATCTACATGAATGACGCTACTTGAGAAGGGTTCGATGAGGCCGCAATTTATTTAGATTTTAAAAGGACCGGTCTGACCGACAAGAGGCCGACACAAAAGGGTTAGCGTTAAAAGGGACGGATTTTATTGCTTCTTGGATATTCGTTGGCAATATATTAACGTGGGCAGTTAATTCAATAGTCAGAGTTAATAATACTCAGATCATAAATACTATAGAACAAATTGTATTTGAGTAAGGAGAGGAACACTTTTGTCTCGCTAAACAGGAAACGACCGATGATCGTATTAAATTTCACTGGAAAACACCTCAATGTTTGTTCATTAACTGATTTTTATTTTGAAATTTAATAGGTGTACCTTAATTTGTTCACGGTTTTTATCGTGGATGAATAGGACAAAAGATTATTTAAAAAAAAACATTATATTGACAAAAAGACAGTTCACAGATTTTAAATAAAAGTGTAGAATGAAATTAGTGCGTAATTATTTCACATTTACAAGAGTAATCAAAGCAAGATGCCCACCAGATGCATGAATAGAAAAACTATGAGGCTGTAAAGACGAAGGCCGTACACCATGCATCTTTAAATTACAGGATGCAGCAGCGCGACTCACCATTACGTAATGCCTTTGGATTTCTATTTTTTCACTGGCTAGTTTTTCACATTCCAACTTCAGGCTGAAAAGAAGGAATAACATACATGCTGTAGGATTGTCTCATGTAACTGATTCAGTCTGTTACCTCGCTGGTAGTGACTTGCAAGGTGACAGACATCAGTCTATGTTACAGACAAAAAGTGGCATGTGGCTCAGCGAGAAGATGTTACAGACATGTAAGAAGACACTTTCAAATGCACGTCTCGAACAAATTTTTATGACGTCTGAAAGAACCTAATGGAGTCACATAATATGTATAAACAATTGGATGGCAAATTAACACTAACACGTTTTAATTTTGTCTAGATAGACTAGCTGTGCCCGCGGCTCCGCTCGCGGTAAAGTCGGTAAACCGAATTGGTCGATTTTTTCCTACTGCGTTCACTTCCGAGTTCCGATCCCACTGCTCAGCTCATTTGCGTGATGCTATAGTCTATAACCTGGCGGAGATATATAGCATTACACTGGCAAAAACCCCAAGTAAATAGGTTGAACCGTTTTTGAGTTACAAGCGAACATATGTACATGCATAAGTAGAAAGACGGGAGACGTTGGATCTTATAATAATATTAATTAAATCTCTACATATTATGTAGAGATGACTATAAACACAAATTAGACAAATTGAACCATCAAAGCCGGTATTTCAAGTCAATATTAATACGGACGGTATATCAAGGCAACCTGTTGCATTTCTTGTGATTTAATTGATAACCAACGTACATACTGATGACGTAAATTATTTTGTAGTTTGGACAGTTTGGAGTTGATACACCTAGGTAAATTATGTATGGTTGACCTTTAATTTATTGTAATTTTTATAGTTTAGTCAAATATTTAAAATTAAAATACATATCGAATTCCTAAACAATAAATAGGTACAACTATAACCTATAGATGTGATTATTTTCTAACCGACTTGCGTTAATTGCCAAAAAGATCGATATTTACTGTCGTGAAATATGCGCGCTAGATAATTTAATAAAGTTAACAATATATTATTAGAAGTATACTGACTTGTGGTACTGGGCTTGCAGAAAGTTAAACTCCTCCTTGATTCGGTCACAGGAGTCGCCAACTGTGAATTTGATTTGTTGTCCGGGCTGCGGGGGACCCTGTTGACAAAAAAAAACATTATAATTAAAAATAGCATAAATAAATACTTAGACCACAGATGTACCACATAAGGGCCAGATTAGTTTTAACGTATTTAGATATTATATTAGTTTTAATTAATTTAATATTCCTTCACATATGTACATCCACGACATAATATATGCCTATAAGTATGGAACAAATAAACAACTGCCCATCAAGGGTGGGGCGACACCACAGTGCATGAAAGATCGATGACCTCTTAAGACACTACACGCCAGAGACCAACGAAGTTTCATACCAATGCATACTGGGAGAAGGCGCTCACGCACGACCAAACGTCAGATGCTATACGTTTCTACAACACATTCTCGAAATAATAAATACACTCTGTATATACATTTAGCTCACTGAGAGCATCGGGCAGTAGCCGCAAGCTACGCAGCCAGCCCGTGGAGACAGACGACGCTGACATATCTCCACACCTTTTACCATCATCCGGCGTAATTTGTAATCAAAAAATAGTTGTGTAACGATAGCTATTTTATTTCGTAAGTGAGAAGTTTTGGGTGTTAGGCCGGCTACTCACGTCCCTGAAATCGGAGCCGATATCGTTGTATTTGGTAGTGGCGGTAAAATCGGTTGCTACTCTACACGAGACACTCGGCGAAATGCCCCGATTTCGCTACGCACGGAGCGATTCACGCCCGCCGCTGTCGACCAACCGCAAATCGCCCCTGAATTTAGAACTGGCGGAATTTTCGACATGTCCAAGCGTGGGTTACCTACCTATGGATGAAATTATACAATAAACAATCGTGGGTCCGCCAATCCCTATTTCAATTTACAATAATGATGACGTTAGTTGAACTAGCTAGTTTAGGGTTATAACAGGATAAAAAAGACAGGTTAAAATTTAAAAAAAGCTATGATATATAATCAACTAATCAAATTAGCGATGTAACGATACATATTTTTGCCGATACGATACCGATATCGATAGCTTAGTGATAAAATAAATAATGACGTATATGACTGAAGTGATATTGGTTGTCGGAGCATGTGCTTTGGCCCCTCCGACTCAGCCACCCATACCGGATTATATATAAAAAAATATACCCATTACCCACCTACACATTTTACCCGACTGCCAGAGAGTAATGTTTTTCGGGTGTAGTATGTGTCTCTATTATGCACAAAACAGGCTATAATAATTTTTATTGACCAAGTTAAGTATTTGATATTTAATTTTTATCAGAAACCCAACCTTATAGGATAAAGTAGAGTGTCAAATCAAAATATTGTTTTAATAATTCTTATTCATTAAGAATTAAGATTAATCAAGCAAATAAGCAAAGTAATTTCAAAAGCGCGCTTTTCAAATTGTTTGATGCCGGTTGAAAAATAATGGCGATCCTGATATGTCGGCCTGCCGATTATAATATAGGACATCGGCATCGGTATCGTTACATCCCTAAATAAAATTTATTTTTTCCAAAACCTTATAATTTAGTCGCGTTACGGCCATACGTTTTTATAAGTAAATTTAGGAGCATTTCATAATATTTCTCTATCGAGCGAAGTTATTAAAATCGAGTTTTCAAAAAGGTATTGATTTGATGTGCTATGTATGATAGATGAAGTTTTACATATATTAAAACTGAATATGTCATGTGAGTAATATTGATGGTAAATCTCGCCGAAAGAGCGGAATTTTAC
The DNA here is from genome assembly GCA_946902875.1 of Nematopogon swammerdamellus. NCBI lineage: Eukaryota > Metazoa > Arthropoda > Insecta > Lepidoptera > Adelidae > Nematopogon > Nematopogon swammerdamellus. Next base: position 13,636,262 of record OX336351.1, read on the forward strand.
CTTGTATGGTGGGTGCCTTAATAGTTGCCCAAGTGCTAACGGGTCGGCGGCGCGGCGGGCGGCGCCCATGGACATTCGGTTGGCGGAGGTTGAGAATGCATTGCCGACTTGTCATGTGCCTATTTTTATCCAATAAAATCAAATCAAATAGTTTTTTTTCAGTCAGGCACAAGTCCCAGAAACACAACTAATTCAAAATGCAATTTAGATATAACAAAAAAATGAAGCAATACTGCTATTAAAATTGAAAATTAAAAAATTATAAATTAAGCTATGGCACATATAAAATTGTCTAAATAATTAAATAAAATACACAAATATTAATAATAGGCACATTATAATCGATTTTAAAACTGAATTTACGCATTTGAAGAAACCGAAACTTCACTAATCTCTGGTTATTTTGAGAAAAACGCTAGATGGCGCTGTCGCACGAAACGGCAATGAATGAATGAGCTGGTTTACCTTGTGGAATGCAAATAAAACAAAACGAATAGATAGACAGGTATAAATACTACGTTAGTCTGGTGAGCTGTCTCCCACGCGTACACTTGCTACAAATAGACGCAGAGAGAGTGGCTGCCACGCAGAACAGAATGAACGATTGGATATACTTAGGTTTGTTTACACAGACTCATCGTTCTCTCTCTTTTTTATGTAGTTTACGAAGTTGTTTAAAGCTAGTCGTGCCCGCGGCTCGCGTTATTGTTAGGGCTAACGGTAAAGCACTTTAATTTCCATAATAACAATTACGGTTGCGCCAACGGTTGTGTAAGGGTTGGGAAAATGGTTGGTGTTTTTTTGCCAACAAAATCCCAACCAACGGCCAATTTTTATAAATTTCGTCAATTCAACAACCGAATTCCCAATTCATCGGTGGAAATACTAACGAGGGTTTTTCGAAAAAACCCAAAATTTTGGTTATGAAAAAACTTTTTTCATAACCACAATTTTGTGAATGATGTGTGATGGATGAATGATGATGTGTGAAGCCAGCTTGACCTTCCCCTCGATATGGCGACGAAAGTTTAGGTCGTGCGACAGTTCGACTCCGAGGACCTCGAGGTGTTCGCTTAATTTAAGCGACGTGCCTTGGAAGGAAGGAGCCGCGCCGGTGTGAACGCCGCTCTCTTCGCACTGAACGCGCAAACTTGTCTTGGAAGCGTTGAACTCGCCCAAATTACTACGGTGAACGGTCCCATTCAGAAATACAGCGGAGTGTATGTTCGAGTTCAGACACAAGTCTTCGCCTCTTCTCATCCACAACATCCCGACTGGCTGAAGGGTGACTGGTGTCTGTATTTTTTACTTATAAAAACGTATTAGAATAAACGTAATTAATTTATTCTTTATACTTTATTCATCATTCGTATGGTAGTACACTACGCTTGAATTTGTCCTGTTTAGTTTTTACAATCCGGTTCGATTACACCCACAAAGAAGAGCCGGCAAGAAACTTCGCAGGGTTCTTTTTTTAACGTCTTCAATTACAATACATTGTGACTAGCTACACAATAGACACCGCTTACAGTGTTAAGATATAGTTTGAGAGCTAGAATAACTATAATTTAAGCTTGATAATTCTGACCACATAAAATAAAATCAAAAGTATAAATAAATCAAGTGTATACATAGAGCCTTTGTCAGAAATTGTTGATACATTCGTATCAAGTCATTTCAATTATAAATATTCATACCACATTGTAGTACAATGTCAAAAAAAAAAATTAATAAATAAATTTGATACTTAATGTATCAATTAGTCAAATTAATATTTTAGTATGCGTGCTAAATAAACTTGATACCTAATGTATCAATTAGTCAAATTAATATTTAGGGTTGTACCCTGTCAAAATTAAAAATTTGTATGCAGTCAGATTCTCAAGTGAACATGTTTGTAGCATTTTCAGTTTATACCAGTGATAATACGAGGTAGTACAAATCTCAAAGACCAAAAAGTAATATGATGAAAAATATAAATCAGCGACAAATGTAACAACAGTCATGACTGACATGACATGACAATTAATTCATTTCCGAATGCCCGTGGGCGCCGTCGGACTACACCTCTGCGTTAGTCTGGCGCGCGCCATATGTCGTGCTTCCCATAAAAAAAACGTGACCAAAGTAAGGTTTTGGAACAGATAGATTTTATTCGTTGATTATATCTAGGTCGATAGCTTTTTACTTCTTCGTTTCAATTCATACTTTTGTAATAAAAAAATTAAAAACGAATTTTCGCTGACGATACAATTTTCCGTGCAATTCATCCTAGGTACTCCAACCGGAAAAAAACTGTGTGTCGCTATATTGCTTGCACCCGTGAAATTTACAGCGTGCTTGCTTACCTTGTATCCTTGTATGGGACATTAATTATTCATACATGAATTCTCATGAATAATTTGCATCAGATAGTGTGACCTAATATAACCATATGCTGAGATTTATGAATGGCTAGATTTTGCCCGCGGCTTCGCTCGCGGTAGACTCAGTTTATTAGCAAATATGATAATAAACGATCGCTTCTCTTATATTCTCTCTCCCTCTCTATCCCTTCCTATCCCTTCCTCCCCCTCCTTCCCTCCCTAGCCCCCTCTCTTCCGCCCTCTTCCCTCTCCATCCGGTCCCACCATTCGACACTAAATTCCGTTCATACAATACTTTGTTTGATACTGTTCAGCCCACAGATCAGAGAAGTGATTTCTGTGGTTCAGCCCTATTAATATTTAGCGTGATGTTATATAGCCTATAGTGAGCCTCAAGAACTACTCTTTACATTGGTGAAAACCGCATCAAAATTTGTTCAGTGATTCCCGAGTTTACCTTAAACATATGTACATACAGATGTTCCCTTTAATAAGAAGTAGAGAAGAAGAGATTGCATTGATGAAAACATGTAGGTAAAACTGTTTAGTCCGTTCTCGAGTTAGGTAGGCATACCGACCGACAGACAGACAAACAGCAGATGTTGCATTTTATACTAATACTTATAATATAGAGACAAAGCAAGCAATGGTCACAAAAACTTCTATAATGAGAAAGAGTGAGGGAGTGGCCACTGTGTTGGAATTGTCGAGGCGACGTATATTGATTGGTTCGTTCTCTTTACATATTTCGGTACCTAGAGCTCGTTTAAATAAAATAAGACAGACATGAAACAAATTATCTACTTAGTTAGTCAAATTAACATAAATAAGCGCTTCATTGGTACCTATGTACTTACTGCCTTGTTCTTAATATAATGTTTTTACGCGGCTCTCGGAGCGTGAGATTGAATGAAAACTTTAAATAATAGATAGGTAGAGTGCCCGGCCCGTAACTTGGGCGCTGTGCGAGCGGGACAGCGTTATACCAACGATCGCATGCGTATAACGTTGTCCCTCTCGCACAGAGGCCAAGTTACGTGCCGCGCGGTTATAAGTACCTATACAATATACATTTAAATAGCATAATGTAGGTATAAGATAGATACCTAGCTAGCACAGCGCAGGTATTAAGTAAATAATTTGTTTCTGTCTCACTCGCATTTTTGTAGCTGATCTAGGTTTTATTATAATTTTTATATTTTTATTGAAGACGATTTTATTATTTTATTTCATTTTATTTTTGTAAGTGTTTGAATATTTTACGTATGACTAAAGATGATTTTTTTATTATGATTTCTTTTTATTTTAATTAATTTAATTTGTATTAATTTTAATCTTTTTACAATTATTATTGTTACCTACTATTCTAGTGTATTTGAATTTGTTGTGTGTGCAATGGGACAAGTGCATGAATTAATAAATGATTTGATTTGATTTGATAAAAGTATATAATCAAAGTACAGTTCCCGACAGAAAATAATGCGTGTCGAGCGTTAGAAAAAGACAAAGCCGGTTGTAGAGCGTCGTCCCCTCTCTACAACCGGATTGTCTCTAAAGCTTGACACACATTATTATTTGCTGCCAGAACTGCAACTCAGTAATCTGGTTTGCAATATGTTAAATTACTACAAACTTTTTTGAATATTTTTTTATGTTTATTATAAAAGAAAAGTGGTTAAAATAATAACGATTCGTGTTTTACATTGTTTCGTGGCCAACAAACCAAAAACATAAAAATTAAGAAACATTTCGAGTAGGTAAATGTATACCACGGTTCCACGAAAATCTAATTGCAGTTCACGACGTGATAAACGCTCTCGTAGCGTTCGAGCAGCGCCGCCGCACAGACCAAGCTCGAGCGGCGGCGCGTAGCGTCACGCACCAATTGAAAAATTAAAAGCACTCAACTCATTTATCTTCGTTCCTGAGCCACAAACATTCCTATCACGAACCTAAAATTATAGCCCGCGTATTACCATAATACAAATTATACCATAATGACTATAATTCGGAGCAAACAAGAGAAAAAGAAGGACGACGGCATAAAGGCGGCGAGCCCTCGCCTTTAACACAAATAAAATAATGTGAACACGCTGCGCCTCCCGACCCGCCCCGCCCCGCCGCCGCACCTCCGCACAATAAACAAAAAAGAAAAACATCCATAATAAGAAGCACCGGAATAAAAATAAAACTTCAACACACCACCACCGCTGCGGGCCCGCCGCAAAAAAATACAACTCGAGCGGTTCGACGAAAAAAAAAAAAGTTTTGAAGAAATAAAAGCCAGCGTATAAATAAAGCGTAAAAGGAACAAGACGTCTCGTAGTGGGCTTTTTCACCGCGTAGCGTAGTGTAGGTAGACGATGTAAATGGACTCCGGGACAATCGCGGCTTGCGGTGCGGTGGCCGATCGCGGCTACGAGAAAAAAAGTTTGACAGCTCCGCGCGTAGAGAACATTTCAAAAGCATTTCAAAAGGAGAAACGGCATCGACTCGTCAAACAGAAGACAATCATTATAAAATGGTGTGCACGAAGACGAAATTATAAATAAAATAGTCATCCGCCACACTTGCCGACTCATCGATCTTTATAAATCAACACGCGTGTTGCATCAGTCGCTTCGTGGTAATTGCGAATGTTTTTTCTGAGAGGCAAATTGTATGCATGTATGTATGGCAATAGCATTTTCATAGATTTAAATGTTTTGCTCAATTACGAATCTCGCGAAGCGGAAGGAACACTCGGCCGCCCGCGCCGGGGCGACGGCGGCGCGGCGGCGTGCGGCGGAGCGGGGCCGTGTCGAGTCGAGCTCGAGACAGAGCGGAGATAAAAATCATGTCAACATTGGTAAAGAGCTGATATTTTTAAAGTGGAGATATTTCGCTGCCTCTTATCTTACTTATTTTTCCTCAGTCATAAATTCTTCGTTCATTCCTTAGGCCATAAGGCGTATAGGTAGGTCGGATTGCTAATTCGGTAAAATTATTAATCTTGCTGTGAAGCGAAAAAAAATATTCACAGATCCCGTGCAACCACGACTTGAAGGGACATTGGAAATGAACCTAGCTATTATAGATCATCCGCTACGAATAAATGATAAAAAAAATTTTTTTTGTGATATAAAAAATAAATTGTTTGTAATATTTTTACGGCATCTTGTAGCCCTTCGAATTCCACCGTCTTTTGAGCCCTGGTGGGCCCTCGTACCTCGAACATGCGACGCCATAGGTATCAGAATTTATTTATTCAACAGCAAAAATAGGTACTACTCGTAAATAGACAATTAACTAAAAACTATAATATATAAAAAATCTCGTTTAAACTGTTTAGGTTGTTCTTTTTTGTTTTTTTTTTTATGGAAACTGACACGGTTGGCTACATCACCTACAATGTCCGTGATGTCAGCCCATAACACCGGGCGAACTAGGTGCCATGTCAGTGCTTCCCCCTTTGATCGTGCCGGCTACACTGAACTGGTCGGAAAACACAAACTATTTACATAGCCGTTTTGACCGACGTTTCATTCAGTGCGGTGGTACCAACCCGGGCGGGTTAAACCCTACCACCAAGTAAGATTAGGAGGGAAGGGACCTACAGTTTTACGAGGAATCCGAACCTCGGTCAGCCTCCAACGGTCAGCGGTCACCCATCCAAGTACTGACCGCATCCAGCGTTGCTTAGCATTCAATAGCGACAGTTGACTGTCTGCACCACTGAGCTATCGAGGCTGACACTCGAGAGTTCTACAACCTAAGGTGTCGTACCATCTTAAAGCCCTTAGCATACCGCGTCTTTTGAGTGCTAATAGGTCCTCGTATCTCAAACCTGCGAAGTTCCACGGGGCTGTCACACTTTCAGCGAAAATGGGGCCCTACTGAAGCGATCCAAAAAATTGTAACATTAAATTGGTGAAATCTAACATGGGGCCCTCCATACTGATACTCAAGCGATCGAGCACAATTGTAACATTAAATTAGTGAAATCTAACAGTGTCAACGCGCACTGACATTTCCTTGATTCAACTGAACGCGTAATTTTTCGGTCGAAAATTTGAATTTTTTTTTTCAAAACCAACTTTTCCAAAATATTTTTACATTATCTTAAAGCCCTTCGAATTCCGCGTCTTTTCAGCTCTCATACGTCCTCATGTCCGCACGCGAGCCGCCCGCCGCGTGATATCGCACCTCGCGCCGCGCAAAACTCGCGGCTACGGGCACCTCTACCTACAGCCTCGACCACAGAACATCAAATGCGCGCGCCCCTCCTAGAGGCGCCCTGAGCGCGATTTCTCTACAACGCCGTTGAAGCCTGTGGGCGTGGCTTATGACTTACATAATATGTGTGTTGTGCGTGTGCATTTGTTTTGTGCGTGTGCCTAACTTGCTCCTCTTTGTGTGTAGTGTCGATACTAGCACACACACACACACATACGAAGCGCTAGCAGCACTGCGCGTAGTTTTTGGGTTTCAAATATTATCGCTTAGGGCGTCTCTAGTAGGGGGCGCGCGCGGTAGGTATTTGATGCTCTGTGGCCTCAACCGTCACCAATATCGAAATACAAAGTGTAATGTAATGACCTAAAATGTTCCTTGGTTCAATACAGAGGTGCTTTTTTGTGGAAGACGACAGCACCAGGAAAATGTTTGTCACATCAAATATTATGAATTCTTTGATGGGTCTACAAGTCACTTTTTGCTCTAAATATTTTCAGCGATCGACCTAAACTAAAAAAAAGCCTCTTGGTTGGGATCGACCGGTCGATCACGATCGTCCGTTTGAGCACCACTGGTATACACAACAGAAAATGTTCATAATTTCCTTAGTTCGAAGTTCGAACTTCGAACGTGCACTTGCAGTAATACAAACTTGTAAAACGAGTGATGAAATGACCAATTGACAGACGTCAGGAACGCATTCGGCCTGCCTGACTATAATTTTCTCTACAGCGATAAACTCACACTTTACACTAACTGCTTGCCTCACTTACGAGTTATCCGTGAGTTACTTCTTATCTGATACAAACTATTGTCCCAGTGTTAACGAGACCTAAGCAAGAAGAGCGCGGGCGAGTTGTTTTTCCGTCCCACTCCTAGCCTTGTGCAGTGTGCGTCCGCCTTATCTTGTCAGGCGTCGAGTTGATTTAATTTTACAGTGCACGCACTGACTGCACCACCACGTGTTCCCATTTTATTTCGTTTATTTTTTTTATTTTTATAAACAGCCGGCGCGGATAGCTTTGGCCGAAAATCTGACACAGCCAATAATACCTCTCCTCGGTAAGGCGGACAAAAAGATCGTCTTGTGAATAAATTAGAATCTAAATGTATTCACAACGAGCAAAATAATGCGTAGGTAGGCAACGATCCGGTTACACAGGAACGATTTCGAAAAGCAATGCGTTCTCACAAGTGCATTCCGTCGAGTGTGGAGTGTGACGGATGGAGACTTGCTGGAGGATTTATACTTCTTCACTCAACAGGCTGAGTTAATTAATCGCAAATATGTATGCAAGACATTTGACGCGATCGCGCCGTACCCTTTCTACCTCCTCACAACGCGCAATGGGCAGGGATTGCATCCATACACGCTTAACTTATCGCGGATGCGTACCAATCGGTTCTGTATTTTCCCTCCAAGAGAACCTGTCAGGCCGGCATGGCATTCGTAACCCCCGCACATAGGAAGGTTCGCACGCATGCGACCGATTTCCATGGGCGTCGTTTGACACCTTATGGGTCGCTCGGCGCTACATACCGCGCTTTCTATAAAAAAACATGAAAGAAACGCATTGCATGCATCGTCTTTTGTCGAAATTACAAATAATAAGTACCTACCTAACTATCATACCGTTACTTACTTGCTCGACTATAGCTTAGAAGTTCTTAAGTTATGGCCAATCTACAAACCATAGTCTACAATTTGGTTAATATATCCAGTAATTAATAAGAAAGTTACAGACAAAATTGTCCTAACCGGAAAAGAATCGGTATTACTGCCTTTAAAGAAGATAACTAATTCAACACTCAACCGCCACCAAACGGGACCGGAAATACATTCGACGACCCTTCGATGGGCCACATATTCCCATAGACAGCAAACTGAGCTCAGTTGCCAATACAAGAGCCACATAGAGCTGAACATTCCCACGGAGCAATCGATCGTACAAAGCGATCGAAAGCAAGGCCGTTAATAATACATTTCAGCCCCACTGCACCATCCATAATACAGAATAATCCATAATAATAAAAATACACGAAGGAACCGAACCCCCCCGAGCAAAAACGCACAAAATAATATCCCCATAAATTATCACCGAAAAGGTCAAATTAAAATACAATGAACGCTTTTTGAGTGGCACTATTGTGCTGCGCTAAACTGAATAAAAAGCCCTCACGTCTCACAAGAAAAAAGAAACAAAACGCTTTAAACGGATATTCGAAAAAAAAAAGAAAACGTGTTCTTATTTGGAATTATTGAATACGTCTGCCCGCTGGCTGCCTCTACTCTACCTGCTCCCGGCGCGGTCCGCGTCCGGGCGAGACTCGGCATTTTTTGCTCGCCGAAGAATTCTCCGCTTTTCTATTCGATCTGTCGCCGTGTTTACTGAGGGAGAGATACCTACGCGCTATTATTTTTTTTTGTATATTTGCTGTTGACATAATGTAGCATTTAAGAATTCAACAACTAAAGATGACTAAAGTTGTTTTTTTATTACTTACATGTACACCTACCTAAATACTTTTATCACGTTTCCTAAATATTAAAATATATCTATCATACTTAGGCAGCTGTATGATTGAAATCACACAGATACTCGCACAGATAAGGCTGATTTTGTGCGACCATTAATTACTTCATTATGTCATATCTAATTTACACCGGCCACATACAAAATACTCCATACGTCAGGTATGGAGTATGACAACAATTTGGTAACAACTTTCATACCAACCCCACCAATATTATTTTTTTCCTCGAAATAACGATTTATAAATAGGTATTTTTCCAGGGTTCACTTTGACACATATATTGAGTTCCAGGTTCCAGCTTTACGAATTTACCCGTCTCAACGCTAGGTTCAATAAAACCCATTTCAAGCGCTTCGAACGCAAGGAAAGAGCAGAGAAAAATAAGAGCAAACTTCAGTATTAAAACCAATTCAGTGATTAGAACGGTCTTCTCCAGCTGTCATTGAAGTGGTAAATGTACGTCGCGTCGTGCCACCGTACGCCACAACCCTTAGTTAGATACTTTAGTTTTTTTTTTTACCACGAATTAATTCAGAAACATATTATAAAATAGGTACTAAACTGCGAATGCACGATTCATAATAATCAACGTGTGCCGTGTAGTGGGCATTGTATTAACTCTTGACAGTACAAACATAATTCACACCCAACAATAAACAGACACAGATTCAACACGCAACACGTTTTAACACACACCACCGAGCATGCATGCGTTACTGCCATACTAAACATCCAGATCGCTATAAAACGTAACAACTACCGTAATTCTTTATTCAAATTGAGCTGTACTGAGATCAGAATACAGTTTACTTTACAATGATTGTGGTCACTTCATTATGGCAGTTTCGTTTTATTACTATTAAAAGTGTGGTAAGGAGAAAAATGTAAACCAATATGGTAGCTGAGAATATATTTTTATTTTATCTCTTCTTAGAAAAATAAGTCAAGTGATGTTAGTATCGTATGTCTCGCTTTGCGAGTTGGAATGTGTTTCACTGTGTGTGTGTGTGGGTTGTGTGCTTAGAGAAAACTGATCACCCCGCAGTCAATATTGACACACGAGCCGGGGGGGAAGTCTTAATAGCGAAAGTTGGAAATCTTACTTCGCTTACACCGCAAAATAACGAAGAGAAGTAACAAAAAATCCCAACGTCTCGTTGTCCGCTCATCTTTGTAGATAGATAGATAGACAGGTACTAATCAAAATCAAATCAAAATATACATTATTGTACACCATAAAAAGGAACACAACCGGCGAATTTAATGCAAAGTAGCATTATTTACTTTAGGTAGGTACTATGTGTAGTAATTGAAATGAAACATTAGGTACTATGTGTGGTAATTGAAATGAAAGAAATGAAAGAAAGAAAAATATTATTTATTTTCATACCGATACCTATAAAAAAAATAAAAAAACATGAAATTATAAAAAGTATAAAGTAAAATCTGAAGTAAAGTAAGTAATTAATTGACCGGTCGGTGTAGGCATGTCTAATGTAGATTGATGGTAGATTGTCAGTCTACTGTCTACTTTAATTATGAATATAAATTACGGCAAGACATTTAAAAACACAAAACTCTCTTTTTTTTGCATTGAGAAAAATAGAAACCTATGTTAACGCTTTCAAGGCGCGTTCCTGCGAAGTGGACCATGCTAGCAACCAATAAATAAACCAATGCGACGACTGTATTTCACGGTTCGACGAATAAATCAACTTAATATTATTAGAATAGAACAAGTTATCAATAATGGGATTTATTTCCTGTTGTTCTTGCGCAGCTAGAGCCGGCCGACATGTGTGTGTGGGTGTGAGTGGGTGCATGGCAAAGAATTCGAAACAACAGACCCGCTATTTGTCGTACATTGCAAATTTACAAATTAACTTCATCCCCAAAGTAATGTACAGATAGGCAGATGCACACAATTTGCATGAGACGGCTTGATACGCGTGCCGATAAAGATGATAGAGATAAAGGTTAATTCACACGTGCGAAAAATATAGTGCTTATTATTTTTACCCGACTACGGTGAAACAGAAAGGATTTTTCAGGGAAAGCGCACAGTCTGACGATGCCCATGGAACTTCTGTGATGCACGGGGATTGCAAATGCCATGCCAGCCTGACAGGAGCATTTGCACGACCCTTTTGAAAAACCGCAAGTTGTGATGTGAGCGCAGGCAGCTGGAGGCTTTTTGGAGCAAATAGATGGGCAGGGAGTGAGGTCCATGTTTTCCCGGCTCTGTGAATGAATTACCGACAGAACCGGTTGTTAATAGTATAATTAAAAACATAGAACTCTGCCTCCATATTAGCTCATACGGCATTGAATCGCTCTGTTCTCAGAAGAGCACAGCTCTAGATTTAATCTTGAAAGAGCTGATTGTAAAAGAAGGTGTCTCCTGATCCGCTAATAGTTATTTGGAACGCATAGTTAAGCAACTGTAGAAGGACAACAACGACCGAAGGGAAACACTGACATGGAACCTAGTTCATCAAGGTGTTATGGGCTGACATCACGGATGTAGTAGGTGATGTAGCCAACCGTGTCAGTTTCCATAAAAAAACCAGGTTAGTGATTTTCCCATTTCAAGTTAGGAAAATTTAGGACATAAGGACTAAGTCCCTCCCTTCTAAATTCAACATGCCTAGTAGGTACTTATAGGTAGGTATTTATAAAGTTGAGGTCTCTCTATTCCTTTGAGTTGTTCGTTTAAGTATGTAGGTAGGTGAGGAAGGCACGGAACGGTAGGTTACCTACATACTAGTATTCACTATTGTTATGAATAATTCATCCTCCACGCTGCACACACATAAATAGTATACATAACTCATCATAACCGAAACAATTAATATAATCATCATCAGGCAACGTCTTGTCAGTGATTTTTTATTGACGCATTAACAGCGACTTGGATAACTCAGTGATCCGCTCGCGCTTCACACGCCACCGGCTCTCATTACAAACTCTATCTATACCACGAGTCAGTAAGCCTGGAGGCGCTATACATAGGAGGACAGGGGTAGCCGCGCGTCGGCGCACACGCGCCAGCGCGTCAGTCTAGCGCCGGCGACCGATCTTAGTCTCCGTCCGCCGCTCAGGCGGAGCGAACGTGCGCGTCTGTCACAAAATGCCTCATTGTGCAGTGCTTTGGTGCAAAAAGTCGTCGAAAAATTCAAACTTGAACACAGATGGAGTCACCTTTCACGAGTAAGTACTTTCATTCAATTTGATAGCATTTTTCGCTTGAATTTCAGTAACAAACATCGGCGTAAATATGTATGGAGAGCTCTTTTCTGCTTACCCACCATAGGTCGACTATCGTGTTGGATGCAGTTAGCTCTTGTAATTTTTTTTATTTATTGATAAATATGTATGTTAAATGTATACAGATATTTCATGCATTCTGCCTTATTGCCAAAGGACATTTCTTCTAGTCAACCTCAGCAGGTTTCCTCGTTCAATATTCGTTTATCGCGCTTTTTTCATTCAACCAGTACCTACCGGTTTTTACTTTTGAGCGACTCTAAAGGAATTAATTTCTTTAGGTCATGCGTCTACCGGGAATTAGTCTTGTTATGCTTAGCATTAACAAAATTAATTCATAATGAATACCCCGTTAGCATTTAGCACTGCTAAGCGCCCTGATGAATAAAAATTAATGCTAAATGCTAAGCAATAATCACATTTAATTTTAATTAGCATTGCTGTTTCGTTCGTAAAACTTTGTTGGTTCGTTTGTTTTGGAACGCACAAAGCAAGAAGTATGTGCTATTTATCTGTGGTACTGCTAAATGCTAAATGCTATATAGCGCCTGCGCTCCGCTGCTAGCTAGCTAGCTAGCATCTAAATGCGAAATGCGATGCGATCATGCGAGTGAGGGGTCGGAATTATCATCTGTCACGTGATCATTAGTTTTGGTCATATCTACAGAACCACTGGACTTAGACCCATCGTGTTGGTACTCAATCTGAACGTCTCGATGAGATCTATCCATCTGTCACATTAACTATTGTTTTGGTCATAACTCGAGAACCACTGGTGCTAGACCCATCGTGTTGGTACTCAAACTTCAGGTCTCGGTGAGATCTATCCATCTGTCACATGAACTTTTGTTTTGGTCATAACTCGAGAACCACTGGTGCTAGATCCATCGTGTTGGTACTCAAACTTTAGGTCTCGGTGAGATCTATCCATCTGTCACATGCACTTTTGTTTTGGTCATAACTCGAGAACCACTGGTGCTAGACCCATCGTGTTGGTACTCAAACTTCAGGTCTCGGTGAGATCTATCCATCTGTCACATGAACTTTTGTTTTGGTCATAACTCGAGAACCACTGGTGCTAGACCCATCGTGTTGGTACTCAAACTTTAGGTCTCGGTGAGATCTATCCATCTGTTGCGCGACCATCTGTTAGTGTTAACACATGTTAGTTCTTTAGTTCTTTAGTTCAACAATAACAATGTAAATGTCAACAATGTAAACAGTAACAATGTAAATGTCGTAAATTGTGCTTTTAAATTTAATTCAATTGTTCAAAAGTTACCAAATGAAAATTTTAATATAGATACCGATCTATAAATAAATAATTAAGTAAATTATTGTTCTGTTTCAAATATATGTTTCTATTACAGACTACACAGCCTTTCATTTGTTATTTTATTAACCCTTATATAACGAATTCACACCGTCAAACTGACAGAGAGACGCATGGTACATTTTATAAGGCTCTAGCTGCATGGCTGGTTAGTTTGTTAAAAAAGGCAAAGCCTGGAAAACCTCATTTTACCCTAAAAAAATTAAATATCCAGGTGGGTATGGCTGGTTAGTTTGTTAAAAAAGGCAAAGCCTGGAAAACCTCATTTTACCGTAAAAAAATTAAATATCGAGGTGGGTACTCATAAATTTTTTATGGTAGGGTAGATTTTCGCGAATTTTTCGCGAAGTCATATTGCAATATAATTTGTCATATCGTTGGCTAAGTAATTAGCAAATAGTTGTTAATAATATAATAATTATTTTTTTTGGTTACAAAACTTTTCGACTTTCTAACATTATTTTTTTAATTTTGGAAAATTCCAATAACAAATACTCCAATAAGATAATACCAATGTACGAGGTCTTACAAATCATTGTTTTGGAAATTTGATGTAGATTTATAATAAAGTATCCGAGGTATCTCAGAACTTAGAACTATTATCGTGTTTATGCGAAAATCTGCAAATTCGCAAAATTGTGAAAGGGGCGTTGCCTTTGTTCATTTAAGAGAAAGTTATATTATTCCCTTGATGTAAAGAAGGGTTAAATATTGTTAAATCCGTTTCATCTTTTCATCGCGAATCGACACAATGAGCGACTTATTGTATGAATCCCGTTCAAACGTATGGAAGACTGGCGTCACGTGGCTACCTACTCGCTCGGCCAATCACGGCGTTCCATGCGCCGCTCCCGCCTCAGACTTCACACCCCTTTGGCGGCTACCTCGGTTCTCATACAAACGATGCCGTATTTCGTATCCAGGTTTACTGACTCGTGATCTATACTATACATATGTATAGCGTAATAATACGCTATAGATGAGTGCATCGCACGTGCAGCGAAGCGTATAGGTGTGGGTGTATTGAAGTAGGGGCCGAATGGCGACCGCTCCATCCCCCTAAATAGTATTCATTTATCTTTGAATAGTAATTTACTTATGTCAAAATATTTGAATTTAGAACTTCGACTCGGCTTTGAGATTATCTTCAAAAAATTCTTATAAACTACTGACAAATCTACAACTCTAATGATAGTTTGCTATTTTACTCGTACATAATTACTAAAAATATAGGTGGATAGGTGGTGCCTAAATAGCTACTTTAAAAAATTATGCGTACATACTTAGTAGGTACCTACTTAATTAAAATAAATTTTCTTAAGTACAGGTAGAATTAACCTGTTTACTTCCAACTTCCAAGGTTATAATAATGCTTACCTCCCTGACATCCAGGAATTTTCGGCGCACCGCGGCTCGGCCTCGACCTCGAACGCCGACATTGACATATACTCAAATGATTTGCACCTATACATAGGCAATGAAATTATCTACATAAAATGTCAAACATGTGAGAATTTACTATTTTAGAAGTACAGATATAAAAATAATAATAATAATACTCGAATTTTGTTTTTTTAATTCTGGGCCCGCGCGGGCCCTTCTGAACGTTACGAATTTATTACGTTGTTACGAACGAAGTTAAGAATTTAAGAGCGTTCCGTGCAAAATGACAGGCGACGGTGCTGCCACTCAAGTAAATAATATATATCTCTTAAACAAAGCCATAACTGGAAAAAACAAGCCATGAACCTGTAGTTGATTTTGATTATGATATTCTAAGATACTGAAAACAGTTTTATATTGCTCAGTTTATGCACAATCATAATAACGGATTTCGTTGGCCACCGTAATCCGTTATTTATTATGTTTATGGATAATCATAATCATCGTCCATATGGTAATTCGTCATTTTGCACGGAACGCTCTTAAATGGGTTAGTATCTGTATACCTACCTAGACCTACCCAGTGAAATTTACGTGTAATATGACAAAATGCAGATAAAAACAAAACCAGTCGGCGCGTTTTCGCAAGGTATAAAATGACTGAGTGAATATCTTTACGCGATGGTATGTGGGTTCGATATCGCAATTTGTGCGCAGCGGGTAGGTACACTACGCGCCGTACGGTACATGAATGCATAAGTTCTGCCGAACACAAATTATTTGTTCAAACTGATCCGGCGGCGGCGGTGTAAACAGACAGACAGACGCATACGGGTACTTCGCAATAAACATATTTATGCTCATTGTTAGAACAAATAGTCGAACGGGTAAGCAAGCGGATATTTGACACTATTTCCCAGCAAACACGGCGACGTTTAGCGGTTAGGTTTCTTTTCTGCGATGTTCAACCACGTTCAACCGCATAGTTGTGTCATACTCATACATAAGCACGTGTGTATAGGTAATAAAATAAATAATAAATCTGGAAATTGAATTCTGTAAAGTTATTAAGACACACTTAAAAATCAGAATTTTGAACAGTTTAACATGAAGACGTTAGTCATACTTTTCATATTGTTTTCTGTCTGTATCTCCGTAACTACGAAATATTTAAATGGAATATTGTACATAAACAAGCTGTATCCCGACTATCGGGATAAGCAGAGTAATTGGTGTTGTGATGCAAGCAGTGGCGGCTGGTGACCTATGGGACTGGGTGTGCGCACAGCACACCCAGTCCCATAGGTACCTAGCGCACAGTGTGCGCTAACTTACTCGTAGTACTAAACCCAAACGTGAATCTAATGGATACCGAGACGTGATTTTTTATTTTATTTTCATGTCTGAGTTAATTGCCCAAATTATGTAAAAGTATTCTCACTCAACAGATACATAGTTGAAAGACAAAATAAGGTAAGGATAAAAGTGATAAAATTATTAAAATGTAAGTAATAAAAATGTACTCACTTTTAGATTGAAATATCTAGGTATGGTGTTTTGAAGAACACGCCAGCGAATTTATGAAAATTATGAAGAAATCAGTCACACACACACACCACACACACTACAGTTTGATTGGGTAGGTCTAATATTGTTCTATTTATTTCGTTTTTAATATAGTCAACACTGAATCCACTCATTTTTATAACGCACTAGAAACACAACCAGAGTCCTAATTGCTCGAAGAACCAAAGCGACACTTCACTGCGCAGTGGCCACCGAGCACCGAGCCGCGCGGCCGCCGGGGCGCCTCCGCGCGCGAGGCGTGGCCGGCGCGCGCGCCCGCGCCCGTCGGCCAGCCTTGCCGCGCCGGGCAATGAAGAAAACTTCACAATGTACTGTTAACTGACGAAAAGTCGTTCAAACTGCTAAAAAACTGATTTGCAAAACATCCCGGCGCGGCAAAGATATATTACGTACAATATTTCATCTAAGCGGTGGCGGCGGCGCGGCGGCGCGGAACGGCCATCATCGGTCGACGCGACGACGACGGGTCTCGCCCCGAACTGAGATGGCGCGGCGCGCGCGGCGCGGCGCGGCGCGGCGAGCGATCGTTCGGATGATCGCGCGACCAACAACGCGAAAATAGCGAAATATGCAGTATCATTAATGTTTGTCGTAACATTCGAATATTTTATAAATTACCATTCGAATATGTATCAAATCGATATTCGAATAATTCAAATTATTCAATTGCAAACTCGATCTGTTATATAAATATAAGAAACACCCATATTCCAAAAATGGACTCGCCTGTCGGTTCGTGCTACAGCGTATGTGTAGGTACTTAGCGCTTGTGTGTGTGTGACTTCGACCCAGAGTTTGGATCGCCCCCGCCGCGCCCGCGCCCGCGCCCCCCGCCCGCGCGTGCCTTCGGTCGGGTTTACGATCTCGGCTTACTTCGGCTCATCGTCGGCTGGCTCGGTCGCGACGTGTCGCACGCGCGTCTATCCACAATATACTGTCCTTCTTTTTCCGTCGTGTGTCACACGCAGAAGGCCACACATAATCGTATGAATAGTGTTTTGTTTCACGCGGCGGGGCAGCGGCGTTTGACATTTTCTCATAGTAAACGTTCGCGGTGTTTTGTACTGCACTCGGCGCGGCGAGCTCGGCGGCTATACGTAGTATGTAGTACGTATTACGTACAGCAAAATCGTGCCTTGTTGTCTAGGAAATAGGATCGAATTCAGTTTGATATTTTTACTTCGATCGGTTTCATGGAGAATGTTTAATATTTTAATTTATTTCTTTCTTTCGGGTGAAGGCGTTATGTTTTGTGGTAGTGCGGCGCACGAACGCACTTAAGGGCCAGCCGCCACTGGATGCAAGTACTCTTACGTAAATTACATACAGCACAACACCGACCACCACGCTTAGCAATGTATTAGGACAAGATAGCTACGTATATCATAATTCATAATATCAAGCAGAAAGTAAGGCACGAAGAGCCACGTCCTGCTGCATGACTCGGTGGAAGGACCGTGCCAAGGTCATATGTGGCACGGCACCTTGTCCTTATCCCTTAGTCGCCCTTTACGACATGCGCGGGGAGAGATGCAGTGGGGCTATTCTTTTCAAGTACCGGCCCCACACAGTACAGGAATGTTGTACGTATGTTAAACAACGCATCTTAACAGCATAATATGCTGCTTAATGTCCGGCTCCGCTCGTGTTAGAGTTCTCATACAAATACGTGTATTTAACATGCAACAACCACCAACTAAATATTCCACCATTGTTGTTCAAACCTTATTTTAACGCGAGTGGGACTAAGCTAGTACGTAATAAGGACGTATGTACGCATAAAAATCTGTACGTCTTGTTCCTGGCGGTGACCTGGTGGGCGGACAACAATACAGTTGTGAAATCAATCACTAACTGTTTACCAGCCATTGTGCCGGAGTGAGCTATTGAAATTATTATTAAATGGCAAACCACGTAGGTAATGCTGATTAATGAGTTGGGTTTTTATTGCCTTTATTATTATGATGACGGTGGCGACTGGCGCTGGCGGCGCGGTTTGTTCACTGAGTTAATTCTTAGGATGTTCTCATACTGTATTATTATAATCGGTGTTATTAATTAAGAAATGAATGAATATATTATACCTGAGCAGGAAATGCGAAGTAAATTTAATACTAATAAAAAAAAAAAGACATACACCAATCGAATAATTACATACATACCTATATATATACCTCCGCTTTATAATCGGCCAAATTAAAAACAAATACGGAAATCTAAAGGATCGAATGAATTTACCTCGAGATTTACCTCCGCCTTTTTTGAAGTCGGTCTTAAATTTAAATTATGGTGGAACCAATTTAAAATGTAAACAATAATTGTTACTAGGTACATACACAAAAACTTACAGAACGACATACCTATATAAAAACCGGTCAAATACGAGTCGGACGCGTGCACCGAGGTTTCCGCATCACAAAAAAAAACGCCGAAAAGACGTAGCGAGTGCGTGAACACGTCGTCGTTCTTGCAGTGACCACGTGACACCTGTCAACCGCTGACTAGGGATGACTAGGGTTGCCTGCCCAAACGCAGCGCTGCCTAACCATGTAAATTACTACTATGACTAGATACTGAACTGAGCACATTCATTTATTTATTAATATTTTAACATTGAAAATGTTTTTTCGATCGCTCCTTATTATAGTAGATATACCTACTATAGGCACACCAGCAGGATATATATTTTTTCACAACATGAATATTATGTACATTGCCTCGACTTCTTATGTAAATCCCTATTAAAGGCGAGCACAACATGCAAAAAAAGCAGGTGTAATTTTTTTTAAATCTGAGTCATATTGTGACAAATATCGCGGGCACAACTAAGTCACGTGTACCTACTTTTACCTAAACATAAGCTCGCATTCAAATTGCACTTGCACGCTGAATGCAGCAGGCATATCGAGAGGGTAAGTAAGTACCTACTTGCTAATAAAAATAGGCCATGAAGTACTCTCTCTACTAAGGCATGTACAAGTGACTCTTGAATTTGCGCGCACAGGCCCTTCACAACTCCCCTCCACATCGGATGCACAAAAAGTACAAAACGACCAGTCACATGGAAATAAGTGGAACTTTGTATAATGAAAACCAGCGTGGGTAGGTACTAGGTGCCGAGGAACCAAAGGTGCTCGACACAGCGAGGTGCCATACCAGCAGACTTGCGTACTATTGAGGGTTGCCAAGTCTGTTTTTAGGGCTCCGTACCTCAAAAGAGGAAAAAAAAGGAACCTTATAAGATCATTCTCGTGTCTGTCTGTCCGTCTGTCATGCATGCCTTATTTTCTCCGAATCTACTTTAGAAATAAGAAATTTGATGAGTGATGGATGACCCAATCACCAACGTATAGCGTAAATAAACGAATTTAGATTTTGGGGGACAAATTAAAAACTTTTTTTTTTCAAGTCCATCATGTGTGTGACGTATAAGATATAAGAAACACAAACATATTTTTTTTATAATTTTAAATTTCATAGTTTATAAGATATTAAACCAAGTTATTATTTTTAGTTGCTTTTAGCTAGCCAAGAAGCTATCGTAACAATCATCACCAGCCCGTATCGGTCCATTGCTGGACATAGGCTTCTCCCAAGGCACGTGACCACACGCGAATGCGTGATGCATGCAATAAATAAAGCATGCGTTATCTATCACGCGATGCGTTAAGCTGTTCTTGAGTAGCGAAACTACCGAATAGCGGTAAGCGGTGCAGTACCTATATTCGGTGATCCGGCAAAGCATCGGGGCGCGCGGGACGGATCATCGTGACGTGACGTCACACGGTAAAAATTTACCAAGCTTTATGGATAACTTAATTAAATTTTCTATTAATTCAAACGTTTTGTGCTCAGAATTTGTATTCAATATATCGCCATAAAAAAATTATGTGGTATATATAAGTCAATGATTTAGATATAGAAGACGACCTCCTTCCCAATCCACTTGAAGCACTTGAATGTTGAATGGACCAACGCGACTTTTTTCGGCTACTCGGCTCACTGTTTTGGCATCTCAAGTGTGTAAACATTACGAGGAGCCAAGCCAGGGGTAACTTATGTCAAACGTCGTGGACAAACTGTCTCTCCTCCCTTGCGCAAGGGTGTGCGGTTCGGGGGGGGGGGGGGGGGGGGGCGCTACGCTTGGAGACTTGTACCCCGCCCGCGCCGGTTTTTATTTTATTTAATTTTGTGTTAATTTTGTGTATTTTTATAACTTTTGTAGGTATAATATAGGTATGTAAAATTAATATAAATTAAAATTAATGTAAAAATGTGAAATAAAAGACATAACATAGTAAATAAATAAATACATATAAAAGTATTTTTATATGTATTTATATGTAGGTACTTATCTACGAGATTAAATAAATAGTAAGCCAATACAACAGGTCCCACTCAGGTTTGCCGCTGACACTGTCACGTCAATATGGCGATAGCGTTAATTTTGCATTCCACAGACCGGCAATCTTGCATGGTACGCGACGCGTTGTACCTATCTTATCGATGATATAATAGGTACAGGTGCCTAGCGAAAAATAGGATATGAAAGAATTGTGAGTCCTTCAAAAATATCCATTCGAAGCTGAGTTCATCCACCCGCCCGCACGCGTATTTCAAATGAACCAACCGAATGCCTATACACCATCAAAGTAACTTTGAAGCGCCAGAACTGGGTTGTAGTAAAATCCAACTTATATTTATAGCAGTAATGCGGCAAAGAGAAGCGTCGTATGAAGATAATGTATTCTCACTCTAGCATTTATTCAAAAGCTAAAACTCGGCGTTTGCGTGAAGTCAAATATTGTCTCAAGCAGTGTCAACAGGCGCATGTCGAAGAGACGCGGGGCGAGCGTCGCGTCAATATTTGGCCGCTGTTTAGACGCACTTGAGGCACCGAATATACTTGCGGCACAATGCACAAGGCACATCCCAACACAATATACCCATCTACAGGTTGACTTTCCGAAACGGAATGCATTCGGGAATTCTCTAACTATCCGCGCCGCCCTGGCTCTTTTTGTGACAGCGCGTCGCGACTTCTGGGAAAACGGTGCGGTGCGGTGTGTGCGGGGTTTCGAATTTCGAACGCGTTTGTAAACGGTTCGCGGAAGTTCGACCGAATGGGAGTCGGTGGGTCTGGCTGGGTGACTAATGCGTTGCTATGAAAGAATTTTTGATGATCTGTTTGTAATGATTTTAACGTGCTATTTATGATCATCGCGTAAGTATTCATGTTACTACACACACACATCACACATGTTCCTGTCTGCAGAATACTTAAAAAAACTAACATGCAATATGTGCAATTTATTAACAAAGTTGCTTGCGGATCTTTTAGAATTGAACCTACTACTAGAGTAGCGTGGGTGTTTCGCGGGCAAGCGGTACGCGGTGGGTTGGTCATACATAGACGTTCGTATCATTTGTTACTCAGTTTCAAAAGTTCCAATCTTTTAATCAACTGGGTTATATTTACTTATGTAAGTAGGTATTAGATACTGCACAGTGCACTCACCTAGAGAGTACATAAAAATATAGTTGCATTTAAAAGGTTTATTTTTATTAAAATTAGTAAAAAATTAAACCTTCGAGGCAAAAATAAATCCAGGTGCGATTGCATATAAAAATTTTTTTTACAAATTCTGGCACCGGATAAATATAAAAAATTACGTTTAAACTATCCTTACCTTTAATAAAATCCAACGTCTGCTTTCTGTATGTATGTATGTCTGTCTGTCCGCTTATAACTCGAGAACCACTGAACCGATTTTAATAAAACCAAATTCTACGGATAGCTTGATTCTTCCCATCAACTATAGGCTACTTACTATTACGCTAAATAGCTTAGGCCCACTTGCACCAACACGAATTTAACTATAAACCAGTTTAACTCGTTAAGCTAGCACCCGTTGTATGTGGGAACCGCGTTTAAACCGCGTTTAAATCCATAACTCGCTACTTAACTCTAAACTCGTGTTGGTGCAAGTGGGCCTTATTAGGTTAGCAGTGAAGTGAAATATGAGAGCGGGCGGAGCCGCGGGCACAGCTTGTACATAATATAACTAGCTGTGCCCGCGGCTCCGCCCGCTCTCATATTTCACTTCACTGCTAACCTCATAAGCCGTTTAGCGTGATAGTAAGTAGCCTATAGGTGATGGGAAGAATCAAGCTATCCGTAGAATTTTGTTTTATTAAAATCGGTTCAGTGGTTCTCGAGTTATAAGTGGACAGAGAGACACTCAGACAGAAAGCAGACGTTGGATTTTATTATAGGTAAGGAAGGAAGGATAAGGAAGGATGACAATAATTGGTAAAACTAATTGCAACTAACAGTGTAAGTTCGTTGGCAAAATTAGAATAATGGTTGCTAAGGTCGTCGCTTAGAGGAGTTAGAGGGTCGTCGTCGCCTAATATAAATTGTCATCTTGCAAAAGCGCCCAAAGCCCCCTAGATCTCTGGTATCTCGCTTGTATCTAGATAGCCTGTATTTGTTCTATGTAAGCTTAGGTCTGCGGTTGACACAGGCTATCAAGGCGACGACGCGACGCGCGCTACATCAATCACTATCTGCTTGGTGTGGCGCGCAAATAGGACTCCGTGAGAGAGCCTTGCGCTTATCAAGGTGCTAATATTTGTGTTTTACATGCCGCTGTTACATGCGCGTTATTAGGTCAAAAATTGTTTTTCTACTAACTTATGGACGAAGTACATAATTATAATTTTTTTTTATGGAAACTGACACGGTTGCCTACATCACCTACAACGTCCGTGATGTCAGCCCATAACACCGGGTGAACTAGGTGCCATGTCAGTGCTTCCCCCTTTGATCGTGCCGGCTACACTGAACTGGTCGGAAAACACAAACTATTTACATAGCCGTTTAGACCGACGTTTCATTCAGTGCGGTGGTACCAACCCGGGCGGGTTAAACCCTACCACCAAGTAAGATTAGGAGGGAAGGGACCTACAGTTTTACGAGGAATCCGAACCTCGGTCAGCCTCCAACGGTCAGCGGTCACCAAGGACTGACCGCACCCAGCGTTGCTTAACATGCAATAGTTGACTGTCTGCACCACTGAGCTATCGAGGCTGACAAAAAAAATCATTTTCTTCAACTTTAGAAATGTAAGGTATAAGTCCGCCTTTGCACCTTATGTAAATTTTCTAATGTATTTGTTACTGTTTAATGTTTACTGGAGCAATAAAGAATTTTCTATCTATCTAAAATGTGCCATGCATTCATTTATTTTATTGACAAAATTATATAGGTACAATCCCCGGCAGTAAATAATGCGTGTCGAGCTTTAGAAAGAGACAGTTCGGTCGTAGAGCGTCGTCCCTGTCGCACAGAGACGTGCGAGTTCGTGCGACAGGGACGACGACGCTCTACACCAGTGTTTTTCAATCTGTGGGTCGCGACCTCTAGGGGGGTCGCGAAGCCTTACTCGGGGGGTCGCCGGCAAAAGGAAAAAGGGTTTTACACTACAATAAAACACAATTTACACATTTTCAGTGACAAGGATGGGTCTGTTTATTTTTCAAAAAATTGTCAAATCGTGTTGCTATTCTTGAAATGTTAAGAATCAAATCATTTTCTAATAGAAGTCTATTTCTCTTTTTTAGTTTTAATGTTGAATTGAAGAGAACGTCAGTTCGCATAGAAATAATGCATATATGTAGGTACCTACTAACTTTTACCTAATATAACTAATTACTAACTTTTTTCTGTCTATGGCCCAAGGGGGTCGCGAGAATTTTTCAACCTGTAAAGGGGTCGCGTATTCAAAAAGATTGAAAAACACTGCTCTACACAACCGGATCGTCTCTTTCTGAAGCTCGACACGCTTTTTTTTCTGCCTGGAACTGTACAGTACCCGGCAGTAAATAATGAACATCGAGTTTTTTTTTTATGGGAAGCACGACATATGGCGCGCGCCAGACTAACGCATAGGTGTAGTCCGACGGCGCCCACGGGCATTCGGATATTTACGGGGACTGCGAATACCAATTCATTCTTCAATAATACAAAAGTTATTATGTGAAACTGTTATACGGACACACCCAACCTCTTTGCACTTAATTTTGCTTCTACTAAAATAAACAACGGGGTCAAAGTTTCCCCACCGACTTTAGTCCGCTCTCAAGTGGACCACTACCTCTCTGGTAGCGAAATAGGCAGTATATATTTGAGGTTTCGACCTCGAGCACAGTCACCCAGATCGGGCTCAATAACAAAACGGAAAAAATCATACGAAAAACATTCAATTACATTATTGAGAGCTTAACGTGTAGGTAGGTACTGTAGTATGCCATCATTATTCCTCGTAATTATACCTACATACAATGTTTGAATGGCAAACGGTAAAGGCCACTTTCTAGGACAAATAGTATGGCCGCTCTATGTTACCCTGCCACTACTCGTCCGTCTTCGTCCGTCACTCCGAAAGGCGTTAGTTTGTGTTGTGAATGCGTCGTGTAAATAAACGCGTCACGGCCCGAGAGAGGGCGCTAATAAGATAGACTAATCAAACGTCAACTTGACACTTCATTCAATGTTTAGAGCTGTGTGAAACTAGCGCGGTGGCAAATTCGCACCTTCCTACCAGTTTGCGCAACTTGTTTTATTTAATCTATGACTTTAGCAATCGACGTGTTGCACCTACGAGTATTACTTCTTTTGCTCGCGGCTTCGCTCGCGTGAAATTCGTATTCAAAAAGAAGAAAGTAAGTACCTAAGCCCGCTATCGTTCGGCGCGCGGACAATTCGAGATTGGATATGAGAGCCACATCTTAGCGTAACCGGAACTGAAATTTGTTCTAGCCTATCCTGAGTGTGTGGAGAAACGTATGACAATATACATACATTCATACAGAAAATATTTCTAAAAATCGTAAATTATTCAGTTTTAGTGTCACCCTACATAGCTAAAAACGCAGTATCTTTGTTTTTATGATTCCGTAGCCAAATCGCTAAAACGAAAGCCTTATAACTTCGATTTGTCCGTCTGTCCGTTCGTCCGTTGCAGCCGGCCAACATGGTATTCGCAGCCCCCGAAAATATCCGAATACCCGTGGGCGTCGGACAATCCTTTCCAAAAAAAGGTAGTAAAATTTATGGAAAAATAGTTTCAATATTTTTCGAAATTTTTTCTTACTTACAGAGTTGAGTACAATCCACTGCGTGCATATTTCAGCGATTATCGCATAAATAGCGGTAGCCGCATCTCCGTCTCACTAGAGGCAAGGAGAAGCCCGTTGGAGCGAGTGAGACGGATCATGAGAAATTACTAGTAGCGATGAATTGCTAATAGAGAATAATCCCGTTGGAGTGAGTGCCGCTTCGCCCGCGCACCTAGGTATTAGGTACTAGTATGTTTCTGGTTTGCACTTACCTCGGCCCGAGCTTCCGCACTTCGCGCGTCACCCTACACCCGCTGACGCCGCCGAGCCTTGGAGGAAATGCTTGGCGTCAGCGGGTGTAGGGTGAGGCGCGAAGTGCGGAAGCGCTGGCCGAGGTAAGTGCAAATAGCTTGCTGTTCTGCTGCCCCTGTCTGAGGAGATTATATTATTCGACCTGGAAAAACTCTTTATTCAAAACCTGATCGTTGTGGACTTCCAAGTGGCTGTTTTTGTAATGTAATCCTGTAGTTCTTTGCTAAGCAAGAGGGGCGAAAGCACATAATGCTCCGACCACGACACGTCAGTTACACCTCACCATCCAGAAACTGCCATACTCGAGGATCCTTCTGTTTGGATAGCATTGCTGTATGGTAGGTACCTGGACTAGAATTGAACACAGACAAAACTACTAGGTACTTTTGTCCAGTACAATGGTACCAAAGCAGTCGACTACCACCTAATAAGGGGCAAGGGAAGGGACTCACACTTTTTCACCTGTTCCAAACTCATCATTAGTGTCGGCCGGATTCGGCCTTGGGTGGAACCTTGCGTTGCGATCTTTTGATCACATAATGGACTCTTGTCCAAACCCCAACGCGCCGGGATAATCCGGCTGTAGAGCTTTGTCCCTGTCGAACGAGACCTGCGAGTTCGTGCGACAGGGACGACGCTATACAACCTGATGGTCTCTTTCTAAAGCTCGACACTCATTATTTGCTGCCGGGCCGGGACGGGAACTGTACGTTATAGTAGTTAGGTGCATAAGTACATTTCTTATCTACTGGCCGAATGAATGAAACATAAAACGTGAGGAGCTACTAACCGGATGTCTGGCTGCCGCCACTGCAGCCGCGGCGGCGGCGGCATTCATCGCGCCCGCACTCGGATACATCTCGCCGTCGTCAGCGACGCATCTCCCGAGCACACGCACTGAACACACTCAAACACCCGCACAACACTATCACACCTCTATCTCGCACCGCATCCACCCACTCGGCACTATCCCCTCGACAGACAAGACTGCCGCCGCGCGCCGCAACAAATTCAAAACCTTTTTGAATTTCGAACGCGCCGAAGTTCCGGAGAGCCGCGCGCCGGCCGACCTCGCCGGATATCAGCGAGCGCGAGGTGAACGATCCGACGTCGAAGTAAATACGCCGCAAGCAAGACACGACACTGCGCGACGCTTCCGGCGACCGCGTGGCGAGACCGCGGTCGAGCCGGTTCACAACTTACTTTCCAGACCGCTCTCTTCCGGAGAAACAATAAAAAACTAGGCGTGCAAGTCAACAAATCCGAGTAAAACGAACCGAAGGAAAGCGATTTGTCGAAACACTTTGCGATACAACAAACTCGCCGCTACGGAGCCGCACAGAATACTACTCATACAAAAGCCGCGCGCTAACTGAGGAAGGAAAGAACGAGCGAGCGAGACAGGGCAGCCGTACGGGCGCGAGCGCCCCAGCGGTCGAAGCGAGCGAGCGAGCGAGGCAAGGTGTCCCCCGTGTCCCTCCACCTCGCCTCCACCCGTCCGCTCCGACCGCCCCGCAAAACAACGGACGGCGCGGCGTAATGCCAAAAGTTAGCTCTATTCAGCATCCGTCGTTACTTCTTCATAATAGTTTTCACATAAGTAGTTATATTATATGTGGCCTCTGATTAATACTAATAAAATTAAATGTAAGATCTAAAGATGTTATTCATATTTTCTAAGTTGGTACTTGCAATGAACATGTATGTAAGTATCTATGTAAATTGGAGCAACAGTAAGCAACTGGCTTTTTAGGTTGAAATATAATTATCTACTGTTTGGGAATTCGCGCATCAAGCAGAAATAATTGGGTAGAGTTAAGCGAAAAGGAACCATATGATATTTTTTCTCAAAATGAGTTAACCCCTCTTGGTTAAATAAAATGCTGAAAAATGTTTTGTTTTTCCACTACAAACCCAGCGAGAGGAAAGGTTCTTTTATGCACTAATGTCGATATGTATGAAAAAGCAAAAAAAAGTCCACCAAATAGAACCAAGTAGGTACTTGACACTATTTTGCAGAACTTGTTAAGTTTAAATCATTCTTAAACCTATTAAATGTATAAAGAACCATGTACTTGGCTCTGTTTTATTTAAGTACTACCTTTTTCCCGCGGCCTCGCTCGCGTGAAATTCGTATTTAAAGAGAAGAGTAAGTAAGTAAGTTGAGTAGAGTAGAGTACAGGGGCGCCGACTTTTAGAAATCCTCGTGGTTGCTCATGCAATTTTTTTTTATTGAACAATCATCATCATCAACGTGTTGCCGTCCACTGCTGGACGTCTGCTATGCTTCTCCAATTTTTCACTAATTCTCCCGGCACCCGGCAGCATGGATTCGCAAAACGTTCGCACAATGTTTTGCATTTGCCGCATTTACACATTTGCACGATGTACCTACGCATGTAGTGTCCCTATATTCTATTGAATGGTATGGAATAATATAGGAGTACTATAACGTTTGCTATTCGTCGCGCCACTAGTGCGAATGTGTAAATGTGGCCGCTCAAAGGCTTGTAAGTAAATAAGGCACTTTTATCGAAGCTCAAATCCTATTACTGATCAGTTTTTATATCTATCGCCGTGGGTGCTCTGCACCCACTGCTCACACCTCGTGGGTGCTGGAGCCCCTGAGCACCCACGTAGTCGGCGCCTATGGTAGAGTAAGTAATAAGAAAAGTAAGTAAGCCCGCTACCGTACCTTTATTTCGGTGCGCGGATCAATTCGGTTTGAATGAGAGCCATATCTTAGCGTAACCGGAACAAAATTTTATTTAGCCCATCCTGTGTCCCGTATAGTTATATGTGCTTGTACTAAGTTTCATCAAATTTGGATGATCGGTTTAAGACTCATGGAGGAACATACATACATACAGAAAAGATTTCTAAAATTCGTCAATTTAATTTTAGTATCACACATAGAGTCTACAAACGCAATATCTCGCAAAACAAAGTAACTTACTCCATGACCATCCCTTACAGATTTATTATTAGTATAGTATAGTATAGTATAGTATTGATGATGGATGATTGATGATTGCTGGTATAAACATAATTGATTGTTGTAAAGTCAAGACAGAACCAAGTACATGGATCTGTTATGCTTATCTCCTTTTGTTCAGTTTACAGTAAAATATACGGTGCAAGATTTGAAGAAATAGAACCAAGTATTTGCTAGTATTATCCATAACCTGTTAAGTTTAAATGAACAGCAGTTTCACGTGATCGCAAGAAAAACATAATTCAAAACATTCTGTCAGTAATATTTTTCATTATTTTTATTTGACATTACCTGTTTAGGTATAAGCACGTATAACCACGTATAAGCACAGGTATAAGGTGGAATGTCTGAGTTTATGCCGACTGATTTGGGGTTACGCGAACAGCAGCACCGCTTGCAGCGGGGTTTTGGGGGAGGGGTGAGGGGGGGATGCCGCGGCGGCGTGGTCTCTGTTCCGTATGTATGATATTGCTCGAATTTTTCTCTCTCTCGACGCGCTATCGACCATCTTCGTGTTTGAGGAATACTTAGTTGAATCGCACTCGGAGATATACGCTTTAATAGATACGTATTATCCAAAAATCCTCCCCGGGGTCGTCCTACGGAGCACTCACTCCGGAGGGGGTGGGGGATACGGGTGGTGAGATAATGTCGCGTCGCGAGCGAGTTTGTGCTCCGCTCCCTGTGAGTTGACGTTATTTTGGCAAACGAGATGCAACGTTTTAAGTGTTCCGCGGCGATGTCGCGTCGTCGTCGGGTCTGAGGCATGGGGGGCATTGCTGGCGGCGGGCGGCGTGGCACGACACGAGAGAGTGCGCGCGCGTGGCAGGGGGTGGGAGGGGGGAGGGGCAGGAGGCAGTAGTAAGTAAAGTAAGTAACGTCGCGTGTTCCCAGCACTTGTATTTTAACAAGTCGACACTGTGCGCCTCCGCGCCGCCGCCGCCGCCGCCGCGCCGCCCGCGAGCAGCGAGTGTGTCGTGTTCGCGCGGGTGGATGCGGGGTGGGTTGGCGGCGGCGCGGCGAGTGGGGGGTACCGCGCGCTCAGCGGTCGGCTGTGGCCAATTTATCTAATGTCGCGCGTGAAGAGAGGCGAGAATTGAGGCGCGTTGGCTGGCGTAATTGATATGTCTATTATCGGGTGCGCGCAGGTTAATTGTAGACTACACGGGCTACGGGTAGAGAGAGGGAGGGGGAGGGGAGGGGCACTTAGTGCCACTCCGCGCGCCGCCGCCGCGCCGCTGGCATTGTGACTAGGTACCTAGGTACCTACATATATAGACTCTCCATTCTCATTGTAAAATTAATAGGTAGGGAGGGAAGGGTATAGACTAGACACCCAACTATTAATTTTAAGTAAGGTACTAAACCTAGTCCTACATAGACTAGGAAGTAGGATAGCGAATTTCAATTCCCACTTTGCTATATTCTTTTATTCTTTTATATATTTTACTCATATTTAGTTGATTAGGTAACCATTTCAAAGTTCAGAAAGAAATGTAAGTAACACCCTCAGATCAGGAAAGGAAGGAGATATGCGGAGGGGGCGTGGCCCTGTCTCCGCCACATGCGGAATGCCCGCATGTTTCGTTGAATGCACCCGCCAGGCGAGTTAGTCACGCTTTTGTCTTTGTGTCCGATATTACTCCGAAGTGCGCTCTTAGTTTTTGGCAAAATGCCTCAGTGCTGTGTCGTGCTTCATAAAAATGAGAGCAGAAATAAAAACTACAAGGACCATGGGATCACTCACCACCTGCAAGTACTGAATTACATGATTATTACATATTTTAAAAAATTTCTGAAATCTCACTTTCTTCAACCGGGAAGATGTATTTGAAATGGCGTCGCTAGGGTTGTACGCAACAACACATTTATCGATGTTTATTTCGGTGCGTTTCAACCAGTATCAACACTGGATATAAATTTTTACTTTTATTTGTAAATTGTTGAAATTTGAGAAGTTCGTTTGTGTTTATTCTTGTTACAAAAGGGTACCCATAGTAAAAAAAATATTATAAATATTTGGTTGACATATCGGTGGACATATACATTTATTAACTATTAATCCAGGCAATGGGTAATTTCTTACTTACAAAAGGTCCAGGAAAAGTATTTTTTTTTAGATTTGTTCAGTTCGGTGTCTTAATTAATATTCCGAGTTTGGCCTAGGGCGACCGCCGCTCGCGCCGCTATATTTAAAAATTCATTACGGAAAGACTAGCTGCTAGATCAAAACAATTCGGAGAAATACGCCGGCCACGGGCGAGTTCCATTCATTTAAGTAAAAACAAAAAATAACATATAGGTACATACATACATATAATAATACATACATATATAATAATACATTCTTAATGAGCACTATTTATGAAATCAAGCATTAGCCATTCGAAAGTGGACCTTATAAATAGAGCCTTATTGCTTATATTTTGGTATCTAAGCACGTCACACACAAGGAGATTAAGGATTAAGTGAGGCAAAGGATTAGTTAGAACCATTATTTGTTAATTTGAGGTGTGATTTTTTGGTTTATGCCAAACAAAACTGTGTTAGTTATGTCTACATTGTAGTAGCTGAATGTATATTTACAATAATTGCGCATATCTGATCGATGATTATGCATTCTTTATCTTTAAATAAATGTTATTTGATTATACTAAATATTATTATGCTATTAAATAAAAATTGCTGTTAACAATAAATAGGAATGACATCTTCTATTAACTCATAAAAGTTTTCCATCAAACTTTATAACGCCCTGTTCATATTTATATTACCTAAATTATGTCGATTTATATAATAAACAATTACTTATGTTATAAATATAATGCAAATTAGATTTTTGTATGAATACGAGGTACAAAACTTAAATGTTCGTAATTGAAAAAAAAATATCGATACTATATCGATCTCATTGTAACGTTTTGTCAATCACTGGCGTAGGGATGGTTTTGTGCTAGTATTAGTGGGTCGGTGGACCGTTAGCGCCCGCGCGTATTGGCTATACTATAACACAGTGTGCGTGCACTTGTACGTACAAGAGTGCGTTAATGTTAAATGACTGTAATTGGCTATATAACAGTGTGTGTCGACTCGTCCGTATTAGAGTGCATTAGTATTAGTGATTGTCTTGGAGACACGTGTTTCGTACTGGAAATCATTTCTTCACACATCTCCTTCCTTTCCTGATCTGAGGTAACACCTGTCGGACTACACCTTTGCGTTAATCTGGCGCGCGCCATATGTCGTGCTTTCAATTAAAAAAAAACCACTTATTCAGACTCTCATCCGAATCCGACAATGTCTCGAGCGGAGCCACCTCAGATCAGGAAAGGAAGGAGATATGTGAAGAAATGATTTCCAGTACGAAACACGTGTCTCCAAGACAATCACTAATACTAATGCACTCTAATACGTACGAGTCGACACACACTGTTTTATAGCCAATTACAGTCATTTAACACTAATGCACTCTTGTACGTACAAGTGCACGCACACTGTCTTATAGCCAATACGCGCGGGCGCTAACGGTCCACTAACCCACTAATACTAGCACAAAAGCATCCCTACGCCAGTGATTGACAAAACGTTACGATGAGATCGATAAAGTGTCGATATATTTTTTTTCAATTACGAACACTTAAGTTTTCTAACTCGTACTCATACAAAAATCTTAATAGAAGATGTCATTCCTATTTATTGTTAACAGCAATTTTTATTTAATAGCATAATAATATTTAGTATACTCAAATAAAATATATTTAAAGATAAAGAATGCATAATCATCGATCAGATATGCGCAATTATTGTAAATATACATTCAGCTACTACAATGTAGACATAACTAACACAGTTTTGTTTGACATAAACCAAAAAATCACACCTCAAATTAACAAATAATGGTTCTAACTAATCCTTAATCCCTCACTTAATCCCTAATCTCCTTGTGTGTGACGTGCTTAGATACCAAAACATAAGCAATAAGGCTGTGTATATAACGTCCACTTTCGAATGGCTAATCCTTGCTTTCATAAATAGTGCTCATTAAGATTGTAGGTATTATTAATTATTATGTATATGTTATTTTTTGTTTTTAGTTAATGAATGGAACTCGCCCGTGGCCGGCGTATTTCTCTGAATTGTTTTGATCTAGCAGCTAGTCTTTCCGTAATGAATTTTCCAATATAGCGGCGCGAGCGGCGGCGGTCGCCCTAGGCCAAACTCGGAATATTAATTAAGACACCGAACTGAACAAATCTAAAAAAAAAACTTTTCCTGGACCGTGTGGGGCCGGTACTTTAAAAGAATATCCCCACTGCATCTCTCCCCGTGTATGTCGTAAAAGGCGACTAAGGGATATGACTCCCTTCTTATATTACTAGGTGGTAGGGTTTAACCCGCCCGGGTTGGTACCACCGCACTGAATGAAAGGTCGGTCGAAACGGCTATGTAAATAGTTTGTGTTTTCCGTCCAGTTCAGTGTAGCCGGCACGACCGAAGGGAAGCACTGACGTGGCACCAAGTTCACCCGGCGTTATGGGCTGACATCACGGATGTTGTAGGTGATGTAGCCAACCGTGTCAGTTTCCATAAAAAAAAACCTTTTGTAAGTAAGAAATTACCCATTGCCTGGATTAATAGTTAATAAATGTATATGTCCACCAATATTTCAACCAAATATTTTAATAATATTTTTTTTTACTGTGGGTATCTCCCATTTATAACAAGAATAAACTCAAACGAACTTCTCAAAACATACAATTTACATATTAAAGTAAACATTTATATCCAGTGTTGATACTGGTTGAAACGCACCGAAATAAACATCGATAAATGTGTTGTTGCGTACAACCCTAGCGACGCCATTTCAAACACATCTTCCCGGTTGAAGAAAGTGAGATTTCATTAAATGTTTAAAATATGTAATAATCATGTAATTCAGTACTTGCAGGTGGTACGTGATCCCATGGTCCTTGTAGTTTTTATTTCTGCTCTCATTTTTACAAAGCACGACACAGCACTGAGGCATTTTGCCAAAAACTAAGAGCGCACTTCGGAGTAATATCGGACACAAAGACAAAAGCGTGACTAACTCGCCTGGCGGGTGCATTCAACGAAACATGCGGGCATTCCGCATGTGGCGGAGACAGGGCCACGCCCCCTCCGCATATCTCCTTCCTTTCCTGATCTGAGGGAGCCACGTATACGGGCAAAATCTACAGATAAGTTGATAAATAAGTAGGTATAGTCGCACATATAGGTGCAGCAGACACAGCTAGGTTTGCCAGGTGCCCGGGATTTCCGGGTCTGTCCCGCCCGGGCTATCGGCTCCAATGTCCCGTGTCCCGGGCGAAGGATCATTTTGTCCCGGAGAGTACCTATTTACAATTTGTCCCGGGAAGAAAAATATTGTGTGTGCATACAACTTGGCATCGCGCAAAGAAGTCGCCACGCACGCACACACGCACGTACACACACAATGCAGCTTTGAGGCTCCGCGCCTAAAAAAACCGGGCAAGTGCGAGTCGGACACGCGCACCGAGGTTTCCGCACCACAAAAAAAACATTGAAAAAGAAAACACGTTTCTTGTATGGGAACCCCCCTTAATTTTTTATTTTTCTATTTTTTATTATTTGTTGTTATATCCGCCATATTAAATTATAAATAACACATACCTATTCTGTGAAAATTTCAACGGAGATACAGCCCTCGGAAAGACATACGGAGGGACGGACGGACAGACAGACGGACGGACGGACGGACATACAGACAGACTGACAGACGGCGTAGGCTTAGTAATAGGCTTACGTACGGGATACGGAAACCTAAGAACGCTACAAGTTCACCGTAAAAATTGTAACAAAAAAATATTCTTCTTTCATTTCTCCACCTTATTTGTGAAGGGCTGCAGGTAGCCGATATGTCCCGCCCGGGTGGCTAACATCAGATCTAGCAAGCCTAGACACAGCACAAGTGAGTTACGTACCTATCTGCATCATCTACAAAGGCCGGATGGATAAGTCAGTAAGTATATTCTTATCTAATCGTAAAGACATTAATCCGTAAAGGATTGATGGATGAGTGCTGCTTGTAAATAAGTAGGCACCTAAGTACCTATTTAACAAGGTATAACATACCTCGAGATATACCTCAAATACTTTATCTCTATGCTAGTGTCACTTACCACATACCTAAATATAAGTATATACTTATAATACACTATATATACTACTTACATACTTAAATTAAGTATATATTTAAGTATGTAAGTAGGTACTTTCGATGGGTAAAGTACAAATTATATTATGTACGTATGCGTCCACTGTTGGACATAGCCTCTCCAATGTTCCTCCAGTCCTCCCTGCCGAGGACGAAGGACCCGATACTGTACATACCTGGGGGGAAATATATATGGTGGGCAGGGAGAGCGTTCCAGAGTTTACCGGTTCTTTAGAGGAAAGACCCGCAGAACGATTCGTATTCATCGGCGGTATACCTACGTCCAGCGTGTAAGGATGCAGTGTGCAGTGCCTGCCCGGTGCGGGTGGTGCGGAGGTCGAAAGGAGACGGAGGAATAGCGTTAAAAAAATCCTCCAAGCACTCCCTGTGGACATGGAATAAGTGATAGGACACACTTAGAGAGTCGACCTCCCTAAAGAGTTGCGTTGGTTATAGATCGAGGGACACGTCGGAGTCACCCACTAGTCGAACGGCTCGACGCGACGCTGGATCGAGCCCCAGAGGCGCAAGCTGGTATTTAGCTGAGCCATCCCACAGGTGCGATTAGTACTCCAAGAAGTACCATCGCACCTTATTGATTACGCCCACCTTTACTGTAGCAGTACTGAGTACGGAGAACGGTTATAATAGCAGCACTAGAGTATAGGGGTCGGAAATGGCGGATGTCGTAGAAAATTTGATTAGATTTGGTCTTTAACGGCTATGTAAATAGTTCGTGTTTTCCGTCCAGTTCAGTGTAGTCGTTATGAAATGAAGGGAAGCACTGACCTGATGGCACTTAGTCCACCCGGTGATAGGGGCTGACATCACGGATGGATGTTGTAGGTGATGTGGCCATGCGTGTCAGTTTCCATAAAAAAAACATAGATAACATATCATATATAAGGTACCTGCTTTCCCATTACAAGGGTAATTTAAAATTTACATATATACCTACTTATAGGTACTTAGGCACCTGCGCTGTGCATGCTTTCGTAAGTAAGTATAGGTGCCTCTTAACGTTCCAAGTTTAGGCTGGTTACAAGTTTTATGAACTAGGTACTGAAAACAAATCTAGCTAAACAAATATAATAAACTGCTGACATTTGACAAAACTTTCTTATCGTGTTGAGATAACCTAACGTCAAGTTTTATATTATATTATACATATATAACGTAAAATACATTCATAAATATTAAATGCCAACCGGTATGCTCGCTGGTCTGATTAATACGCTGTGGTGTAATTGACTTGACACAGTTTTCTTAGATCATAATTATTGTTGTGGAAGATTTGACATCCGGTTTTTTGACTGAGTAATCCATTAGGTATCATATAAGCACTCTGTTCCTACGTGTTAATAGTAGGTTTGATAAGTAGTAGATGTACGTAATTAAGACTTAATCGATTTTAAATTTGTTTTCGTGTTAAGTACGTACCTACATAATTGTAGATATATATAAGTACCTATAAAGTGTGATAATATTAATTTTTAACCGACTTCAAAAAAGGAGGAAGTTCTATGTTCAGCTGAATGTATTTTTTTTTTATGTATGTTCAGCAATATCTTCCCCAATTGTGAACCGATTTCGATTATTCTTTTTGTGTTCGGTTCAGTCTAGCTCCAAGGTGGTCCCATTTTTTTTTTGGTCAAGATCGGATTGGAAAGCGAGGCGGAATCGCGAGGCCGAAGGCCGAGCGATTCCGCCGAGTACATTAATAGCAACGTAAAAAATTACTAAAAAAACTGTGAAATAAAAAACTATTTAAAAAAATATAAAAACCGCCTTCAAAAATGTATGAAATAAAAAAATTAAAATCGAACCCTAGAGTTGAAGGCGGTGGTGCTAAAGCAAGCAAAAATAACCGACCGCCTTCAACTCTAGGGTTCGATTTTTATTTTTTATTTCATACATTTTTGAAGGCGGTTTTTATATTTTTTGTAAGTTGTAGTTGATTATCTATTTATTGTACTTAGGTAGGTCTAAGTCAGCCGGATCTAGTTTTTGAAAGAACGAAATCACTTAGTACGAGTAAAATATTTTCTAAAAACATTGCTGCTGTTTTGATTTCACATATTTACATAGAAAGCATCTCTAAAAAATGCCCTACAGTTATTTCTTTATGGATGAGTTGTAATTGTGCACACAAAATCTCCGCATCATTTTCTTTCTGTAATCTACGGCGCTTTTTCTGTGCTTGTCCCGTCGCAGAATTAGCAACCGTCATTTTATTTATGGAAATGTCATCGTTTTGTGGAGACATAAGTATTAATAAATCCTTATGACTCCACTGACCGACTACAGTAGAGACATTAGTATTTGAAAGTCCTCGTGACCCCACTGGTGGAGACAAGCCGTGGGGCCACCAGTCCGCGACCTGATGTACCCTCAGCGGAATGAAGACAGACGACGAAGAGAGCGCGAGGCAGTTTCCTCTTTAGTAGAAGCGGGACGAAATCGCCTCAAGGCACTTATGTATGACAAAATGACGTAGGTAAGCGAATTTAGCGCAAATCGTTTTTATCTTGGTTAGTATGAACAATCTAAACTTTATAACTTTCTTTGATTTCCGTTACTAAAGAATATAAAATTGTATATAAAGAAAAAACATAATAGTTTTTTATATGTAATCACTAATCATTTATTATTTAAGTACCGAGGATAATGGAAATTGCCGCAAAACTAGTCGTATCTTTGGATTTTTTTCTATCAAGCGAAGTTTGCTGTTTAGCCTTTTGTGTTTACAGGCTAGCCACTTCTCACCTTGGCGCAGTCCTTCCACCTAGTCATGCAGCAGGTGGGTTCTTCGTGTCTTACTTGCTGCTTGATAGTTGTCTTGTCCGTATACTGTGCTAAACGTGGTGGTAGGTGTTGTGCTGTAATTTACCAGAGTCCTTATAGCACAACACCGATTACTCTGCTTACCCTGATTGTCGGGATACGGCGTGTGCTATGTATGTATGTATGTTTACTATAGAGATGATGCTGCAGATTGAAACTATACTTATCTTTAATTTTTCATGCATAGGTCAGCATCAATTCTTCTACATTACCCGGATTATATATACGGTTGGTAGGTAGCCCCTTGACAGGTGGGCTGGCGCCATACAAATGTTTGGTAATTCCTTTGTTTGTAAGCCACTATACAATATGGTTCACCCACACCATAGGACACGATTTTTGTTGTTGTTGAAAACAAGTGGAGCCATAATAAGTCACCAGTCTCTGTCCCAAGCATTTTTGCGAGAAGAACGTGAATTTCAAAAGTTAAAAATTTTAAGTGTACAAAATAAAAACGTGATTAGGTATTTGACTATATAAAGAAACGCTCTTTGTTTTTGTTTTTTAGGGTTCCGTATCCATCTTACGGTACGGTACTAGACCTACGCCGTCTGTCTGTCGGTGTGTCCGTCTGTCCGAGGGCTGTATCTCTTGAACCGTATAGGTTAAAATTTTAACGGAATTTGTTATTAATTATGGCCGATATAACAAGAAATAATGAAAATAAGAAAAAGAAAAAAAATCACGCGGGTCCCCGTACAAGAAACTAAAAAGTGTATGCGCGCCATCTACCGAAAACAGTATGAAGCAGCGCTGACCATGACATGGCGACACGGAACCCTCGGTGCGCGAGTTCGACTCGCACTTGGCCGGTTTTTGTTTTCAAAAGGCATATAGAAATAGTTTTTTGACAATCCGACTCTAGTATTTTTAATTTTTTTAATTTTTATGGAAACTGACACGGTTGGCTACATCACCTACAACATCCGTGATGTCAGCCCATAACACCGGGTGAACTTGGTGCCACGTCAGTGCTTCCCTTCGGTCGTGCCGGCTACACTGAACTGGACGGAAAACACAAACTATTTACATAGCCGTTTCGAGCGACCTTTCATTCAGTGCGGTGGTACCAATCCGGGCGGGTTAAACCCTACCACCTAGTAATATACGAAGGGAGTCATATCCCTTAGTCGCCTTTTACGACATACACGGGGAAAGATGCAGTGGGGCTATTCTTTTAAAGTACCGGCCCCACACGGTACATGCACCAAGTACGCACCAATTAGGGGCCTTTTATTGCATAACACGGTTTTTACGGTTTCTGCTGGTGGCGTTACGCTGAGCGTGGTTTCGCGAGATGACATGGATTTGGCAGTTTCGGGTGCCCTGCCCCTGATCCTTCGACACAGACAACCATACTGGTTTTCATAAAAAAAGTACGTGCCTACCTATACTTATCTAACTACCTATACACATTTGCTGCTGTATAAACGGTTTTCCCCGTAGATAAGTTGTTGTTAAAGGTACCGTACACGTAGTAACGAGCGTAGTAACGAATCTGTGCCAATACGTTTTCCCTGTCGGCGGTTATATATAGTTACAATGTTTGATCACTTTCCTATACTTTATTCCTGTACCTACTTATTTACTTAATTACGTACTTACTGATACGCAGTTTCCTTAGTTACCAAACTGTAAAAAAAACCCTGTACCCTGTACCACCAAACTATATTTGACAAATGTATCTATGTCCCGTCTGCAGGCTGAATTCTGCGAATTTTGGTGTCAGTTCCATCAAAATCGGTTTAGTAGATCCGGAGATATTCGACGAGAAATCTGCGCTTGATCGACATACCAGACAGACACCAATTCACTGAATTGAATTCAGTGGTACCTACCTGTGTAGTACCGTGTGGAGCCGGTACTTTAAAAGAATAGCCTCACTGCATCTCTCCCCGTATATGTCGTAAAAGGCGACTAAGGGATATGACTCCCTTCTTATATCACTAGGTGGTAGGGTTTAACCCGCCCGGATTGGTACCACCGCACTGAATGAAAGGTCGGTCGAAACGGCTATGTAAATAGTTTGTGTTTTCCGTCCAGTTCAGTGTAGCCGGCACGACCGAAGGGAAGCACTGACGTGGCACCAAGTTCACCCGGTGTTATGGGCTGACATCACGGATGTTGTAGGTGATGTAGCCAATCGTGTCAGTTTCCATAAAAAAAAAATTAAAAAACCTGTGGAGGCAAGTACTTCTACGAGGTGGGTATAGGAAGGACCTATACCGTACTATACTCAGGGTTCCCAACCGTCCGGTTTTCGACTGGACTGTTGGGTTTTGGAATGAATTGTTCTGGTCAGGTCGGTAACCTCCGACCGGGTGCAATTTGTCCGGTCAGATTTGACTGAGGAAGCCAAAATTCCAATAATTCGTGCAAGCTACTGAATACTAGACGCGACGTTGCCAATTCGCCGTTAAAAACATGTTAAAAGTGAGAGCAAGTACAATTTTAGAAAAAAAAATTTCTTATAAATATCTTTGACTTTTTGCATCCTTTTTTATTTATTTACAGAAACTGTTTATTTTTTCATTAATTTTTTTCATAATCCCATTTTTCATATCTTACTGCTGAGCAAGGGCCTTTTCCATTAACATGGGAGTCTTACTCTTCGACGTTTTTTGTCACTTACCTACTTAAAAGTACTTATTATTAACATACCTAATTATTCATACGAAACACGTAAAATTCCTGAAAATATATAGGTATTGATTATAGTACATTGACCAGAATAAATGTGTCCGGTCGTGGCGGCTGGAAAAGTTGGCAACCCTGACGATACTATATATATAAGTTCAACATAGGTACCTATTAGGTACCTATGTTGAGTTGAACTTATATCTGTGTTAGTTATTTATCACCGCTTGGGATTAAGTATTCTGTGGTGTGGTGTGG
The DNA here is from genome assembly GCA_946902875.1 of Nematopogon swammerdamellus. Classification (NCBI taxonomy): domain Eukaryota; kingdom Metazoa; phylum Arthropoda; class Insecta; order Lepidoptera; family Adelidae; genus Nematopogon; species Nematopogon swammerdamellus. The sequence continues at coordinate 13,677,334 of OX336351.1, forward strand.
GGTTGGTACTCGAAGAGAATCACCTCACTGCATCACTCCTCGCGCATGCCGTAAAAGACTACTAAAAAATAAGGACACGATGGCGACAGGCTAGCCACCTCTCAACTTGGCCGGTCCTTACTCCTTCCATCGAGTCATGCATCAGGTGGGTTTTCGTGCTAACTATGATCTCGAAGCGTTCTGATCTGACCCATTTTCTAGGACCCCTTCATTAAATTTATTGTTAGGACCCCTTTTTATATATTACTGGGTCAAAGCATAAATTAAAGAAAATGTTCTATTTGAAGTACCATTACGACTTTTGCTGCATGACATTTTGATAAACTGGGTGGTCGGTGTTCTGAATTTAAATTTACAACACCGATTACTGGTACCTATTTATTTCTATCACGGTAATATAAATGCAACGGAGAGTTGTCTCGCAGTCGCATAAGTAGCTGCTGCATCTCCTTATCGAAACTGACGGCCACTTTCGTCCAGTCGATCTTGTAGCCTATGCTCTTGTTTTTAAGGTATAATATCTAATGGAGTAATGCTAATATAATATAACCATTACAGGAACATAGCTCATAATTAGCTCCTAGGTAAGTGTTGGATCATGTTAAAATAGAACTAGTTGTGCCCGCGCCCCCACTCGCGGTAAAGTCGGTAAAAACTCTATGAAAATCGGTTGAGTAATTTTCGAGTAGGTAAATCACAAAATGAAAGCTAACCAAATTGGAAGATTTTTCCAGATTGCGTTCACTTCCGACCCCACTACTCCGCTTTGGTGGCTGCCACCAGCATGGGTGGCTGTGCCGGGAAACCAATGGTGCAGTCGACAGCCAAAATCACCTCTCCTCGCGAAACCACGCTCAGTTAGGTGCCATGCCAGCAGATTTTGCGGACTGTTGCTAGGCTGTTTAGCCCGTTGATACGACGCTTGAAGACACCCAGGTTAAAGGATTCAGGAAATACACTCGCCGGAAGACAGTTCCACACTCTAGCGGTGCGACAAAGAAACGATTTAGAGAACCGCTTATATGAATAATGACGTGATGCTATAATATAGCCTGGCGGAGATATGTCGCATTGCATATAGGCAAAAACCCGCAAGCGAATAGGTTGAGCTGTTCTTGAGTTATTATAAGTGAACATAAAACATAAACATAAACACAGACCGCAGACGTTGAATCTTTTTTTTCATCGTCGTCTGTTGAGGAATTTTGAGGAATGTTATTATGAGTGATAGATAGTATACTACTTCCTTACTTAGATACGTTTATGTACGACGTATCGTAGGGTTGGTAAAAAAATTGGTTGTCTGTAAAGTCGGTTTACGGACGATAGTTAGGACGATAGTACATAGAGCAAAGATCAGTAATAATTATATTTCCAGTAGAAAGATTAATCATCTTGTGACTGGCCATCAATAAACTTCTGTTGTCTGACCTTGACAGTTTTACTTCTTAAGACGTTTCCATGGTAACTTTGACTATACCGATTGTGCCTCTCTATCGCTTGTTACGCGCTCTCGCTTGCACACACAGGCTCAGATGGAACGTGACACTTTTTCGTGTGTGCATCCGGTGTTCATCAATTTATAAGACGTGACGTCATCACGTAAAAAATTATTTATTTAATAAAATTTGTTCTTACCAATCCTGTTGTTTCTTCCTAAAGTCTAGTAAAAAGGTACCAGTATAGAGTGGTCAGGTCATAAAGTAGTCAGTGGCGAGGCCTGTGGTCGGTGGCTTAGTTCATTCATAAGTATTTACCTACTCATAATACTTAAGTAGGTCAAGTCAGTACCTACTTCTTACTAAGAATAAATGATGCAGTCATTTCTATTTTTAACCGACTTCAAAAAAAGGAGAAGGTTCTCAATTCGACTGTATTTTTTTTCTAATCATTACTACCGAATATACAACCGACACGTCTGCGTATGCGAATATGACCGGGTCGTATGTGCATGCGACCCGCATACGTCCGAATGTCCGTGGGCGTCCTTAGACACCTTACGGTACGGGTGGCTCGGCGCCACATAGTCGCGCTTTCAATTAAAAAAAAGCCTAAGATTGCACTCCGGGAGTGCCGGCAGAAGTGAAAACTTAAACATCAACGTTGTGCATTTTTGAATATTTTGGAATGGTTAGGGAATAATTTCGCACGAATTGTTTTATTTATCAGTATAAAAGTACTATCATTTATGTGGTAAAATACAATATTCATTTATTGCGCTATCGTAGACAAACATGACAATTTATATTACATAAAAAATTTAACACTACAGAACTATTATAATTATTTTACATCAAAAAGTTTATTTCACAGAAAAATCAACTTTCATCCATAATTTCAACGAATCTTACGCTTTTTCGATCAGGCTACGGATCTGACGCGAGTTTAACATTTTTACCCATCTAAAAAAAGTGCCAAGCGCCGCTAAAGAAGTTTTCACTTCAAAAATTCCGTGAGCCCGCTCAGCGCTGCGCTGCCTCTTGCAATCAGCTGTCAACCCGCTTGCACGTAGTAGTTCTGTCCGTTTTTTTTTCGTCACAAATAAAAATTTGCCCCCCTCCCCCCCCCCTCGCATTATACCACGATACTTCGGGGAATTCCACATTTTATTGTTTCCTTAAGGTACCTACTCAACCACACTCAACTGCCTGCCTCCTTCATAAGTTGTTATTGTGTTAGCAGCGGTGTCCAACCAGTACGCGGGCCCCCGCCCGGTGGTGGTAGCACGCGGCCTTAATTTTAGGCCCCCGCACCACAGACGTTCCAATATAATTATAAACATTGAAATAATACCCCAATTTTTTTTTATAAAAAATAAATTTAGAAATAAGTTGACTCCAGAACATGTTAAAATTGCATAATGCTGTCATGCTGTCATATGGATTATACAGGGTGTTTAATGACAATAGGCACCGACTATAGGTCATATCATAACTCATTCATACATAACATAAAGCAAAACAAGTACTCCTGAGCCTATTTGGAGCAAAAAAGTTAGATGACATTTTGTTCTACGGTGAACTTTTTTTTTCCATACTAAACTAAATAAAATTATTAAGTTTAGTATGGCTCAGGAGTACCTACCTGGTTTGCTTTATGACCTATAGTCATCAACTCATCAAACATCCGGTATAGCAGATTTTGTAAATTTGTCTGAAAATCAAAATAGCCAGGTATTAAAAACCTATTCCATTAAAACGTCATACATAGGTACTAAGGTGCCCGTTGATGGGCTTGATAGAAATATGGAAGTAGCCCTTACGTACGGCGAAACCAGTTGGACACCACTGTGTCAGTGCAAGGTTTACTTGCCGGGAACGCTCATTGAAAATAAAATACGTAGTGTATATTGTATAAGTACCTAACTGTAAGCACGAGGCGACACTGAAAGGAATGCGTCCCGACCCGAAGAAACAAACACTTAACATTTTAACTCGTAGCGATGCGATAATTAATTCACGTCGAGAGAAACGGAGGCGGCGGCGGCGGCGGAGGCGCGGCGGCGCGGCGCGTCGGCGACCGGCCCGTCCTCACCGCAGTCCACCGCTCTTTGAATAATGAGTATGAGTGAATTAAATTCTCTTCTTTTTTATGTACCAACTCGGCTTCGAGTCGCGTCGCCGCCGCCGCCGGCGCGCCGCCGGCGCGCCGCCGCCGCGCCGCCGCGCCGCCGCGCCGGCTTCCTGCGCGCCGATGTGTGTACGTTTAATTTAATTTGAAGTCATCGCGAGCGAGACAATGTCCCCGTCGTCGCCGCCGCCGCGCCGCCGCCGCCCCGCCGCTATTGTGAGTGAGAACTGAGAACGCGACGTGTGTGCAGACGTGTTCTTATCCACCTCCCTCTATTATAGCTAGCGGTAACGAATACCATAGTAGCGGCGAGACGACGATGCGACGACGCGTCGGCCGGGCCGCGGAGACTCCCGCGCGGACCGCGCGTTCTGCGGTCCCGCAGAACATATTCCTCTCGCCCGCATACCGCAACCGAATCGAAACCGAAATGACGATCTGGCGCGCGAGATGCGCGCTAGCGACTCGCACGTCACGTATCCGTCGCCACTTGTATCTACAGAATGCGCGTCTTTTGTGTGCAAAACTTGGCTCACAATACGAATTCCAATGTTTGAATTTCGAACGTGCTCGACATATTCTTGTTTATTTGTACTTATGAAAATTCGAGCGAGAGAGAGAGATAAAGAGCTGGCTGCTGGCCGGGCGGGTCTTTATTATTTATTTACTTTCTTAGGTATACCGTACCTACCTACTTACCTACTTATGTAGACTATACTTAGATAGAAGTGTTACAGTGTTACTTTAATTAATTTTTAAGAACGTACGAACCCATTTAAAAATAAAAATAATTATAAAAATATGAAATGAACACCTTTTTTCAAGCATTTTAACCTAATAAGTAGGTGAGCCAGGAGTAGGTAAAATAGTTAAGAGTCATTGGATTATGCGAGCCAGTGTGAAATCACTCCTTCCCTCGCTCGTATAGTGCGGCTGAGTGTACTACCTACTACGTACCTACCTACCTACATACTAGTACATACTGTAGGCAACTATAGACTCAAGCAAGTCTGTCTGTTCCCTGCACAGACCAGCGATGGGCGGCCGTCCTCCCCAAAACTATTTACCTATTGCTCTCTGGTCTTCGAGTGCCATAATTGTATTTGTATTTAATGTTTATTGTGCACCATTTGACTATAAAATAAGGTAAAAAAGGTCTGATTAATGCAGATCTGCATTATATTCAAGCAAACCTTTAATTTAGGTAATTTAGGTATGTGGTAAAGGGTCTAAGTAGGCGCGCTTCTTACCTTACTAGGTGGTAGGCTTTATCCCGCCCGGGTTGGTACCACCGCACTGAACGAAACGTCGGTCGAAACATCTATGTAAATAGTTCTTGTTTTCTGTCCAGTCCAGTGTAGCCGACATGAAATGAAGGGAAGCACTGACATGGCACCTAGTTCACCCGGTGTTATGGGCTGACATTACGGATGTTGTAGGTGATGTAGCCAACCGTGGCAGTTTCCATAAATAAAAAAAATATATTATTTTAGTGATACGATAGTGTTTTTTTTTATAGAAACGATGCCGTGCCGACTCTCTGCGCGCGCCCGCGTGTGTACCTACTAAGGGTTGCCAACTCTTTTTTAGAAGAAATAATGTATTTCAGATTTCAGGGGTGGTAGGTAGGTACCTAAATAAAAAGTACAGTCTCATAAAAAAAGGATTATTTATTTCAATTTTCAAACATACCTATAGTTAGGCACCTATTTTAATACTCTGCACATTTCAGCAATGATGAGTAAGTACCTAATTGTTGAATAGACTACCTATACTATGTTGCACTGCATTAGATTACCGAGGTGCTGTTTTCGTTTCATTCCTTGAATTGTTTAAACTTAAAGTTGAAATAAATTATTTTCGTGCAGGTAGGTAGGTACTTCATTGCTATTCAAAAGTTTAAAGTACGGAGACCTAAAATAACGTAAGATACCTATACGGTTTACGAAGTTTGGCAGGCGGCAGCCCTACGTAGTTAACGTTTAATTTAATTTGAAGTGATCGCAAGAAATCGCGACATGTGTGGCTCGGTTGGACGAGTTGAACCAGACAACCGGCGCGCGGCGGCGGAGGTGCGTGCCGGGTAGGGTTGCCAACTTTTTCTAAAATAAATAACGTATTTCTGATTTTAGGGATGGCAAATAAAAAGTACAGTATTATTTATTTAAATTTTAAAACATTTATATTTTTAGTGCTCTCTGGATATTTCAGCAGTGATTAGGTATTTTTGAATACACTTTATGATGCACTGCATTCGATTACTGATGTGCTGTTAGTTTATGTTTTCTTTCACACATTGTTTGAACTTTAAGGTTCAATTAAAGTATTTTCGCGTACTTTATTGCTATTCAAAAGTTTAAAGTACGGAGACCTAGAATAACGTAATATACTTTATTTTAAAGTACGGTTGGCAACCCTAGCCGGGGTGCGCCGTGCGTTTATTAATCCAGTACACACTTAGTTAGCGCGCACGTTCGTGGCCTCTGCGGGCGGAGGCCGATAGATCTTTAAACGATTATCCCTGTTTTGTCTTCGTACTTCAACTACGCAATAAAACCTTATTAGATAAATAATTTAATGCCATAAATAAAAAGAGGTTTCGTAAATGTCGTTACTTTCAGAGATTGATTCACAACACTATAAATTCCATTCTCGCTGCCGGAGGCCACGAACGTACGCGCTGATTGTACCTATAATGCAGTTACACTACAAACTACGTAGTAACTTAGGTCAACATGGGTTAGGTCAACAACATGCCACCCAGGCTGTGCCGAGATGAGAGCCATAATCACCTCGCCTCGCGAAACCACTCTCACTCAGTGAGGTGTCATCTAGCTAGCCTGTTACCTAGGTATATCCGTCTAACTAAGCAAGTGGGTAGTTACCTATGTAGGTACTTTACTTTACTGTACCGTGTGGGGCCGGTACTTAAAAAGAATAGCCTCACTGCATCTCTCCCCGTGCATGTCGTAAAAGGCGACTAAGGGATAATGACAAGATGCCGTGCTAAAGGGCGACAGGTTCGCCACCTCTCACCTTGGCATGGTACTTCCACCGAGTCATGCAGCAGGTGGGTCTTCGTGCCTTACTTGTTGCTTGATCGATTGAATCTTGTTCGAATAATTGTCGAAACGTGGTGGTCGGTGTTGTGCTGTAATTTACCAGAGTTCTTGCAGCACAACACCGATTACTCTGCTTACCCCGATTGTCGGGATTCAGCGTGTGTGATATGTATGTATGTACTTTACTTCCTAACTGTCTGCCTCCTCCCGCTGTCGAGTCGATAGATAGAAGGCAGGTAGGTAATACAATTGAATAAACGAACGCAAGCTTGTTGAGTCCGCGCGCCGCCTTGTAAAATGTATCGATACATTGGACACGACACGACGACGTCGCAGCCTCCCCCCGCCCCGCCCCGCCCCGCCGCCGCCCCGCCCCGCGTCGTGTCGCCTGTTGACTCAGCGCACTATGTTAATGCGGTCGCACCGCACCGCCACCGCATGCCGCGCGCCGCCGCGTCTCTCTAGCTACCTATAGCTGTGTCTACCGCACCTCGACCGCACTGGCACCGCGCCGCGGCGGCCGCGGGACCAGACGTGCCGTCGATATTAATTATTATTATCTACCTAGTCCCCCCCCCCCCCCTCCCCACCCGCCCGGCTTCGCCACTTCCCTGCCGATACACCTACGTCTAGGTATCTACTATATAGCATCCAGTGCGGATGAATTCACTCACAATAATAGTCATCGTCATTATACCCATCTGTAGGTAGTCCCACTTACTTTACCTACCGACACCGGCGACGCGACGCGACGACACGGGGAGGTTTATTGTTGGTTGCCTCTACCTACCTATTTAGGTAGGTACGCGAAGCGTGTCGTATTAACACAACATATGCGGCGTGCCTTATTTATTAGATAATAATAATGAACGCAATTCCTTCCCCCCCCCCCCCCCCCCCCCCCCCAGCGCCCTTTCCCCCTTCACCGGCTCGGCGGCCGACCACTGCTCGCGCCGCGCCGCGCCGCGCTGCGCTCTCCGTGCAAGTAGCCAATTCACAATTTCGTCCGCAAATTCCGTTCTCCTCTCCCCCCCCACGCCGCGGCCGCGCCGCCACAGCACAGAAAAATATCCCTGTTTACACCTACTCGTACAACAACGCAGTGCGCTACGTACTCACTTGCGCACCCATACGAGCGCGCGCCCGCCGCCGCGCCGCCCGCCGACGACCCCGCACGCACACACCCTTGCGCCGCGCGCGAGCACCGCTCCGCTCCGACCGCATTTTATTTTTTCGCTGCTGTCGCCCATTTCGCCGTCCCGTCATAGCTATTTCGACTCGAGCCATTATACATCACATCCACATCACCCACACGGAGCGCGGCGGAGCAGAGGCGCTCGGCTGCGGCGCGCGGCGCGAGGCGGGGGCGAGGCGCGGCGGCGGGCTCGCTCGGCGGGCGCGCCCGTGTGCGTGAGCCGCGCGGTAAAATACTTCCACAATGTCGGTCCACGTGGACCCAGGCGCGGGAAACGCGGTCGCCGAGCCGCTCCGCTCTCCGATTGGACGTCGCTCGACGGCGATTGGTCGGTTCGGCGAGAACGCTTATTAAGGGCGGGGTTACACGCGTTGAGGTCTTCCGATTGGTGCTAGTCAGCGCTCCGAACTTAAACATTGGACGTACGATTTTTATAAGAGCCGATGTCCACGTGGACTCGTTTATCTATTCAGACGCCGGCGGCGGCAGTCGTGCGGCGGGCGAGGGGGCGGCGGGCGGCGGTTGGGAGGCGAGTAGGACGAGGGGGGTATACGGGCAATCAGTATAGGCGGGAGGAATACGGCCATATTTATAAGAGCTGCGGGGATGCAATCACGAACGCGGTAACCGGGGGTGAGCGGGCGCAGGGAGCGGAGGTAGGGGGGGGGGGGGGGGGGGGGGGGGAGGGAGGGGGAGCGCTCGGCAGCCATTTTGAGGGCAGCTCTTTTTATATTTTTTCGCGGGCGCGGCGCGGCGGAGGAGCGGCGCGGCGGCGCGGCGCGCGTCGCCGTGTGTTTTGGAATATTTTTTCGTTGCACATTTCGTGCGCTGGCGAGCCGCGCTCGCTAATTGCGTGGGGTAACAAGGAGGCGACGAGGGAGAAGGGGAGGGCGGAGGAGGGCGCGCTCGCTAGGTACTCTCTCTCTCGAACGCCGCGAGATAAGTTTCAGGAACTTTAAAATGTCTCTAAGTTTCTCTAGCTAGTCTAGCTATAGGAGACACGGCGCGGCGGCGCGGCGGAAGCGCAGCGGTGCATGCGGAGGAGGCGTCGCGTCGCGTCGTCGCGTCGTCTCGCGAGGAACGCGCGAACTCCCAGCTGCAGCGCTCTCACAGCACAGATGCGAGCGCGTCGCTCGTTACACTCTAGCTAGTCAGTCCTCCTACCCGCGAACACACCTAGTGCCTAGGTAATGCAGACCCGGCGCGGCGGCGGGCGGCGGCGGCGGCGGACTGTGAGCTCTCTATAGCTTCTCGCCTCTCCTCCGCGCCGCAGCTCCGGTTCTATACCATACAATATTTAACTTAGGTATTTAGGTATTCAATTCAGTGGATGTGACGGATCGCTCAAACCTAGGTACCTACTGTGTGCGGCGAGAGGCTTCGTGTGAGAGCAGCTGCTAGTCACCGCCACAAAGTTAGGTACCTAGGTTAGTTAGGTAGGTAGGTACTATGATATGAGGTACCTACTAAGATGTAGCCTTTTGCCGAGAAGGGAGGTGACATCACTCTTCTCCTATTAGGTGGAGTCGACTCAAGACCGCACTGCACCGCCTAAGCACAGGTAGATGTAGGTAGGAGGTAGGTACGTACCTTAACTATCTATGGTAAATTATCTATGGTAAAAATGTTTACTCTGAGGTACCTATAGGTACTATATGATGTACCTACCTAAGTATAAATAATTATTTTTAAACTTTCAAAATCGTTACATTATACATATATACCTACTTACCTACATACCTACCCTATTTACTTTTTACAGTGAGTAAAAAATTACTTAAAATGTATTTATAATATAAAAGTGGGAGAACAAAAGAAACATTTCAGCTGACAGAATACATTGTCACTGTTTAGGTACATAGGTAGGTATAGAATTTATTTTGAAAGAAATAGTTTCGTACAATTTAGGTCCCCTATATCACGTCGGTGTCTTTTTCGGCAAGTGTAAAACTGTAGGTCCCTCCCTTTCCCTTATGCCTCTGAGGTGGTAGGCTTAAATTTTAGCCGACTGGGTTGATACCACCGTACTGGATGTAAGATGGCCGCATAGCAGCCTCGGTTGTGTTCTCCTCTGTCCAGTAATAGCCAGCAATCCAGGGAAGTCTCCGGTATGGCACTTACCTTCTCGGAGGTGATAATTGGCTGGTCGGAGCATGTGCTTTGGCCCCTCCGACTCAGCCACCCATATCGGATTACATAAAAAAAAGTACCGACATGTACATTACCTAAGCAGGTATCTATATACATATACTTACTTATAACACTTCTTTGTTTACGTAGCTACTCAAGTAGGTACCTAGGTAGTTATATACTTAGGTATGTACCTAATTACTTGTACGACGTAGGTGTATAGGTAGGTAACTCATAGGTAGCGGGCAGTTATGTAGCAAATATAGGCAGTCAGTAGGTCTTGGGAAACTTGTCAAATTAGTCTAATGCTCCAGTAGCCTGTAACGGACATCCCTCCCCTCCGGTACCACCCCCGCGCGAGCAAACAACCTCAAGCCGCCGCCGCCGCCGCCGCCCCGCCCCGCCCCGCCGCCGCTCCGGACGACAGAGTCAATAGCGCGGAATACGCGCGTCAACCTACGAATAATTCACACGCGAGACCCTACAAATAACGTCTGGCCACCCCACACCCCCGCGGTACCGCCCGCGAGCACTCCTCCGCCGCCACCCGACAACGGAACGCTCCCCCCCCCCCCCCCCCCCCCCCCCCGGGTGACGCTCGCCGGAAGTCGACCCCCTCCCGCAAGCTGAGTTATTTATCGCGGCCCACCGACCTCCCGACTCCCTCCGCGCGGGAGGGGCGCGTCCTCCGCTCGCATCCCTCCCCCGGGCGCCCCCGCCGCAGATGTAGGGGTCGCACGGCGATACTTGTGTATACGTATTTTTTGCGGGTAACTGGATCGGCGACGACACCTCGCGGGGGCGGACGGGGTCAAGTGGAGGCGCGCGGGGCGGGGGCCGCGCGCGGGGGAGGGGCGCTAATTCCGCACGCGTGACTAGAGTTGTAAAAACACGGTATGATTCAATAAGACACGGTTTAATACCGGTATAATACCAATAGATCACCGTGACTTTGGTGACTAACCACATTCGTGAACTAATCAAGTTTGTGCTCCAATATATGGAGTTTGTACTGACTTAGCTGACAAGTATTATGCTAAATATCACTATCTTGACTATGTTAACTTGCAATATATACTCGCAACATGATTCTTCCCATTTGAAGTGTTTAAGACTTGAAAATGTTGCCAGACCTCGCACGCAGTGTGCGGCATTTTGATTTTCGCGGGGATGTGTCGCGCGCGTGGCGTATGTATTGCTTTACGGAATGACAGAATCAGACTGACTGGTGGCAACAAAAAAATCAAAGCACAGCCGCTCAAGCTGCAAGTCCTTCTGTAAAGAGAGAGACCGAATGCACAAAGCGACTGCCTGCCGCCGCTAGCGCCGACAAAGGGGTGCGTATGTACGCGGAGCGCTGCGCAGCGCGGCGCGGAGCGTGCTCTCTTTGGCGGTGCGGGCGGATTCTTTGATTCGGTCGGACGCAGCGCAGGTGTTCGTTAGTTGTATGTATGTATGTACTCACCAGCAAACTAAAAATCAACCTTAAGGCGCAAATAATAGTGAACGCGGCCTTGAATTTCGGCCACGTCGTCGGTGGGGAAAGGGCGAGGATCCCCGCGAAACTAATAGGTAGCTGTGAGTCGAGCTCAGCAACAGATACGAAAATTTTAACGCATTAGTGAAGTTGCATGTAGCGCAGCGCGAAAGGGCTTGCCTACGACCCGATAGGTCATCGTTTCAAATCTTGAAGATTTTTTATATCATGGGCAAATATGTTTAAATCATGGGAAAGTGGTCAAGTTCAAGTCGAGCTCGCGTAAAGAGGGTTCCGTGGCAACCCGTTTTCTGCGAGAACTAGAAGGCTTAGGATTTTTTGACGAAACTTCGTATACCTAGTGGTAGTGTATATCGTGGAGTAACTTTTTTTTTTAAAAGATCATATCTCGAGTACCGCTGGCCTAGACCAGACGTGGCACACGTGTAGGTATGAGCGCCACGCCGGCGCGCCTCCGCCGCCGCGCTTTCCGCCAGGCCGCCGCCGCCGCCTAACGCGGTCGGCGCGCCGAACCGAGCGCGGTCTGTCAGTCTGATCGCAGCGAAAGAGGAAGAATGACAGACCCCAAGCGTTGGAACAGGCAATGACTGAATATAGAACGCTGAGACGAAAGTATAAGAGCCTGATTGAGGAAGCGAGAATGAAAGACCTCCGGAAGCAGGCCACCATTGACGGAAACGAAGCACCCTGGGGAATAGCATACCGCACAGCACAAGGGAGGCGGCCAACGATGGAGAATGTTGTCATTGGTGTGACACACGGAGGCACATCCCCATCTGAGGTGTCATCCGCCATGGACAATCTGTTGCACGCGCTTTGCCCGGACGACAACCCCCTCCGGGACACCCCTCAGCACACGAGGATACGTGGGCTTGCCCTAGTGCCCCCGAGTGGTGAGGGGGCCCCGCCGGCTACAATGGAGGAGCTGGGAGCGATCATAAAAGACCTCCCAGACACAGCCCCGGGAATAGACGGTATTACAGCCACAATCGTAAAGAAAGCCTGGGAGGTCATAAACTGGGAGCTTCTAACGACGTTCAACAAGTGCATGGCGGCCGGCCTCTTCCCCGACTGCTGGAAGGACGGGAGGCTTATCGTTCTCCCCAAGGGGAACGGTAAGCCTGCATCAGACCCCAAGGCCTATAGACCTGTTACCCTCCTCCCGATCCTAGGGAAGATATTGGAGAGGCTTATGGTCCGGCGGCTGGAATGCGTGAGCATGCGGCTGTCGGCCCACCAGCACGGATTCGTCAAGGGGAAATCGACCGTGAGCGCTGTCACCGAGCTGATGAGCAGGGCGAAGACCACGCGGCGGTAATACCTCCAGGTCGTCTTTTTAGACATTTCCGGCGCCTTTGATAACGCCTGGTGGCCGATGATCTTGGTCAAGGCACGGCGGCTGGGATGCCCCCCCAACATCTATCGGATGCTGTTGGGGTATTTCGCGAAACGCCGAGTCGGGCTGTTCTGCGGCCACCGGGTGAGATGGAAGCGCTCAACGATGGGATGCCCGCAGGGATCGGTCCTTGGCCCGCTTCTCTGGAACATACTGCTCGACGACTTGCTGTGCCTTCCCATGCCAGACGGTTGCCACGTCGCGGCCTATGCCGACGACGTGGTCCTATCAGTGGAAGCGGATGCTCGTGCGGGGATCGAGAGCAGGGCTGCAGCAGCTCTCGAGTTAATGGCAGACTGGGGCCGAGTTAACCGACTGGCCTTCGCGCCAAACAAATCAAAAACTATGACGGTGAAGGGGCGGTTCGTCAACCGACCGCCAACGGTCCGCATGGGAGGGACGAGCATCAAGTCGGAACTCACAACAACATTTCTTGGCCTAGAGGTCGACCAGACGTTTAGCTTCGCGCAGCACGCGCGAGTTATCGGGGAGAAGGCGAACAAATCATTCGGCAAAATGTCCCGGGTGTCGAGGGCATCCTGGGGCATCCAATATAAGACGCTGAAAATTATATACACGGGCACCTGGGTCTCCACGGTGACTTACGCTGCTGCGTGCTGGTTCGACCGAGCCGGACAGCATGCCGTGCGTAGTCCGTTGTTACGCGCGCAGAGGCAGGCCTTGGTCCTTCTGACCAAGGCTTACAGGACAAACAGCACAGCGGACCTACCGGTCCTTGCGGGCGTCCTCCCCGGAGACCTGGAGGTGCTCCAGGCTGGGAGGACGTGGTGCGCAAAGGAACGGGCGGGGAGCCGGGAGGAATTCCTGAGTAGCAGGCGAGCCATCAGGCAAGAGGTCTTAGACCTCTGGCAGGAGAGGTGGGACGCGGCCACGACAGGTAGGCACCTCCACAGGTTCTTTCCACACGTCGGGGTGAGGCTGAGAAGTCACTGGGTGCAACCAGACCACCGAACGTCGCAGCTCCTCACAGGACATGGCAACTTCCGGGGTAAGCTGTATGACCTGGGACTGGCTGAGAGTGAGATGTGCGAATGCGGGACCGGAAGAGAGGATGCCGACCACGCCGTATGGCACTGCGTGCTATACGAGAATGAAAGGGACAGTATGGTGGCAGAGGTGACCGCGCGGAACGGGGGGCCGGTGTACTACGCGGACCTCGTCTCGTCGGAGGAGAACTTCTCCGCATTCAAGAGATTCGCAGCCGGGTGGTTCCGGAAACGGGCTGACATAGGGGCCGACAGAACTTTTGCGGACGAACTGACGACGGGGGACGAGCACGCTGGGGACGCAGACGACCACGACAGAACGGGACACGCAGCGCACGACGGACTCGACAGGACGGGACGTGACGGCGACGTGTAGCCCAGGGGGGACAGCTCACCTGTCTCCGCCCTAGCCAAAAAGAATAGTGGCCGAAAAACAGAACAGCAGAAGTCGTCGTAACCGAAAAGAGCAGCGGGAAAAGAGGGGTGGCTGTCAGCGCCCCCACGACGCAGGGCGAGGCATGGTGAGCTCCGCTAGAGTACTAAAATAGGCGCGAGGACCGACTGACGTACGCAGACGCTGGGGCGAATTGGGTCGCGAGGACCGGGTAGACAAGTCGCTGTCTTGTGACGTTGTCTCCCATCAGGGACGCAGACTGACGGACGCATGACGTAGATGGGGGCAATCTTCGGAGTCGGTGCACTCCAAGGGGGGGACTCAGAACGCCTTTATGAGTCCCTCCAAGTGGGAGGCTGGACCGCAATCAATGCGCGTCACCTGAGCCAGACCATCGGCTCAGGCAGCGGGCCTCCCTGCGTGCAGCGGCTCTCAAATGATTGTTCCATGATGAGGTCGCGGCGCTGTGCGGGTGCTATGGCCGCAAGGCTGGTGCACTCGGGTCAGTGGCGGGTTAAGATTGATCGCACCGATAGACTTTTCGAAGAAAAAAATATGTTAACACAAAACGATATTGTCTTGGTGACCGACTCGGGCTCTACCATTAAAATAGCTACAAATTTAATTAATAAGTATACAGAATCATCTTTATCTTGGACGCGCTCGCATATGGGCGCGTTCAGGTAGAAAGCTGGTAGCCGGCGCCGATGTACCAGCGCCGACGGGCGCTGGTCGGCGCCGGTCATGGACGAAATATACTGGACCGATCATACATAGGCGAGCGGGAGTAACCACGCACGGGCGTCAGGCTCACTTACTGCCTGAACTGCATCTCGCTCACTCACGAAGGCACTCGATCGCCTTATCTCTTTCTCCTCTTTAAGTGTGTGTAGGTGAATTCGTAGACGAGGAAAGAAATACTGTGCGACTGCGTGATTGACAGAGATGGAAAAACATCGCATACGCAACGTCCCCGCTCCCTCGCCGTCTTCTTACCCCTTCCGCGGCGACCCCGGTTGGCTTTGTTGACGACGTTAATGATAAGTCCAGTATATTTCGTCCATGGCGCCGGTAGTTGCTACATAAAGAAAGCCGGTAGAAGCTGATAAATCTGTGTGACTGAGTAGGTAGGTAGTGTGAAAATGAAAATCTCGGGCTCATCGGATGAAGACCTTTTTCTATTAGACAATGTGTTTCTCAAACTCAGAAAACATTCCAACATTTATCCACCACGTATCTATTTTGGTGTCTTCTATCTCTTTTATCCCACACTACTACAGGTCTACTAAATACTAACGAAATCAAAATGTCAGTACACATTTTTTTACAATTTTAATAAACATTCACGAACAGTGAGACACGTTCGTTTCTCGCAAACGACAGCGCCGATCCGCGTTTCTCGGAGTTTGTCGGCGCTTATAGGCGCTGGTTCGGCACGAAGTATGGCGACTGTCTGCCTTAACTACCACCGCTGGTCGGCGCTGGTACATCGGCGCCTGCCACCAGCTTTCTACCTGAACGCGCCCTATGGAGACTGTCTGCGTCAACAACCAGCGCTGGTCGGCCCCGGTCGGCGCTGGTACATCGGCGCCGGCTACCAGCTTTCTACCTGAACACGCCCTATGGAGATTGTATGCGTCAACAACCAGCGCTGGTCGGCGCCGGTCGGCGCTAGTACATCGGCGCACGCTAACAGCTTTCTACCGGAACGCGCCCATACAAAGTCGCGCCGCCGACAACGCCGCCGCCGCCGACAATTTTGAGTCGGCGCGCCGCCGCCGATCGGGTAGTTATCGGCGCTCATATCTACACACGTGTCGGAAATGGACACGAAACTGAGCACGAACACGAGTCGTGACAGATCGTGTCGTCATATCGCTAGGCCAACCGGGCTAGCCGGGCTAGCCCGCCAACCGGGCCAGCCCGGCCGTCACGAAATCACGAAATACGTCATAAATGGATGTTGTCATTCGACAGTGTCAAAAATTTTATAATCCTCTTTTCTTCTTCAACAGCCCTTTTAATGTCTCACTGCTGGCCACGGACCTTTCCCAATGAAATGGGAATGAAACTTTCCCAATGATGAAACTTTATACAATACGCACTACGAGTAAAGCTTATGTTAATGCCTACTGTGTCATTCATTTCATTACATTAATCAGTATTATCGTACTTTTATTTATTTAAAAGTAGATTTTTTTTTACAATACCTACCTACTTACTTACTACCTACTACTTTAATAAATATACAAAAATTACGTAATTCCTAATCAATACATAATTATACATATTCATAAATATAATACATTGAAACTGCATGTGCATATTAGATATTAGTACCTATTTCTGGTTGATTCCTCATTGTGAGTAGCGCGCTCTTCAGCTCTATGGCATGGACATAAAGTACAATTTCGAGAATACCGGAAGTATTAAAGCTTTGACATCTACCAAGTAAGCCGCTCGACGCAAAGCGTGCCGCCGCGCTTTGACGCTCGCCGCCGCGCTTTGACGTTCGCCGCCGCGCTTTGACGCTCGCCGCCTGCGGCGGCAGCGCGGCTAGTCTAGCTAGGCTTTCTGTTCTTTGAGAGCGCCACCGCCCCGCTTGAGTGTTATTTATTATTTTGAACCTTAATCTTTACGAAATAAAGTTATATGTACTACTGACAATATAATGTTATGAATGCATAACTTGTAGGTTAAGGCTAATTTACATTGTGGCGTAGCATAAATACAAAACATAAAAATTTCACCCTGTATTGTATAGTATTAATTAAATTGCATATTTTTTTCGTTTGACCACACCATTTAAAAAAAACAATTTAATTCTAACCCAGGTAGGTACTTCTATCTAGAGATGCCGCACCGCGCACGCCACATGTCAATCGAACCGTCCCATTCCCATACACACGTACGGCGTGCGGTGCGTGCTTGGATATGCTTGTATTTTGTTGAATGTTGTCGCTGTTTAGCGTGTGCAACATCGATCAACATTGTTGCATGCTACAGTGTAGCATGCCACAATGTCGGCCGTTGTTGCCTCAGTGTAAATGAGCCGTTAGTCACCAAAGCAACGGTGACTTATCCGTTTTATACCGATCTAGGTGCACGCGCTCTTTGGCGTTACGGGCGGCCTCGCGGGGGCATACTACCTACCTACTAAACCAAGAATCAACCTTATGCGGGAGTACTAAACGTCCTTTTTAATGTTATTTATGCGCTAATGATTTTTTTACGTTAGTCACCAAAGCAACGGTGATCTATCGGTATTATACCGGTTTTATACCAAATTTTTGGTATTATTCGGTGTGCAACTTATTGTATTTAAACCGATCGGCATCTCT